>OV884011.1:13565949-14927935 GCA_930367205.1 Acanthosoma haemorrhoidale | reverse complement strand
CTATTTCGTACACCAGTTTCCCCCTCTCTTAACTGACGCTTCCTTAAGGTTTTTTATTATTAAAATATGGAAACATAGATGGATATTTTCTGTGGTGAAAAGAAGGGAACTTCTAATTATTCGTAATAAAGAGGTTGACACAACATATATATATATACAGTTTTGAGGGCCAACAGTAAAAATCGTTCGATATATTCGAAAGCCGGTTTTAATAGGGGTTTTTTTATGTCAATATTTAGCTATGTCATTTATTTTGTGTGTGTTTATAAGGCGACTTCAAGTGACCGAGATGGTTAATAAATTTATGAAGTATCGAGCCAGTTTTAAAAACCATTAGTTTAAAAAATTTAAACCAGCTAAACTAATAATTTTAGTATTTCTAAGAAAGCTATACTTTTGTGGACAGAACATTATTAGTTGTTTGTAAACATAACAGAAATGCCCGTCACTGATGTCAGGTGATTTCTCCTGGGTTCACTGCCTTGTATCTGTTTACAATCCCAAATGAAACCATCCCTCAAAGTCTAAAAGTCTGTGATTCCTTAGCTCAATCATGTCATCTTATAATGTCTTATTATATATTATTTAAACTAAAAGAGAAAAGATAACTCTCAAGCCTTATTTATTGTAGGAAATTTTATTTCTTGCTGAATTTTATTTAAGATATTAAATCTCAATCTTTTCCTCTCCCTTGAATTCTTATTTCCCATATCAAATATGTCACATCAAGAAGAAGAAAGGTAAATATTATGTCCATTTCTGAATTTTTTTCATTATTTGAAAGAATGAAAATTAAGTTTAGAAGTGACCCAATACATCTGACAACTCCTTTACATCTAGATTCAAAGTTCCCTTTATTATACAATTATATTATTGTTAACATGCCCATATACTTTCCCTTTGCTAGTATTATAACATAAATATTGAACAAAATTTATTGGACGGTTATAAGGACTAGGTGCACAGTTAGTAGAAATGATATGTGGATGAAATTTATTGACAAGCTGGATATTCTGGTATAGTTATAGGTTTACAAAGTGATAATTAAAGGGATTTTAAAAGTGCTTGCTTAAAGGTAACTACTTTTTTAGTTGAAAGGAAATTTTGAGATCTATTTGATTTCAAAAGCGATTTCTGTGGATGGTCTTTTAATGCCCCTACCAACAGTAGAAATCTGGACTAGATTCCCAGATCATTAGGATTTTTCTTTCAGCCTTCTGATGGAAAGAAAAAATTATTATAATATAAAGAACTTTAGAATCGGGACCTCAAGATGGCGAGTTAATAGCCTAGTGTTGATCCCACTAGTTCCTCTTCCTACCTCACAAGAACATCACCATGAACAAAGTCTTGCAGAAGGGGCTACAATGTAGTCCTGTACTTGTACAAGACTTAGTTTCTGGTGATGTTCTTTTGATGTTGCTAGAGTGTAGCAGTTGTATATGTGTTCCATGCAGGTTATTGTTCATGGTAAAAAACAATTATCATTTACAATATCAAATCATACAAGCATGTATTTTATGGTAGAATCAAATTTACATCACTTACTTTACAAAATACTTCATATATATTTAAATCTATGGCATAGTTCATGAACCTATTCCCGTAGAAGTAACCTCTACTGTTGATCAACGGTTCCCATGTTTTTTATTTCCGTTTTCTAGACCTGATACGATTATTGTTAATCGAAGTAGCTACTCATTGACCCTTAAAAAACTGAGTGAGCTCTGAACAGACTCGTCCTCAATAAAAATCCATAGGTGAGCCAAACATTGAACCTGTATCCTCGAGGCTAATAGTGGATGTCAAATCACTAGAATAAGTTAAATATTATTTTGCAATTCTTGGGGTAGTGTGAAACAATATATTTTGGTACTATCTACCTAATACTATGATTTCACATTACTATTTGAATATCAACTCTCCCATAGATGTTGGATCTTGTTGGAGTTCTCTCTGCTCTATAAGAAAAAATTAATAACCACTAGAATAAAGTAGTAGCATATCCGTTCTAGAAAACCGAAATTGACTTTGCAACGTAATAACATTGCACTGACCAAACTAGAAACTCAGCACCATCTACTAAACATGGTGACAGCCTTGATTGTCCTTATCTCTTCATGATTTAATTTTATAAAATATCACTGAAAGCTTAGGTGTGAAGTTGAATTAGGCTAGTACTAATTTCTTTTTAAGAATGGCGTTATAGATAATTTTTGTTTGTTTGCAGCATTTCATCAATGGATTTAGACTGGAGAAATCCATATTCTGCTTCGAAGCTAAGCAGAGCTATAGCAATCGGCAGTTTGGATATGGTTAAGAAATTGATCAGGAAAGGTTGCTCACTTGACATGCCAGACAATAGGGGATGGACCCCTCTCCACGAAGCAGCAGTCAGTGACCGGTTTGAAGATATAACAAGGCTTTTGATATCAGCCGGTGCCTATATCAACCACAAGACAGTCGAAGGTGAAACACCTCTCTTTATAGCTTGCAAAAATGGTTCGGTAGCCAACGCCAGATTGCTCCTGGAGGCAGATTGTGATATTAACAGCCAGAACAACGAATGTCTCACTCCCATTCACATCGCTTGTTCTCAGAGAAAAGCGTCTGTTGTCCAGTTACTCTTAGACCACAATGCAAATATAAATGCTAAAGATGATGAAGAACGATCTCCTATATACATCGCACTTGAAAACGTGAACACAGAGGCTATCCATATACTGATTCAAGCCGGAGCAGATTTAAACACTAAAGACTTTTTCAGTCGGACTCCTCTGCAGTATGCATGCATGATCGGTAACCTGGAAGTTTTCAATGTGCTCATAGAGCATCTTGGCCACGATAAATCAGTCATTGATCAACAGACCCCTGAAGGCTGGACATTGCTCATGGAATCTTGCCAATACAAAAACTTTCTCATCGCAGAGAAACTCATCGAGTACGGCACCGACACTACTTTGGTTGATAATCGCGGTCTTTTAGCTCTCCATATAGCTGCTCATTGCGAACGTTACAATTTACTTGAACTTCTTCTTAAGCATACACCTAAAGAGACTATAGAAAGATATTCCACTTTTGGAGCAAACATGACACATTATCGCTCTCTTCCTTGCCTCATTATTGACAAAAACGTATTCGAAGGTTTGGAACTTTTGTATAACTCTGGTCTGAGTGAAGCTGTTTTGAAATGTCCAGCTAAGATGGGGGACCGCCTTGTGTCGCCTATAAGTTTTCTATTATTGCATGCTAAATCGATTGAAAATGAGGACAAAATGAAATTTTTAGAGTTTCTATCATCACATGAGTTTCTGATTGATCCTGTTTATGAACAAGAGGACGAAACCATGCAAGAGGATGAACTCCTTGCCGAAATTCTTAAGTTTTCCCAAAGAATAGTCAGCCCGGTAGAAGCCGCCGTACAAATGCACCGCCCCTTTCATACTGACTGCTTCTGTGAGAAATTTCTTCATACGATTCTTGGAAAAGGTGCATCACCCGATAAGGTTATACCCTGTCTCAGTAACAGTTCTTCTTCCAGCCAACATTTCCTTTTCCAGAAAGCTGCCAGATTTGGTTTCACAGCCGGGCTCAATCTTCTTCTGCGCCATTCTGAATGTACCGAGCCAGATGATGTTATGGAAATGTTCCTGACTGACATCGCAGAACCACTTCACCTGTGGACTGATCAGGAAGCTGTTGTCACAAAATTTCTATTGGAAAAATGTACCACTGACTTTGCTTCAACAGTGTCGTAAGTTTCATTCATTATAAATAATCATTCTTAAATGTCAACTTGAAATCTGCGTATTAATCTCTCATCTTTATTTTTATGGGATTATTAGCATTTTAACATCATTAGGGTGTTTTACTTGCAACAAGTCCAATAAGGTGTGTGTAAAAGGTGCAAACATGAATATAATGACAATTTTAATAATTGTAATCAACTGAAGTACCAGCAAATATTACATATTTTAATCAGGGCATGGACCTTTAATTCTATACCTTACTTAATATAATAAGAAATTGTTTTTAAGGTGGTATGGCACTTAGGAATTATTAAGACCACATAATCTTGTTGGCATCCGTGGTATTAATGAACTAAGAGTAAATATGACTTTTTTTCCATAAGGTAGATTGGAACATTGTTACCTAATAACAAATATGACACAAGTTTCTCTTTACATAACGTATGCTGCAAAATTATTACTTGATAACAAATATGGCAGCAGTTTTTTTTACATAAGGCAGATCATATACGATACTCCTATAATTATGGGGCCATTATAATAACTAAGTACCATAATATATTATGTGAGAGTAATTTTTTCCCTGACAGTTAATTCAGTTTTTAATTTAATTTGTTATTTTATTTTATTATATTACTTTCGTTATTTTCTTGTTCTTTTCAATCTCATTCAAACAATTACTCAAATATCAATTATTTCGATTTATGAATTTATTGATAGCTTCTGTTTTACCTATTTGAATAATGATTATGTAGTTATATTTTTTTTAAGGAGGATGTGTTAACCTGAATTTGAATTTTCAGGATGCTCAGAAACTCACTGACAGAACCTCTAAAACCTGATGACTGGATACGGTACAACGCAATTCTTCCTATCTATAGGCTGGTAATGTCAAACATTTGCGTCGTTCCCCTGAAGAAAATGTGCAGGTTTGCAGTGCGAAAATATGTGCGCGAACAGGCTCAAGCTGCATCTCAACCTTTCCGTAAATACCTTGCCAATATTGACTTACCTTCCTCTCTCAGTAAGTACCTTTTGTATGAAGCCGATTTTTAATTTGTGCATAATTAAAACAAAAATGTAAAAAAGGAAATGCATCTGTTTATATTAAATTTGAAAAAGTATTTTGTTTTGATACTAATACTTTCATTTGTAAAGATATTGTATATTTCATTTTTTTAGATTCATACAAGCATTAATAAGAATTTTAATTGATAATGCATGTATGATGATGAAATCATTTTTGTATAATGTTTGTAATTTATTTTTTTTATAATTATGTTAAAAAAAATTTCTGTTTTGATGAGTAGATTTAGTCCATTTATTTTTTTTAACTCTGCTGAAATTATTTAACGCTATAATTTTATATTAGTTCTGTTAATTTATTTATTATTGTTTGAAGTTGTCGCTGTTAATAATTTTATTGTTGCCAATTAGTCGTATTTTTGTTTTATTTATGTACATAAACATTAGAATGGCTGTTGTATTTTTAATTAATATTACCATTATTATCGACAAGTGAAGTTTTCCTATCATTTTTTCAGGATTATTTCATCTATTTTGCATTGAATAGATCATTGGTTCAGAATCTTATGAGAAAATACTCTTTTCATAAGACATTCAAAACTTCTTTTTTTCCAAAATTTCTTCTACAAAAATCATTCCTATACCTCCATATGTTATTGGTGATATTTTCAATTTGGCTATCCTGTGATTTATAAGTTTAATGATACTTTATTAGGAAAAATACTTCATATTTAAATAACATGTTTTTTACCTAAACCTTAAAGGAGGTTTGCAAGAGTGTAGCTAGAGAGATTTGATATTGGACCGGAAATCATGAAGTCCTCGGTTCGAGCCCTGGACCTCACAATATCTTGTTTTTGGCTTATAATTAAATTGAAAAAAAAAATAGATAATTTTCTGTGAAATGTATATAATGATTTTTATAATGTGACAGAATTAGTATGCTGAAAAATATAAATATGCCTAAATTTTAACGTCTCTTTAGGTAAATATTTTTTTCTAAGAAACAATGAACCTCTTACAGTATAATTGCATCTTAAAATTAGTAATAAGTACATAAATTTCAGAATAATCAAAAGTGGTATTAATCAAAAAGATGAAAATTTTCTCATATCCTAAATTAAATTGTGAAATATGCTAGATTTATATTTATGCTAGTATAATATCCATTGTTATGTATAGTTTTGTTTTGAGTGTGATTAGTCTTCTTAATATATTGATATTTTTTTATTGTAAAAAGTTTATGCATTGTTTTTATAAAATTATATTATTTATACATAAATTTATTGTTTTCTTTATAAACAAACCCATACATTTCTGGTGAGATGGTTGTTCTGTTTGGAATATTATTTATGTACTATCACTTATCTTCAATCAAATCAACATTAATCTTTTTGAACATTCAAAATCCAAGTCTTCAAATGATGGGTAAACATAAATATGTCATTATGTAGTAAACCTAACAGAATAAGGTGGTCCTGGATAATAGCTTCATTTAACTGTATATTCCAGAGACATTGAGTGAAGACCGTTCTAATAACCATAAATATCCTGGAGCTATACTAACGAGATAGGAAACTGGAGCCATGCTAACAAGTTACGGAACCGGAGCTATGCTAACAAGATACGGAACTGAAGCTAGAATTAATTACAAGCACTAGCAGTGTCCATTACCCTATTTAATCTGGTAGCTATCAGTATGCGAATCGCACAGATTTTAACTTATGTTATCCCTTTGGGATTGTTTGTACACAACAATCCGTATTTGCTATTCCTGACTTGATGAATACTACTTTTCAAGATTCTGTTAGGTTTTTTATGGTTCTATCATCAATAATTGAATAGACAATATTCAATTGTGCTGACTATTAGTTAAAATTTCTTACACAATGCAATAATATATTAAAATTATAAACATACTAATCTGTAAGGCAATCATTTTGTTGTTTTAAGTTTTAGATCAACAGTAACTAACTGAAGATGACGGCTTAGTTCTGATAAAGAACATGGAGAGGCTGAGTTTTTATGTAAATATTATCCAGCCTCACAAAATAGTAGCTACAATAATACATAATATTTCACAATTGAATTTTTGAATGATGTAATTGTTTATTGGTCGAGCCATTTTTTTATATCTTCTAAACCTTCGCAGGAATACGAGCTAGCCTGTATTATTGTAATCTGTTGAGGAACTTCTATTTGAAGTCTTTTAACTTGAAGCATTAGGAGAGCCTCGTTTCGCATTTGCCTATAGGAAGCGTCCATTTTTGACAGCACCAAGAGAATCTGTTAAATTCATATTTTGCATTAATTTTATATACAATAAGAACTCACTTTTATAACTATCTTGTTTATAACTATTTTCTGGCTTGTTTTACAATCAATGTTAGCCATATAGTAAGTTATGGGGTTTCAGTAATAATGACATTTTTTTTTTTTAACTTAGCGTTTTGTATATTGATTGAATCGTGTATAAGAATATGTTATAAAACTTTTAATTTTAATATTATCTAAAATTTGCAAAAAATATTTTATGATGAAATTCTTACCTTAGCATACCTTAAGGATGGTTCAGCAAGTACCGAATATAACAAGACCCCTGCGGCAGATATTTGGCAAAGATTGCTAGCATCGACTACAAACATTACCTGTCAATAACATCTGTTTAAATTAGTGAAATTACTTAGTTACCTAATAAATTTCATTACTTTCCAACAGGACCACCTGCTAGGGGTCACTTAGGGTTATAGAAAAATACCATCAATTTCTATTTACCTTTGCCCATTGAAGGTGTTTTAGACTTATTTTTATATAGACTAGAAGGCAGAGTAATTAAATATTGTCTGTGATTGTTCAACACTCATTATGGTTGGAGTAGGGCTTAAAATAATCATTAAGTATATATAAAACTACAGCAAAAATAATTTTCACATTTTTCTTATCAAAGTGTCACCTTTTTTTCCCACAAGTACATAGAAGTGAAACTGAACACTACTTCTACTACACACTACTATACTGATTGAATGTTATTCTTACTCAGGAGGATGTAGTGTCAATGTAACCAATGATCGCGAATGATACATAATCATATAGGATGTTTTTAGAGTTTCCTTGGTTGTTTTTTTTTAAACGAAAAACTCTTGTTTTCACTTGTGTGCCTATCAATCTGCCCTGGTCTTTTGTCAGTCCACATAACGTTTCATTTAGATTTTTGACCCTGACCTAGACATTTTAAATAGAGGCCCCATTTGATGTTGCGACTACATGAAAAATGTTTCCATCTTTTTTACAACTGTGTCATTAATAAGAATAACTGTTAAGTGTCACTAATTAATAACTTGTCAATAAAAAAATACCTAGGGTATTATATTAAAGATCTGGACATCCTGATTTATAATGTATATTTTTCATTTTTTTATCTATAAAAAAAGTCATTGAAATAGTGTTCAAAACTAAAACTCATCCAGAGTTTGAATTGAGGCTTGATATTTTGCAAGGTTGTTCCGTTTGATGCCCTGATGGTGCTAAAAATAAAAGCAACCCCGCAAAATATAATAAAGAGTCATTAATTAAATATTTGCCTATCATATTTAGTAAGATATAAAATTAAAGATATCGGCATTGTCATTAAAAATATGTATCATGTGGTGAGTGTCTTTGGTGGACTATAATTACAAAGTCATTAAAATTGTCTTTCCACCGATAACAAAGACCTTAATTAGCTGTGTATCGCATTTGACTTGATTTTTTTCAGAAAATTTATATGAATTCCTACTGCTCAAGTAATGTTTAGTTATAATAAAAATGTAGTAAATCACTTTTATTTTTAAAAATAATATGGTTGGTTTATTTTTAAACCAGAATAAATTGCTATAGAAATAATATTACTACCATCACCTTATTCAGCCCGCAGAAGTACTTCGACCAGAGTGGAGCCACACCGCCGCCGAGCTCACAAATTGTCACCAATTTCTGTTCCTTTAACTTGATAGTTTTTATAGATGTTCCTATGGTGGGTGCAGAGCTTGTAGTAAAATCGACCGACGCAGGGCACACTAGGCTCCTCAACAGGAGAGTTTTACCAGAGCCCGTAGGCCCGATGCACAGGCAGTCCCAACTCATCAGATAAATTATAAAGAATTCAATTTATTAAAAAATCTTTCACATTATAACATTTTTAAAACACAAAACAAAATGAGCACAGAGTAGGAAAAAGTAGCAATAACCAGGAAATTTAATGTTTCCATGGCAATTTATAAACAGCATACAAAACAAAATAAATCAATCAAATAATGGCAATAAAATATTTCAAGTTTGTTTGGGTTCAACGGTATTATGAACCAAAACCTTAAGAATATTATTTTATACATAAGTTTCCAAAACCGGTTTAAAATGAATATCAATAAGCGAAAGATTAAGAAAAGGTCAATTTTTCCACATGTCTTAACCACAGTTAAAACATATATTTATTAACAAGACTTAAGTTTAGTTATTAATAGTTAATAACATTATTTTCTGCTCATTATACCAGCAATAATAACAGACATCAACAAAATTAGAATTTTCAGCCAACGAAGACAAATTATGTAATTTATAGATTAATATAAAATGGACAAAACACTGCATGCAATGTAATTTAAATGAGAGGGGGGATCTGGAAGATCTTTTCTGGTAATGCCCTCAATAGAAATTAGATGTTGGAGGACAATAAAACTTAAACGCTCTCTCTCTCACTATAAATTTATAAGAAAGAAGAAAATAGATTCTGTTTGTAAGTAGAATAACTATTAAGAAGTAAAAGAGAAGCTTAACTGAACTTTTAATTTCAATAAGAAAATTTAGTTTAAAGAATTTATTTAAAGAAGCTATGAACTATTATTATTTATCTCAGTTATGAACCAGAAGTAAAGAAAAAAACGCTTAAATGCACATACCTCAACTCATCTATACGACAAAGAAATGGTCAAATACAAATATTAATATTTATCATATTAATTTCAATAAGAAAATTTAGTTTAAAGAATTTATTTAAAGAAGCTATGAACTATTATTATTTATCTCATTTATGAACCAGAAGTAAAGAAAAAACGCTTAAATGCACATACCTCAACTCATCTATACGACAAAGAAATGGTCAAATACAAATATTAATATTTATCATATTAATTTCAATAAGAAAATTTAGTTTAAAGAATTTATTTAAAGAAGCTATGAACTATTATTATTTATCTCAGTTATGAACCAGAAGAAAAAAACGCTTAAATGCACATACCTCACTCAACTCATCTATACGACAAAGAAATAGTCAAATACAAATATTAATATTTAACATATTTATTAACTATGGTGAAAGTTATGATATTTAATGTGAATGAAATGAATAATGGCTGTTACAAATTGTACCCTGGACCTGAAGGTTTGTTTCCATCTAGACGCTCTTTCAAAAAAGCTACCCTGTCGTCCCCAAGCAATGCTTTTACATTTCTCTTACGGGATATTATTATCTACGAGCTTTATAAAACTAAATCCAATAATTATTAAAATGTACACCAGAGGGATGGACTACATCCCATACTTAATAATAGCTAATGATTTTTCAACAATTTGACATCTGATTTGAAAGGTTCCCTGACAGTAAACCCTTCGATTAGGGTATTCGCTAATGGACTTAAAGGGAAATGCTAGATAAAAGGTATGGATAGTAAAAAAAATAAAATACAACATAAGATACAATGACATAATATATATTTTCTCCTCAGTCCCTGCAATTAATGAAGTAAAATAATAATATAAAGGAGATTTGACTAGATAGCAGAATATACGGAAGCACTTAACAGCCTCAGGTGTTCTTGGGACCACACTATTTTTTTTCCGTTTCTTCTTACTGTGCCACTAAGGAAATTTACAACTTCATAATTGAAAAATATAAATCTACAGAATTATAATTTCATAAATAATAAAAAAAAAAATTCTCTAAAGAGGCCGACCTGCGTTATATGATTAGACTAACCAAGTTAATCTAAAGACAAATTAATACAAATAATTATTTTTTTTCTCTATAATATATATAATGAAGGAATCAAACATTCATTTGATAGTGAAATTATCACATTTGTAAGATATACATATTCATATGTATGTATTTACACATGTACATTATTAAATCAAAATTGTGGAAAATTCATTTGCTGAAATGATAAGAATTATATTACAAATAATTTTTTTTTTTCTTCTTCCATGCTGTTCTTCTATACATAATAAAATTACGTAACACAAATACATTTTTCATATGTATTCTTCTATTAAATATATACATATATAATAATGACCATTAAAACCTATAATGCCAAAAATATTGCCTTTTTTTTTTTTATCTTACACAGACAAACATTCAAAAGAAAAATAGTAGATATGACTTTACCCAGAGTTAAAACAACATAAATTGACTCTATAGGAAAAGGCAAAGCAAATCCATTATTTCATTTCAATCAAATGATTACATAAAAAAGGAAAAAAATATGTATTTTTCCTTTAGCCTTTAGCTTTATACGATAAAAATAAATAAAACTCATAACAGTATAACATAAATAACCTTATTTTAAAAGATTTTCAATTAATCACGATATAACAAACCAAAATAAAATAGAAAAAAAAATATCAGTCATTCCTACAACATAATTAGCTAAGCAATTTTAAAACTATAAGATACCAAATGATAATCATACAATTGTGAAAAATCATGTAATTTTCAAAAGAATAATAGGAAAAAATTGTATATGTTTATCATTGCAAAATATTACAAGACTAGAATAATAAATACATGGATAGTAAATATTTAATACATTGCGCTTTTTTTTATATAACATTAAGTTATGACTTTTGACGACAGAGTACATCAATAACTTTTTAAACTTGTTAACTCATCCCCTTTGGCACTACTTAATACTTTCGGGCAATGTCAACTCAAGCAAGGCGAAAAACAGTGGAGAACAATAAACACCCCCAAAAAAGAGAAAAATTTACAATAGCTCGAACAAACCAAGCGTTTTATATTATTCTCTCAAATGTTCTAAGCGATAACATTTCTAAACCTTCCCCTCGGCCTGCACTACAAAGCTAATATATATGTATGTATATATATATCACACGTAACAATATCTCTGAACAATGTCTTTATTATCTTTGTCACAAGTCAGGGGCATGAGAACGACAACTAAAGCAGATCGCGTAATGATCTCTAAAACAATCCGCCACGCACACTAGTGAAAAAAATATGTATAATCAATTAAAAATAGCCAGAGGGAGAAAAAATAAAATAAAATCATAAAATTTCCTTTCCTTGCATTTATTAAAAATATAATGATGCAAATTGAGAATTGGTCAATTGAGCAAATGATGTGTTTCATGAGGCTATCTCCGATTCTACTACCGAGACACGGTAATACTCTTCATATTTTTTAAAAATTAATTTCAACAACCACCAAAAAAAAAAAAACTTAAAAAGGTAGATACTACCTGGCACAAGCATGGTTCAGCGAAAATCTTAAATCTCTAATTCTAATTAAAATATCAATTATTAGGAAAACACAGTGCTATGCTAGGTAATACGATTTTGAGCAGTACAAGATCTCTGTGGTTTCAAGCTTATTTTTTGTATTACGACAAATTTTTACTAATTAAACGACAGATTTGAAAACACTAATGAATCCAGCTTTAATAAAACGGAGAATGGAAAATCAAACCACTTCTTGTTTACAAGACACATCGTACAAGATTTAAAAAAAAAGTGTTTATGAAAACTGACTTAATTTTGACCTTTATACCAGCTGCTTATAAAATATTTTTATAATGATTACATAATTTTACTATTTTTTTAGAACAATTTAGGTTTATTAGCAACAAAAAAAAATAGGAAATTGTGCAGTTTCTATTACTCAACATTACTAGCTTTTTTTTAAAAAAAAAACCTATCAACCAGCTCATATCTTTAGTTGACATATATTGCAGTAAATACTGATGGGAAAAGTCCATCCTATAAACATTTAGAAAGGGTAAAGATATGCAGTACCTTCATATTAATAAAAAATAAATAAACGATATGTATGCTAGTAATGGTGAAAGAATATTGCCTAGCAACTGGATAGAAATTTTGTATTTAAAAATAAAATAGATTTACAATTTATGGGATTCAATGGACCATAAATATTTTCAGTATCAACCCGCATTAAAGTCTTTTAACAAAATTAAATTGTCAAATATTGCTTCTATTATTAAAATTCATCATTTTATATTTCTAATAATCAAAATAAAATTTGAAATGCTTTAAGATTTCTTAAAAACATGTCAAGAAAACATAAAAGTTCATTATTATTTACAGAGTTCTTATCATGAATAAAATTTGTCATTTAAAGGAATTTAAATATCAAATTTCTGACTAACAAAATAATGTAAAACTATCATTATTCGTTAAATGTTGATTTTCTTTTATGAACCTAACAAATATTTACTGTGTGCATCTAATAATTGATTTCTTAAATCATAACATATAATCTATGTTGAATTAATATCGAAATTCCTTTGAAATGATTTTAGCAATGTTGGATATGTATATATTAACAAATATATGCAAAACACACTATGAATGTCCACAAAAATTAAAACTCTTCTTAATGTAAGTGTGTATTGATGTGATTGGTAATTAAAAAATAAATAAAAAAAATGAAACAATGTTATAATCTGAGCTCTCCTGTGAAAGAAACCTAAAATACTAATAAGGTGTATCACAGTTTGAGCGTGTGTGTACAAAAACAATCGACACATGTGAAGCTCTTGAACGAGAAAAAAAAATTTTTTTAAACCGTTATCTCGTTAGAAGACTTTGGTAGGTATGAAGAGATAGGTGCCTGCTCGCTACAGAACAGAAGAGTTGTGACGAGCAGACTCAGTGGTGGTGGGGTGGCCATAGTCGCCGCAGAGGCTGCGGTGTAAAGACAGCAAGACGCCTGTGGTGAGGCGACCCAGGCACTGAGCTGCTCTCGGACAGTCTACGTGGTGGAGGTTGAGGAGGA
Source organism: Acanthosoma haemorrhoidale (assembly GCA_930367205.1). Classification (NCBI taxonomy): domain Eukaryota; kingdom Metazoa; phylum Arthropoda; class Insecta; order Hemiptera; family Acanthosomatidae; genus Acanthosoma; species Acanthosoma haemorrhoidale. The sequence goes on along the minus strand of OV884011.1, from coordinate 14,914,092 downwards.
GAAGGCTGGATGTGCCTGCAACAAAAATTCCACCTCCAAATTAAATCACAACACTTTTTGAAGATCTTTTATAATAGATAACCAAATTAACACATTTAAGGCTGGCCCTGGGAAAACGTGGGACTTAAAGTCTATCACTTGAGCGTCAGTCTCACGATTATGTGCAGTTTTTTTGGCAAGTATGGGTGTCTTACACATTGATTTGCATTCACTTGTCATGGTTACATCGATCTTCATTTGTTATACTCTTGAGCAGTGTATTCCACAGACAGTATATCTTTTGTACGCTTCTCGGTTGAACAGTATAACGTCTTTTTACCCGTAATATGAGTGAAATTATTAATGAGTATATTGCTGACCCTCTATTGGATTATTTGATACATTCCGAAGATTCTGATGTAGAAGTCGAGGACAGTAATAGTGATGTAAGTCCAAGGAGAAGATCAAGAACTGTTCCATTACAGTATTTGAGCGATTCAGATGATTCCAGTGATAGTGAAATGTCTACAGAATCGCATAGTTACAGTGAATTATGGTCAGATGTCGATAAAATTTCTAACTTACCAGATTTTACTGTTAACCCCGGTCCAAAGATGTTTCCTACTGATAAGAAAAGCGTAAAATAAGTTGTCGAATCGTTTATTGGCAATGATTTGATTCAATTAATGGTAAATGAATCCAACATCTATTATCAGCAAAACAAGGACAGGATGTGTAAGGGGAAGAAAATGTCTAAGTGGAATGATATTACCATAACTGATATGAAAAAATTTCTTGGCATGATTATAAAGATGGACCAGGTAAAGATGGTCCTCAGAGTTTTATACGAAAACAACATCGTTCTCCACTATAATGCGACGTAATAGATTTTGCCAGATTTGGAGCACGTGGCATTTTTTGAACAATCAAACAATAACCGGTTCTAATAAGCTCGAGAAGATTCAGCCCATACTCAGCTATTTATTAAATTTACTTATTACTCAGGATTAACTAAATAGATATATATAAAAAATTAATATAATTTGTATTAGCTAACAATAGCCTTCCTGGGAGCCCAAGAACACTTTAAATATTTAAGAAATGTTAAAGTAGTAGAGTTAAAGTTAGATTAGTATTATTTATGATATTGTCATTATTATTCATTAGAACAACTACTCTTATAACATTTACTGACTCTCCGTTACACGCCTAGGAAAGAACTTTCGCTTGATAAATCCACTATTTCATGGCGTGGAATATTATCTATAAAAACACAATCTGGCAAAAATAATAAAGTACAGCCTACTTTGCAGTATGTTATGTGAAGCTAGAAGTGGATACATTTGCAACATGGAAATATAATACTGTGTGGAAGGCAAAAACTTGGACCAGACTATAATGTCATTACTTGATAAAAATACATGTTTGGGCTATCATGTATGCATGGACAATTATTATAACAGCATTTGTACCGCAGAACTGCTGTTGAAAAATGGTACATGAGATAGGGGTACAATTAGAGCAAATAGAGGTGTTCCCGAGTCTTTAAAGCATTTCAGATTGAAAACAGGAGAATATGCATTTAAAAGAAAAGGTGAAATTTTAGTACAGGTGTGGAAGCCAAAATAGAAAATTGTATACATAGTTTCAACTATGCATTCAGGAGAATTAACAAAAACGAATAAAATAAACAGAAAACAATAAAAGAAATTATAAAACCGCATTTCGTCATAGACTATAACAAGTATATGATGGGTGTAAATTTGGGAAACCAGTATTTATCATATTATTCCATCTGGAGAAAAACGGTGAAGTGGACAAAGAAGACGGGATTGTTTCTTTTAAATTGCGCAATATTTAATTTTTTTAAATTATATATCGAGTTAAATGACAACATTATAAAATATAAAAAATTGTTATATGCTGTTGGATGTTCTTGGATCAAGGAATTCGCAAATACTCAAAATGTATCAAATGATACTTCTAGTACTTTTGATTCTAATACTTCCGTACTTGTTACTACACCTCGCACACCAAAGTTGGAGCACCCCCAGAGACTTTCACGTAATATGAAGAAGCATAAAGTTTCCAGAATTATTAAATCAAGGAAAACAAACCGATATGTATGGTTTCTAGTTTTGAGCTCTAAAAATGGTAGGTGGTGTCAAGGACCAAAATCTCAGTTCTGATGTTGGGAATATGAAATACAGTAGAAATATTACGTATGAAGGATGGTTTATTGTGCATATTCAAAGATTATTTAAACTTAATATTGAATAATAAACCTTCACTAAAACCTTGATTATAATAATTTTTTTTCTTCTATAAACCATTATGAAACTATCAATCAACTACAGTCCAAAATTAATCTTAAAAGCAAAAATTTTAAAACTTTATCCCCTATGAGAGAAAAATACTAAAACCCGAAAAATGGGCCATATTAGAAAAAAAAAAAGGTTGTATCCGCAAAAAATCCAGCATAGGTGCCTCGATTAGAAACACAGGGACTCTCAAGGGCGATCATACCATGTAAACGTTAAGACCATACTGGGGTGTATATCAGGGGTTTACTTTTTAAAGTTATGACCAGAGTGGGAAATACAAAAAGGTACAAAATGCAGATCTCTGAACACTGATGTACCCTGAAGAGGTTTTCAAACATGGGTACTGGTGAGGGGCACAAAAACGGTTTCCATTCTGCATAAACAGAGAAAAGGACATAAGTTGGACAGTTCCACAATCTGGAAATTTCGCTAGTTTTGGGCGGTAAGGAGTGCTTGAATAATAAAAATAGCTCCACAGAAGCAGTAATGGTAGACCCTAGAAGGGAATATTTGTTGGCTAAAAGCCCTTTAATGCGACTTCGTTACACCAATTTGTTTGCACATGTATGTACTACTACCTCACGTTTTGATTTATTTACATTCAATGTTAATTTAAATTTTATTGAATGAATTCAAATGATAATTTTTAATGTTTCTTCTTACTTATTCAGGTTTTTGTAATTTTCTATCAAATTTTACCATACTAACACTACAATTGGTCCTAAATAAATAGGTAAAAAAAATCCTTATTTTTTTGTTGTTCTGTTTCGAACTTATTAAATATTTGGTTGTGAAATTATTCATTGTTAAATTGACTGTTAATAGCATTCATTAATTAAGCTTTCTCTCAAACCAAACCTTCTGTTTTGGTTCTGTTGACAAATTCTGATATAAGCATTGAACGTCTCAAAAACCCTAACCTTGGCCCCAATTATACAACACAATGTTGAATTTTATTTTTAGTTACATGTAAACTCCTAATAAATATATTACAAAAGAGTGTTTTTAAACAGATTACTTAAATTTATTATGAAAATATGTAAAAAACATCACCAGGTTTGTGGGTTTCCGAAATACTTCTAGATCTTCAAGTATAAATACTATAAACAGCATTAGCTCTGTCATACCATTTTTCAATTAATTTTCATTAATTTCTTTAATGTGTTTTACACAATCAACAAACAAATTTATGCGAACCATGAGATGCTCAAGCAATAGGGATTAACTGGCAGATAACTTAGACAGATTAATACTAGATGTTTGAACAAACTTTAGCTGAATATGATTTGATAAAACTAGTTATTGGACTTCATTCATATTAGAGTTAAAATGAATTAAATTAACAAATAATTGAACACTACCTTTCCATAGGTACCAACCTTCTGTTAAGAATGGGGGACGAAAGGTCAGCATCAGGAGTCCTCCTCACGAGAAGAGGAGAAGCTCGATTGGATCTAGGAGGAGGCTCAGGCGAATCACAACTCAGTCTCTGACGGAGGTATGATCCGATCTTCTTCCTTCCACTTTCTTCCCCCTTTCCGTTATAAACCTGGCGGCACGGTGACACTGATGTTGATCTGAAAATTAAACAACATCATTTATTTACTCAAACACAAGTTCAAAGAGCTTTTTCTTCAAAATTCATTTATATTGAGTCAGGAAATCTTAACGAAGGCATGGCCTAACCCTTCCGGTTAGAAGTTACACTGCTTAACCCTGTTTATTTTATTGTCATCAGTTTTATAGTCTCTAATATACTCTTTAACCCTCCGAATACCAATTGAAGAATCTGACACAAAGAATCAGGCAAGGTCCCTCAAGGAACCCACTTTTTTATTCCATAATTTATGTCAATAAGTTATGATAACAAAATTTTCTGAATCAGCCATAACTGGGTCGTCAGCGACCCCACTCGGTTTTCGGAGAGTTAATTGTTATCACTTCTATTTCAAGACGGCTTTTGGCTGTCCTTACCAACTATTCAGCTTTTGGAGTTACTTGGAGAACCTTCAAACTGGTAGCTGGCATATTGAAACTAGTAACTAACTAATGCTCGCTTTTTAGAAGCTCATCTGCATCTTCTACGCAAGAATGTTTTGGAAGAAATGGTCATATCATAGGTGAAGAAATTTAACACCTTGCAGAACTCCAGCAAGAATCCTTCTTCTGGCATTAACTGCACTATCAATTACAACCTTGAAGTTCGAAGAAATATGTCATCTAAAATCCTACTTTAATAATGTTACTTAAAAACCTTCGTTCTAAAGATATGTGTTATCTAAAAACCTATTTTTTTTTAAAGGAGGAGGTATGTATGCATTTTTACAATTGGTAACTATTCTGCAGTCATAAATCCAAGGTGCATTCCGGATACAGACCGATTTCCTACACCAAATTATGCATTATAGGTTCAAAAAGTTTTTTCTGAACCCATAAAAGTCACCTTTTCCAACCAGCGTCAGGTCAAATTATGTAACATTATGCATAGTTTCTTTGATGAATAGCTTACAAGGTTGCAGACAAATGGCAGCAGGGTTTATGAACTCTGAATCATATTTTTTAGTTTGAGTTTTAAGTCTGTTATGTGTTGCAGATAATTTAGCTTAAATCTAGCCTACCATTAGGTAATAATGGTCTTACTCAATATGCTCGCAGCAATTTGATTTGTTCACACCATTGTTAAAGGACCCTGCCAGCCAAGAAGACTTGAGGTACCGATGCAGCAAGTATACCTTATTATTATTTTATTGCAAGTCTACCTTCTCTTCCATTTTCACTAGCCTAGTCGTGAATACTATTTTCTACCCATGTTCTTCAGGCTGAAGATACAATTCTTAATGAATTTGTGCAATATGATCTCTTATCAAAACCTTGGGGACTCGACCATACCACGGCTAAACTGAATTACACTTTGTCCTCAACAACTTGTGTATTTATTGTAGTAGATGGAGTGGTACATCTTGTTAAGCTTTTTTTGCATTCTCTTCTCTGGGGTAGCAGCAATGTCTTGCAAGTGTCCAGTTGTACCAGGAATTGATTTAAGTAATAATCATATTACTTAATAATAAATTTAAGTTGTACCAAGTTGATTGAGCGATAAATTTAGGTTTTTTAAAAAGAGTTGAAGCGTTTTTTGGGCGATCCCCTTGGGTTGATGAAAATGAGATGTTAAGTTTTTATTAACCCAAGCCGATTTCCCAACAAACACTCCAACCCGTTTGTATACTCTTGGCTAACGATGAACTTACAGTATAATAGTTATTTTTAATTCAATTAGACAGGTTTTATGTTGTTTCTCCACGACCCATCCCGTTTCGCTTTCTATAAGTTCTATAGTAAGTGAAGTTTATGGTTCCTATGCCAATCCCCTACGAGTTAAAAGGAAGGGCTGCATCGACAGAACCTCCTGACACTTGTTACCTAGGGAAAGTGACTATAAAGCAGTGGTTTTCAACCTTTTTTTTTTTTCCTCAGTCCCCTACACATAACCTCATTTTGAATAATTGCTACCGATATATTTTGATTTTCAGGAGTGATTGGGTAACACCAATGATCTCCGAGTCAAAAGTTTAAGACCCGCTATGGTTCATCCTTCCCCTGAAAAATTAAATAGGCACTATTAAGAAGCAATGCCCTAACAAATTTGTCTGTAGTAAAAGATAGTATACATTTCCAGTGACACCCTAGATCTTTCTGAACAACTGTTAGTAAATAATATTGTTAATTATTTTAATAATGAGTTTAAGTTTAGATTATAACAGGCAAAGCTCTTACCTAATCCTGTGCTGCTGCTGTTGATGATAGAACCTCTGTAATAGTAGTGGGCTTGTTGAACCTCCTCCGCTGTCATACGGGTTACTGTCGCTGCCGTTCACTACCTTCCTGTGGGCTACTGGAGACAACCCATCCCTGCTGAACACACCACTTTTTTAATTAGCATAATATAAATGAATTATAAGCGGGAGAATTATTGAAAAGCATTCGGTCACTGCCAAGGTAAAAAATTTCCTATATTCTAACCTGTAGTTGGGTAGGAACTTCACTTGAGGAGGCGTGGCATCAGATAGGGATCTCTGGTGACCAGGTGTTGGTGTGTTTGTCTCATTCCCTCTGAAATAAGGTATTGGGTATGATAACACATAATTAATTTTTGAAAATAAAGGAATAAAGTTAATAAGGTTATAATAATGAATATATTAAAAACATAAATTGTTAAATAATAAAGTTACCTATGAATAGGTGATGGAGTAGTAGGCATCACACGAGCATACCAGGAAGCAACATCAACATTTTCTTCCATGTACCGTCGAAGAAATGTGTGTTCTAGAAGTTTTTTATATTTAGGTCGTACTTTATAGTCTTTTGAAAGGCTATAACAAATAAATACATTTTTTGTAGGGGAAATCAACCTGATGACAATTAAAGTCTTTAATATTTTTGATAGTAAAAAAATTTTGGTGCAGGCTTAATTAACTTCGATATAGTAGTTCCATGTTCTTTACCTAGACCGAACACCCATATACCACCCATTACAATTTTATATAATAGATATGCCTTCATTTCTGCACTGCATAAGAATTTTCGAGGAAACTTAACTACTATGCTACATATATAAAGGACCATTAAAATAAACCAATAAACAACTTAAGCATTGAAATATATATCTGTACCTCGGAGGGATACAACACTATGTCCATTTTTTTCCATATTGACTTTATTACCGTAAAAAAGTTTTTTTTTCATTTTATAACAACTGCATGATGTAAATAACAATAAATTCGCTATTATAAGATATAGATATTGTTTCAACATCTCAATAAATAGCTGTGCCAATAACACTTTTTGTTGAAAAAAAGTTTAAAACTCCTCTCCTGTAAAGTTATGAAAATGGACATAGTGTTGTATCCCTCCGAGGTACAGATATAAAGTTGTGAAGGAGAAAATAAGCTATATTATCTTACCAAGCCTTAGTAAAGTCTCTAAATTCCTGGGAGAAGTCACTGGCCACTGGAAGCGATGGAGGGTCATCTTGGAGTACCCTTGATAAAACCTCGAAGTCGGAATTACATCCAGGGTATGGAAAGGCACCAGTCGCAAGTTCTAGGAGAGTTATTCCCAACGACCACACATCTGCTCGAATGTCATAATCAGGTTTTCTGGGGTCTGGGGGATTAATACGTTCCGGCTGTAAAAATAAAAGATAATAATATAACAAAAAAAAGATTAATAATTGATGCAACAAAAAATAAATAAAAAATAAATCAAGAACACAGATGATAAAATAAAAACAAAGAATGATTAATAATGCATCGAATACAAAGAGTTATAATGACTTTAGCTCATGATTCATAAACTAAATGATTTTAGTCAATGCAAATCTTGACCAAAAATAAAAAATATAATAAAGATAAAAAAAAAAAGATCAATAAGTTATTTACAAAAATGGGTATGATTCGCAGATGAATTTAAGTAAGGTTTTGTGTTAAGTTTGAAAGTCTCATCTCTGCACACCTCTGACAAAGATTGCTTGATTCAACTTTAGAGAACTATTTATAAAAAAATGTATTGATCCATAAAATTTAACCTGTGATATTAACTGTTTCTATAAAAAGATCGTTAAGATGTCATGATAATACTCACAGCTAAGTATGCTGTGCAGCCGGCGTTCTTAGTATTGGCCTTTGAGTTGACCAGATGTCCCGAGATGCCAAAGTCGCATAATTTAACATTACCCCTGTTGTCAAGGAGGATATTTGAAGGTTTGACGTCCCTGTGAATGACATCATGCTTATCTTTCAAGAAATGGAGTGCACGTACAGTCTAAAATTTGATGCAAAATGAATTATTATAATAAAATATCAATATAAATTGTTATGGATGTTTACACCATAACAAAAACATAATAACTACCAGTAGGACAACCCAGTCAAATTAAAAAACAATTATTAAAAAAATAAGTCTTCTCTAAATAAATTAAATTAAGCTGCTCTTTCAAGCAACTAACAAGGGCAGATCCCGTCTGTCCATCATAGATTTCAATAAAGCTTTATATGTTTTGTGATAAATGTGCAAAAAATATTACACCCATGTCTAAATGTTTCAAACAAAATTATGTGCTTTCAAAACTATTTTGCTAAAAAAAATATTTTTATATACTATATCCTAGTAGGAATCTGTTGAAAAGCATTATCTATCCCGGTTACACGACAAACAGAACTGACCACCCTGATGGGGAAAATCTTAATCTGCTATTTCAGCTCAGTCCTATTTCGCAACTCTCTTCCATACATGTTCGTTTCTTTTAATTCAATGAAAAGTAGTTAGTACTCCCTGCTCCCTGCCATCTAGCCTTATTGTCTACTAAATTAATCTATATATCAATAAATATTCGAATAATATTTAAATTATAAATATTTACCGCTAATGTAACCTTGCCAATAACAGGTTCAGGAATGCTGGTAGAAAGCCTTTTGAGAAGTTTGTCAAAGCAGGTGGACATGAGCTCCATGCAGATCCACACTTCGGAATCAGTTATGAAGCAACCAAGGCACTGAACGATGTACGGACAATTGTGGGACTTGAGTACCACTTCCAAATCCATAGCGATCCGTTTGTTTTCCTCTGGATTGCCAGATCTTCTCATTTGCTGCAGACGTAATCACACAAGTGTTAATAAAACATTAAAAGAAATTAGTTCAATTTTTAACTCTAAATTAAAATTATTGTAAGTACCTTAACTGCTATGACTTCTTGGCTAGGTACATGAAGCATTTTAAAAACATGTCCTGACGTCCCAAAGCCTAGTTCTCCCAATTCTTTTAAATCAGTCATTTCACTTTGATACCTCTGTGGAAACAAAAAAAAGTTAATACCACTTATAAAAGCAATTAGATGTTAATTTGAACTAGAACAGGGGGGAAAAAAAATTAAAAGATTATTGTAATCATCCCTAGCAAGACACGAAAACTTATTTATTATTTTATTTAAATTATTTCAAGAAACATTGAAGTGAAATTTATATATTCAAGTATAATAAATAATAAAACTATAAATGAAAATTATGAGAGGATAATAATCAGGGAAAAGTCAAATGACCAGTTTGCGAACTCATCAATATTTTTCCCAACATGCAGAACAGAACTTTTTGGCAATACGACAAATTAACAAAAGGTAGGTAAGAATGTTGTGACCGATGTCACAACGAGGGAAAATGATGTAGACAACAACAAAGAAGCGATGAACTAGGTAAGTAAAGAGCTGATCTGTCATTTATTGCCTTGTAGTCTAAAGCCGCATTGACTTCCATGCTCAAACAGCATCAGCAATAGACAGTCAAAGTTGCTCATCAACAGGCCCTCAGTGTAAATATCTTAGTTGATAAACTGCAGCCGGAAAAACATAAATCTAAACAGGTTAAGCCCTGTATCCCAGGATCCCATCATAAATGGACTCCCTTTTTAGAAGAATGTGAAGTATTTAGCAAACTAAGGTTATATAATCTTATGACTAACCTTCAGCCCCTCTTTCATGTAAAGGAATAATACAATCAAATGAATGTTATATTTTACTAGTTGGACCAAAGATGCAACATAAAACAACCTAATGAAAAAAAACATTGAAGGGTCATTAATTATTACTTGATAGTTTAAAAATAAATTTTGTTATCATATCGAGTAAGGTATAAAAATAAATATCTAAACATCCTGTTTAATAGCATGTAATATATTTTGGTACGTTGGTGGAGTGCGACTACAAAAGTCATTAAAACTTGAATATAAATTATAATGCGATTTTTACATAAGACACAAGTTTTGTTGATGCTTGTTCATGTTAACAATGATTTTTATGAACAGCCCAGTTTATGAATGTTAATGACTTATAGTAATCATATTTTTAATCAGGATGTTGAGATTACTATTTATTTATCTTTGGCATAATTATTAAAATTCAGGATAATATATCACAACTAATAATTATTAGTACTTAGCAAAATGATTTATTAGTATTTGTTAGTTTAATCTATTATGTAAATAATATATAATTTACCTATTTAATAATATTAACAAATAAGTCGTTACTTTAATTTATAAGCTACAATTTTATTGTTAGTGAAAAAAAAATGAAATACTTTCAAAAGGTCTGTCTATTTGACAGCTTAAAATGATATCAAGTATGGAACTAGACTAGTTTTACTAAATTATCAATAAGTTAACAATACTAATAAAATTACAAAGTTACAAACAACAATAATAATAAAATTATATTCTCTTTATCTTACGATTCCATTTATATGTAAAATCCCTGATAGTTTCATTATCTCTTTGAGTTTCCTCTCTATCAGGTTGTTATCAGGAGTCTTGGGCTGGATAAGATTGGCGCCAGGCAGATCGAATTGTCTTCTCCGGTCCCTTGTTGGTGTCCCGACATCCCCAACTGTCAGCAGCAAAATATTTACAGATTCACATCAACATAATCAATCAAACAAACAAATAATACAAATGTCAACAGTTACCAAAGAATCTAAACTAATTTACTGTAACAAATGTAAGATTAATTCCTTAAATATGTGGTGCAACACCTCATAAAGGTTGACCCAAGTGGCCACAGCAGTTTCTTCAGCTGAGCCAACACAACACTTCTCCAGCTGAATCTACACAACACCCATACCTCACTTTTAACAAAGTTTCAGTTTGCTAGAGCAGATTCATTACAATTTAATTCGAGTAACTCATTTTCCTCCATGAGGCTGGGTGAACCCTGATGAGACCCATCTTCCAAACAAAGAAGAAACCTAAGGGGATATCAGGGTGTCCATAGTAATCAGTCAAGTCCCTTAGTGTTTGAGAATTATCACATTAATTAAATATAAACAGGTATTGGTTATTAGATAATAAATATTACCATTAGCGAATGATAAAATGTAGCGAGGACTCGTGTTCGAACTCAGAACCCCTGTACAAAAGCTATCCTAGTCAATGTCAAATCTCCCAGTTATACACTAGCAACCTTGCACAACATCACACAGAGGGTGGAGTCTGGAAGAGGGTGATACCAATTTGGTATTGAACTTTTTGTAATGATGATTACTAATTATGGTATTTGTTTTATTATTTCACAGTAATTATCAGCCATAGGAAAACAATACACAGGTGGTCTGAAAAGTTTCCGACCTCAACATGAAGATGATAATAAAATAAATAAAAGCTTTGTTAGGTCGGAAACTTTTCAGACCACCCTCGTAGTGACAGTGCCAGAGTTCAAACTATGGATTTCCCAATTGCAGCAAATAATTGTTAAAAAATGATGGAATCAAGACCAGAACTAATAATCATCGAAACTCTGGACAATTCAGAAACAACTGACAAGTTTTGACAACGGTGTCAATCAAATGGTTGACAGGTAGGTAATTAATGCACAAATTCTGAGACAATTATAAGTAGTAAGAGATCACTCTACTACAAATACTAACTAGTTTAAGAATACATTTGTGATTGTTGATACATTAGTTATTGATTGAAAAAAATAAATGAATGATATCATTAAAAAGTGACAGCTATACAAACAACATTTTGACTAGTCTAAAAAGCTGTTTCATTGGAATGTCTGCTGATAGACATTGGTAAGATTTTAAAAAACGACACTGATCAGGCCGGAATAATTCTGGAAAAATGTTAACTAGATTTAATGAGAGCCTTGGACTTGATGGGTTAGACAAAAATTTCTTTTGAGGTCTCCCACTTTTTGTCGTCGTCTAGTAATCAATTTCGATGCGTCTTTAATTATGTTTTTTATTGTAAAATCCCACTTGGGAAAAGTCAAAGAATGGAAAAAACTCACGATCCATAGGTCGCCTGGTACCGTGCTGGGGGCTAGCCAGTTGGAATCCTCCTGTCTGTGCGACGTTCTCATTGTTCCTAGTTTTGTCCGAACCCAAATGCACTTGCAAATTCATCACATCGCTTTCCAAAAAGGAGCTGGCCATTACGTTATTGATAAAAATTTTCTTCCTAAACCCGCCGCCATTCTTATCATAAGCGAAAACTCACAAGTCACAACTTAAAAGGAGGGGGAGGAGGGCCTCGGGGTACAGCGCTATCTCGTAACCTTTCGCCGTACTAACATTCAGCTGTGTTTGTCTACATTTTCGCGAATTAAATGGTTCTCAATCATTTCTGATATGGTTCCAACTTAATCTCCTCATGTAGAAAATCACATAAATGCACTCTTAAACGTTTTAAAAGCATTTTCCTATGTCTTCTCAAATTATTTTCTTTTTCTCTTCAAAAATTTAAATATATTCTAATTTCTTTCCTCAGTTTGTTCTATGATTGTGGTCCTAAAAATGATTCAAGACTATCTGAAATATTTAATGTATATTCCACAACACCTTGAAATATTCACATAGATTTTGGTTAAAATACAATTACTGGAAGTAAGGAAAAAACTTGGAGATGACTTGAGCCCCAGGCCAGATGCTACATAAGAATTGAAGATCTTTTTCTCAGTTTATGAGCGTACTAAAGCCTGTGTCTCAAAAAGAATCACAAAGTTGTTCGAAAAAATAACGTTTAGAGCTGACCGTAGAAATCGCCCATTATAGTAGAAATATAAGTGGCAAGCCGGTTATAATCATTTTATTTTATATTAATATTTTCAATTATTTACATTTTTTTGAAAGCCGATTTGCAATGACAAAGATATTTCTAACAATTGAAATTATGTAATTCTAATACAAATACCGAGTAGTTTTTTCACAATCTTTCAATAAGTTTTTAAGAAACAAATCCCATTAGTGCATGTCGGCATTGTTTTTTTTTAATTTTATATATACTTTATTTTGTTTACATATGTATGCAATTGCATACAAAAACTTTTGTATTAAAAATATATTTATGTATATTATAAATGTAAATTGTGTATGTAGATGTATGTATGTAATATATACAAAAATAAATTTAGTTAGCAGAAATAAGAAAAGATCCATGGGTCCGATAGTGTATTTATTTAAGTCAACTTTTCGTAAAATAGATGGTTTTCACACATTTCTTATACACTCCCAACTCGATTTTCTTTGAGATAATAACAATTAAAATTTGATTTAAAAATATACGAGTATTCTGCTAAGAAATTTTTTTGAAATTATTTGATGTTTTCATTCAAAAAATTTTAATTCTTCTGTCGATTACTGAAATTATGAAAGATGGTTTTTTTTTTTTAAATTAATAAACAAAAATACTGTCAGAACTAGTACTATTTCCAATAGAATAGTGGTTTAATGTTAACAAATTCATAAAATGTTTCTACTGTTGCAATTAACTGTATTTCCAAGTAGAGAAAGGAACTTTAAAAGAACAAGCATGGCCACTTGCACACGCTGAGTAGCTGATGCATACAGCATATTAATCAGTAAGAGGAAAACTATTAAGGAGAAAAGAAGTAGTTCCAAAGCTTGAATCTAGTGAGATTCTTTGACTGAATGACTACTGATTATATTTAAACATTTACTACTATAAAACCTTGATAGAAAAGACATGCTTTCATTTAATATGTTCATATATATATCATTTAGGTCAATCAAAGGAGGCTTTTTATGGTTGAACAGATTTTCTCAATTATTTATTTAAAACCAAAATCTCTGTATTGCTCATACTGGAAGGTATTTCTCTCGTGATATAAATCATAACTGCTATCTTGGATTTAAAACAGAAAAAAAGGCACAGCAAACAGAAAATTATTGCCTTCTAGATGATTAGTATTTTAGAGGGAAACCATTTATGCAATCGATTTTAAAGCAGATCTATTTAAGTTTTTGTTTTTTAAGTTTAATTATTTTTAATTTATAAATGAATGTAAAAAAACAACAACAACAAAATGATTTTAGCAATGCCATGATGACCTTTCCTGTGCTGGCCTCTTCATTAAACTAAAAGGTATAATCTTCTTAAGAACAGTTTGTTTTTAGAAGTCTGAAAGCAAATTTTAAGAATTTGATAGAGGAATTTTCGGAATAGTCATTTACAAGCCAAAAAGGAGATGCTTTACTTTTATTTAGGTATACAATCATCTGCTTGTATACCAGTACGTTCTACCATAGTGGTCACAAACATGATTCAATCGACTTTAATTTTTAAATGTATATACCAAAACACCTTGAAATATGATTTTTTTCAAGGGCTTCCAATATGGAAAAAAAAACTAATAATTAAAGGTTATTTAGAAAATCAAGTAAGGGAGGCAATGAAATCCAGGTTTGATAACAACTGAAACACTAGACTACAGAACTCTGAGCAATTTTAAATATTGGTGTAATTGTTTTGTTACCGAGGATGATAAATCATTAATCAACCTGAAAATGTATTAAATATTTCATTATGACACTAAAATTATTAAACAATATAAAAAGTTCATTTCAATATTAGTACTATTGATTGTTGTTTAAATCGTTATTCACAATTTTTTCTGTTTCTATATTACTCAAATTTAGGGACTAGAGTAAGTTAAAGTGAATAGGAAAATATTACAAATACTATATTATATGGTTGTTGCTGTCTTGGGAGATGATTAGATTATTTAATTCCTATGTCACTCCATGATAAAATACTAAAAATAGCAACAATAAAACTAATTGTGGATAGACAAAGGCATTGTTATTTAATTTGATTACAAGTACGTTTTGTATTTGAGGTGCTGTTGTATTCATAGTCTGCTCAAGTTGAAGGAAAATGATTTTTATCACATTTTATTAACAAACAACATTTCATCATACAATTGTTTGTCTGTATTAGGTCATGATATCAACAGAAACTGAATTAAATATTTTAAGGGGTGTAAAAACCTTTTTTTACTTAAAAGTATAAAAATTACTCATATATACCTTGTTATTTCATAATCATACCTCAACAAATAACTTCAAATGCATTAATGTGCAATTATAACAACATCACTAAATACTTTTTTCATCAAGCTTGTAATGTACTCTTCTTTAAAATCAATTTGGGTTTTCCATTCTCGCTAAATTATTTCCTAAACTATTGATTGTTTATTTATATTTACTTACCATTTTTATTTTTTGTTAATAATTATTTTTATATTCTTTACAGCATTTCGTTTTTCTTCTTTTGTTATTAGGACCAGATGACATTATATGTTGAAACATTTCAATTAATAAAATTTGGTAAAAATCCTTAACATTATTTTGACTCAACTGAAACCAGTTTCTTATAAAAATGCCAGCTAATATCTAATTTTACGGATCAATAAGGTCTTATGATTCATTGTTTTATAATCTGTATTGTTTTAATAGTTTTAAGGAAAAAATTTCTTTGTCTATTGTAAAAAAAATACCACAAATCGATGCAATTTATAAATATTTACAAATTATATAGCAAGAAAGCAGAATTGAGGTAGATGCATGCATACACCTAATGATATATTTATGATAAACATCAACAGTATTATAATCTCTACTTCCAGCTAATATTAATCATTTTATCGTCTCTGAAAAATTCTGTTCTTAATTAATAGTTTTTGGATGATAAATCATTATGCTCTTAAGAATCAACTCATTTGTTATAACTTAACTTGAACCATGGCTTGTTTCTATGTACAGAGGGTGTGCAAAAGGTCAAAAGTAGAATATGATGTCATACAAGTAAGTGCTTTTGTTTTATGATCCGATGAATTTTCATTAATAAAGTTTTCAATCATTTATTTTCATTCATAAAGTTATCAAGGCTAATTAATTAATTAACTATATGCTAATTAAAAAAAAAGAGTTGCCTGATCTCTTTGATAAATATCAAGATCAGTCATTAAAACTTTTAAATCACCTTTGAAGGTATCCATAACAGAGAGTCAGTAAATGTTATAAGAGTAGTTGTTCTAATGAATAATCATGACCATTTCATAAATAAAACTAATCTAACTTTAACTTTAACTCTACTACTTTAACATTTCTTAAATATTTAAAGTGTTCTTGGGCTCACAGGAAGGCTATTGTTAGCTAATTCAAATTATATTAATTTTTTATATATATCTATTTAGTTAATCCTGAGTAATAAGTAAATTTATTGCATGCAACGATTAGTATTTATTGTTTTTAATAATTTATAAAAATATAACTTTTTTGAAAAATTGTACAATCCTCATGTTGCTCCCTTACTATCACTTCAATAAGTTTGTTGTTGTTAAGTTATAAATTTTTTATACAAGTAAAATTACATAAATAGTATCTATCATGTGTTTCACATTAAAATATACAAAGTATAATAGTCAATTTATTCCGTGAATTACTTAAATATTTCTCAATCTTCAATTTTTGTTGATCTAATATTTTGTTAATATAAATTAGAAATTGAGTATATGAAAATTATTCTTTTCACTTATTATTTTATCAATTTCAAAGATTATAATATACAATATATAAATATACATTGTATATTATATAATATACAATGCAATAAAAACAAATGTTTTCCTTAAAGCTTTCGGCAATTGTTTTTTCTATTTGGTCAAGTATGCATTTGACTTATCATAAACCATTATCAATCATAATTGAATTAATATTTCATTTTTGGTTTGCTCTAACTAATTTACCAACACTTATTAAATACACACATATAAAATTGAAAATTAAAAACTATTATCTTTAAAGAAAAAGTGTATTTTTTTAAAAGTCTAATAAATTCCTTTCTCTAATTTTCTGTGTATAATTTTTCTTACCTTTAAGTTTGACAATTATTTTATAACACACAAAAATTATTCATGGACTTTTTTGTGTTGAAATAAATTTTATTTTTATTTCAAAGACTAATCAAACTATACAATCTTCTAGTTATTGTATTTTTTTATATTAATTAAATTATGAAGGTGTGTGATGGGTATTCATTTATGATTTCTCATTCACAGATTAACATTATTTTAAAAAAAAATTTTATAAGACCTAGATGGTTTTTTGGTTTATTCTTTGTTGATAAATATAATTTATTAAATAATTTGAATGATAACGTGACAATATTTAAATTCCTCTGTTATCTCTCCAAACCAAATCATACATTATTTTCCATTTGAAACTAAGCTCATGCAGACTTTATCATTTCTTTACCGATTAAGTTTTATGAATAGTGTTGATTCCTTATTTAATTTGATCATTTGCTATGTCTAAGCAATATGAAAAGTTTTTAAATCCACCTATTTATGGAAGGCTATATATTATGAAAAACATACAAATAATTTAAATTAATGTAATGATGAATAAAAAATAAATCATTTCTCTTCATTGTCTAATGTTATTTATTACTTTTATGGCACTGTTGTCTGTAGATAATTTTATTCAATCAATTTTTTTTTTTTAAATCTTGTGGTAAAGATGTTTTTATTTTTTTCAATAAATGAAAACAAAAACATTTTTCATAAGGTCTGTAAAATTTTACCTGAATTTCTTTTAACAAATGTGTTTTACGTAGTTATTATTGTTGTTAGTATGATAGGTATAGAAATTATTAGGAATGAATTAATAGTGCAAGTCATGGACTCTAATTAATAAAATGTATTTACTTTCTGATGAAATTCATCTTAAATTTGAGTTGTGAACCACAAAAACTTGTATCTATAGACAAAATATATTATACTGTTGTTTTTTTTAGTTTTGATAATGAAATCTATGTCTTTCCCTTAAACTAAAATATCTTGTGGCGAGAACGGATGAGAATGAGCCCCAAATTGAGTTGATTCGATCAATTTGGACTACAGTTGTGTTGCAAATTCGAAAGGAGATCAAACATGTGAGATTTGAGCTGAAGTTTCTTCGAATCAAGTTTGTCTATCTTACTCCAAAACGCATGTCTTATTAAATTAACTTTATTCCACTTGAATATATTAAGTCTATGAGTACCAAAAGATATTATCGAACAATAAAATTACTATAATAACCAAACATGTTGATTGGAGCACCAGGCAACTCGCTATACTTTTCCATTATATAAATCCAAATTTTTTATTAGCTCAATGTTTTTTTACCATTTTTTTATTATTTTAATATTAAAAATATATATATATGTATATTAAACAATATATCTGTACCTCGGAGGGATACAACACTATGTCCATTTTCATAACTTTACAGGAGAGGAGTTTTAAACTTTTTTTCAACAAAAAGTGTTATTGGCACAGCTATTTATTGAGATGTAAATAACAATAAATAGAATGTTCTGGTAAAATATTGTTTCAACATCCCAATAAATAGCTGTGCCAATGTTGAAAAAAAGTTTAAAACTCCTCTCCTGTAAAGTTATGAAAATGGACATAGTGTTGTATCCCTCTGAGGTACAGATATATACTATGTAGTTAAGTTGTATTGGGCCTGTTTAAATACTTTAAACTCTTAACAAGAAAAGCAGCATGTCCTGAAACAAACAAAAAAAAAGCCCTTAAACTCAACAAAAATCGTTCAAATTTTTCAGAATGGGTTTTTTCAATGGGGTTTTTTTTTTACTGGTACAAATAATTTTTTGTATGGTTACTTGGTTATTATTGTAATCAACCTAAGCGCTAGAGATTTTTTCTAGTTTTCATTAATTTTCCTTTTATTATTACATATTTCTATGTAAATTAATTATTACTATATTAATTGTTTATTGGTAATCTTATTTCAATATTTGCATCTTAGTTATTTTAGTTTCTATTTAATACTTTACTTAACTTCATCGTTAATGAAATAATTTTTACTAAGAACATTTCATTTAAAATGGTTTGTATCTTTATTGCAGTAACAAATAATGATCACACAGTCATTGTGAAAGACTGCCAGATCAATCAAAGACGATTGCGTTTTACTTGTTTGGAATTAAAACCTCTCCCGCTGTATAATGCGATTCTGTATCGCTAAGATGAAGCCGCTTAAAGGCAACAAACCAGTGAAATATTTAATAGAAACCATTTTGTAGACAATTTCTAAGATTTCTAATGGTTACGTCATGCACATGGCATTTAAAAAGTCCCTTCCACCCACTTTGACCTAAGCATTATTGCGTTTCAGCCATTGTTCCTTTCCGTTGTGTAAAGAAGAAATTTGCGTCAAGAACTAATCTCCCTAAACCCTACCCTAGAAAGATCATACATCACAAATAACTCGTAGATCCGTCTCCACTGTCAAACACCCATCGCACAACAAACCCATCGATTCCACATCTCTTCTCTTTTCTGTGATCTCTTTGTCGACCTCGAGTCCTAAGAGGCATAATGGGAATATTAATATAAGCAAATCTCCTTCACTCTCAACAAAAATAATTTCTAATAGAACATGGGCCGACAAATAGTTATGATTTTGACCGAATGCGTCATATGCGTATAAGTTGACACTTAAAAACATATACCGTTGTCCTTTGAATGGAAAAGTACCTGTTTCAACGGTAACTTATAGAAGCGTCGGTATTAAAATGTGATAGTTGGTTATCTAAACTTTTTTTTTTTTGCGTATATCCGAAAGAATTGTCAACATTTATAAATTTATTAATAACAAATTTATTATGATACAATTACAATCTGTCTCATTGGGCAGTAATTAATTGTAATAAATGATCTCATTCATACCACATTTACAATTTTCAATCACTCGCTCATTCATACAGTGTTTACAAACAGCCCAGAGACCTCCCAAGTCCGTATGGTTGTCACCACATGTTGAGTCCTGGGAAGTCCCCCACGCTCCTCTATCAGCCGCGTCATTGGATAAGAGCTAGCGGAGGCTGACCAAGAGCGTGAGAGCCACAGACGCTCAGGACATGATTGGAGAAACTGTCCACTGCCAGGACTCCCACTGGCACGTATTTATAGCAGGCCACGAGGCCTCTGCTGTTTTAGTCTCCGAGGAGGATTATAGGGATGAGTGGTGCAGTGAAATGACTGTGCTAGGGGATTAGGGTGATTGGATAGGTACTATGGAATTTCATAAACTTGGAAGGGATGAGTTCAAGAATTTGGATTTATTAAGATCATTGTGAAGGTGTTGCTGACGTAATAAGGGACATTTACTATTGTTCTCAGGACTTTTGATTGAAAGGATTGGATATGCTTGATGTTCAACTTTTTTACTGTCCCCCATAGCTCTATTCCGTATGTCCCCAGATTGGCTTAAGTATAACTTTGTAGATTAGTAATTTATTTTCTATTGAGAGATGGGATGTCCTTCAAAGTAGCCTGTACAGTTGTCCAAAGCGTCTGTTTAGTTCTTGTCGTTTTAGCCTTGTGTGTGGGTTCCATGTCAGTCTTTTGTCGAGATGGAAGCCTAAATACC
The DNA here is from genome assembly GCA_930367205.1 of Acanthosoma haemorrhoidale. NCBI lineage: Eukaryota > Metazoa > Arthropoda > Insecta > Hemiptera > Acanthosomatidae > Acanthosoma > Acanthosoma haemorrhoidale. The sequence goes on along the minus strand of OV884011.1, from coordinate 14,893,497 downwards.
GTACTGTCTTGGATACAGGGAGAGAAGTGGAATTATAAAAAACTAGTGAACAGGACTTGCGGCAGAGGGTAAAGGTTAAGTAGCATTGGTAAATAAAATTGACTTTGCTACACGAAAAGTCATACATACTATTAACTCATTAACCAAGATACAAACTACTAAGAATGAACAGTGAAAAGGCTTATACTGTCATTAATTACCAAATTGCTTTAAGGACTTAATTGTTTTAATTTTTGTTTTATGTTGGCGTGGTTTTGACTAGGATGAGAAATGGACTTACACAAGGTTATCTGCTGTCTCGGGAGGGCCTAACGAACCTCGCACAAATTAGAAGTTGACCATTGTAACTATTTTGTAATGGCAGCACTGCTTAAATGAAGGTTGTAACAGTGCTTGAAAAGATTGATATAGGTTTGTAAATGTTTAATTTGGGCCGTTTAATGATCTATTGTTTTGTATTCATTTATTTTGTTGTGATTACTCAATATCTCTTCAGTTTGTTTTTTAAGACTTGAAAAAAATGGACACAATTAAGTACCACTTCGAATAATTTCCGCTTTAAAGTGAGATTGCTTAACACAAAGTAATGATTATTAATATAAAGTGTTTATTTTTAAATATTTGATACATATGTTTGGGCTCCATAGACAGTAAATAAGTTTTGATTAGAAGGGTAATTCAAAGTAAGAGACTTCATTGGTTTGCTTAAACTTAATATTTGTTTGAGAGGATTTCAGCAATATTTTTTTATTATTATTGATTTTATGGTAATGAGATGAGTGGAAAATTGTAAATTTCTTTTTTTTCTGATTGTTTCGGCTAGAGAAAATTAGGAAAAGCGTATGTAAATATTGTATACACGAACATATGTTTAAGAATAAAAAACAAAAGAAAGTGTAGGTTATGAAGAGTTTTGTTTTATTTTTATTTATCAGCAGACTTCTTTTTGTTACATCAACATACAGAGAAGATAATTTGAAGTACTATAAAGCTCGAGGAAGTAAATAAATAGGACTTAGCGTATTGGAGGGCTTGGGCTTGGCTTAGTCGGTGTTGGAGATAGCAGAATACGGGCCTGTTCCCCTGCAAACAAGAAGTTGTTGTTTATTACAAATTTGGACTTCTCGGCTTATCTCGTCTGCAGAGCTGTCCATGCGCATCGCCACCCTGCAGTTGACTGTACGCACTCTTCTCATAAACATCGTATCGTGACTATAAACCTTTTTCGTTATTTATTATACATTATATTTATATTTACTAACTATCAGGCCTGGTTAAATTAACTGTTAAATTGCTGATCAGTTATTTTTTTGTTTTGAATGAAATGAATGGTTATTTAAATATTATTTTTGGTACTGTGTTTAATGTTTGTGCTTTACTGTTGGCAATTTTGTAACGCTAACCGAATCAATCCAACATCCAGCTTCTCACGACGTAACCGGCGCAATTTTCTGGCGTTTGGGGAATTCTCGATTCTTAAGAGCCCTAGCGCAAAGAACATATAATGTCGTAAAATTCAAACTAACTGTCGGAAAATTTAAAACTAATGGAGTACATTGTCGTCTCCATTGTGGAAGATTCCTCTCTTTTGATGTTTTTTATAGCGTGGCTAAAGAGATTTGATATCTTTACCTTTATAATACCTTTACCCTCCGGCTCATATGCAGGGCGTTGCATCGATAGTTATATAATGCTAAGAATATTGTAATGCTAATATTATATATAATGCTAAAATTAGAAGCAAGCCCCTTTTAGTGTATACCTGCCTCGTGACTTCATGGAAGTCACTGATATTTTTAAGTAAGTAACCACATTCCTTCCAAGACCTCCATCCCAATTCCCGGAACTACCCCTCTCTTATACACATATGTCTCAGCTTTAGCCCCACTTGTTTCCAAGACACTCGTTCCCCAACACCCGACCCAGTATGTAGTAACATAACTGTTAATATGTGTGTATACCAGTGTTTGCTTGTACTTCATAGTAAAGCTTTTCTTTCTTTTCTTTTAAAAGACTCTCCTCTACAAAGATTATTTAACTCTCGATAGGGATAGCTGACTTAAATACGGGATAGATCCCGGAGTCACTGCCTTTACCCTCCGGCCCATATCCAGGGTGTTGCATCGATGAAGAAGTGAACGAGCCGTTCGGCGAACAGTGTTGCACCTCAGCTGCAGACTCGATGCATTCAGCCGGTCTGATTTATATATCTGGTGCAAGGCTCATGAATACCTGGGAATATATATTGCAACAACCGGTTGCAACACGAAGGCGCGCCCAGGTTGGCCAACCCGACGCCCCCAATTATACTTCACAATGGTCATAGTGCAACAGAAATGGCTGCGGTTAATGTCATTTCATTTAGTTCTATTTGAACAGCGATCAAACCCTCTTGATTATTGTCATATTTTATGTGCATTGAACTTAATTACACGCTGACGAAATTAATGTAGAAAGTATTGTAACAATACAAACAGTTCCTAAAAACCTATTAAATAACTGTCAAAAATGACTTGGTATTGGCAAATAATATTTTATTACTTGCTAAACCATCTTGGTCGCTGAAAATCACTTTTTCAAATAATATAAAAATAATGCAAATTGATAATATATAAATAACTAAAATTATGTTTTTTTTATGTTACAACCTTTTACGTGGTTATAAACATTTTACGTTATTTATAGTTACTAACAATCAGGCCTGGTTAAATAAACTGTTAAATTGCTGATCAGTTTTTTTTTTTTTTTTTTTTTTAATAAAATGTAACCATTCATTTTGAAGATAGCAGAATACGGGCCTGTTCCCCTGCGAACAAGAAGTCGTTGTTTACTACAAGTTTGGACTTCTTGGCCTATCTCGTCTGCAGATCTCTCTGTGCGCATCGCCATCCTGGAGTTGACCAAACGCACTCTTCTCCGGAACATCGTATCGTGACTATAAACTTTTTTCATTATTTATTATGCGTTATTTATAGTTACTAACAATCAGGCCTGGTTAACTTAACTTTTTTTTTGCTTTGAATAAAATGAATGGTTATTTATATATTATTTTTGGTACTTTGTTTAATGTTTATGCCTTACTGTAGCCATTTTTGTAACTCTAACTCATGGAGACTAACTAAATGAATTAAGAAGAAAAAAAATCAAAATTTTAAATCTTACGTAAGCGAAACGACTTTTGCTGATCCATTTTTTCATACTTTCCGTTATTGTATTTTAACCAATATAACCCATAATAACTCGAGGTGTTGTGTAATATACCTTTAAAATTTCATAGAATATTTTAATGGCTCTGTTTGTTAGTTTATATTATTTTTCAGTTCTAATTCTTCTTAGACACTGCAAAACACTTTAACAAACAAAATTTAAACTGTTAAAATATTGAATAAAACAACATTAATCCCTGGTTCTCATTTTGGAATATTTTTCATTAGACACATTAACGTTTTTATGGATGTGCTTGCCTGTTCTGGTCTGTCCCCAGCCCTCCCCACCAGAAAACCACAATCTTCGAGCTGTGGTGGTAAGCTCGGCAGGCCTTGCCTCTTCAATTGATGGTCGTGTCTCGGATTTATTTATTTGCGTACACTTTCGTTCGTGATCTATTTAAGAAATGCATTGATATGGACTTCGCATAGGAGCGGGAACAACATCCTCCCGCGATAAAAGGCAGATGCCAATCTCAGCTTGTAAAAGAACTTTCACTCGGAACGTTCTTCGGATACTAAGTAGGCGATGGTGAACTTCTTGAAACTTAAATTTATAAATAGCTACTTATAAATGTATATATAGTAATGATCTCCCGCCTAGGGTAGAAATCAATAACTACAGCCTGGAGGGAGAAATCAATCCCCAACAGTTGCTTCCATGAGTTTTATTAAAATATAATGCTTAATATTACGCACCATCCTTTTCTTTGAAGCTGAATCTTATCCACTTCAATTGATGTATAGAGTTGTACCCCTGAGAGTTGTTAGACGCCAAGGTCTTATCAATGATAATGAACCTTACTGTAGCAATATAATATTCTGGCTGATAAGATATTGTACATTGCGCACATTACTTAGATAAGATAAGTTGGCAACTTAACTGCAGAGTATCGACTGATATCGAAGTATATTGAGCTGAATGTCTCATTAGGCCAATGGTTTGATAAATTGGAAATTTATTTTGATACATTTTATGTGTATAAGGTAAAGTTTATGTATTGAGAATGTTATGAGATAATTACATTTCTAAAGAATATAGAAAGTAGTTTTTAAATAAATAAAGGATAAGGATGGAAGAGTGGGTTCTTTTCAAATAATAATTTAATGATTGTAAGAATAACCACTATTCGAATGACCGTTTTTTAATGAAAATACTCGTATTCGTATTCACTACTTTAAAATACCCTAGCCCCCTGAAAATGCATATTTAAAAATGGTTATTATAGATTGTGAGCTGTGACTTGGGGAAGCTTAAAATAGCCGATTTTTTTCACGTCCCCCACCCCATGAACAGACAAATACCGCTCATGAACCCTGCTACTGTGCAAGGCTCTGATTCGACAACTGTCGTTGTGAATAGAAGTGAAAGCACTTCAGAGGCTGAAAAGCAAGACGGTACGAATATAAATCCATCACCGAGAAATGAATAATTCCACTATAGCCGGGTTCATGAAAATGTACTTCTCTGCAATTTTGACTATAATTATTAAAAGACATCTTATTTAGTATTTGAAACAATGAATTATTTTTGAAATGTTATGTACTTCTTAGAAGGACATCCTATTTCTCAATAGAAAATAAATTACTAATCTACAAAGTTATACTTAAGCCAATCTGGACATACGGAATAGAGCTATGCGGGACAGCAAAAAAGTCGAACATCAAGCGTATCCAATCCTTTCAATCAAAAGTCCTGAGAATAATAGTAAATGCCCCTTATTACGTCAGCAACAAAACCGTTCATAACGATCTTAATATATCAAAATTCTTGAACTCATCCCTTCCAGATTTATGAAATTCCATAGTAACCTATCTAACCACCCTAATCCTGTAGCACAGTCAATGCACTGCATCACTCATCCCTATAATCCTCCCCGAAGACTGAAACGGCAGTGGCCTCGTGACCTGATATAAATACGTGACAGTGGGAGTCCCGGCAACGGTCAGTTTCTCCAATCCTGAGGGTCTGTGGCTCTCGCGCTCTTGGTCACCCTCCGCTGGCTCTTATCCGGTGACGCGGCTGAAGGAGGAGCGTGGGGGACTTCCCAAGACTCCGCTTCCTCCTTCGCACGCGAGGGAGGTCTCTGGGATGTTTGTAAATACTGTATGAATGAGATCATTTATCACAATTACTTATTGCCCAATGAGGCAGATTGCAATTTTATCATAATAACTTGTTGAAATGTTTTGCAAAGTTTGTAATCCAATGGTATTAATAATTATTAGCCTTAGGCCACCCCTGATCTCCATCCTGATCGAGTTCGAGCCTAACCAATAAAAAAAAATCAGAGATTTTTCAAAAAAAGTAAATTAATAACCACGCTTTGGTTTTTTGTTTTTTTTATAGTTTATAATTTTAAAATCGAATAAAAATTTAAAATTCAAACACTACTACATTGAAGCTAGATGAAGTCTGAAAAGAACGATACCAAACACTTACTCAAAGGATTTAAAATGGACCCTGTGTAACGTGAGAGTACAATATAAATAATACAGACATTTGTTTGTCTTTTAATTAGTTTTTGTTTTTTTACAGTGTCCTTTAATCAATCTTAACCAAAAATTACCCCATTGTTCAGTATGAGTTTCAAAACCAATCTCCTCCTTTTCGCCTATGCAACGACAGGAAAAAACTAGTTGAACGCTATAAAAAAAATACCCACCGCCCTAATCCTGCGGGCCGCTGAGTGGAAGAAGGAGCTGGTTTGTGGGAAGTGTGCCAAGGACTGGGCGGAGCTCGAGGAGACACCTCAAGGCAGTCTTGGCCGGTTCCTCTCTTCATTCTCCCTTTTAGTGGCCTTTTTTACAGGGGTCTATCCCCGCACTTCGTCCGGGAATAAAACGGAAGGGGGCACTTTGATGGAGGGATACGGCCAATCTATAATTTAAAAATGGGGCACTTTTTCTCTGTTTTAGGCTTTGTTACTAGAAGAAAAGTCTAGTTTGTCAATATCTTTGTTGCGTTAAAAAAAAATAGTATTTTTGAGGCTTTTGACTAGTTTCATAGATGTTACCAATTACGAGAAAAGCTCCACAATAGCCATTCATGTTAACAGTTTAAACTATGAAAAATCAACCACCACCTTCCTCAGAACCAATGAATTTATCTTTAATAACTAATAATAATTAATAATTTTATTATAATACAAAGAACCTTTTAGTATAATCATGCTAAAACTAAGCATGGTGCCCAACAAGATCGGCTAAAAAATGTATTGGACTGTCTGGAAGTCTGAAATTAAATCTTCCGAGCACGGTTGCATGAACAATGATTCCCTGGACCAATTTTGAATGGATAAAAAACTAATCTTTCCCATCTACTACTAGTCTGGGAAATTAGGAAAGTATCGTGAGCAGATTTGTGTAAAAACTATCGAAGTAAGTTAAACTCTTACCGGACTCGAAGCCAAACTTACAAGCTCCATACAGCTGCAGCTGTGGCTTTCAGGGGCATAACTAATACTTTTTTTCCGGAGAATTGTGTTCATATAAGAAAGAGAGGAGAGTGAATACATAATTTAATATTTGAGCTGTGTAAAAATCATAATTTTCAAAAAAGATGTCGGGGAAAAATTAGGTTAACAATTAGTATGTAAGTTAGTTTTAAGGTTGATCAAAAAGGTGAGCCTCGTCACCTTTATTAGTCACTTTAGTCTAGTCACGTATAATGTGTATCATTACACTTGTTTATTCATTATATAATTTTTATAAAATAACATAACCTGTATATAATGTAGCGACGCTACAGGTAATACAAAAATAATTTGTAAATAGATTCACCTGAGGATCTCTTATTATTATTATATTATCTTATCTCTTAATTGAGGAATTATCTGTAAATTTAAAGGGGCTATGGAAAAAAAAAATTCATTGCCTTCTCAATTTAGTATAATTTCATTTTTTCAGTGACTCATATACATTTACCCGTTTCAATCTCCGGATAATTATAGAAATTTTTCGCTGTGTGACCTCTCGTCTGTAATTATATAAGGATATTAATTTTTTCATGTATATTTTTATGATCTAATATTATTTTAAATGTTTGGTAACACATTGTGGTTTATGATTTTTTTTTAAAGTTCATAACCTATTTTTATTAATAGTATACAATGAAAAAAAATAAATAAATTTGAATTTACATCTTTCTCCTCTTGCTGCATACACAGATGGATTCCAAGGAGTGCATAAAATATAAAAATTTTCTGTTTGTTGTTAAAAAGTCAAAAACACATACCCACACTAGATGATGAGGCTCACCTCCAGCTTACAACCGGGAAACTAAAAACTAAAACCTAAACCTAGAACCTAAGACTAAAGCGTTCCAGCCGCGAAAGCGACCTGCCATCGATGAGGGAACGGAGCGGGGGTTATAGTGTTAAACACCGGGTTTGTCAGGTATTGCAGGGAGTCGAAAAATTTGATAAATCTACGTTGGACGAATTCATCCACCGCAGGCAGCTCAAAGATCTCGTGAAGCTCACTGTTGCTCCACTGCTCGAATGAAGTACCTCTGACCACTTTCGTCAGTATACCGTTTTGGAATTGTTGGAGTCGCCAAGCTGTCGTATACGTCAGATAACGAAAAAGCGGTGTACCATACAGCAGAGTGAGCCTGAGTACGCTCTTGTAAATCAATAGCTTGAGACGCAGTGATAGATTGGGGGAAGTCAATAAATGCGTAAGCCGGTAAGACTTCTTGCGAGTTTGCATCAACTTCTTCGTAAAATGGTCACTAAAATGGAGGTTTTTTTTTTCAGTCTTTTTTGTTTCGGTTTTTGCACTTTATAACGGCATTGTGAGCTGCCGAAAGCCCCGGTGCGTTAAATACACGAAATTTGTGGACAGTGACCTAAGTGGGACTTTGAATCCTTTATAAAAAATTAGCTACAGGAAAGTTCAGAGTGACTATTCCATTCACCAGGGGGAGACCACCTTTTTTTTTCTTAGGAATAAGAGAAGTAAGTTAATAAAAAGCTTAGTTTAGTCACTCGCTTTTAAATGCTTAAATTACTTACACTGCTGACTGGATTTAAACGGCACGGGTATCATACATAGCGGAGGTAATTGACCTATTGATCTAGGTGCTAGTGAACGATTTGTGGCCATTAATTTGGCCTATGGCGCTGCTATCTGGTGGCCGATGCTTTCTCAAGTCGTATTGGCTGACCCATCACGACGGCCTGAGGCCTTTGCACAAGGCTGGTGGCTAGCTGTCTGGCTGAGGACTGATCTCTGATGAAACTAACGACTTATTAAGCACATAATCGATTGTTCTCGTTGGCAAAATGTGGTTTTCCTATTTACAAGAACGAATAAAAAATGTATGGTGTCATACAAGCAGAAGTGCTGGTACACTTGTAATATTTTACATTCGAATCATATTAACGGATCTCGTCTCGGTGTATTATATACAAGCCGGAGGAACATAGTTTAGGTCACTCGGCCATCCATTTTAGTAACCATTTTGCGAAGAAGTTGAAGCATACACGCACGAAGTCTTACCGGCTTACGCACTTATTGACTTCCCCCAATCTATCACTGCGTCTCAAGCTACTGATTTACAAGAGCATACTAAGGCCTACTCTGCTGTATGGTGCACCGCTATCTCGTTATCTGACGTAAACGACAGCTAAGAAACTCCAACAATTCCAAAACGGTATACTGATGAAAGTGGTCAGAGGTACTTCATTCGAGCAGCGACGGAACAGTGAGCTGCATGAGATGTTTGAGCTGCCTACGGTGGATGAATTCATCCAGCGTAGACATATCAAATTTTTCGACTCATTACAATATCTAACAAACCCGGTGTTTAACACTATAACCCCCGCTCCGTTCCCCCAACGATGGCAGGACGCTGTCGCGGCTGAAACACTCTAGTCCTAGGTTCTAGGTAGAGATTTAGTTTGTTTTGTTTAGTTTTGTTTTGTTTTGTTTTGTTCCTAGTGTTTAGTGTTTGGTGTCGGTGTCAAATAGAAGGTGAGCCTCATCACCTAGTGTAAATATAAGACTGAGTACTTTTAACCGCAACACAAATCTATTATATTATGCACTCCTCCAAATGCATGTAAATGCAGGAAGAGGAGAAAATTGTATTCCTAATATTTTCTTATTTTTCTTTTTTGTACATTGTATTGTTTGTTTGAGGTTTTGAAATAAAAAAAAAAAAAAAAACAAAAAAAAAACATATCAACTAAAAATGGGAAAAACGAAGGTGAGCCCCATCTCCTAATCCAGTCAATGTATGTAATTTTTAACTTAAAACGATTGTTTTGTAATTCTAACCTCCTTCAAATGCATGTTGTGCTATGCAGGAAGAGTAGCCATTATTCTATCAATTTGTTCATGCTATTGCGTTCATATGTTTGTAAAAAATGTTTAAATAAAGGGGTTTTGGGGGAAAAAACAAACAGAAAAGTATTTGGCATCTTTCGTAATTTAGTGATTATAAATTGATAATCATAACGATATTCATCATAAAGATATTATAGTATCTTCCCAGATTAAACTGTTATTTTTCCATCAGAATCACAAATGAGATCAAAACAATGTACAACATCCACCTCCCTAGACAAATCCGATGAAAATGGGCCACTCAGGGGAAACCTCAATCCATCAAGTCAACGAGAAATATAATTTGTTATATAACCTATAACTGCTCACGTTGAAATCATTGACAGCAGTTGTGTTAAAACTTTTACAGATACTTTGTGAACTACATTTATAGATCACCAGTCTGAGGCGAAAGATAAATGTGTCCTCCGGCCAGCTCTGCTGAACGGTGCCCCGCTATTTACCCACTTGACTGAAAATACAGATAAACGTCTCCAACACTTCCAGAATGGAATCATGCGAAAAGTGGTCCGACATACCTCTCTCGAGAGGTTGAAGAACGCTGATCTGTACCCGTTGCTTGGTGTGCCGTCGGTGGGTGGGTTCATCCGCCGGAGACACATCAAGTTTTTTTACTCGTTGCAGCGCCTGACCAACCCAGTGTTTAACACTATGGCCCCACCACCCTTCCAGCATCGATAGCAACAGACTGTCGGGGGAAAATTAGGTTAAGAATTAGTATGTAAGTTAGGGTGAGTATGTAAGAATTAGTCCATAAGTTTGATCAAAAAGGTGAGCCCCGTCACCTTTATTAGAGTCAGTTCAGTCCAGTCGCGTATAATGTGCATCATTATACTTGTTTATTCCATCATATAATTTTTATAAAATAACAAAACCTGTATATAATGTAGCGAGGCTAGAGGAAATCACTTGTGGATCTATAATTGTATGTAATTATCTGTAAATTTAAAGGGGCTATGAAGAAAAAAAAACGTGAACTACATAAATTATTAGTTGCACAACTATTTTTAATAATCATTAGACAAAGGAAAAATATACTGACAGGACGGGGGCGCGTGCCCCCAAAATATCTTATCTTTGGGAAATAATCATTAATAATATATCCGGTTATATTACATATTATTATTGCATTATAGCTATACCGCGAATCCATTATTCATTGTTGTAGTGAGTCCAAATGCTATTAAACGTTGTCTGTATAATATATCTATAACATTTACATATCCTCCTCATGCCCGAATGCCGCGTCAATATCAGCTTTCACGCCAAGAGCCATTAAGCCACTCTCTTCCTATCTATAATTTTTCAATTGCAACCATCGACACGATTCGCTTTGGGGGATTTATTTATTTAATAATCAGTCCTAATACTAATTCCAGACCGGATCTCCCTAAGGTAAAGGGTGTCCCAGAATTAACGCAAGATTTGAATTTGCCACCATTTGTGCAGTTAAGTGCTGGCTACCCTAAAAAAAAAACAATTTGACAGCTGACAGTTTAGGGTTAGTAAAAATGGAGCGTTACACGTTGAACATGATCTCAAAAATAATGAAAGTTTGGCGGCCGCAGTTCGAAAATTTCATACAAAATATGGTCGGAATAGTGTTTTGACTTCATCAACTGTGAAGAGATTAATTGAAAAATTTAGGGAGACTGGATCAGTTGGAGACACTAAACACACTGGTCGTCCAAAAACAAGCCGTTCAAATGTCAATATCGAAGCAGTGCGTGAGAGTGTTGTTAAAAATCCAGATCAATTCGGCGTCGTAAACTTTGTGCAGAAATTGGATGATATTGATGTGGCCAATATGTGGTTTCAACAAGATGGTGCCACATGCCATACAGCCCACGAAACAACTCAAATACTGCATGAGACATTTCCAGGTCGTGTACTCTCTCGTTTCGGTGATCAGAATTGGCCCCCTAGATCGTGTGATTTCTTTTTATGGGGTTATTTGAAGTCAAAGGTGTATGTCAATAAGCCCACATCCACCCGTGCATTAAAAGAGGAAATTCAACCACATTTGTGCCAAATGGTCATTGAAAATTTCGACAAAAAAGTGCGTATGTGCTAGCAAAGTCGTGGAGGTCATTTGCCCGATGTGTTATTCCATAAATAACCCTATCCTATGTACTTTATAATTCAATAAAAAAAATAACAACAAAAATACTAAAAACTGTGTTTTCTATTTAAATCAAATCTCGCGTTAATTCTGGGACACCCTTTATCATCCTGCTGTGTTGTGAAAACCTACTTGAAACGATAGCAAGACCCGTAAGTCACAGGCTAGAGGCATACACATTAGCTGACTCTACGACCCTCGCGTTCCACCTACGTGGAAGGAACATTGGGCAATGCAGACGCACGTATTAGCGTCCAGCACTAGCACGTCGGATTTATTATTGCATTCCTGTAGGGGGCAGAAAATGTGAAAGGTCAACGGGCAGACCAATTTTTTTTTCCTGGGTTATTCTCTTTAACAGCTTGTTAACTTTCATGATCTTTTAAGCATTTTATTGCCTCTTTGGAGATTTTTTTTCTACTAAATCAGTGCGCAGAGGCTCTACTTTCGGACAATATTGTCAATTTATTTTTTTAATAAGTGGTCAATTGCTTTTAACGTTATCAACCGTCTGCCAGACTGAGCTGTGTTTTGTGACTCTCGGGTTCAAGCTATAAATCTGAAATTTTTCAAGGAAGGTCTAATTTGATATTGGAAAAACATTTTCAAAGAGGTTTGAAGTTCCGCTTGATTCGCCGATAATGCTTAAAATAAAATCAGCACCGTACAAAATAATGAAGTGTTGTTAAAAATTAAATATATGATATTGAGTATTGTATGAACTGGACTATAATTACGTCAAGTCATTAATAATCAATTGTTAATAAAATCGTTTTCACAACCACGAAACGAACGAAGCCCTTACTTGTAGGATATATAACACCTCCTCACTATCCACACAGACGCACTGCTCCACTCATCCATATAATCCTCCTCGGAGACTGAAACGGCACTGGCCTCGTGACCTAGTATAAATGCGTGACAGTGGGAGTCCTGGCAATCATGTCCTGACAACCATGTGGATTTGGGAGGCCTCTGGACTGTCTGTAAATATTGTATGAATGAGCGAGTGAATAATGAATTGTAAATATGGTGTAAATGAGAACATTTATCTCAATTACTTATTGACCAATAAGGCAGATTGTAATTTTATTATAATAAAGACGTTTATGATAATAATAGCACAACAAAGTGTACCACATTCAACTCGTTATACAGGTCATATAATTATTGGTTTCTCCATATTTCACCTCATCGGGTAGTTCCACTTATATACGGAAGGAGTTGAATGCAAGGATCAGGTGATTTTCCTCATCGGCTTTGGCATTAGTGAGGCTCAGGTCAATGAGGGGTGGCTTAGAGTGTTGTATATGAGGACCTCAGTCTGCCTAGTGTGGAATTTGGTTTTGATTTGAACTAGATAGGCACAAATAAACTCTAGTTTACATCATTTAATAAAAACACATGGACTTTTAAGATATGAATCTACTTTTTTTCCTATAAAACTTTTTAAATTTGGCAAAACTCATAACACTGTCAAACAGTCATCCTAAGAGCTACCTAAAATTAACAAAAATAATAACATAAATGTAACCTAAACATATTCCCATGTTAATGATAGATTGTTAAATAGTTAAACAGATACGTAGATTGATTACAATTTTAATAGTCAATTATTTATTTATTCGCCATAAATGAACTTAATTTCATAATAAAAGCTTTTTTATATGATAACTATAATTGATAATAACTTATTAATACCTCTCTTTTATATATTTATGTTTATCACATTCGTGTTTATTGTTACATTTAGGATGAGTGATACATTTATCTCAATTACTTATTGCCTAATAAGGCAGATTGTAATTTTATCATAATAAAGTTGTTAAAAAAAAAAATTTTATATTATTTATATTTTTATTTTTTCTTAATTGTTTACTATATGCATATATAGATAGTTAATCGTCGGTGGATAAGTTGGATTAAGAAAAGTAAAGAAACGAGGAACGACACTCTCAAGCTTCTGTAAAAGACTGCTTTATTGCCTCTAGTAATCCGACATACATAGGATCATGGGTTGTTTACATAGTTTTTAACATAGGCTTCCCTCTGGCTTTAACTGAGAGAGGTAAATATAGAGATATTTTAATTTAATGGGTTTTATTTAATGTTGTATTGCATTGTACAGACTTCTGCATACTGTTTTTTTTGTTTTGGTTTCTTATGTATTTATTTACTAAATGCACTTAAACATATTTTGATTTATTTCATAATTATTATTATCTTTTCACATAGAGGTTTACATTATCATTTTTCTTTATGATGTAATTTGAACACTTCATAGTGACATCGCCCCAGTGTAAACATTTTTCTCTATTCTATTGTATAGTTGTCAACAACATCCGTTGCACACCACCACACGATGAGGATGGCAATACTGAAGCTCTGGTGTGGTTGTTACCTCACAACCTTTATTTCGGTGTTCCAAACCTATTTCACCACTCATTTATCCTTACAGCAGTAGCTAGAAGTAAATATCCTTTATTGTTATCATAAGGCACTGTTTTGATGTTAATTTTATGAAAGAAATAGCCTTTCTGTGTCTTTTTGTAACATAAATATTTGTTGGTATTAGTCAATATGAGTTACGATCACTTTGGATTTATCCTTATGTATTTCGCGATGAAGGAGCAGGAGTAAAGAAGAGCTTTAGGAGAGACTGGTACGGCCCGAAAGGAAATGGCCTACACGAAAAAGTCTAATGGCCCCCTTTCAAGTTCCCCACTCGTGAGTTAATAGCATGGCGTGACGTTCCAGGATAAAATATATCTTCGAAATCTGCCGAGAACGACTACCCAGGATGTTACCACATCCCCTCCAGTCTGCGGAGCGATCAAGGACAGACTCAACATTGGTGAAAATTACTTGGTAAGGACTGTTCAAAGTCTTCCATCAGGCACCTGCTAAGCCCAACTTTTAAGAACCACTTGCAGTATTTTGTACACAAAAGAACCAGGTGGTTGAGAGGTGTTAGTGACAACAGTATGATCATGGGTTCAAACTTCCAAACAGAGAGTGAACTATTTCACGTGATAAATTTTAAAAAAATGCAACATTAAATTTGGTAAAGTGCTTTTGTTTGACTTTGAAACACTGTTATATGTGATTGATCCCGACATATGAGTTTAATGTAAAATTAAAATTATTATTAAGAGATAGTGATGACATATGTAGGGCAGTTGCTGACTGCCATAAGCGGAGGAAGTCGGCATGCAATTAACCCTTTTGGTAAGTATATCCAGCTTTGAAAGGTCGCAGATGTGACCCGATGGGTACTTTATGGACCTTCGCAAAGACAAAGTTGAGGGTCAAGTAATAATCTTTTATTGGCCATAATAAAGTCAGTGAGGCCTAGCGTCTAGCTTGTTTGTAGCTTGGTGTCAAAGTAACATTCTTATAACACAATGGGACCAGAAAGGAGGACCAACCTCCCTAAATGGAGAGTAATGGGTCCAGGAGTAGAACATGTTAGGGGGACCGGAAATTTTTTTACATTAAATTGAAACAAATAAATTTTTAACAAGTTTTTGTTTTTAATCAATGAAGTAATCACCCTCGCTATCAACAACGTCTAGTGTGCAAATTTTCAATGCAGATCGATAAAAGTCAATCGGTTTTTGAGCAAAATATCTGGAGATGGCATTTTGGACATCCAAATTTTCAAATTTTTTTCCACTTGGAAAAAGTTATACAAAATTATAACTCAAAAATATTCAATTAATTTACTATTTGTCCCAATTGAATATATACCCAAAGTAATTTAATTTAACGTGGTTATTAACGCGGTGGTCAAGAAAGGAATTTTATGTCTATACAATTAAATTTTACAATACTATATACCTCATTCAGAATATTTAAAATTTTTTAAAGAAATAAAATAAAATCTCGAATGAATAGAAATGATGGATAATATTACAGAGATCTTATGAGCTACTTATAAAATACTCCTTACTATTGTACACCAATGTCTTCAATCTGAAGTAGGTACAACCTTAAAGCCAAAGTCCTTCCTCATCGAGGAGTGAACAGAGCTCACACCTCGTATGTCCCAGATGAAGAGATGTTCACGGGCTTATAATAGGGGGACCGGAAAGAGATGTCGCTTTTTTACATTATGAATAATCGCTATAACTATGCCAACATAATTAACATTCATTAATTATGTAATTAGTTAGTAAAAATCATAAACAGTAGGGAATATTATATACGTTTATAATTAATATATTATATAATTTTTATAAAATAACAAAACCTTCTTATAATGCAGCGACGAAACAGGAAATACAAAAATAATTTGTTAATAGAATCGCCTGAGGATCTATAATTGTATATAATTATCTGAAATTTAAAGGGGCTATGGAAAACAAAAATATCTCCTAAATTTTGTGACACTAGGCCAAACAAGGTATAATGAGCAGAGCAGACAGGCACAGAGGTGAAAACAAGTAACGGGTTCCGAAATAACCGAGGCAAGCCTAAATATGTTACTTTGTAAAAACTCGGTAGTAGTCACGGAGCAGGTGACACTTAAGAAAGGACCTTGCTGGCTAGCACCTAGGTCATTTGTTATAGAGCCATCGAGAGTGGTGTGTTGCAAGACAAGGCGAATACATCAAGCTAACGACTTCTGTAACAGATGTCTGCCGTGGAGTGATTGCACATTGGTCCCCATCCATCATTTCACCATACACCAACCTGTTTATTTACATTTCCTTCAGATCCACTATCTACCCTCATCCATGTCTTGCAGCAGCCCACCGACGATCCCACGGGGCTATTACGAAATGAAAAATCGACCAGGAGCCGAAAATCTATTAGCGACTGTAATTACCACAGGCATTGGACCCAAGTTTCGGTTGTTAGATAATCTTAGTTGAGGAAAGTCTTTTAAAAGAAAAAAAAAGGAAAAACTTTATTATGACGTACAAGCAAAACATTGGTATACACAAATATTAAGAGTTACCGAGTTACAACATACTCGTTTGAATGTCTATGAGCAAGTGGGGTCTGGGGCTAAAGCTGAGACATATATGTATAAGAAAAGGATAAGATTCTGGGAAGCAGGGAGGTCTTGGAAGTATGCGGTTGCTTACTTAAAAATAACAGGGAACCATCAGTGACTTCTATGAAGTCACGAGGCAGGTATATTGTGAAGCACAAGCAAAACACTGGTACATACAAATATTAAGAGTTACAGAGTTACAACATACTGGTTTGAATGTCTATGAGCAAGTGGGGTCTGGGGCTAAAGCTGAGACGTATATGTATAAGAAATAGGATGCGACTCTGGGAAGCAGGGAGGTTTTGGAAGGATGTGGTTGCTTACTTAAAAATAACAGGGAACCATCAGTGACTTCTATGAAGTCACGAGACAGATATACAGTTCTGCTCAAGACCCTTCCAGCATTACAATGTGGACACCAGTAAGAATTTTCATCCAATTGATCATTCTTTTGAAGGTCTTGAAATCTGTGTGGATTTAACCAGTTTCCATTCTAACATAACAGTGTTCGGGTGATTGGTGATTGTTTCACTATCCACTTCCCACAATGTGAAAAGGATTATGCTCGGTCGAGAATAGAAGAACACTTTCCGATACAGAGTCAAACATCTTGCATTCAGTCACCCATGTATCACAGTTTGAAACATTCAGAATCACTCTATGTTCTTAGACAAAACCTCGCAGTCGTTAGGAATTTCGAAGAAGATAAGGTTAATTACATACTCCTAAGTATGTAAAGTGTTTATCGGCTGTAACACTTCTTTTCCACGGAACAGCTGTCTTTTCTTTCCAAGTCTTCCACTACGTCATTATTCACCTTCATTCCATTTATTTCAATCAGTACTTCATAAGTACCTATAATCCCAATTTGAGATCTGCCCAAGACTACGCCAGCTGCTTATCTTAGATGAATAACAAAAACAGTAGAAAATATTTATTGGTCTCTCCCAATAAAACACCTTCAGCGACCAAAAAGTTTTCAAGAGGAACAAATGCGATGTGAGGAAACTGAGCCATGAATCAGCTGTGTTACTTATCAGCTGATTATTATTTAAAATATATTTTAATGGTCTCTGTCCCTTTTTAATAACACAGGTCTGTTATCTCGTTGAATGTTTAACAGTGCGTTTTGCCAAATTTAAAAAGTTTTATAGAAAAAAAAGTAGATTCATATCTTAAAAGTTCATGTGTTTTTATTAAATAATGTAAACTAATAAAATAACTAAAATAACCAAAGTGCACTCTAGGCAGACTAAGGTCCTCTTATACAACACTCTAAGCCACCCCTTATTGACCTGAGCCTCACTAATGCAAAGCCGATGAGGAAAATCACCTGATCCTTGAATTCAATTCCTTCCGTATATAAATGGAACTACCCGATGAGGTGAAATATGGAGAAACCAATAATTATATGACCTGTAAAACGAGTTGAATGTGGTACAATTTGTTGTCCTTACTAGACTTATTTTGGCAGAGCTCTTAACAGTAATTGAATTTGATTGGGAAATCCTTATTAAGAGTCTTAGATGAAACAATTATCATAGTGGACAATTGACAAGTGATTGAGACGGGATAACAGCTTTTGATTCAAAAATTATATTATTATTATTAGTCTCTATAGTGATAAAATTGCAATCTGCCTTATTGGACAGTAAGTAATTGTGATAAATGTTCTCATTCATACCATAGCAAAGTTAGGCAACTAAGAAAGTACATAGGATTTTTGTTTTACTTTTTCTTACAGACTTTAACTTACTAAAACTGGGAGAAATTGTAAACAAAAAAACTCTCCGCGTCAAGTTTTATTGTGAAACTAATGTTTTAAATTTGATTTAGCATGTCTTTTTATTTCTGGATTATGTCTCCATAAGAGATTATGTGCTGTTTCTCCGGACAACTTCACAACACACACATTCACAACAGCATTTTATTTGTACTAAATATACAATAAAAAGTCAACAAAGCAATATAAATGATTTTATGAAGAAAGTTTATTTAGCTTACTTCAAATTTCAACCTTGGAATCATGGACTTCTCATGAGGTGTGCAGAAGATGCGATCTTTGAGGTTTAAAAGAGGAATATAACCTCATTTCGGTTCGGTATTACTACAATATAGCGTGGGCAGAGAAGCCACACTACCGCTGTTTGTATTGAACAGGTACCTCAACCAAATTGTACGTATATATCACAAAAATATTATTTTATTAATTAAGAAATTCTTTGTTTAGTTCACAGCAATTAAATTGTGAATTTTTAAATTACAGTATTTTTTTTTTAAACATCTCTTATTTTGCAAAAAAGAAACAACAACTGTACGTGATGGGGGAAATGGAGGTCGGTTTTGGACTTTAAAGTGAACTATAAAACATATAATTTAACAAAAAACATCCCACGCAGCTTAAAAAAATGTTTTTTTTTTGCAGACCTGTGTAATTCTTTAGTAATTAATTCATCTTAAATTTTAGATGTGATCCATTTTCTTTAGAACTCGACTAAAAATAGCAAATGTCTCTGTAGGAATTATAAATTAATACTGCTTTTGAAATTAGGTTTATTTAGGTTATTATTAGCATTTCAGTTATTTAATATTGAAAAAAAAATAGCTAATAAGGAAAATGTCTATAGTAGTAATAAGTTCAAAGTTTGTTTTTGTTGAATTTTTCTTTTCTTTTGTGTTTTTGTTAAAAATGAATAAATAAAGGAAAAAACAGAATAACGTAAGGTGCGCTGACCGGTGCAACAATCCCATTGCACCAGAATACGCGCACCACAGGCGACGTAACCCCATGAGCTCGCTTCACAAAATTAAATAATTGTGAGGAAACCCCGTTTGAGGTGTTTACCTCAGGAAGGGGGGGGGAAGTTATTTAATAGTTAAATTAATTAGATATTAGTATCTTAGTTACTTTAGTTTCTATTTAGTACTTAGTAATTACTTGTCTATTTCTTTAGTAAATATATTTTCAAAAAAAAATGTCACAAGATTATTGATCTGGGAACTATTCAAGACCTGTTACCTTACCCACGAACACCCCCTTGCACCTCGTAAGAACATTAACAGGAGTCACTTGTGGGGTATAGAGTTTTGTGGGAGCTGTCTCCTCCGTTCGTGCCATTTGTCTTCACACGAGCGGAGGACAAATCGCACAATACGAGGATATGCGACGCTGCGACCTCGCACCAGATTTTCGGCCAAGGTTGGCCCGTGGTCTACATAGCCCCAGGCCGTAACTAAAGGGAAATCGACAACAGAAAGGCTCACTGTATTGAAAATAAGGTTAAGTCATTAACTGTGTGTACGATTAAGTGTTAGCTATTATTACTCTGTCTATAATCATGTATCAATGATTAGGATCATAATAATAATACCTTGAAAAATGTATGAATGAATCGTCATTGACAGAGCATTTAAAAATTAAAAAACTTAGCCTCTAAAAAACTAAATCATTTAATTTCAAAAACAGCATTTTCTTGCACATAAAGGCCAGATTACTTAAATGAAGACTGACGATAAATAAATACAATAATAAATACGTAAAGTACTTACATGGATTGTTTGGCAGCCTATCTGTATGATGGCAGGATACATATTTGTAAATATTATCTGAAATTTTTAAGGTGAATATTGGTGAAAAGTGGTTGCCGTCTGACTTATTTATGAGTTTTCTCATGTTGTAGGTACTATATTTAAATTACAATTTATTTTCCAATGTTCGGAGATATTCCAAAAAAAAACTAGTTTTATAAGCCAATATTACAAATCACATATCAAAGCCGGTTTTAATTTGTATTTTGTATATAAAAATTTTAATATTTCCAATTTTATTACCGTGTTATTTTTTTTTATTTTTTTTTTTGGCGATGTCAATGCCAGTTAAAGAAGTTCCCATTTACTCTTTATAAATAGGGACTGCTTTCGCATAAAGATAAAAGGTTTACAACATATTACTGAAGTAAGTTATGTAATATGGATGTTAAATGTACACTCTCACTGAATTTCAAGAAAGTATGGTCCGAAAATAAAATGTAAACAGGTATTTGTCGAACAATCGAGGTTTGTGCTAACATAACAGGTAGCTGCTGAACATAGAAAAAAAATATGGGTCATGTGAGAGGTGGAAAGGGTAGATACATCAATGTGGGAAGGTCCTTCAAAAATACGCTTTGATTGGTGCATGATCTACGCAGAAGACGAAACAAGATGGAGGAGAATCTTTGAGACTTTGTGTAGTAAATGTGCAAATGTAACTGAATTAATGACGAATTCAGTTTTGTGAGACATTATGCACGATGTTTTTGCGAACCTAGTGCTAGCTCAAAAACCTAGTCCATTGGAGTGGGAAAACACAAATCCACGGATGTGCACAAATGTAGTTATGTTAATGCAGAGCAGGGCATTTAATGGAGAATTACTCCTGGGGAATGTCAAATTTTGCTGTGCCAAACGTAAAAGAAGCATGTTGTTTGTACAAAAGAAAACATCAAGTAACTTCCCATTTCATATATATTTAACATTGACATATAAAAAAAAAACAAGTTATACGACTTATCAAGGTACATAGACAACAACGTGGAAGGATCAGTCTTAGTGGTAGTAGGCTGGAGCAGCGTGGGCTACGGGTACGGGTACGGGGTGAGATCCGGCTTCCTTGTGTACGACGGCGTTGAATCCGTTGTGTGGGTCAGCGGTGTAGTCGACAGTCCTGACTGAACCGTCGGGTTCGACGAGGGAGTAGCTGCCCTGGACGACGTCTCCACTGCGGCTCTCGTGCTGGTTCTTGGAGTCACCGGTGTGGGCGTCCTGGACGGAGTAGGAGAAGCTGTACTCTGGATGTGGGTCATATGAGTCGACGACTGGAGCAGCGTATGCGCGAGGTGCGGCGTATGCGACTGGAGCGGCGTATGCGCGAGGTGCGGCGTATGCGACTGGAGCAGCGTATGCGCGGGGTGCGGCGTATGCGACAGCGGGGGCGGCGTATGCGCGTGGTGCGGCGTATGCGACAGCGGGGGCGGCGTAGGCCCTAGGGGCGTAGCTGACGATTGGCCCAATTGCTCCGGCTCCGGCGACGAACGCAAGTCCGGCCAAAATGAAAAACTGAAAACAGAAATGTTAGTTTAGTAAATTTTATAGTAGACTTCTGAAAATACTGTTCTCACCTGCTTGTGAAGGTTTTTTTTTATTATTTTTTGTTCCCTTAAACAAAACTTATATGCGTCAAAAGATTAATAATAATTCTACTCTTCATCAAGAAAAGTGAATAGAAATCCGAAATCATAAAAGATATCAAATTAGTTTCGTTGGATTCCAAATTATAATTTAGGTAATGTACTCTAAGCAGTCGTTTTGAACTCAAAATGTTATAAACTGATATTCTTCGATATATTGTCATATACTAACAAGAGAAAAAAAATTAACTTTGAAAAATGTCTATCTTTTTCTTAGAAACAATGAAGAAAAATATATTTTTGCTTTTTATTTGATCAACACTTTATCCCAGCTAGAAGATAAACGGAAGAAATAGTCAATAAAGCGTCGTAGAGAGCCTAAATCACAAACAGTGTCCGAACCGTAAGCAGTCAAAGCACAAGAACGGCGCGTGGCGCTGTGAGACCCGCACGACTTCTCTCCCTGTCTGGCAGATGATTTGCAGGGTGACTACCACGCCTTCTTTACTGGACATGACTAAAACGGGTTGGACATGTACCGGCTACCGCATATCTTTCCCTTCATAAATAATGAGCATATGTGCTAACCACCTTTTGAAAGGGGGCCAATTTAATTTACAATGTATTTTTTTTTTTTTTTGGGCCCACCCGCTTTGTACGTAAGAACGGTTACGTTATTGAGAAAAACTAGAGAAGAATATTTTCGGATCGGGCTGTAACGGGGAGAAGGTAATACTTATGTATCAGTTTTGAAATTAATTTAATATTCAAATCATATTCAGACAAGTTGCATATTATTCGAGATTAAGTATAATTTTATATGACGTTTTTCTTGAAACGACTTATAAAATAGCCTTATTATTCAATATCGCAATATTAAGTTATTAAGAGCTATTTAGAGTAAAGGGTAACCAGAGATGCATTACCCAATCAAGATTATAACTAGCTAGCCCAATCAAAAATTAATATGTGGAAAGTGAATTATTTGCTTTACTCCTTTGAAGCTTCTGTGGCTTTGTAAAAAAATCTGCCATTTAAAACAATCCGGACGGAAAATTTTGCGGCAATGTACCGTTATTATATTTTTAAGAGAAGTACGAATATTATATTATATTGTGTTGCATTACGTGACAGATATATTCAGGGCCATATCGTCAAACATCAAAATTATTATTTCAGCAATTACATTATTAAGAAGGAGTAAAATATACACCAAGTTATTTAATCAGAAGCTTCATGATATTGTTAAGAGCAAAATTTCAGTAGTTAGTTACCAATATGTGTTTTTTTTTTGATGTAGCATTTATATGTTTTAGACGCTCTAAAGGAAATAAAGGCAAGAATTATCATTATCACGTGTAACTTTCAGGTCAAAAATGACACCATGGACCAATACTTCTGATTCTATAGTATCTCCATTGTATTCAGTCTCAAACTATACATTGTACATATGGTATTCAATCTCAGTACAAACTATTTTTCAGGAGTGAGAACAGAGTGTGAAATCGTAAATGAATAGTTGAAATTGTATTAATTTTGTGTTAATTTAACTCGGGGGTAGTCCTTATGCCCGACTGTAAACCAGTAAATACGTTCGAATTGATTTTAATAGTTTCAGTTCGAAAAGGTGATTTTTTATGACCGAAGTACGAGCCACATCAATTCATTTTTTGTTTTGATAATAATTAAATTAAATTATTGTAAAATATCGTTTTAATTTAACATTGTGCAATTAGATATAATAATAATTAATATATTAGATAATAGTTAGTGGCTTGTCCTACCTTAGCTGCCATGTCGAGATGAGGGTGAGTTCTGTCTTAGTGGAGCCGAGTAGCGGTATATATAGTGAGACTGCTGTTGTAAGTGGAACTATGCGACAGACCACTCACCTGTGGTCGAGGTGGGGTGGCTACATCAGGTTAGGAGGACTGGTTGGATATTACCGAATCAGGATAATAAATTTTATTTTCATGTGTACCTGTCGGGAAATGCAGATCAGGTTGTCCGTGTAGTCTGTAGTAGTAGTAGTAGTATACTACTTCTGTCATTCATAGTGGGACTCTCCTCGTGTGAATCACTTCGGATCAATGGAGCTCTCGTATTGAGGTTTCGGGTTAAATCTAAATAATTAGTTATTTTAGGGCCAGACAGTGCCTATCTCCTTAATTTCAGAACTTATATTTCTTTTAACAAATGAGAATTAGAAGGGGCTTAGGAAAGGTTTTTGTATACCTTAACAGTTGTATACCACAGTTGTATAAATTATTATTTACTACATACTTACTGTATTGTGTGAATGGCTGCTTAGTGTCTATACCAAGTCAGTGTAAATGGGAGAGTATACAAATAAAACTTATATTTGGCGATGTTTTGGTTATACCAATGATAAAAAACTGTAAATTCCTTAGTCATGTAATGGTTTTAATGGTTGGTGAGGAGGCCTTTATGCCTTGTGTGTATGTTTCTAGATCGTCAATGCTAACCATTCAACGACCTACACGTCAACGTCCCTGGGTAAAATTGTTGGAACTGATATGTTGATAGTCCATTGTAGCGACCGCTAACTACATAAGATAAATCACCCTATACTCTATTGTATATATATTGTAAATTGGTTATAATATGCTGTAAATTAATTTCAAAAAATGTAAATAACATTACCGAACCATAAGTCATACCAGTGTAAATAATAAAAGATGCAGCTGCAAAAAACTAGCCAGAGGCCCTTGAAAGGAGAGTCAGGTAGCGGCTAGGAGGCTGGGTGGGTCACAGTCTAGAACAAGCCAGCGTCACCGCAACCCTGCGGTTTGGTTGGTCAGAATAAAACCCCAGATCATTGGCTACATGGGACTATACATACCTCCCTAGTTTTAGCCAATAAATCATTCTAACTACGGCTCTCTGATGGTACTTGCAGGTGCACTAATGTTTCAAGATTTGGCCTTCTCATTTATGAAAACCTCTACATTTCTCTTCCTAACCTCGCAATGTTTTAGTCCAGCCCCGTCAGACCCCAAACTTTCCTAGTGGGATTTTCTGCCTTCGTCTCGCTAAAACTAGCACCTCCTTGGGGGAGACATCTCAACAAACTTTACCTAGTAGTGTCTCCCACGGCAATCCAGTCTGCTTCTCTCCGGTTCACACTCGCCTTTGGGATCCGGACGGTTTTCGCCTATCCTCAGATACCGAGTGTGAATTCGTGGTCATTCCAAGACCACACATACTACCTACACTACCTACCCTATAAGACCACATAAACCATTGTTACTAATGCAAAGTTAAAAACAGATTAATAAAAAAAAAGTAAAAATAATCACGAGAGCTTCACAAGAGTTCACGAGGTCCTTTTATTATTAATCTTCGGAAATTATATATTTTAGGGTTGAGTTATAATAATTGGCAATGACTGCGGTAGAGGATTTGGGTGGTCAAATTTCATGAACTTTAAAGGAATGATATCTAGGATGTAGGATTGTCTAGGATTGAGATCATTATGAACTGCGACTTGAGGAGGCGTAAGAGTGAGACAGGTCATAAATAAACAATGTTATTTAGTAATGGTAATATTTGTGCATGTGTTAGAAATTCGTGGTTTGTCAGTTTTTATTTAGAGTTTAAGTCCTGAGAACAATAGTAAATGCACCTTATTATTTCAGCAACAAAACCCTTCATAATGATCTTAATATATCCTACATTCTTGAACTCATCCCTTCCAAGTTCCTGAAATTACATAGTAGTCTATTCAACCACCCTAATCCCCTAGCACAATTTTTACAAATCAGAACTTTATTGTGAAATAATTACAATCTGCCTTTTATAAGGCAATAATAATACAGATAAATGATCTCATTCATACCATATTTACAGTCATCATTCACTCGCTCATTCATACTAGGACATGATTGGAGAAATTGGCCATTGCCAGGACTCCCACTGTCACGCGATTATAGCAGGTCACGAGGCCACTGCCGTTTCAGTCTCCGAGGAGGATTATAGGGATGAGTGGCGCAGTGCAAAGACTGTGCTACAGGATTAGGGTGGTTGGAAAGGCTACTGTGGAATTTCATAAATTTGGAAGGGATGAGTTCTAGAATGTAGGGTATATTAAGGTCGTTATGAAGGGTTTTGTTGCTGACATAATAAGGGGCATTTACTATTGTTCTCAGGACTTTGGATTGAAAGGATTGGATACGCTTGATGTTAGACTTTTTTGCTGTCCCCCATAGCTCTATTCCGTATGTCCAGATTGGTTTAAGTATAACTTTGTAGATTAGTAGTTTATTTTCTATTGAGAGATGGGATGTCCTTTGAAGTAGTCTGTACAGTTGTCCAAAGCGTCTGTTTAGTTCTTGTCTTTTTAGTCTCGTATGTGGGTTCCAGGTCAGTCGTTTGTCGAGATGGAAGCCTAAGTACCGTACTGTCTCGGTTACTGGGAGAGGAATAGAATTAAAATAAACTAATGGACAAGTCTTGCGACAAAGGGTGAAGGTAATGTGGGAGCATTTTGCTTCATTAACTTTGATCCGCCATTGATTGCACCAATACTCGATCTCGTCAAGGTGTTTTTGAAGGTTATGGGATGCTATGTCGGGGTCTGGGTGGGATGACAAGACTGCAGTGTCGTCTGCGAATGTTGCCAAGAAGGTGTTGGAAGTAGAAGGGACATCAGCGGTGTATAGGTTATAGAGGATGGGGCCTAGGACACTGCCCTGTGGAACTCCTGCATTTATGGGATAGTAGTTAGAGTATTCTAAGCCACAGCGGACTTGGAAGAAGCGGTTTGAAAGGTAGGACTGTAGGATTAGGAAAATGGTCTGTGGTAAATGTCTTTTGAGCTTGTAGAGCAAACCTGCGTGCCAAACCCTGTCAAAAGCTTGAGCTATATCGAGAAAGGCAGCAGTGCAATACTTTTTGGTTTCAAGGGCTGAGGAGATGTGATCAACAACGCGAAGGCCTTGTTGAGCAGTGGAATGTCGTTGGCGGAAACCAAACTGGTGTGTGGGAAAAAGGTTTTTGGATTCAACAATTGGAAGTAGACGTTTTAGTAGGAGTTTCTCAAATATTTTTGAGAGGATAGGGAGTAGGCTAATTGGACGGTAAGATGAGGCGTCATTGGGTGGTTTACCGGGTTTGGCGAATAGGACAATAATGGAATGTTTCCAGAGGAGAGGAAAGTGTGTCGTTCGGATAATGCAATTATATATGTAGGTTAGGAAGGTTATGGCTTTAGGAGGAAGTTGTTTAAGAATTTGAGGAGTTAGGAGATCATATCCAGGGGATTTTCTGTAAGGTAAGTTTTTCAGAAGGTATTTGACCTCAGAGGGATTAACGGCTTTTGGTGGAAGAGAGAGAGGAATAGGTGAGTGAGGAAATCTTCCACAGTTTTGCTGTGAGTATGGCTTTGATGAGAAAGGTGAGGTGTGAAAGTATGGGTAAGATGCAGAGCAAATTCCTCCGACCTATCTCCATCCGAGGCCGCCCAGGACCCATCATCACGACGGAGTGGATGTGAAACAGGTTGATACTTTAGGATTTTTTTGGTTACATTCCACAAGGAGTTATCCCTGGTAGACAGAGAGGAGAGGTAGGAATTGAAAGAATCAGAACGGAAGGATGCCAATCGCCGCTTTACCAATCGGCAGTACTGATTGTACGAGCGGCGATCAGCAGGATGCCGGGATCTTTGCCACACTGTTCTAGAGCGGCGTTTGGATTTGATTAGATCTTTGAGATGTTGAGGTAAACGATTATGATTGTGGATTCTTGGGTGACGATGGGGTGACGATGCCTCCCAAGCCGACCTCTGGACCAGAGTAGTGAAAGAATGCACTGCATCGTCTAGGTCTTGGGATGTTTTCAGGGATAATTTGAGGTTTACGGACTCTGAAAGAAGCTGACGGAAGTGGTCCCAGTCAACTGGGCCCCTAATAAATGAAGGGGGAGGCAGTTTGTGAATTGGTCTTAGGGAAATGGTTAATAATAAAGGACTATGATCAGAGGAGAGGTCATCGAGGCGCTTGAGTGAATAGTTTAGTGTTCCTAAACTATTGTAGAAGAAAAAGTCAAGGAGATCTGGATTTCGGTTGGGATCTGATGGCCAATAGGTGGCTGTGTCAGGAGAGATAGTGGAGCAATGTCTCCGTGTGAGTGCAGACAGCAAAGCACGTCCTCGTGTATTTGTGGATCTTGAGCCCCAGTGTTGGTGCTTTGCGTTAAAGTCCCCACCCACAAGGAAACGATGCCCGATGGAGTCTAGAAAGGAGATGAATTGGGAATCGGGAATGGATTTATTGGGAGGGCAGTACACTGATGCTAGAGTGAGGGGAAAAGTGAGGGTGGTGATTGACACTGCAGTGGATTGAAGGAAATCATGTGCTACCAAAGGAACTATGTGATGGGATATGGAGTTATGGACAATGACAGCGGTACCTGCATGAGCTCTTCCATCTGGGTGATCAGTTCGATAAGTCTGGTACTGTCGAACGGTAAATGGTCGTTTACTTGTAAGTCTTGTTTCAGTAATAAGAGCTACATCGATGTTTTTGTCATGGAGTAGTGCTGTCAGTTCGTTAGTGTGGGTGCGAACACCATTCGCATTCCAAAGGAGAATGGATAAGGAGTCGGAAGGATCCACTTATGGATTTTGTTTAACGGGGATAAGGTAGGAGACAAGATTTGTAAGAAGGGAAATGAGAGGTGTAATTAGGGTTCTGAACTCTGTAAGGAATGAGGTTAAAAGGCTGGTGAGATCTGAAGAGCTTGAAGGTGGCGGGATATGCGAGATGTGTGGTTGAGGATGGGATAGAGTTTGCTGGTTGCTGGGATGAGCGGAGTGCTGGGAAAGAAGAACTTGCGGAGGAGGAGTGGGCAGTGCCTGTGGCTGCTCTCTGTTCCTAACTGCGTCAGCGAAAGAGACTGAAGGCCTCAAACTTCTGGTGGGGGCGCTTCTTGGGCTACCTGTGGCTGATTTTTCTTCTTCAGGACGACGACGTTGTTCACTTCTGGACTTTAGAATTCTATAAGCCTCACAGCCTTTATAGTTTGCCGGGTGGCCTTGCTGACATAGCACGCATACAGCAGGTGATTGTAGGGGCTTCTTGCACAATTCACTTTTGTGCTGCCCACTGCACTTTACACACCTGGGAGGGTGGTAGCAGTATGATTTTGTGTGCCCATATGCCTGGCAATTATGGCATTGGACGATGTCTCGTTTCGGGTAAGGCTTTTCGACCTGTACTCTTGTGTAGTATAAGTGGTTAAGCTCGTAGATTTTCTCCACTCCAGCTGTTCGCTCTAGTTCGACAAAGAATAAGGGCATTGGTTTCTTGATACTTGTATCATTTTCTTGTCTCTCCTCACGGAGGACATTCGTGATTTGGCGAACCTTGTACCCTAAACTTATCAGCTCCTTTTCTATCTCGTCCGCTGGTGTTGTGGGATGCAGGTTTCTAATCACCACCCGCAGCGATCTTTCTTGCTTTAGTTGGTAGGTATGAAAATCAGCCTTGGATTCTTCTAGGTATTTTATAATTCCTCGGTATGTTTCAGGAGTGTCCGGAGAAACCTTTGTGTCCCGAGATCGATTGAGGCAAGTATATTTGCCTGTACCTACAACTTTGCTCAATTGAGTGCATAGTAATTTGAAATTACTAATGTTGCGAACGAATATCGCTGGTGGCTTGGGCTGTGTGGGTGTTGTTGTAGAGTCCATGTCCTCTACCTCAATATTTTTCAACACCTCGTAACTATTGGGTGTGAAAAAGGGAGACTCATGAGTTACGGTTGTTTGTTTTGATGTGGTGGGTTGTGGTGGTATCTCTTCCATAGAGCTGCTAGGTGCTGAGGAATTTATTGGGATATTCCGATTAGATCGCCGTGGCTTGCGTTTGACTGGTGACATAGTGGGCGTAGGTCCCAATGATCTTGAGCGTTTTTTTTTATTTTCTGATATAACTTGTTGATAGAAACGCATGTTTCATATTCTTGTAAATAGTTTTCAATTGAATAAAAAAAAAAAAAAAAAAATTCAATATAATGAGAGGCCTGAAGAGAGTGTACTGAGTGTACTGAGGGCCAGCTGGGCTCCCCACTCCTATCCCCACTCCTATCCCCACTCTCAGCACGGCTGACTGATATCTTGCAATATGGCCGCCCTCTGTATGAATTGTGAGATGAAAAACTTACGTTAGCAATAATAATGTTCCTCTTTCCACTGACCTGTAGACAGTCCACCACGAACGGTTCACCCAAGGGTCGGTTGGAACAGTTTTGCGAACTAGGCACTTCCTACGAACGGTAACAAGAAACAGTTTGTTGCAGAGCGATGTGAAAAACGACTTCTATAGTTAGCGCAGGCGCAGTACTCCTAGCACAATAGGAGACTGAAAAGGCAGTGGCCTCGTGACCTGCTATAAATAGGTGACAGTGGGAGTCCTGGCAATGGCCAGTTTCCTGAGCTTAAGTGGCTCTCGCGCTCTTGGTCAGCCTCCACTGGCTCGAATCCAGTGACGCGGCTGATGGAGGAGCATGGGGGACTT
Source organism: Acanthosoma haemorrhoidale (assembly GCA_930367205.1). Taxonomy (NCBI): domain Eukaryota; kingdom Metazoa; phylum Arthropoda; class Insecta; order Hemiptera; family Acanthosomatidae; genus Acanthosoma; species Acanthosoma haemorrhoidale. The sequence continues at coordinate 14,863,105 of OV884011.1, read as the reverse complement.
CCCAAGACTCCGCTTCATTCTTCTACACGCGAGGGAGGGGACAACCATGTGGACTTGGGAGGTCTCTGGGCTGTTTGTAAATACTGTATGAATGTAGATATGGTATGAATGAGATCATTTATCACAATTACTTATTGCCCGATGAGGCAGATTGTAATTTTATTATAATTAATTTGTTTATTTATTTATTTAGAGTTTCTAATAAAAGAATACTTGTGGTTAATTTATTTATCGATGATTTGTGTATTTGAAAAGCAAAACTGTTGTTATTCGTAAGAGGGTGCTTCGCAGCTCTGAACCGTCAATTCTGTTTTTTATAATGGCTCTTACAATTGTATAAACAACATACTATAGTTGCAATACTATGGTTTGATTATTTACCAACATCCCAACAACTCCAAGCATTCACTTACATATTCACGGTTACCTATTATTTCCTTTAATGCAATGTAAAGAGCTTCTCAATCCCTTGTTTAGTTTTTGTTATGTAGTCATGAGTCTTCCTTCAATGTTAGTATCAATGTAGTAGTAGGTAGAAATCCAATCACCGTACTTTTCACCAACAGATAACTCGTTAGTTTGTACAAGATAAGACCAAGAAGAGTCACAAGACAGCGATTCCTGACTTAAAGTGAAAAAATAGAGATCGTGACCATTGAATATCAGCTTCCAGTGTATGAAAGGACAAATGTATGGCCTCACGAAGGATGCGAACGCCTAGAAAATTCGTTGCACCCGAGAGTTGAAAGTCCTGTATGAAGAACAAAATGTCAATTTCAGAAGAAATTCTCTACTAGGCTGGGTAGATCATACTTCTAGCCCAAAGAAGATCTTCAGTGTGATCTTGATGGCGGATAGAGAGATCAGCTATGCCAGATTACTTTCAAAAGTAACTAATAATCGATTTTCCCGATTCCACCCTTGTCGGATCGTCACTAGGGGGGTGCCTGGTCACCCTAGCCCTGGTGACAAGTGCGGATTGTTCGAGTTTATAACATGGACACTCGTTCCATGACGGCGTTACTATCTGACTTCATTTTTAATAGGTATGTGCCCCGACAATGCACTATGTTCAAGAGAAGAGGTACAGAGGTTTCATAAAGAATTAGTCAAGTTTTCAGAGTTTGAGCGGAAACCAAGAGTAAGTCAACGAGTAAAGGTCACGAGAGACTAATTAACAGGGCCAGGAGCCTGCCTTAAGTACCCTCTCTACTGGGAGGGCTGCCAGGGCCTAGGCCGGCGGTTGGTTCCCACGCACGCATGTAGTGAGGAACCGCGACCGCCGCCTGATTACCCGACCACCCCTGGAGGCAGAGAGGCTGCAAAAGGGTTGTTTATGCTATTGCCCTGCGGGTACCCTCACACATAAGGTTAGGTACCTGACTGACAGCTGATGACCCTTCTCGTGTGACTTGCTTGGCCCCCGTCTTTTATTGCTTAGCACATTTACAATGATTTATATTTCTTCATAACACATTTAGTTCATGTTATTTTACTTTTGCTTACAATATATATGAAATAGAGTATATGGTGATTTATCTTATGTAGTTAACGGTCGCTACAACTCACTTCAATCGATTAATTGATCAAAAATAAAATAATTTGGAGATATCAAGGCGCCATTTCAAACTACTACACATTGCTGCTCCGCATACAGATTAAATTTAATATTTTTTTTCATATATTGCAGCACCTATTACAGTGTTATCAATTTATGTACGTACATATATTTATTTAATAGTAGAGTAAAGTAGTACTGAAGTAAGTGTAGTAGTGGTAAATACCTTGAAAACAGGTTATATTGGATGTCATTCTAAACAACGCTGCAGCTTTTTTAAACCTCGATCAGGAAACCCACATAAAATACCACATTGCCATTATCATAGTTTCTTGTCTCCCTCCAATCTAACAATTCATCCTTGTTATTCTCTGTATTTATTTTTCAATCATCCTAGCAACCTTCCACACACCTAAATAGATATTTTTTTTTTTTTAGATAGATAAACAACTTTATTATGATAAAATTACAATCTGCGTATTGTAATTGTAATAAATGTTCTTAAATAATAAATAAGTAATAAATGTAATAAATAAATAAGTAATTGTGATAAATGTTCTCATTCATACCATATTTACAATTTTCATTTACTCGTTCATTCATACAGTATATACAAACAGCCCAGAGGCCCCCCAAGTCCACATGGTTGTCACCTCCCTCGCGTGCGAAGGAGGAAGCGGAGTCTTGGGAAGTCCCCCCTCGCTCCTCTGTAGTGCAGTGCAATGACTGAGCTACAGGATTAGGGTGGCTGGATAGGTTAATATGGAATATGATGGACTAGGAAGGCATGAGTTCAAGAATGTAAGGTACATTAAGATCATTATGAATGGCTTTGTTGCTGACGTAATAATAAATAAATAAGTTCGTAGGGTTTAGTCTGAAGGTTAGTTGTCTGCCCAAATATGCTCCAAGCTAATTAAAACACTCTGACCCTTAGTGTTCCAATTTATTGCCATACCGTCAATTTCTATCCTTCTTAACCTATATTCATATTACTTGCGTTCTGTGAAGGTCTGAACCGCAACGTCCATCACCTTGGGACCATGACCACTTGGGTACTTGATTGGCTGAACTCTGAAAGTCTAAAAATAATGCCTCCTTTGGCACAAGGTTTTGCCATGGCTTCTGTGAGCTCAGAGTTGTACCTTCGCCGAAAAAAACAAAACACGTGTTGCGGTATCAGTGCATTATTAGAGGTTTAATTGTGATTTTCAGAAACCAGAAGTGTATAATCCTCATTTAATACCCGCCTACTTACTTCCTAAAATATCCTATCTACACAATGATTACCCCGGGTAAATTATTACTATATAATTAGCATAATTATTATGATTTAATGACGTGGCACACACCTGCAGAAGAAGCTGAAAAGAGAACGTAGGACTTACTACTCTCTCCATCATCTCATCACAAGCACGGCTATATCCTCGAGGCTGAAACTGTTCATATATCAGAGCGTCCTGAGGCCAGCACTACTTTTTGGAACTGTGCTTTTCCGTTTTCTCCACACGAGCACCATAACTAGACTCCAGAGCTTCCAGAACAACATCCTTCGCACGGCATACCCCTTTTCGCGAAATGAAGGCTCCTGACATCCACGAAAAGTTCGAGTTCCCCACCATCACCGAAGCCATCAGAAGAAGACACATTTCTTTGACTCGATGAAACATTGCCAAAACCCCCTATTCCAAGACCTGACACCCCCGCCACTACCGGCAAGATGGCAACTCTCTAGATCTGGGAAAGCAGACCAAATGTTGGACATTACGGCCCTTGGCCAACCAACAACAAGCCTCTAATGGGCACCCATCACTGCTTTCCAACTGAATGAGTTTGCACTACATGCCTAGAGAGAGTCTAGGCTCAGCCTTCAGTGGACTCTCACCACTGCACCGCAACATTTCCACCTCTACCGAGGCTTCCCACACTCCTTAATTCCCTCCCTCCACCTTCAAACAGGTACTCCTAGTAAAAGGATCTGCTCACCTCAAATAAATTACCTTTATTTTTCCCTTATCTATAATCTTAAAAATTTGAGGCCTAAGAAAAAAAAAAAAATTAATAGACATTAAATAATTACTACTTTCAAAGTTCAAAGAAATTTCAACATCTTTAAAGGAGGATAACGTTACTTAGGGAATGAAAAATTGATTGTACCTTGAGACCGACAGAAAGAAAAAGATTGTATCCATTTCATAATTCGTTTGATCCACTGAGGAAAACGAATTAGTTTTACTGGTGTTTTATTTTACATTGCAATACTAACTCCTCAACAGATATTTCACATGTTGATCAATACCAATGCCAGATAAAACACACATCCTAATTTATATGTGGTCTTTTATGTATTATACTGTCCCATGGACTCTTGATTATCATGTGTAGTTAGCGACTCATTGAATTGAAACAGCACAAATTATCTACAATTTAAAAAAATAAAATAAAGGGCTCATTCCTCCATGCAACTTTATTTATATGCAGTTTTTTAAAATCGCCTCATGATAATGACTTTGAAGAATAAGAAGTAGATTTTTCAAACGAAGGTGTGCGTCTAGATAGCTCCGTGTGAATAGTCTCACATGTTTTCTTAGCCAAATCCAATGTAAATTCGATTCAGTTGTCAGACCTTTATGCTGATTGAAACATTTAGGATAGTTCCTCTGCATACCCGATAAGAAGCATGCAATTACTAAGGGTATCATTAGGCGCTTTTAGGCATCCGAAACAAAGAACGATTCAGACTAACTGGTTAATGGCCCATAAGGGGCTGGCATTAAACGATAACAGATGTTCGTTTTGATAAAGTAACCTATAAGTGCTTTTCAATCAAATGGATCCAAACAATATTTTTCTTTCTGTCTGCCTTAAGGTACAATTAATTATTCAATTCCTTAGTACCGTTATCATCCTTTAAATATGTTGAAATTTCGAATTAGTAATTATTAAATGACTTTTATTTTTTTTCAGGCTGTAGATATTTTTAACGATTTCCGAATTACAAGTGCAACTTCAATGCCTTTTTTTTTTTTTTCTTCTTTCATAGCCCCTTTAAATTTACAGATATTTATATGTAATTATAGATCCTCAGGCGAATCTATTTACAAATTGTTTTTAGTTTTGTTATTTTATAAAAATTATATAATGAATGAACAAGTATAATGATACACATAATACGTGACTGGACTAAACTGACTAATAAAGGAGCCCTATCACCTTTTTGATCAACCTTAAAACTAACTTACATACTAATTCTAAACCTAATTTTTCCCCAACAGTCTGTTGCCATCGATGCGGGAAGGGTGGTTGGGTCATAAAGTTAAACACTGGGTTTGTCAGGTGCTGCAACTAGTCAAAAAACTTAATGTGTCTCCGGTGGATGAACTCACCCACTGACGGCACACCAAGAAACGGGTGCAGATCAGCGTTCTTCAACCTCTTGAAAGAGGTATGTCGGACCACTTTTCGCATGATTCCATTCTGAAAATGTTGGAGACATTTGGCTGTATTTTCAGTCAAGTGGGTAAAGCTTTACTAAACTTCAATGCAACATGTCATTTCTCCACATCAAGATGTTTAAAAAATAAAAACTTTTTGTAATCGGGAGAAGAGAATTTCTTTGTGTCATTTTATGTACATAGGGTCACTAAAGCATAGCTGCCAGAAGTCTAAACTAAAACTGAAATGCACTTAATACTCAACATTAAAATATTCACTATGCATGAAAGCCGTGAAATAAAAAATCTACAACTAAAAGACTAATTTCTATTGGTCCTTAAAGATAAAATGAATGACTTCATGTATCTTCTTTGTAGTTGAAAAATTATCCACAACTATTTTTACTAAATTATTGTTGCTACGCGTGAGAAACCTTTGCTTTCTTTTACTACGTAATTAAGTCAATGTCAGTGGTATCATGCGATCGGGTGATGGTAGTACCTCTAAGTAAAGTTTTGTTTATTCTTAGTAATTTATTCTGTATTCTCTGCAGTTTAAGGAAGTTACTAGTTCCAGAATGACGATGCATAAGGATTGTATGTGTAGTCTTGACGTTTTGCATCCAGGACTGGGAACAGCAAGCAGATGAAATGGCAGCCTTGCCTTTTGCTCTATAGCATAAATAGAATTTATGTAAGTTATAAAGGATAAGCCTTTATCGAAAAGTACGCTTAATTACTAACAGTCATTAATAAATAAAGAAATTTAAGAAAATAAAGTTTTGAATCCTCTGAACAAAAATAACGTTTCCTAGATCTCAACGCTTTACATTATGCGATAATAGTTTTTTTTTTGTTAATTATCAATAGTTTTATAATGCTACGAACAAGTAGAAGGGGCTTGAGCAGAACCTGCCTCGTGAGTTCATGGAAGCACTGATGGTTTCCTGTTATTTTTAAGTAAGCAGCCGTATCCCTCCAAGACCTCCCTACTTCCGAGAATCTTATCCTTTTCTGATACATATATGTCTCAGCTTTAGCCCCAGACCCCGCTTGTGCCTAGACATTCCACCTAGTATGTTCTAACTGATCTCTTAGCATTTGTATATACCAGTGCTTGGATTGTGCTTCATAATAAAGATTTCTTTCTTTTATTTTAAAAGACTCTCCTCTACAAAGATTATTTAACTGATCATTAATTATTTTACGTGAATTTGAAATCATGTAGTTTTATTTTTAGAGGCATGACATGACACTTTGCACATAAAAGTCCATGTTATCCGAAAATCCAAATTATGAACCCTTAATAACAACGAGTCACTTTGTTTTTATTATGTTATTTATTAGTCATTTACTTACAATTAAAAAATAAATATTTTCACACTATATTAAGTAGGGTATCAAATTAAAGGTCTCAACGCCCATTTGTTAGTGTTCCGTGTGGGAGTGTAAGCGGACTATGAGCATAAGTAATTAAATTATTTTTAACGGCAGTGACAACACAGCCCTCAATTGTGTGATACGTCAAAATCGACTTGAATATTTAGTCAAGTATATCCGTAAGTCGTTCCTGCTTAAAGTTATCTGATTAATCAATTTGTCTACATGGTTACTACTGTTGCCATGAAGATAGCTCAAATAAAAGGATAAGTTTAGCCGAGAGCTTCCGGAAGCTCTGCAAATGAGAAAAATCGGCTGTTGCCCCGAAGTTATTTTTTTAAACAACTTTATTATTATAAAATTACAATATGCCTCATTGGGCAATAAGTAATTAAGATAAATGATCTCATTCATGCCATCATTATATTTCATTCATGAATAATTTCATTAATACAGTATTTAATAGCCCAGAGACCTCCCAAGTCCACATGGTTGTCAACTCCCTCGCGTGCGAAGGAGGAAGCGGAGTCTTGGGAAGCCCCCACGCTCCTCCGTCAGCCGCGTCACCGGATACGAGCCAACGGAGGCTGACCAAGAGCGCGAGAGCCACAGACGCTCAGGACATGATTGGAGAAACTGGCCGTTGCGAGTACTCCCACTGTCACGTACTTATAGCAGGTCACGAGGCCACTGCCGTTTCAGTCTCCGAGGAAGATTATAGGGATGAGTGGTGCAGTGCAATGACTGCTATAGGATTAGGGTGTTTTGATAGGTTATTATGGAATTTTATGAACTTGGAAGGGATGAGTTCAAGAATGTAGGGTATGTAAATATCATTATGACGGGTTTTGTTCTGACGTAATAAGGGGCATTTATTATTGTTCTCAGGACTTATGATTGAAAGGATTGGATGCGCTTGATATTCGACTTTTTCGCTGTCCCCCATAGCTCTATTCCGTATGTCCAGATTGGCTTAAGTATAACTTTGTAGATTAATAATTTTTATTATTTTCTATTGAGAGATAGGATGTCCTTTGAAGTAGTCTGTACAGTTGTCCAAAGCGTCTGAACCCGATGTTATTATCACTTCCAATGTCGTGATTACGCACTAGAAGTCAAGGGGCCAATGTTGCTTTAATGTTCACCAAGGTTTAAAGTGATGGATAAGGCTATAGTTTTTAGTTATTTATAATATAAAATTGGACGAATTGTTCGTCTTGAACGGGAAACTCACAAAAACCAGAACATATAAACCTACAGACTCACGAGTAAAAACATTAGTTTCATATTATTAATTAATTTTATTTAAATTAATAATTATAAATAAGCCAAATAATAAAATATACTGGAAGGATCAGGACTCAACTCTGGGACTTCCCCAACATCTGCCTACAGTAAACTTAGACACAGTACACTGGTCGTGCTCTCCTGTCGAGCTGGAACCGGGAGAGCTCGGCTACTCCCTTTGATAGGAAGATACAGCTTGGACGAATCCGACGGAAGAAAACATCGGGGCATTTCTCTTCTTCATCCCGAAGTGGAGGGAGCTTCAGAAACTTGGACATGTCGAGGAGGTTGGTGCAGGAGGAGCAGCCGTGATTTTGGGAAGACTCATATCAAGAAGGCGTCAGTGTACGGGATGGAGCAGAGTCGTTGTAAATATAGGATAAGTAAGGATTAAGAGTAAATATTAGTTAAGCTATATTTAGGAAAAGAATAGGATCGCTTGTAAATAGTCAATATTTAGTTAGTAAGCGTACCTATAAAGTTTAGGGTTAGTAAAAATGGAGCGTTACACGATAGAACAACCTGTTTTTATTGTTGAACATTATCTCAAAAATAATGAAAGTTTGGCGGCCGCTGTTCGAAAATTTCATACAAAATATGGTGGAATAGTGTTTTGACTTCATCAACTGTAAAGAGATTAATTAAAAAAATTAGGGAGACTGGATCATTTGAAGACACTAAACATACTGGTCGTCCAAAAACAAGCCGTTCAAATGTCAATATCGAAGCAGTGCGTGAGAGTGTTGTTGAAAATCCAGGAACATCAATTTGACGTCGTAAACACAGTTCTTTGTCCCGGAATTGGATGATATTGATGTGGCCAATATGTGGTTTCAACAAGATGGTGCCACATGCCATACAGCCCATGAAACAATTCAAATACTGCATGAGACATTTCCAGGTCGTGTACTCTCTCGTTTCGGTGATCAGAATTGATCCCCTAGATCGTGTGATTTAAAACCTTTAGATTTCTTTTCATGGGGTTGTTTGAGGTCAAAGGTGTATGTCAACAAACCCACATCCACCCGCGCATTAAAAGAGGAAATTCAACGCTGCATCAACAAAATTCAACCACATTTATGCCAAATGGTCATGGAAAATTTTGACAAAAGAGTGCGTATGTGCCAGCAAAGTCGTGGAGGCCATTTGCCCGATGTGTTATTACATAAATAACCCTATCCTATTTACTTTATAATTCAATAAAAAAATAACAACAAAAATACTAAAAACTGTGTTTTTTCTTTAAATCAAATCTTGCGTTAATTCTGGGACACTCTTTATATATGAATTAAGGCAGTTTAACAGAATAAACCAAGGTACGCTAGACGGTGCAACAATCCCACGAGTCCGCCTCACGGGCCTGTGGGGAAATCCCGTGAAGTCTCCCGGCGAAATCGATCCCAGGAAGGTAGAAACAAAAAAAATTATCAATGATGCGTTTAAATCATCGGGTGTCAAAACTTTTACACTCCAGGGAACACCGTAGTAGGACCAGTTTTTTTCACGGACTCACAAACTCGCTAGGCTGGTCCGAAGGTCTTATATAGTATTCTGTGTCAATGGAGGGGGGTCAACATTTGACCTTGTGTGTTTATAGTCATAAGCAGCCAACAAATAAATATTGTAAATAGCTAAAATATGGTACTAGTTATAGTCATAGCTAACTACTATAACTAGCTATAATAACTATATCTATAACTAGTTATAGTCATAACTAAAATATGTCCATTTAACTTTCCTGGAGCTTATTAAATGTATGATTTCTATTGTATAGTTTTCATCTATATTGAATTATATTTCGTCTAAATTGAAAAAAACAACAAATTATAGTGAAATACTGAAATCTAACTGATTTTTAACTGATCTAGCAGTTAAAAGAGGCAATAAATTACACATATGGTCATAGTTATAGTCATAGCTAGTTATAGTAATATCTAGCTACTATAACTATAATAGCTATAATAACTATATCTATAACTAGTTATTATAATTTCTATTGTATAGTTTTAAATGCTATATTTCTTCTGAATTGAAAAAGCGAACAAACTATAGTGAAATACTTCTGATCTAGCAGTTAAAAGAGGCATTAAATTACATATATTTGAGTGAGAAATCAAAGTGCAGGAAAGCAATTCACCACACTAGTGCGAAAATGTTTGCTAATCATCTGCATTTCAAACCTTGTTATGGCGTATCAAAGTGTACCTGTTACATGAATGAAAAAAAAAAAAAAATTAAACTAACTAAGCACATACAAATATAACTAAAATATTTAAACGGATTATGATTTTGACTTTACTTCGAGAACTGTTATTGCTGAACCTCTATTTTCAAACAGGTAACCGTCGGTCCGTCGGTATTTTCTACGATAGTAGTCGTTAATATGATTCAATCTAAGCCGTTTAAATTACTAAAAAACTATAATTGTTAAAGTACAATGGAAGGGTGGAAAAAGACTGAACGTGAAAAAAATTGGAGCTAAATTTTAAGATATCTCAAGTCGCATCTCTGACGCTTTTTAAGATTTAAAAAGTTCTGATTTTTACTGTCCACGTACAAGGAAATAGTTGAGATGGTAATGCAAAAGGTGTTTTTCGAGAGGAGGTAAGCTTTCGTTTTTCTGAGAATAGGCCACACAGTTTTAGCTCTTAATATTTTTAATCTCAGTAAAGCATATATCTTAATTACTTATTGCCTTATAAAGGCAGATTGTAAATATTGCACAGTAAAGGAATTACTAGAATCTCAGTAAAGATTTTACTTAACTAGAATTTTTTTTTAAATTATAGCCACAGATGTCAATTATCCTCGGAAGTATCATGAGGGGACAATTAAGAAGCTGGTGATGTTTTTAAAACTAATATTTGCATTTTATTGCCTTATCGTATAAGGGTTTCTATGAATACAAGTGAAGGAAAGATAACGATTACGAAAGGGAAATAGTTTTGCTAAGTTGAACAGACATTATTACGTTAATAATAACAAAAAAAAAATAATTTCAGGAAATGAATAGAAAATTATTGAGAAGAAGAACTCAAGAAAAAACAATAATAATAATTAAACGAGGAAGAATGTTTAAGACCCATTAGAAATATTAAAGAATTGACATAAATAAATAAATTATTGAAAATAAAGTTTTTGGAACCTACAATAAAAAAAAAAAAAACCGCTTAATTAATATCGTTCTTTTTTTATTTAGAAAAAGTGGATTTAAATGACCAAAATGGTAATGCTGAGCCCTGCGGGTATTCCTGGTTACTGATTCACCTCTGTCTACACATTTTAGGTTTGTCACGTATACACTTTTGTAAGGACACAATTAATATCACAATTGCTGTAAACTCTGTCAAATCATGTATCAGATTCTGAACATCAGTCATACCTAACATCAAACGCTTATTTAATCATCTTTAAAAACTGTTGTTGCAAACTTAGTCTCAATTAGAAACGATAGAAAATCCTGATTGGATTTTCCGAAAATATTTAAAATCAATAAAAAAAAAAAAAATTGCACGAAAATCTGTTGTGCTGTAATGAATAAGTTAACATATAATAAATATTTAGTCAAGAATTTTTTTTAATTTATTTTTATCTACACAAATGAACGAGTAGTGAATGAATGTGTTATAAATATATGAATCAACAACTTTATTATGATAAAACTACAATCTGCCTCATTGGTCGATAGGTTATTGTGATAAATGATCTCATTCCTCCCTCATTCCATAAATGAGGCCATACCTCCCAAGTCCACATGGTTGTCACCTTCCTCACGTACGAAAGAGGAAGCGGGTTCCTGGGAAGTCCCCCACGCTCCTCCGTCAGCCGCGTCATTGGATAAGAGCCAGCTGACCAAGAGCGCGTGAGCCACAGGCGCTCAGGACATGATTAAAGAAACTGTCCACTGCCAGGACTCCCACTGTCACGTATTTATTGCAGGTCACTGCCGTTTTAGTCTCGAGGAGGATTACAGGGATGAGTGGTGCAGTGCAATCAAGTTATATATATAATAGGTAATAATTGCCATGGTGGATATGTGAGAGTAAGAGGACCATTCCGTTATGGGAGCGTTAGCTTACGGAAGGTTGTCCTGTTGTTTGTTGTATGTCCGTATTTGTTCATGAATTGTTAAAACCTTCAAATTGTTGTAGCTGTTCCTGTTGTTATAAGGTTTTGCTTGAATAAGACAAAATTTTGGTTCGGTTGATAAATTAGATTTTTGCTGAGCCTGAGATTTGTGGAGCTTATGCCTGGAATGGTTTAAGTACGTACACGTATAGTTGAATTCATGTTTTAGTGGTCATTTGGATCCTCTGTTAAGTTGAGTGTGTCTTGTGTGTGAGCGTGTAGTCCATGTCATAAACCTATTAAGTTTCAGTCCTAAATAATGAGGTTTTTCAATTTATGGGATAGAATGATTCTATAGGTTAAGTGGGGCCATGTATTATAAGTCTCTAGTTTGACCTAAAAACCAATGTAAACTTATGTTGCCTACAAAACCTATAGCTATTAGCCTGTATCACTGTTAGTTATAGAGTTAACATTTTCCACACGTTTTTTCAATACACATAACCACGAAATAGACTGTTTGGCAGAGATCTAGACAGGTGGCATTAAAAGTTTGGTAAATAGTACTTAATATTTATCCTTCATAATTAAAACTAATAAAGCTACAACCTCTATCTGTAACGTTTGAAAGTCAGTAAAATAATTGTTTAATTCACACATTAAACCAATTTATGAAACCTTTCGTGACCATTTAAAAAAATAAAATTCTTAAGTTTAGCCATTACCGAAATTTTCTTTTAAAAAAAAAACACTGTGGATCTCACGCTCTTGGTCAGCCTCCACTGGCTCGTATCCTGTGACGCGGCTGACGGAGGAGCGTGAGGGAATTCCCAAGGCTCCGCTTCCTCTTTCGTATGTGAGGGAGGTGACAAACATGTGGATTTGGGAGGCCTGTGGGCTGTTTGTAAATAGTGTATGAATGAGCGAGTGAATGATGAATTGTAAATATGGTATGAATGAGAGCATTTATCTTAATTACTTATTGCCTAATAAAGCAGATTGTAATTTTAGCACAATAAAGAAAGAAAAGAAAAAAAAAAACAGACTTCACAGGTCTTTGTTCACCTTAGGTAGTTACTGAGAGAAACACGCAATATCTGCATCCAACTTCTTACTAATTTATCTAGTTGTCATGTTTGAATAAGTCTACCCAGCCCAAATACAAACCAAACTCAGTGTTTGTTATCAATATGTTTTTAATTTTCCTTTCGTTTCATTCCCTTCTCGGCCCTTGCACAGTCTTTGTTTTATTTGTGCAAGTTTTTTTTTTTTTCGCCGGGAAACAGCTGAGATTTGTGCTAAGCCGACGGGTGAATTGTTAGTCCATAGTTGTTTTCTAAAATTCAATGGCCAAGAAGTTATTCCTAGAAACCAAAACACGTTTCTTCTTGTTTCTTCTGATGACGATCTTGAATAAAATGACTCTGGTTCAGATTTTTTTTTGGCCTTCTGGCAAGACTTGATGAGTTAGAAGAACATGATTCCCTTATTGGGCCCAAAATTCGGGATGCTTCAGTCGGCGTTCTACTCGTTGTGAGCAAAGCCACGGAATGTTTCCTAATAGGCGCCGGATGTCCTGCAACTGGATAGGAGGAATTTTAAAAAGAAACAATCTTTATTACGTGGTGTTTAAGCCACTATCTAATCCAACTTCTGGAGAATAGGGACGATCTAATTTGCCTAGCGAGAAGTGGATATTCTTTGGATGGTATGAGGTGGTTGAGGACTAAAGTTTTTTTTTTTCTGCTAGTGTACAGTATCACGCTAATTGTCACTCACCGAATTCGTGACCGATGGCTAAATATCCACAGTGGGCGGGTCCGCTTGACCCTGATCCGACAAACTTAGGGTGCTCCACCCTCCAGGTTGAGCAACCTTCTAGCGCAATGGCCCTCCAGAGACCGTCAGCGGTATATATACTCAACCCAGGCCTAATTCTGCATCAGTTCGATCCCACAGTATCAACAGCTCCAATGGCAGCAAAGGTAAGGCACACCAGACGATTTTAATTTAGTCAACTCCATGGACTACCGAGATTCATTTTGAATTTAATATTGTTTAAAAACGTAGTAACTGCTTTTTTCACTCCCAAATTATTCGGGATAGAGTGAAGATTTAATTTCCTTCATAGAATTGAAGAAATCTCGATAGGTGAGCCCCATCACCTTTATTAGCCAGTTTAGTCCAGTCACGTATAATGTTTATCATTATACTTGTTTATTCATTATAAAATTTTTATAAAATAACAAAACCTGTATATAATGTAGCAATGCTACAGGAAATACAAAAATAGTTTGTAAATAGATTCGCCTGAGGATCTATAATTATCTATAAATTTAAAAGGGCTATGGGGGAAAAAAAATATATATATATATCTGTACCTCGGAGGGATACAACACTATGTCCATTTTCATAACTTTACAGGAGAGGAGTTTTAAACTTTTTTTCAACAAAAAGTGTTATTGGCACAGCTATTTATTGAGATGTTGAAACAATATTTTACCAGAACATTCTATTTATTGTTATTTACATCATGCAGTTGTTATAAAATGAAAAAAAAACCTTTTTTACGGTAATAAAGTCAATATGGGAAAATGGACATAGTGTTGTATCCCTCCGAGGTACAGATATATATTTCGAAAAGTACTGCATTATGACATATTACACTCCCAGATTTATATTTGTAATAAAATTATTTTATTATATTTTTGACCATTCTTTCCTCTAGAGTTTCACTTATTAAAAATTTTAAAATTAATATTTTTGAGGATTTTTAATCCCGTTTGATCTGCAGTACAGTGTATGACGTGGGAATGTTCTCCCTGGTAATACACGCAAATAAAACCGAATCGTCACTATTAAGCCAGTACAAAAACGGTTAAAATGGTTGCACTGTTGCTCTTGGTTGGAATTGTTATTAAAACAATATTTTTAACAATGTGAGTGCACTTTAATGCCCCGATAACAGTTAAGGTTTGAAATATGTGTACTGTACTACTGATCAGTATCAGGATTAGCAGACAATAAGACCTATACACACATCATGTACGTATTCCCAAGAATTATCCCTAGTGATTCGAAGTAAACAATCCACGTTAGTTACTTATAGCCCGCACTAACGTGGTAGTGTAGACTACTGTATGAAACGAGTACCTGATCCACTCGAACTCCTTAGATGTAACCCTGTCTGTCATCGGTCCATGTTTCTGTTCATCCACGTCATATACTGATGTAAGTTTGTATTAATTGTAAAAAAGCGGAATTTTCATGATCATCGCAATTCTTAATAGAGCCCAAAATCATATGGGATTATTTATCCACTTTTAAATTCCGACTAAAATCTAAAATACTACCATGTATCGAGACTTGGTCCATTGGTCATTATATTACCCGAGTCCAAAGTAATTAGTTAGTTATCCACTAGCCCAAGCCACTCCCTAATCGTCAATCAAAGGTGCCTTTGAGTACCTAAATCCAAATCCTTTTTAATGAAATAATTTCGTCATTGTAGTAATTACCGTTAGATCACAGCGCTTCGGTTATTACGATGCGAGTCCGAAATGGAAGGACCATTCTTATAAGGAAACTGGAACCTGTTCCTAGAATATGATTCACGCCCCGCCTACTCAGCCCTAATGGACCCAAGCTAAAAGACACCCGCGGCCGTGGCTGAGGTTGGCAACGCCGATCCGACCAGAAGGGTCATGGGCTCCGACGTTGCACAACCTGGAGGAGGGCGGTGCCAAGTTAAATACCAGTCATTTCACTTTAGCAATTCCTTATCTCGCGCCTGGATTAGCCTTGCCCCGATTCCTATCTCGATATCCCCGTGTTTACCCCAATTTATGTTAATTGTACAATAACTAACGCTGATGATTACGTGATTACGTTAAAAAAAATCATTCTCAATCGTGTTGTAGATCTGTTGCGACATTCATACCAAACGATGGACTTTGTTCTAAAGTTGTATATGCATTTATATCCAATCGATCAATAAATGTGCTTTATCGCAATGTCTGTAAGTTATAGACTTGTTGAACGTTTCCGTTAATCATCCGTGAATATGCCTCCATTGCAGCCGATGCAGCAGAGAACCAGTTCTAAATGTCAGCAGCCTATTTCGTCTTAATAGTTAGCTGCATATAACCCCTACCTGTAAGTTAGTCTTAACTCCTGCGCTGCTGCACTTATGTGCTGTATTTATGTGTGCAAGTATTCCAATTCAAATACATTTCAGCGCACGTAAATGTAAGTGGTGTAAACTATCCTGCGTTGATGCTTGGTCTCGATTTAATAAACACATTTCACTCGTGTCACTGTATAGTAGTTTCTACCTTTGATTTCCTAGCATTCCTATTTGGAGATGGTTATGATCCGTAGATAAGTTGTAAAACATATATTGTATATTATAAGTGTTAAAGAGTTCCATGGCATATTTGAAAATATATTTAAGTTTATAATGAAGTTAAGAAGATGTGTCTAACTCGCTCTATTGTTACAGCTCATCGTCTTCGCGGCTTTCGTCGCCGCAGCCAGCGCAGGCCTCATCCCGGCCGGCCCAGCCTACGCTGCCCACGGTTATGCTGCCCCAGCCTACGCTGCCCACGCTTATGCTGCTCCAGCATACGCCGCCGCACCCCTCCTCGCTCCCCGTGCCTACGCCGCCCCCCTCGCTAAGGTAGCAGCCCCACTCGCTGTCGCCCATGCCGCCGTCGACGAGTACGACCCACACCCACAGTACTCCTACGCCTACGACATCCAGGACGCTCTCACCGGAGACTCCAAGAGCCAGCACGAAGACCGTGACGGAGATGTCGTCCACGGAAGCTACTCCCTCACCGAACCCGATGGCTCCAGGAGGACCGTCGACTACACCGCCGACCCCGTCAACGGATTCAACGCCGTCGTCCACAAGGAACCCCTCGTCGCCGCCAAGGCCGTAGTCGCCGCCCCAGCTTACGCTAAGGTCGCTGCTCCACTCGCCTACGCCGCCCCAGTCGCACACGCTCCCCTTGCCTACGCCGCCCCAGTCGCCAAGGTCCACTACGGTTAAGTTATACTTCCAGGATCCTTAACGTGTATATATATTTATTTAAATTATGAATAAATCATAAAGCATAAAATTGTTTATTGATTAATATTCATCCTCAATTATCACTTCTTTCTTCTTCCTTCTATTATTCTTAGGATAGTTGAAGCTTGAAAGTAGTATATGTATTGTGGACAATTTTTGATACATCAGCGTATGCTAATGAAAGAAATATGTTATATGTTTTCAACAAATTTATTTAAATCTTATTTATGCATGTCTTTTTTATTATTTATTAGGGTGTTACACTTGTGCTGAGCTATTATGTGGCGCATTTTCACCTAGATATTAGTGTGGTACTCTAGCACTGAGTTATTAGTGGGCTCCACTTGTGCTGAGATATTGTGGTACGCTTCTCGACTTTCTATGTGGGACATAAGTGATGGAAGTAGCTCCTCAAGGTTCATGTAACCGTGTCGTACTAGGACTTGATGCGAACCTATTTAGTAACGTCTTTCTTCCATCTTAAGAGAACGTCCCAACAAATAACGCCATTCATATCTAAATCCACTACTATGATCCGCCAGCCTTGTAATTACGCTTCTACACTTCCAACATATTATTATAATTGACCACGCTATCTATTCGTCAATTAATAACGTAGCCATCAAATCTAAGCGGACTCACATGTTTTGAACACTCAAATTCATTTTTTGCATACACATTTTTTGTAGATATGCGAGCCCACGCAATATCGTTAATAAATCGTGCTTGAATGTCGAGTGGTAATCCTCCTCGGAAAAACCGAATCTTAATAGATCTATTAATGCAGGCGTACCACCCTTTATTATGAGCATTTCTTAATTGGAATGGTATGGATTTACCTACGCTAGTGTAAATAATTTTTACCAACTTAAATAAAAACCGTAGCCAATCAGGTTAGGAAAACCAAACTTAATGTTAAGAAGTAACGCCTAGTAGTAACTCCGTGCTATAGTACCACACTAATACCTCAGTGCAAATGCACCACATAATAGCTCAGCGCAAATGCACCACGCTAATACCTCAGAGCAAATGCACCACATAATAGCTCAGCGCAAGTGCACCACATAATAGCTCAGCGCAAGTGCACCACATTATAGCTCAGCGCAAGTGCACCACGCTAATACATCAGTGCAAATTTACTACACTAATAACTACGTGTTAGAGTACCACACTAATACCTCAGTGCATATGCACCACATACTAGCTCAGCGCAAATTTGCTACACTAATAACTACGTGTTAGAGTACCACACTAATACCTCAGTGCATATGCACCACATACTAGCTCAGCGCAAATGCACCACACACTAGCTCAGCGCACGTGCACCACACTAATACATCAGTGCAAATTCGCTACAATATTAACTACGTGTTAGAGTACCACACTAATACCTCAGTGCATATGCACCACATACTAGCTCAGCGCAAATGCACCACACACTAGCTCAGCGCAAGTGCACCACATAATAGCTCAGCGCAAGTACACCACATAATAGCTCAGCGCAAGTGCACCACGCTAATACATCAGTGCAAATTCACTACACTAATAACTACGTGTTAGAGTACCACACTAATACCTCAGTGCATATACACCACACACTAGATCAGCGCAAGTGTACCACACCAATACATCAGTGCCAATTCACTACACTAATACATCAGCGCAAATTCGCGACATTAATGCTTCAGTTGAAATGCACCCCATACTTGCTCAGCGCAAGTGCACCACATAATAGCTCAGCGCAAGTGCACCACATAATAGCTCAGCGCAAGTGCACCACATAATAGCTCAGCGCAAGTGCACCACATAATAGCTCAGCGCAAGTGCACCCCATACTTGCTCAGCGCAAGTGCACCACATAATAGCTAATCGCAAGTGCACCACATAATAGCTCAGCGCAAGTGCACCACATAATAGCTCAGCGCAAGTGCACCACATAATAGCTCAGCGCAAGTGCACCCCATACTTGCTCAGCGCAAGTGCACCACATAATAGCTTATCGCAAGTGCACCACATAATAGCTCAGCGCAAGTGCACCACATAATAGCTCAGCGCAAGTGCACCACATAATAGCTCAGCGCAAGTGCACCCCATACTTGCTCAGCGCAAGTGCACCACATAATAGCTCAGCGCAAGTGAACCACGCTAATACATCAGCGCAAATTCGCTACACTAATAACTACGTGTTAGAGTACCACACTAATACCTCAGTGCATATACACCACACACTAGCTCAGCGCAAGTGCACCACGCTAATACATCAGTGCGAATTCACTAGACTTATAAATCAGCGCAAATTCGCGACATTAATGCCTCAGTTGAAATGAACCCCATACTTGCTCAGTGCAAGTGCACTACATAATAGCTCAGCGCAACTGCACCACATAATAGCTCAGCGCAACTGCACCACATAATAGCTCAGCGCATGTGTGTGTGGTGTACTTGCGCTAACTACGTGTTAGAGTAACATACTAATAGCTCAGCGCAAGTGCACCACACTAATACCAACTACAGTGGCAAACCTCATGGTGATGTTGCGATCAGGATTTTTTTTTGTTGACTTAAACGAAGCACCCCAGGCTTGCCGACGCTGACTTCTAATGTTTTTGTTTTGTTACTCAAATCTCACCTCTTTTACTTCTATTCTTGGATACATAACCATTGAGACAGTACCCGGCCTGTCTGCTAATGATACACATTAGCCCATAGGGCAATTAATTTAGATTCTAATATTCTTAGTAGAATTTTTTTTACATGAAAATGTATGCGAATAGCGCCGAAATTTATATCTGGGCTATATATATCAGATCTAGGTTTTTAGACGTAGCAACATGACCTTTGGGCTGAAATGTTGGGTTCATTAAAAGCCCACCTATCAATTTGATTTTCACATCAGGTTACGAAAAGTGGACTAGGAAAGTACGGTCCTGTAAGTCCATGGCAGAAGAAAAAAAGTCCTTCTTTTTCATAATGACGTTGTTACGTTTGTTAGTTCCTGACATATGTCGACTTTTAGGAAAACGATAATAAATCAGAAGCTAGTGGTGTTTTTTCTTGGCATTGAGATATATATATTGGCCTGAGGTAGAAAAGATGGGTGTGTTAGATATTACAACACTTGCAGAATCTGGGTCGGCGACCACGCCCCTCACTCACCTCCTCCAGTTCTGTATAAATACTGTCTCGTCGGCTTGTAAGCTCCATTCTGACATCACCTCTTGATGAGGATACATTTCTTGCTCTGTAATTTCGGTTACTAATTATTATTAATTTTCGTTTACAACCTATATTTAAAACGTAAAATAGTTGTGAGCAGACATATAGGTAGTGCTATCCATAAGATTAAATAAGTCTGTAGCCAAGCAATTTTATTATCGTGGAATTCGTTTATCGGGAGGAAAAACATCATAAAAATAATTCGTCACAGGGGAGTCACGCGGTGTTTGTTGATGGGCCCTACTTTAGAGGGTTTCAGTTGTGGGTTTTTTTAAGTGAACATTAATACTGACTTGTGTCAGGTCTTCATGATTGTCAGGGGCGTGCGCCGAATTTTTATTAAGGGGGATTTAATTACCATTTAATTACAAGAAGTACTTTTGATTACGTCGGATTTATTGTATTTGAAAACGGTTTCACGCCAACTTGTTATTTTACTACATAACTACTGCTCAAAATACAAACCTATGTTGGTGGGTATAAAAAAAAACATATTTTTCATAAATTTCAGAGTGGATAAATACCCTGATCCCATCCATTGGGGGCACCACTCGTGATTGCAACATTACAAAAGAAATTTTGTCGGAGAAACGATGATTGTGGCTACAAAATATATATTTTTGCATTATATTATACTCAAAAATACAAACAGACCATACCAGGGTATTGTTGAATATACCTTTATAATTGGTTTGAAGGCTGTTCACTGGTCTACTCACAATTTATTTTCTGCTGATTCGAGCGCGTACAGCGGCTACACCACCATTCTCATGTATCTTGTAATTAAAATAATAGAATAGGACATTAAAATTAAAAAAAACAAAAAAAAACGAAACGAACGGTATGGTCACTAGTCTAGGACAGTTCTCAGGTAATGAATTGAGTATCATACAAAGAAGTGTTATATATTCATCGAATAATAAGTACTATTTTTCACTAAAAAATGTTTAATTAACAAAATAGTGAAGCACAGACTAAATAGGAACTGAAATAACTAACATACAAATATCTAACTAACTGATTACGATTGAACAATTAATACAGAGATAGCGAATTTGCTTAAAAATATATAATGTTAAAAAGAAAATACATGTAATGGAACAGAAATATACCAAGTAGCTTTTAATATGGAAAAAACACCAAAATACATTGTACAGAGTCAAAAGGTGACAAAACAAGAGTTTTAAATAAACCTGAGATTATTTTATTACACCCCCTTTAGAAGAGCACATATGAAGGATTTATTGACCATATTTCCAACCGTTTCGATTCTTCCGGTCACAAATTCCATGACCGCCGTGGTCTGGTCCGGATGGAATACAAACTTGAGACCTGTATTTGACCGTTCGCTGCTCCAAGATTTAATTAGGACAGATACAGCCTCACTATACAGTAAAAAAAACTTCACAAATATTTGTCAGTCAGTTCAATCAGTTCTCAGGTAATGATAGACATCAAATATGAGTACTATTTTTCATTAGAATAGAGCTATGGGGGACAGCAAAAAAGTCGAACATCAAGCGTATCCAATCCTTTCAATCAATCTTAATATACCTTACATTCTTAAACTCATCCCTTCCAAGTTCTTAAAATTCCATAGTAACCTATCCAATCATCCCCTAGCACAGTCATTACACTGCACCACTCATCCCTACAATCCTCCTCGGAGACTAAAACGTCAGTTGCCTCGTGACCTGCTACAAAAACGTGACAGTGGGAGTCCTGGCAATGGCCAGTTTTTCCAATCATGTCCTGAGCGTCTGTGGCTCTCGCAGTCTTGGTCAGCCTCCGCTGGCTCAAATCCAGTGACGCGGCTCATGGAGGAGCTTTCTCTTTTGCAGGGGAGGGTAGTATCTTTCAGCAGACATACCCTGTAGTTCGTCGCCATACTGTTAGACACGACATAATTCAATATCCGGCTAAGATATCTATACGCTAGAGTATTCGATTTCCTTTGAGGCAGAATCGATTTTTCAATCAAACTGGTCGATAGGACCTCGAGTGACAGTCAAGTACATCTGTTAGAACACGACATGGATTAATTGCAGCCTGTAGCACAATCAACTCGCTACAATGCATGCAGCCACGCAGGTTAGCCAACACACCTTCACTGAAAGCCACACGATAATGTATGGGCAGATAGAAAGGCACGCTGAGCGGATATTGATGTATTGTTTCGTCTGTTGCATTAAGTGATTCTTCATCAGCTCTTGCTTTTGTTTTATTATTTTATCTTGTAGCCAAATGGCCGTCAGAAGGTTGAACTTCACAGCGTGAAAAACGTCCTTATTCCACTTTTCTGCCTCCATTTATTCACTCAGGTATCTGAAGGCACTGATGAACTCGACTTTGAGAACATGACTTTCACAGACCACAATGTGTCGAATGTCTCTCGCAAACGAAGCTAAAGTAGTCTCAGTAGCTAAAGTGGCCTCTGAATATCTGTTAAAGGAGGGAAAATTTTCTATAGGGTGTCCCAGAATTAACGCAAGATTTGATTTAAATAGAAAGTTTTTAGTAGTTTTGTTGTTATTTTTTTTATTAAATTATAAAGTAAATAGGATAGGGTTATTTATGGGATAAAACATCGGGCAAATGGCCTCCACGGCTTTGCTGGCACATACGCACTCTTTTGTCGAAATTTTCCATGACCATTGAGCATAACTGTGGTTGAATTTCGTTGATGCAGCGTTGAATTTCCTCTTTTAATGCACGGGTGGATGTGCGTTTGTTGACGTACACCTTTGACTTCAAATAACCCCATAAAAAGAAATCTAAAGGTGTTAAATCACACGATCTAGGGGGACAATTCTGATCACCGAAACGAGAGAGTACACGACCTGGAAATGTCTCATGCAGTATTTGAATTGTTTCATGGGCTGTATGGCATGTGGCACCATTTTGTTATAACTACATATTGGCCACATCAATATCATCCAATTTCAGGACAAAGAACTGTGTTTACGACGCCAAATTGATGTTCCTGGATTTTCAACAACACTCTCACGCACTGCTTCGATATTGACATTTGAACGGCTTGTTTTTCGAGGACCAGTCTCCAACTGATCCAGTCTCCTTATTTTTTTCTCTTCACAGTTGATGAAGTCAAAACACTATTCCGATCATATTTTGTTTGAAATTTTCGAACTGCGTCCGCCAAACTTTTATTATTTTTGAGATAATGTTCGACAATAAAGACACGTTTTTCTATCGCGTAACGCTCCATTTTTACTAACCCTAAACTGTCAGCTGTCAGATTGTTTTTTTTAGGGTTGACAGCACTTTACTGCACAAATGGCGGCCAACGCAAATCATGCGTTAATTCTGGGACACCCTTTATATAGTAAAATCTATCTAACATTAAAAAAAAATAAGAAAGCAACATTTTTATTTACCTAACCCCTAATAAATATTTTATTGAATAATTATAAAAATACACAAGCGCACTATTATTTTATCCGAGCTACACTTGTCAAAGTATTTCGTTGTGAAATTTCCAAACAACTGAGATTACGATAGTTCAGCCATGAAATTTCTAATTTGAAATCGGCCTGATTTTAAAGGTTACAATTTAAAGTCAGCCATATCATACAAAATAACTTGCAGAGATATCGACAGGAAGACCCTTATCCTATACTCAGAGTCATTGAGCTCGTTGAAATAACTAAAATTTAATCCGGCCAATTTAACTAGATTATCCAATGTGAGAGCATAATTTACATTCATTTGGGTCCCATATTGATATTGAGAGAAAGCAAAAAGGAGACAAATCCTGTACGCATGTTTCACAACCGATTTTACTGCCACGGAGATGGCAGTGCTAGAGAAATGTAAAACGACCAAGAGAAGTTATTTGGAAACTGACAAAGTACTCACCATACAACACCATACATCACAAACGCCAATACATTGAATACACAGCGGAACCGATGACTTCTTCATTAAGGATCAACAGGCGTAAAGAAATCATTTATATATAGAAATACAACAACAACTTTATAATGATAAGATTACAATCTGCCTTATTGGGAAATAAGTAATTGTAATAAATGTTCTCATTCATACAATATTTACAATTTTTTATTCACTCGCTCATTCATACTGTATTTAAAAACAGCCCAGAGACCTCCAAAATCCACATGATTGTCACCTCCCTCACATGCGAAAGAAGAAGCAGAGTCTTGGGAAGTCCCCCACGCTCCTCCGTCAGCCGCGTCACCGGGTAAGAGGCAGCGGAGGCTAACCAAGAGCGCGAGAGCAACAGACGCTCAGGACATGATTGCAGAAACTGGCCACTGCCAGGACTGTTACGCATTTTTACCAGGTCACGAGGCTACTGCCGTTTTGGTCTCCGAGGAGGATTATAGGGATGAGTGGTGCAGTCCAATGACTGTGCTAGGGGATGAGGGTGGTTGGATAGGTTACTATGGAATTTTATGAACTTGGAAGGAATAAGTTCAAGAATGTAGGGTATATTAAGATCATTATGAAGGGTTTTGTTGCTGACGTAATAAGGGGCATTTACTACTGTTCTCAGGACTTTTGATTGAAAGGATTGGATGCGCTTGATGTTCGACTTTTTTGCTGTCCTCCATAGCACTATTCCGTATGTCCAGATTGGCTTAGGTATAACTTTGTAAATTAGTAAGTTGTTTTCTATTGAGAGATGGGATGTCCTTTGAAGTAGTCTGTACAGTTGTCAAAAGCGTCTAATTAGTTCTTGTCTTTTTAGCCTCGTATATGGGTTCCAGTTCAACCGTTTGTCGAGATGGAAGCCTAAGTACCGTACTAACTCGGTTAGAGGGAGAGGAGTAGAATTAAAAGAAACTAATGGACAAGACTTGCGGCAGAGGGTGAAGGTAAAATAAATAATTAAGAAAAACAGATATACAAGACTGATACAAGGTCTACTCTTAAGAAAACAATAACCAGCCTAATGCAAATACTATAGCTTACCACTAAATGTTAAACATTCACACCATCAATACTAATAATATAGGACTGCCTGACGGAACTTACAAGAGCATATTACACGAATATTTCAAGTTTATAACAAACTTCAAACGAATAACTTTGGCAAGGATAACATAATTGCAATAAGCACTAAATGATTATTGCCTTTTTTGTGGATTATTTATCTTCATGTGAGCCAAGAATTCTATTTGATTTTTTATTTATTTTACAATCTCTCGAATGTTGAGAATTTACTGTCCAACTCCACTCCTGGCCCGATGAATGACTGACCTATTGTTCTATGAGATAACCGGTTGACGTCAGAAGTCAAGACAACCTTGAGAGATATGACAATCACCCCTAACCCACAGGTCAAGATTCTAACCCACAGCTCTTGCTGATTCTTCTAAGGTTAGAGTTGATGACACTTCGGTCCTCACGTGTCTTTGTCGTGGAGGATCCAGCCCTAATGGTGTCTGATTTCCAATCGTGATTCTTGAGGGTCTTCTGGACGCCACTGCAAGCCAAAAACATGAGAACGGCAATTATTTGATTAAAATAAATCGAAATTATTACAAAATAATATAACAACATATAATTAATATCGTACAAAAATAGGCACAAAGGCTGTCCCAAAGTTTCCCAAAGGTTCAATACCTGTTGATTTATGGCCGGAACGCTTCCTTTAAATGATATATTATATTTTATACTTTTTTTCAGTTTTATCTATTTATTTGTTTTCAAAACCCAAAAATCTTACGTGAATCTTCAGCGATTCTCTTGTCCCAGGTTGATCTAGGAACTAGGAATTTTCCATTTTTCCATGTTCTCAACGACATGAAAAATACCGCATGAAAAAATAATGAAAAACTCCATAAAATGTGATAATCAAATTAAGAATCTTGAGTCTTCATTCTCAAATCTTCATTTATATTACATAATTTTTCTAAGGATATTAGTGGACTCTAATTACAGAAAGTCATTAAAACGGTCATTAATTTTTGTCTATCTTTCAATCAAAAGTCCTGAGAATAGTAAATTCCCCTTATTATGTCAGCAACAAAACCCATCATAACGATCTTAATGTACCCTACATTCTTTAACTCATCCCTTCCAAGTTCATGAAAGTCCATAGTAACCTATCCAACCACCCTAATCCCATAGCACAGTCATTGCACTGCACCACTCATCCCTATAATCCTCGACAATGGCCAGTTTCTCCAATCATGCCCTGAGCGTCTGCGGCTCTCTTGATCTTTGTCAGCCTCCACCGTTGACGCGGCCGACGGAGGAGCGTCCCCAGACTCCACTTCTTCTTTCACATGCGAGGGAGGTTACAAACATGTGGATTTAGGAGGGCTCTGGGCTGTTTGTAAATACTGTATAAATGAGCGAGTAAATGAAAATTGTAAATATGGTATGAATGAGATCATTTATCACAATTACTTATTGCCCAATAAGGCAGATTGTAATTTTATCATAATAAAGTTGTTTAATAATTAACGTTCAGGTTTTCACGGCACTTGTTTGACATAGCCATATGTTAGTTCTATGTTCCTCTGATTAAGCTGAGGAGATAAAAGTAAAAAGATCCTTATGAAAATAACAAACTATAGTTTCAATACTTATTTTTTTAATTAGTTAATTTTAAAAAATGTGTTAAAATTGGTATTAGAATTTGGTAGGAGTTTTTCAAGTTTGTTAATCTGAAGAGATCGTTTATTAAAAAGCGTAGAAAAGTAGTTGATGTGCGTTCCATTCAACCAATTGGTTTTCAAAACTTTTCAATTGTCCGTAGTGAATGGACAAAGAACGATATCCTTGCTACAATGGACACTTCCATAAATATATTCAACGACAGCCTGATAAAACCTGAGATACCATTGTATTGTGCCGAGACGGTATCTAGAACTCGCATCTCAAATCCCAACGTTACATACTCGTTCCTAAAACGAAATGCCTAAAAGAGATATGTAAC
This sequence comes from Acanthosoma haemorrhoidale, assembly GCA_930367205.1. Lineage (NCBI taxonomy): Eukaryota > Metazoa > Arthropoda > Insecta > Hemiptera > Acanthosomatidae > Acanthosoma > Acanthosoma haemorrhoidale. The sequence goes on along the minus strand of OV884011.1, from coordinate 14,836,157 downwards.
TGAGGTTACGCAAAGGCCTCAATTACGTTAGATTGACCCAGCTAAGAATTAGTCCATGCACTTGGCCGGCAGGCACGCCCTTCACTTCAAATTCTCCCTGGCAAATCTGAGGTGTTTGCATTTACACATCTTATTTATAGCCGCAGCGGGCTGAGTGGATAAATCACAAATACCACCCGATCCGCTCACTTCAGCACGTCTGTATTTCATGTCAGATGATATCTAATGAAACACTCAATCACACGGACATCAAAATAGCTATTGGGTAACGACAGGTTAGCTTAAGCATTGGTGCACTTTTAGTACCGGTGAATAAATAATAGGTATTGAATCACCGATGTTATTCAACTCAATATTCAATATTAATTTATTTCATTTCGATGCGCTTAAAATGTTTTTTTTTTTTTGGTATCAACTTTGTATAAACAAATTGATTGAAGACATTAGAAACTTGTACTTACATCATATCGAATGATAATATATTGCGTATTTATTCATAAAATGTTTGCCATATTTTATTACATTTTATAGGAAAAACTCCTACCAAATTCTAATACCAATTTTAACACATTTTTTAAAATTAACTAATTAAAAAAATAAGTATTGAAACTATAGTTTGTTATTTTCATAAGGATCTTGAGATCCCTGAACATTCCAGCTCCTAATAATAATTTTTTAACGAATAAAAAAAATGTAAACGTTAATATAAAAAAATTCCTTAAGTAGCTTCAGGGCTTGCCCCAAGACAAAGCCTCCTCCCCACTCTTGTTTTTTTTAGTGATTGTACCATTTTTACAGATAGAATGAAAGACTCAGAACATGATCAAGGTCATTAGGAGTATAGTATATGTTTCAGTTGATTTTTGGGGAAATTCTCCATACGAAAAAGTCTTAGTAATTAAATTGCTGACTTAAATATTGCAATGGACTGAGGGAAATCACCTAAAGCGGCAAGTGGCCTCGTGACCTGCTATAAAAACGTGACAGTGGTAAATCTGGCAATGGCCAGTTTCTCCAATCATGTCCTGAGCGTATGTGACTCTCCCAGTCTTCGTCAGCCTCAGCTGGCTCTTATTCAATGACGTGGCTGACGGAGGAGCGAGGGGGACTTCCCAAGACTCCGCATGAGAGATGGGTGACAACCATGTAGATTTGGGAGATCTCTGAGCTATTTGTAAATACTGTATCAATGTGTGAGTGAATGAAAATTGTAAATATGGTATGAATGACAAAATTTATGACAATTACTTATTGCCCAATAAGGCAAATTGTAATTTTAGCACAATAACGTTTTGAATTAATTAAGTTGACAAGTATACACTTTTTGAAAGGAAATAAAAAAACACAAAATTATTTTAGAAGGTTGGTTAACGGCTGCAACATAGCATAGAAAATTATGGTATAAAAGAAGCATACAACAATATTACCAATAATTGTATGTCTGGATTGACATACAAACATGGCAGCGTCCAATTATCGATAGTCTCGTGACCAAATTTATTCGAAATATAAATGAAATAAACCAAAATAAACATTAGACATCGATTGACAATTTGCTCACAGGAATTAGAAAAGGTGATATAGTATTCATGGAAAGACCAAGCAAAATGTGTTAGAGATCGTCTAAAACGGCAGTGGCCGGCTGTAGATGCGTGACAGTGGGAGTCCTGGCAAGGGCCAGTTTCTCCAATCATGTCCTGAGCGTCTGTGGCTCTCGCGCTCTTGGTCAGCCTCCACTGGCACGTATCCGGTGACGGGGCTGACGGAGGAGCGTGGGGGACTTCCCAAAACTCCATATGCGAGGGAGGTGAAAACAATGTGGATTTAAGAGGTCTCTGGGCTATTTGTAAATACTGTATCAATGTGTGAGTGAATGAAAATTGTAAATATGGTATGAATGAGAACATTTATTACAATTACTTATTGCCCAATGAGGACATGATTGGAGAAACTGGCCATTGCCAGATTTACCACTGTCACGTTTTTATAGCAGGTCACGAGGCCACTTGCCGCTTTAGGTGATTTCCCTCAGTCCATTGCAATATTTAAGTCAGCAATTTAATTACTAAGACTTTTTCGTATGGAGAATTTCCCCAAAAATCAACTGAAACATATACTATACTCCTAATGACCTTGATCATGTTCTGAGTCTTTCATTCTATCTGTAAAAATGGTACAATCACTAAAAAAAACAAGAGTGGGGAGGAGGCTTTGTCTTGGGGCAAGCCCTGAAGCTACTTAAGGAATTTTTTTATATTAACGTTTACATTTTTTTTATTCGTTAAAAAATTATTATTAGGAGCTGGAATGTTTTTATAAATATACTGAATTTTGTTCAAAGATACCGAGCAATATATTCACGAGCATTAATACATTTTTAAGAAACTCACGCCGAGAACTGGGAGTACCTCACTACGTCTTCTATGTTCTTCACCCAATCGCGATAACATTCGGACTGTCAACGAAGCAAGCGCACATACGAGGTAGCGAATGCCTTATGTGCCCATCCTTGACATTCTGCCTTCCTATTTAATGGAACACCTGATACGTCTGGATTGGGGCACACAGCTGTCAGGCCCCGACAGATGGGCGGTTGGTAATATAACCCTTTATAGCTAAATAACCGAGAGAGAATTGGTGGGTTGTCGACGACCTGACCCCGATAGGAAGGCCGACCCTGAGCCACACCTCCGGAGGTTAACCCTCTTTGGGCGAACAGACATTTCGATCTAGCAGTCTTCTGGGAGCTCATTAAAACCGGGTGGGTTGGAGGGGTCAGCACGAATTTGATTCCTAACCTTTACAAGATATTCATAAACCCAGTTCGCACGCAACTTGTACTCCTTAAGATCGAAAAATACAAATCCAGTATAGTTATTCCAAGTATCAGACGCCTCGTCATTAATTTAATGAGAAATATTATCTCCTAAGAAAATGAATTATAATATTAAGTATTTTTTCTCGTTGATGGTTAGCTTATAATAACATTGAAGCTATTAAAATGAATCAGCAGCTGTTACCATTAAAGCTTATATAATATTAAATAAAATATACAAATTGACGAATATGAAAAGCGTTAGCTAGCAACAGTAACGAAGGAACATTAGGTATAATTTAGCAAATATTATTGTTATATCATAACACTATGAATTTCTGTTAGTTCATTGATACCCGAGAGCATATCAATCAATAAGAAAAAAAGTTTGTCGGGGTATTAGTTCATGAAATTTGTTACATTTTCATCAAATTTATCAATGCACAGCGTTTCAACATACAATGCAGACCCTAATGTGAAATTATAGGAGATGTTTACTGAGTTCTGTCTAAAATCTAAAATGTTTTAAACACTCAACATTCTCTACAATCTTATAATGGGCCCTGATGCAAACATACTTAGCATATCAATCAATAAGAAAAAAAGTTTGTCGGGGGTATTAGTTCAGGAGAATTGTTGGAACCTAACAACTCTCGTAAATCTAACCTAGTTTCCCAACATAATGCTCTAATCATTTAAGATTGCAACTAATTAGACTGAAAGGAGACCAGGCACTTCAAAAAACCTGGTTTTAAAGATTGCATTTATTGTGATCTACGAATATTCAAGGGGATGAAGTTCCTATAGTTTTTAATAATTTAATTTTTTTTTATTTTCAGTCAAAAAACAAAATCTTAACCCAATTTTCCCCGACAGTATGTTGCAATCGATGCAGGAAGGGCGGTGGGGTCATAGTGTTAAACATCGGGTTTGTGAGGTGCTGCAACAAGTCAAAAAACTTGATGTGTCTCCAGTGGATGAATTTGCCCACCGACGGCGCACCAAGCAAAGGGTGCAGGTCAGCGTTCTTCAACCTCTCAAGAGAGGTATGTCGGACCACTTTTCGCATGATCCCATTCTGGAAATGTTGTAGACATTTGGCTGTATTGTCAGTCAAGTGAGTAAATAGCGGGGCAGCGTACAGCAGAGCTGGCCGGAGGACACATTTATATATCATCAATTTAAGACGAAGCGACATGTTGGGTGAAGTTAGCAAGTGCGATAGCCGGTAAGACCTCTGTCGTACTTTTTCTATTTACAGAGAAATGGAGATGCCTATCCATAAACAGAGCCTTTTTTTTTTCAGGCTTAAAAACCAACGGATCTCCTAAAGCTAGGCCTTCCAAGAGATGACGGAAGACATAAATGGTTGTTTCGGATCAAGGATATTACCCGAGTTGTGGAAAAAATCCACAAATATGTATCTAAGTATGTGTATGTACACTAATTAATGTATGCAGTCTATTCTAGTGGCCATTCCAGTTTAGCTGAAATGAACTGTTCTCCTGAGTTACTCCCGCCCATAATTTTGGCGTAATTTCGTTTCCGATGCGGTTATACCATCGGTAGATTGAAGATTTAATAGATTCTCATAATGGAGAACGGGTTACCTGTATCTTTAGCACTATCGATGTTACGTAAACTTATACATAACTGAAAGTCCACTCTGCATCGAGTTAAAATTATTAGCGAGTTCATTTCGTACATTATCTTTCAAATGATTTAATAAGCATTTAAGTAACACCGGCTCAGTTATACAAATATATTTTGATATTGGTTCTTAACTTTTTATATTATTTATTTTTATAAATATCAAAAAAATATTGGCTATAAGTAATTTTCCTATATGATCTCGTTCATACAAATTTACAATTTTCATTCACTTGCTCATTCATATAATATTTACAAACAGCCTAGAGACCTCCCAAATCCACATGGTTGTCACCTCCCTCGCATGCGAAGGAGGAAGCGGAGTCTTGGGAAGTTCACCACGCTCCTACGTCAGCCGCGTCACTCGATAAGAACCAGCGGAGGCTCAGGACATGATTAGAGAAACTGGCCATTGCCAGGACTCCCACTGTCACTCATTTATAGCAGGTCACGAGGCCACTGCCGTCTCCGAGGAGGATTATAGCGATGAGTAGTGCAGTGCAATGACTGTGCTAGGGGATTAGGGTGGCTGGATAGGTTACTATGGAATATGATGAACTAGGAAGAGATGAGTTCAAGAATGTAGGGTACATTAAGATCATTATGAAGGGTTTTGTTGCTGACGTAATAAGGGGCGTTTACTATTGTTCTCAGGACTTTTGATTGAAAGGATTGGATGCGCTTGATGTTCGACTTGTTTGCTGTCCCCTATGGCTCTATTCCGTATGTCCAGATTGGCTTAAGTATAACTTTGTAAATAAATAGTTTATTTTCTATTGAGAGATGGGATGTCCTTCGAAGTAGTCTGTACAGTTGTCCAAAGCGGCTGTGTAGTTATTGTCTTTATAGCCTCGGGCGTGGGTTCCATGTCAGTCTTTTGTTGAGATGGAAGCCTAAATACCGTACTGTCTCGGATACAGGAAGAGGAATGAAATTTCAAAAAAACTAGTGGACAGGACTTGCGGCAGAGGGTAACGGTAATGTGGGGACATTTTTCTGCATTAACTTTGATTCGCCATTAAAAAAAGTCATTTATTAAGTTTATTATTGTGTATATTTAACGACTGCAGTTAAATTAGTAACCCCATGTGCTGATGACCGAAAGGCGGGTCACGATGATGTAAGATCACAGCACACGACGGAATACAACGTACTCTTGTATATAAATGAAAGCCATTGTATAATTGACCCCAGGGAGCCTGTGTGACTGGGAGGGCCGTGGTCCCACCCTTTCCTTCAATCGAATGACCTCATCTAGCACACAATCAATTGTGAAATTAGGGTAATAACCAGTTTAAGAAATTCGGTTGCCCGATCAGATTTCGTCCGGGCATGAAACTGTACGGAAGTGATTTTATCTGATGTCTGCCACTGATTATCATGACGAAATTTCAAGAGAAAAACTCATTTTTTATATCAGTTAGTTATTGAACTGTATAAACGAAGGATAATGAAGGACAATATAAAAAGGATCCCGGGTGTGAGTTACATACACCGTTTAAGTTTATGAAATATTTATTAAATGATTGCAACAAAACTGCTCACCACTATTTTCGAACAAAAGATTTTTTTGTAATTAATATAATATAAATTAAAATACCTCAAAACTGAATAATAAAATAAGGTATTAAATCCCTGTGGAAATCTGCGTGAGTTTGTTTTAAAAAAAGCGATTGAAAAAAAAATTGTGCTAAAATTACAATCTGCCTTATTAGGCAATAAGTAATTGTGATAGATTTTCTCATTCATACCATACTTGACTAAAATTACTTCATTTGTTCAACCTTATTGGTAACTAAACACTGCCTTTAAAAAAAACTAAAACGAATATTAAATTACAAACTGTATATTACATTAATATGCAAAAATAAACTTATTAATACATCCTGGTCTGAAAACTTTCCGACCTAACAGGGCTTTTATTTCACTAGCTTTTATTTATTTTATAATCATCTTCATGTTGAGGTTGGAAACTTTTCAGACTACCTGTCTGTAGTGGGTGTTAAAAAAAAGCCACCCCAAGCCACTCGACCCTTCACCTTCACGTGCTCAAGTAAAATCAATCAGCCTGCACAAGCTAAGCAGAACAATTGACTTCAACTTTGTAAGTTAGCTTTACGTTACCCATTTCGTAACCATTTTTGTTTTATATAGTATTTCTAATCTACAAAGTTATACATAAGCCAATCTGGACATACGGAATAGAGCTATGGGGGGCAGCAAAAAAAGTCAAGCCCCTTATTATATCAGCCACAAAACCCTTCATAATGATCTTATATACCTTACATTCTCGAACTCATCCCTGCCAAGTTCATGAAATTCCATAGTAACCTATCCACACCCTAATCCCCTAGCACAGTCATTGCAATGCACCACTCATCCCTATAATCCTCCTCGACAATGGCCAGTTTCTCCAATCATGTCCTGAACGTAAGTGGCTCTCGCGCTATTCGTCAGCCTCCACCGGTGACGCGGCTGACGGAGGAGCGTGGGAGACTTCCCAAGACTCCGCTTCTTCTTTCTTATGCGAGGGAGGTTACAACCATGTGGATTTGGGAGGTCTCTAGGCTGTTTGTAATTATTGTATGAATAAGATCATTTATCACAAATACTTATTGCCCAATAAGGCTAGGTTGTAATTTTATCATAATAAAGCTTTTTAATAATTGATTATATAGTATTTACCGTAATCCATTTGTTAAGTTATATATAACCTTCTTAAAATGTACCTCTGATGCAGTATAATGAGCCCATTTTAATCCCTATGTATAGGTACTGTATATATTTTTGTTATCAATAAATAAATAAACAGAGGTTCAAGGAAAAAACGATTGGCTCATTCTCAACGAGCTCCTTCCTGCATGTCTACATCTCCCCCCTCTCCCAATCACCCCTCCTGAATTACTAATCATTACTTTAAGTTGTGCAATTCTTCTAAGTCGTTTTTATTAATAAAGTGTTTTTGTTTTTTTAAATCTTTACTGTTGTGAATAATTGTAGAACATATACGTGGACATACAGACCTATTTGATTACTATCGTACGTGTTTGAAACTAGAATCCCCTTCAGATTTTGCAGATCCATTATGGCATACACTACACCATACGAAGTTCCATACGTTACATTTACCTTCGTTGCTCCCTTTACATAACTAACTAGCCCTTTTGACTTTATCTAATATCCTGCATGTTAAGAAACTACGAGCTCAACGATGCTAATTGATAGCATGCAGTGTGCAGGATCGAATCCACTCAATTGTGTATAATTTCAATTCACTGTTAATTCATTGCATTCAATTGACGGTTGTAGTGCGGTTTATACCAGGGCGACCCCAACCTTTACCTGCCTATAGGCGACATTTCTCAGCCGTCTGCGGGCGTAGTTCCCTTTCACAACACACATCTCCGGTGAAACTGTTATTTATCAAATTCCAGCAGATCATTATAGCCCCCTGCGCTCCAGTGTATAATTGTACAATTAAGAAATTGTGTAATAATAATACAACGACTTAGTTGCGACATTGTACCCATTTACAGGACTTCAACAGTCTATTTCAGTGTCTGCTTTCATGGGTCCATTTAAAATTGTTTAGTTAGCATCTCAAAGCATTGGATCCCAGTAAACTGGTACAGGGACTCGAAACATCGTATTTAACAACGAACAAATTATATTTATTGTCAATACATTATCTTTTAATATTTTTGTTTGATTAATTGAATTTATTTCAGTGGCCAAACTGGTTCAGCAAATATTATCAAGTACACAAAAATACACACAATTTTTTTGTCATTTATTTAAATATCCAGTGACGCAGCTGACGGAGGAGCGTGAGGGACTTCCTAAGACTCCAGTTCCTCTTGCGCATGCGAGGGAGGTGACACTAGCACAATAACTCGACTCCAGAGCTTCCAGAACAAAATCCTGCGCACGGCACTATAGCATACCCCTTTTCGTGATATGAAGGCTCCCGACATCCACGAAAAGTTCGAAGTCCCCACCATCACCGAAGCCATCCAAAGAAGACACATCAAGTTCTTTGACTCGATGAAAAATAACCAAAACCCTCTATTCCGAGACATGACACCCCCACCGGCATGATGGCAACTCTCAAGATCTGGTAAAGCAGACCAAATGGTGGACATCACGGCGCTTGTCCCACCAAGAACAAGCCTCTAACGAGCACCCAACATTGCTATCCGACTAAATAAGACTGCACTACATGCCTAGAGGGACTCTAGGCCCAGCCACCAGTGGACTCTCACCACTGTACCGCAACTATCAACCTCTACCGAGGCTTCCCACACTCCTTAATTCCCTCACACAACCTTCAAGCAGGTACTCCTAGTACAAGGATCCACTCAACCCAAATATCCTTTTATTTTTTCCTCATCCTTAATCTTATAATTAGAGAGCTAAGAAGGAAAAAAAAATCGGTAAAATAAAAAAAATCCATAATACAATGAACGAGACAACTGAAATGTTTATTCTGATCTGTTAAACTAACTAGAAAAATTATTGATAATTATTAGCTAAACAAAAATGTACTGGTAGCGTCAGGACTCGAAACCGGGACCTAGTCACTATCTCGGGTGCTCAACCAATTGAACTAATCACGACGAGTTCAATATCATTCCCAATATGAATTCTCTTTGACCGAACTCTTGGAAAGACTGTAAACAATATATAAGTTAGTATATCCTCCGACTAGACTTTGGGGAGGTCCCGGGTTCGTGTCCCAAGGCTGCCATTATATTCCTTTTGGTTATTAATTAATAAAAATAGCGGGACCCATACCACAAGAAAATTGGACTTATAATTAATAATATCCAGCTATTTGTTTTTAACAACAATCATGAACTAAATCGGATAAGAATAATAAATAACCATCCCCATAGCCTGTCTAGTGCCGTAGCATGGTGACTTCAGTGACCCACGTTTAATTCTGGGGTCACCCGATGAATTTGGGTATCGAGGGTCGACTCAGCCTCATGAGGATAAATGAGGAGCTACTCTACTGAATAAAGAAGTGGTGAATCTGATTATGATAATCTAATTTAAAGTCAAGAGGTAACATCTAGTACTAACCACGCTAGACCTCAGCACCACCTGCCAACAACAGCTGCAACCTTCAGTCGGTCCTTGCCTCTTCATTAAATGTTCAGCCACGGATTTATTTATTTTGCAATTGATAAATGTAAAGGAAATAAAGTACAAGTAATGTATAGGACCCGGGACTACAACGACCGATATACGAGCAATAGAAAGATACACGATTGGAGTATATTTGTGTTACCAACTTTAGTGTTTCTAAGCCACGGGGAAAAAATCAGGACTCTTCAATTCCTGAGTCTTAAAAATCTTCTGACCAAAAACTCGATAAATCTTAAAAATTGTGAAACAGGACCAGATTTATCCTTCGTTCAATTTGTTTCTCATTCCATTCCTTTAAAAAGACAAGAACTAAACAGACGCTTTGGACAACTGTACAGACTACATCGAACGACATCCCATCTCTCAATAGAGAACAAATAACTAATCTACAAAGTTATACTTAAGCCAATCTGGACATACGGAATAGAGCTATGGGGGACAGAAAAAATGTCGAACATCAAGCCCATCCAATCCTTTCAATCACAAGTCCTGAGAACGATAGTAAATGCCCCTTATTACGTCAGCAACAAAACCCTTCATAATGATCTGAATATACCCTACATTTTTGAACTCATCCCTTCCAAGTTCATAAAATTCCATAGTAACCTATCAAATTACCCTAATCCCCTAGCATAGTCATTGCACTGCACCACTCATCCCTATAAACCTCCTTAGAGACTAAAGCGGCAGTGGCTTCGTGACCTGGTAAAAATGTTACGTCACGTACTTTAGTATTTTATTAATATTTTCATTGTATAACTTCAAGGGGTCAAAAAAAACAAAAAAAAACGGAGGAGCGTGGGTGGGACCCACCCTTGGATTAACCCTTTAACACCCACCGTAACTGCCCCTTATTACGTCAGCAACATAACCCTTCATAACAATTTTAATATACATTACATTCTTGAACTCATCCCTTCCAAGTGCATGAAATACCATAGTAACCTATCCAACCACCCTAATCCCCTAGCACAGTCATTGCACTGCACCACTCATCCCTATAATCCTCCATGGAGACTGAAACAGCAGTGGCAACGTGACCTGCTATAAATACGTGACAGTGACAGTCCTGGCAATGGTCAGTTTCTCCAATCATGTCCTGAGCGTTTGTCTCTCGCGCTCTTGGACAGCCTCCGCTGGCTCCTATCCAATGGCGTAGTTGACGTAGGAGCGTGGGGGACTCCCCAGGACTCCGCTTCCCCTTTCGCATGCGAGGAAGGTGACTTGGCAGTTCTCCGGGCTGTTTGTAAATACTCTATGAATGAAAATTGTAAATATGTTATGAATGGAATCATTTATCACAACTACTTATTGCCCAATGAGGCGGATTGTAATTTTATCATAATAAAGTTGGTGTTAATCTAAATTTAAAAAAATTGTTTCTCATTCATACTTTTCGATTAATCTTGTATTTGTTGTTAAAGCGTTATCTTAAACAAAATTGATATATCTTGAAGTTATGTGCAATATATTTTTAAAACTTCAGTTCGACCTAAATGAAAGTAGAGCCTCTACCAACCGGCTTGGCTTAAAAGAAGACACATTTTACCGAGGTAATAAATAGCTGGAGTAATACGGATTTAGTGGGCAGCGATTACTCACCGCGGCATATTACGGATCAGGTACCCATTTGGCCCCTGCTCCTCGCTACCGTACCCTATAAATCAGCCAAGAGGTAGATCCGACCTATACCATTCATTACCTTCTCTAGGCCGCGTAAGAAATTTCTCCCAGGCTAAATTGCCGTTTCGAAACTTCGGTGACGTTACCTCCAACTACTTTTAGATCGCTTTCAAAGTAAAAGTGAATCTAATTATCACTAAAGCAGCTTTATTTAATATAATACATATATATATTACAAGGATATATTTAAGGGCAAGAAGGGAAAGTCATTAAAATCCGGGTCGAACGTCTGTATGCAGATAGCTGCATTAAAAATGATTCAATCGATCTGAAAATTTAAAGGGTTTATTCCACAGCACCTCGAAATTATGATTATTCAATAAAAATCCATTAAATTGCGCAATAAACAATATTTATTGAAAATTGAATAATAATAAATTAATAGAATCGAAAAGACCATCATAAAATCAATATTGACTTATTTTTTATTCAGCTTCCTTTTTTTGTGTATTTTTGCTATAAAAAAATAATTATAATCAGTATCTTGTACTTCCTGAGTTTATCTGTCGTACGCCATTACAGTGATGAGTATAATTATACATGAAAAATACATTAAATAGTACATACTATAATTAAATTGGCCTCTAATACTATCAAAATAGCTGTTGTAGTGATTAGTATAAGCGCTATGTGATAAGTTGGGGGTAAGTTATCGTCTCCCGGCTGTAGACGATCAAGAGAAAAGAATGTATAAGGAGGTTTATGATATAACGTGATGGTTTGGTTTATAACTGGCTTTATTCTCCTCCTGATCCTCTATACACACGTTACGGGTTTGTTAACCTTAGGCTATGTGGTATTAGGCTTAACATTGCCGTACCACTAGTCATAACTAGTTATGGATAATAATAAGGAAATTTTCCTGTCACTGGTAGCTCCATAAATTTGAAGATAGGGTCTACTACCAATAGGATACGGGAATACATACATGCACTCCCCCCTCCCCCCCCCCCGTCAAAATGAAAATTTACTTAAGTCTGTAGTTTGGGCATGAGAAAATTTTTGATGAGATGCTTCTCAATGTTTTCTGGAAATGGGCGTGACATTGTTTCCAATAGTTTCAATTTATTTACAAAAATATAAAATTAATTTTCACAATTCTTCTAGATTGTATTCAAATTTGTCTAATTTATGCATGATCTTTACCTGAGTTCCGATGTGATCTGGGAGATCTGTTGTCATTTTTTGTTTTCCTTTTATGTGGTCTGATCGGCGATATTATGTGAACCCATTCATAAATGCTCAATCGTACTCGAGCACACCATCAACTCAATACCATAATTCTCTAGATACTGGAAGAATAATCACGGGATTCAGCTTCTAGTTACGGGTACTGTGTTAGTTTAATTATCAACCCTGTTTGCAAAATAAAAAATTGAAAAGAAAAAAACATCTTGAGAAAATTCGGCAGGAATATTTTAAGGCCGGGAATTTTAAGGCAGGGGAAACCGAAGAAAATGTTTCTATTTATATAATTGCCCAAAGGGAGAGGTTCTACCTTTAAACAGGTCTGCCCGTCTGTAGCACCCGTAAAACGGTTAAAATCTATCAGAGGTTTTGAATTAACTTCAACATTGAGATTTCAAAGCTTCAATTTAATGAAATATTTAATTTTATTCGTTAAACCATCCCGATCATTGAAAATAATTTTTCATCAAACATTTTTTATTATGATAAAATTACAATATGCCTTATTGGCCAATAAGTAATTGTGATAAATGATCTCATTCATACCATATTTACAATTTTCATTCACTCGCTCATTCCTACAGTATTTACAAACAGCCCAGATACCTCCCAAATCCAAATGGTTGTCACCTCCTCCGCATACAAGAGAGGAAGCGGAGTCCTCCGTCAGCCGCGTCACCGCATACGTGCCAGTGGAGGCTGACCAAGAGCGCGAGAGCCACAGAGGCTCAGGACATGATTGGAGAAACTGGCCATTGCCAGGACTCCCACTGGTGCACATTTATAGCAGGTCACGAGGCTACTGTCGTTTCAGTCTCCGAGGAGAATTATAGGGATGAGTGGTGCAGTGAAATGACTGTGCTAGGGGATTAGGGTGGTTGGATAGGTTACTATGGAATTTCATGAACTTGGAAGGGTATATTAAGATTGTTATATATATTGTTCTCAGGGCTGTTGATTGAAAGGATTGGATACGGTTGATGTTCGACTTTTTGGCTGTCCCCCATAGCTCTATTCCGTATGTCCAGATTGGCTTAGGTATAACTTTGTAGATTAGTTATTTGTTCTCTATTGAGAGATGGGATGTCGTTCGATGTAGTCTGTACAGTTGTCCAAAGCGTCTGTTTAGTTCTTGTCTTTTTAGCCTCGTGTGTGGGTTCCAGGTCAGTCTTTTGTCGAGATGGAAACCTAAATACCGTACTGTCTTGGATACAGAGAGAGGAATAGAGTTAAAATAAACTAGTGGACAAGACTTGCGGCAGAGGGTAAAGGTTATGTGGGAAAATTTTGCTTCATTAACTTTAATCCGCCATCGGTTGCACCAATTCTCGATCGCATCAAGGTGTTTTTGAAGACTGCTATAAATAATGAAACAAAAGTGAATGTGTGTTGAGAGCTCTTGTGATTAAAGCCGAGAATGTTCTTTGGAAATAATGGGGCTTACCGTGACAGGTCGCCCAGAGGCATTCACAGACTTAATTGCTGCACTCATTGCCGCGATGGAAAATACATCGTGACTAGCACCTTTGACTTTTGGTTATCATTCTCAAAACAATAACCTCCAATTAAAGTATTCATTAAATAGTCAATCCCCTTTACGTCCGTAGGTGGACATGACTAGTTGAACCATGGATCCGTAGCCTCACAACTTTTGCTTTTTTACCATTTGTTTGCAATGTTTATCAACTAGATTGTACTTAAACAAAGTATATATATATATATAAACAAAATAAATGAGGTAGAAAGTGGTGAAATATTATCGAGATATATGTCCTAGGTCTCAGCTTGAGTTTCTTAAAAAGTACAAAATGCTTATTAATACTATTACTGAATGAAAGTAGAGCCTCGCCGCTTTGGGCTTAAAAACAAGTCCGCCGCATCAGTTAAAGCCTACCACAATGGCGGCCATCGAAATGTGATATAAATTTGAAGAAAATCTAATATTGAACAATATTATTTTGGTTCGTTTATGTTTAAGAATTTAATGGTATGATTTATACTATGACTGAATGAACACCTAATCAGAGAGTTGAACGCATGGAAAAATAAAATTAATTAGAAAAACGTTTTTGACAAGAACCCTTCAATAATTCTTATACTAATTATAATAGTTTATTCTCAAACAGCATCTACTGATGGATAATTTCAAATCCCAGTAGTCAATCCTAATAACATATCTTTTTGGTGAACACTGAATAGCATGGATTCCATCCCACTACTGAATACGTAGAAAAAGATGAGGTCGACAGACAATCAAAATACGCAATCAACTCCGTGAACCCATCTACAACCATTTCTGGCTGGAAAAATTATATCTGAAGAAGTAATCAGCAAAGAACTGGGAAATTTTTCATATAAAAACTAATAAAAGCGAAACCAGCTATAGATAAAAAAAAAATGTATGAAAACATCTTTCAAATAATAAAATCAAAATGGCCAGTCTACTCTACTCATCTGATATCTCCGGCCAAAAATCAATGAACGTTTGTCTAATCTATGATTCACCAATAGCGAAGTTTGATGCTATTTGTTTCTATTTTTAAAATAAGTTTAGTCTGAGGCTCTCGCGCTCTAGGTCAGCCTCCGCCGGCTCTTATACGGTGACGCGGCTGACGGAGGAGCGTCGTATACGTCACATAACGACTATACGATATACGACAACTAAGAAACTCCAACAATTCCATAACGGTATACTGATGAAAGTGGTCAGAGGTACTTCATTCGAGCAGCGAAGAAACAGTGAGCTGCATGAGATATTTGAGCTGCCCACGGTGGATGAATTCATCCAGCGTAGACATATCAAATTTTTCGACTTATTACAACATTTGACAAACCCGGTGTTTAACACTATAACCCCCGCTCCGATCCCCCATCGATGGCAGGACGCTGTCGTGGCTGGAACGCTTTAGTTTTAGGTTCTAGGTATAGTTTTTAGTTTGTAAGTTTTTCTCCCATTTTTAAACTGAAGGTGAGCCCCATCACCTAGATTTGTTTTCAAGTTGTTATATTTTTAACCACAATCTGTATTGTTGAGTAACACGAACTCCTTCAAATGCATCTGCGCATAGCAGAATGAGGGGAAATTTGCAAAGTATTTTATTAATATTTTTATTGTATAACTTCAAGGGGTCAAAAAAAAAACGGAGGAGCGTGGGTGGGACCCACCCTTGGATTAACCCTTTAACACCCACTGTAACTGCCCCTTATTACGTCAGCAACATAACCCTTCATAACAATTTTAATATACATTACATTCTTGAACTCATCCCTTCCAAGTGCATGAAATACCATAGTAACCTATCCAACCACCCTAATCCCCTAGCATAGTCATTGCACTGCACCACTCATCCCTATAATCCTCCATGGAGACTGAAACAGCAGTGGCAACGTGACTTGCTATAAATGCGTAACAGTGGGGGTCCTGGCAATGGTAATTTTCTCCAATCATGTCCTGAGCGTCTGTGGCTCTCGCGTTCTTGGCCAGAATCCGCTGGCTCTTATCTCGTGACGCGGCTGACGTAGGAGCCTTTCCAAGACACCACTTCCTCCTTCGCACGCGAGGGAGGTGACAACCATGTGGACTTGGGAGGTCTCTGGGCTGTTTGTAAATACTGTAAGAATAAGGGAGTGAATGAAAAGTGTAAATATGGTATGAATGAAAACATTTATCACAATTACTTATTGCCCAATGAGGCAGACTGTAATTTTATCATAATAAAGTTGTTTTTATCATGTACAAAAATAATTTTGGTGTTTTGCCCTTGTAATAATATTTACATTTGATTTTGTAAATCACCAATAGTTAATTAATAAATTATCTTTCAAATTAATTAAAAAATCTTTCGCCCTCACTCTGGCTCAAACCGAAGGCTAACAGTATCATAGAATTATACTGCTGAATTATCAACATTAACATACCATTGCCACCTTTAGATCATTATAACTAATAATTATATGATAGCACGAAACCGCCAATTGGGTGTCCTACAAACCCAGTAAGGCTAATTTTCTATAGTTCAACTTTCCCACGAAGACAAATTTAACATTTGCCCTTGGTTAATTATTCGCCTCTCGAGGACTCCATGTAACCAATAGCTACTAGAGCACTTTAAATAAATACTTCAAAAAATAAAGTTCAGTTAATGATTGATGTGCCCCGATTACTTCTTTATATAAGGCCATTTATCAGTTGGATGTCAGGCACGAGGGTTTGGCCTCTGGTCAATAACAGAGATACGCTGATCTTCATTGCATTAGCTGGATACGCAGCAGAACCATTTCTTGTCGAGTAATCTAGATCAAGTGGCCATTGCTTCTTAGGTCCGCGATCCAAGGTCAATTGTCGAATTAAAACACCAGTTTTATACGAGTAAGAATTGTGGTTTTACTGTCATTTTCATTTTCAAGTGAAAATGAATTAAGTATCTTGTCACGAAGCATTAACTTAACACCATTCGCTATTCGTGCGTCTTGGATATTATATTTTCAAGCCCGAAGCTATTCTCTAACGGACACAGAACAAATGTCTTTCGTCTGTCTGTATAATGGTGACTGCTGATCAAACATGCAGGTTTTTCACAATAATTTAATAAGTGTCAGCACCTCGATGAGATGGAGTATTGGTGCAACCAATGGAGAGTCAAAGTTAATGAAGCAAAATGTCCCCACATCACCTTTACCCTCTGCTGCAAGTCCTGTCCACTAGTTTTTTTTTTTTTAATTCCATTCATCTCCCTGTATCCGAGACAGTACGGTACTTAGGCTTCCATCTCGACAAAAGACTGACATGGAACCCACACACAAGGCTGTAAAGACAATAACTAAACAGACGTCTTGAACTTCAAAGGACATCCCATCTCTCAATAGAAAATAAATTACTAATCTACAAAGTTATACTTGAGCCAATCTTACGGACAACATACGGAATAGAGCTATGGGGGACAGCATCTCCTGATAACAATAGTAAATGCCCCTTATTATGTCAGCAACAAAACCCTTCATAATCATTTTAATATACCCTACATTCTTGAACTCATCCCTTCCTAGTCCATGATATTCCATAGTAATCTATCCAGCCACCCTCATCCCCTAGCACAGTCATTGCACTTCTCCACTCATCCCTATAATCCTCCTCGGATACAAAAACGGCAGTGGCCTCGTGACCTGCTATAAATGCGTAACTGTGGGAGTCCTGGCAATGGCCAGTTTCTCCAATCATGTCCTGAGCATATGTGGCTCTCGCGCTCTTGGTCGGCCTCAGCTGGCTCTTATCCAGTGACGCGGCTGACTTAGGAGCGTGGGGGACTTCCCAAGATTCCGCTTGCTCCTT
Organism: Acanthosoma haemorrhoidale; assembly: GCA_930367205.1. NCBI lineage: Eukaryota > Metazoa > Arthropoda > Insecta > Hemiptera > Acanthosomatidae > Acanthosoma > Acanthosoma haemorrhoidale. Next base: position 14,818,341 of record OV884011.1, on the reverse strand, counting down.
CGCATGCGAGGGAGGTGACAACCATGTGGACTTGGGAGGTCTCTGGGCTGTTTGTATATACTGTATGAATGAGTGAGTGAATGAAATTGTAAATATGTTATGAATGAGATCATTTATCACAATTACTTATTGCCCAATGAGGCAGATTATCTATCAATAAGTGTCACTGTCTTTTTTTATCTCTCAACATTGTTACATAAAATACTGAATAATTCATAATTGATTCCCTCAAACTAGTCAGTAAAAATTTAAAAACTAAAGCTACATGGATCAACTAGTATTACTTAAATAAATCTCCATAATTTAATTACATGGATACAATCAAAAGTTATATCATTATTTTGTCTCCGTTTACGTAACGAAGGAACTGCTTATAATCTGTGACCACGCTGAGGTGAAGTCATGTTCGTACAGTACAAACGAAGGTTTCGAAAATTGCCTCAGGGCAGCTGTGCCCCAGTTCGGCTAAACATCTAATTTGGTCTGAAGTACGGAAAATAATGTCTTCAACCGCGCAGGTATGAGGGGAATGAGTGTGTTTCAATTTACTATGACTTTAAGCGCATTTAATGATGGGGGTCAAAAAAAAAAAGATTAAAATAATAAATAAATAAAGAACATAACAACAATAACATAAACGTTTACCAAAAATAGTCCGGTTTCTAAGCCGGCGCTGTGGGTTCGGGCGACCCGCTCTGCACTGGTGCATTTCTGAAGTGTTAACTGCGACCAGTCAATGGAAAAAATTAAAATTGCTGATTGGTGTTGGAACAGCAGCCGAACTGAACTTCTAGCAATATAAGAAGAGGCATCGGTGGACTTCAATTCCCAAGAGAATTTAGAGTGACCCCCCCCTTTTATTCTCGTATTCTTCCCCATAAAATGACTTCGTTCACTACCGATCCGAATCGTCGCAAACACTCCGTTGGTGCCTTCCTCCACGGACTCTTCATTACCCAGCATCCTTTATACCTCTTCTCCATATTCGACACCAAAGCAGACGTTTATTTACCACAAATCCGCTCCTAACAATTCATCTTATGTTCTTACCCCTATATAACTACAACACTGCACAATTCCTTCGTCCCAATCGCATTATCATTCTGGAACTCCTTTCACCCCTCCATTCCGCTCCTTCATTAAAATATGAAATTTTATTTTGTACAGTTTACTTTCATGCATATGTAATAGGTTGGCCAAAAAGTCAGTTCGGTTTTTATCGTCATGAAACTTCAAGGAGTCTAATATGTACCTAACTTCAGTCCGTCCCTTGCGAGTGCGCTCTCGTCAGATACTAGACACTTTAACGTAGTTTGATGCGAAATTCCGACGAGACTTATTGTATTTGTGTGTTTAGGATCATCCTGAAAATGGAAAATCAAAACGAATATTATCGACACCTCATACTTTTTTATTTTAAAAAAGCCAAGAAAGCAGTGGAAACTTGCAGGAAGATATGCGCTGTGTACGGAGAGGATGTTGTTACAGAACTTGTGTGCCAGAAGTGGTTTTCAAGATTTCCATTGGGAAATTTTTCGGTTCAAGACGCACCTCGCTCTGGCTGGTCAACTGAGATTAACAGCAACAAAGTGAAGGAATTATTCGACACCAATCCCTGTTATACAACTAGGGAGATCGCAGTTATCCTCAAAATATCCAAATTGAGTGTTAAAAACCATCTGCATCAACTTGGCTACGTGAGCAGGCTTGATGTTTGGGTTCCCCATCAACTTAGTGAGGCTAACCTCGCCCAAAGGATTTCCATGTGCGATTCGTTGCGGAAACGTGAAGAAAACGATCCTTTTTTGAAGAGAATGACGACAGGGGACGAAAAGTCGTAATCGTCTATAACAATGTGGAGTGCAAACGCTCATGGGGGAAGCGCGGCGAATCACCACAAACAACCCCCAAAGCAGGACTTCACCCAAAGAGGGGTGTCGTTTTTCACGAACTTCTTCCCACGAACAGGACCATCCATTTGGATGTGTACAGTGACTAGCTGGACAAATTAAATGCAGCGATCCACCAGAAGCGTCCAGAACTAGCCAACCGTAAGGGGATTGTCTTCCATCACGACAACGCCAGACCGCATACTTCTTTGTAGACGCGGCTAAAGTTACTGGAGCTTGGCTGGGAAGTTTTGCCACACACTTCATATTCGCCCGACCTTGCACCTTCAGATTTCCACCTGTTTCGGTCTCTTCAAAATTCATTGAATGTACAGACCTTCAACTCTGAAGAAGATAGTAAAAATACACTCGGAAAATTCGTTTGCCAGTAAAGACAGGAAATTCTTTGAGCATGGAATTATGAATCTGCCTATGAGATGGCAGAAGAAACTGGAACAAAACGGCAATTATATCATTGATTGAATAAATCGCTTTGTGTTTAAAAGTTGTGTCTTATTTTCGCTTAAAAAACCGAACGGACTAGGTGTGCATTTACATATTTGTGTAAACTTCTCGCGTGTGTGTGAATATTTTATTTTTATTTTTCAAGCAGGTTATTGTATTATTTTATCCATAATTTTTTGTATACTTTTTTTTTTAATTCTTTCTTCTCTTATTTTGATTCTTAAAATCTTATTTACAATGGTTATAAATTCAAGGAGGACTGATACTTTTAAGCGTAACCTATATTATGTAAAAGAAATTTTTGTTTTAAGGGGCATAGCCCGGGGATAATAAACATAATATAATTAAGCAATCTGTAAAATCAAATTACGTGATATACTGGGTACAAGTTTCAAACGAGACGATTCAAACAAAAAATAACTGTAGGATTTCTGATTACTAATTGCTAAAAGATTAAGAAGACAATACACAACTAATAACTAGTTAAATATTTTATAATTATAAAGCCGTAAAAGACAATTTTTTCTCCTAACGTGAGTTGAAAAAGAGAGAACGGAAATACCTGGACCATTCGTGGACGTAATATTCTGAAATGAATTTTAACGGCACTGAACATTATGCTTTCCTAATTATAAAGTAATCAATATTCTAGAGACATAAATTATCAAGACATGAATAAATATGATGAATGATGGAACTCCCTAATCATAAATAATTAATTACTAATGCATGTCATAAAATGCTTCAATTAACATCCGTTGTAATATTACAATGCTTCTTAGGAATCGATTTTAAGTAGCAATTCGAAATCGATGAAAATTTTGAACCCTAAAGGAAATGGTTGTCTTTCGTCTGTCTATGATAGCAACTGTGAAAATGTTTAATTACACCTAAAATATTTTAAAGGTATATTACAAAAAACCTCCAAATGATAAAGAGCTGGTCTAAATACGACTATATCTATGCCTCATGAAGAAATTCAAAGACACTCGAAAACAAAGCTTTCTTAACTAACACTAATACATAGTTGCTGACTTATTTTTAATATTTATTCAACATTTTAGCTTTAGGCAAAATATTATCAAAATTTATCGATTAATATATTATTTTGTTTCAGTCACTTACGACTGACAAACCTGGGCACTCGCCAAGCAGCAAGAATCCAAGTTAAGAGTATGGCAAAATTCTGCTCTAAGAAGCATGCTAAACTACAAGAAAAAGGATAAAATTAAGTGTGCAACTATGCGTAATGATTCTGGAGTTAAGGATATAAGCCTACAGGAAAAATAAATGGAAATGGGTGGGGCACTTTGCCAGAATTCAGGATGACAGATGGTCTTTAAAGGTTACCTAATGGATCCCGTATAATTTAAAGAGAAGGCGAGGAAGGCAACACAGGCGCTGGAGTGATGTCCTCAAGACTGTCGATGGTCCCAATTGGGTGAGAACTGCTCGTGATAAAGAAAAATGGAAAGAACTATGGAATGAAATTGCGAGCTCCACTTCCCAGTAGGTTTTGGTCTCCCGGGAAGTTAGACCATCACTCCCATTAAGGAGAGGCCTGCACGAGGCAACATGTTCCAATCATATCTGTTTATTTATAGTTGTAAATATATTGCAAACAGTTTTTTTTTAAGTACTAAGTATAACTTTGAAATAGATTATTATTAATTATAAATACCTCAGAAGCAGTACTTTTTATTTATAGTCGCAAGTTATTATTTATTTTAAAAAATATTGTTTGTTTCCTCACTTATTTTAATCCTCACTTATTATTTTTATTTAATATACTTCTATAATTTTTAGTGGGGTATCAAATGGACGATTTTAAAGGCTCGAATAACTATAAGTTTTATTTTTGAGGGTTTCAATTTAAGTTCCTAAAGTCATTAAACTGTTTTTCTAATAAATATGGTTTTATATTTATCATTAGGGTTCCAAATTAAATTCCTACGGTTCGAATAATAAAAAAGAATATTTTATGAGTACGTAATGTCATTAAAAAACTGTCGTTTAAATCGTGTTCTCAACTTAAGATCAACTCTTTTTGACGTAGTCAGTTTGAGCGCTTGTTCTATCTGATGCCTCAATTACTCAAATAATAAAAACAATGTCTGCACAATAACGTATCGTTGATGATTCAAATACTTGATAGCAATACAAAATAAATATTTTTCTTATCGACAGCTTTCTGGTTAATAATATACCCAGTTTGTTGTAATTTTTGTGGACTATAATTTCAAAACTGTCATTTTGACGCCATAAATTACTTATCCTGTAGTATATATGTTGTTTTGTTTAAAAAGATATGGAGTTGAAACCATATCTGCCATTAATATCGTTTACGCGGTCATAACTTGTGCGATGAATCACACTAGAATTTTCAAAGTTTTTTACACCCATTATTATTTTATTATTATTAAAAATAAATTGTTTTAATATATTTAAAACAGAAATAGAACAGGTTGAAATGGAAGGGACAATATCGAAATATCGTCAATCCCGTATCAGTTTATTCTATACTTAAATAATGACAGTAATAAAACTGTGTATAGCTATTATGTTGTGAAAAAAAAATCACTCTTGTAGATCACATTTACCGACATACAAACGAAAGACGATCGCCTTTTACCTGCTCAAAAGTAAAGCCTCTCCCATAGTGCTCAACAGCCTTTGAGACAGTCGTGCCGATAATTTTATATAAGGTGAAAATAAAGAAAATCCCGCGTCAAACAAGTAGAAGTACCTAAGTTCGTGTCAAGATGCGATTAGCCCACGGTAGACATCAACTCGGCATTAAAGTCTCCAATTAACCTCGCCATTTCCCCGGCCCGCAGCCGAACCTACAGAGAGGTATAAACAAAGAGGTATAGTACAAAGGTTGAGGGTTGCGCCACCCCGAACGCCAAGTAGGGGGGCCCACCGGTGGTAGGGGGCTTCAGAGTATATAACCTCAGCTTCCCATGGTCTGTCATCAGTCACAGACCGACATCAGAAATGGCATTCAAGGTAAGCCCTCAATAGTTAAAGTGTAACATAGTACGACTTATAATAACTCAATGAATTTCATCCAAAAATCAATATTTTTGGAAGGTTTTCAATTGATTTTTCAGCTACCATAAAATTACAGTTAAATAATCAGCCCCTATAAAATAATAGACTAATGCTACTAATAGATAAATTTTCCCAAAAAAATATTTTAAAGAACTTTTTATGTTTAAAATTCCTCTTGTTGTTGTTGGATAAAATCATTCTTTTTATGTTCTAAAATGTTCACCTCAGCTATAATTACTCGGATACTTTTCAGTATAATTAAGTTCACTATTTTCGTGTCAACCTATATCGTCCCCTAAGCCGAAGTCCAAAAATGATTTAAATATTTTTTGTTTGTTAAAAAGAGAACCTTACATTACCATTTGGTGCTAAATTTAAGGTGATCAATAACTGGGTAAACCCATAAAAATTGATTTGATGCACAAATAAATTTTTAAAACGTTCTTCATTTTTCCTGTTGTTGTTTTCGGACTTTGCGACAATATGCACAATGAATTTGACGTACCGCAATCGAAATAAGCCATTAGAAATTTTGTTATATTTTTTTTTAATTCATTTTGGTACAGTAATAAATTTGGGTGTGTTTAATAAGCCGTAGTTAAGCTATTATAGGTTTTTACTACATGTGAGTTTAAAGAGGTTTTAATATTTTCATAAATATATATAAATAATTATTCTCTATAGATGCAAATATTTTTTGTGGTTCCATCTAAGGATTGTTGCTTTGTTTATATCAAAGAAATTTTTATTTTATATAAATTTGTTTAGTCCCTACAAATTTATAATTAAACATACCCAAATTAATTTCCAAACCAAAATGAATTAAAAAAATATAGCGAAATTTCTAATGCCATATTGCGATTACCGTACGCCGTTTTGCATATCGTCGGTAAGCCTTGATAACAAGTCCAAAAACCACAACTATAAATAATATAAATTGTTAATTACGTTGTATGTTTTGGAAAATACAATTAAAAATGTAAACAAATGACATAGATCGAGAAAAAAAAAAAGTATCTTGGCTTGGCAAGGTAAACATTTTTTGAACGATTGCATTAAAAAAAATAAAATATTGAGTAGCTAAAATTGCAACAAATATGAATAGCTATTGTTACAAATATGTTCGTTTCGTTTATTAGTCACAACTTTAAATTTTATGAATCACAATTTAAGCTTATGAGAGGTGACTTGAAAGAGCTTAAAAATTATTTATACGGGACCGATTTTGTTTTCAAGTTTAATTTTTTCATTCTTACATCCCGTTACTTAATATTGACAAAATGTCAGTCAACAGTACACGGGACATTATAAAATATACCATTATAATATACGATCATTCTATTACGTACAGATAGACGAAAAACGATTGCCCCATACATATTTAAAAGTATAACCTCTACCTTCTAGTTCGGCAACAAACGACTTGTAGTCATGAAAACCCGAAGTCCAGTTAAGGCTAGGGAAAAAGAAAGGTAAACAAGACCTTGCACTTGAAACATGTCTTGTCACAGTCGGTTTACGAGCAGAGTTCAACATCCCCCCTGTTCTTTTCGTTAAATTTCGATATGCACCGTAGAAGTTACCATTGAATTTTGAAAATTCTTATGAGTCTACAATTTATATTTGGTCTTTTTAATTGCCCGAAGCCCGAAGGAAGAGATTTTACTTTCGAACGGGTAATGATGAATCGTTCTAATTCTTTATTTAAATGAAGTAAAAATTATCAAATTCCAGTGACTTGCGGTTTAGTTAAGACTCCAATAAAGCCTTTAGACCCTGTTCTGGTCAGGTTTCTCGATTTCAAAAGTTGCTGGTTCCCCAAATCTATCCACTTGTATTTTTTACCTAGTTTTGATATTCTACGCAACTGAACCGTGCCAAATCTAGAAACGGGATATAGTATAGACATTTAAAAAATAAACTAGGTACCAATTATTATTAACCATAAGGATGAACTCATTCGATGACCTCGAACAGTATGTATAAACATAGTCTTTTATTACCAAGTAAGTCATTTATTCTTTACACTTAATCGTGTTTTTTGGAGGTGGCAGAATACACATTACAAAGACCAAAACAGACATAAAAATGACTACATGACTGACCCTTGAATCTGCTAATTACCAAGTAATAAATACTGAGCTGCGTGATGACTGTTTCAGTTGTGCATCCTCGCCGCTTTTGTGGCCGCTGCCCAGGCCGGACTCATCGGCGCCCCAGCCGTGCTGGCACCAGGTGCACCCTTGGCCGCCAGGGCCTACGCTTCCCCCGCCTACGCTGCACCAGCCTATGCTGCACATGCTTACGCTGCACCAGCTGCCTACGCTGCACCAGCTGCCTACGCTGCCCCAGCCTACGCCAAGGCCGTGGTCGCTGCCCCAGCCTACGCCAAGGCCGCCGTCGACGACTACGATCCAAACCCACAGTACTCCTACGCCTACGACATCCAGGACGCTCTTACCGGAGACTCCAAGAACCAGCACGAGAGCCGCAGCGGAGACGTCGTCCAGGGTAGCTACTCCCTCACCGAACCCGATGGCTCCAGGAGAACCGTCGAGTACACCGCCGACCCCGTCAACGGATTCAACGCCGTCGTCCACAAGGAACCCCTCGTCGCCGCCAAGGCCGTAGTCGCCGCCCCAGCTTACGCTAAGGTCGCTGCCCCACTCGCCTACGCCGCCCCAGTCGCACACGCCCCACTCGGCTATGCTGCACCAGTCGCCCACGCTCCACTCTACCACCACTAAACCTTTCCTGTCTTCTGAATTGGAGAACATTCCATCTGTACCTCGCGTGATATTCATGTTACAAGTCTAGTTTTACTATTTAAATACATTAAATTATGCTTCATAAACTGTTTTACTTCTATTCATCATCCAGCACTGAATCGTTATCTCTTTAAAATTGAAAGTTTTATTAGTATTTCAGGTTAGGTTAATAAATGAAAGACGATTTGATGGGCAACGTTTCGACATACTATGTCAGCATCAGGTCCAGATAACAAGAAACTAATACGGGTGATAAACATGATTGGTAAGAATTAGTGACCATAGTTACATAGAAACAAAACAAAAATGGGATGAATATAAATGCATTTGGTTGGGCATCAACGAACTCTTTTTCATCAATCCAAGCTGATTTCCAAACAAAATGTTCAATTTATTTTTTTTTTTTAATCACTAACAATGAACTAATAGTGCCATCTCCTTTGTTGACTATCTAGTAATGATGATATTACAACTGTACATCTTTGAATGTTTACAAAATTCCATTCTCCTGGGAAAATACCGACGTGTTCTTGGGCTTGAACTACGTAATCCATTTCCGATTATTGCTCACTATCTCAACCCCCCATTCTCCCAAGAGCCATGTTTCACCATTTGTATCGGTTTAGTGCTGATGCTGGCCAACTCGTGTACCCAATAGATTCTGTGTACCGTTGGCAATACCTTCCTCCAAGGAAAGCGCCAATTCTTCTGGTGTTACATGTACATTTCTGGGGAGTTCCTTCTCCATCACCCTAGCCGCTTATGGCCAGGTTCGCAGATATGTTCCTAATGTATCCTTATAATGTATGCTGAGCCGGATATACCGATGAGGATTTTCCAGTCCATCTTTCAGATCATTAGATTCGTCCATTAGATCGTATTTATGTTTTGTAAAGGAAACTTTCAGTGTGCCTAGAGAGCGTCCTCTATTCACCAACTACTTTTCCGCTTGTGCGAAACAATGGACAAACAGGTACTGATTCTGAAATACAATCGAACTAGTATTTGGGTAAGTAAATAAAGTAAATACACAGTATCAAATGAAATACGTTTTATGTTTTACTTTACCATTTTCGAAAATGTTATTTGCAGATGACACTGCAGTCTTGTCATCCCACTTGGACCCCGATCATCCCATAACCTTCAAAAACACCTTGATGAGATCGAGCATTGGTGCAACCAATGGCGGATTAAAGTGAATGAAGCAAAATGTTCGCATATTACCTTCATCCTCTGCCGCAAGTCTTGTCCACTAGTTTCTTGTAATTCCATTCCTCTCCCTGTATCCGAGCTAGTACGATACTTAGGCTTCCATCTCAACAAACAGCTGACCTGGAACCCACATACGAGGCTAAAAAGACAAGAACTAAACAGACGTTTTGTACTTCAAAGGACATCCCATCTCTCAATAGAAAATAAATTGCTAATTTATTGGCTAAACTGAGCCAATCTGGACATACGGAATAGAGCTATGGGGGACAGCAAAAAAGTCGAACATCAAGCGCATCCAATCCTTTCAATCAAAAGTCCTGAGAACAATAGCAAACGCCCCTTATTACATCAGCAACCCTTCATAATGATCTTAATATACCCTACATTCTCGGACTCATCCCTTCCAAGCTCATCAAATTCCATAGTAACCTATTCAACCACCCTAATCCCTTAGCATAGTCATTGCACTGCACCACTCATCCCTATAATCCTCCTCGGAGACTAAAACGGCAGTGGCCCCGTGACCTGCTATAAATATGTGACAGTGGGAGTCCTGGCAATGGTCAGTTTATCCAATCATGTCCTAAGCGTCTGTGGCTCTCGCGCTCTTGGTCAGCTTCCACCGGTGACGCGGCCGACGGAGGAGCGTGGGAGACTTCCCAAGACTCCGCTTTCTCTTTCGCATGCGAGGGAGGTGACAACCATGTGGATTTGGGAGGTATCTGGGCTGTAAATACTGTGTGAATGAGCGAGTGAATGAAAATTGTAAATATGGTATGAATGAGAACACAATTACTTATTGCCCAATGAGACAGATTGTAATTTTATCATCATAAAGCTGTTTAAAATGTTATATTTAACCTTCATCAAGCCCTAAACATAAAACGCCAGGTATCCCAGCGGTCGGTTTCCATTCTCAAACAAATTCAACTCATTTAGATATTCATTGTTCTATTAAACAACCATTAATAATTCGTGTTCAAGGACATTGTTTATTTGTTTGGGCTAATGCTATTATATTATGCATATAATTATAAATATATAATATATAATGGCATATATTATGCAACTCTTTAATATTACCAACTCAGCAAAGTAATAATAGCTATAATGATACAAATCTAATTATTATGTTATTCGTAACAAACTTTAATTTCAGAATAAAATTAGACATAAGTTCGAACAAAAATGGAATACAGCGTACGGTGAATACAATATCGCCGTAGGTTCGAGAGGGTAACTGCAAATAACAGCAGAAGGTTTTTGTTGCCTCATTGTGAGCTAATAGTTTGTGTCTGCCAAATAAAATACAACGTGCCCTATTTCAGCCGAGTACCCACGCGGAATACTGGGGCTCTTCCACAATGACAGATGGACAGGCACCAATCCTTCCGTTTGCAAATCCTTAAGATGACCTCTTTTTTAGGATTCCTTTGGTTTTTTGAAACAACAAATCTTTCTGTTCTGACACATGTGTACATCTTGTATGTTCATGCCATTTCGAGCCTTATGTAACCCTAATTACCTGAAGGTTTACGTGGAGTTTGATTACACCACGGCACACAATAAGGAGAAACATTCTGCAGGGCCTCACATGACGGTTGTCATGAAAAGTTATTCCTGTATATCATTATGTTTTAACGCCGAATCATTAGAACATAATATGTACGTCATTAATCTGTCAACTTTAGTAACCAAACGAACAAACTTTTGGTTATTTTGAAACACAATTTCTTTTATTTCTTTTGCTTCATTAAAGTCCTAGTAGCGTACTACACGTTCTAATGGTTTATTATCAATAATAATTGTATACATTCTACCATAAACATATTTTTTCAAACTTTTAAAAGACCAGCAGACTGCAGTAGATTCGCAATCTAGTTGAGAATATGAAGATTAACTTTTGTGAGTGATCTTGAAATGAATGCTACAGGTGTTTCTTGGCCATCAATAACATGAGAAAGTGGCTAGCCTCTAAGGTAATGAGAGGGAGTCAACACCGTATTCCTCTCAATTTCATCTTTAATTAAATTAAAAACATTAGTACATTCTTTAGTCCACCTAAATTTAATATTTTTTTTTGGTTAGTGATCTAATGGGAATAGTTTATAAGATGCTTTAGAAATGAATTTTGCATAATTTTGTGCCAAAATCCAAAAATACTAAGCTCCTCATCCATATTTTAGGTGCAGATTGTCTAGCATCAATTGTGTCTTGTCATTTTTTTAAACCTTTAGCGTAAATTTTATGACCAAGATAATTAACTAGCGTGTAAAGGCATTTGCATTTAGATTTATTAACGTGTAATCCGAATCATAACAATAAATTTAGTTGTTGCTTTTTCTCTTCACAGTAACCAAACGAACAAACTTTTGGTAATTTTGAAATACAATTTGTTTTTTTTATTTTGCTTCACTAAAGTCTAGTAGCATTGTGCACGTGGCACATTAAACATAATATGTAAAGAAATAGAAATAGGAATCATAAAATCATAAAACAAAAGAACTTTGCCGGTTGGCAATTATAGTTAATAGTTATTTAATGACAAATACAATATACCGTGTGTAGCGACCGCTAACTACATAAGATAAATCACCCTATACTCTATTGCATATATATTGTAGGCAAAAGTAAAATAACATGAACTAAATGTATTATAAACAAATATAAATCATTGTAAATGTGTTAAGCAATAAAAGACGAGGACCAAGCAAGTAACCTGAGGAGGGTCAGCAGCTGGCAGTCATAAACAGCCATAAACATAACAACCTGGGGCCTCTCTACCTCCAGGGGTAGGTTAATTAGGCGTCGGTCACGTTCCTCGCGACAGGTGTGAAAACCAACCACCGGCCTAGGCAACCTTGCAGCCTCCCGGCAGGAAGTAGAGAGGATACTTAAGCCAGGGCTTCTGGCCCTGTAAACCAGTCTCCTCGCGAGTCTCTTGGGACCTTTACTCGGTGATGCTTGGTTTCCGCTCGAACTCTGAAAATTTGACTAATTCTTTATGAAACCTCTGTGCCTCTTCTCTTGAACATAGTGCATTGTCGGCATACCTGTCATAAATGGAGTCAGATACTAACGCCGTCATGGAACGATTGTCCAGGTTATTGACTCGAACAATCCGCACTTGTCACCAGGGCTAGGGTGATCAGGAAACCCTAGTGACGACCTGACAGCGTGAAATGCTTATGCAATGGATATTTTGTACAGTAAAAGGAAAACTTTAAATGATCATCTTCATTATAATACAAATAATTAGTAAAAACACTTAATTATATTTTCTAAGATGCTTTTTTTATGCAGATTATCATCCCTAGTTACTTTGGCGAGTAACTTCTTCAATTGACTGCAATTCAAATCTACACCAGTGATACATCGTTCCTGTGACCCATTCCTGACCAAGAACTTCTGACAGTTACAATTACGATTTAAGGAAGGCAGAAGAAATTCTAACTATTATTTATCCAAATCGTATTGTACTTAAAGTACTTGATGGCGTATTTTATGAGGCTAGTCCATTATTAAGTCGGGGATTATTACAAATTCCCTTATTTCCCAAGATGCACGTGTATGTACTTAGCATAGTGTCAACATTATAATTGCCTAACAAGTGTTCCAATACAACCATTTGCTTTTTAAATTCTCAGCTAAGCCGCGTCCACACCAAACCTAAATAAATTAATAAGTTAAAGCACTTAATTTAATACCTACTTTTTTTTAAAAAATGATTCAGTCGCCTCACTGCAGATGTCGTATCCGCTGGCTTGCTGACTGTCCATAGATTCGAGCCTGAGTAATTTGAGCTCACCAGATTGAAAAGATCGAACTTTGAATTTAAAGACAGATACGTTTTGGCAACCAGTTTGTAGTAGTAAAAAAGGTTGAAAAATACCATAATTTTTGCAATAATATTAAAATTTATCTTATTTTAAAATAGCAGCATTGTCTTATTTTAGATGTGCCAATTGGCTTTTTGCGGTTCCAATTCACGTCCGATTTTATATAGAGATAGATAAGTTCAAACGTTCCTTTATAAAGGGTGTCCCAGAATAAACGCAAGATTTGATTTAAATAGAAAACACAGTTTTTTGTATTTTTGTTGTTATTTTTCTATTGAATTATAAAGTAAATAAGATATGGTTATTTATGGAATAACACATAAGGTAAATGGCCTCCACGACTTTGCTGGCACAAACGCACTCTTTTGTTTTTCCAAATTTTTCCATGACCGTTCGGCATAAACGTGGTTGAATTTCCTCTTTTAATGCACGGGTGGATGTGGGCTTGTTGGCATACGCCTTTGACTTCAAATAACCCCATAAAAAGAAATCTAAAGGTGTTAAATCACACGATCTAGGGGGCCAATTGCATCCACTTGTTGATGTTCAATAATCCATTCAACGAACTCTCTTCGCTGTGTATGGTCATTAGGCTTCAATCGTTGTATTGAATGAATTTCGTAAGCATGGAGACCCAGATCTGTAGTGAGTATAGGCTGTAGAGGGCTTCTTTAAATTTGCAATTCTTGTCTACGACGCACTGCTTCGATATTGACATTTGAACGGCTCGTTTTTGGACGACCAGTGTGTTTAGTGTCTCCAACTGATCCAGTCTCCCTAAATTTGCCAATTAATCTCTTCACAGTTGATAAAGTCCAAACACTATTCCAACCATATTTTGTATGTAATTTTCGAACTGCGGCCGCAATACTTTCATTATTTTTGAGATAGTGTTCAGCAATAAAGACACTTTGTTGTAACGCTCCATTTTTGCTAACCCTAAACTGTCAGCTGTCAAATTGTTTTTTTTCAGGGTGGCCAGCACTTTACTGCACAAATGGCGGCAAATTCAAATCTTGCGTTAGTTCTGGGACAGCCTATACATAGTGATTTACAGTCAGTCACATCCATGAGCCTACTTGATTTTTTTCATTTGGAATAATTCTAGTTCAGCATTTAAAACAAACATACAATGATTTTCCAAATAATCCAATTAGAATTAATTCAATTTTTTTTTATTATCTTAAAAAATGACACCGTGACTAAGGTGGGAGTACGGAGGCCTTTGAAAATGGTGCCATGCGCATTTGTCACCTCGCCATGAACAGCTCGTCCTTCGATCGATGGCAGGAATTAAGTGAGCCTGCTGACTCGGAGCCTAGTTGCATCATGGACTGGAGTGCTGACATTTTGGCACCCTTTCAAGTATTGCGCCTGTCCGTGTTCTGTTTGCTTTAGTACAGTCAGTGGGTAAAGCACTCCTCTGCCTGGCCTCCACTTGAGCACAACAGCATAAAAATAGTAGATCCATAGATCAGCAGTGCTGTGTATTTTAGTACAAACAAGAAGAAATAATAATTGGAGGCTTGAATATCACATTTGTTACACTAAAGAAAATATAACAACATCTATTGATTTAAAAACCTTTCAAGAGGTTATCTACTTAAAAACAGTAAAAAATTACTATAAAGTACTTAAAAAATATTTTTTTATACAATGAACAAAATTAAATAAACAAATAACTTTTGTTTTACACTCGGTGATGAGGCTCACCTTCAGCTTACAACCGTGGAAACACTAAAACCTAAACCTAGAACCTAACACTAAAGCGTTCCAGCCGCGACAGCGTTCTGCCATCTATAGGGGAACGGAGCGGGGGGTTATCGTGCCAAACACCGGGTTTGTCAAGTATTGCAGGGAGTCGAAAAATTTGATATGTCTACGTTAGATGAATTCATCCACCGTAGGCAACTCAAAGATCTCGTGAAGCTCTCTGTTGCTCCGCTGTTCGAATGAAGTATTTCTGACCACTTTCATCAGTATACCGTTTTGGAATTGTTGGAGTCACCGAGCTGTCGTATACGTCAGATAACGAAAAAGCGGTGCACCGTACAGCAGAGTAGGCCTGAGTACACTCTTGTAGATCAGTAGCTTCAGACGCAGTGATAGATTGGGGGAAATAAAAATATATTACAACTCATCACCACTTAATTTAATACCTACCTTTTTTTCTTTTTTTTTTAAACAATGTTTCAGTCGCCTCACAGCAGATGTCGTATCCGCTGGTTTGCTCACTGTCTATAGATTCGAACCTGAGTTTGATATTGAGATAGATCGAGCCGAGAGTGAGATTCCTCACCAGATTGAAAAGATCGAACTTTGAATTTGAAGACAGGTACATTTTGGCAACCCGTTTTTAGCAAGAAAATTCGGCGTACAGAAACGTTGGAAAATACAGATTTTTGCAATAATTTAAAAATTTATCTTATTTAGAAACAGCAGCTTGTCTGAAACTCCAGCCCTCCTCCTCTCCTCCCTGAGAATCCCTTTATTGAAAATATTTCTTCTAAAGAATTTATTTCAGAAATTCTTAGGTGACTAAACAATTTCTAGCCATTTAGTTTTAGCGTCAACCACAAGAGAAATAAAAGATCTTTAAAGTGACCAGCATAGTCGATATGTGTTCTTGTCTCTTCGAACTCTTCCCAACTACGTAAAGTGGCTTTTTCAGGGTTCTTTTTAATTCACCACAACTTTTACAAGCTCTAACTAAATGTTCTATTTCAGAATCTATTACGGCCCAATATCATGGAGGACGAATAATTTACTTCATTATGACCACTCTTACATGATAAGAATGATATTCTTTTAAAGGTATTGGACGTGGATTACTAGGGATGTAAAGTCAAGAACCGCGCATACATGAGTGTATATAATTGTCGGGTCTAGCTGACCCGGACGATTGTGTGTTGACGGGTTCTTACGAAACTATCTGACTCCATTTCTGAGAGTTGTGTGCCCCGAGACAGTTCACTATGTTCGGGAGAAGAGGTACAGGCAAGGTTCTTAGATATATTACGGGGTCTTGGAATGACCACGAGATCACTCTCGGTATCTGAGGGTAGGCGGAAACCGTCCGGATCCCAAAGGCGAGTGTGAACAGGAAAGAGGCTCTGGACCTCTGGGGGAATTACTAGGCGGATAATTTGTAGGGCCCTAGAGGTCGTAGTCGCATGGAAGAGATTCCTTCCTAGAATGTGCGAGTTTAGCGGGGCAAAGCCAAGGCACTCCACTAGACAGGTGTCGAGAATGACGGCGCCGGACTAAAGCTAGCAAGGTTAGGAATATAGAGGTGTAAAGGTTTTCATAAATGCAGGAACCAGTTCAGAGGTAAGCCGTAGCTTGAATGTTTTTGTTTTTTTTTGTCCCCCCGCCCTTTTTTTTTCTTAACCCTTAATTTGATATATTTTAAAAATTAAATCTATACAATAAATATAAATTGAGCTGTACACGGCTCCTTTTACTGCAATGCAATGAATTTTAAGCAGTTTCTAACACTATCTCTGGTTATGGATAAAAAAAATTATATAATGCGTATAGGAGACTAGGAGATGGTGCTCACCTTTGGACTACATAAGGGGACCTAAAGCTATTTAAAAACTAACTATTCCAAGAACGTTCCCGCCTCGACTGTCTGCTGCTATCGACGGGCAAACGGAGAGAGGGAAAACGGGTTAAAGTTAAATAGTGCAGCGAATCAAATAATTTGATAGGCCTACAGCGAATGAACTCATCCACTGTAGGCAGCTCAAAAGCTTCGTGCTCACTGTTTCACCGCTGGTGGAAAGAGGTATGTCGGACCACTTTCATGAATATCCCGTTTTGAAATTATTGCAGACGCTTCCGTCAGATGGCTAAAAAGCGGTGCACTGTGCAGCAGAACCCGACTGAGTATGCTCTTGTAAATCATGAGCTTGAGGCGCAGAGATATATTGGGGTAAGACAGCAGGTATGTGACCCGGTGAGACTTTGTGCGTGTTTGTTTTAACTTCTTCGCAGAATGGACACGAAAACGGATGTGTCGATCCATTTGTATGTCCAAATATACGAGGTTGTTTTCTGGTGAGTTTTACTGCGTTCCTATAGTGTACTTAGTAGCTTCTTTCCCTTCTGAATGAAGAATATTACGCAGTCAGTCTTTCCTCCGTTAACAGTAATGTCCAGTTTCACCAATTTATCGCTGATATCGCTACAAGCTTATTCTGCCTGTCGAAAAGCTCTCATGCTGATACTGTACGCCACGATGGCAGTGAAAGCAGCAACTGTAGTATTTTTGTACCAGGCTCCAACAATTTCAGACGTATATACGTTGAGAAGTGCTTGAGAGAGCTCCTCAAGGTACTCCACAGGTAAGAGGAAGAGTCTCAGGACTGTCACCTACCTCTGGTCTCCCTTCAAAGCGAATAAATCTTTCGCCTTTTACTAAAGATAAAGATATCTGTATACTCGATTTGATAACAATATTTACGTTTGTAAACGCGTGTACATCAATGGGGTAGAGGCTAATTTATTGGTTATTGATCAGCGGTCACTACACTTCTGAATTTTTAATATCATCATTAAGTAGTTTTCAGGGTCTAGATTTATTCTGTGTCTTATTATTTGAGAAGTTATAATCTTAGAGAAAGTTGATTAATTATTTATTTCTTAAGGTAGTGGATTCCTCGATAAATATTCAACATTAGAATGTTCTTTTGAGGGCCTATGGCAATTCTCATAATTTAGACCACTTAAAAATTCCGCATATCTGTTCAGACGATGAGCTGACATTGCAGGCATCCCTTTTATTCAGATGGAAAATCTTTTCTAATGGTTTATTATCAATAATAATTGTATACATTCTACCATAAAGATATTAGTTCAAACTTTTAAAAGACCAGCAGACTGCAGTAGATTCGCAATCTAGTTGAGAATATGAAGATTCACTTTTGTGAGTGATCTTGAAATGCTACAGGTTGCATAGTTTCTTGGCCATCAATAACATGAGAAAGTACGCCAGCCTACCCATAAGAGCTTGCGTTCGTGGCTAGCCCCTAAGGTAATGAGAGGGAGTCAATACCGTTTTCCTCTCAATTTCATCTTTAATCAAATTAAAAACATTAGTACATTCTTTAGTCCACCTAAATTTAATATTTTTTTTTGGTAAGTGATGTAATCGGAATAGTTTATAAGATGCTTTAGAAATGAATTTTGCATAATTTTGTGCCAAAATCCAAAAATACTAAGCTCCTCATCCACGTTTTTAGGTTGAGGCGCAGATTGTCTAGCATCAATTGTGTCTTGTCATTTTTTTAGACCTTTAGCGTAAATTTTGTGACCAAGATATTTAACTAGCGTGTAAAAGGCATTTGCATTTAGATTTATTAATGTGTAATCCGCTCCCTTGCAAAGGGTTAAGGCACCTAATCAATCGTGAATATCACTCCTGTTGCTTCCCTGGATAAGGAAAACGTCAAAATAGGTAATAGTACTTCTAACCCTTGAATGATTCGGTCGAATATTTTATGAAATACTATAAGGGCATGTTGAATAACCATCTAGGGTCTTTGACTTTTGAAGTTCCTCAAATTGTAGATATCGTGACATATTCTTGGCTGTGGCCGTCTAACGTGACATAGAGATAAGCTTTGTTTAAGTCTAAAACACAAAAGTATTTCCGCCTTTGAATCTTATATATAAATAAATCTTCAATTTTTAGAATAGGGTGACTGGTAATGAGTATCATGTAAGTGAGGATTGAGTGTAATTTTATATTCATCACGAATCCTGATTGTCGGCCCAGGCTTGGGAACTATTACAAGGGGTGTACACATTCGGAGTGATCGACTTTCTCGATAATATCTTGTTCTACCAAGTGTTATTCTATTCTTAATTTCTCTAATAAGGAATGGGTCTGGGTTTAATCAGTTATGTTATTACAGTAAGATAAATGAAACTAACTGTTGGACCCTTCACATCACATTGAATTGAATTGTTTGTTAACCCTTACAAATATTTTATTGAATAAATATAAAAATACAATAGTAAATTTTCTTATATAACTTTTGGATATCTTATTAGCACGCCAATTGATGGTGGGAAGATAAAGCACCTGACTCCCAGGTAACCAGGATGTCAACTGGTGGAAGAATATGTAAGGCCATTTTTTATTTACAATATGTAAAATGAAAATAGTTAACTATTGTAAATTTGATAAAATCCAAACAATCTGTATAAAGTTATCTAGTCCAAGGTCATAAAACTAATTACAAAAAAATTTATAAAAAAAGATGTAATTAATCAATTACTTTGTAATTAAAAAATACTTACTTTTCTATCACAGCACGTAGAGTGTCAAAATTAAAGATGTTGATCTTTTAATTATAATATGAATAATTTGTGGCTTCCACTACTTAATTATTACAATAGATCATTAAAACAGGTATCAAAATGGTATTCACAACCAAAATTTCATATAGTGGATAGCTATTTTGCAGGAAGTTTTGTTTGCTAGCATATAATGCAAAAAATAAATACAACTCCAAGAAACATAATCCAGAACCATTAATTAATCAATTACATGGAAATATTAAGTGTATTTTGAGTAGGGTATCAAATTAAAGATTTTGATATTCATATTAATAATAAGTAATAGGTGTTAAACTTGTGTAATTTACGTGGATTAAACATTCCAAAATTCATTTAAATCATTTTCAAAGTCATAACAAAACTATTAATTACATGGTGTTTAAAAATATTTCCTATCATGCTTAGTAGGATACCAAATTATTGACCTTCATCCCCTAATCAATATATTCTAATATTCTGGTATATTTGTTGCAAGTATAAGTATATTTACTATTCTGGTATGTTTGTTGCAAGTGTTAATCAAGAAACAGTTATGTTAATACAGTAAACAATATATATATATACATTATAATATAATGTACATATATATACTATTACGTTCTTTGTAATATATCGTAATTCTATTTTTTATTCTTTTACTTTAAATTTATTTTATTTACTATTTATTATTAGGTTCTATTAACAAAAATAATTCTGGCAAAAAGATGAATTTAATTACAAATAAAAAAAATAAACTTAATTTAATTATATAAATACTTGTCTATAAATTCGATTCCTTTTCTTCTTTAATTCTCTTCATTCTTTAAACAAAATTAATACTTCTTCTCTTTGTGCTATTTCTCTTCCATTCTGCTTTAAGTCAATAACCACTAACCAACAAAGTTTTTAAGTTTTTCTTACTCACAATCTCAAGCTAATAATATGTATTACGGGCTGATCCCAAAACTAGATGAGTATAATGATCTGTGTGTTTTCATCATAATCACCACAACTACACTATAAAAGTTTTTCCATGATCACTAGACCCAGACACCTATACACCAGGCCGGTCCCATAACTAGAGAGAGAATAATTCTGTGTGTGTTTTCATCATCACAACAACCAGTATACTACCTTTTGTTTTTTCCTCCACTCTCAATTGTTTTTGTTTGCCTTCTTGATTCAAGGTTGGATTAAATATTTATATACAAACTCCACAATATCTAATATCACAACAATACATATTGTTGTGCTATTAGATATTGGAGTGTGTATATAAATATTTAATCCAACCTTGAATCAAGAAGGCAAACAAAAACAATTGAGAGTGGAGGAAAAAACAAAAGGTAGTATACTGGTTGTTGTGATGATGAAAACACACACACAATTATTCTCTCTCTAGTTATAATGGAAAAACTTATATAGTATACTGGTTGTTGTGATGATAGATGAACACATAAAATTACTCTCTAGTTTTAGCAGTTATAATGAGTTGTTGTTGTGGTTCTGAGAAAACATACAGAGCATTGGAATCAGCCTGATATTTGTAAAAAGAAGACCATTGAAGAAGAAAAGGAATCAAATTAATAGACAAGTAATTATAAAATTAATATAAGTATATTTTTTATGTCTGTAAAATTAAATTCATCTTTTTGCCAGAATTATTTTGTTGCTAGAACCTAATAATAAATAGTTAATAAAATAAATTTAAAGTTAACAATAAAACTAATATTTGAAGAACGTAATAATATACATAACTCTAAACTGTGTGGTGCACCTGTCATTGATTTTTTGATTTTTTTTTTTTTGTATTTCTTAAACTACGTATCTCA
Organism: Acanthosoma haemorrhoidale; assembly: GCA_930367205.1. Taxonomy (NCBI): domain Eukaryota; kingdom Metazoa; phylum Arthropoda; class Insecta; order Hemiptera; family Acanthosomatidae; genus Acanthosoma; species Acanthosoma haemorrhoidale. The sequence continues at coordinate 14,796,955 of OV884011.1, read as the reverse complement.
ATGTTCTATGATTTGATCACTAAGAAAAGATTTGAAGGATTAAGGCCCCTTTATAATCAACCCAATTTCAATTGTGCTCAGATTGATTTGGCTAAATATAAAAAATTTGAGAGGATTATAAGATTGATTCGTTTGGTACGAAAAAGGCTAGAAATGTTACGAAGACTAAAGGCAGTGTTATAAAGACTAGAAATGATATGTTATTTTTCATTTACTCACATATCACTGTCCAGTGCAAGAACGAGGTAAACACCAAAATCAGTGAAATTAATGTGCAAGATAAACTTGATTTATCGAAAGGAAAAACATCTTAATAATAATTAGCCTCTGGTATGCCAGACGGTAGTTTTTGAAAAGGCAGGTAATAGTAACCTTTACGACAAGACTTTTTGTGCCTATTCTGAAAAATTACAGTATTTCCAGTTATATCGATGTGCCACCAGATGAGGGATATGTCCCCATAAGCAGTATAAATAAAACGAAACAATTTTCCTGATGACATGACCAAAATAAAAAATGTTTAATTAACCACAAGTCCTTTTAGTAGCTCATGGTTCCATTATCAAGTGCTGAAAAACATGAGATAGAAAACTAAACTGAACTATATTACATATTTAATAAATACAGAAGAACCCACCAATTTATTTTAAATATTTTAAAATCATATATAATAATAAAAGAAAAATATAAAAAAAATTGTAAAATACAAATAAACAGGATTAAAAGTAGATAAAAAAAAAAAAAAAATTAAGTAGCGTCATAAAGTGGATATGTTTCTCTTTTATGTTTTATTCGTTACACATTTCTTGTACCTTTTTTCACATTATTATTTAGATACTTTTAAATCACGCCATTAATAACTCTATCGACAATTATGAAATTATAAGCTCTATATTAACGTATGGATTGGAGGCCTGGTCAACTACGATAGCCAATGAGCTGAGCTTCTTGATCTTTGAGAGGAAGATACTTTTGAGTATTTAAGGTCCTGTTCAGGAAAGCAGGTTTAACAAGGAGTTACAAGCAATGTACAAGGATGTGGATGTGAAGAAGATGATTAGGCTTCAGGCTGGACAGAATAGAGGGCAGAGCTCAAGAATATCAAAGGAAACTTTTTAGAGATTTTTAATTCAAGATTTTTTGGCATTACTTGGTATTCCGAATGGGAAGGTACCTTAGCACAAGATCAGAGTGGTTGGCCGAAGCTAGTTGAGGAGGCCAAGAATCATGAATCATTAATGGGTTTTAGCCTTTTATCATTTTTTAACATTTAACCTTTCACCATTTAAACTTTTAACCTTGATCATTGCACAGATTACACAAATTTAAAACTCTAAAAACATAAATGAAGTGAAACCTAGCGGGCAGAGCCAAGAAGAGAAAGAAATGAAATTACTAATCGAATTAATAAAATTAGTATCTAAGGGTGCTATTTATAACTTATAATTTTAAAATGATATAGCAAATTTTGTAGTATGGGGGAAAATAACATTTTTTTTTTTTAAATAATTGGATCGAATGCTACTGAGCAAAGGTAAAGGCAACAGCTAGCCTCTATATAATTAAAACAGGTAGAGTATTAGGAATTGGTGAAGAATATAAAAACAGTGAAAAAACTAATAACTTGTTTTATTATTGTAAAATCAGTAACTTAGCCTTGATGAGAACACCAAGATAGTATAAATCTGTTTTTTTTTTTGTTTTTGTTTTTTTAGTAGCGTCTACTATTCCAATCAATAATGCACACACTTAAATTAAATTCTTGGTGTAATAAATTCTGACTATTCTCTGTTGTACATTACCAGTGCCTCTGAATCACTCAAAGGAATAACGACCGCCATATTTAGATTTATTTCTGGGATAATCATCAGGAACAGAGTCTGAAGCATCAGAGAATACTTCAGGTGCTGTAAGTGAAGGACGAGGGCGTGCCGAGTCGTGAACTTTAGTCTCACAGAAATAGCCCCAATATGGGCGTTCGATGTTCAGCTTTTCCAGCATGCATTGATCATAAACTCCTTGAGTTTTACGACAACTGAAAAAAATTATGAACTTAATTGACAAATAAAGCACTAGTACAGTTGTTGTTTTTTAAATAAATAAGCAGCACCCAAGAATAAAACAATAAATAATGATATTATCACAATGAAAAATGAGTAGATACCTGTAAATCAATATAATATTGAAAGCTATTATCATTTACATAATCAATGCAACATACAGAAATTTCAATTCGCAAAACATTTTTAAGCACATTGCATTAACAAAATTTTCTCGTGCAAAGACTAAATAATTAAGTTAGTAGAGAGTTGTAGAAGCATCATCCTTCAGGTATAAGAACATTATCATTAATTACGGAGGTTTGAATAAATGGCTTTCTTGTGACAATTCACTCAGCTATATGAGCGAAAATGATTAGCTGCTTGAATAAAGAAACATCGAATTCAATTGAGATTGAGAGGTAATATGCTAGCACCAGCCTACATTAGCCTCTCACCGATAATAGCCACCGACTAACTAGGGTGAAAACCTAGGTCATTCATACTTCTTCATGAGGTGTTGCACGAAAGATTTAATGGACGTTAAAAAATCATAAATAAAGAAACAGAAAAAATTAAAACCATATCACTAGTATATAAAATTTGGAGTAACTTGCAATAAATTTACAAATAACATATCAATACTACATTAATATTACATGTAAAAATTACAAATGGTGCCCAATTGTTTTATAAATGCAACATCACCTATAGTTGACAAGAATCCAAATATATGCTACAAAATTAACATTCATAATTAAATGGTCTCATATAAAATAAAATCTTACGGGTCAAAGGAAAAGTTTGTGCTCGATTTATCCACGCAGTTAGCATACGCTTCAAACTCTTGACGGCAGTTGGCTTTCATCTTTCTGAAAAAATTTAAGGAGCACTTAGTCACTTCCTTTCCTTCGTTTATACATTTTCTCGGATCTTGTGGGTATTCGGACTTGCAAAGCATAAACTCCTTTAATTAAATAAAAATATTTTTAGAAGCAAGACAGTTTAACATGAAACCATACATGTGAAATATGACATGTCCAACTTACATTATTGATATTTTCGCAATCTTTTCCTAGATGGAATGCAGCAGACCTGAGGACTGCAGATGAAACATTAACTTCAGGAACAGTCAATTCTTCTTCAGTTGGCAAAGATACGCTTTTATTTACAACCATTTTACCTAAATATAGACCTTATCAGTTCTTCCTTCTATTTTTTAAAATCCTTCACTTCAGCAGTAACAGTGTTCGTAACCTTTAGAAAAGAAAAATACAGGTTATTACCAGGAACAGCTGATAACACTGAGCTAAGAGCTCATAGGATTTGTCATTCCTCGCTGTTAAATCCGAAGGTGAGCCCCATCACCTAGTCCTGTCTATTTTGATAATGTACTTTTAACTTCAAAAAGAAATATTGTTTGGGTAATTCTATCCTCCTTCAAATGCATCTGCGTATGCAGCAAGAGCAGAAATTCTCTATTCTGTAAAAATGTTAAATGAAAGGGGTTTTGTGGGGAAAAACCGATGTTAAAATCGGTGGATCCCAATTCCGTGGCCTTGTCGGTTATGAGCTGCTCTACTTATCAACATGAATGTAATTTTTATAGCTAGATTACTTCAGTGTAAATCAGAGTTTAATATCAGTTACAAGACTGGAATAGGTCCCTTTTTATAAGTATGAAAACGACCATTAGTTGTGATATATTTTTTTTTTTTGTTTTTTCTTCACAGCCCTTTTAAATTTACAGACAACTACATACAATTATAGATCCTCAGGTGAATCTATTCACTACTAAAGTGTAGTTGTGAGATGTAACCTATTTTAGTATATATCTGATATTGACAAGGTTTGCAATCGGGTTACGCGGGTAAGACTGACTGCGTATTTTTCTCATTCCAAAAGGGAAAAAGTCCACTGCCCACTACTTACACTGTAGGAACGCAGAAAAACTCACCAGCCAACAACCTAGTATATCTGGGCATTAAAATGGACCGACGCCTCCGTTTTAGTGACCGTTTTGCGAGGAAGTTAAAGGAGACATGCGTGAAGTCTTGCCGGCTCACGCATTTATTGTCTTCCCCCAATCTATCACTGCGTCTAAAGCTCATGATCTATAAGAGCATACTCAGGTGCACCGCTTTTTCGTTATCTGAAATATACGACAGCTCGGTGACTCCAACAATTCCAAAACGGTATACTGATGAAGGTGGTCAGAGGTACTTCATTCGAGCAGCGGAGCAACAGTAAGCTTCACGAGATATTTGAGCTACCTACGGTGGATGAATTCATCCAACGTAGACATATCAATTTTTTCAACTCCTTACAATACCTGACAAACCCGGTGTTTAACACTATAACCCCCACTCCGTTCCCCCATCGATGGCAGGACGCTGTCATGGCTGGAACGCTTTAGTCTTGGGTTCTAGGTTTAGGTTTTAGTTTGTAAGTTTTTCTCCCATTTTTTAAAGTGAAGGTGAGCCCCATCACCTTGTAATGTATTTATGTCTTTTCCTTTTAACTTCAATCTTATATATGTAACCCAACCTCCTTCAAATGCATCTGTGCATAGCAGAATGAGTAGAAAATTTGTCGATTATTTTGTTCATATTTTCACACATTGTATTAAAATTTAAAGGGGTTTAGGGGGGGGGAAACCTTATTTTTTCCCCTATGTGTCTGTTTCTACCCATTTGGGTCATTGCGAGTCCCCTTTTTAACCTTAAGATGTGAAATTTCACATGATTAATAATATTTGTTAGTTATAAATTATTTTAATTATTAATAATATGTGCTAATTAGTATTTATTTTAATGATGAATAATATATGTTGGACATACTACATTCGAGCAGCGTAGAAACAGTGAACTTCACGAGATCTTTGATCTGGCCACGGTGGATGAATTCATTCAACGTAGACATATCAAATTCATCGATTCGTTACAATACATGACGAACCCGGTATTTAGTGCGATAGCCCCCTCCCCCCACTCCGTTCCCCTATCGATGGCAGAACGCAGTCGAGCCCGGAACGCGTTAGTCTTTAAGTTTTAGTATGTAAGTTTCCCATTTTTGTAAATCGAAGGTGAGCCCCATCACCTAGTCCTGTATATTGATTTTTGTAATTTTAACAATAAAATGTAAATCTGTTTTTGTAATTCTACCCTCCTTACAATGCATTATATGCAAGATGGAGCCACTAATCAATAAGGTGTAATACTCTTATTGTTCATAATTTGTTAATGTTTAAATAAAGGGGTTGAGGGAAAAAAAAATTGTGATCGGGCGGGGATGGAACAGTGGATAGAGCACCCAACAAGAGATTGGGAGGTCCTACCCCAGTTATTAATTATTCCCTCGAATTAATATATATTATTTATAATTATATTTCGTTTATGATGAGTTTTCGAGGGCGCTCTCATATGATGCAATGGCTGGTGCAACGGCTTCAAGATGTGAAGGTTCTGGGTTCCAATCAATGGACTATGTGGATGGACAATATTTTATTTAACTTACGTGAAAAAAGTTATCCTCTTAGTATAAGTACTCTCCGTTTTGGCACCAAAGGGGAGTACATATGGGTGTAGCAAATAAATAAGATTGAAGCTAAATAAAGCCAGGGTGCCTCATTTTCTTTGATGAAGTAGTAGTAGTACTCTTACCACTGAGTTCAGTTAAGACGATTGAGCGTGTATGAATACTGGTGAATCAGATGTCACTAGTTATCTACAGTAAGAAGGTACGCTCATTTTCAGTAGCACAGGCCCAAGGTTTCTGTTTGGACAGATATCGGCGGTATCAGGTAGATCGAAGGCTATTCAGCCGGTCTCTATTGCCAAAGAATGGAATTAAATATTTCTCTATTGAATGGAAAAGTTAAAAATACGCTTTAAATGATCATTTTTCAGAGTTATATTTTTCCTGGTAGGAAACAAAATCGATGTTTTATTACATCCCACACCTTAAAAGACAGGAAAATTTAATTTTAAAATGAAATAATTATTAAAAAAAAAACGGAATATTTTTAAATAATGCTAATTATCAGACTTTAAAATGAGTGCGTACCATTAAAATGGTCAAGTCCCACAAATGCAGCGAAATTACATGGACAGCCAAGTAAAAGCAAACGCCAAAGAAAGAAAACATGAGTTAAGTCAGTAGGCACCGGGAAAAAAGAGGAAGAATCGAAATAAGGTTCCAAGCAGAAAAATGGAACGACTCAGGCAAATGAGATTCACATAATGCAGCATCATTCAATCAGGTCAAAGCTGTGTATAGAAAAAAACTCCTTATAAAGTCTTAGACCAATATACTCCTTTTTTCTGGGTAACTCTATTCCTTCAAGTTCCTCAACCGAGTGAGCCTTATGAAAAATTTAAACTTCGACAACACTTTTTTTAACAAGTAACAATTTTTTTTCATTTATATAGATTACGCAGTACCGTACCACACATAATACGGATATTAGTCACCAGGCAACTGTACATTACCTCAAATATTAGTGGTACTCGAGCTTAATTATGTTGGACGGAGCAGGTGGTTACTGAACAAGTATTCTTGGATGACCTTAACATCTAGATACTCTTTGGACGCGATGAAGTATGTATACTCTATGTAATGCGCTAAATTAAAATTTCCCTCCAAAATAATGAATGACAACGATCAGTCACAGCAAAAACTATCAGGACTAATTTAATGTACTTCAGACAATACCGTTCTATTCAAAATAATTTAAACTATCTGTCCGGTAATAGTGATCGTATATATCCTCTGTTATGGCCAAGTGGGATGACATTGCTGTTGGATTCGATTCTGCTGAAGAAACTGTCAACTTTGGAACAAGAGCTGTAGCCCTGACTGATAATAGAATTTACGAAAGTGAAACATTAGCCACAATACATACAAATGATGAGGTATTGAACAGCTCAGTGGCTGTTTAATATATTTAAGATGTATTCATATATCTTTAGATTTTTTACTCGAGTTAAATTTAAACTTCTAACAACCTTCGAAATAATTTGTAACAATTTTTTCCTGTTGCATTTAATGTGACAGCGCATAGTATTTTCTGTATATATCTACAGTACATGACCCGAACTTTGCTTCTTACCCTCTTTTGAATGTCGAAAGTGCTTGTCATTTAAACAAAGTACTGTAGATAGTCACCTTGTGTAATTTAATGTTTTATTGAAAACATTTTATTATATCAAACCCAAACACTAATATTAGACAATTAAAATAAAATATCTTTGACATGTGTTATTGATTTTAAAACCTATGGTCCAACTCATGGAAAATTCAGGCTTACCCTGAGTAATTAGTGGGGTAAACATTAAGTAACATGCTTAGACGTTGTGACCCTTTATTTCAATTTTCTAAAATATATTTCCATTTTCTTACTTTAAGTAGCTACTCATTTCTCATGGTGAGTCTATAATGAGCAAACCCATTCTCTTAGAGAAAATCCTTTAGAGGTGCCGGGAATTGAACCCGGGTCTCAATAGTTTCCAGTCCATGGAGATATAAGTATGTTACCATGTTTAAATTAAAGGTTTACTTTTTTTTTTATAGCAATACTTTGAAGTTTCTTATAGTAATTTTTTTTTTTTTACTGTTCTAGGTAGATATTAACAGCACTCTGCACTGCTGTGCAATTTACAATGCCAAAGTTGGAATCGCTGTAGCAAGTGATAAATCATTTACTATATTTGATTTGAAGTTCTCCTCGGTAGTTTTTAATACATCCTTTGAATCAAACATTGACTGTTTTCAAATATTAGAAAATGGAACTTTTGCCTTCATTGGTCTACAAAATTTGGATTTTATATGCCTATATTTACCACTCCAAGAGACGGTATTTTCAAAGTGAGTTCAAATTGTTATACATTTGTCTGTAAAATATCTTTATTACAGATATATGAATTTTTTAAATCAATATCAAGACTTTATAAAATCCTGAGATACCTATAGTTATTTTATTAAATGCATAATATGTGATTATTATGTTGTTGATATAATAGCTGATCCTTAGATAAGAGATTATACTCTTAAATAGGTCTGGGGCAATTGTCTTTCATCTGTATGTAGTTATATACCACAACACCTCAAAATATGTGATTTTATGTTAGTTCTAATAGAATCTTAAAAAAATTAAACACCCAACCATAGAAATTACATACTAAATTTCATTCCTGCCAATTTCAATAGTTTTTTTTTTGTCAACATTTTAGTAATTGATTGTTGAAAATGCAATTTTCAGTGACCAAGATGGTTTAAAAAAGAAAATGAAGTATTTTATATTTTAGACAGTCACAGTACACATAATCTTTTCAGTATAAAAAATTTTAAGAACTATTTAAGAAACGCATGATTTTGAATCAATTTCATGACAGCTATTATATTGGGGTTGGCAAGAAAGTAATTTCGGTTCTTTAGTGTGAAATAAAACTCAATTTTTTCTGTACAAAAAATGAACTTTAATCAGTCAAATATCTTCCATTCTGTTCGATGACCTTTTGCCATCTTTGTGGTAACTTCATGATTCCGCGCTCATAGAACTTCTGGTCCTTATCAGCAAAAAACTTAACCAAGTGCGATTTGAGTTCATCGTTATTAGTGAAATTTTTACTATTTAAGAAGTTTTGTAAACTTCGAAATAAATGATAATCCGATGGTGCAAGGTTGTATGGGGGATGGGACATCACTTCCCAACCAAGCTCCAATAGTTTTGTACATGTTGCTAAAGATTTATGAGGTCTCGCATTGTCGTGGTGGAACACGATTCCTTTACGATTTGCCAATTCTGGCCTTTTCTCTTTGATTGCTTCCTCCAATTTCATAAGTTGTTGGCATCAAACGTGTAAGTTGATCGTTTGGTTGTTTGAGCACCTCAAAATTGACAACACCTTTGTAATCCCACCAAATTGATTGCATGATCTTTTTCTGATGCAATTGAGCTTTCGATATGGTTTGTGCTGGTTCATCATGCTTGGACCATGATCTTTTTCGATTAACGTTATTGTAGACCAGGTATGGGCAACCTTTGACATGTTATGGGCCAAACTTTAGTGTGCAAATACGTTCGCGGGCCGCGTTTAAAAGTAGTGCATTTTAAAGTAGTGTTCATAATTTTTAGCGATAGATATCAGTCAGCCATGAAATAATACGACAATGTTATTACAACACAATTTATTAAAATAACAAAATGAAATGAAAAAATAGGTACCTACAGCATTAAATTAAATCGTTAAATTTAGAATTGTTACAAACTACGAAAGTTAAATAGCGACACCGAAATCAATGAGACACTTGAGCTTGAATTTGGGAAACTAATTCATCGATGTTTGGATTAATTCCACTGGTACAAAGACGTAAAGAATTTTCCAAATTATCGTCAGTCAGCCTTGTACGATGTTTTGATTTATTAACTTTCATCAATGAAAAGAACTGTTCGCATTTATAAGTACTGCCAAACGCACAAATCAATCTTCTTGCAAATTTTCTAAGCTGCGGAAAATGGTCTTCTTCGAGGTATTTTTTGTAGAAATCGCACAACTCCACGTCTTCAAATTTAGATTTTAGGAGTGAGTTTTCTTGAATCTCGATCAACTCCATTTGCAAGTGTATTGGAGCATTTTGTACATTACTTTTTGTTGGAGTAGCAAATAAATTGAAACAGTCTTCCATGTGTTTGAAATCGCTAAATCTGATCGAAAATTGCTCCGACAGTAACTTGAGTTCTTCAGCATATTGAGCGTAAGCAATATTTTCATACGCAGAGAGCGTGGTGAAATGGTAACTGTTACCAGACAGCATATGTGCCTCCCACAAGCGGATTTTGTTCTGAAACGCTTTCAAATGGCTGTACAAATCATTTACTAACTGTCCTTGTTTTTGAAGTTTCAAATTTAAATCATTCAAATGGCCTGTAAGGTCGACAAGAAATGCTAAGTCACATATCCATTTTGCGTCACTCAATTCAGATAGTGGTTTATCTTTTATTTGCATAAATTCTGCTATCTCATTTCTAAGCTCGTAAAACCGTTTCAGCATTTTCCCTTTGCTTAGCCATCTGACTTCACAATAATATGTTACGTCGTCATACTCGGCTGATATTTCATCCAAAAACGCCTTGAACTGACGATGGTTAAGCCCTCGGGATCGAATAAAATTGATGGTTTTTACTACCACATTCATAACATTCTGGAGTCGAATGGACTTAGAACACAAGTTCTGTTGGTGGATAATGCAATGAAGGACTATCAAACCATCTTTTTGCACATTTAATTCAGTTGCTTTTTCATTCAAAATTCCGATGAAACCTTTACGTAAGCCGACCATAGAAGGTGCACCATCTGTGCATACTCCAACTAATTTCGACCATGGCAAGCCAAAACTTGTGAATACCTTTTGAACTTCATTAAAAATGTCCTCTCCTGTAGTGGTTCCTTTTAGCGGCTGTAAAGCAAGCAATTCCTCAGTAATAGTGAATTCTTTATCAACACCTCGAATAAATATAGCCAGTTGAGCTATGTCAGACAAATCGGTGCTCTCGTCTAATGCTATGGAAAATGATTCAATACCAGTCATACGGCCAGTCAATGTTGTTTTTATATCATTAGCCATCATTTCTATACGTCGTACAACGGTTCGTCTTGACAAACTAATTTTTTCAAATTCATTTTTCTTTTCAGGACACAAAACACTGCAAACTTCTGACATACACTCCTTGATAAATTCTCCTTCGGCAAATGGTTTCAATGACTTTGCCAATTTTGAACTAACTATAAAACTAGCTTTCACAACATTATCAAGTTGTGTTCTTTGTCTATGAAATATTTGCTGCTGTTTTTCCAAATTTGCGGTAAGTTTCTGGATTTTGTCTTTTCTTATTTGTCCTGTCAGTGAGAGCAGCGTAGGATGCTTAGTTGAGTAATGCCTCTTTATATTGAATTCTTTCATCACCGAAATGGATTCATTACACATCAAACAAATAGGCTTACCATTGTGCAAGATAAAGAAGAATTCTTCAGTCCATTTTTCTTGAAACTGGCGACCCTCTGCATCTACTTTTCGTTTCCTTCCACCAGACATCATTTTCATTTACTTATCGTTCGATAAACTTAATAAGAAAATAGGTATAATTAGTAAGCACTCAAGATGCACACAAAGTCACAAAGCAAACTTATCACCACGGTAGCTCGAATAGGACTGAACTAAGTTCCGGCCATCCACCCGCTTATATAGGCAAAATGAAGGAATGATCTAGAATCGTCTAGTGTAGAACAATACAATTGCGAAGCAATAATCCTTTGTTGCGCCGCCAGTGTGGCGGCAAACATCAATGGCTTTGAACTTTGATGTTTGCCGCCTCACTCTTTGATGATCACCGCCACTCGGCTTGCTCGCTCACTTGATTCCATGAGTATGAGTAAGTAGTGTATTTTTTTTTTTTAAATTGGGTTTTTCAAAATGTCTCGCGGGCCGGATCAAATCTTACAGCGGGCCGGATCCGGCCCGCGGGCCGGCTGTTGCCCACATACGTTGTAGACGATCCATTTTTCATTGCCAGTGATAATTCATTTCAAAAGAGGGTTGATTGCATTACGTTTGAAATGTGTATCACAAATATTGGTTTGTTGTAGTAGGTGAATTTCTTTCAATTTGTGTGGAACCCAAATATTGAGCTTCTTAACAAGTCCAAGATGTCTTATATGATTTTCAATTGTTGTATGTGATACATTTAACTGTTTTGCGATCTCTCGCACAGTTATATGACGATTTGATTCAATTGTGGCTTTCATTTTGTCATCATCAACTTCAGAAGGTCGACCAGAACGTTGGTCATCTTTCAGTCAAAAGCCTCCAGAACAAAATTTTTTAAACCAATTTTGACACGTGCGTTCTGTTAAGCAATCAACCCCATAAACTTCACATATCTCTTTGTGAGTCTCAGCCGCTTTCTTGCCTTTATGAAAATAAAAAAGTTAAATCTGTTGAAAATGCTTATTTTTGCACTCCATGTTAATACTGACCGTAATCTAATAGCTGTAAACCAAATTACATAGAATTTCTTTCTATAGCAACCTAAAGGTATCGACTACCGAATGTTATAAGAAAAAAATTTGAACGTTGACAAAATAATACCGAAACATAAAGCTATATACTGGTGCAAACCAAAATCACTTTCCTGCTAACCCAATATTACATGCAGACATGTAAGTAAAACCTTTCCCTTTGCCTCAACAATATGAATGAGGGTGCTGACCAACGCTTTATTTCCCTTTAAGTTCTAAATTGAAATAATGAACTTCAAAACAAGCAAACAAAAGAAAATATCAGGTTTATATTTATTTAATTCTTATTTTATTTACTAATAATTATTGTTGGAAAAGAAAAAAAAATAGTGTCTCAGCCTTTATTTGAGTTTAATTTGAGAGTGATGCCCAACTGTAAATAGGTAGCCTCTTAATCTTTTGTTTTTAACCAATAATAACTAAACATTTTATGTATGCTTATATAGAAGTCTGGCTGCGTCTGAATATAGTGATGAAGATGGTATTAAATTTATTAATATTATTTCTAAATCTACTGAAGATAATTTTGAAGTGTTCATATTTCTTAATAATGGGCTTATTTTCAGGTTAGTAATAATAAATGTACTTTTATTATATTTTTTTTTAACTATGTTTACATTTTTCAAAAAACAGTATATAAATAATCTTTTCATTGTAGCGTTTCAGGAACTGAACCAAAGGATACTAATGGATTTGATAATGCAGACTTAAAAGAAAATATTTCCAAATATTGCGCACTTTCTTTTGAAACCATTGGACTTTCCGCAAAAGTAAGCCCGATTTTATTTTTAGATTTATTGATGCAGAGTAAATATTATACTATAGTATCTTCACTTTGAATTGATAGACTTTATTTAAAGAAACTATTGGCTGATCATGATGGAAATATTGCAAAATCTCAGTTGCCTAACTGTGAGGTGGCAATATTTTTCTGCCGATTTTGAAGAGAGGGACTCTATTTTCAAACAAGTATGATTTGATCTGTCTGTTGGTATGTTCTACAACATCCTTCGTCAACCTTGGCTAGCCTGTATTGTTTCAGTTAAAATTTAATAATAAGAATTATTTGAAAAATAGTTAAACATGACAAAATTCGGCCAAGCATATCTCCAGTTATAGAGAGTTATAGTTGTATAATGTGTATACAAGTGAGTTATCACTTGTTTCTATCTAACTTTAAAGCTTTTCAAGTTTCTACTTAGAATTTTTTTTTAAATCAGAATTATTATTTCCCACTCATAGTCATAACCACATTAAAGACAGCAATAAAAAATAAATTCTGAGATATTCTAAAAAAAATAAGTTTTGGATACCAACATTTAAAATCAGTAGATTTTTTATAATCTTTTAATGGGGTTTTATGAAACTCCTGCAGAGTTTCATATATAGAGCTATTTATGTATTTTATTTTGTTTTTATATATTTACAAAAATAAAATTTAATTTATATTTAAAAAATTATAGTTGCTAAATTAAAATAATTAACAAATGGTGAGGCTATTGATGCACAGACACATAAATAAATAATACTTTTTGTATAATTGGCATAGCTTAAGTTTATGTCAACATTGTCTGCGACCATTTAACCAATGTGTAATGATACAATGCAATTGTTTATAATCACTTTACCATAAGGATGTTATGTGTATACAAATATTCAATTACTAGTTACATGAAATTTGTAGGTTTCAAGTTTTGCAGTTTCCAACCTCCATCTACTTCAAAGCAAATATTCAGCTTTAATCAGTTTTGGTAACCGTATTTCATCATGGTCTAAGGTCGATGGAAAATCTGATGTTACTAAGATCTCATCAGAACACAAGATCAAGAAGATTGATATTCCATCATCTGGAAAGTAAGGATTTACAGATTTGATAATTGATTAAGGAAATAAGAATACCTTAAACAAAATAAATGTATGTCTCTTGTTTTGGTTCTCGTACCATGGAAAGTATTTATATTAGGTTACCCTGGAAATAATGCTGGATTTCAAATTTTCTTTAGTTTAATCCTCTGTATAATAAGAAATGGATTTGTGAGCAGGGGTGGTAGTGGTCAGATAAGCGAGATCTTGTATTGCAGGAATGTACGGAGGCTTTGAGTTTGAGGAGGTTATATATTATAATGGGAGTTTGGTAGAGGAAGGTCCTATAATAGCATAGTAAGTAGAATAGAAGTATTGCCGTCTGGCCGAAATTGCCATTCTGACTCACCGTAGCAGTGCGAAATGCATGGGTCTCTTAGTATCTGGAATACAAATAAAAAAAAAAAACATTTTTGTTTTTCATTGAGACCATAAGAGAGTTATGAGTTTGTTTGTTATTTTTTTTAATAACTGTTCTATATTGCTTTTATTTTTATTTTTTCAGTATTATTATTTGTCTGTGTGAAGAAGGTTATTTTCTTCTTGTGTGCCTGCACACATTACATGTTATAAAATTGTGGAAAAAAGAAAAAATTAAAGATTTTACTTTCGTTCAAACTGTTGAACACAAAACAGTTTTCTCAAATTTGTTGGCCATTACTGATTCTGATAATCCAGATCTATGTCTTATCGAGTTACCAGGTAATAATTGATTAAATTATTATTATCATTATATATTGATAAACATTTCTAAAGTTTCCAAAAATCTTTTCTAAGTAAGTAATAAAAATAAGTAGTAAGTAAATCTCTTAATTTGTATTGAATTAATCTGATGATAACCGAAGATCAGATAAAAATTCAGCAGTTGAGTAGTTTTTAAGTTATTGGTGTTCTAACACACATCTGGTATCCTAAAGCCATTGGTAAAAAGAAAGTCAATTTTTATACCCACAATTAAAGCATACATTTATTGCGCATAAGTGCTTTCAACAGCTCATGCTGTCGTCCGCAATTGCTGAAAATTACAAAAAAGTACCATGAACAACAATAAATTTTTCAAAATGCAAAGATATTAATAATAGCATAAATTCTATATAAATAAAATTAAAAACAACAATGTGTTAAAAGCTAAAATTGTATTTAATTGTTAATAGATTAAGAAAGTAAAATAATAGATTTGTGTCTGTAATAAATCCAAGAAATATTGATTAATCACAAGTCATAAAATGAATACATTAGGTAAAAGGATAAAGTCAGACCTCCTACTGGTTGTAGGTTTGGTGAATAGGACCAAAGTTATCAGATCAATAAGTAGAAATGTCCATTTAATGTACTCTTGGTTGTTTAAGAAATTAGGGCCAACAGCATTTAGTTTAATTTCTAAATAATTAGTCAATCTTGTATTTTTTGTGTGATGTAAGAGCTGAATCACATGTGGAGCATCCCAGCAGTCCAATTCATTCATACATAAATATATATATATCGTGGGCGTTCAAGCAGAAGTCACTAAGTCCAAAATTGTATAAAATTCACTTAGCAAATCATATATTTTCGCCTGGCAAATATCATTAAGTCATTCAATGCTTTACTTTGTTAAAATTAATTTAATCCATGCATGTTGGCAGAAATCATTAAATGGACATTAAAAAGCTTACTAGATAGAGTACGTAAGGAAAGTTACTATTTTTTCTGACACCTGCTCAGGCCAAAATACCAAAGGAACCAGAATGTGCCTACAGTGCTAGCTTATTTTATGCATTATGATTCCAATCATAACATTAAAATAATAGAACAAAAATTTTCGAATTGGGCCACGCAATGATCGAAAGCGATTGCATGAATGATTGGCTTAGTGTTTTAAAGCAAGCCCGATCTAAACAGTTAAAAAGTAAAAACGAATATGTTGTGAAAGAGTTGAGATTTTTGGACTCTTTTGATTTTGCATTAATTTTGAAAACAATATTTAAAATTAAAGGTATGAATATAGAAGATGACAAAATTATTTGCCTCGAGATAAAATGTTTACATTTTGAAAAATCAAATCCAGCAATTATAAAATATCGATATGGGTACATTGGGGGTTATGATTCCTTAACCACAACAAGAAGAAATTCTATTACGAGACCAGTATGAATACCAACTGAATTAACCCCCCCCCCTATATTCAGATCTATTACCAATTTCAGAGCAGATAAAAAATAATTTGATGCGTCTCTGCAAAAGTGGTGTAATTCCATGGAATATAAAGTACATCTCTGGTACATTCAACTTCCAGCGAGTAGAGCGTTAATGCTCCTTTAATGCCTCTCTTAAGTTTAGGAATTTATACAGAAAGTTGAAAATTCAATTTCAATTATCTCAAAACTATGTTTTAGTACTTAGATACAGATGCTGGAATAAATACTGTTTATTATATCTATTTAAGTTAGTTTTCAGAGTTAAACTGCGTTTAAAAGTTGCCTGTCCTTCATATCTTGTATATAATCAATCCAGTTTAGAAGATATACTTTTTATTGACGGTTGCGGAGAAAATGGCATTGATACACTCAGGGTAAAAGCTGTAACTGAAAGCCAGCCCGAGTTCAGGTAATTTAATCACAATTCACTAAAAGTTGATTTTTTTTTTTTTTATCATTAATTTCTCGTTTTATTTGTAGATTAGACAGGTTACTGCAACGGAGGAAGTTTTTGGAAGCGGAAAAATTTGCCAGGGATCTTAGCTTGTCTTTAGAAGATGTCTATAAAGCCAAAGTTCAGTGGCTCATGGGAGAACTTCAACTTTGGAATAGAACCTCTTCAGAACTTATTACAGACTACTTTCAACAACTTTGTTCACTTCTTGAACAAATAAAGGTTTGTGTTTTTGTAATAATAGCTGAGCCTGAAGGAGGGAGGTTCCACTTTCAGGTGCAGAGCTCGTCTTTTTTTCTGAATGTAAGGTCTTTGTTAGTGGTTAGTAAAAATGATACGATTGATCTGAAATTTTTAAGGCGTATTCAACAACCAAAGTATAGAATTATAACAAATAGAATATCTATATTTAACATTTAATGAAGTGCCAAGATGGTTTAACAAAAAAACCAACTCTACAGTATTTATAATATTACGTTTTTTATCTTTATTGTTTATATTTAAATTAATCTGAGGTTGTTTAAAGGTTCTGTTAATATAAAAAGAAAACTTCTGGCAAAAGGAAAATTGTTTAATTACAAATGGATTCATGAATTTAATATACATATAAGCACGTCTGTGACAAAATTACACTGTTAAAACTAAACTTAAAATGTACCTTAATATAATCGCGACTAGCCAGATTTACTAAATTGTGCGTCCTTTTCTTGTCGTTTCATCTGGGTTCTTTGTTCTCCGCGTGGTTCTTCCTTTCTTCTTGGTTCCAGAGCGTGGTTCGAAGATGCTTGCCTCTGGGCATCGTCTCCTGCGACGATCGTAACGAACAAGGCTCATCTTGTCTCATGGGCGGGTCAAATGAAAGAGAGCCTTGCTTACCGCGGTCTCGTCGTTCTTATACCTTTCCGCTGCATTCTTGATTTTTTTAACTTTCTTATTTTCCAATGCCAGTTGTCTCAGATATTATTAACTTTTCTTATTTTAAAGTTAACAAATCCAATATTAAAATATTTATATTTATTTCTTGATATTATTTATATGATAACTATTAATATTAGATATAACGGCAACAAATAACGTTCATCCCTTCATAAGCCGTGATCCACGGATCGTTTACCGCTCTTTTACGCCCGCTAATTTCGAGTTTATATCAAAGCCAACATCACAAACTCACAACATCTAAATATCACAACAATATATATATATATTTTAAAAACTTCAATTTAGTTCTTAAATTGATGTTAATTTTTTTATAAAAAGATAATCTTTTAAATGATAGGGAAAGAAAATTTAATCCGCAAACAGCACAAAATCGTCATCAAAACTTCTCTTCTCCAGCAATTATAAACAACTCACAACATCTCCTTTCAAGCATCTATAAACAACTGAAGTCCTAGCATCTCTCTCAGTTGTTCCAATTACTGACATACTTCCTGCTACTACATTCACCATTTTTGCTTTTTAACTTTTTATTAAATATTTTATATAAAAACAGCTGGAAAGTTTGTCAGTAATTGGAACAGCTGAGAGAGATACTTTTGAACTGAGAGGGAGTTGTTTTAGAAATGCTTGAAAGGAGATGTAGTCAGTTGTTTAGAATTGCATGAGAAGAGAGCTGTCGATAGCGATTTGTTGCAGTTTGTGGATGGACAAACATATTTGACATGAGGGCCCTCATACTTTTTATTTCCTCATAAAGCATATTTGCATGTGTAAACCCCGACTTTCTCTCTCTTCCTCCTCCCCCTAAATGTTTACAGGAATCTGGGGGAAAATATTAATGCCAGGAGAGGGCATTACCCAAGGACAGGGGAACCTGAAATATTACAGGGAATTGACATATCTAGGGGAAGACATTTAGATGACCGACATTTATTAAATGATAATAAACAAATAGCATTTGATAAAAAAACAAAAAAAAATCCTTAAGCTATTTGATAAAAAAAAAATACTTAAACTATTTGATAAAAAAAATAATTAAACTATTTGATAAAAAAAATAAGTAAACTATTTGAGAGAAAAATTACTTAAACTATTGGACAGAAAAATACTTAAACTTTACTAAACTTGAAACTTGTAAACCAGAGTTTTATTAACTTAAAGTTTGCTGATCGAAGAATGAGAACAAAATAAATACATCACTGTCCGTGTTTATCTATACGTATGCATAGTTTGGTGTTATTTGGTGTAAACTGATGAACGACGTAAACAAACAACATAAACCCTCGGTACGTGGAAGCTACGTCCAACGAGGTTACCTGTCGTAGCTAGATAGTGGATTAGTCAATCAGCTGTGAGGTTCCAGGTGGAGGGAATCGGTGAGTCGATGATCGATATGCTCATATCCATACTAGTTCCAAGTCAAATCTCCAACCAGAGGTGCTCCCCATAAACCATAGGCCGATAAGGTGGTGAGATGAGGGGGGGGGGCGCTCCGGCGGGTGTTGGCCAACCCAGCTCTGGATACACACACTGACTGCAAGCGACTGATCCCGGTGCTCCGTCCTTTTAATCCTCTATAAAGGATGTAGGGTCTTACGGGGCCTCGGAGGCGTCCCGCACCGTTATTTGTTTTGTTTACTTTCCAGCATATTTCCCATAAAACAAAATCAATACACTCACATTTGAAACACAAAGATATTCTTAGAACATTTATAATATTATCAATAATTATTAATTCTTTATATAAAACTAACCAAATACAAAAAAAATATTTATCTCTAATTTACACTTCTTTTTTTTTTTTTTTTTTTTTTTTTTTTTTTTTTTTTTTTTTTATCATAAATTTTACGAGGGTACTTTGTTAGATAATTACTTGTCAGCGCAAGACCCCTTATTCGGCTTAAACAATGACTGATAATTTTTTCCTTCAATAACTAAAATAAACGAATTACAGGCGTAAACAATCGCTAGTTTACCTTGGCTATAAAAGTCTATCGGTCACACATGTACCTCTTATTTCATTTCTATGTATTTCCTAAAATACTCGTATTTACCCATATGTATATACCTCGTCAGATTGGCAGAATGTACAGGAGTCTGTTGAGGCAGCATTATATTTAGAGTGTCAGAATCAACAAAATACAATACTTGGGCTGGAGCAAGACAAGTCGAGGCGGAAAAATTGTGAAGAACTTAAACCGAATATGTCTTTTTATTTATTTTATGTAAATGTTTGGTTGTCAAGGGCCCTCCTGAGATATCTCAGGATATCTATATGTAAATTATAAGTTTAATTTATTTTTGTTTTTTATTGGTAACTTAACAAAGCACTACAAAATGCCTAGCCAAAGTTTTTTTTTTTTTTTAAGACCATAAGTAACAACACGTTACAATATATAAATTTATTAACTAAAAGTGTTAATTTTAATTTTTTTTTTTGTTTATAGCATTTAGAATTTGTTGCAGAATGTTGTTTGAAAATTGTGGCTCCAGATCTCAAAATGATTCATTATCTCCTTGATTATGCTGGGAAAAGACTTAGAAATTCTGATACGAAGGTAGCTTAATAAGTTCAATTTCTTACCTAAATGTTATATTTTGTTATTTGTTACGGTAATTTGTATGTCATAACTCCTTTCCAGACACCTGCAATTATCAAATTTATGAATGATGTTAACAAAACTAATGTTACACTTGGAACATTTATTCAGATCAGTGAAGATATTAATAAACCTGAAAATTGGCTCATATTTTGTAAATCGAATCCGATTATGATCTGTTTGAAATACTTATCAAAGGTAAGTAATCTTTTGTACTTTGGCATATCATTTTGCCAGCCATCCATTTCAAAAACAAATTACAGTCAAATTAACATAGAAAACATTTTAAGGAAGGACTTCTTTAATTATTCAATTTTTGTATGTTTGGTTCTTCTTATCCATATGCTAGTAGATGCTTAGTAGCTTTGTTTATTTGTGTGCATTTATTTTTTCCATGTCATAATGTTTAAAGTATGTTATAGGCAGAAATAAATAAAGCTGTCATAGTATGCCGAAGGCACGAAGAACGAATACGTAATGAGCTTCCGACGGGAGTAGCAATAGATCTTTTTGAATCGACACCGCTCTCTGTTAGTGTGGAAGGGGTCTTAAAGTGGCTGAAAACGTACATCCCTGTCCTTCTCAAAACTCATCCCGATCTGCTTCCAAATTTAGTGCAGTGGATAATTGAAAGAACAAAGTACGTACATTTATAACACGGCCCAAAAACAAGCCATTATTTACATTTATAATATAGCAATATTTAAAAAAATTCTCATAATAAAATAAAAGATATAAGTTTTTTTAATATTATCTCAGGGTTCTTATGGTCCGTAGGATGCATGTAATGCATAATGTTACTGTTTTCAAATTGTAACATACATTTCATATTAACATGAATGATTTAAGATTTTATGTAGTTAAAAATAATAATTACCAAATTTAAATAATACTACTACTAGTATCAATCTACTACTAGTATACTATTTAGTAGTAGTCGGGGTATGGAGGCTGTGTGGGTTACTCAAACACTTGCTTGATGATTTTAAAGAAACTACTTGAAATCTATACCAAAAAAAAAATGCTTAATTTTATTTGTTAGACCACCTCACTCACTGAAAATTGCCTTTTCAAAAGAAAAAAAAATGTTAATTGCTAAAATATTGTCCATCTTTAATGTTTGCAAAAATAAAAATCTTAAACCTAAAATAGATTCTGAGATTTGACTGGATTAAACTTAGTATTCAGAATGAAGAAGTTAGTTATTTGATGATGTGTCAACTTTTTTCGCATTTAATTTGTTTTCCTCGTGTGTCCCATTATTATATTTTTACCAAAATGTGCACAGCATAGCCCAGGGCTTTCTCAAATACACCTTTACGTTTTCAGATAGATCAGGTACTTTTTATGACAACTATGTATGCAGACAATCGTAGACTATTAAATTTACTCAAATAATTTTTTAGGACTATGGAACTGCAAGATACATCCTTTTGGCCGGAGAAGGGTCTTCATTTCATCAAGGACATTATGAATATTATGTACGGTCTTCCTTCATCTGATCCTCGATTGGAACTTCTTCCTATTCACGAAAACTCAAGATACGGGTTTTCGCCCATTTTCAGATTAACTGCATTGGCCAAACATATCTATGAACTTTCAATATTGAAGAGTGAATATTCAATAGCAATAGATTTCGATGAGTATATGTATACTATTGAAAATGAGGTTAGTTGATTTTTTATTATTATATCTAGTTGTATAATCCTAAACTTTTTCATTATATTATTAATCTGTTTCGGAGAGTTTCATTAATTCGTTTAAATAATAAAAGAGAAATACATTAAATTCATACATCTTAAAAATATTTATTATCAAATTATTAACCATTAGCCAAAGAAAAAACAGGACAGGATCTAACAAGAGACTTCCCAATCAATCTATGGTTGATTGCTTTATCCATCAAGCTATCTCTATCAAACACTAGACTTACACAATATCAAATCTCTTTAGCTGCAATCCTTTTGATTTGTTTAAACCTGTTCTCCTTATGTTAAATTTTGAAGACAACAATTTGAGAATGGTATAGCTATCAAAAGCAAAAGACAAATTAGTTATTTCCCGTTAAATATCAAATACCTCAAAATGGTTTATGTCAGTGAATTATTCCTAAGCCTCAAGAAAGTGGCTCTACTTTCGAAGAGGTACATTATGTCTGTCTGAAAGTTCTACATTAGGGGTCATACAAATTATTCAATATGTTATTACAATAAATAACCAGAAGTATAGAAAAAAAATTAAACATGAAAAATGTCAGTCCTGTTTTAAACTTCCTTGTCACAGCACAGAAGTTATTTATAATTTGAAGTTCTGATTCCCCCCCCCCATGGTTATACGGTTGCAGGTCAATTAAAAGACTCAAGGAGGGATCGTAAATTAAAAAATCTTTGTGTTTTATTAATCAATTGTTATTAATTTTCAGAATGGGTCTCAAGGTATTATTTATTTAATGTTAGAGAACGTGTCTCTGAAAACTGTACCATCTCTTATCTCTGGATTTCTGAAAAAGTTTTGTCTCGAAAATTTTCTTGAGCTGGATCATATATTGTACAAGTATATTGCTGTGTGTATCCATTATTAAAAGATTTATCTGTATTTTTTTTATCGAATTAAGAGCTAATTTTTTAATTCTTCTAGAGTTTGGCGAAAACTTCAAACAGTTGGGACGAAATAGAAAGTTCGTGGGAGTCACGCGCCATTGCATTTATTGGTTTCATAGAAAATGTTCAGGTAGGTAATTATGATAAATCAAAATACATAGAAAAATATATTTGCTATTATGTTACTTTGAAGTCAATATTTGACAGAGAACAAAATATGATGGCCAAGGTCTTAAAGCATAATATTGTAGCGTTTTTGTTTTTTTCTAGTATAAAATGATTGCCATTGAAACTACAGTTGCTAATGTTACTGTTCCTTGGAGTGCAGAAGTTAATAGGCTTGCAAAAGGCGCTATGAAAGTTGATCATCCCCTTGCTGAAAAAATTTATTCACACGCCAGTAATGTACCCAAGAAAATAATATTTAGAAAGTACGGCTTTTCAGAGAATCACTCTAATTCTGATGTAAGTTAAATCTAATAATAATATTTACTAGTTGTAGAGTAATAACTGTTTTAATTATTATTTGTAATTTTTAAATGGTGCAATATTAACATTCTTATGCTTACGCTTCCAGAAGGTTAATATTTTCCAAAATTCTCACCTGAGAACAACTGGTTATTGATTGGAAAGTAATTCATAATTAAAACGATATAATGATGAATTTATTATTAGAGATTACAGTTTTCAGAATTTTCTCCTTGTTGAGCTGTTATTATGGCTGCAATGTTTTAACCGTTTTGGTGAATATTGAAAAAATTTAAGTTTTTATCACTTAAAAAAATAAGATTCATATTAAAAAGTAAATTAATTTTTGAAAATTTGAGATAAATCTAATGTAGAGAAGAAAACCCATTCATAAACTATTCATATGTGGCTTGTCTTATTTAAACAGGATTAGAAGCTTTATTGGGTTTCGGTCTTAATATCCTCTTATATCATTTTAACACAAATACATTGTAATATTCTGCCAGTTTACTAATATAAAAAAATTTAAACTTTTGACTTATAATTTATTATATCTCTATAATATAAAGGTTCTCATCTATATTGAGAACGAAACATTTACTTATAATAAATATTAATACATATACTGTTTTTGAGTTCTTCACAAATTTTCCATCAAGCTTGTCTTGCTCCATCCAAGTATTGTGTTCTGTAATTCCAATACTCCAAATACAATGCTGCCTCAATGGCCTCTTGTGGACTGCACCAATATGCAAATATGATGTGCGATGATATGAAGAAATACGAGGACCCTCGCGTCAAATATGTTGGACCGTCCGCAAACTCCATAAAATCGTCATCAACATTTCTCTTCTCCAGCAATTATAAACAACTCACAACATCTCCTTTCAAGCATTTATAATTAACTGCCCTACTCTAGTAACTATAAACAACGGCTCCACTGCAGTGACTATGTACAACTGAAGTTCTGGGGGTCTCTCTCAGCTGTTCCAAGTACTGACAAACTTCCCTGCTGATACATTCACTTGTTTTGATTTTTAACTTTTTATTATTTAATATTTTATATAATAAAATAATCCTCTTAAATCGCTGTTGAAAAATAGCATTACAATATATAGTATTTGATTTCTTTCATTTATTCATTTTAGATACATGCTTTAATAAAGCATATTTACAAGCAAGGATATGATAATATGATCGAAGATGCTAAACAACTAATACCCTTCGGGGATCCTTCTGCTGAAATTTTACCATATGTATCTTACATTGAACACACTTCAGAGTTGGGGTAAGTCTATAAAGCATTTATTGAGTCTAATACAAAGGAACTTATGATAACCGCACAATTTTATTTCTGGCCTTACACCAGAAATTTAATCACTACACTACTTCTATTAAATGATTATGAAACGATTTAGTGAATACCGAGCCACATTTATCACATGTTCATTTGAGAAGATATGATTTTTTTATATTCTCCCTAATAGTACTTGAATGAATAAGATAAGTATTAAGGCCAGCGAGAACCTTAAATGGAGACTCATTTAAGGTCATCATGACCTCGATTTTGCTGTTAAATCAGAGCCACACTAGGAACCATACATTTTAATTCTTGAAAAGTAGATTGAACAGTCGTAACTCAAAGATTTTCTATGCTACAGATACAGATGGCTATATAACCAATTCTACTAGATAATAACTGTAAAGTAAATATTATGGATTAAGAGATAAAGCATAAAATTCAAAATTTGAAGTAAAGAAGGAGCTTCTGTTTACCCCGATGAGGCAACCCATTGGACCTCTAAATTAAAAAAATATTTTTGTGAGAGCTTTTTGGTAAAGGATGATTTATTTTAATATTCTATTTTTATGGACTTACTAATCTTGCTGCCAGGCTACTCATTTTATTTGTAATTAGTTCAGGAAAGTTTTTTTTTTCTTCCTTAATTTAAGTAAATTTTTTTACAAAATTATCAAGGCTAAAAACATTTTTGATTTGATTTCAGTGAAATAGAAAAAGGTTTGCTAATATTGAAGTCTAAGTTAGACCCCGCACAATATGAGAAAGTTATCGAGAGAACTATATCTTACTTGATATGCTTGCTTCAAAACAGGTATAATAATTAGTTATTCCAGCAAAGCTTAGAAATTACCTGTGAGCTAACGTCTGCCATCTCATCACTCCGCCACATTACCATATTTTGAGATATGTAAAATCATAGTAATCTGTTACTATTGAAGCAAGCTCAATACTTTGTTGTTTGAACATTAATTGCTACCTGCATAACAATTTTTTTTTTTCTTTATTCAATGAAATCCGATCCCAATACTGAACCAGATGGATACCTTGAATCAAAGTCGGACTGATTCTTCGTGTAGTGGTTCTCCTAATTGTATTTTTTAGGCATTGAAACGTTTTCAATTGAAACCACTAAATGGCAAAAGGTTGCTAATAACAAGGGTGATTACATCATTGATCAAAAACCAAAACTTGTTAAAAATGTATCTGTTTGAATTTAATGTACAAAAAAAGACCTTACTTTCCGGTCCCCCTAATACATCAATCAAGGGAGTAATTAGCAAGATGATCAAATTTGTGTGATAAATCTAATAAGTGGTTGTTTAGAAACCCTTATTTTCTCACCTATGTATCTGTTTCTACCCATTTGGGTCATTGCGAGTCCCCTATTTAACCTTAAGATATGAAATTTCACATGATTAATAATATATGTTAATTATAAATTATTTTAATTATTAATAATATGTATTAATTAGTAATTATTTTAATGGTGAATAATATATGTCGGACCATAATTATAATGAGTTATTTATAAAATGCCCTAATGAAACCCTTAATTGTTTTTTTTTTTAACATTTTACTTGTTGAAGCACTAATAATAATAGATTGAGACTTTTCTTCTTCTTTTTTTTTATATAATTCTATATTATTATAATTAATAGGTATGTGAATGAAAAAGATAAAAAATTCGAAGCTCTACTTACATTGCACTCTGCCTTAGTGGTAATGGGTTCTCCGCTGGCCAAGGAATTGGAGGAAAACATCAAATATATTAATGCATTTCATACTTTGAAGGTTTTATTATTTTTATATTATTTTTTTTTAAATAAACTTTAAATTGAAGTAAACAAAAGTAGTTCCAATAATCATTCTAGGTGAAATACAAAATGGATATATCATTGGGTTATTTGCATAAGAGTCATTCTAAAGTTGAAGTTTACCTGAAAGATTATTTGAAAAATCTGAGTATGTATTTATCTTTTTTATATTTTATTACTTTAATGTATCTTTAAAGTGATATTGATAAATTCTTAAAAAAACTTTCAAGCCGACAGTCTTCCTGAGGATTCTACTTCAGCAAAGGAGATTGCGGAAGATGCCTGCACTATAGCGGGCTTGTTAAATCTACCTAAAGCCCTGGGTTTACTAACGTTAGGCGCCATTTGTGCTGAATCTCGACTTATTAAGCTTGGTGCTTACTTTTCGACGTAAGATTCACTCTGACACTATCGCGCATTATAGGTTGCTATTCACACTTTTTTGTAATTAATCTTTTTTTATAGGTTGTTGTTTGAAGCTGAAGATAATTTTTTTGAATTATACGCTGAGAAAATATTGGAGTTTGTTGCTGTACTTTTTCAAAATGCAGTAAACCAAAATAAAGTCGATGAACATGTGGGCTCCTCATGTCATAACCTCCTCAAAAGGATTTCTGTTTTCTGCAGTTTAAGTAAGCGTTTTTATTTTAATGTTAATTTTACATTACCATCCACTCCATTTTATATTACATAACCATCCAGAACTTTACGTAAGGGTTCTGAGCACTGCTACCTAGTTTCTAAGATATTTTTTCTATTAACTGACCACCTTTTCTCTTTTTTTTTTTTCAAGGTTTTTCATGTCCCAGCCCAGAAACTTCCATTTAAGATTTAATGTTCTGATTTTTCTCCATGGTTGAGACATGGTAGAGGCAATGTTCAAATACAGTACAACCTTGGTTATCCGGAGTAATAAAAAAACAGATAATCGAAAACACGTTTTATAGCCTAACTTTGATGTAAATAAACAGAAAACACCTATTTTCAACTCACAAATATATTTTTGTTTACACATACAAGTACATTTGTATGTATAGATAGAAAAAATTAATTCATACAAAACTTAATTCAAATATGTTTTTGTTTATTATTCTCAGATTTAATTTTTCTAATCTCTATTCTTAAAATTAATGCTTCTTAAAGCTATACTTTATCCATATTCAGATTTTTGATCTGCAAATAGGTGATAAGCTGGCCTCAGCAAAAATTGCACATTGTCGTCCACATTTAGCTATTTGCTTCTTTTTAAACTAATTTTCTGATATTGTTTCTTCACCTTTCACGCCCTTAATTTCATTTATACGCATTTTAAAAATGATCATCCTAGTTTGTAATTACGTAAAAATGAAAAAATCTTTCATTTATTTGGGAAAGAATTGTTGAGGCACAAAGAAAACTTTGTTGTAAATGGCAAGTAAGTTCTCACGAGTCCTAATGGGTAATGGGTTAAAATTGCATTTTTATTATGAGTAATAAAATCTTGATATTAGTTCAAATGAAATGTAAAAATACTTGTATTCAATAGGAAAAATGCTGTTCAGTTGCCACAAAATAGAATATCTTGAAACAAATTTATAAGCATTGGTTTTATTAAATCTCCCATTAAACTATACATTGATTGATACAAATAGATGAGAAAAATAATTCTTATAGTAGTAAAATAAAAATTGTAGTAAATTCATAATCTTATGTTATGTTTCAGAAAATGGGAAAAAACTTGTGGATCTATTTTCATTGGTAAAAATTTCATATGCTCCTAAATCTACATTTGTGTCTCAAATTTCAAAGCCTATTTCTTTGGAACAAATGGAAATGTCGGTTATTAAACCATCTCCTATTTTGTGTCGGAAAGTGCTCAAAGGTAATTTTGTTTTTATATTATCTATTTTTTATTCTAGTGATTTATATTCTATTCTAAAATAATTGTAAAACTTATAATTGTTAAAAAACAGAAACCCTGTTATAATTTTTATTAGTTATCACTTATACCAATTGCAGAATGCTAGACCAACATTTAGCTGTCTGATTTTTTGCAGGTTTTGCTCCATTTGGTTATAAAAAACAAAAGTTTGTTAAAAATTTATCTGTTTGAATTTAATGTAAAAAAAAAAACGACATTACTTTTCAGTCCCCCTAATATTAAACCATATACTTACTATTGCTTAAAGTTAACTTTTGAGTAAAATTATCTAAAGGAATGTAAACAAAAATAAATTCTGCCTTTTGTTGGTTTGGGGGACATTGTCAAAATATTTCAAGGATTGATGAAATAAGAAATTTTTTATCTGCCCATACGAAATTAACAATTTATTTATATTGAAGTGTTCTCAGCAATTAATTGTCACCTTCACACCTTGATAGCCTGGCTACTTTGCAGTGTCGCCAGCCAGATTCCATCAATGTTGTCCCTTGCTGTGAAGATAGCAATTTATTGCTGAAAGTTTTCGGATATGTGAAATTGTTTGTGGGCAAACAAAAAGTTTTTTTAGGTTTAAATGATACCAATTTTCCGCTTCTCTTCAATATTGGAATTTGTATTAAACAAATATTCCCGCCTGTGTGAGTACCCTTAAAAACATTAACCCCACCATTCAGGCGAGAAATATTGGTACCAGGTGTCTGCATAAATCCAATCTTGAATGCTCGTTGATGGAGACATTTTCTCTGTTTGGGATTTGTGATCCGTCCTCTCTACAATATTCGGAGATATTTATTAGTAGTTCAGGGCTTTATATTCAATCTAGGCGGTAACTACTAACTTCATCCATCTATGAATGAATCTTCAACTTATTAAAAAAAATATTCAATCAATAATAAAATATTATTGACATAATATCTATATAATTAAATAGACAATGATCAACTGTTTGAAAATGCTTGCTTTTTTTTCTTTCTTAAACATATTGCAGCAAAAATTAACTCTGTATTTTTATCAGTTAAATCTGGAGAACCAGCAGTAGAAGAAGATGATGCTAATGTCGTACGGGAAGTTGAGGTAACGCAAATGTCATTTTCAGTTAGCCTATGTATTGGTGTCCTAATTTAGCTCTAAACATATTGTGGTCCATCTTAAAAGTTGATTTCCATCAATTTTGATAATAATTAAACTATCTTTGGCTTTTGTATAATTGAATCCGCCGTAAACTTAAGGAAAAAAAGGACTATTATTGTATTTTAATTTTTATAAATAACAGAATAGAAGCATTTTGTTTTCCTTCTCCCTTTATGACTTTCAATGTAAAGATCCCTTGTTTCAACTTAAGCAGCCATATATAGATACAAACTTGTTTCAACTTAAGCAGCCATATATAGATACAAACTTGTTTCAACTTAAGCAGCCATATATAGATACAAACTTGTTTCAACTTAAGCAGCCATATATAGATACAAACTTGTTTCAACTTAAGCAGCCATATATAGATACAAACTTGTTTCAACTTAAGCAGCCATATATAGATATAAACTTGTTTCAACTTAAGCAGCCATATATAGATACAAACTTGTTTCAACTTAAGCAGCCATATATAGATACAAACTCCTATATTTTATTTTATTACTGTATATACATCGATAATTTCTAATAGTCTTTTTCATAGATTTAATCCATTTTAGATATTTGGAATGGGTTCAATATTCATTATAATTTGTATTAGATAGAAAGTTTTATTCTATGAAAATTTT
Source organism: Acanthosoma haemorrhoidale (assembly GCA_930367205.1). NCBI lineage: Eukaryota > Metazoa > Arthropoda > Insecta > Hemiptera > Acanthosomatidae > Acanthosoma > Acanthosoma haemorrhoidale. The sequence continues at coordinate 14,766,941 of OV884011.1, read as the reverse complement.
TGAGTTATTGACTGTTCTGTAATTTTCATTTCTTGGCTTTCATATAACTATAATTGTCATTTTTAGTTGTGGTATTGATTCACTATTTTTAATAATTATTAGCCAAAGAAACCAAAGAAAAAATATACTGTCAGGCTCCCCGGTCCCTCGAACCCGGAGCCACCTTAATATCTGGTTGGGTTCTCTTCCAACTGAGCTACCCTTGCATGGGTGAAGATCATGCCAATATGGCTCATTTCGTGCAGAACTTGAGTGGATACTGGGGATTATATTTTTTCTTTGGCTAATAATAATTAATTATTATCACAATTAATTCTTTGTATTAGCTATACGAGGGTGGTCTGAAAAGTTTCCGACCTAACAAAGATAAGACGTTTTTTCTGAAATTTTTTTTTTTTCAACAGTCTCCTTGTAACTCTACACACTTCTCCCAGCGATGCTCCCATCTCTGTAACCCGTCCAAATAGTACTCGGCGTTTTTCTCTGCAATATAATCGTTCACGAAGGTGAGTGATTGCCTCTTCATTTGACGAAAATCTCTGTCCTCCGAGTGCAATTTTTAGATGAGGGAACAAAAAGAAGTTGCTTGGGGCTAGATCTGGTGAGTAAGGCGGATGGTCAAGCAGTTCAAACCGTAATTCATGGATTTTCACCATGGCAACCGCGGAGGTGTGAGACCGTGTGTTGTCTTGGTGAAACCGGATTTTCTTTTTCTGCAAATGTGACCGTTTTTCCGCAAGTTCTGCCTTCAGCTTGTCAAGTAATGATGCGTAGTATGCTCCAGTAATGGTTTTTCCTTTTTGAAGATAATCGATTAAAATAACTCCATGACTATCCCAAAAAACAGTCGCCATCACTTTCCCAGCCGAAAAAACAGTTTTTGCTTTTTTTGGAGCCGGTTCCCTCTTTGCAGTCCACTATTTGGACTGTATTTTTGTTTCAGGCGTATAATGGTGTATCCAAGTTTCATCCACAGTAATTAATCGGCGCCAAAACTTGGATTAATTGCACCAACAGAGCGTTGGAAATGTTCTATGTGTCGTTTTTGGTCTAACATGAGCAAACGCGCGGGCAGCTTTCTCATCTCTAAATGTTGATTTAATATGTGACAAACACGTTCTTTTGACATGTTCATAACCTCTGCTATCTCTCTCACTTTAATTCGGTGGTCGTCTAGCACCATTTGGTGAACTTTGGCGATGTTTTCATCGGTAGTTGCAGTTTTTGGACGTCCCGAAGGTTCATCGTCTCCCAAGCTCTTACGACCACGTTTAAATTCAGCTGCCCAAAATTTCACTGTGGTAATTGATGGTGCACAGAATCCAACTCATCTTTGATTTGCGTAGGCGTATTGCCTTTCAAAAACAAATATTTAATGACAGCTCGATACTCAATTTTGTCCGTTTACATAAACACTCACATCGACTCACTCAAACGACTGTTACAGAACAACTGCGCGTCCAAAATGGCTGAAACTTTGGTAGTAACTGTCAATAGATGAACTACGAAATTCACTAGCTTTTATTTACGACTGCTGCTATCTTCATGTTGAGGTTGGAAACTTATTTCCAGTTGGTATTATTTTATTTTATTTATCCCTTTTTTCTAAAGATTTATTTGTTTTGTGATTTTCATATTAATTGGTTAAATATTATCCCATTGTTACTATATATTGGCTTATTTAGTCCATTATGTGTATTGACTAAAACTCCAGTAATTTTTATTTGGTGCAAACTGTAATCTGTTTGTTAAGGGAGTAATATTTATTTATTAATTGTTGCTTTCCATTTTATTTTTCAGACTATATTTCAAGATTTACCATACACCTTATCTTCAATTCACCAAATGCAGACTGTTCTTTGGACCCTATTACCGTTTGATGTAAGTAAATATAATTTGAATGAAACTTGAATAATATTTAGTAAAGGTTTTTTTGAATTTGTTAATATTTCAAAATGAGCCTTTTCTGTCTGTTCTGGAGATAGTAAGTCCTCTAGAAGGGAAAACTATTAATGTGAATGATTGCATAAACATGTGACATGCGGATTCCATTTGATTGATGAAAAACATTTTCAACTCCATAAAACATAATTAGGGTTATTAATTAATCACTTATGTTAAATTTTGAGTAGGGTATCAAATTAAAGATCTCAAATTCTAATTAATATCATATATTTATTGTGTTGCGGAACTTAAAGGGACCATAATTATATAAAGTCATTACCACTTTAACTCAATCCGTATTTTACTTATAGACATCACATTTTGCCTGGTAGTCTCACTATGTTTAAATCAAAACAAACACCATGATAACTAATTTACGGGTAATTTAAACGAATCCTGATCATATTGAGTAGGGTATAGAATTAAAGTTATCAACACCCTAATCGATTATATGTCAATAAAACTGTCATTTGCATAGATGTGCAATTTTACAGCCCAATCATGCTTAAAATAAAAGCAGTACCATGAAAAGTACTTAAGGGCCATTAAATACCTATCTTGTTATAAAAAAATAAATATTTTCTATCATATTAAGTAGGGTATCAAATTAAAGATCTTGGCCTCCTGATTAATAATATGCAATAAATGTCTGTAATTTTAGTGGGCTATTATTACATAAAGTTATTACAATTATCATTTAAATGGTGTTCGCAATATTAGCTCATACTCATTCTACAATCACTTAAATGAAAATGAGATAAATTACAGATTTAAAAAATAATAATAATATTAATGTAAAACAGATGAGACTGTGGTGGCAAACTTGCCTAATGTATGAATCAATGGGCTTGTTAGCTATTATATGGATCCCACTAAAATAAAATATTTAGTCAACGAGGTTCCACTTTTCAGAAATGTGTTGTCCGCCTTTCCCGTTGAAGTTCTGTACCGCTCATAGTAATGCTAAAGGGAAAAAATGTTATTCTATTAATTGTTATTCAAAAGGGGCGGAGTATAAATAAATAATGGTCTCAAGTCACGATTCCATTATTTCTTCTAATGTCTTTAAATTAAGGGAGGCCCTTAACAGTATTTCTGGTCTGATCTCTTTGAGTTTTCCCCTTTCTCTCATAAATCTCCTTTTCTTAAGGGACTCTTATGGGGTTGAGTGAAGTGTGCACTTGTGAGGGCCCATGATTAACTTTAGTAGGTCGCTCAGTATTGCAAAGAACGTGGTATTATACACAACCTCCTTTGCGCCCTTCGATTTGTTAAAGAACAATAAATAGCTTGCCCATTGGTGCTATTTGTTTTCTTATTTCTCCAGCTTTAGCGCCTCTTTCATTAAAGTGCGATCAGGTGAATTTGAAATCTTTCACAACCTCAAGCTCCTTCCTTATCCAGTCTTGCCACTCTGGCTCCAGCTCTTTGATTTTTTTTCTATTTTCATGACCTTTGACTTTGTGTTGATGTCATATTAATATTAGCTCAGTTCCTCTCAGTATTATGTTAACAAGTGCCACAATTGTAAACAAAACTCCTTAACAATGATCATTCATCCACACCTTTCAGACCCTCCAACAACTTGAGTAATTTATTAATATAGTAAATATTAAGTCAATATTAACCTAAATGGACTATTTATTAGTAGTAAAACATCACAATTGGTGGTAATAACCTAAAAATTACAATATTAAAAGAAAAGATCACCGTTAGATGTTTACCCACTAATTATGCATATTTAACGCACAAGCAGCTCAAACTGCCATTTTCAAGTACCGAGAAGACTAGTTAACAGTGCCTTGTCATGCCTGCAACTGACTCTTGTGGGCAACTGTCAGGAATTTGTTGGCAGGATTTTTTTACAATCTTTTGAGGAATAGCCCACAACCAGCATTACATCTTAATTACGTACTGTTAAGTTTTCTTTTATTTTAGGTCATGGAACAATCAAAACTCATCGAAACTTTAATGGAAGAAAAAATAAGCAATGTTCTAGTGAGAGTTATATTTTCGAGAAAGGTCGACTTGGAATTAGCTCTGAGCGTTTTCTGTTTATTTCAGCAGGAAAGTGCTTCAAGGTGGTTCGATGTGTTCACAAGGTTTGTTTTATAACTCTTAGCAGACCTTTCATAAACCAGGGATTGTCCTGTTGAATCTAAACTTGCTTTCACCCCTTTTGAATTTGACAATTTTAATGAATAACTTCATTATATGTATATTAAATTACTAGCTTGCAACATGCCTTTTCCAAAAAGTTGAATTCATGGGTTTAACTACTTATTTGAATGAGCATTTAACTGACCAGATAATGTACATCTATTTATTTATTTATTTTATGTAGTGTTACTAGAGATGACTTCATAAATACATATAATCTTGACTGCTAACAAATAATATTGTTATTTCAGAAATCAAGTTGGAAACTTGAAAAATTCTTCATCGATAGCATTGGTCGGAAAGTATTATTCTATGCTCACTAAGAAGAAGTTCATCTGTAGAACTTATACAGAAACTTATTTGAAAAATGAATGGTTTAGGAAGCTCCAGCGTTTTGGAATACCTCCAAAAGGTAAATTTCACCATGATATCAAGTGAATCAATTCACTTGGGGAGCCTAGTTAAATACAAATCACCTATAAAATTCTGAAATGTTATTCTTGGAGCAAGAATGATCTGAAAAATCTGGAAGTGCCTACAATGAACAATTATTTTATTTTTATATTGTAGTTGCAGATAGTCGTTGCGAAACTATGGATGGCAAGAGAACCCTGTTACTCAGTTTGATGGCTTCACAGAATATCGATTTGAATTTTCTTCATGACTTTTGTAAAGATCTGAATTTCAGTTTTCAAGAAAGCCTCAAGCTATTTTTAGAGCATACTCTTCTGACATGGAAACCTGAATATGATGAAGTAATTAATCCAAAAACAGGAAAATCAGGTATTGTTATTAAGTATATTACAGTGAGTGTATCATGTCTGGTGCGGAAAAACATATTGCCTTCTTGACTTGTCGCATCTAATTCATAAAAATTGTTTCATCAAAAATTAAAAAAAAAAAAAAAACATTAATGTTAGGTCATAGCCTTAACACATATTGCCTATTATTATTCATGATGTCAATACCTTCTCTTTACTATCGAGTAATTTATTAATGACACACTTATTGGACTGTCATGAAGTTGAAAACATGTTTCATTCTGGTTAACAAATGTATGCTCAATATAAAATTCCATGTCTGTAGGTTCATCAGGGGATTCACAGACAGACCGACATACAGGTGAAAACAAAAGGGTTTCTGGTTTTGAAAAAACCAAAAACCTTGAAAATGACAATGTTATGCTATTAAATTTACTACAGCACACAGGCTAGTAGAATGGTGTAATTGTGTTGGACTATATTTAACAATTTTCCTGGACGAGAAATGACTTTTTTTTTTAACTTATTTATTATGAAATATAGCACAACATGTTGAAACAAAATACACAACTACTAAAATTTCTTTGAAATAAAGTATCTAATTGTTAATAGTATTATAATATACTATTTACCATAATGCTGGTTAAAGATGGCCTAAATTAGTTTGAAACTCCGTAGTAAAATAACAAACAAAAAGTAAAAGAGAACGATATTTGACACAGTTTTTTTTTTTTTTTACTATCAAATGTCTTTCACTACATTACAAATATTTTTGTTGAGGCAGTCTATCTTTTGCCTATTGACAGATAGCTCCTTTTCTCCTTAAAAAAGCTTGTTTCTTCTTAAAGCTTCTTACTTTCTTCTTAAAACTTCTTACTCTCTTCTTAAAGTTTCTTACTTTCTTAAAGCTTCTTACTTTCTTCTTAAAGCTTCTTACTCTCTTCTTAAAGCTTCTTACTCTCTTCTTAAAGTTTCTTACTTTCTTCTTAAAGCTTCTTACTTTCTTCTTAAAGCTTCTTACTTTCTTCTTAAAGCTTCTTACTCTCTTCTTAAAGTTTCTTACTCTTTTCTTAAAGCTTCTTACTCTCTTCTTAAAGTTTCTTACTTTCTTCTTAAAACTTCTTACTCTCTTCTTAAAGTTTCTTACTTTCTTAAAGCTTCTTACTCTCTTCTTAAAGCTTCTTACTCTCTTCTTAAAGTTTCTTACTTTCTTCTTAAAGCTTCTTACTTTCTTCTTAAAGCTTCTTACTTTCTTCTTAAATCTTCTTACTCTCTTCTTAAAACTTCTTAGTCTCTTTTTAAAGTTTCTTGCTCTCTTCTTAAAGTTTCTTACTTTCTTCTTAAAACTTCTTACTCTCTTCTTAAAGTTTCTTACTTTCTTAAAGCTTCTTACTCTCTTCTTAAAGCTTCTTACTCTCTTCTTAAAGTTTCTTACTCTTTTCTTAAAGCTTCTTACTCTCTTCTTAAAGTTTCTTACTTTTTTAAAGCTTATTACTCTCTTCTTAAAGTTTCTTACTCTCTTCTTAAAGCTTCTTACTCTCTTCTTAAAGCTTCTTACTCTCTTCTTAAAGCTTCTTACTCTCTTCTTAAAGTTTCTTACTCTCTTCTTAAAGCTTCTTACTCTCTTCTAAAGCTTCTTACTCTCCTCTAAAGCTTCTTACTCTCTTCTTAAAGCTTCTTACTCTCTTCTTCAAGCTTCTTACTCTCTTCTTCAAGCTTCTTACTCTCTTCTTAAAGTTTCTTACTTAAAAAAGCATTCTTTTAATTATATATGTTTATATTTTGTTTTCAGAATTGCAGCTTATTACAAAAAAGGATGATTTATATTTGAAATGTTCTCATATTGGAGCCTCAATAAGTAATACAGACGATCTTGTCGATTATTTAAAAAAAAATGTCTTACAAAGGGTAAATAGTACAATTCGTTTGTATCTTAGAATTATTTGTTTTTATATTATTATTGTTTATTTACTTTTTTGGTCAGGTAAATTTTTATTATTATGAAGTTCATATCGTGATTGTTGATCTGATCATCAAACTTGCTCCGACTCACCAGGATTTGTTTCGTCACCACCTGCAGTTGCTTCTGTTTCTTATGTCTTATCACAGAATCAGGTATTTTTAAATATGAAAAATTGTTTGTATAACGATAAGGCATTACGCAAGTCGAGAGTAGACTTGAGTTGAGAGATAGATTTTTTATTGTCAATATTTTTGCTTTCATTTTTGTTCATGTTTAAGTCAGGGACAAAGATTCCTTAACAAAATTTCTCTATTTCAGTGTGCTCTCGAGTGAAGAGACAGATAATTGGTTCCATTTCTTTCCTGATGTCTCTTCGGTTCCACCAATATCAAAGTATCGTCTACCATTCGCATCTTTACCTCCTGATCACTGGAAAATATTAAGTTACTATTTTTTTATTTTATTTTTTTATTTTGCTTTAGTAAATTAATTTGTTGTTAAAATATGTATTTTTTTTCAGAGCCAGAGTTGAGTCTTAAAACCTACAAATTATGGTTGGATGCTCCAATGTGGTTCAGCGTTTCCTTAGACAAGGATGTCATTTGCTCTTTCACGATAATGAACTTGGTAATATTTTTGTTATCTTTTCTTTTTTTTTTAATTTTTGCCCTCAGGATAAAATGAGCAAATTTATAAAAATCTGCCTTAATTGACTTGATTTTTATAACCCCTATTTTTAAAACGTATTTAAGGTTGTAAATATTTTTTAAATTAAGTATCTGTAAAGATTTTTTTCTCCTATAAGTTATAATAATTAATATGCCATATAGAAAGGTGAAATACCCCATAATTCAGAATGGAATCTGCACTTTCAATGTAAGTCGCTCATGAGCGATATAGAAGAGTGCATTTCGAGGATAGGAAATATTGAAACAGCTGTTGCAGCATCTTACTGCGTCGTCAACCACATAATGCCTCCAGGTGCGTATTAGATTAGTGATGTAATTTCTAATTAGGAGGCCGGAATGTCTAGTATTTATGGAGTATGGCTTGCAGTTGCCTTGGACTGGAACGGAGTGAGTTTCGTTCCCTCTTTGGATATGAGATTTTGTTTCCTGCCAGCCCTACAGAATAAATTCCTGTCAACTTGAGCTAAAAAATTATGATAATTTGCAGATTACCTTCCCTTATTGCTCTAAGATTTTAAAGTATATAATATGTATGATCTCCAGCCTTAAGGTTTGCTGGAACTGCCCTCGGTCGCGGTTGGCAGGGACTGCTGGCAGTTAACTATTGCATTGAGGGAAATCAAGAGGCCATGTTTCATTAGAACTGCCCGTTAGTCAGCGGTTGTGATGTCATCGATTCGGTATCCCCCTGCTGAACTTCTAGCAGTCGCTGCCAACTGCTACCCTGGGCAGTTATAGCGAAAATTTACCTTTCCTTGTAAAATGATGGTGAAGGGATTAGAGGTCCAACTCGATGGGTATAAAAGAGAGTGGACTGTATGGTGGACTGTATGGCTTGGCAATAAAGTTTTATGTTAACATATTTCTCATATTTTTAGTATATTAGCGCAATTAATGAAGTAATATTTTTCCAGGCTTGGACAGAGTCGACGCGGCTCAAAAATGTTACCTGAAAGCACAAGAATGGTGCTCTATTGAAAAATCTGAAAGTTCTAGAATAGGATTAGTCAAGGTTAGACATATTTAATTTCTTAGACCACAAAAAAAGTCAACAATTCTTGATCTCAGAGGGTGACCCAAAAGAACTCTTTTCATTTTTTTTAAGAGGTTATTTTAATATTATCAAAAGAATTTATACCTAAGGCCACTAGAAAACAATTGGATGACATTAAATAATCAGTTTTTGTTGGCTTTAAAACATATTTCTTTTTGTGTTTTGGTCACTAATGCATCTTTTTATAATCATAGTTTTAAATCATGAATAGCTTCTGAACTTTTACTTGGGAAAGTGTAACATCCCTGGCATATCGGGAGACTTTGGGAAGTAAAGGGTACATTAGGAATATTGTTGTATAAACAAGAAGGAATCAAATTAAAATAAAGGAAAAACAGTGACTGGTAAATGATTACTACAACTTAAAACCAAATCAAATATAATTACTTTTATAACAAATTATAATAGAAAGAAAAAAAAATCGAAGTATGTCTACTGTGACAACAACAGATAAAGAAATAATTTAATGTTTAATTTGTAAACAATTGACTCTGCATTACACAATATCTGTGCGACAACCGCAGTTACAACTTTCTGACTGCTTTACAACTGCTAAAAACATAAAAGTAACTTTATCAAAAAGAACCCACACCCTAAATTCTACCATTTATTCCTAAATTCTCTTTTTACACCATCCATTATTCAATGATCTGAATATTTTTCAGTTAACTTATTTTTAACAGAATTATTTTGAGTCCCTTAAATGAATTATGACCAGCCTAATGAAACCACGTTAAACCATATGGAAACCCACAGAAATTAATTTGTGTTTTCGTTACCTGAAGAACGTCAAGAAATCCTCCCATCTGTTCTGTTTTACACTAGTCTTTGTCTTACACTCATTATTTTGACAATACAACCGTATTTAAGAGTACGTGGTGAATGCATTTTCCTGAATCTGCATTTCAAGCAGCACATGTACCTTCTCTCAGCATCTTCGTATTACACAATCTTTAATTAATTAAATGTCAGAGAGTAGTGGGTTACTTAAGATATGCAGTGCCAACTTTTTTAATATATCTTTTTTTATACATACTTCCCGTTAATTATGATTTAACTGAAACATACATAGCGTTGTAATGTATTCATAACTTGAATATACCTTTAAACATTCAGATCTATTGAATCATTATTATGGCCGCTCTCTCAAAAGCCCTACTTTAAAAAAACTTTTTGCATCTCTACTCCTCGATCAGGAGAATGTGACTTACATTATTGGTGACTTTTGGATTTCATATACAATCTCGATATTAACACCTATTTAACACATGGCATGAGCTATATTATCTTATTTTTTTTTCAATAGACTCAAGATTTCTCTAATTTTAAAATCAAACAAATTTATTGTTTTGTACATTGTTTAAAAAAGATCCAATCGTTAACTAAGACTATAATAATATAATAGATTATTGAATTTCACAGATTATAGAATGAAATATTTTTCTTATATGATTTGTTTACTAGGCAGAGAAAAAATACTTTACAGTTTCTACCAACCACATACTGTACAAATATCAACTTGCGATGCCGGAATATCTAGCTGTCTCCTTACATCCAGTGAACCTTATCACAGCTCTGTATCACGATCCTTCGATCGTAACCAGAAACACGGATTTTACATCTCCAAAGCCAGGTTTATGACACTTCTTTATCAATAATAATTTTTTTTAAATGATTTTCATGCATTATGATTCAGAGAAAATTTATAATCATTAATATTAACCAAGAAGTAGGTATACCTGTTCGCCTGTATGGATGACTCACCCGTTTCTTGTATTTTTCTAAAAACTTTGGAAATTATTTAACAACACTAAAGCCTAATTAGTTTTAATTACTTTTGTATTTGAATTAAGTTTCGTATAAAAGGCAGAAGACTCAAGACATGCAATCAATCAACTAACTTGCTACAAAAATTAGAAGAAGCTGTAACCGAATGGCAGGCTGAACAGGAGAGAAAAAGGATGACAATCTCCCCTGTACAGAGCAGAGAGCTCCAGCGTTTCAGTTGAAATAAAGTATTTTCGGTGAGTGACTGGAAAAACTATGTGTTAATGAGTCAGGAATAAAATGATAAGGGGAAAATTTACAGATTTCTGCCAATTGAAGTGTCGGGTCATCACGAGGGGGGTGCCTAGTTACCCTAGCCCTGGTGACGAAGTGAGTGTTGATTAAGTTTATAACCTGGACAATAGTTTCATGGCGGTCTTACTATCTGACTCCATTTTTGATAGCTATGTGCCCCGACAATGCACTATGTTCAGGAGAAGAGGTACAGGATAGGTTTATAAGTAGTTTATGTGGCCTTGGAATGACCACGAATTCACACTCGGTGTCTAAGGGTAGGTGAAAACCGTCCGGATCCCAAAGGCGAGTGTGAACCGGAGAGAAGCAGACTGGTAAAGTTTGTAGGGCCATGGCAACCGTTTTCCGCGAGGGAGAGGTCTCTCCCAGGAACGAGGCATCCTTACGCTGAAACTTACAAAAGGGAAACGGAAAAGAAGAAGAATAAAACTCCACATTTTCATTTCGTAAAAAAGTGCATTCACTGACAAATATGGTTGGTTCGGAAAAGGGGGTTGCAATATTCGCTTGGTATATTTTTTTCTGAATTGAAAAGAAAAAAAACTTCTCTTCTATATAAATTTTAAGATTTAAAGCTTTGATCGATCACTATATCTTCAATGCTCATGGATCCTTTAAACTAAAGATAAATAAATTCATAGATATGTTTTAAAAATAAATTTTTTGTGACCATAATAGAAATCACTCTGTCCGATTTTAATAGATTTGTTAGTGAGATCTTGTCTGACAAAATGATTTATATTTTTGATTCCTTACTTTACTTTTTGGTAATATTTTTTTTGTCTTCATTAGGACAAATATCAGAACTATAAATCTTAAATAATTTCTGAGCTGAGACTTAATAATAAGATATAATTAATAAAGTCTACAAAATGAGATCAGTTATTTTCATGTAAAACATTTGTTTCCTAAAAAAAAAAGTTTGAAAATTCTATTAAAATTCAAATTTCATTACTTTTTAAATATTTTCTGTTGATAAAAAAAGGGTGATATGGTATAATTTCTACTACTGAATAAAAAAACAAATTCATTTCAAACTACGACTTGAAATACTTTTGAAGTTGCTTTGTATACTTCTTGTATTTATTTATTGTTGCTATGTTTCAGATATTAATAAAGCTGTAAAACGTATTGCTGACCTGTATAATATTAAATTACTGTCTGTAATAACAGAACTGTTAACCGACTGGTTACAGCCTAATAATTCTTTGAACAACTCTTTCGATGAGAGCTATGCAATTCCTTCATCTGCCGCAAGTTATTCAGATAACATTATAAGGTATAGAAATTTAAGTGTTCAAAAACAAAAAATTATTAAAGGATGAGTCCCTTAGTTTCTAAACCAGAAACTCTTATATTGTCACCGTGTCTTTCCTGGAAATAATAAGTTCCCTTTTTGATCTAACAAAGTGGAAAATACTGCTGAAGACATAAAATAATTAATTATTTGGTATGAAAAAAAATCTTATATTGAGTAGGATTGTTGGCCTGAGTTATTGTTAGGTTAGGACTTGGCTGATATTCATTATGGCGCATCATTAACATTGCGATGGAAGCCTGAACTAAAGTTTGACAAAGAGAGATATTTTAAATGGTAGATTTACTTCAATTTATTATATGATTTTGAGTAGAGTATCAAATTAAAAATCTCAAAGAACTGATTAACTGTCTGTAGTTTGTGTTTTGTTTTTTTATCACAATTATTTTGATTTCAAAATCGGAAAACGTTATGTTTCCTCCCTTGTCTGTGGTGTTGTTGGTCTTTGTGAGTTCTCTGCTCAAGCAATTGTAAGGAAAATTCCTTATAAATTTTAGTATAATTATGTTTCTGTCACATCAAATTGTGAATATCAATGTTGTTCTGTTTTCAAATTAAAGATCTGTAAACAAATAGATACATAAATAATAATAAAAAGAGGTCATATTTAATTTGAAATAACATGCAGAAGCTAAGAGTTATATGTCTAAACAAATTTTTTTTCAATTTCTAAACAATTTGCATCATGCTGGTTTTGAAACCAAGCGACTCATGTGTTTCTTGAATTATACACTTTTGGTTAGAAAATATTTAAAATCCTATTTTTTCTCTTAATGTTGAACTGACTTGAAGTTTCAGTATACTAAAACTTGATGATGATATATTTTACCGTTGTAATAACATTCAAAATAGTCATTTTAATTTTTAGGGCATGCTACGTTCTCATCGGTTGTAAAGAAATGCGTCAGTTGGAAAACCATCTAGTCAGCATTGCGTTTGGCCAAGAGCGCACTAAAACGTCCGGAACAAGACTCCGGGCTCTTCAGTGCCTTCGAGCTATAAACAGCAACAAAGATTTGGAAATACTGACCGCAAGGGATGTATGTTCTATTAGGTATAGTTGTTAACCATTTTTATTGCTATTATTTTAATTTTATTGGTTGCACAGTTAATTGCTATAGCAAGTCGGAAGCACCATCAAAGGATTGATTTAAATGTAATCTTCAAAATACTACTTTCTTGGCTTTTCAACACTTAAAAATTAGAATTAATTAATTCAGTTCCCCTATAATAACACAGAATCACCTATTTTAAAAAAAATTATTTAACAAAAGTTTATAATTAATTTTAAATTAAGTTGTCGGGATATTGGTTGAACAATTGTCGGAGGTGCACAATTGTCGGAAAAGGTGAACAATTGTCTGAGGTCAACAATTGTCGGATTGTTGTAGTTAATAACATGGACCATGTTCCATGTAGGCGTTAATATCTGACTCCATATATGATTAGGAATGTGTCCCGACAAGACACTGTGTTCAGGATGAGGTTCAGAGGTTCATAAAGAATAAGACCAGTTTTAGAGTTCGGGCGAGAGATCGGCAGCGTAATAAGTACAAGTCGTCAGAGGTCTGCTATAGGCTGTGAGGCGAAGTGCCGTCGTATAGTAGCGGAAGGCTGAGTAGGCATATCGCGACGGTGGTAGCGGCTATCGGTATGTCGAAACTAGAAAAGAATGAAGAGTGGGCCGACCAGGGGCCAAGTGCCCCCGGTGTCGAGTTACTCGGAAGACTGAGAGACAGAGTGGGGCCTACCAGGGGCCAAGTGCCCCCGGTGTCGAGTTGTGCGGCTATGAAGCTTGAGAGACCGAGTGGGGTGAAGAGTGAAATTTACTGATATAAATATGATAACCCCCTCCCTCGTGGAAGGCCGGTTTGTCTGCCCGCAGTAAGTTTTACAATACACAGGTAGTCACTTCCTTTTAGTTTATTGACCGTTGGGGTACGAGGGTGTGTTTTATAAGGCTGCTAGGGCCTCACCCCCTTGGGTTATTTGACCACCTATAGCAAAGTTATTATCCCATGGGTCCCAAAAGGGTTCCTAGCATGATTTATTGACCGTGGGAACGTGACTGACCGTCTATTTTATTAGGGGCAGGTGTGCTTGGCCTAGGTTATATGGTGGGGCTTTCTGGGCTACCTGTCTACGACTTCCGACCTCTCTATGATTTATTACCAGAAGTTACATAATGAAGTTACATGACATTTTCTATTATAATACATTAATTATGAACCAGAGTGTAGGGTAATTTACATATATAGTTAGCAGTCGCTACATAAGTTATTAGACATTAAGTAGTAGATTACAAATATATTTTTCAAAGAGATATGAAGTTACAGCACTTTTTTTAATCGGTGTTCATAGATGAAACATTTATTTTTTAAATATTTGCCGAGCTCAAAGAAACAGAATCTTCTTTCATTCAGGTGCTTGGCAATCGTCTTTTGTGTCTATGTTCTATGGTGACCAAAAAAATTATTCTATCGATCTAGAATTTTGGACAACACTGTTATGCTAAATATTAATATTTTTGAGATTAACACTCTGAAAAGAGACCCTTTTCAATTTTCATAAAATGTAGAGAAATAAATTTCTAATGAGGCCAACAGTCTGTCAATTTTGTTTTCTTCATTCTTGAAATAACATTCATACAACTATACAATCAATAGATAGTTACACAAATAAATAGTGTAGTGAATTAAACAAAACATTTACCTGAATGTTATCTCTTAAATAAATAAAGAAAAACTGATGGGCAGTTAGCTTTATTAGAAATTAATTTATCTGCACTTTATACAAATGCTGATCGGTTTTGTTTAAGTACTGTAACGGACGGGAACTTGTGAATTGTAAAAGGGAGGGGGATTAACAAGAAAAGTTCGGTTTAACTTCAGTAAATTTAAATTTTAAAAGATTTAAAGTTCTTATTTTCCCCCTATGGTTAAGACCATGTAAAAAAATCAACATTAAGAACTTAAAGGTTATAAAAAATAAAGAGAGAAAAAGTTTTTTATTAAGAAAGAAAGCAATAAAAATTGTACAGTGGCAAATTTTTGAGAGTTTCTTTTAATGTATTTTTTTTTTCAGTTTGGTAATTTTTGTTAACATATTTTAGCTAAGAGTTATTCAGCATATTTCTAGATTTAGTTGAATATATCTTTAAAATTTCAGATCTGTCTGTCACAACTACTATCGTAAAAGATGATTGCCCTTTGTCTTTTATTAAGTAGAGCCTCTTCTATTGGGCTCCGCTAGGAAAATACTCGATGTCAAAAGCTTGTCTAATTTTAAAAGTTTTTTGTATTTTGTTTTTTCAGGAATTATATGTTGAGTTTAGAATTCGTTTCTGATTTGGAGAAATTAGCTTTTGATTACACCGTCGATGGATTTGACAACTGTTCAAAAGAGCACCTAGTTGAAACTTTGATAAAAAGTTCTTGTCCTGGAGCTGTTGCTTTATCTGCGAAGATCTGTGTAACTTACAAAATTTGGAATTCATCTATTTGGGAACAATTGCTTATGTACATGAATTCCTTCAGCATGGTATGAGAGTGTTTATATTATTATTTTAATGGTTACTAAGAAAGATAGTGACAGGGCTGGGTTTTGAACCTGGAACCTCCCCGTCCCTGACCAGGCACTCTTCCCCCTGAGCTATCCTATATTGACCAGGCACTCTTCCCCCTGAGCTATCCTATAATGAACAGCAGCCTTGTCACTATTCTATCTATTTAGCTGGTCTTGTCAAACCTCGAGTGCATGGTGGTCTCCTTGTACATGGACTAATCACAGAACATTAAATTTTATCTGTCTTAGAAAACGCAATCGTAGCTTTACAGAGAAAATTAAACCAATGTTAGGCTAATTTAGAAAAACTTGGAGAAAATTCTGGAATAAGTACAAAAAAACATAGAGATATATGCCTTCGCAGACTGTTTATTTAGTGTTTAGTTAATATTAATAATGATGATCGTATAATTGTCTCTGGAAGCTAGACGCACTTCAGCATATTTAAAAAGTTTTTATCACACAAGTGAGATAAGGATCAATTTAGGCGCTCATACAACGAACCGATGAGTTTCAGAGGAATGAGCCTCTGTCTCACTGAGTGATGGACTCACTGGCCAATGGCCATATTTATCAAAATCTATGTGATCAAGAATTTTCAGGTAATTTGTATATCAATTCTAGGATAGCCAAGAATGTGGATACTCACCGATGAATGGCCTCTTTCCACATATTACAAGAGGACAGCAGAAAAAGTTATCAGCGCCGCTCAAAGTATATTGGATGAAATTGGTTTATTATGCTGAGTGGAGGAGAGTTTCAATCAACAAGGCTTTCTCTTGAGAATGTACTCTTTCTCATGTGGGGATGGGAAGCTGTTATTAAAAAAGGAAACAGCGATTAACCATAATAAGAATTTAAGCTAGTTGGTAACGTTAAACTTATTAATGATACACAAAGTGATGTGGGGACTTCCAGCGCGTTCGACAGCGCAGTGTAGTGATGCTCTACACACTGAGATGTTGGCGACAGGAGTTATCATTGATCCAAGAGAGAAATTGTAATGCTCCTGAAAGAAAGAGGCTTTGCCTGCTTTGATGAGATTTACTGCATCGACTTGGTACACCAATATAGTTACCTTTCGAGGTGGGTTGGCACTGATCATCGACCCTAAGGTGATATACAAAACCAATGATCGGGACCGAGCAGAAAAGGTTCAATGCGAAAAAAGGGGCATGTATGTATGTAAAAGGGGTAAGTTTGACCCTTTCCTAAAGGAAAAGTTCCATGAATCATTTGGTGAACGACATTTCTCCATTAGAGATCTGTGGTTTGGAGCCAGAGGAATCTTCCAAAAAAAAAAATTAGGGTTTTCCATGTTAAGGGATAAGGACATGACCATTCTCAATTCTCTGATAATCCATTAAAAAAAATATTAATTACATCTATGGACTATCTTGTTATTTTTATGTTTTGCACTGTTTTGGTTTTTAAATTTTGTTGTTTTTATTATTTCTATTAAGTTATTAGCCTCTATGCAATATTTCCAATAACATTTTTAACCACATAAATTCTTTAATTCAGTATAAGTAATAAACTTGATATATTTCATGAACTATTAATATTAATATAAAGTAACTTGTTTTCAGGTGAAAGTTTTAGAATTTAGTCTTCCTGAGTTGTCTCATGTGTCCGATCTTATAAATGATAAGGTCTTGATTTCTTCATGGGAGTTCTTGATATTCTCTTTATTGGCGAAAGGTGTGTATTTTGTTTCCAGTAATATTCCTTCTGTTAAATTCTTATTTAATTTAATTTAATTATTCTTAAATTTAATGCATTGATATATAGTT
This sequence comes from Acanthosoma haemorrhoidale, assembly GCA_930367205.1. Lineage (NCBI taxonomy): Eukaryota > Metazoa > Arthropoda > Insecta > Hemiptera > Acanthosomatidae > Acanthosoma > Acanthosoma haemorrhoidale. The sequence continues at coordinate 14,749,613 of OV884011.1, read as the reverse complement.
TGTCCTACAAATAGTAGAATGTACCTGAAATTCTAATAATTCACTTAAATAATCAATAATAAATTTAAAAAATATAAAAATTGTGCTGTTTTAAAGATGATCATTTTGTAAATTATTAAGAGCTACAAACATTAAATACTTCATGCAATTTTATCATGACTCAGTGATTTTTTTTAGGTGTTCTTTATTTACTCGAAACTAAATATTGAAACAAATTTGAATCCGCTTAAGCTCAATGTTACAGACTGACTTCTTCTTTCTTGTACCAATCACTGCTCATGATTAAACGTTTCATTAAAACTCACTGTAGATTGGCTGGATCGTATTATAAAATATATTAAACTCTTGGCTCTTTTTTTTCTCTAGCATGACACAGTTCTTAAATAACCCACATTTGTATGACACTTACTCATTTTATATTTACATAACAACAAATTTGAATGCTTAAGTAGATAGGGGGTTTTGATAACAAGTAGTACTGCAGGTTTGTTAACTGTGAAATCTCTTCTCCAAATGCTGCCAACACAAAAAATAATGTTTTAAAGCTTGGATTCAATTATAATTAAAATTACTCTTATTTTAGATGCAATAATAAAAATCATTTATATGTTACTTACAAAATATTGTTTCAGTATATTCCACATGTTTTACTATGTGTTTATTAAAATAACAAGATGTATGACTTTCTTTCAGTTTCATTTTGCTAACTTTTAAGTTTTCTCAAGTCAAAACTCAGAAGTTATTTAAAGTTTTAAGTTTTGATTTTTCCCATGGTTAAGGAGGCATAAATGAAAGAAATGTCGAGAGGCTACAATAAAAAATCTTCCAAGTCAATTTAATATTTTTTTCCAATATTTTAACTTTCAAATTTTTATTTTTATTTTGTGTAAAGGAAATATTTAATGACCAATGTGGTTTAACAATTTTTTGTTTCTAATTCCAATGAAATATTTGGCAAATATTTTTAAAAAATAAGGCCACTTATACTTACTTTTAGGCCAATTACTATCAACTGTTATAATTTTAGTCCTGAAAAATTCAAAGTAAGCAGATTCTTTTGAAATAATGTTTCATATTTTCTGTCAAAATATTAATCATAATTATCATTTTTTGTTTTTACTAGTAACGAGTGGAACTGAATATCAAGACGAAATAGATAGATGTTTTGAGCTTCTTCAGTCTTGCCCTCTCATGGCAGTTTTGAACCTGGACAAAATTATTTCTACCCTCAAAGATCTTAATCGACACGAACTTGCAGATTATTTAATCAAGAGTAAAATGTATAATATTTAAAATACATTCGGACAATGACCTTGGAGTGTAACGAGGGGATCCACTATAAATTGCAAATCTGAAGCAACGTTTTTAATTTTATCAACATCACATATCATACGCGGCCAATCAAAAATCGGGTGCTAATAGTGTTTCAACATACTGTAAGGGTGAAATTTGATCAATAAGGATTTATGAAAAATCCTACTTAGTATAAGTCTTCCTATAAAAAACAAAACCGTTATTGCGATTAATAAATAGATTTTTTTTATGAATAAATACATATTTTATATAATACTTGCATTTATTTTTCTTAGTTTTTTTTTTAATTATCAGAAAAATGTTAATATGAAATGTAAATAAAATAAATGTTAAAAGTTGTTTTTTTTTACTGAATAACCCATAGATTGATCTTCATCGCTGAGCCCGAAAATAGAGTTTCTACTTTCAAACAGGTACTAGGAAATTATCTATCAACTTTCTGCATGTACTACCATAGTGGTGTTACTATCTAATCAATCTGAAATACGTATATTACACTTCAAAATCTGCTGGTTAAAATAAAAGTCCTGTTATGGTATCAAGTCTCAACTCAGAAGTTATTTTAGTATTTAGTGTTCTATTTTTTGTCCATGTTATGGACTCGCTCCAATTAAAAGATGGGGAGCCAACAATAGAAATTGGGCATTTAATGTTTATTTTATTTTTAGCTATTTTCATTGACATTTCATTGGATGTTTTAACAAATATAACAGTTATTTTAAATAAAAATTAGAAAGCAATTTTTTTCACAATTATCTTAAGCAAAATATCGCTGCCACTATTTCTTTACATTTTTATTGCTTCAAGAAATAAATAATAGGAATTTAAATCCCTAAATTTAGAAACCCATGTTGATATCTTGATATAGCTTCTTCACTTTCTACATCCTCAATTTCATTTTTTATACATTTCATAAAATAAAATAATGTAATTATGGTATAATTATTATATTCATACCTTCATCGTTGTTAATAGTATTGATAAATGGGTTTGTGATAGAAAACAGTGCAATCTTTATTGATTTCGTCTTATTCTTAAGGAAGGAACTGACAAATAACAACTGAGGTGCTGACAAGGGAAAGGTAGTGAGTCATAAAATGTTTATTTTACAGGGGACTAAAAAAACAATTTTGGTTTTTTATAATAATATAATAAAAAATATGTTGTTTTTTTTTTCCAAAATACTAATAGATTATGTGAAATTATTATCTTTCCATGCCATTTGCTTAACTTCTTACTACCTTTCCTATGTCAAAGCATTAATTGATGTTTTATAATTGCACAACTTAACCCTCATTTACTGATCTAAGTATACTCATTGTTATAAAAGTTTTACAGCACAATTTTTATACTCTCATCTACTATAACTTATACTTATTATTATGTTGTATAAGTGTGGAAGGAACAGTGAAAATTTTCAATTTTAATTAACAGCCCAAGTATTTTTGTCACAAATAATTCACATTATAATATTTAAATGTATTAATTGCTAGAGACTTTGACACTTATAAATTATAGTTACTTGAGTTTTGATAATTGTTCTAAATTTTTCGTGTTTAATTTTTTGTTTTTTAATATTTATTATTTTATAAACTTTTTCAATCAATATATATAATGGTTTGGATCAATAAATTAGTATTTTACACAAGTTTTTTTATAAAGGATAAAAAAAAGGTACATTGAAGGTCTTGGGGTAAAATCTTTGGCTTGAGTCTCTCCTGGATAGGTTGGCCTAGATGGACAGTGCCTGCACCTGAAGATAAAGTTAGTCAGTCAAAATATCTTCTTTATAAGTTATTCTATACACAGATATTAAAGTCATTCCCATTTCTAAATAAAGTTGGGTATTCCTGATGAACCATAGTTTATAACTGAAACTGAGTATACTTATATCAGTAAATGAGGGTTAAGTTGTGCAATTATAAAACATCAATTAATGCTTTGACATAGGAAAGGTAGTAAGAAGTTAAGCAAATGGCATGGAAAGATAATAATTTCACATAATTTATTAGTATTTTGGAAAAAAAAAAACATATTTTTTATTATATTATTAGTTTGTTATTATTATTATTCATATAACTGAAACAGTTTATTATTATTATTATTATTAGTTTGTTTCATAAATCTCTTGACAAAATAAGGTTATCCTCTGAAAAGAGATAAATTTGTCATTAAAATTAATATAGAAAGAATTTCTGGCTGGTGGTGGTGGATGAGTTACATTGTCATGAAATGACTATTGGAAACATTTTGTTTTGTTTTATAAATAAATAACCTATACCCAAACTTTTTTTTCCCAAACCCCTTTATTTTTATATATTTACAATTAATCTATATGAACTAAAATACACCTAGTGTTTCTTGTATTTACTGGAGCTACTCTAAATTTTGTTCTGTGGGTATACAATATTGTTTAACTAAATCTAATGTATTTACATAGCATAATACTTTTTGTAGTTAGAAGATAATTCACCCTCAGTGGACTTAAATGGCAAAGTCTAAACCCCCAAGCATGAGGTCTTCCACTTAAGGCTAGTCTCAATTCATTAATCATGAAAATAGGGGAAAGCTAAAATTTTTCTCCCGTCAGGCGTTTTAAAATTCAAAACTTACTGTTTATTCAATTACAATGTTACCCATATTAAATAATTATTACCAATAATAATACACATATTAATTCAAACCAAGTTTTAAATTAATTAAAATGGCATCACATTAAAGTTTTTTTTATGCAGTAACAAACAGAGAACTCTAAAAAATACATAATCAGGGGGAAAAGTACAAGTAAAAACTAAAAAGTGTTTCAAATAATTTTTTTATGTCCATTTATTTTATTATAGAATAATATATATATAGGTATATATTATAAAACTAGTTTTTCTGAATCTTAAGTAAAAATTTCAGAAAAATAATTTAAACTGAAATAACCTCAGGGATGTATTTTCCCTCAGACAATCTTACTCCTAGATTTGAATCTTTTGAGCCTTTTTAGGAAAAAAACATCCCTTAGGTTATCAACATCGAAATGTGTGAAAATTCCTGTCAATTGAATTCTATCCTTCGAGCCTTTCTGAAAAAAATATCTCTTATGTTATCAATCTGGAAAAGTATAGATGGAGTAACATCGTTCTAACAACCAAGGTATTACCTCTACAGAAAAAAAAACTATGTAAAATTCAATGGTAGCACTCCTGGACATTTTAGGGACCTATGATCAACAAATAGACACTTCGTTTAATTAGAGTAAACAAAAACTAATATTAGTGAGTCGTATCTCTTTCAAGCTTGGTGAAAATTGCTCCAGTCATTCCATAGTTATGCTGGAATACACTCTCATCCAATCCTATAGATAAACATTGATTAATATAAACATAAAGTGCTATTTCGAATCAATAGATCATTTTTAACACACTTTAATGAAATCAAATGATTTCCTGAAAATAACAAAAATGTCCCAAAATAGTGAAGGTTATTTTATGTTAATAATTGGAATGCAGCACAATTTATTGGTTACATTCTTGACTCCTTTTAAAATTAAGTTCATTCCGATCCCATCTGTTCAGAGAAATGAGTACTAGCTCCAGTATCCTTCCTTCATGTTCATGATCATTCTGGATTTGTTGGAGACTTTTGGCTGTATTGTTAGTCAAGTGGGTATAAAGGGGGGCACTGTACAGCGTAGCCGGCCGGAGGACACATTTATATATCATTAGTTTGAGACGCAGCAACAAGTTGGGTGAAGTTAGGAAGTGACGAAGGCGGTAAGATTGGATTCGTACTTTTTCTATTTTACTACGAAAATGAGTAGAGAAATGGAGATGCCTATCCAGATAGTACATTGAGAAAGCTGGTGAGTTCTCTTGCCCTCCTATAGTATAAGATTGTGGCAAGGCTTTTTTCCCCTTTTGGAGGGAGAAGATTACGTAGTCGGTCTTCCCGGCGTTTACACTGATGTTTAACACGCCCAGTCTGTCACTGATTACGCTAAAAACTGACTCGGCCTGTGTAAGAGCTCTTTGTGCACTCATGGTGCTGCTGTAAACCGCAATGTCGTCGGCGAAAGCGATTACGGTAGCTTTCTGGTAGTTTGTCCCAACAGATTCATATAGGTACATGCTGAAAAGAACCGGAGACAAAACCAGGAGTAACTCCACAAGTCAGAGGGAATGGAGTAGATAGGCAATCACTCACCCATACCCTCACCGTTCTGTCCTTCAAGAAGAAAACCAACATGGTGTATAATTGCTCTGGGCATTCCCAGTCGCAAAGCTGTCGACACAGCATCCTATAGGACACTGAGTCGAAAGCCTTCATGCAGTTTCTCCTGTTGATACCGAGGGTGACTTCCGTCCTTCACAAACGGTTGTTCTGTACTTAGATGAGCTTGAAAAGCTGTCTGTTCGTACAGAATGATAGAATTTTCCGAACAGAACTCCTGCAAGTAGTTCAGTATTATCTTTTCGAGAATCTTCCCCATGTGAAGGGAGGAGACTGATCGGGTGATAGTGGGGTGGGACGTCGCCTCTCTTAGCGGGCTTCCCCAGTGAGAACAAGATAGCTTGTTTCCACGCTGTCGGGAAGTATCGCAACCTGATCCATGAATTGTACAGGTTAACGAGTTGGGCAATCCCTCTCCTCGGAAGCTGTTTCAGCATTACAGTTTGCACCACGTCATACCCTGGTGCCCGACGATCCGACAAATAGACACTACAGGGCTTTTATACCTTGCAGTGCATTCTGTTGAGTGGTAGAAAAAGTAACAAGCCTGGACTGAAGTAGTTAGCTCCTCCAGGATCCTGAATGCCTGATAGAAAATCGACAGTTTACTTGTTGGTTGTTCCTACAACGCAACTGGTTCGAGATTATTTTTTATACTCAGCATGCGCGAGCGAACGTCGTTAAAATGACCCGCTTGTTTGACTGCAAAAACGTGAATTCTTTTTTGTTTTTATTGGTTTCAATTTTTTATTTTCTATTTTTAACTACATACTTATATCACATCTATCGTCCTTCCGTTATTTTTCAATCGTACTAATGTTGTGCTAAATGTTTTAATTTTATACTCGTTTCGTTGGTCGTGAGGATCCATTTTTTAATCCAATTCCTGGGTTTCCATTTTAGAACAACCCATTGCGCTTGAAGAACGTGTAAGTCCTGGGAAGAAAGTATTTCTAGGTTTAAGTTTTTTTTGTGGCCAAAAATTGTATCCTTTATATGATTTCCCCCGCCCTGTGCTACAATATATATTGTACAAATATGTAATATATTCTTTTAAAAAAAAATTCTTGGACTTTAAAACAAGAAAATATTTCGTTGTTACTACGCCATATTGAAATCGATTTCATTTTTTTGTTACTAAGGTGATTATATATTAAAAGGAAAGTCTGAGAAAATCAAAAGTGACGACACTACTTATCACATTAATTTTTCAAATTTTATCATAGCATGATTTGTGATAAGGAAAAGAACGTTCTAATCTGAAGTAGGTGTTATTCCACAGCGTAGCGAAGTTAATTAATCGATTTTTCTGATGTCCAATTGTTTTCCTCTTATTGTTATTGGCATTCCTGTGAGTCCTAGCACATTCCTTGCAAGATTAGCTCTATTGTAAGTCCTGGGGTCCTGGCAATGGCCATTGTCCCCACTCATGTTCTGAGCATCTCTGGCTCTCTTGTCTTTGCCAGGTGGTGAACGGTTGCAGAGGGAGGGTGAGGAAGCTCCACTACTTCCGGCCCTCTTGCTGGGGCATTGCCTTCGGGGGGAGGCTCCTAGGCAGAATTTTTATCTATTTTGATTGAATTTTGAATGAATAGAATTGTACATAAGTATGGATGAATTCATAGATCATAATTAATAATGCTGAAAAATCACATTGTAATTTTCTAATAAAGATCTATTAATAACCTTGTCGTTATCAATTTTTTCAATGCACTAATTTTCAAAATTTCTATGTTTTACCCTATGGTTTATCAGGTCGACTGTCTTACACTCATATCACCAGTGCCATGTGTCAACGGGGTAATAATAATAATAATTTTTCTCAGAATGGATTTTGAGGTAAGATAGCATATCTTTTAGGGAAATAAATCACTGCCTAGAATCCCTCATGACATTTTTTTATTGTTTCCAATAACTTTATGAACTAAAAGCTGTTTTTTAACGTTTATTTTTTGTCACGGAAAGGCCTTAAATACCACGCGAATATCATTACTTACGGTTCTTTTCTTGTTTCTGCTTTTCCTTTCCTTCCATTTCCCCCTCATCATCTCTACGTGCTTTTGTTTTCTTTCTTCTGTCCACGCGACTCCCTTTTTCGATTTTTTCTTTCCCACGAGAACCTTGATTTCCCTTAGTCTTTTCCTATATCTTTCTCCGTCCTGGCAATCCTGGTCCGTTATTTCTAGTCTTTCAGTTTCTTCCTTCATCTGCTTGGTGTATCCCCTTGAGCTTTTGTATCCTCGGATTTTCTGGAATATTTCATTGTTTAGTCTTTCCGGTGCCATTCTTACCATATGTCCGTGGAATTTCAGTCTCCTGATCCTTATGTCCGTTTCTAGGTCTATTGTGTCTTTGTAGATTCCTTGGTTGGATCTCAGTCTGTATCCTTCTTTTGTCTTTTGTAACATTTATTTTGTATTATAAAAAGTAAAATATTCTGAAGCTGTCATGAGGAAGATTTTTTTTTTTAAATGTTCTATTTCAGAGTTAGCTTAATTGATATTACGAATTACCTGTAAATTGTAATTGTGACATGTATCTCGTCATTATAAAAGGACAAAGTATTGCTTCGAGTTATAAGTAATTGGTATTTACAATGTAATTGTAATTTGGTCAACAGCGTCACATTGTGACGGTTGGCAAGAAAAATAAACTGTTCTGTGTTGAGCCACCGATATTATACCGATTAAATTACTAAAATGTTATAATCAAACATAAGGCCCCAGTCGCATGAATAATAATTTTGATTTCCAAGATATGATAGTTTGAAGACATTTAATTTAATTTAAAATGTCTTGCTGACCTTAATGGATGTACATAATTGCGTAAAACAGTAAATAAAATAGCTAGTTTTATATATTACTTCAGAATTTAAATTAAGTCTACGCGGCCCAAAGCTGTGTTGCTATAGCTACGTCACGCCTTTGATGTTAAATTGCACAAGCGGCATTATCACTTTTGCGATTGTGAATGTTAATAAATTCGGTCATTTCTTAGTCAGCTCTGAGTGTTTGAAACAATCAAAGGCACTACCGTTCAAATAACCGTTTATTACCACGAACGGAAGCTTTTAATACACCAATTGTTGGTTGTTAAAAGTCTTCACCTGAACAGTCAATCTTATCAGTGCTTATCAGTGGATTTCTTATCCCCACCTCAGTTTGACACTTCCCCACTTAGCACCTCATTGTACTTATGTCGTCGATAAGGGATTGAAGCAGATGAGACAACTGCTATAGTTAGTGGTAACTGCCACTACTGACTACAGAGAACAGACCTGTCACAGCCAGTCTATTGAATTTAGAGGATTTTAGATCAGTCTGTAAACATGGCTTCTTCATTACATAAAGTATTAACAAATATATCTAAGCTGGGAGTGAGATATGCTTCGACTACCACTTTCGATCACGAGTAAGTTAGGCTTTGTTTGTTTTTTGCTGAAGTATCAACATAGCGAAGAAACATTTTTCTTATAGAAAGTGTTTTAGTTGTAAGGTGTTGGTACTTGGAGCTGGAACAGGAGGATGTGCGGCAGCAGCTAAATTTGGGTGGAAGCTTGGTCGTGGCCATGTAATCATTGTTGAACCGAATGATGTAAGTAAATTTAGTATAATGCCTTTACGTACCGTTTTCCAGCCAGAGTGTATTTAATTGGACAGTAACGAATACAGCGGGTATTTCATGATACAACAGTCAGGGAGTAAAATTCACCCTTCTATTAATAAAGAAGACAACGTCCTTGGATCCTTGCAAATGTTAATTTTTTTTTAACATCATGGCTTCAAAGGGACCATCATTTACACTAAATGTTAAACAACCTTTTAGATTCAATTTGTTCATTACCAAGTCTTTATTTATTTATTTTTAAACTCAAGTCAGAAGTGACAACACACAATTAGGGTTTTAATAAATGTAAACCCCTCATTGGTTTACTCATAATTTATTTTATACTGATGCAAGCCCTTTCGGGGCTTATTCCACTTTTCCCGAGTATCTTATAATTAAAATAATAGAATAAATAATAATAACTAAGAAAAATCAAAATTAAAGTATCCAATTTGGCTACATTAGAATAGAAAACATTTTTTAAACTTTTATATCCTATTCTATCATTTTAATTATAAGATACTTGAGAATGGTAAGCCGAAAGCACTTGTGTCGTTATAAAATAAATTGTGAGTAGACCAGAGAAAGGTGTAAATTTATTAATATTACTAGCCCACAACCAGCCTTCCAATACATTAAGGATTTTGTTACGGTTCCAAAAAAGTTTTGAACATTATTTTAATGACTTTTATAATTATGGTCTTCTCTGAAGCTCAAACACATACTATTTATCAATTTTAGATTGATACCCTACTTAACATAATAGGAAAATATTTATTTTTTAATTATCAGGTAATTGATTGAATAATGAACCTTCAATGTTTTTTATTTTAAACTTCTTTGGAACATTGAGTAATTAAACTTTGAGTAAGCTTGCAACATCCTGTGTACCCCCAACATAGAACTGTGTTTTTAAATTTCAATCAACAATAGTCCCAATGCATAATCTCAACAAGGATGTTGAAATCTTTCATTTGATTTCTTACTCATTATAATATCATTGCACAATTAAAGGTTAACAGTTATTTTAAAGAATGTTATTTTATTACAATTTAATAAACTTAAAACTGATTCCATAATTATTTATATAGTATCTTATGGATAGAGAAGTGAGAACTTTATTTATTAGTATCTGAAGATTTTTTATTTTATTACTAATAATTAATTAAACAAATCCGTTGACTCCAAAGTCTTTTAAAATAAGAGTTCACAGGAGTGAAGCTAATCCAGAAAAACCTAAAAGAAGAGGCATTTTTTGCTGAGTTATATTTGGTCCAAAGCACTAAGTTATCTGGAACGACATTGTACTTTTTCTGCTCTGCTATAATTTGACAGAAATAATTTTGTGCTTATTTTTTTCACAGCTTCACTATTACCAACCCATGCTGACTATGGTCGGCGCTGGTATCAAAAAACTCGAATCATCATCGAGGCCCATGTCTTCGGTCATACCGAAGAGAGCTAAATGGATCAAAGATGGGGTATTGAAAATACACCCAAAAGAAAATTATGTGACAACCGCGAACGGCCTTAAAATATCATATGAATATCTTATAGTTGCGCTTGGTATCGAATTACAATATGAAAAGGTAATCAAATATATTCATTAAATCCAATAATGTTAAATGTTAAACTTAATCATTAACAAAGTAAAAAAAAAACCAAATAGAAAATCGGTACAGCATCCAAGTTTTTAAATTTAAATATTTCACAAATTCATAAACAGTGTTGATCATTTTGACCTCTAAACAGTTACATCAGACAGCTGTCATTCCTGGATAACATCATTTTCCTGCTTGGCGTTAATGTCCTTGCTCACTACAAGCTAGAGTACTTTACAATACTCAACAGTTTGTTTTCATTAATCCCTTGAAATTACACATAATTTATGTTTAGACAATACATCTACAGGAAAAAAATATATAGTTGAATAATTCAAACTTAAGCTATGAAACTGTCATTCTCATTTTCTCTATGAAATTATTAATGCATTGTTGTTTTCTTTTATTATCCAAACAGTCTTTAAGTTAATCATTATGATATTTAGTTGTGTTAGTTTTTCTCAACATTGACAGTTGTTATTAAATCTTTTAAGAAATTATTGAACATGGCATTAGTAGTGAGTCACCAGACCAGTAATAAAATTTTCAAATTCATAGCCATATTCTTCCACCTCATCATCTTTCGCCTTATTCTTCCACCTACCTAACATATTCGATTAAGAATCAAATTTATGCAAGTAACACAATTTTGAGAAATGGCAGCAAGAATTTTATATTTTTTAGTAATTTTATACAATGCTAAAATATTTTATAAATGATATTTAGTTTTCTGATGTTACATAAAAGAAGTTTAGGGTAGATATCACAAAAGTAAAGTTGAATGTAATATACCCATTCTTTGAAATTTCATTTTGTCTCTTTCACTCTGTTGCTTCCAACCTCATTTCATATGATAAATTACGTAAACTGGTTTTATTAATTTTAATAAAAAATTAGCTCATTTTTAATTATCTATTAGTTTAATGTTCTACTAGGTGAAAGGATTGAAAGAAGCACTCGAAGATTCAATGAGCGGTGTTTCTTCGAATTATTCTCCCAAATATGCCGAACAAACCTATGAAAACATGTCTCGCCTCAAAGGAGGAAATGCAATATTCACACTTCCAAATACGCTGATCAAATGTGCTGGAGCCCCGCTTAAAGCCTGCTATCTTACCGAGGACTACATTAGAAATGTAAGTTTAAACCATTCTTTACTTTAATTTAGTTTCATAGCATTTTTACCCTTTAGAGATACCTACATAATTATGTTTGAGCTTGTCTAAAGTACTAGTAATTATATAAAATAAACCCCGAAAGTGCTAAAATTTAAATTCAATACGAATATCGTTAATTCTTTTAGTAACTGCTTGAATTAATTTTTTTTTCCTCACATGTAGCTTAGTATTATTGACCTGTTGTTTTTTTTAATGCAGCCCAGGATTTAATTTATAGGTAAGTCCTCCACAGTTTTACAACTTATTCTCATGTTTTATCATAAAAATATAAGCTTGTATGAATTAATGGTATATGGAAGGGGGGGGGGGGCGAATGACTCATTCAACGGGTGAACTTTAACCAGCTTGATGTTAAAATATTTCAAATAACTGTATTTTAAGTGTATAAGTGTGTTTCCATTACGATTGAATAGATTCAACCGAAATTCGTCTTTTTGGTCAGTTTTGAAAATCCATTTGGCCTGGGTCGTCTTTGACGTGACTGATTCTTTATATCAAATAGCACCGCCCGGTTGAATAGAACTAAAAACTATTAACATTTTTAAGCGCATCAGTTTTGAAAACGCAACCAACTACGTAAATTTCCGCTGTCTTATAAAATACTGGGTGTAATTTAACTGTTGTACTAATGTTAACCTCAAAATTTGATCACTTTGAGTCATAATTTGACAAGAAATGCACCCGCTTTGGACAGCAAGACTTGACGATTCTGGTCGTTCCAGCCTATAAGGATATCGCTAGCTTTACGTTCGTCCGATGAATAAATGTGTCATAAGCCCCCTACCCAAATAGAAGCCAGAGGAAAACAAACCTGGAGAAATATATTAATGGTTATTACTTGCGGGAATGAAATCCAACCAAATTTTAATAGTCTTTAGTGATCTTTTCTGATTTTTAGTGAAAAAAAGAAAACAGAATAACATAAGGTTGACCGGTGCAACAGTCCAATTGCACCAGAATACGCGCACCGCAGGCGACGTAACCCCATGAGCTCCTTCACATGGTTGTGGGGTAACCTCGTTTGAGGTTTAGGCCTCAGGAAGGGGAAGAAAGTGGTCAGAGGTACTTCATTCGAGCAGCGGAGCAACAGTGAGCTTCATGAGATCTTTGAGCTGCCTACGGTGGATGAATTCATCCAACGTAGACATATCAAATTTTTCGACTCCCTGCAATACTTGACAAACCCGGTGTTTAACACTATAACCCCCGCTCCGTTCCCCCATCGATGGCAGGACGCTGTCGAGGCAGGAACGCTTTAGTCTTAGGTTCTAGGTTTAGGTTTTAGTGTTTTTTGTGCTTTTTTAGTGTTTTCACGGTTGTAAGCAGAAGGTGAGCCTCATCACCTAGTGTTGTAGATGTGTTTTTTTGACTTTTTTACTACAAATTGAAATGTATCATATTTATGCACTCCTTCGAATTCATCTGCGTATTCAATACGAGGATCTAATTGTAATCCAATAATTTTTTGTTCATTGTAAATAATAAAGAGATTTTGAAAATTTAAAAAAAAAAAAGGAGAAAAAGAAAAAAGTTTTTAGTGATCTGTTGATTAAATGAAAATCCAGATCAGATGCTTTGACCGTGTCCTTGAGGGTCCCTCTGTTCAAGAGTCTTAAAGTTGTATGAAATTATTTGATAGTAAAAAAAAAAATTATAATTATAGTAGGGTATCATATTAAAGAACCTCTATATCGTGATTGAACAATATGTAATTATTCTAAACCGTAATTACAAAAAGTTATTAAAACTGTATCCCTGCATCCAAACTTCACATTCTATCCGTTGCTGGGGGAAAAAAATGATTGGGGATTTTTTCTTTGAAATATGTAACTTTGTTACACGTATATTTAAAATATTACGTAATATTTACAATCTTAGAATGTTCATGCCGCCTGCTGAGAACTCCGAAATTGTCGAAAACGAGTTAAACAGGGCGAAGGGTTTAAGCGACAACTCAAATTTTTTCAAAACCTTTATTAATAGTATTACAATGAACAAATAATTTTGATTTACAATTTTCTCCTCTTTCTGCGATGTAGTTAACATTGTTTTTTTAAAGGGGTGATATGATAATAAAAAAAAAAAAATTGTTTCCTATCATATTGACTAGGACATCAAATTTTCTTTCTGATTAATAATAAACAGCATGTTTTGAGGCTTAATTCGACTATAATTAAGTCTAAAGCCCTTGAAAACGTTTCTGTAGCCGTAATGTGGTGTTTTCACACTTGACTTGAGATATTTTTTGCTACACGATAAAATCTTAAAACAACTGGGCAGGAAAACTGTCACCTTGTTTGCGGTTTCCCTTCTGCTGTTTATTTTGCGTAAATTCATCATCGTCTTTCTGGGAAGTCGATCTTTCCTGGTTCGAGTTTACGATTCTTCGTAATTATTAATTCTCTCCGCCTTATTTCTTAGTATTTCTTCCTTCTCTTTTTTTTTTGCCACCGATAATTGGAACACTGCTCATTACACACTTTACCGTGAAATGGCTTGTCTTGCAACTGACGGGGGTCAGTCGGCCTTCTGAATCGATTGAGGATGCATATGTATGGCTGGATGAAGTGAAAAGGGAAATTCCCCGGGTTTGCGAGTCATATCAGACGTCATAACATAATTTGTTCTTGTTTACGCGCTCATTAACCATAGGCGGAAGCTCAATTGTATTATACAATGCTTTACAATTACTGTCTTCTGTTTTGAACATATATACATGTTCTTTATGTTTAATAAAGAATACCCCGTGACAAAGTGGTTTCAATAATTAGTCGAATAGGATCATTCCTTTCCCGTTCATTCGGCTTTCGTCTGTCAGTCGTTAAAATGATTCAATCGATCTCAAGTTTTAAATAATTGGTACGATCAATGTTCAGTTGTGCCATCACCTGACACACACTCGTTGCAGCACCTGACCAACCCAGTGTTTAATACTATGACCCCGCCATCCCTCCCGCATCGATGGCAACAGACTGTCAGGGGAAAATTAGGTTAAGAATTAGTAAGTTAGTTTTAAGCTTTTGATCAAAAAGGTGAGCCCCATCACCTTTATTAGTCAGTTTAGTCCAGTCACGTATAATATGTATCATTATTCTTGTCTATTCCATTATATAATTTTTATAAAATAACAAAACCTGTATATAATGTAGTGACGCTACAGGAAATACAAAAATAATTTGTAAATAGATTCGCCTGAGGATCTATAATTGCGTATAATTATCTGTAAATTTAAAGGGGCTATGATGGGCCCGTTTCGTTAACTTTTTAGATTTCTCAAGTCTCAGCTGAGAAGTTGTTTAAAATTAATATTAATTGAGGTACTCAGAACCTGTTAATTCGCCCTCAATGTGTGCAACTTAGCTGCAGAGCATATTGTTGTGCTGTATACTCATAGATACATTCGAATCCGGCTGTAATACACTTAATTTATGGAAATTCTTATATAAAATACTTATTTATGAAATTCGTTTTTTACGTCAGTTTTGAAAATGCACTTGCCCTGGGTCGTCTTTGACCTGACTGATTTTTTACTCACCTTGCCGTGCTGAATATTTTAGATCAAATAGCACCGCCCGGTTGAATAGAACTAAAAACTATTGACATTTTTGAGCGCATCAGTTTTGAAAACGCAACCAACTACGTAAATTCCCGCTGTCTTATAAAATACTTATCTTATAATACCGTGTGTAATTTAACTGTCGTATTAATTCCAGGTGTTAATCTTTTCGTAGAATGGAACCTCAAAATTTGATCACTTTGAGAGCATATTGTTGTACAGTATATTTATGTCCGTATTTTAGCGATGAGCCGTTTTTTTTCGTCTTATTTTTTTTTTTTTTAATGGTTTGTTGATGAAATAATCTTAATCTAAACTAAAGCTTAAATTTTAGCTGTATTTTACTATACCATACCTGTACTGAACTCATCGAACTTCTTCCCTGCATCCAAACTTCACATTCTATCCGTTGCTGAGGGAAAAAAAATGATTGGGGATTTTTCTTTGAAATATGTAACTTTGTTACACGTTTATTTAAAATATTACGTAATATTTACAATCTTAAAATTTTCATATCGCCTGCTGAGAACTCCGTACGGAACCCTCCGAGTTAAACAGGGCGATGGGTTTGAGCGACAAAAAAACAAATTTTTTGATTTACAATTTTCTCTTTCTGCGATGCGCTGATGCATTCGAAGGATGTCATAAATATAATACAATTCTTATTGATGTTAAAACGTCAACACATACACAACACTAGGTGATGAGGATCACCTTCAGCTTACTACCGGGGGGGAAAAACCCCACTAAAAACTAAACTTATATCTAGAACCTAAGACTAAAGCGTTCCAGCTGCGACAGCGTCCTGCCATCGTTGGGGGAACGGAGCGGGGGTTATAGTGTTAAACACCGGGTTTGTCAAGTATTGCAGGGAGTCGAAAAATTTGATATGTCTACGTTGAATGAATTCATCCACCGTAGGCAGCTCAAAGATCTCGTGAAGCTCACTGCTGCTCCGCTGCTCGAATGAAGTACCTCTGACCACTTTCATCAGTATACCGTTTTGGAATTGTTGGAGTCGCCGAGCTGTCATATACGTCAGATGACGAAAAAGCGGTGCACCATACAGTAGAGTAGGCCTGAGTACACTCTTGTATATCAGTAGCTTGAGACGCAGTGATAGATTGGGGTAGGTTAATAAATGCGTGAGCCGGTCAGACTTGATGCGTGTTAGTTTCAACTTCTTCGTAAAGTGGTTACGAAAATGGAGATGTCTGTCCATTTTAATTCCCAGATATACTAGGTCGTTGGCTGGTGAATTTTCCTCCGTTCCTACTATGTAACTAGTAGGGAGCGGGCTTTTTCCCTTTTGAAAAGAGAAAATTACACAGTCAGTCTTACCCGCGTTTACAGAGATATTGAGCCTCCCCAATCTCTCACTGATCTGGTTACAGGCTACTTCAGTCTGTCTAAGCTACCTTGGCGCTCATGCTGCTACTGTACACCGCTATGTCATCTGCGAAAGCAGCAATTGTTGTGTTTTGGGTCTGGGGCTAAAACTGAGACATATATGTATAATAAAAGGATAGGATTCTGGGAAGTAGGTGGAGGTCTTGGAAGGATGCGGTTGCTTACTTAAAAATAACACGAACCATCAGTGACTTCCAAGAAGTCAAGAGGCAGGTATACAGTTCTGCCCAGGCCCCTTCTGCTTTCAGCATTATATATAATATTATCATTATAATATTCTTAGCATTATAAAACTTAAGATAAATACTATCCTGGTTATTTTAGTTTTTATTAAGTATTTTACTTTTTCGTTAATAAAATAATTTTTGCTGTAAAAATTTCATTTATCACTACTTTTTGTGATACTAAATGCGAGACCTTGTCAATAGTTCCCTGAAATGCACTTAGTAATCTTATCAGTTGTAGAAATTGGTTAGAATTTAATAAGTGAACTAACTTGTTTTATTAATGAATGTATTTTGTTAAAACAGAAATTGTATAAGAGGCTGACAAATAAATGAGAAAAATATAACTTTCTGGCGTTTAGATAATAGATGCCGTTTCACAGTGATAAGCAAGTTGCTCATTTTATGAGTTTTTGATCGTTCTAAAAGAGTTTTTATAGACGAAATAATCTGAAATATAATAAAACTATTAAAATTGGTTGGGAATTTATCTGTGGTTTCGGGTTCTAAATAGGTAGATAAGTCAAATTAAACGTAAATACGAGATTGGCGGGGTAGGCAAAAACGGTTTGGTAGGCTTTGTACGCTCTTTGAAGACAGGTATTATTTATTTCCAAGGCATTTGGTCCTTACTGCTGCAAACACAAACAGAATTCATTTTTATCAAACACGTTGCAGGAAAATATATATTTTTAGTCTAGCCTACTTTATTTCCCGGAACCGCTTATTTCATATTACAGTAGAATCCCGATAATTCGCCTTGTCAAGGGACTGACTGTTTGGTACGAATTATCGGAAATACCAATTATCGGGAGTACAAAATTAAAAAACGTATTAATGCTGTCGGGCTCAGTTTAACTGGGTATCCCCAAAGTGGGGAGGAGACGCCCGCCGCGGGCTAGGGTCGCTACAACCTCTTAGCCCGCCGTCCGGCGAGCTCCCAGAAAGAGATAAGGCGGGCGAACCTGTAGTCTTTCACCCTGGCTGCCGACCTAGTCGGGGGGCAGCTTTAATTCGCTTTGATCTGACTCCATAAGATCTTTGAAGGTGTGTGCCCCGACAAAGCACTATGTTCAGGAGAAGAGGTACAGGGTAGGTTTATAGGTAATTTATGTGGTCTTGGAATGACCACAAATTCACACTCGGTATCTAAGGGTAGGCGAAAACCGTCCGGATCCCAAAGGCGAGTGTGAACCAGAGAGAAGCAGACTGGATTGCCGTGGGAGACGCTACGAGGTAAATTTGTTGGGACACGGCAACCGTCGTCCGCGAGGGAGAGGTCTCTCCCAAGGAGGTGCTAGTTTTAGCGAGACGAAGGCAGAGGTTCCCACTAGGAAGGTGTGGGGTCTGACAACGCCGGACTAAAACATAGCGAGGTTAGGAGAGAGAGATGCAGAAGTAGTTGAATGAGAAGACCATGGTTTTGAGTAGAGCATCAAACGCCAGTACAGAGATAGTGAGAGAGAGAGAGAGAGAGAGAGAGAGAGAGAGAGAGAGAGAGAGAGAGAGAGAGAGAGAGAGAGAGAGAGAGAGAGAGGGATATTGTTGAGAAGTTGGAATGGTCTGACCTTTCTTTTTCTTTAAGTTCTCCGTTGTAAAGAGCTGCAGAAATCAAAATCATGAAAAAATGGTTGGGACGGCCACTGGGAAGTTACATAATAATGATTGGCTGCAGAGTGGGGACTTCCGTGATGGATCCTTCAATTGAGAAGTAACAGGCATCTTCAGTGTCCAGTCAAGATAATGTTCGCTTGTACGGCAATAATACAATCAGAGAGAGAGCGAGCGAGCGAGATTCGTCAGTCTGTTTGGCCAGTGTTCCAAGCCACCCACGAGGTCCTGGCCAAGGCTTCGTTACCTTTTTGTTTATAGTGGAAAGGTATCGCCCCACTCACTGAAATGTGGCTCATCTCAGTATTTGGTTTTACTTTGAGGGCAAATAAAGAACTATTTGTTATGAGGAATCACGTATGAAAAGAAACTAAAAGTAACAAATCCTTTCAAACCCTGTTTCCTTTCTTTTCAGATATAGTGTTCGCTGTATGCAGGTATAAAATTAAGAGTTACTTTATTCATAAAGTCCATTTTTTAGCTTCACTCGTGCTAACCATTTACAGATATGATTCTATTGTATGTTGTTTGTCAAAGTCACAACACATAGTCATGAGCATCAGGATTTAATGTGATGATAGTCGTTTTTATCTTCATTGCCCGAGTGTGTTATCAATTGACGATATGTCATTTTTTTTTTTTCATGCTAAGTGCAAAAAGGCATTACAGCAGTCTATAAAATTGCTTTTACAGCCGTAACAGAACCCTTAATTGTACGATTTATCACATTTGAATTGTTTGTTTTTTTTCATTGTACACAATTGGTATCACACTGGAGTTTCCCTTTTTTTAATCATTGAGGAGATAAATTTACCTTTCAAAGTGGGAGATTCAAACCTGCAGTTAAAGTGTGCAAGGTACATCATCTTTAATTATTTCTATTAGCCTTAAATAATGTTTGGCGTTAGGGAAAAATGGTACCATGACCTATACAAATAGGTACATAAAGCATTATGCACTCATCATAGGTTAGGCCTTCTGAGTTCACCTTCAAGCAATGAAGTAATCTTTCTCTTTGTGATTCTTGTTAACCCTCCTCCCGAGTCTACAAAAAATATATTTATCATTATTATTTTAAAAATCTTTTTTAAAATATATTAATAAGTTTTAAATAATATGATTTCAGAGTATTATTGGTTACAATGTATAATTTAGTCTATTTGAAATATTTCATATTAACATAATTGGCTTTAGAAATTCATCTATAATTTTATAATAGTTAGTTACCTAATCATTACAATAACGGTGATTTATAAATAAGTGGATATATTCTTGTCTGGTGCAGGATGAGTAGTCATTGCCTTCCGGGCTTCAAATTGCTGGGCTGGGCTCAGACGAACAAATTTCTCTGAAGGTCTAGATAGGCTCTATGCTATGACAAAATTGCTACTTGCTCTGACGAAACACCCTCCCCCCTCCAAAAATTGAGGTTCTGATATTTGAAAAGATTTATAAAATCTTGATTTTACATGGGACTACTAAAAAAACATTTTTGTGCTGTCAAAAATCTGTTTTATTTTGCAAAATACATCTAATATGAAATATTTTGTCAATGATAATAATTAAACTGCGACTTACTGCTCTTTCCATGCCGTTGGCTTCACTTTGTAATACCATTGCTATTAAAAAATCTAAAAAGTTTTTTTTTACCTTTCCCATCCCTACATTCAATTATCCCTTACTACCTGACCTCAGACCCTAGGACCTCTCTACACTGTATTGCTAACTTGTTTTTTATTTTAAAATAAAATTTAATTTGATCATAAAAATATTGTTTTCTGTTCTGAAGTCAGGACTTCGTGACAAAGTGAACTTCTACTATCGAACTTCCCTTCCAGTTATATTTTCTGTCAAACATTACGCTGAGAAGTTGGTAAAGTTGTGTGAAAAACGAGATATAGATGTAGGATTTAAACAAGAACTGGTTGAAGTAAATCACCACTCCAGGGAAGCAAAGTTTCGACATATAGATCGCCCTCTTGAAATCGAAACTATGCAGGTATTAAAAGATATTGTATAATTTCAATTTCAGAATCATTTTCATAACAAGGAACGCTCTTTTTTCTTTAATTTACCCTTTCTTTATGTTAGTCTATATTACTTTGAAGTAATCTATTAACTGTATCATTAACAATTTTTGATGTAAACTTTTCTCAGTATTCGATGCTGCATGCTGTTCCACCCATGTCACCGCCAAAACTATTATCTGAATCAAGCAAGGATCTTGTTGATCATGCTGGATTTTTAAAGATTAATAAGTTGACATTACGTCATGATAATTTTTCCAATATATTCGGCATAGGGGACTGTACTAATTTACCCACGTCTAAAACAGCTGCTGCCGTAGGTAATTAACTCACTTTACAGCTTTGTAATAACTCACTTTGACACAAATCCTTTCTTTGTTTATGTTATTGATTTTTGTGATTAATTATAGCTGGTCAGGTTGGAGTGCTTTATAAAAACTTGATAAACGCAATGAGTGGAAAAGAAACTTCATCAAAGTATGATGGGTATACATCTTGCCCACTAGTAACAGGCTTCGGCTCTTGTATTCTAGCAGAATTCGATTACAACCTTCAGCCGTTGGAAACTTTCCCGTTAATAGACCAAAGCAATGAACACCTGTCTATGTACATTATGAAGAAGGATTTAATGCCCGTCATGTATTGGCAAGGAATGGTCAAGTAAGTTAAACTCAATTATATCATGTTACAGATCGAGTCATTTTTAGGTGTTTTTTAAAATCGGAAACCCTTCCATTTTTACTAGCGTCTCAACTCTCTGCCCAAAGAGATTGCAAGTCCTCTGGTTTGACCTATAAAAATAAAATTGTATGAGGGAGATTACATTTGATTACCTAGCGACATGAAAAATGTACTCTGTGTAAAACTATAACCTCTAAAATAATTAATTACTTGTTAATAAAAATATAAATATATTTCTATTATACAGAGGGGTCCAAAAAAATGTACCAACTGGTTAACAGTCCATAACTTGCTAACTAATTGACGGAGTTGTCTCATTTTTGGTGAAAGTGTAGCTTAAAGTCCAACTTAAAGCTAGGTGTTCGAAATGGTCACCATTAACATCCACACACAAACGATGCCGCCGAACTACTGACTGCAACGTGTTCAGTTGGATATTTGCACATGAATGTACGATGGATTCTCGAAGTTCATCCAATGTGCATGGCTTTTGTCGATAAACGACGTCCTTTAGTGTTTCCCACAGGTAAAAGTCCAGAGGAGTTAAGTCTGGGGAACGTGGTGGATACTCTACAGCACCTCTACGGCTTATCCATCTTTCTGGTAGATTTGGCACCATCCTGTTGAAAGTAAAATCTTCCGTCTCCATACAAGTCTTGGATGGCAGGTAAAATGGATGTTTGAAGCTTCTGAAGGTACACCTCACCGGTAACTGTGCCGTCAAAGAAGAATGGCGCAATCATATGGCTTGTATGGGGATCACCAGAACTACAAACTATTACACTACCAAAAATGAGACAACTCCGTCAATTAGTTTGCAAGTTATGGACTTTTAAACAGTGGATACATTTTTTTGGACCCCTCATTGAGTAGGGCGTCAAATTATAGGTATTAAGCTCTTGATTAATATGTAATTTTTTACTTATTTATACAATATCATTTAAATCCTGTTTATAAATTTTAACTCAACTCTTGTTTATAGTTGTTAATTTGGATGTTTCATTTAGTTGCTGGATGGCACTAAAAGTAAAAACCAATATTTACACTGAAATTACAAGTTTAAATTAGTTAAATATTTCCCTATTATTTTGAGTAGGGTATAAAATTAAAGATATTGTTACCCTGATTAAAATAATATGCAACTTGTGTTTATAATCGTAATCGTACAAGGCCATGAATACTGTTAGTAAACTCGTGTTTAGAACTTTTACTCAACCAATGACGACATTTTTGCATTGTAGATCTATACGATACCCCAATGTTATAAATAAAAATAATCCTATGAAAAATAATGTTGCATTAAGCAATTAATTACTATGTGATGACAAAAAAAAAAAAAATGGTTTCTATCACATTGCGTAAGGTATCCAACTAAAGGTCTTGGCCTGTTAATTAATTAAAAATATGAATGTGTTGGGAGTTTAGAATATAATACAAAATCAGGTAAGTGACAATTTTTTTTTTAAAATATTTACATGAAACAGCTTCGACAATCCCATGTTGGCAGCTGAGACCGTTGCCCTGCATTTTTGTTATTCTTAGAGGACAAATGTCCCAGTATGTAGTTAATTTAATGTGAAGTATCAAAATATTATTCATGTCAGAGAAACTGCTTTTGAATATGTATGTTAATAACAATAGTTCAATGGAATTTAAGGAATCAATCAAGAACGAGTTGTCCATCGCTGAAACCTTGAGAAATAGTGTGATACTACTGCGGTCTTATTAACTTTTTAAATGGCTAGGTGGTAGTGTTCAAATCACAGCCAGGATAATTTTTTTAAATGTTGTTTGCAAGGAGGCCAAGATTTAGTGTCCACTAAATTGGATATGTTAAATTATCAGGTTTAGAGAGGCACCTTGGCCAACCATGAAGAGTGTTGGTGCTGATCAGACATTACAAATAGCTGAATGAGATTGTTACATTCATATTTCCGAAGTTTCTCTACCATCAATAGAGCTCAGTTCAAATGCAAAAGATACGAGATGATAAGCTATATCATTTTGCCCTTGCCTTAGCCAGAAATTTAATTTAGACACAATATCTGTAATTGGTAGCAACTAGAATTATTAACATTTTACATCAATAAGGTTAATATTAGGTTGGTGCGAATGAAATGTTGGATTCTTAAGTGAATATATTAAACTGCATATTTTTCCAAAAGCTGTTTACTTAGTCAAAATACTTTACTTCAATACACTTTTGCCAACGAGATTTTAATACATAGATGCTTGTTTTGAAGAAATTCTGATCTTTAGAATCAATGAACTCTGATATGGCATTTTCCAAACTGTCTTCATTTTTGTACTGTTTAGCCCGTAAAAACAGTTCTAAATGTTTAAATAAATGAAAGTCGGTTGGCGAAAGATCAGGTGAACAAGGTGGGTGCTGCAAAATTTCATATTTTAATTCATTTAATTTCGCAATTGTTTTGTACGATGTATGCGGCCGAGCGTTAAATCGGGTTAGCAATGATGAGCATACGTTCAAGCGATCCAGCTTATTTTGCTCGGTTAGTTCGTGCGGTATCCACTTATCCATTTTTTTCACTTTGCCAATTTCAGGTAGATGTCGCAATATTGTTGTATGGTCAACTTCTATTCTGGCAGCAAATTCCCTTGAAGAAACAGTTGGATTCGTTTCCACCAATGATTTCAGAGCATTATTTGTCACAGATGTTTTTGGTCTTCCACGCGGTTCATTTTGCAGGAAAAAATCACCAAACCGAAATTTTTCAAAGCAACGCTGCACTTTTCAATCGTTCACAGTATTCTCCCCAAACGCCTGATTTATATTGCGTGCAGCATTATTACCAAGTTTATACTCGTATAAGAAAATTCCACGAATATCGGTTGAATTCATATCGGTGCAAAATTCTAAGCAAATAACAAAAGTGAACACTTTTGAGAAAATCTTTGCTAAAATGTGACTCTGGCAATGGACAGCAAGTACGACTATAAACCAGGTCATGTAAAAAACAAAAACAGGGAGACAAACAGAAAATCCGACATTTCATACGCACCAACCTAATATATATAACTTTGACCATAGTTTTGTTTCCCCCCTTATTTCTAATGGTGTACTGAGAATATTTTCACCGAATTAGATATTTATTTAATTTTTTTTTCAGAGGTCATTGGAGTGGACCAGGAATCTTACGAAAAATGCTTCATTTAGGTCAAGGAAAATAATGAGATCGTAGTATTCATGTCAACTAATTTTTTTAGCATTCTTCATGAGAAATAAAATAATAACTACCTGATGTTATATGCTTTTATATATATAATTTTCTTTATTATGAATATTATTAATGTTGCTAATATATCGAGATATAATAGAAAAAAATATATAAACCTAAATTTTATTGAAAAAAAAATTGTTTGTTTTAACAACGCTACTTAATTGTTCCAAATTATGTACAATTACAAAATTAATATGAATTCAACGTTGTTTTTTTTTAATGAAGAAACTTGACGGTACAAATATATATATCAATATGTAACATGAAAATCATAAAATAATAAAGAATAAGGCATAAGGGATGAGCTCGTAGCTGGTTGGGTATAATTAGCACCTCATACCCAAATCAAGCTACGGAAAGCTCAAATTGTTAATATGCCAAAATTGTACATAATTACAGCTAGTAGTAACAATTAAAATAAACCGAAATATATTGTACATATATTTTTATCTAAATCTTAACACAAATCAACAAGAGGTATTGGGAAATTTACAAATACAGTGCTATATTTTCTTGAGTAAACTTTGCCATTTCTGTCGTAATAGAAGTACCTAACAAAATTGTAAGAAACTCGGAACCTTTATTTTTTATTGATTTCAGAAAATAAGTTCCCAATAAGGCTTATAGTCTTTCAGTTTTACCATGTGGTGATTTGATAAATAAAGTTAGAAAAACTGGGACACTTTCAGCCTTTTAGGAAATTAATTCTTCTTAAGACTTGTACATTCAATAAATTTAGACAAGTGTGGAGTGTCACTTTCAAGAATAATTTATTTTTAATATCAGATGACAAAATTTACAAAATTAACATATAAATTCGATGAATAATGGACGGAGTCACAAAAAACTAACAAATTGTCATTCGCTTGGCACCTAAAGGTTATTTGGTTGCGAAGAAAAAGACACTCGTATCGTATTCAACTTAAAAGTTATGAGGTAGATATAAATACGTCAATGATTTTAAACGCACAAATAATGCATCTTAATTTACAATTGCGTTTTGGTATTAATCTATTATAATACATTCTACAATTCATAATTACTTAAATTGTATCCTAAACTTGTTAAACTAATCCAGTCTTACTATTAAGAAGATTATTATGATATATAACAGTGCTTGAACTATAAAAGTTACAAACAAGAAACAAAATAATTTTCCTCTCCTATCTCTCCTCTTGTATAAGCTTACAATACATATAAGAAAAAAAAAAAACCCTAGATAGCAACATCAGAGGTACAATTCAATATATACATACAAAAACACAAACATTTGTTAAATTTACAATCAGTTACAATCATGAAAAGTTAAATTTATTAAACATCATATTGGTCTCGGCTACAATTACAAAATAGGAATATTTTTTTTTTTTTTTTTTTTAATAAAGGAATACATATTAGTATTAGGCATCAGATTTAGTTTCTAGTCCTAACAGTCAGTCATGTGTACTAGCACATAAATGCTTAATTAAGTAAATAAAAAAAAAAAACTAACGTTACATATACTTTATATATATATATATTTATTTACATACATTGGTTATGATGATGCAAAAATAAATTGCAACAAATGTGCGAATTTAAAAAACAAAAACGTTATTTATACATAGCGGGGGGGGGGTACATCCCTCAAGTGAATTTTCACAACCTCTTTTTATCTATTCCTAAGCTGCTTTAATTATTTATTATATAAAACTTTGTAACGACTATTAACCACTTTTTTAAAATATCTACACAGATACACGCTCATGATATACCCACTCATACTTTTAATTTCAAATCGGTTTGCCAAAAAATCATTCATCCAGTCAACAACGCTTAAAATACGCCGTGGATTATATATAATACAAATTGCTTCTAAACTGATTCAACCGCGCTAATTTTTTTTTTTTTAATATTTTTTTGTTTTAATAAAAGAAAAATAGTTCAGTCTTATACATAAAAGAATAGATGGCAGAAATATATGTTTCTTAAATCCAGCCTTTGGTTTCTTAATTGCGATAATGACGCCCGCCACCATCCAAGCCAACCTATGAACAGTTAAAATTTTAATGAATCTCTTATAAATTACTATTGTTAGTTGGAAAAGGATAGCTTTAAAATTAATTTGTTTCAGGCCACTTAATTAATAATTTAATATTAACAATTTTAAATAATTAGTAGTAATTTTTTTTTACTAGCTTTTGCACACATCTTATTTTACCATGCATTAAAAAAAAAACGAGTCTTAATTCAGAATCTGATTGATGTAATGGAAATGCCTGGACTCGGCATGAAATAGAAAACTCTTTTTAAAGTTAAAATTAGACACATGTAAGGGTTCAGGAATAAAATGTTACCGACTATTCAAAATAAGGAAAATTATAGATTAATAGAAATTATCCTTATTTTAAAACTGTAAAAATAGTTTCTTTTCGTATGATATAAATGTAAAAGTGACAATTTGCATATTCCTGTATGTTACATACAAACAAAAAGCAATCTTTATAGATTATATTGAAAATGTACTAAAAAGGGAATTATCACTTTTACAACAGGCAAACAATTCCTAACCTGATCTCCTTCCATATAAGTTGTTGATCATGCATTTTATTTTATAAGTAGTTACTTACAATTAAACACAGTTCATGCAGTATCATGCTCAGATATGAATTAATGCACAAGCACTAGTTACTATAGAAACTGTCCAAAAGAGTGGTGTAAGTACATCAGGGACGAACTGTTTTTTTTTTTTAAATATAAATAAAGACAACATACTCACGACACCTTGAGATAATTCAGCGCTATAATTTTCACTGTACAATAACAACAATAATATTACAAATAAATTCACGTGGCATAATAATAAATTCTGATATATTTATTCTAGTGAATTTATTTATTTCTGTAACAAGTTGAAACGTTTACTGTAGACAATTTTATGGAAAGTACTTTTAAACCGACGACTTATGTATATACTTGAAGAAAACAAAAAGCTGTAAATGAATTTGTAATTTGGAACTGGAGAACTTAGTTCTGGTTATATTTAGCAATTGTAACTATAAAAAAAATTGTACTATAAAGTTTTTATTTTATGAATATATAACAGTTGTTTTTATAAATAGCCTGTACATAAAATAATTTAATACATAGATAAAATTAATTAAGGTAACAACAATAATCTTAATATATTTTTTTTTACTTCTCTTTTCATTTTTTTTATATACAAAATATAAATTTTACTGAAATCATTTAATATGTACATGAGGCAGTGTTAATAAATAATAGTGAAAAAATAGCAACTTTATTTTAGTCACACCGCACCCTCCCTGAAGAAAACAATTAATTTAAAAATATTTTTGGTCTCCTTGATAGGAACTTTTGATTTTAATCTATAACAGTCAAATCCTTATGAATAAGTTAGTTTTTATATATTAAGTACTTTTTAATTTTAATTGTTTCATAACAATATTAAAGAAATGCCAAATATTACAGATTAAAAATAAGTTAAATCTAATCATTTACAATGGCACTTTTTCAAACTGTAAGCTCTGTGTGTTTTATTTACACGATTTTTTTTTTTTTTTAATTATGTAACTTTATTTTTTATTATGTTATTAGGAAAAATATAATAATCACATAAAATTAAAAACATGATTAAATATAATTTTTATCATTACTACTAGAGGAGCCTATTACTGACAAAAACAGAACTAAAATTACAAATACAGTCTTCATTCCAAGGTAAAAGTATAGTAAAATATGTAACATAACAAAAAAAAAAATAGGTAACAACACCTGAAATTAAAGTACGATTTACATGTAATGTACATTCCCCGAGCATGCGAAAATATTTAGTGCATATAGATTATACTACTTATGCATGCTGAAAAGTTGTGTAAAAAGTAATAGAATAACAGATTGAAAAAGGCTAGAGGACTACAGTTAAATAAAAAATACTAATAAAAATAAAATAACAAATAATTACATGCTTACGTTCAGACAAAAAATGTATTAAACATTATATTGTATGTTTTATGCAAAAATATGAGATAAAAACTAAAAGTACTCCTATATTAAAAACATGAGTGAGACTTCAAGAACAAATAATTCAAGTCGAAAGAGGGTTTCAAGACAAGTAAGAGAGGGATCTTCAATAAACCACATAAGCAGATTACTTGACGACGAATAACCTGATTGTGAGAATATTAGTGAATATAAAAGATTTTAAAATTTCTTTGTAGATCTGCTGCTAATTTAGAAAATAGCGAGACCTCATTTATTAGTCAGTTACCCTGCTTAGTGGGCATTCCCTAAGTAATAAGTACATAAACACTGATCACAAATTAAAATGTGAAGAAAGCCTATTGTTCGATTTTAGTTCCTACAATGATAATTGCCAGGTCATCAATGAAGAGATCTTATAAAAGGTATTTCATAGATTTACTACTTCTTCATGATGTTAATATCTATAAGGGATTATTCTTGATTCAAATATGGTTTCTTAATGACTCCAAGCTGTTAAATTATAAAATATCGGTCATTTAAACAATATATGCATATATCAAAGGTTAAATCGTCCTAAAGATAGAAAATAATAATAATAAACAAATCAGGGGATTCAATTATTGGCAGGTTGCCAATTTCAAACAGGCATACATACTGACAACGAAATGTAGTAATGAGCCAATTTTTTTTTTTTTAAACAAATTGAAACTCCTAGTTTTAATTTTGATTTGAAAGAACTTATATTAAACACCCTGTTCAATTTAATTACAATATATATATGTATGTATTTGTTTGTACATTTGTATGGTAATTTTAATCTCCTGCCATTTAATACATTTCTATGCACTCGAAAAGTATTTAGTACTTTTAAAGAGATTCAGTATTAAAAATAAGACCTTAATTTTTATATATATATTCCAATTAACTGTAATTAATTTACCTTATATTTCAATAATCTTATAACTTTACAATAACTAAAAACTAAAATTGGATTATATTATAAAAATATGTCACGTTGTTTTTAGAGCTTCCTTTATCAAGTCAAAATGAGACTAAAACATCAGTTTGACAGTTAAGAAAACGCTAGTTGAGATTATAAAACACGACCAACTATGTAATCAGCAATGACACTACAGATTAAAAAACTTCATTTCACAAGATAATAATAAAAAAAACAAAAGAACTGTTTGTTAACATAAAACCAAGGTTTTTTTGTTTTTTTCAACCAGTTTCGATAATAAAATAAAATGGCACATCATAACAAAATGGCAACATTACTTTGTAGATACACAAAATAAGAAATCATCACCCATGAAGACATTCTAAAACAAAAATGGCCAACATTTTATTTAATTGGATCAGCGATATGTTTTTTTATAAAAGCAAAGTGATTGAATACTTTGAATGATCCTTCTATTATGCATGTGTATTTTTGTAAATAACATTCCCAGCTCTAAAGAGTAAAAAAAATAAAAAATAAAAAAAACCTGGATCTTAGATAAAAATTAAATAAAGTACACCTGAATTATTTTTACAGAGAGCAATCTTACTTTTCTATTCAGCCAAAACGTACTGAATAAATTTCCGAAGGGTAGCCCATGGAAAGCTTATTTCCTCTTCCCCTTGCCCTTTTCACAACAAAACAAATAAAATTAAGAATGATATAAAATTCAACATGTATAAAATTCAATAACATACAATACTAATGTTTACAAAAGAAAAAGCTCAGTTCTGTTTTTTTATTAAAGCAATAACAAGCCCTTTTTCTTAATATTTCCCCTACTTGTTTGGTCAATATACAGTAACACCAGGCCTCAGTCCCTAATAAGAAGTGTATTTAGGCCATTAATTGATTAAAATGAATAATAAAAAAGAATAATTAATCCCACTAATATTGTGACGACTGATTCTAGCCCAAGCAATAAATAAGTGTCTCTGATTGATATTATCACATACTTTTTAATTAATTTTCTCTGAAAAATTATTACTCAGAGAAGAATTACTCAGGAGGGGGCGGTGGGGGAAGTTCTGGAGGAGGTTCATCAGGTAAAGGAGGAGGGGGAGGGTAAGAGGGTACATAAAAATACTGAAAGTGTGGCTGAATGATGGGTGGGTACATCTGCTGAGGTGGTAGATGGGGCTGAAAAGGGCGAGGGAAATATTGCTGCCTCGGATGCCTCATCCTCCCCCTACTTCGGTGGAATCTAGGATGGGGTCGAGGATATAATGGAGGATGGAAGTTGGGCGGTCTGTGCTGCAACACACTAGCGACAAATGGGGGAACTTTCTTGGGCAAAGGAAACTCCTGAGTTTTTTCACTCACTGAGTCACACCTTATTTCATTTTTCTTAATATCCTCCAGAGATGATTTGTCAGAAACCTGTTTAGATAAAGCAACTGAACCACCCCAATTTGTTTCCCCTGTTACCTTTAATTCTAAATTAGTTACCTGAACTGCGCCGTTTGAGCGCTTTGTACTCGAAGATCCTCCTGGGCTCTGGCTTCTCTCTCTCTTTCGCGATTCTTTTAACTTTTCTTTCGTAATTTTCAATTTCACAGGTGTTGGTTGTGTCACAGGGGTAATTGGTGTGATTTTGTCCTTTGCGATCTTGATCTTTAGGGACTGTTCTTTGACTGGAGGAACTGTAGTTAATTTGTCTTTTGGTATAGTTATAACAATGGGACCGGGTTCCTTATGTTTGTCCTTTTTGTGTTTGTGTTTTTCCTTATGCCTATCTTTATGGTCCTTATGTTCTTTGTGCTTCTTCTTTTTCTTTTTACTTTCCTTGCTGTGATGTTCTTCAGCTTGCGGTGGAACAACCACTTCCAAGGTAGGCTTCACATCAACAGGTTCCTGCTTTAATTCAACTTTTTCTTCTTTAATTACAGGGACAGAAAGAGGTGTAACAACAGGTGGTGGTGGTGGAGGAAGAGTTGGAAGAGGATCTTCAATCTTCTCCTCCTTTATCCTCATAACTGGATCAGGTTTGGGTTCTGGCGTGGTAGACACTTCTGGACTGAATATAGAACGCTCTACTTTAATAGGAACTTGAGGTACAGGTACAGTAACAGCTGCAGGTTTAGGTACTTCAATCGTGGCAGGTTGTTGAGGAAAATAATGCTGCGATTGCGGTTCTTTTTTAATAAAAGGCTGTGGATGATGCTCAGGCCTTCTGGGTCTCTGCTCTTGTGTAGGAGGTTTATGACTTGATCTAATATTATTACTGCTTGGGGCAAGGTTGACA
Source organism: Acanthosoma haemorrhoidale (assembly GCA_930367205.1). Lineage (NCBI taxonomy): Eukaryota > Metazoa > Arthropoda > Insecta > Hemiptera > Acanthosomatidae > Acanthosoma > Acanthosoma haemorrhoidale. Next base: position 14,717,716 of record OV884011.1, on the reverse strand, counting down.
ACCGCACCAGAACCATGAGAACCAGTCGCCGGCTGTGTTCTCTGAGGAGGTCCGAACATGCAAGATGACTTTACCGCTATATTTGTATTAGCTTCATTCCTGCAATTAAATGTAGAAAATTATTAATTTTCTAATTACAGAATAATACAAATAATTAATTATAAAATCAGCTTTTATGATATTTAAATGACATATACCACTTTATTATTAATAATGGGAAGAGTAAGAAAAAAAAAATTAATTGCAAACAATTTTTTAACCATTTCTCTTACAATCGAAATGTTAAGTTTGATCCCCTCCCCCCCCCCCTTGAAAAAGGACACATTACAAATGGACAAATGGTAACATAAAAATAGTAGCAAGGTAAATCAAGCCAACAAGATTGAAGCACCAGAAAGATCACAATGAAAAATATAATAACGTTACCTTGAATGATGTGATAAGTGGGGCTGCTTCTTATAATCACCATGAGGTCTGAGAGGATGTTCTGACTTCCTTTGAAGGCTTCCCCCAGCCTCTTCTCCAGGGACAGAGGTCGTTTTGCTGGGACCTGAGGCTGGGAATATGGCTGTGGACATAAAAAAACTAAAATGCTGATTTGTATCTTATGGTAGGGGTTCTTAGTGAATGAAATTGGTGATAGGAAAATATAGGTAAAGGAAATGATTACTCGTGTGTTTCTAGTATATAATTTTGATTTTCCCATAAGTTATACCCATATATGTGTAATATTTACTAATTTAGCCAGAACTAATTATAATTTATTCGATACTGTATTTCAATAATTAACCATGCATATCCTATTATTCTTTATAGAGGAGATAGTCCTAGAATAATTAGAAGTTTATGCCTACAACCGGGACAACACACATTACAATGTAGAACGAGTTAGTAACATATCTGTGAAAAATACACTGGTATCAAGTAAAAACTAAATAATAGAGGCCCGGCTTGAAGTTTTTCGCTGTAGTTGAGGGTGCTTGTAATCTTAAATTTGTTTTTCTTAACCGGTTATCTTCCTTAAACAAGTTGCTACTCATTTATCCTCATATATCGTTATGAGCGAACACCTCCAAAAAGAAAAACACTCGGGGAGCTGGGAACTACACTTGGATTAAGAAGTCACCACTTCACTATGAAGAGAATTACTATACAGAGTAAGTTAGTGGAAAGCATTCAGTTGAATTAATATACTCAACTTAAAAAAACTTGGGTTACCTGAAAGGACAGATAAATAGATTACCATTATCGAGCTGAAGAACTGACCATTAAGTGAAATTCGCAGAAATGAACAGAAGGTCGCACGAATCCGCATCCAGGCTCCAACGAACTTGAGAATAATAAAAATTCAAAACAGCCCTAGGATTAGACAAACCTTATTCCACTGGTGGTATCATATAATTCACGGACTTTTTATGTCAGTCACGACTGCACTACAAAAACAAATAATTGTGAGTATATTGTTACATGTCATGTGTGATATATGTTGCATATTTAAAAAAAAAAAACACATTAATAAAATCATAGTATAATAATAAAATAAAAAAGGAAGAGAGAAATTGCTTAAATGACGTGTGAGACATTTAGATGAATTTTAAACATAAAAAAAAAGTTCTTACCTTGAATGTGGGAACAGTGAATATTACGGTGAATAGAGTAATAGTAAGGGAGGAAATTGAAGATTTATATCTGCAGTTGTCATTTGTGCGAACATGACAGGTAAGGAGAAATTAAAGTTTCTTCTATTAGGAAAAAGTAAACAGCCCTGTTCTTTCAAAGGTGTAAAATGTTGTTGTTGTGAATATAGTATAAAATATAGAATATTGTGTCTTAAAACTTGAGGTTGATTATGTTATCAACAAAAAATCGCGAATGATTGGACCAATATTTGAGAAGTGGATAACCAACTTTGATAAACAGATCATCAAAGTTAGAGAAAATAAGAAAGAAAAATACTTCTTTTTGTGGACAATTCAGCGGCCTATCTTAGTGCAGTTGAATAAAAATTGACTAATGTTACAGACTTTGACTTAATGTTGAACAAAATTTGAAAATACACTACCAAAAACAAGGGCCCTCCATCAAATATGTTTGACTGTCCACAAACTGTCATCAACACCTCTCTTCTCATGTAATTCCAAACAACTCACAATATTTCCTTCTAAGCATAATTTATTTTATATAATAAAATAGTCCTTCACTCCTTTAAAATAACATTACAATATAAACAAATAAACTACAGAAAGGTTTGTTTAATTTAATCAAGCATGGCTAAAACTGACATGGCAGAGACTGCGCCTTTGGGATATGAGGTTGAGTACAGATGATGGATCACCAAGCTATTTTAATTGATGTTTTGCAGTGTTGATGGTAAGAAGAATGCAGACAAATCAGAATCTACTCATCCGGTAGTAATATTGATTTGGAGGTTAGGAACAAAACAGGTAATTTTCTTACATGTAAGTCATGAAGGAAAAACTGAAGTCTGTTTTTATGATGGGGACTAGGAACCTTCTTTATGTGAGCTGGATTGTTGAAGTGGACCCAGATGTGAAGGTTCAGCATCATCGGTGCTACCGAGGCTTGGCTGGGAGGTTGCCAGAAGGTACTCGTTAGGGACTACTTCAACGATTATAGGCTACACTAGCTACACCAATCACCAGGAGATAAGGACGTAACTTAGTTTTAACTTTATGATAAAAAATTAAGGCCCAATACCTTTAGTGAATTCAGTTCAGTCCATTAATGTATAATGTACATCATTATACTTTGTACGTTGCAGAGCATTATTATTTTGCATATTAGAACTTGTATAAAATGTAGCCAAGCTACAGGAAATATAACATCTATTGTAAATAGATTCGTTTGAAAATCCAAATTTTATACTATTTAAATTTTAATAAGGGGATATGAAAAAAAAAGTCACTATAAACCTCTCTCCCTCCCCTCATCCAGCAAAGAGTTCAGTGTTAGCAGCCAATGAGTTAACATCGTCTGCTGCCATTGTTCCAACCACCATCTTCTGCCGTCATCTTGCTGTTTGAGGGGTGGCTCAAGGTAACATTTTTATCGTTACAGTTGTGTCAGTGATTAGTGCATGGGGACGGTACCCCATTAAAATATTTTACCATATTTTTGAACTTATTTTATCGGAAGAATGGAGATGGAAGTTGATACTTCTAGGAAGCAGTCTGCTTCAATGACAGACAATAGAAAATGAAGAGGATTTCACTTTTCCTAAGATCACACTGAAAGTACAACAGCCTAAAAAGGCAAAAAATCCGACTAAGGTTGGAAATAAATTCCAGGCTTTGGCCACTGAGTCACCTGAAAGCCCTAATCCTGTGGCTTAAGTGCCCAAAAAGCCACCACCAATCATTGTCTCCGGAGAGACAACAACCAATTTGACACAGCTGCTCAGAACAGCAAACATAACAAAATTCGCCCTCAGGAAGACGAAGGAGGGCGTAACGATGTATCGACAGCTCGAGGAGGAACAAGTGAAGATAATATAATTACTTCCGACAAGCGGAAAGGAGTACCACTCTTTTGCCCCGAGAGGCGGCAAAAAGAATAGGAAATACCTAATTCTCGTACTAGATGTCCAGGAGGACATCAAGGAAATTTCAGATATCATAAATGATAATTATCTCAAAAATTAATGCACGGATAATGATATTATTCCGCCAGAATAGACTGGATTTCAATCCAGTCTGAGTACAGAGCATCCCCTTCTAAAGGTACAGTCAGAACCTAGCCATAATTTGAATAGAAACCTACCATAGCGACGGCTATAATTTCGATTGTATTACCGAGCACTCAAGCATTCGACTCTCACTCTCACGGGACAATGTGTTAAATGTGCCCAACTATATTAAATTCTGACTAGCTTCCTGAAAAACAGATCAATGCGGGTGCAGGTGGGTGATAGCTTCTCCGAAGCTGTGCCACTGACCTGTGGAGTACCCCAAGGAGCCGTCTTATCCCCTGTACTGTTCAACGTATACACGTCTGAAATTGTAGGAGCCCGATATAAAAACACAACAGTACTGCTTTCGCTGATGACATAGCAGTGAACAGTCGCAGCATGAGCGCCAAGGTAGCTCTTAGACAGGCTGAAGTAGCCAGATCAGTGAGATATTGGGGAGACTCAATATCTCTGTAAACGCATGTAAGACTGACTGCATAATTTTCTCTTTTCAAAAGGGAAAACGCCCACTACCTACTAGTTACATAGTAGGAACGGAGGAAAAATCACCAGCCAACAACCTAGTATATCTGGGGATTAAAATATATAGACACCTCCGTTTTAGTAACCATTTTGCGAAGAAGTTAAGCAAAGTCACATGAAGTCTTACTGACTTACGCATTTATTAACTTCCCTTAATCTATCACTGCGTCTAAAGCTATTGATTTACAAGAGTATACTCAGGCCTACTCTGCTGTATGGTGCACCACTTTTTTGTCATATGACGTATACGACAGCTCGGCGACTCAAACAATTCCAAAACAGTGTACTGATGAAAGTGGTCAGAAATACTTCGTTCGAGCAACGGAGCAACAGTGAGCTTCACGAGATTTTTGAGCTGCCTGCGGTGGATGAATTCATTTAACGTAGACATATCAAATTTTTCGACTCCCTGCAGTACCCGATGTTTAACACTATAATGCCCACTCCGTTCCCCCTATCGATGGCAGGAACACTTTAGTTCTTATGTTCTAGGTTTAGGTTTTAGTTTGTAAGTTTTCTCCCACATTTGTAAACTGAAGGTGAGCCCTCCCCATCACACCTAGCATTTATACATTGCATTGAAATTTTAATTTGAATCTGTTTATTGTTATGTAACCCAACCTCGTTCAAATGCATCAGAGCATCACAGAAAGAGGAGAATTGTTTAAATTGAATTTTGTTTGCGCATTGTAATTTTTTAAAAAATATTATATTTAAAGGGGTTCAGGGGAAAAAAACCTCATCCAGCATCAATCCACCCCTCTCGCCAACTCACCCCCTTCCACTGCATCTCTCGCCTCACCACATTTTCTTCTAATGGCCGGCTGGGCTGGCCCTGCCCATTTTTCCCCGCATTTCTTCGAACTTAAAATAACATTACATTATAGATGTAGTGTTTTTATTTTATTTTTTTACCCCAAAAATGCGAAAACGAGATTTAATAAATACATAATTCTATTGATTTTTAAGAAAGAGAAACAAAATGTAAAACATGTACTTTTCTCTTAACAGGTTAATCTGAACTTTTAACCATTCTGACTTAACCCCGGCTCCAGTTGAGGTTCTACTTTAGTTGTCAATAAAAGTATTATCAAGAGACTTAAGCTTAATTTAACAAGCCACAGTGAAAATAAAAAGTTTATTTATAAACATTACCTCTGTATGATGGGTATGAATACATTAAGAAAATAACTGTATCAATTCATATTCCTAGTTGGCATTTGAGACATTCAGTAAATGCTTCAAAATAGCGACATTATACCACCTAAACCATTAGTGGAGATCTTGCAAAGTTGCAAATGATTATTATATGCAATATATGTTCTGGGGTAGTTTTTAATATGGATATATAAGGAGATTGACACAGATGTTGAGATTAAGATGCAACCTGTTAAGATATTGTAACAATAATTTATCAAGTAATTATCAATTAAATAATTTTATGGCAAGTGTTACTACTACAACTAAATCTTGAGTGAAGTAAAAAAGAACAGAGAAAGATGAGCTGAGAGAAAAAAGAGGAAATAGCAGACACATGTAGAAACCAGCTAGGCCGCCATCACTAGTGCATTAAGAAGAAACAAAGCCAAAAGAGAAGATTGGATTGTAAATCAAGCCACTTTAACAGATTCAAATTAATTAGTATTGTATGTATGGCATTAGATTTGTGTTAAAATAAATGTTTGAAGTATGCATAATTCTTGAATACTGAGATTAAATCCATATTTTTATAAAAATACTTATATTTATCTAATATATCTAAAAATATCATCTTTTTAATTTTTATGAAGAATGTAATTTCAATACTATATGAGCAGTTGGCTGGCTAACCAAGAAGTGCGAGCCACTAAAATTTGAAGATGAACTAACACAGATTTTTAGTACTGTCCAGTTAATCGGTCAATTCACTAAGTGTATAGAATCCTAGTTCAATAGTTGGCCAACAGAAGTAAATGAGATAAGACTGAACAGAATGACAAAGTGTTACTACTACTACTACTAAATCTTAAATGAAGTAAAAAAAGAAGAACAAAGAAAAATTGGCTGAAAAGAACAGAAAAAAAAAAGGAAAAAGCAGACAGGCGGACATTTGTTTGTTCATAACAGACCTTTCTCCACTAAACCTCTCCTGCTTCTTATTTCTCTCCTGATGATCTTAATGCTCACTTTCTGTCCACCACAACGGCTTCATTGCAACTCCTTACCTTCAGTCCTACCAACACCACTTGTATTTTCCACCCAGACAACTTCTTTTTCTTTGACTCCCTTCCAAACCTTATTTCCTCAATTATAAAATCTAGAATATAGGTCCAGATTATTGCATTCCATTTAAATAAGCCCAGAAGCTCTTCCTACAATCACTTCACTACTGCTTTATATTTATAATTTTTCTCCAAAATTCCACATTTCCCTCTTCTTGGAAAAGTGTGAATGTTCTTCCATTAATTGGAGTTCCTAACCACACACCCTTAAGACTATTTTCCTACATCAATTCTCTTTAACCTTTCCAAACCCCTCGAAAGACTAGTTGAATCCCATATTTTTTTATTTATAGAAACACATTTAGATCCTCTACAATCAAGCTTCCACCGGATTTTCCACTCAATGAGCTCTAACCAAAATCACACAAGACCTTCCTTATAAGCTTATCAAATGTATGTAATGTTTTTTTTTTTGTTAGCTAGACATTGCTATTTTGTTATTGCTAAAGGAAAAATGTCCCAGAATAGTCTTTTTCTCATCAATCAAAACTTTTGTTTGCCAGCAGTTTTGTAATACTGCAAGTACATTCATAATGTTTATTATAATTTTATTGTGATTTTAATTATTTAGTCCAGACAATGAAGGAAGAAAATTAGGGGGAAAATATTATGCAGTTCTGAAATTTGGAACTGTTTTTCGGGGGACAGTCTTGTACAACATATTTTAAGACCCTAAGGGTGGGTGGTGCCCAGTTTAAAAGTAAATTTTTTTTGGTTTTCTCAAATATCTTGCTAACTAGTGATTTTAGCAAAAAGTACTTTTCATACAAAATTTAAGTACACAAAATGTTCCTATGCATTTTTTCTGTTGAGTCAATGGTTCTACGATTGACACAGAGTTAAAAAGCTGGAATTTTCACAATTAAACATTTTGACCTTAAGTTTCATCAACAGACCTTTTTGGGGTTTTGGTACTATTTACCAGTACTATTAGGGGTCATTGTTCCAGATTTATGAGTTTTAATATCTAATAACCTGTAATTTGCTGTGAGCTGCCACCTTCACCATTCCTTCTTTTACCTTCTCTGCCCTCTTGCTCCTATTAAAATACAAAATTATTAATAATAAATAATATTGCTAAAATATATTTGAATAATAAAAATATAGATCGTGGACTGTTATGTTTCTAGTCATTTTCTCATTTCTTTGCTACAAAGGACTGTAACACTGGAATAGTAATGATAAAAAATTGTTACAACCACTTAAGTGAAAAATAAAATACTTTCCGTACAAAATTAAATAGAACTAGTTAGTTAAACCAAAAATCAGTTGCTTTGCTAAGTTTTCCCTATTGCACTTAACCTTTTAATTTCCACAAAAATTGTAAGTTAAACTGTATTTTATGTGTATAAACCAAATTGATTTTACATGAAGTGGAGGAATGACGTAGATAGATATCTGTCCAAGTTCCGAGCCGGAGTATCTGCATATGTTTTTTTTACAAATCATTAAATGATTCTGAAAAAATGACTCATTATTTACCAAAACTATATTGTATAAGTAATGAAAACTACTTCATTTTGTTTGTTAAATTATCATTTTTTAACATTATCTTTAATTTGCTTGTTCTTTGGAAGAAAAAATAGAAATTATTATCATAAATCTTTTCTGACCCAACAGTTTAGAGAGTTGGTAACTTAGAAAAAGTGTTCAAACAACTTCAACTGGAAAAAAATCCTACTAATTAAAATTAATGATTGTTTCTAGCAGATATGTTTTGGTTCTGTGTTCATTGTTTTACTAATAATTACACAAGGACTTTGTAATAGATTCCGAATCCATAGGATTTTCCCTCTCTGGTTAGTTGACACGAATTAGACCATGCCCTAATAAAATTATAAATATTAATTTTATGGAGAGCCTGGATTTCCTCAGTTAAAAGTCAGTATGCTAACCTTTTGAGCTTCTTTGAAAGCAGCAACCATCTGCTGATGTTGATTAGCAGATAATGAGGTAATCTTCTTCTTGAGCCGAGAAGGACACTTCTCAAAAATTGCCAAAAACTCATCTGTCAGTAGCTCCAGTTGTTCCTGAGACACTGTTTTATCGACGTACCAGAACCAGGGCCTGCCTTCGTTGCTCTGTGGAATCTGTAACAAATTATTCTATATGTAATTCCTTTGGCCAGAAGTTTCCTATTTTTATTAACAGAACCTTAAGATAAAGTAAAAGTTAAAGTTTAATATAAATTATATATAAAAACGTAATATAGCTATTAAAAACTTTATTACCTCCCAGTTGGACCATTTGCAGGCCAAATGGATACAAAAGCAGGCAACTATAGTCGGCTTGTATTGAAGACACATCGTAGTTAGGTGGAGGCTTGAAAAAAATTTAAAAAAACAACCTTAAATGATTATAAATTAAAAGGGGGAGGGCAAAAAACAAACAAAGAGAGAAGCCTTTAAACAAGAAGAAAGAAAGTTAAGTAAAATAAAATAAGTTATTGGTAAACACGTTGAGATTGACGCATCATCTACATTTAAGTTTTTCATTCTAAATCAACTACATTCTAAAAACTACACTATTTTACTTTTATAACAATTTAATAATCTCATTATATTCTGTGGAGTATCTTTCTAAATACCTAAATATTTTATCTTCAAAAATAAAATATTTTGTAAGTATTCAAATAAGCATTAACTAAATACAGATGATGCGGCCTAATTAGACTTTTTGCTGACACCAGAAAAAGGCCATGAAATCATGATTGCTGGTCTGACTACTAGACCTAATGGCCAATTAGGATATATTGTGATATTTTTAAAATAAAAATTATATTTATGGGTCGCTTATAATCGGAGATGGTTTGGTTTTCATTTTTTTTTCCAGAAGTACCAATTAAGTGGATCTTTTTTAATAATACCCCTAATTGTGGGATATATCACACTTGACTTAAATTTACCATTTTTGACTCTTGAGCATGGGTATCAGGGATCAAAATTGAATTCGCAATATCAGAAAATAAGTACTTGGTGCCAGTATCAATCAAAAAAGTATTATTTAATTATTATACCAATAAATAAATAAGGTACGGTACATTTTTCAAACCTAGAAACCATATTAACTATTTATAACTGTACATTTGTCTGCTCTGTTCTTTATGAATACCATGATCAAACTTGAAACATGACCCTTAATATTGAAAAATAAGGGCGGACTTCAGTGGACTAAATTACAAAGTCACCAAAACTGCCAATAAAATGGTTTTGATGGCCATTAAATAAAATAAAACCCTTAATTGTGTGATGCATCACACTTGACTTTTTTTTTTTTAAATAAATAAGTTTTATAGAATGAGGAAAAAATACAAATTTTGTGAGTTAGAAAAGCAATACTGGTGAGACTATGGTGTGAGAGGTAAGAGCCTTAATTCTTTGTATAAAAATGGAGATCTCTAGTTTTAAAACTGGTACTCTCATATTACTTCAAAACTATAAATGTTATATTATAAAGTAGAAAGATATTCAAGTATGATTACCTGTTAGATGCCATGAAATAGGAGGTCTGGGCGAGATCTTTGCTTGCTATTGAGTTTATTTAATCAGCAGCAAGTGTCAGGAGCAGCAACAGCAGGTGAGAGAAGTCGGAAGGTTAACCAAGAAAACAATTCACTTAGTGACGGGCCAATTGAAGGATAAAGAGACATTGCATGCGTCAATATGCCTCCAGATCCATCTAGTCTGGTTGGCGTAAAAGGAAAAGGTTACGAAGAAGAAGAAAGGGTTATTTTAAAACTTATAAGAAGAAAATGTTTAAGGCTGATTTCATTCTCAGTTTGGCTTCATGAATCAAACAGAGGCAAAATAACAAAATTACGTTTGTAAAACAATTGGAAGCTGATAGTAAAACAAATAATTACTCTCATTAGGTTTATATTACAGGAAAATGCAGTAGACCCTTTGTTATCAGGACTTACTAGAAACTTAGTAGATGAATTTTAAACACTATATGTTTAATGCTGTTCTATAAAATTAATAATATGTAACTACCCGAGTGTTGTATAGAGCATTTCAGTAATTATCAGCTTAATTATTCAATTTGTTATTTTTAATCAGGAGCCTATTCAACTATATATTCATAGCAGTGATTAATATTAAAAGTCTGTAGGATGACATTACCAAGTACACAATAAATTAATTATTAACCTGAGTCAAACTGCGCCCAATTTATCGTTTTGTTTTGATAAGAGATGATTCCTTACCTCATGGGAAAATGCTCTAAATAAACTTGTAAAAACGACAACTATTTGATTTGTAAGTCTTGTACTAAAAAAGTGATATTTCTTTTATATATGCAAATGGATTTAATTAGTGGATAACTAATTTATTTCCCAAGATATCTGGATTTTTATAACCATCTTGAGCGTTTGTTGTCAAGATAAATTAAGAGTAATTTATTTTTGAATGTATACATGACAGAGCATTACATATAAATCAGAACTTGTGAAGTTAAATAGTACATAATTTAACAAACAAAAGATTGGATTCCTTTTCTTTAACCATAACAAAATATGCCAGAACATTGTAGGGATTTTGATTTCTAATATCATTTATTTTTATTTTAAAATTAGCTCTTAGATCTTGCTTGCTCATATAGTCCGGATATCAGAGAGTCTAGTAAAAATAATTTTAAACTAAAATATACAAATTGTTAACAAGTTTCAACGACAATATTCAATTAAAATTTTAGAGCATTATACCCTTTAATAATTATGAAATAATTTTTAAAGCTTATGAAATAATTTCATTAAAGCATAAATATATCAACAATGCCTACATCAGACACAAATTAAATAAATTAAAAAAATATGGAGTTTTTGCCTAAAAAAAAATGAGGATATACTGCTATCTTCACTTTAATGCTTTTACCCACCAAAATGACAAACTACAAAATTCAACTATACTTATGCAGCATCTAGAAAATAATTAATTCCAGCACGATTTCAAATAGTCAAATATATACTAACTCGATCATCTGAAGTTTCAAAAGTAAAAATTACTTTTTTCTATGATTAGCCTATATATTAAATTAGATGAAAGCCTATATATTAATTTATAGAATTGTGAAAGTTCCAAATCGAGTGATGTTCCCTACTTCTACTTCTTTAAAATTATTTTCTCATACAAGTCATCTATTTGAAATTATGTTGAAATTTATATACAATAATACAATTAGAAAAAAGAAAGGGGCCTATGGTTTTCAGATTTTGTATAACGTTTATACTATTCATTATTTCATAAACAAAAATTTTATGGCTTGTTCAATCTTAACTAATTGAATTGAATGCATTCTAATTTACCATATTGCAAATGTATTAGCATAACGACTGTTTAAAAAGCTTGAATTGAATTAATGGAACAGGACATGAAATTAAGCGCGAGTGTTACTTTTGCCTTTTATGTCATCCTTTGTTCCATTTTATATATAGAACATTAGGAGAAACGCATGTACAGCCCTGCAGAAGCCATAAAAACAAAATAAGGTAACAACCCAGGAAAAAAAAAGGCAGAAAGCACATGAAATAATTTATTAACATGGCTATAAAATATAAAGGGTGATGGCAAAAAATGATCGGGGGCTCATTTTTGGTCAAGAATGAATTAAAGATGCCCCCTTGTAGCTTGTCATCAAAGCAGATCCTTTGAATCTGTTCACTTCAGGGAAAAAAAGATCAATATATCCATCCAAATCAATGCATGATTTTAAATCCAAAAAAAGCTGAACAACTGGGCAAAATTGACCCCGATTGTTTTTTTGTCATCGCCCTTTATATGCATACAGCGAATTCCCTGCTAGCCCTCTAGATTCAACCCTGGGACACAGCAAGCGGCTTCATTTTGTTTTTCCCCCCATTTATCAAATTAAAAAAAAATGAGGGGAACATTTCCTTTGTAAGTTATTTCCTCAAAAGTTGATACAATCTAACTATATCTTGAACTCAAGAATTAAGTAAATGGTACGTTTTTACTTTAAATTTTTTTTTTTTTTTAACACAAGACTTTATTTGCAATAGAGATCTATTAACTGCAGTATATTGAAAGAATCAATTACTAATATTTTCTTGAGTAATGTAATATCATCTACACTTTATGTTAATTTCCTGTTTTCTCAATCGATTGCCATTTTTTTTTTTATCTAGTTACTTCTTTGCAAGTTTAAAGGCTGTCAATAGGTTAACAAAAAAACAACAACTTAGCTCAAAAAAAATTTCTTTGTATCTCTGAAATATGAAATTTTTTTTTTTGAACTCTAAGCAACAACAATTTTCGAACAAATTTCTGACAAGATAGAAGTTTTAAGCACCTTCTACAGAAAAGACTTAATCCTCCAATTAATTTTTGGTTTATGGAGTTTATAATTACAGTAACTATCGTCATTTGGCCTCAATGACACTGTTACTACTGGGGTAGGATGCTATACGTGATTCACATAAAATACAACAATTTTAGGAACCTAGTGGCCATGCGACTGTAAAAAGCTCATGATTCTCCCGTCTTTCCTGTATTAATTGGTAATGGGGCCACTCCTCCATAATTCTATCTGACCCTGATATTTCCTTTCCTCGTGCCAGCGCCGCGCCCGATCTTACCTTTTGGGAATCTCAAGATGCCAGAAGCACTGGAGCATAAAGAGCAGAACCTAGTCTTGTAACAGATCATTATGGCTCACATGTAACTAAGTATAGGCTAGTTACACTCATTCAAGTTTTTTTTTCTCATAGAAGGCACTGTTGTTCTTAAGATAAAGAACAGTTTTAACTGAAACTGGACGGTCGCCAACAGCAAGCAGAAAAAAGAACAATAGTTAATACAAATACATTAGCTAATAGTTGACCTGAATACCAGAACAGGAAGAGATCATGGTCTATGAAGAAGCACTGAAGAAATCATGTGGACTAAACTTAATTAATTCTTTAAAGGAAATTAGTCTCCCTCCCAACTAGATCATATTCTCAGGAGAGCAGTTTCTCATGTATATGACTTGAAAGACTTAACAAGAATAGATTTGCAATCACCAGAGAAAGTAGGGGGCCCATTACAACTTCACTTAGTTGCTTGTAATTATTAAATTTAAAATCACAAGTGAGACACAACTCGCAGATCTCCAAGGTGTCCTCGTTTGCCTATTGTTAATCATTTAATATTTCAATACTCCGTCACTGAAGCATTGGAAAATAGAGACCCCACAGCCAAGCTGATTAATGTCATAATAAGTAACAAAGTCATAAAAGTCAGTTCTACAAAGTAGGCGGTGTTCTATATGTCTGATCGTCTTACCCCAAAATGCAATTTTCATGTCAGAAATTTAGTATGTGTATGGACCTTAATAGTAAATGTAACCATTTAAACTTTTTAGAGGATATTTAGGCAATTAAGAAAAACATGTAGAAGAAAGGGACCTTCACCAAATATTAAAAAAACAAATTATGAATGGTAAATTAACTTACATAAAAAAAAAAAAAAATATATATATATATCTCTACCTCGGAGGGATACAACACTATGTCCATTTTTTTCCATATTGACTTTATTACAAAGTTAAAATCAGCTTTTCTCATATATCTATTTCTTTATAGAGCACTATGTCCAAAACCAGTTAGAACCGGATATAGCATGTTTTAAAACAACACCAATAGCTGTGCCAATAACACTTTTTGTTGAAAAAAAGTTTAAAACCCCTCTCCTGTAAAGTTATGAAAATGGACATGGTGTTGTATCCCTCCGAGGTACAGATATATATTAATTGTTCCATGCACGTTATTATGAAATAAATTTGTCTCTGGTGGGGAAAAGCAAAGAAAGCATCATTATAATAACCACTTATTATTATACTAATTTTTATATTTATTATTATTACTAATTATAAATGATTGGTTACCAGCGATCATTATTTTTCTGATTCATTTTCTTATTAAAAAAAACAATGTAGCAAATAAAGCTAGAAGAGACGAGATATCCTACAATTTTTTATTCTTAATAATTTTTAGCTAAAGAATAAATATACTCACAGGACCATCCCAATATCCAGTTGGGTCATATACCAACTGAGCTGTCTTCCTAAATAAGATCTCTTTGGCCAAACATATGAAGACTTTACAGAAGCAACATAACATGGTGGGCACTCTACTTTTTATATAGAAAGTGCTAGTTTGTCTTTGGTAAAAGATTATGCGCCTACTACTATTAATATACCACACTTTTAGCAAAACTTGTTATTAAATTTATTTTAACAAGAAAATTAATCAGAAAAAAAAAACATTAACCGCCGGCAGCCAAGTCCCATGGTAAATGGCACCAGTCCTCGTCATGTTAACTAATTTTATGTTTATAACTATAATAAACAAATAGAATAATTTTGTTCTATTGTACACAAAATATTGCTATGGGTTCAATATCATGAAGCCGTTTAATCACTTTTATAAATAATAACTATTAATGATTAAATAGGTATGTTTTATGGATACAAAGAACTACCAAAAATATGAAAAGACAGTTATAATAAAATTCCATTTGTTTATTTTTAGTGATAAATAGTATCTAAAAAAATAAATTCTTTTATAATAACTTTATTTCTTAAGTGAGACCTGTAAAAAAAAAATTACTATCGGTGAATGTGCTGTCAACAAGAATAATAATTATTATGATAGTTTTGTAGGGGGAAGTGCACCCAGTGGTGTGAGTAGTAACCTCCTGTGAAGAGTGACTATTTACTAGAGATCTCTCTCCTCATCTAGTTTTTTGTCAAGTTTCTTTATGTTACGTCAGGCTTGTTTGTAGTATGGGAGTCAGAGTTATGTGAGAAAATTTGTTATATAGTCGTATGTTTTTCTATAGTCAAAACCATGAAATCGTGGAATTATCCATTGAAGGCAGTTTAAGATGGTGATTGACATCTTAGTATCGTTTCTATATTTTAGTTTTTTGGTGAGCCATATGTTTGTGATGGCTAAGTCTATATAGGCATGAATATATATGTGTTGGGCTTAAATATAAGTGGTAGTTTCCTCTGTGAATTAATGAGTACACCAAATTTAATCCGTTCTCAAAGGTCTGTCTGTCCTCTTTAGTCTTGCGTTTGGACTCCATGTCTTTTACATATGAAATGTTCGTCCCAAATATAAAGTCTGTCAGTCTGAAGATAGAATGATTAGACCTACAGAAGTAGGTATATTGGGAAACATGTTGCGGTGGATTGTAGAAGTTATTTGCCCTGATATAATTTTGTTTTTAGAATTTTGTACCAGAAGCATATTTTTAATTTTTATATTGATTGTGAAGGTAATATCTGTAGTCGTTAAGCCAATGGTGTAACTAATGAGTAAAAAGATACCCCAGAAACATCAAGAAATACTCCAGATGCCTACTATTTGAGTTCTACTGCAGAGTGTATGTAGTCAGTCATTACATATAATAAATAAAGCTAAAAAAATAAATAAATAAAATGATGACGATCACATACCTCTCACTAGGTGACAACACCTCACAACATGAGTATGCGGATGATCAATGGCAACATCGAATCCCAGCGTTTGGAGAAGTAGATCTTCATTCACGACAAGTTCTTGAGCCTGCTCGATATACATCTTAAAAAAATTAATCTCACGTTATCATTATCAATTAACTATTAATAATTAAAGATCACAAGAGACAATGGAATTAGATTTGAAATGACACCAAATCAAATCCCCGAGCTATAACAGTTCTTCTGCAAAAGTTTCGGTGGATGGACAGTTAATGCCTTCTCTTGTTCTGTTAAGGACATGTCCTTTTTGTCTCTGGGTAAAAGTGAAGGAACCACTCCTTTCTCAGTGCCCCTGGTGAAAGGAAGGATTGATCTTTGAAAACATGGGGCATGCCCAATGGGTGATTAGCTATGAATTGGTCGTACAATACTGCTACTGATTCAATAATTAAAGTTGTATTTTTTTGTACCGTGGCAGATCTTATCACTTTCCTTCACATTACGTTAATTTTTTTCAAATCGTTTGCACCCTGGGCTTATTTTCAAAAGTAGTTTAGAATATGTAATAATGAAATTATCTTGATCTAGGATTTAGCAGTTAACAGATGGTCTGTTTTGTAGCTAGCACAATGAAGGAAAAATTAGCTTAATACTCAGTCTCGGACTGAATTCCGGTGAAACTTCTGATCTTGGTTCAATAGAATTTCATTCTGATATCTGAAAAGACGAGCACCAGTGTTGAATAACTTTATTTGCAATAGCATTCCCTTTCAGTGCCATGGGCGAGACTTATGATGGCTAACATCCTAGTTAAGAGGTGTGGCTAACTTAAAAAGGGACCATACTATCCAAAACAACATGGTCAATAAAACTACATTCAGTTTCCATTTCTTACTAATCTTCCTTCGTCATATTCACGATAACGTGAATAAAGTTTTTGTATCCAAATCAACAGATATGCAAATCAGTCTTGAATCATTATTATTTCTTGATCAAACGGTATAATTAACATTATTGTAGCTCAAATTAGTTTCCGAGTAGTTCGAAATTTTTCATTTTTTGAGACATCTGAAACTCTATATGTAGTTCCACATCAAAACATGGTGTTTTAGTAGAATTAATAGTTAAAACATAGTTCAATAGGACCTCACTGTATGCCTAACAATATATAATTAAAAGATAACAATAGTACAACAAAGATCGGAATGAACAGTTTTAAAAAAGAATTAAATATAGTTTGCTTTTAATGTATTAAACATGTTTTCAACACGATGTGACTATCCTACATTACAGTGGATCCACCCACTACAAGTTCAATTCCATCACAAACAATTAAACTCCCCAAAATGAACCTTCCCAAAACTTGTAATCAGTAATTGGAGAGAGGGAACAGGATTGTTGAAAATATTGAATTGCAAGGGAAAGGCATACAAATTAAATCCATCTCAGTTTAGCTATTGTGAATAAGTAAAACTGCAATTGATAGGTTGCATACAGTGAGGTTTTACTGAACTCAAATAAATAATTGTCATGACAAAATATACCTCAGATTTCATGTCAAGAGGTGGCTGCTCCCTATGAAGACAGATTTGAGCAACTTTAATTACGTGTTCCAGCTTCCTCGGCTGTTCCTCCACCTTAGCTCCTAGAAATAATGAAGCAGCAGCAATCGCATTCCGATGAAACCTTGTAAAGGAGTGGAACATATAAAAGCGATGCATATACACAATCGCCGTGTTAATGCACAGCTGCGTACTAAAGATTTAAGTTAAGGAATATATTTTTGATAAGGAATTATAAAATTAATAAATAGTTAATGATTTATGCGCAATAACCTTCGGATATTCAGAGAAAAAGTGTTCAATTAATTGAATTATTCCTGAAAGGATTTTTCAGTACGCAGGTATCATTAGGTAATTTATCTTCAGCTTTTGACTTTCTCAATGTAATGAGTGATTTCATTGATCAATTTGACTATAAGTCAATAATGTTTTAAGGTTTTAATTTATATTTATAAATTTATACAAAATATTTTAAAATATATCTGTACCTCGGAGGGATACAACACTTAAGGTATTAACGGGTGATCTTCAAAAATGTTTGCCGTCACCCCTTATAACAAATTGCATAAGCTTTTACAAGAGAAAACTTTGGACGTTGAATTACACCCTTTTTGATTCTTCTGATTCGTCAGTCCATTGTATTATGTGGGACGAATCCAAAGGAGCTCGTGTTGTATCCCTCCGAGGTACAGATATATATATATAATAATTAAGATATTATCATGACTAGCTTAATTTGTTAATATACTATTAATTATATACAAAAATATGCAGAGCTTCTCATTCTGCTTATTGTAATAAATTTACACAAAATAGTTCAGAGAACATGTAGGAAAAATTGGAGAGGTAGGATGTGGGCTTTCACTGACCCATGAAAAAGTGTTTTGTTTTTTTAGGGGGGGGGGGGGGACATTTTACAGCTTTCTTACCCTAAACCGGTAGTCCTAATTACTTCTGAAATTATCGACAAAGAACAATTTTAACTAAAATTAAGAGGGATAAATAAGAGGACTAAAATAAATAGCCAATTGAAAAAACATCCGCTAATTAATAATAGCAAAAAAAGGGATAAATTATCATATAACAACTTACTGACACATAACAGATTAAAGGGGGGGGGGTGTAAACAAACTGTTAGAGGTGGACCAAATATCATAATTATCTTAAAACATCGCTCTTACACGACAAATATCACAGATGTTATTTACAGCACCAGTTCAATACACAATCAAAACACAAAATTGCTACAGTACATTTATCGAATATTAGGATGGAAACCCAGTAAATTATCTCGTAAAAAAACATGTGATCCAAAACAATAGGGACCGCAGTTTTGACTTCCACAAACTAAATCATACTAAAATAAATACCCAATTAAAAAATCAACCGATATTGATTAATAGCAAAGAAAACTGATAAATTATCTTATTTACTGACATATAACAGATTAAGGGGGGGTGTGTAAACAAACTGTTAGAGGTGGACCAAATATCATAATTATCTTAAAACATCGCTCTTACACGACAAATATCACAGATGTTATTTACAGCACCAGTTCAATACACAATCAAAACACAAAATTACTACAGTACATTTATCGAATATTAGGATGGAAACCCAGTAAACTATCTCGAAAAAAACATGTGATCCAAAACAATAGGGACCACAGTTTTGACTTCCACAAACTAAATCATACTAAAATAAATACCCAATTAAAAAATCAACCGATATTGATTAATAGCAAAGAAAACTGATAAATTATCTTATAACAACTTACTGACATATAACAGATTAAGGGGGGGGGGTGTAAACAAACTGTTAGAGGTGGACCAAATATCATAATTATCTTAGAGCATAGCTCTTACACTACTAATATCACAGATGTTATATACAGCACCAGTTCAATACACAATCAAAACACAAAATTGCTACAGTACATTTATCGAATATTAGGATGGAAACCCAGTAAACTATCTCGTAAAAAAACATGTGATCCAAAACAATAGGGACCACAGTTTTGACTTCCACAAACTAAATCATACTAAAATAAATACCCAATTAAAAAATCAACCGATATTGATTAATAGCAAAGAAAACTGATAAATTATCTTATAACAACTTACTGACATATAACAGATTAAGGGGGGGGGGGTGTAAACAAACTGTTAAAGGTGGACCAAATATCATAATTATCTTAGAGCATAGCTCTTACACTACTAATATCACAGATGTTATTTACAGCACCAGTTCATTACACAATCAAAACACAAAGTTGCTACAGTACATTGATCAAATATACCCAGTTAACTATCTAGTTAAAAACATGTGATCCAAAACAATAGGGACCACAGTTTTAACTT
This sequence comes from Acanthosoma haemorrhoidale, assembly GCA_930367205.1. Taxonomy (NCBI): domain Eukaryota; kingdom Metazoa; phylum Arthropoda; class Insecta; order Hemiptera; family Acanthosomatidae; genus Acanthosoma; species Acanthosoma haemorrhoidale. Next base: position 14,697,837 of record OV884011.1, on the reverse strand, counting down.
CCACAAACTAAATCATACTGAAATGAATACCCAATTAAAAATACATGTGAGCCCCTTCCTTGAAGAGGCTAGAGGGAAGCAAATGTAGTTGTTATAGACATCACCAGCGCATCTTACATTTAAAAAACTAACTTGCTGCTGTGTATTTAACATTGAATATCAAGATGGAGGATTACTTAACTTTTTACTTAACAAACACTTGGAAGAAATGGGACACAACTTGAAATTTTCCCACATTAATTATTTATAGCAAAATAAGAAGCGCTAAAACAGATTTTAAAAAATGGCTACAAGTTTAAAGGTTCCTTTTATGATGATGATAATAAGATGCTAGACGTAAAACAAATCAGAAAAATCAGAATTCTCTTAAAACATATTACTTGACGTTACTGACAGTACAAGTTTGTTACACATTCAAACTACAAATTTGCTACCATGTATTAATTACATTGAATATCAAGTTGGAGAAATAGCTAGCTTACACCTCAACAAACACGTGATCCAAAACAATAGGGACAACACACAGTTGAACTTGCCTGTTAACTAAAAATAGTGCTAAATTAACTATACAACAGATAGAGGGAAAAAATAGAGGGCTACAAGTTTAAAAGGTCTCTTCCCTGAATATGCTAGAAATGCAACAAATTAGAAAAATACCGAATATCAATTCTTTTAAACCATATTACTTACACGACAAACTCGATTTATGTTATTGAAAGCACATGTTTGTTATATATATTAAAACCACTAATTCACTACTATGTATTTACCAAATATTAGGACAGATCATCTCTTAAGCAAATATATGATCTCAAACAATAGAGAACACACATGAATTACCTTCCACAAACTAAAACGAATACCCAATTTTAAAAACACCAGTAAATTAGTAATAGCAAAACTAATAAATATGCTACTAAACATTAGATACCTAACATATAAAAAGGAAAATGGCAACTATTTTAAAAGGTCTCTCTCTGAAGATGCTAAAAGAGAAGCAAATTAGAAATATACTAAAAAATTGAAATTACCTTGAAACATCACTCTTACAAAACAAATACCATAAGTGTTACTGACTCCACCATTTTTTTATATCACTCAATATCAGGATGGAACCTTGTTAATCATCACCTAAACCAACATGTGATCCAAAACAACAGGACACAATGCTTGATTTAACTTGCCCAAATTAAATCCAACTACTGCCAAATTGTTATAAATGAAGATTACCCATCTAAAACACACCTGCTGAAATTGCCCCAAAAAAATGATTGCAAGAGATATCAAAAATAAAATCAGAAAATGAATTACTCTCCGAGGAAACAGCAAAGAATACATTAACCTTTTTATAAGGAGATTTATAAAATACTGGATTCTTTTTTTTAAAGAAAGTAGTATTTGCTAATTTAAGTAGGTTTTTAAATAATAAATTATTTTTACACTAGTGAAAAATGCCACTCCCCCCACCTTGAATATGGTACAACTTAACAAGAATTATGAGACAAACATTATTAAATAATGTTTTGCTTTAAACATCATGTGATATTGGCCGCACCAGTTTGTTGCACATGTACAACTTGTTATAAGCTCCATGATCTTAGAATACCAGAAAAGAGCTCTAAATAATTAACCTTACCTTAAGCAAACATGTAATTCAAAATAATAAGAAAACAACACGATTTCATTCCCACAAATTAAATTCTACTACCATAAATACCGAAATTGAAAAAACTCATGTTAAAATTGGCAAAAAAATGAAGCTGAGGTAAATAGCAAATAATCCAAGTAAAATATTTATGAGATTGACAGCAAAGAAATAATTCACCATAAGAGAATATTATCTGTTCTTGGTCAAGGATAATTGAAAAATGGTACAAATTAGTTCTACCTTTTACTTCTCAGCATCCAAAATTATCCTGCATTTCAGTAATTATTTCGTCTTTTTAACAACTTCAATTCAAACATTTCAATGAATGAATGGGACAAAATGAGAAAAAGAATTATGTAATATAATATACTGCACTGAAAATCTCATAACCTAAACAACAGCAATATTTTTAAAACAACAATTGAACTGATTTTGTTGGTTTCCACAACTTCTGAAATGTGGAGTTATTGTCATCACCCCAAGAACATAACTAAAATTAAAATAGTAAACAGAAAAAACCATGTCTTAGTATCAAATGTATTGCACAATCGACGTATATGTATTTATATATATATATATATATATACTTGTAATAAAAAGGATACACTTGCAATCGTTGGCCCATATCTTGAATAAAATTGGCTGCTTGTTGTCTGCTAGACAATTCTTTATCTCCATCGTAGCCACATCTCTTGCTAGGAGTATTCGCCAGTTGTTCCTTTGTGAAATACCATTTTTCTTCACCCGCCATTAAGTTATTTAATACACCAAAACCGCGATAACCAAATCGGCCTCCAAAGCTAATTGACTAAGTCTTTATCACTAATTAACACTACATATTTCTGTCACAACATCACATATACAAAATTTTAAAACAATTCTCTAACGACACTTCTCACAGGACATATGACGCGCATATTGGTTCAACTGCTCGTGGTTTTCGACAGCAGCACTGTCCACTGAATAGAAAGTAGTATTATCAGATGCACGGCAAATAACCGTAGTCAACCATTCAACCTTTCATAATTATTTTCTAAATATTTATTATGATATATTATAAGTAATTTTCATTGATGAAATCTGACTGAAAACAAAGTTGTATACTACTTGACCACTTCGCAAAACTTTAATTTAGTTACATAAGGCATTGGAGAAATCTCTTGGGATTTCAAATATACTTTATAAAACTAATTTATATCGTCAATATGCGTCATACAATTTCTAAATTTGGACAACGGATGTAATAAATTATTCAATAAATAATTAAATTACTTTTTTCACACTTTACACAAAGGAATGATGATATTTTATGAGGGCTTAACTTCATGCCCCAAGATGCTAAAATTTAAGTAAATCTTGTGAAAAATGTCATTAGGTCATCAACTTGATTATTAAAGAATAAATATTTTCATATATTTAGTGAGGTATCATATTATAGATCTTGATATCCTGAATAATAATATATTATATGTGTTGGTAATTTAGTGAAATTCTTTAACATCCTCTTTGTGCCTTTCAGCATGGAGGTTTGTTATCAATCCACGATTTCTATCTTCCACCATCCCTTGTAAGGGCTCTCATCTGTGCTATATTCTTTCCTCTTGCCTGCCCCAACTTAGAAATGTACCTTTCTTGTTTTTTTTATCAAATCCTCTTTATTGAAAACTAAAATAAATAATTTATGATTTACATATTTCTCCTCTTTCTGCATACACAGATGCATTCGAAGGAGTGCATAAATATAATACATTCTTTTTGAAGTTAAAAGTCCATAAATCACATACACACACTAGGTGATGAGGCTCACCTTCAGCTTACAACCGGGAAACTAAAAACTAAATCCTAAACCTAGAACCTAAGACTAAAGCGTTCCAGCCGCGACAGCATCCTGCCATGGATGGGGGAACGGAGCGGGGGTTATAGTTTTAAACACCGGGTTTGTCAAGTACTGCAGGGAGTCGAAAAATTTGATGCGTCTACGTTGGATCAATTCATCCACCGTAGGCAGCTCAAAGATCTCGTGAAGCTCACTGTTGCTCTGCAGCTCGAATGAAGTACCTCTGACCACTTTCATCAATATACCGTCCTTTCTTGGTGAGTCTGGGGCCTTCTTCAAGACCTTGCTTCCTTGAATTTTTTTGGCCTCTATGAAATCCGAAGGTGAGCCCCATCATCTAGTCCTGTATATTGATCTTTTAACTTCAAAAAGAAATGTTGTATTTGTACTTCTACCCTCCTTCAAATGCATCTGCGTATGCAGCACGAGGAGTTATTATATTGTAAATCTTGTTCATTGTATTTGATTAGTAAAAAAGGGGTTTTGAAAAAAATAAAAATGGCATGTTTATTTCTTCTCGAATCGTCTTGCTTCAAATTCAATGATGTCTCATTTTCCAGGTCAAGGATTTTTTATCTCAACTCCATTGCTTTTCCAGAGGCACTCGGCATTTTCCACCGTAAATAAAAATGAGCATATAAACTCTCTTAATGATCCCAGAGCTTGGCAGTTCTTAATTCCTTTTCCCCCACTACTGAGCTGCATATCTATTAACAAACACTATTGACCTTTCTGATTTAATCTAAGTTTGTACTCATGTTAATTTTTATGTATATTCCTTTAATAAACTAAAGTAGATTAAACTCTTAATTGTCTCACACTAGACATAAATTTTTATATATTATAATGTACAAAACATTTATTAAAATACACTTCTTATTAGAAAAGTTCTTAGTGAACTAAAATTAAAAGGCCAAGCATGATAAAACTCTTAATTGTCCCACACTTGACTTGAATATTGATAAGTTATAATGTACTAAACATTCATTAAAATATACCTTTCATCCAAAAGTTCTTAAACGCATTGGCGACTAAGTAAAATTGTTAAATTATAGATTAATAATTAATTTTTTTAAACAATATCTCTCCTAAGAAAATATATAACGCCATGAAACTTGAAATACCTCCCCCCTGATAAAAAAAAAATCCCAGCTGTCTCTGAAGACATTCTTTGACATAAAATATTCATAAGTTGTCAGAAAAAAATATAAAATAATAAACCAGAATGATCGAATGATTTCTTTTTGTTGAGGAGGAATTGTAAACAAATAAAATTGTATTCTGTTCTTGATTTAGCCTATTCCCTTCCTTTTGTTTTTTTATGACCTTGAAACCTGGGACCTTTTCATTTTGTATTTAAGGTAAGGGCCACCAAATCGAGATTCAATGTGAATGCTGACAAATCCTCTCGTGCTATCTTGATCCTTCATAGCACATCCTGTCTTTTGTTTTCCCTTCCTGAAGACGAACCTCATACAGGGTTCCTTCAAACTAACTAACATTTTGTTTTAAGTGAGCTTTATTGAGAGGTGAGTACTTAAGTGACTAATTATGTGGTTTTGGCTAATGAACCTCCCCCCTAACTGAAGTCCTGAGACTGCTTAAAATACTATGGATTGATTGCATGTAAACATTCTAATAAAGGTATATAGAAAAAAGAAAGGGGGTAATTACAGAAGGTGAACTCGGAACTCCATATCCAAGATAATCTTAGATAGAGGTGGTCAATCATGGGTAAGTTGAAGATCTCAAAAGATACCATGAATGATAAAGCGTAAAGTTGGCCTGAGACAAGTTTACGGTGTTCACTTTGAATATCCATTTAGTGGTTCCTTTTCTGTTTAAGGTAGTAAGAATGAAAGACATGGCTACAACCACAGAACAAGAGATACACACACTTTTGTCTTTAGGAGAGAGGGGACATGAATATTCATATCAAATATGAAAAGAAAAATAACATAAATTGTAATTAAATTTATTTTCAATAGTGCAAAACATTATTTCTATTCTCTTCTTTCCAATGTATTTGTGTTCTCGCCCACTGGTTCTCTGACATGTTAATTTCTATCTAACTCTCCATTGAATATTCATTTCTGTTCTTATATATTTCTAGAAAATCTAATTTCAATTATTACTTATTGGTGCCAAAACCCAGAAGTGAATCTGGGCTTCCAATATCAAACACTTCCAGTAGTCCCGGTTCTGTGCTGTCACTCTCCAGTTGTGGGTACCAAGAACAGTTCCTCCTTTTTCTCTCTATTACTTAGGTCTTTCAGATTTGTTTTTGTTTTTTTTTTCCCCCTACAGATTTCTCCAAGAATTATTTTTTGTGCTTTTTCTTCTTCACCTATTCTTCTATGTGCTCTGTACAAGCTTTACTATACTGACTTCATAAAGGTTGTAAAGGCCCTGTTTGGTTTTTGTTCTCCATGAGTCATTAAATCAAATTCCTCCGAAAATATAAGGAACTACTCTCTTCTCAAAGCACATTAAGGCATTTTCCTGCCTAGGTCTCTGACCAGTTCTTCACAGCTGGCCCAATAAATGTTCTATACAGCATTTTGATTCTCTTGAGAACCCCCAGTGGACTCTCACCACTGTCCCTAGAACACCTGCAACTCACTCGAAAGGAGTGTACCTCACCCGATGTCTCCTACACTCCTCATTTTCTACATCCATCCTTCAAATAGGTCCCTCCTAGCACAAGTATGCACTCTTCCCAAATAATTTTCATTTATTTTTCCCTTATTCCTAATTTTTCAAGTTTGAGAGCTTTGAAAAAAAATTCTCTTGACAACAGATTATTCTGGAGCTGATAACACAATCCATGGAAACGTCTATTTGCTGCTAATTTGAAAGCGTAGGTAAATTTATATAAATGTCATTTAGAATTAATTATTTGACACTATATATCACCATTTCGAGATAACTCATTAATAGTTGGCGATATAAATAACATCTGCTCTTCCCTCCCTAAGGGGGTTATACCCCAAAATACTCTGTAAACATGGATTGGTTACAATAGCACCCATTGCTTGATGTGCCATCGGTGGATGAGTTCATCCGCGAGAGACACATCAAGTTTTTTGATGCATTGCAGCACCTCACAAATCCAGTGTTTAACACTATGACCTCACCACCCCTCCCAAATCGATGGCAACAGACTGTCGGGGAAAATTTAGGTTAAGAATTAGTATGTAACTTAGTTTTAAGTAAAGTGCATTGTGTATCATTGCACTTGTATTAATTACATAATTTCATAAAACAGAATTCAGACCTTATATAGAATGTACCGATGCTACAGTACATATAAAATGTGATACGTGAATAGATTCGCCTGAGAATCTATAGTAAATAATAATTTTGTCATTTTTAAGGGGATTGGAAAAAAAAAAAATTGGTAATAATAACTGTATGCTACTAATATTATTTTTACAGTGATTTGCCATGCATTGCGCATGTGATTTGCAATTGTGACAGTATTTTTATCATCAATGAATTTTTATTTTAAAATGTGTTTTGTACTGTAGGTGTAAAAACAGAAACTTCAAACATTGAACTGAAAAATTCAAGCATACTTGGTGGGTGGGAGAAGGTATGTGGTCAGAGTAGGTAGTTTTGTTTTAGAAGGGAGAGTTCAGTAGTTACTGGACATTCACAGAGGATGGTTTGGAATGATATAATGGGAACCAGCAAGGAGTAAGAATGAAGATGCCCATCCACCAATAATGAAGGCAGTATTCACTTTTGTATTCCTGCCCACTAAACCACAGTATACAATCCTTCCTTCCCTGCTTGCTCTGGTACCAACTGGAATTCTTTATCTCCTAATATCCGCCAGGCTTAAGAACCTTCAAAATCCACCTACTCCTCGCCATCCAGACAGACACAAGTCTGGGAATGATTTATTCACTATATTCATAGTTTTATTCTTTTAATGACGGTGAGTGTATGAAATGTAACGAAAAATAGCTTTACTCTGGGTACATAGCCTTTAAGAATAAGAAAAAAGAATACAAATGATCAGCTGTGTAGTCTAGAAAACTAAAATAAACATAAAACACGATAGCAACAAAGTATAATCACAATGTAAAATCAGTTATAAAATAAATAGAAAGCAAGATCAACATGTGCTATAATAAGTATCTTTAAAAGTGGTTTAATGCAACATTAGTAATAATAATACTATTTTAATGAAAATAAACATTCTGAATGAATCTTTTGTTAATCAAATCAACATGTCGAGTACTATTTTCATATGAAACTGACACTTGCATCAGTTTGCATTTTTATTTTGTTGCTTACTATATATTATGTTTGGCTGGCGTTATCCTAGGTTTTGTTGTACAGGCTTTATTATTGTTTTTGTTTTTCATGTCACTGGATAGATTCAACAACAATCTTTTATTTTATTAATATTTTTCTACTTAGAGGTTTACACTTTTTATGATTTAATAATTTTATTTGTCTGTTATAAATGAATTTTTTATCTGTACATCATTGTTATTCATACGGAACTTTGTCTCTGAGTGAGATTTTTGCTATTCTATTCTAATTTTAGAATCAGACAATCATTGTTTGTGACTGGTTAGGGAACTGTTATTTAAATTATGTCTAAAGTACTAAATATTATAATACATAATTATGATAGCTCGTCATTGCTTATTTATAAGGAGTAAAAGGACATTTATAAAAGTTCATATTGAATAATAGTTGATTAATATAAATAAGATGGGAGAGGATGGCTTAGCCCGCTGAAGAAAACTGTAAAAAATCTACAAGTGACTACTGTACTATTACTGCTGAGCATTTCTATATAAATAATTGCGGTATTTGTTACCTTATCTATTCACTCAAAGTATTTATACTCACTAAATGCATTTTCGAAGAGCATGGACCTGGTCTGATTTGATATTCTATTCTAATTTTAGAATCAGACAATCATTGTTTGTGACTGGTTAGGGAACTGTTATTTAAATTATGTCTAAAGTACTAAATATTATAATACATAATTATGATAGCTCGTCATTGCTTATTTATAAGGAGTAAAAGGACATTTATAAAAGTTCATATTGAATAATAGTTTATTTTATAAGTTTAAAATAACATGATCTCAGGGTAATTTATTATTTTTGTCTATTTCATATTAACATAATTGGCAACAGAAATGTGTATATAATTTAAATAATAGTACCTTACGAAAGCTAGGAATCCATTTTATAAGATAATTACCTTCATGCCATTGGTAAATGCTTTTCCAAAAGAGACTAACTCAAATTTTAGTTCACGGGATCTGCTACCGGCAGACAAACACCATTTTAAATGATTAGTGCCGGCTGTGGAAGGGTACAATTAAATAATGAATCCATCCTTCAACCACAATATGGTATTTAATCACCAATAACATTTTCGACAGCTCTAAGGTCCCATCTTCAGTTGGATTGCATGGAACTCTACATACAACCTAAGGCTAAGTTAATCGGATCCACACTTCGATGAGAATGAATATAAATTATTACACAAAGTTATTCTCCACCTAGATGATGTAGAAGATGATTGTACAGTGAAGTCAGAAGAGGTAGCTAACCTATTTTAAAGTTTAAATTATTGTAAATGTTAAAAGTTTTTTCACACCATCAATTGCCAACTGAAAATGACAGCTTAGAGCTGTCGAAAACATTATTGGTGATTAAATACCATATTTTGGAAAGACAGATCTATTATTTAAACACCATTTTGAAAAAGGTATTAGTCCTTCTGGAAGATAAATTTTTGTTTGACAAATCCTTTTTAAAATGTATTTGAAGTTCCATCATTCATTCTCTTTCCTAAACATGCATTACTGGGTGTAAATGCACAAAAATTTATTTTCTAAAATTATATCATATCTGATACAAATTTCAGGTAGCTTAAAATATATTTTCAAATAGGTATGGGGCAATCATGTTTAGTCTATATGTACGAGGGTGATCTGAAAAGTTTCTGACCTAACAAAGCTTTTATTTCACTAGCTTTTAGTTATTTTATTATCATCTTCATGTTGAGGTCGGAAACTTTTCAGACCTCCTGTATATTGTAATGTTATTTTTAAGAAGTGATTTTAAATAAGGGTTATTTTATTATACAAAATATTAAATAATATCCAATACAAGTGAATGTAACAGCAGGAGGTATGTCAGTAATTAGAACAGCTGAGAGGAACACTAGGACTGCAGTTTCTAGTGACTGGGAAAAAGAGTGGTTGTTGAGAGAAGCTCAAGGAGAGGTTACCGATTTTTTTAGTTGTTTTAAAAAGAGAGGTGTTAATGATAATTTGTTCCAGTTTGCGGATGGTTAAACATATTTGACATGAGTGCCCTTCCAATTCGTACTTCCTTGTACTTTTTATTTCTAGGTATAACCTCAAATCCTATTTGGATATTGGCGGAGTCTACAGGAGGCCATTGAGCCAGCATTGTACATCAGGATCACAAAACTCAATACTTGGATGGAGCATTTGACAGAAAATTTGTAAGCAACTCAAAAACTGTATATGTATGATTTTTTATTTTTATTTCTTTCATGTAAATGTTTGGTTGACAAGGACCTATGAGATTTAAATCATAAGTAAATTTACATTTTTTTTTCATTAATAAATTAAGATATATTACAGTATCTTCTATGAGAACGGTTTTAAATAGATCTGAAATTACTTATTCCAATACAAATCGATATATGCCGATTATGTATTGGTACAGTAATGGGAATTATGAAAAAAAAAATTGAATGTGAAAAAAGGCGGTTTTGATAGACAGACAATTGCCCCTTCTTTACCTGTATGAAAGTAGAGCCTCTCCCTTCAGGCTTATCAATCATACCTTATACTCCTATAAAAGAAGGTAAGGGGTAATAGTAATATTTAAAAAAAATTTGGATACAAATTGTAGAAACACAAAACAAATTAACGCATTATTATTCAATTTTTTAAAGACACAGCTACTCGGATTCTTCTGAAATAATGATTTCAACCCAAACATAAACTGTAGTAATATTACTTGTTAAATCTAAATTAAACTAAAAGGTATATTATTCTAAAATTGCATCATGGTCACGGCATAAGTGAATACAACACTAGTAATCTGAAACATTTGATGTAAATACATGAAATTTAAAAATAGTACTAAAATATTTTGATAATTAAAGTTCATTCATAGTCATTTTCTAAATTTATATTACCTTAAATAACAAGTCCACATCCATTGTGAAAAAACTACTCCCTGTAATAGATAGTGTCCTCATTTCATTTAGATGTAAGAAGATTTCGGCCTGAAAGAAAGTCATAGAGCGTGCTTACAGCTTTGCACAGAATCGTTACGATATTCTTCAAAGAGGAATTTCGTCCTCATAGTCATAAGAAACCTCTAATTTGCTAGGTCTACAATTCTTATTCTGAACAATGGTCCAAATAAAGCATGATGAGATATACATTTTTTCCCCAGAATGATCCACAAGTACAATAAAACTAATGGATCAGGGTTACAGAAGAATGCTTTAAAAGAAAATTTTGAAAGCTAATGCTAGTAATTAAATACCCACAAATAGACACCATTCATTTTTTTAACTGAAATTGATTGATCCAAGACTTGTCGACCTCTCATCATCATTCACATTAGTCCGTCAACAGTCATCTCTCTGTAGTCTAGTAGAGTAGTTAGTATGCCCAGCTTCTAATTGCAGAGACCTGAATTTAATTCATAGCTTACCCCTCAAAGAATTTGGGGGAAGAGTTGTTCCTTGAATAAAATTAGCGAATCCACAGTTATGAACACCATGAATTTAAGTTTGAGAGGAAAACCTAGCACCAATGATGCTGGTTTCTCAGTACCACCTACAAACTTTAGCGACAACCTTCAGTTTGCCTTATATCTTCATGAGGGTTGCTCTAAGGATTTGATTTTAATTTTAAATTTACCGGTAAAGTAAAATGTATATTATGCCCAAATATGCGAGTAATATCTATTAGATATAAGCAATGGGGCCTGAAATACATCATGTTTACCGATGACCTATTCCTGTTAGCACAATGCATAAGAGATTTAGAGGACATAACAAGAAGATTACGAATTGAAGCCTCAAAATTTGGGTTTAAAATAAATATAAATGAAACAGAGGATAAGAGGTTTAATCCTAGAACCAAAGAAAATTTGTGTAGCGGAAAATGAGAAATATTTCAAAGGGTCGACCCCTTTCTTTATCTCGAAAGTTTTGTAAATAATGCGAGAAGCCTAAGAGGACGTAAGGAGTCGGATACGTAAGCTTTTTTTCCATCTCAGCCCATTGTAAATCAAATGAAACAAGTTGTCGTGTGTGATATATTACACAATTGAGGGTTTTATGTTGGGCATGACCCTCAGGGTTGAAACAAAAAAAGTTCATTACAGTTGCAAAACCAATATTATTTTGCAATAATAGTGCAATAAAAGCCCTATCACATAAAACTTATTATTAATGAGGTATCGAGATCTTCATCATACCTCAGTGGTCACCAAATGGTGGTCCGCAGGGAAGTTTTGTATGAACTGTGTCAAAATTGTGTCTAACAGAAAATATAATGATCTTCCAGCTGATAATCCTTACCATGAGGGCGGTAATAGTGGATGTGGCTTGATGCGGGTAACATCCCTTAACACTACCCTCATATACAGTTTTTCACAGGTTTTTAATTCAGCAAAGCTGCCCTACAGTCAGAAATAATGGAGTGTATATGCTATAGAGATGTTACTTTAAATGATATTTGCTCAAGTTCAAAAAACTCTTGAGAATGACCAGTTTTGGATTAAAATGGGCGTGAAAAAAAAGTATCTAGAACTGAAAGCTTTAGCCATAAAATATATACCAGAGATTTGGCTCAACTTATTTATGTGAAGCAGCATTCGCAAAAATTAACTTTGTTTTGAATCAGTACATATCTTGACTCACAGATGATCACTTTAACAGCTTTATGTGAATCACCTGCGACAAATTGACCCCAAATTTCAGGCAGGTCGTTCAAAATTATTTTGAACATGCCCTTTTTCCCATTGAACCCAGTACTCTTGAATGTTCACGCTAGAACCCTCCAAGTAATCCCCAAATGCTAAAAAACTGTGTCAGAAATACTCAATGACAGCAGGTCATATGAAATTATGTTCAACAGAGTCGGGTAAGATTACAAATTGCCAACAATATAATGCCAGCCATAAAATAAGTACAATAATCTTAAAATAATGGAGAGCCCTTTGACAACATTTGTCTACATGAAACTGTGGACAACATACATACCACTAGCCTGTTAAAATGTGGGAAAAAGAAACTGAAAATGTAAAATTATGCAATATACATATTTATGCAACAGTATACATATACAAAGTTATGCAAATTACACCATAAATATGAATATTAGGGCAATAAAGAAAAAAAATTTCCAATACAAAAAATGAAAACTTATTTTACAAAGCTTACATTTCATATGTTGAAATAAAAGAACAGAACGCCAATCATTTGCGAATAATAAATAAATAGAGTGAATATTGTACATGGTTTCAAAGCAAAAAATAATAAACTTAACTGTAACAGTTCTAATTTGAATTTACATTTTTAGACAAAGAAACAAGAACTGATGGCCTTGATCAAAATTCAGAATTCCTTTAAAATTCAATTCATTAATAAACGTAGATAAAAAGGACAACATTAATTCTGTAGGTTGAAATTCTTGAATCTTTCACATTGATCGACGGTAAAAAAAGGTAACAAAAAAAATTATTTATTCTTGAAATAATGAAATTAATGCAAACCTTATCAACGGTTAGGTTCATTATTAACTCGACTAAATGTTATTTTTATATATAATCATTAATTAATTAAATGTAATCATATGAGTATGACTCAATAAGTCCGAGCACGTATAAAAAGTCTTATCAAGTTAAGTAACACACAAGGCCCCTACAGACAAAATATTCCACATTGAGGTTTATTATTCCGTACTCGATGTTATACAGTTTAGCATTGATGGGAACATAGTATTGACTTTTCCTTGTTTATGTTTTAAGAGATAAATGAGAGAGAGAGAGAGAGAGAGAGAGAGAGAGAGAGAGAGAGAGAGAGAGGGATAGAGAGGGATATTGTTGAGAAGTTGGAATGGTCTGACCTTTCTTTTTCTTTAAGTTCTCCGTTGTAAAGAGCTGCAGAAATCAAAATCATGAAAAAATGGTTGGGGCTGCCTCTGGGAAGTTACATAATAATGATTGGCTGCAGAGTGGGGACTTCCGTGATGGATCCTTCAATTGAGAAGTAACAGGCATCTTCAGTGTCTAGTAAAGATAATGTTCGCTTGTACGGCAATAATACAATTAACGAAAGAAAACTAAACTGGTCAATGTTTTGGAACAGTGGTCACTCAAATGATTAAGTTCAATGTCTGGTCTCAACTGAGCAGTTTTGTTAAAAACAGTGAACAAAGTGGAGTCTATCTCACCCCCTCTCATCTTTCTTCAATCATGTGCAACGTAAATAAATGATGTCTAATGTCTAATCGAGTTTAAAGGTTCACTACTTTTGTAATCAGCTTTACAAACAAGTCGTTTTAAATATAATATTTTTTTTTTCTTTTTGAATAAATTTATTGATCAGTGTAATATAAATTAAATCAAAACTTTCCTAATGTTATTTTCCAACCTATAAACAATAGTATATAGTGTTTAACAATAATTATTAAAGGAATGACGTGTTTAACAGGAATGAAAATGAATTGTCAAAAGAAAAGAACAAATATTTTTTTTCCTATCAAATTGGTCTTTCACCCAACAAATTGATATGTACTTCATTGATTTTCTATTATAAAAATCATAATTCATTGATTTGACTTCATTTCACTTGTATCCATTGTGTTTTGCATATAAGATAACTGATTTCAAAGAAAACAGAAAGTAGAGTATTAGGTAATGCGGTGAGGGGGGGATGTCAGGAGTTGGGGTGGGGAGGTTTAAGTTTTCTGGACAATGTTTTGAAACGGACATTCAAAAAAAAAAATTGGTGACCACTGCCCTTAAGGAGAAAAAAATATTCATTTGTTAATTATAAGGAATCGATTAATATTTGACCCTTCATTATTTTTCATAAGCCTGCATTTATTTTTAGGATCCCTGGGACCTTAAGTAAAAATTTCATGCAAAATATCATTTCTTTCTAAATGAAACTGAGGTAACAAAATAGACTTTTAATGACTTTATAATTTTACAGTCCACTAAAGCCCCAACACACATAAATAATAAGCACGTCAAATCTTTAATTTTATAACCAACTCAGTATGACAGGTAGTGACTTGGAATAATAAAAATGTCTGGTGGCTGATTGGGACCAGTGGCGACAACTCATAGCTGTACAAGCAGCTAGAAGATATACAAACATACAACTGTATTTAAAAAAGTAAAAGAATATACACATAAAAATTACCTCCTCTTTGATTCCAAAATTGCCTTTGTACATTGACTCAATGGTTTTTAATAAGTTGCGAACCTGTAATCATAATTTATTACTTAATTTTTTATATTAGTTTTTTTTCTCCCCTGCAGTATGATACCTGAATCTTACCTCAAGGCTGACCCTATCACAGCAATAGCATATCAAAACAAAATTGAGTGTTGGCAAGCATATATCAAAAGATTGCAACCAGCCATAGTATGTTTTAGAGAGAAAATAAAAATATATTAATCCCAAAATTTGCAGAAGTTTGAAAACTGTGACTACTACTAACAAAGGGCCGAAACATTTATCAACTTTCCTCAGTAGAGTACCTCTATCCCAATAAGAACAAACAACGTTTTTCAAGTTAGTTCTGTCTTCTTTTAGATTCGTACTCAATTCTTTAAAAGATGCCGCAAGAATCAGGCAAAATGAAACAATGAGGCCGTCAATGGTATATTGAACATTCTGGACGATTATTTTGAAAACCCACATGATCAATTTCGTATTGTTGTAAAACATGAAATTTCTCACAAATTGAAGACACACGAAAGTATAAAAAATCGACACTTTTATAAGTGTCCCCATGTTAGAGTTGCTCGATAGATTTGCGATTGCATTGAATTCATTAAAAAGTTCTACTAATTCTAAAGGTTTTAAAAATAGAGTTATTAAGAGTAAGCCAAAAGAATAGCAGGCTTCTACAATGGCTAAATAAGCTGGAGCGCATTTATGCAACAATCTGCAAAGCGACACAGCATCATAAGTTGCATCGATGTAAATAAAATTGCAGCACAGGAGCAACAATATCCCAATGGCGTTGAAAGCAGAGATCTGAAAAACTGACCCAAAAAAATATTATAATGGGCAAAATGTATACAATTTATTATTAAAATTTTTTTTAATATTAATAGTTACTTTTCTTTTCTGGTGAAGAGCTAACACATAAAGGCAAGCATAAAAAGATTTTACAGAAATAAAATGGAACTAAAATAGAAAATGATTGTGAATCCATTGTCCAAACAGTCAGAATGAAGAAGTTAGAAATGAACAATCAATAATAATCTTCATGGGCTATGATGAGATTGATATTGATCCAGTAATTTGACTTCTAATTTGTATATTATGTATAAAAATGATAGGAGTTAAAAAATAATAAATAACTTCCCCACATACGTAAAATGCAATATATTAATGATTCTACAAATAATAAATTTAACTATTTGTATCGTAAATAAAATAGTTTTTAACAATTCAATACTATAATGTAACGATAAAAATTATAGTAACATAAGTAAGAAATATGTTGTTCTACTTAAATAATTTATATTCATTTTTTTTAAACATCACAGTATTCATTCACAAGTTTCAATAATTTTTTTATTAGTTTCTTTTGTTTGTTTGTTTTTTTTATAAATTTATCTACATTGCCTTATTTACAACTTTCACTTTGTCCATAGGAAGTTATAAGGAATTGGTTAATGAAATAAAAACATTTTCATATAAATAATATACTTTCTATTAACACTACGAATAGTATCATTTTACAACAAAAAAGGATTTCATGGGTTATAGCAGGGATTGGCCGAAGACATGGTTCTAAGAAAGTTGAAAAAAACAAACACAGGAATTATATAAATAAAACCAAGATTTGTCTAAGTAAATGAATTTTTTTAATAATTATTTATTAAATAGAGCATTAAGTTTTTAGTTCTTGCACAAGACAAATAGGAAATAAAACATAATACTTAGAATATATAAAAAGGCTTTTAAATTTGAATTCGGCTGAGTTAGTTGGCAAAAAGACATATATGTGTATATATTATTATTATTATTGTTTTGACTCAAATGTATTATAAAACAATACAGCATACCTTGCGATGTATGATTCCCATCTTGTCTTAAGAAAAAACTAAAAGCTCATCTTTCCCTATGCTAGAGCAAAAAGTCCGCAAAGAATCCAATATAAGCGCAAATCAAGTAAAATATTCCAGCAAAATCAATTAAAATCATAATAGAAATTTAGAAACCTAGAATTAATGTTAAAAATAAACATTAACCAATTCCTCAAAATAATTTTACACATATAACAACAGAAACATTTTTGTGAGACTCAAGGAGATTGTTAAAATTAAACATCACTGTAATAGAAGGCTCCATACAAACAAATATCTCTCACTTCTCTCACTATGCATGAATTAGTAACTAGCATTTAAATGTAATGTACATATCCATTTCTGCCAGGGAAGACATACAAATTATAATAAAATAACACCATTTTGTCATTCCATACCAAACATTTCAAAAATGCAATTTTAAACTCTGATATCTAAATAATACTTATTTACTAATTGCATCCGTGTGGTATATATTTTTAATGTGCGAACAAAAAACATTGTGGAAAACAGAAGGATTTTGTTTTTTAGTCGGCTGGATACTTTACAATTATCCCGGACTACATGCAAGAGTTAAGGGAGGGATAAGGTTACCTAGGCCTTCAGGCTGGGTAGTCTGAGATAATGGGAACAATTATTGTTCGCGGGTGTTTTCAGTATGTAAAGAATAAAGTTTTTTTCGGCATAAATATTCCATACAAATAATTGATTAGAATCCCGGTGTTTATGTATTTTACAAATTTCTTTTCTTTTCTCCCCCCCCCCCCCCAGAAATACATTGATATCTGAGCAAGTTACATCAATATTACCATGGCAAGATCAAAAATACTGCAAAAAACAATTTGAGCTATTGGTTAGAGCATATATACAGTAGGAAGTATGTCATGTATTGTAATATCCAACTAAATAATAAGATGTTTTCACTTGAACTTATCATAGTTAGTAACAAAACTCGAGTAACTTGCACCGTTAATGCAATGGGTTGGACTATTCATAATCATTTGTAAAAAAAAACATGAAATTAGAAATATTGTGCATTGTAACTTATAACTAAGTGTGTGCGTTTTCATCTTTAAGTTGGTTTCGAGTAAGTACTTTTATAAAAAAAGGTGCGACTGGTGAGAAATCTTGTAATATAAGCGAATGATTGTTTAGTAAACTATTTAAAATATTTCATAAATACTTGAACATTTACAGTTAAAAATTATGTAGTTGACATGGGATGACATTATCATTGCAGTATTAAGATATTTATACCATGATAGTTAAATTTAAAAAAATATATATACAGTATGAAAAAACAACTTAGATTTTGAGCTACTTTTTTTTTTTTTTTTACTAACATAGTAATTAGTAACATCAACTACAAATAAATGACTCCTCCACGAGTAACTATCATTACATTATAAATGATTGACTAAAATATCTATTTGCAAGGTTTGTAAATGCATGCTGAATAGATGCCAATTGTCTAAGTGAGAAAAAATGTATCTGCATTATATTACATAACAAATGATAAGAAATGGCAGTTTTTGGAGAACAGTTTCAAGATTTATTCAATTCGAGAGGATTAAAAAAAAAATACAGTTTAAGTGTAAACGGTAAAAACTAAAGATATTTTGTCATTTACTCTCTTTAACCTCTCTAACCCCACAATATAATAAACAGGAAGAAACTATTGAAATGGATCAGGCATAAAATAAACTTATAAATAAAAATTTTAATTCTACTTAAATGTAATATAACACGATAAAAACAGTTTTGAGAGGTCAAACGTTTAGTCACATAAAAAAGATATTAAATAAATTGAATTTATATACCGTAATAATATTAAATGGTTTTCCTTGATAACAGCTATGAATAAGATGGCTTTGGCTCAGAACAATCAAATAGGAACTGCTGCATATGTTTTTGTTTTTTTTTATTCATTGTAAAATTCTATATATCTGTAAGGGGGGTTGGTTATCACTAAAGTTACTGAACTTTTAAATAGATGTTTAAGTGTTTTTTTTGTTTATTATAACTTTTATGAGAAATAAAAGTTTTATTTCTCAAACATAGAATTAATACTTAAAAATGAAATTTATTCAAAATAAAAGTTAGAAATTATTATGCTTTGACTTTATGTAAATTTCATTCGGATGTCTAGGTTTTTCTAAGCGACCCAATTTTTCTAATCCATCCCATCTCCAATGCAAAAATTGAGCAAAATCAAGTTCAAATAATAATAAAGTCAGGATCAGGTTTAAGAATCTGCTTCTAGAACTAAGTTATTTTGAGATAAGCTTGAACAATTATATAAAACATCTAGTGCCCTATTAACTAAACCATGTCGGTGTTCTTGAACTATGCCACTAAATAACAATTATATTGGATTCTAAGATAAGAATAATAATCAGCTATATGTAGACGAAACATCTCATTTTTATACTTAATTGGTAATAATTTAAAGGTTTTTTTTTTAAATTAAAATATCATCAGAGGATTGTTAGTCAACATCTGTCTAACCATTCATTATACCTGACAGTAAACACTAAATGTTAGGGGAATTTTATTTAAAACAAAAAATCAGTATAGATCAGTGAAATTAGTTTTATAATTTAAAAAATTTTTTGCTGTGAAATTAGCTAAGAGTATATGTTTTTTTTTTTGGAAAATGGCTTAGGTTGATCAAAAAAAATAAAAAGTTATACTTTCATCACTTTTAATTTTGACATACTATGTCTGAATCAGAACCTGATAACAAAATAAGAAAATGTTATAAACAGTGCGAATTCTATTTACATATATCTATTTTTTCTTATTCATTTTTGTTATTAAAACAACAATTTTTACACCCTATAACATTTACTTTTCCCGCCCACTCATTAACATTTTGTAATTGAACTACATAAGCACCAAGTATTTTTTTCATAAAATAGAATGCCTTAAATTTCATGGAGTTTTTGTCGCATTAAAAATGTGACTGCATTTTCTCTCTGAAAATTTGGTTTTAAACATTTACTTTAATCAGCTGCTAAAAAATCATTTCAGCATGCATCTTAAAAACAGCACAGCATAATCATAGATGCAGAAGGTATGGCTATTTCTACTGCATTAGTAGATATTAATGTCACTATATTTAACATTTTTCTATGACGATTGAACTATTTGACCCAATATTGAAGTAGAATAGGTATTTTGATATTTACTAAAAAAATGGATGCTTAAGAATATTTCAAAATAATAATAAAAAAAAAAAAAAAAATAAGCATTTATCTACATAGCTTTGGTCTAAAATATAACTCCTTAATATTACAAAAACACAACAAACAAATAAATATCTGTATAATAATATGCTTATTTCATAAATATGTTTTTAACCGAATACTTTTGATTTAAAATGCAGTCTCTAAATGCATAGTAAATAATATCAGCCATATTAAACAGTACAGTCTCATAATAATAAATTTAAAATTCTAAGTTGCACTTTATATATATATATCTCCTCTTTCATTCCATTCAAATATACAAACAAATGATTCCAAGCCTTGAAACATTATATGTTTCTATTAAAAATAATAATGGTAACAAACAATGGTAGAACAATGAAAGCATTAGACACACATTAATTTTTTAATAAAATAAGGAAGATCGAATTTCTTCGGAGGTCTTTTCTGAAAAAAAATTATAATATGCAATTAAAAATAATTTTTCTGTCTTCAACAGATTATAATCGTTTACTCAGAAATTATTTGATTAGGCAATGAACACAATTTTGAATGAATGAGACCATATATCACAATTTCCCCCTGCCTAATAGGGCAGATAGAATTTAGAGAAATAAATCATACCTGATAGTGTTAGCTCCAAGAGGGGTCGTAACCTTTCCAACGCGCATTGGGAGCAAGATAAACACGCCTTCCTTTGAAGAAGAAACTGATGACTCCGCGGTATCCAGTTCTTGGAACCCCAGACTTCACAAGAGCAAAAATTAACAAGGAATTAAAACTCAAACAATTTATGACCAAAATTTTATAAGTAAAGTTATTTCTAAGGTAACATATTATTGAAATTTATTAAATTAAAGTTATTAATGTTTGTTAGTTTAGAAGAAATTTGATTATAAATTAAAGTTGTGAAATATTTATAAGTGCGTGAAATCCAGTGATGTAGAAGGGTGGCTGGCTATCAGCAAGCTGGGCCATTCAATGTTTAAGTCTTGAGCCTGGAGGGGGGAAAAACCTTTAAAAGGGCAGAGATCGGAAAAGCTCTTTCTCTATTTTTCTGGATCTGCAGCAGGAGAGTGAAGAGACACATGGCAAGAGAGTCAAGACACGGGGTTTAAAAAAAAAAACCATGTGGTGCCACTATTTTATTAAGTTTACAATTTGGCACCCAAAGTGGGGCCACCATTTTATTAAGTTAACAATATATTGTAATGTTATTTTTAAGAATAAGGACACTTATTATTAAAGAATCGTTTTGAAACCTAAAATAGGAATTTTGTTAGTTTAGAAGAATTTGAATTTGCATAGAAATAGAGGTTTAATGTGGATCAAGATGGTTAAACATGAACTAGTGAAGTTCAAATAATTGTGGGAAAGCTCGTGATGTAAGAGGGGCTACTTTCAAAACGAACATAAGGTGGAGTAATATTAAGACAGATAGACAGAGGGTCAACCTGAAGGTGAGCCCCATCACCTGGTATGGTTTGCTTGTATTATTCTTTTAACTGTGATCCGATTTTAGTTAGCTTGTAAGACCTCCTTAAAATGCAGCTCTGACCCAGTCCGTCCCAACCAATATTAAGTGATATGCTTATGGTCAAATTTAGTTTTATTTTAAAACGAATATTGATTGGATAGAATATGTATTGTTTAGACCTGGGAACAAAAAACAGGAAAAGCCCTTTGACATTTGATAATAAAAGACCTGTGACCCTTCGCAATAAAAAAAAAAATAGACTCTTAAAATAAACCTATGACACATTAGAAAAACCACTTTTATGAAAGTGGGGGCCCTTATACACTTTGTATTTTCTCGTACTTCATATTTCTACATGACCTCATACCTCTTATTTCTTTTTATTACCTCCTATCAGCACATGCCATCATATAAATTCATACATCAGATTTGCATATTGGCGGAGTCTACTGAAGGCCATTGAGGCAGCGTTGCATTTGGAGCATCGGGATCACAAAACACAATACTTGGATGGAGAAAGGCAAGCAATCAACGGAACGTTTGAGAAGAATTAAAAAACAGTATATATATAATCTTTTTTTTATTCATTTCATGTGAATGTTTGGTTGTCAAGGCCTTTCCTGATATTTAAGAAATTATAAGTTTAATTTACATTTTTTTAATTAATAAATTACAATATTTACAGCAATGATTCTTATTATTAAGTAAATTGTTCTTATTATTAGATGAGGAAAAGTCCCTGCTGAGATGTGTTGTAAGAAAAAAATATTTTGATCTGGCCTTGAGAGTATTACAAAGAAATAAGAGGTACGTGGTTATACACAGAAATAAGAGGTTTGAGGGCCCTCACGTCAAATATGTTTGACTATCCACAAACTCATCATCAACATCTCTCTTCTAAAAACAATTTCAAAAATGACAATCTCTCCTTTATAGCATCCCAAAGCAACTCACAATATTTCCTTCTAAGCATCTCTCAAAAATTACTCTCTCCTAGTAACTATAAACAACTGCAGTCCCAGCTTTTCTCTCAGCTGTTCCAATTACTCACATACTTCCTGCTATTACATTCACTTGTCTATTTAAAATATTAAATAATATATTATATAATAAAATAATCCTTCTTTCAAATTACTTCTTAAAAATAACATTATAATACATAAAATATTTAATATACTTACCCTAAAATCATCCATAAGACCCAGCGCTTTTGCAGCAGACCTATAAGCTAATTTTGTTTGATACGGGATTCTTACAGGCCCATTTTGAACAATGTTTCCAGAACGCAATTCTTGGTGTGAAACAATAGGACTCTCATACACAGCCTTCACAAAATTTGAGTCATAGTTATCCTAAAATACCATGAAAAATTCCCCAAATTATTTCATAAATTAAAGAGTTACTAAATATGATCAAATATTTCTTTCTTGTGTAAGTACCTTGAGTAGATAAGTGAGGTTCAACTTAGTGAATGGAACATATTTATCATTCAAATGGATGTATTTCAAGTGTTTCTCATAAAACAGACCACTAAATAAGAAAAAATCATTAAAATTAACTAATAACCCATAACAATACTTTTAAATAATAAGAAAAACATGTCCACTAACAATTTTATCTAATAATAAAAAATAATTGATTCTATAAAATAATTAACTTACTTGCTTACACCGACTTTTCCAAAAGTTCTAGTTCTCGAGACCTCAGGACGAATGCAAGCACGACCTTTTCTTTGTTCTGGTTGTCTTATCCAATCATCCCAGTAACTGAAGTTATACAAAAGGCAATAATAAACTATTAAAATTAAAATTAGAATAATATAATTACCAGAGGTCAATATACAATATTGATGATTGTAGTGAATAAAATTGTATATATACACTGCTCCAAAAAAAAGTGGCGCACGCAGAAAAATTCAAACATTTGCTTCCCGATAAAATAATTATGGCTTTCAATTCTTCTTTTATTAATATTAAATGTTTTCAGTGATAAGGGGCTAATAAATATAAAGGAAAAACCCAATAAATATTGAAAAAATTATATGGAAATTTCTAATCACGGCCAAAAAAATTCTTCTGATTAATAAAAAAAAAAAAAATTGCGTTTTTGTACCAGAAAATTCCTCCTCTGGCTTGAATCACAGCCTCAAGTCTTCAATCTTCTTATCAAGTTTGCTGCAACCTATTGATTCATATCCTTCCTGCCACGTCTCTACTAAAGAAGGAACTAATTCTTAGCTCGGGTTAGGGGGGGGGGGGGGTTGACCTGCCATTTTACACTACCGCCAAGCTCGTCCCACATGTGCTCTATAGGATTTAAATTCAAGCTACAAGCTGGCCACTTCAAAGTCCATACACTCACATCATTGAGGCATTGCAAAACAAACCTTGCCACGAGTGGTCGTGCATTTTCCTGCATGAAAATGAAATTTTAGGCAAT
Organism: Acanthosoma haemorrhoidale; assembly: GCA_930367205.1. Taxonomy (NCBI): domain Eukaryota; kingdom Metazoa; phylum Arthropoda; class Insecta; order Hemiptera; family Acanthosomatidae; genus Acanthosoma; species Acanthosoma haemorrhoidale. The sequence continues at coordinate 14,673,854 of OV884011.1, read as the reverse complement.
AAATCGTGCAATTAAGAGCTCTCTCTCTGCTTACCATTGAAGAAATTCCACCCCACACCATTAGCGCTCAACAAGCCTTCGGTAAACTCTTATCCGTCCATCTGGTATATATTAAGAGAGAAGCGGGACTCATCTGAAAACCGTACGTTGCTCCATACGTTTTGACTTCCCTTCAAATATTCTTTCTAGTAAAGAATGAACTTTTTATCATGCACTTATTTTATAACAAATTTGTCTTAGTGCACCACTTTTTTTTGGGGGAAGTGTAAATATAAATTAATATAAGACTACAACCATGGGGAACACAAACAAGGTGACTTAATAAATAGCTTTTGGTACTAATCTAATATAAACTGTTACTACAATGAAATCTTCTATCAATATCTTCTCATATTAAGGTTTTAATCAAATGAAACAATTTCATTGGTTGATATTTGACCAGCAACATATTGTAGCGATTCCTACAATTTTATTTATTAAGAGGAAAAAAAAAGTTTATTTCAAGTTAAAATATTTCAGGATAAGTTGTGGCTCTAGTACATATATAAGCGCATATACAGATAAGTACATATGTTATTAAAATGTTTCATATTTACAATTAACTATTGAGTTATAAAAATAATAAATACCTAATACACAAACATTAATATTCTGTGCTGTCGAGTGGTGTATAAGCTTCTTCCTCCTGACTTCTCTAATCCTGATACTCGGAACTCTAACTGTGTGGTTCTTTCTTCAATTCACGGTTTTATAGCCACTGACTAAATGACTTACAGACGTAAGACTCAGGATTTTAGATCATTACTCAGCTCTAAAGAATAAAGACATAAGGGCTAAAAAAAAGAGCGATCTAGTTCTCTTGAGAACTTGGTATTTATAGCCTACCTCTCCCGACACATAAAAGGAGTTGTTCCGGTGAGTCATAGAAAATCCCTGCGTCTACCTGCTTTTATTACCAAGAGTTTTCGTTAATTTCCCGGCACGTCTTCCATGTCTAGCTGGTTTCATTACTAGGGATACATGGCTTTTCATGTTCTTCGTCTCCAAGACCCCAACCATACACATTCCATCGAACAATTATTAAGTTTACCAAAAAATATCATTGCAATGTAGTAAAAGTTCAGAAAATAATGTATCAATAAAATCATAGAGAGATGTTTTAGACCAGCATCTTTAATAAGTTTATTTTATTGACATATGAATTTTCCTTTCGACTATGAAAAAATTGATTAGCCCTGCCCAGCTATAATAATCATAGTTTCTATAACAAACAACATACCTAAGAGGCCATTTTGGAGAGAGCTCTCCCCACAACGACTTTGTTATCATCCATCCGAGACCGGGGAAGAAGTCTGTCCTGTGTAACAGCTCAGGCGAAGATGTATCGATGAGATCAAGTTTCCCATTATCATTCCATGCCGACACACACCAGAGGGAGGAATCCTGCTTTAGCAAGGGAAGAGTTGCGAGAAAATACGAAAAGAGATCAGGAGAAATATCCAAATCATCTGGAAAAAAAAAAAATGGAGGTTTCAAGGAATAAATTGGAAAACAATAGACATAGTAATGTTGTACAGGAATTCTGACTTTTATGGAGGTAAGAATGGAGGTAATAAAATAATAATTTTTAAAATAAGGAAATGATAACATTAAGATATACAGAATTTAAAAATCAATGGAGAATCAGGAACTTGTTGAGTGTGAACAGTTAGGGATGGTAATAACTTTGGGTTTTTTATTTAAACTTTTCTAAAATTCTAATTGTTTGTAACCTACTCAACCAGCTTTGATTACCAAAATTACAAAATCTAATAAATTTTAGAAATATTCAGCAGGCATGGTTTTCCTTAGATGAAAGGAACAAATCGCAGATATTTCTTTCAGTAAATTTGTTGAATTAAAGGCTCTAAAACATGATTTTTACAACTCTAAATTACGGTGCACGTTCCTCTTAGGTGTTACGAAAAGTTGTTATATTATTTCTGCGGCTCTGAGGAATAAGTGGGTAAGTTGACTTAACTTCAAAATGAGATAAATGTATATACTTACTTTAACGATATTTTTTAAAGAGGTTTCGGTAGTCACGCTAGACAATGCTTGCTGGATTTAATCCTTTATCTTAATATCAAACATATATTATTCTGTATGTAAATGGATTAACTATAAAAAAGTTTTAGCTCAAGGAAGTGTGGGAAAATATGGGCTGACCAATAAGGGTTTTATTTGTCATAAATATTTTTTCCTAGTTCATTGGGCGATCTTTTGAGTTCTTTAGAGCCTCATATGAAATACTGATAAAAGAATCTTTCCAGATAACAATAATTTTTCTCAAATATTTATTTCTCCTCTTTTCTATGATAAAGCACATCTTTAAACTAGAGCCAATCCAGATTAGTGTAATATTAAAATGACAAACAACAAACCATCTTACCCTCTATTATGATTGCAGTAGTGAAATTGTAAACATGAAAAGTTTGATTAAGCGCCCAACCGTAATGTCTTGCTATCTTGAAGTATCCTTTGAATTTCTTCTCTTTCGGAGGTACAAAAATTTCTCTCTGATCAGGTTGCTATAAAAAAAAAAAAAAAAAATGGAAATGAATGTGTAAATACATTTGAATTAACTGTAAATAAAAACGTTTATAAATAAATGTCATACTTTTATATGGAAAATTTGGCTTGAAAAAGCGGAAATTGCTTGAGCAGTTGACTCGTGTTCACAATCCTGACTAACAATTATCGGAAACTGACTCGGCGATGGGCGGTACCTAATCAACTGCTCCAAGCATCTAGTAACAGTAGGTCTATTACAGGCGAATACAACAACTGCTACCACACCATCACCCGCCGAACCCTAAAAGTAACATATATATTAAGTAAACGGAAGAATGGGTAAATATGAAATAGAGATATTAATAACATAAAAAATCAGTAGAACTATTATGAGATATGTATAAATAAAACAGTTTTGATTAGATTCAAATACGAAATAGTTTTATCAAAGGTACCTGAAGCCTTCTCTCATCTTCTTTTCTTGTTTCTTCGATAGCAGCAGCTTTTTCTTCCTCTTCTATTCGCCTTGCTTCAACTATGCAACCAATTTATATTAGAACAAAAGTAAAACTGAAATAAATAGTATTAAATATATAATCAATTTAAACCTTTTAATTATAACTTATTTTACTATGCTTAATTAATTGTAAGTCCAGAAGATACTCGAATGGGAAAATGTTTTAAAAGAAAAATAAAAATTCTAGAAAGAATATAAGCCTCCTTTTAGGTACCTTATAATATTTAATAAGGTCTGTCTATTATTATTTATACACTGATTAAATAAGCATGAAGATTGAATGAAGCATTCATTGAGGGCGATATATCACACAATTAGGTGTTTCTTGAGCAGCATTGAATTTAATATTTTACTCCTAACTTACAGGATTTTCCAAATGACTGATAAATAAATTACCCTTTTCATTGTTTTATTGGATGGTTATTGTTTTTCTTGCCTATGAAACATCGAATACCAACTTCTATTACGAAATGTAAGTAACTGATCAAATAGAGACAAATGATGCTAAAAAAAACCTTAACAAGAATTACATATTTATGATCAGAATTGATACCCATTATAGTATTATTTTTTTTAATTACCAATGACATCGCAAAATTAGATTAATTTGTATTTTTAAAGTTTGATAATATCATTGACTAACCCTCAGTGTCATAGAAGTAGTCAAGAATTTAATTTTTTTTTTTACTGAAAAGATTAAAGAAAAGGGAAAATATGAATGATAAAAACTACTACTCTAATTACAATGCTTTTCAAATTTTACATACCAGTACATATTTAAACGGTTATAATAATTTTAATCACAGTGATGACAGTTAAATGTCCATATGAAATCAGCTTAACTTACTTTGTTCTTGAACTGCATTCTTCACATTTCGCATCAGCAAAGCATTTGCTTTTAATTCCTCCTTAATATTGGTTTCAAGCTGTATCAAATTGTACCCATCGTCAGGTGATACTATCTAAAAGGAGAAAGAAAATTTTCGATCAATAAAAATCACAAGTATAATTAATCACGGCAAATAAATAAATCGTTGCATAAGGGAAATGGAAAAAGTCCTAAAGTATGAAAACATTGCTGACATTAAAATATTTTATTAAATTGTTATTTGACTGAACTTTTTATATAATTTCTACCGTTGTTTACATTGACTAATGGTTTACTCATTTATGTGTTTAGGTTTCAATTCTTATTATATATAGATTTGCGGTTATTTAAGACATTACTGGAAAAAAGCATTGAATGAAATCTGTTCAGGGCTTCAAAGTGCACCTCAATCAATTTGTCAATGATAGTGAATTACTTGAGAATGTGAGCCAGTTATACATGACTATAAGCGGATTAGCAGCTGTAGCAATAGGGACCTTAAATGCGACTATAAGTATATTTAATTTTTAAAAAAAGTAGTATTATGTACAAGAACTTTTGTGACAACCTAGCACTTAAAATAATTCTTAAGAAAATGTACAAATGGACAAAAATAAGCCTGTAATTACAAGAAATATGCCAAAGAAACATTTTTTGACTCCACTATATAGTTCATGAATTTTTGTCAAGCCTCAAGAGAGAGGCTCTACTTTATGAGGTGATCGTTTTTCTGTCTGATTATTTACAAAAGCAGTTGTAAAAATAACTCAAACTATCTGAAATCTTAAAGATATATTCAATAACACTCCAGATTACACTGTAGTTAAGATGAAATATTAAGATAAACGGACAATAAAAAGAAAAAGATAAAGGTCTATTAATTGTTACTTTTAAGATTTTAGATTTCAAGTTTTAAATTTTCCCCAACGTTAACAACACATTACTGATTCTAAATTATATTTTTAGCTATTTACCAAACACCTTTGAAAAATCCATATGCTACACCTTACCATTGTTCCTTCATTATCCACATCACTGAATTATACTTATAAAAAAAATACAGTTTAGTTCATAACTGATACAACAAAATTTCAGGATGAAAAAATAATAATGTTTAATGGTATAATGAATTCATTTTGTTCAAATCCCTTTTTATCTATAATAACAACTACGCTCCCTGAGCGAAAATAGTAGCAGTTATGTCTGTTCAAGACCAGAGGTGATGGACATTGGCAATCTGAGATCAAGTATGGTTTATGGAATGTGTTCAAAATCAGTTATTACATTAGTGATAATTTTTTGGGACAGAGATAGACAATTACTACCAAACATTCACTCATTTTTCTACTCAAAACTTGTTTTTTAATCATTATTTAACACAAAAGAAATAAATTATGTTTATATTTTAAAAATAAATTCACTTTACAATTTTTATATGGGACAACTTAATTTACAGAATTCCAAACTTGATATACTCTTGCCATATTGAATTAAATATGAGGAAATACTTTTTTATTTATCATAAAAAGGAAGTTAACAGATGATTCCATGATTAGTTTTTTCAATAATTTTGTTCTTTAAGTGGTTTATATTTAAAAAGTTACCGAGCCTCATTATCTACGTACAAGTGTTCTTTATAATTGTCAACTCTTATCACTTCAACCAGCAGCATAAAAATGTTATCACCATAACCAGTCCTGTTTTAATATAATCCTCTGTATTACACATAAAAAAATTTGAGTAGTGTGATGGATCTCGCATTTGTTGCTGTTGTCAAAACCATTTTAATGAATTTTAGCAATGAAAGTTTATTAAACAGAACGTCAACAAGATCTTTAATTTAAGTAGGACAAATTAAAGAACAAAAATATTTTTTTAATACTAACTAATTGATAACAGTTAATCAAGTTTTTAAGGGAAATAAATACATTTTTAAAGTCTTCCTTTTATCAAATAGATTCTCCATGTAAACTTTCCCGTACCTAGCTTGAACAGTACTCTAACAAAGACCAGAGCAGACAAGCAGGTGAAAACATAACATTCTGTTTTGAAAAAAAAAAAACCAACAAACCTCTAAATATTACTTACAAAACTGCTAGAAGGTCGATTTCTTAAAAGAATGTATATTATTAATACCCAAGTCAACACAGAAAGCAACAGAATGCCAACCAAATGGTTTCGCCTCATCTCACTGCCATCGTATCTGAAATGCCGAGACATAAAACTTATTAAATATAATTGTACATAATAAATATTTTAACAAAACCACTTAAATGTCCAATATACTATGGGAATCTCTAAGTTTAATAGAATAAGTTTCTAGCAAGCCAAGGGTAAAATTGAGAAAATGATATTTACAATATGTTAAAACCACTTCAATTGATTAAAACTGCCAGTGACAAACTATTTTTGGCAACTGAAGATGAACTTGACTGTGATAAATATGAATAAATACCTTAGCTAGAGCCATTATATATGCCTAATTAATTACAAAACCATATTTCTGAAGATTTAACAACTAATAGTAAAAAGCTACTTAATAAGTTTTCAACAATCATTGGTTTAATAAATTAAATGCTTAATAAAACAATTTTTGTTGTGCTTAAATAAAAAGTTTTGATAAATAAATTAGTGGTTAAAAATATATTCATGAATAAACATAAATAACGATTGAATTAAGGAATAATTGTGTAATTTGTCAGTGTGTTCAATATCTTCCAGCCGGTCTGACCTTTTGACAGTGACTTATTTATTAGGGTGAATTATAAATTAATAAAAATTAGCAGCAGCGATTAAACTCGAGAAATATTTAAAACACACCTAGTTTAACTCGATGCAACTATATTTTAACCAAAAAGTGAAACTTTTTATGAAGTACAGAGGTACCTTACGGTTCCCATGCAAAGATATTTGAGAGATAGTTTTAGACCAGATAAGTTTAAGAATGCATAGTTAATCTTTTTATTTCATATAATTCAAAAAAAGGTTATCTGAACCTACTTGTCAAACTTACATGTTTTACTTAATTAAATGTTATATTTAAAATGCAGGAATTTAATATAAGACCAATGTCATATTTGGGAAGAAAACATTGACTGATAATAGCAAAACCTTATAAATTTTCGTATAATTTATTTATATTAGAAAATGTCACTTTGGTTTTGATGTATGAAATAATGAGCAGAAATATTTGAAGTGATAATAAAAAGTATTACATTTTAAAATTAATTCTAAAAAGCAATCCCCTTCAGTACTTTAAAACTAAAGGGATCATGAGAGACTGATATGATTTAAGTCATAAGAGGTATAAAAAAAAAAAATTAACAAAGCAATAAAATATAGGAGGAAAATAAGTTAATCATAAGATAAGACTGACTATGGATAAGGAAAGTGTAAATTTGGAACCATATGAAGGCAGCTTATCAGTTGGTGCGATGGACAATCACATTCAAGACTGATAGTCCCATGAGCACTGGGTACGGTTGTACACTTGGCCACATACAAAATTTAATTTTGACCATTCTGCTAGTTACACATAGGTTAATAAAGAGGCATTAGCGCATTCTACTAAGAGTTGACATGCATTAAAGGAACAGTTGCAGACATTGACAACAGGCTTCGCTAGAACGGCTTTACAACGAGCTAACAAGCCTTGCAAAAAGTCAAAACTAGCGTAGCTACCTCTTCACAACTTCAAGTTCCATGCTTCAAATCCCTAGATTGAAACTGATTTTATTAAATCACGATAAGTCCACTTTATTAACTTATGTGTAACTAAAGGGTGTCCCAGAATTAGCGCAAGATTTGAATTTGCCGCCATTAGTGCAGTAAAGTGCTAGCAACCCAAAAAAAAAACAATTTGACAGCTGACAGTTTAGGGCTAGTAAAAATGGAGCGTTACACGATAGAACAACGTGTCTTTATTGTTGAACATTATCTCAAAAATAATGAAAGTTTGGCGGCCACAGTTCGAAAATTTCATACAAAACATGGTCGGAATAGTTTGTTTTGACTTCATCGACTGCGAAGAGATTAATTGAAAAATTTAGGGAGACTGGATCAGTTGAGACACTAAACACACTGGTCGTCCAAAAAAAAGCCGATCAAATGTCAATATCCAAGCAGTGCATGGGAGTGTTGTTGAAAATCCATAACACAGCTCTTTGTGGCGAAATTGGATGATATTGATGTGGCCAATATGTGGTTTCGACAAGATGGCACCACATGCCATACAGCCCATGAAACAATTCAAATACTGCATGATACATTTCCAGGTCGTACTCTCTCCTTTCGATGATCAGACCTGGCCCCCTAGATCGTGTGGTTTAACACCTTTAGATTTCTTTTTATGGGGTTATTTGAAGTCAAAGGTGTATGTCAACAAGCCCACATGCACCCATGCATTAAAAGAGGAAATTTAACGCTGCATCAACGAAATTCAACCACATTTATGCCAAATGGTCATGGAAAATTTCGACAAAAAAGTGCGTATGTGCCAGCAAAGTCGTGGAGGCCATTTGCCCGATCTGTTATTCCATAAATAACCCTATCCTATTTATTTTATAATTGAATAAAAAAATAACAACAAAAATACTAAAAACTGTGTTTTATATTTAAATCAAATCTTGCGTTAATTCTGGGACACCCTTCATCAGAATGGTCAAAATAAAATTTTGTATGTTGCCAAGTGTATGTGTACAACCATTCTCAGTGCTCATGGGAGTATTAGTCTTAAATGTGATTAACCATCGCACCTACTGATATAATGACATTAATTGTGTGGGTCTTGATAGGATAGCACTTAGGGGCGTGAATAATTTCACAAACAAAAAGATAAAAGGGACTACTTGGTTGTTATAACGGTTGGTGAGTTTGATTTTCCTTGTGTCCCTAGGGTGATGATTGGCACTAAACCAGCTATCACCAAATCCCCTAACTCCAGTGGTTGGCAAACTCGTCATCCAAAGGAGCCAAATATAAACAATACAAAATTGAAGTTTATTCAAAGAGCCATTTTTTTGCTTTGCTTTAGTAGAGACAGTTTTATGGAAATAATTATAATTAAAAGTACACTCTCGAGCTTGCCTTTGCTGAATATGTCATAGTTTAACTAACGGTACATTAAATAAAACTTTCTATCATACTTATATAAAGATAATATTTATTTATAAATATAACAAGTTAAATAATATAAAAGGTATCCTTAAAAAAAAAACTACAAATACTCCACTAATGTGAACAATGGGCTTGCATTTCCTTGGAAAGTAAGGGTAAGTCAGGTTTTATGTTGTTGTTTTTAATTTTAGGCACGATTCCAAGTTCTCATCGATAAGCCGATTTGTTAATTTACTCTCGATAAAGTTCATGCTTGAAAATGATGGTTGGCATAAATATGTAGACCCAAATAAGGAAAGAACAGCAAACGCTAGTTTCTTCAGTTGATCATATGAGTCAGGAATACTATTCCAGGTGTTAAAAATAAACATATCCTCCCACTCCAGATCTTTCAAGGTAGACCACTTGTGCTGTAAACTTAATTCACATTTATTTTTCTCCAATAGCTCTAAAACGGCATAAAGACGCTCGAATTTGGAGCTCCGCAATGTATTTTTTAAATCCAGCAACTCCATTTCAAAGCTCCCAATATCAATATTGGGCGAAAAATTTATTTCTGTTACCGTGGCATTCAGAGGTTTATTAACAAAGGCTAAGTCTTTGAACCTGCTGAGGAAAGTTTTCTTCATATTTAACAGTGTTGTTCTCAAATAGCAAATGTCAATATTAGACGTTTGTCCTTTGAGTGGCAATAATCCCAAAAGTTCCTCTTTAGGGCCTTTAGTGGAGATAAATCGCACAAAAAGATAAACTAGCGATGCGTCATTTATATCACAAGACTCGTCAACTGCTATTGCTAGAGTTGAGGACAATTTGAGATTTATAAAAATGTGCCTCTTTTCTGTAGGCTTGCGTTTCAAAACGTTTACTCGTCTCTTACAAGGCAAGTTAATAAATAATATTCCGTGTCTGGACTAAACATTTCGTGGAAGAGTCGCAGCCAAGAAGTCAAAGAACTGCATGCGCCTCGCGAGCCGCGGTTTGCCGACCACTGCCCCAACTCGAAAGGCGAACCGAAGCCAGTTTAGAGGCATCACAAGGATTCTTTGTGCTATCACAAACTCGTCAATACAATAATGGGTTTTCGTTAATCAGAAACTTTGTATAAGTGCCTTGCAAAAACAAGATTTGGGCGAATTATACCATTCGTTACGTTTGGGACAGAATAGGACTTTGGTCATTGTGTTTTTTTTTATTGTCGTAGTTCTTTATTTGTAAAGTTATTGTGGTTTGTACATCATTAATATTTGTGATTTAAGAGTCCATTCATACTTCATACTCAACATGTACAGTTCAAACTCATAACATTCATACAATATAGAAATAAAAAATCTGTCGTGGAGACTTCATGCCCCCACCCTAATTCCCTTAAAAATCACAAAATTATTATTTGTTATATAATAAATGCTCAGGCGAATCTATTCACATATCACTTTTTATATGTCCTGTAGCATCATTACATTCTATACAAAGTATGAATTCCATAAAAGTTATATAATTAATACAAGTACAATGATACACAATGTAATTGACTTCTTTGAGTACTCTATAAGGTGATGGGGCTCACCTTCAAAAATTCCGCTAATGCCACTGTATTAACCTATGTGTGACAATCAGAACGGTCAAAATTAAATTTTGTATGTGGCCAAGTGTACAATCGTACTCAGGGGAGTATGTCTTAAATGTGATTATCCATGACACCTATTGATAAGCTGCCTTCATATGGTTCCAAGTGATGGGAGTGTCTGGGCAACAAAGCTCCCCCCTCCCGCATCATTCTCTCATAGTTTTGCTATGGTGAAGAGAGCCACAGACACTCAGGACATGGGTGTGGATGGTGGCCATAATTGTTTGTATGTGAGCTGTTTGTTTTCAAGAGTGAGATTAGAGCTTCTATTAAGAAGCCTGTAAAGTTGTCGAAAGTGTCAGTTTAATTATCGTCTCTCGAGCTTTGTATGAGGGTTCCATTCTTTTACCCAGATGAAAGCCCAAGTGTTGGATGTGGAAAGCAGAGTCAAACTAAAGGATCCATGGGGAAGAGTGAATGTACATTTGGTGTCATTGATCTTGAAGATCTTTGTGAAACACAAATTGAGAAAAACATTTGTGCCCAAGTAGAAAAGATTAAACACACTTACCAAACACTGAACTATGTAAATTACATACTTCATTTAATTAAGGGTTCAGTAATTTCTTAATACTACCTCAATTACTGAAAATTGCCTTTTTAACAATAATTTTTTTCTCAGTTAAATTTTTTTTTTATATTCTCCTATAATTATATTTTAACCAAAATATATTCAGTGTTATTAAACATTCATTTAAAATTTCAGTTCGATTGGATGGCTTTTAGGCCACTATCTTGAACTGATAGGATGAAAGTCGATACCTAGTATTATGTAGAGCCTCTCTGTTCGGGATTGAAAATGATTTTTTAAATAAAATTTTGAAAGATTGATAGAGAATAAGATTGTAATTTTTGAAATATATAGAAAGGAAAAGTGAATTTAAAATATCTAAGATAGATAGTCTAATATATCCATATTTTCTTTAACACTAATAATTTTGAAAAAGTTTCTTAGCATTTGTGACCAGCAATTCATTTTTTTAATCACACATCCATCCACTTACCACAGTCTGAGTAAATACACTTAAGTTCTTAATTCAATTATCAAAGGAATTTTAGTGGTCAGCCTTCAATAGACCTGGCAATATGCCAATATTCAGTGTAACATCATTTACATCAAGTAAAGACTATTCAAAAGATCAAGAACTACTCTATAACTTGTAATTATCCTTATGATTGTTATCTTCTAAATCAAGAATGATGGCTAAATGAAATGTATAAGAATTAAATGCCCAAAATAATTTGGTTTACTTTCCAAGCTATGATGTAAATAAAAATAATAGATAATCTATGGTGATTAGTCATTTCTCTAGTATAGTGTTTCGTTGATAATTGATGTTGGCTCTTGAAGGGAGACTAATTCTTATAGTCTTTTTATCTTGTATTTATCTATTGTACTAACTCACCTATTACTACAACCCAACCTATAATCTTTCCAATATGTTATCTATAGTTCATACCTTTTTTTTAAACTTACTTATTTTGTCTAGCAATTATATACGCAATAATTGTATAAAAAAATGAAAGGATCAACTCTGTAAACATTTATTTACAATTATATTTTTGTACTCTTTAAAAACACAAACAATGAGTATAATACTATAAAAATACATAACTCTTTAAATATATACAATGGACTTCATAACAACAAATGTACAATGCAACTCAAATATCATACCTAAAAAAACATTAAAATGTTGATTCACTAAATTTATATATAGTTTATGGATATCGATTTATTTTTTATCTTCCACAACATGAAAACCGATCGTTGTGGGCGCATCTTCATAAGGAACTGTTACTGTAGGGGCTTCGGTTTCGGTTTCATCAACTTCAGCTTCTTCATCTTGTCTAGTTTCGATTCCCCTCCATTTATGAAAAGATCCTGGGCTCACTTCCATTCTCGCCCAAGCTACAGACGGTTCAGAGACACTAGTGCAAACAAAACGTCCAGCCTTCTTTTCTTCTAGTCGTTCATTATCTGAAAATATAGATTTAATACTGTAAAACTGCACTGCTGAAGCAGTTAACCTAAACATTACAACCCTTATTTAATGCATTTATATTAATTATTACTAAATTATGTATAATAATATAAAAATTAAATGATTACTCATGATTGTCGAGACTGTATTGGGCTGCCAGAAGCCGAATCACTATAATATTACTGGCATAGGTGTTTTTAAAAAATAAAAATAAATAATTACAAGCTGTGGTCTGTAATCCCACTGTCTGGTTCAACAAAGATGGTGCCTGGTTGGAGATCAGGAGGTTCCAATTCAAATCCGGACTCTGTCACTATTTTTTTTTTGTTGGCTAATAATTATTATATTTTAAGATAACAAATTTAACTGAATTGATATGATATATTTTTAAAGATCTTACCCCAACATATATCTGAAAGTTTGGCCCTCACAGTGTCCATAGGTACAACTGTCGTATCGGCCTCTTGAAGAAGTGTTTCCGAACAAAAATCTTCTTCGCTCGTTTCTGAGACAGGGGTAACTTCGCCGCTGTCTCCCACAATGATTTCATCTGTAAATTAATATAAATATTATTTTTAATGCTGAACCCAAACTAGGGAGAAACTAGTTTTAAATAGGTACAGGGGAATCATCTTCAAGTCCTAAGTTCTATAATAGCATAGTCATAAAAATTATTCAATCGATCTGCAATAGTAAACACCTCTGATTACCTTGTTGGTTAAAGTACAGTAATAGGAAGCATGAATAATAAATTAAGTTGATCCTATTTTGTTAACTTATAAAATTTCCTAACCAGCCTAGAAGCTGCATAAGGTTTAAATCCCCCCCCCCCCCAGCAAATGAGAGTACATTAAAATTCAAAGATATTTCAAAGAATAAAGTTTTCTGAGACTAGAAACAAATGTTGTCTATAATAATGTTCCTGTAAGATTAGGATATAAATAGATGGAGGATGGTCAAGAGATAGCGGAACGAACCTATTACTAGAGTTTGTGAAGGAGAAGTATGTAAAGAACTTAATAAAGATGGAGGAATTGAATAGGATTAAAATTTATTCAAAACCACTAACTTATAAAAAAATGGCATTACCTGAAATAGGAGCGAAACGAGCATTGTCCAAAGCTCTGCTGTACAATTCGGCAACCTCAATACTGTCACGATGTTCAAAATAACAAGTGTTACTACCACTCTGAACCCTGAAACTTTATAAACCATTTAAAGTTTTGATCATCGGAATAAAATTAACTAAACTACTCACTTATTTCCGAGGCATTAAAATAATAGATTAATTATTACTAATAAAATACCTGTTAGCTACAAAAAAGTCTGGTAAAGGGGCGGGAGAGGATGCACCGCTACTAGACACGAAACTAGGAGGATCTGACCAGCCCATACCTGCAATGTTAGAACACTTAGGTAATTAGAAAAAAAGGTTTATAATATTGTTACATTAGCTCCTGAACAGGGTATAGTTTATGAATTCCAAAGTGCATTTATTAGGTAGTTACTATGTAGGTAATGTTAAAGCCATTCCCGTAGCCTAGAGGCTAGTATGCTGCAAAGATATGCTTTTGATTCCTCCCCTAAAGATGGTTTTTTGTGTTAAGGATAAATGAGTAGCCAATTGAATAAAGATGTAGCGAATGTGGTTACAAACCCAAAATCGAGGGCGATAGATAGGTATCAAGCCAACCTGCTCCTCAGTGCCTACCACCTACATCACCTACCAACTACAGCACCTACCAACTACAGCACCCATCTTGATCGCCATGACCTCTTCATAAGTAGTTATTATTTTAGGAATGTATTTATTTTAATATGCTGTTAAACTAGATCTCGGACAATTTTAAAAAAGTAATTGAATTACTGCGTTGTTATCAGCTCTGAAAAAAAAAATCTCAATTGTGAGGTTTTCAGAGCGGGGAACAAAATGGATGGCCTAGTGGGCAAGGGATGTCTGAATGGAAATCGGAAGGGTTGAATCCTGACTGTTAAAGCTATTTTTTTCCCAAGATAAATTAATAACGGTGAGTACATATTTTTTATGGTGATTTTTCTTCACAATACAAAGGGATATTTTTGGCAATTTCTTGGTTTTACATTGAGTTGACGTTAGGTACACTATCCTTCTTTTCAACACCAGTAAATTCCTAGCATCTTTCCTCTAACAAATCATACTTTCCCACTAAAATTAAAAACAATTAAAATAATCAATCAATCCTACTCCACTAGTTGATGCCCTTCAGACCTGGCATTTATGATCACCACCCACGCTGCAGCTTTAGACGGATCATTCCTAATTAGATCATCATCCCGCTGGTTATTCCTTCTAAATCAGTCATGCAAATACCCCATTCTCATATTAAAATCACAGCTATTTAACAGCCTCATGTCTATCTAGTCATATCAGTGCAAAACTCTGTTTTCTTTTATTTATATATATAATAATCTTAATAAGTATCATGACCAGTAGTGGCATAAAACTATACTACCAGTAATTTACTAGGTAATTATTTATTTTATGTAACTTTCTGAAGAAATGAAACTCGTTACGTCAATACGAAAATTGCTTATCTTGCTTTCAATAAATACATTTGTGTTTGTATCTTTAACTTATATTTTGTCTTCTATTGCAAGGGACTTCTGACATGGACCAATTCTGAAAAAGTCCCCCCAGACTTTTCCGTTCTCCCTTCCACCCCTGGTGAAGAGACCAGAAATAAAATAATAATTGAAAGAAGTTTGAAAAGCAGATTACACCCTTCTTCACTTGAATATTATTTCAATTTAAACCAGACTATGAATAAAATTAAACGCATTAAAATCACTATTTAAAAATCAGTATCTATTAGCATACATTCCTGTATAATTAAAGTTTTAAAATATCAGTGTTTGTTAATTAAAAACATAAAAAGTAAATAAATATCTGCAAAAGGCATGAAATAAATTTTATTACTTCAACTGTTTTTAAATTTTTTGTTATCTTTTTTGTGTAGTACCGCAGGGAGCACTATTAATAAGCCGTCAGGAAAATTTTGCTGTAAATTATGCGCTCTTGGATCCATAGGTTCAACATAATTCGAACGCAGGCTTGACTGTCCTTGAGTAGAGGAAATGGACGCTCGCAATGGGTGTGGCGTTCCAGCCTGGATTGGTTTCACTTTCCGAGCAGTAAATCGTTCCAGGCAAAGTTGAAATTTTTCACTCTCCACAGAGAGATTGCTGCCTTCAAAATGTGTTTGCTATTTTAATTTAATATTATTAATAAACAAAAATTAAATGATTATGCAGGGTTGACGATAGGTAAATCAAATCTAGACAAAAAGTTCAAGTGAACTTGGATCAACAAATGCTTCATTGAAAATGCACTGATTTTTTTTTTTAAATAAGATATTAGATGCTTAGTTGAGTTGAGCATGTAATCACAAAGAACTTTAAGAAAAAAAAATTATCTAAAAGCTTTTTTAAAACAGCTATCTTAAATAATTCATGAAACTGGTAAAACAAATTTATTTGTATACAGTAAACAACTTTTTACAACCGTGTCTGATATATACTAAAACACTAAGTTAGCTTCCTTATTTATAAAAAAAAAAAAAATGTATCAAACTTGTCCAAAAAATGTCCACGACCACTACCCTAACCTCAATAAAAAAAATCATAAACTTAACAATTAAACATTTCAAAATGAATAACTGATGGATTATTTACATGTTTACGAATATTTTATTTATTTATTTGTTATAAGGTCAGTTCAATCACTAGGGTCATTGATGTCCTAATAATAAATTACATAAAGAAGTTTTCAGGAATAAAAAACGGTTACATGGTTAGTGGAATGTAAATTATTTTTAAAATAATGTGTACATTATAGTACTTGGTCAAAAAATTTTCAACAAAACCTTAACCTAACCTATATTTACAACACTTTTTCTGTTAATAATTACCCTCTAAGCCATCCTTTGACCTCCATGTATAATCTTCACTCGTATTAAATTCTTTTTTATTACACACTCAATTTCAAAATAAATATTGTTGTGAGTTTGTGATGTTGCCTTTGATATAAATTCGAAATTAGCGGGCTTAAAAGGGCGGTAAATGACCTGTGGATCATGGCTATGAAGGGATAAACATTATTTGTTGCCGTTATATCTAATATTAATAGTTATCATATAAATAATTTAATATAAATATTTTAATATTGGATTTGTTAACTTTAAAATAAGAAAAGTTAATAATATCTGAGACAACTGGCATTAAAAAATAAGAAAGTTAAAAAAATCAAGAAGGCAAAAGAGGAGTATAAAAATGACGAGATAGGGGTGGGTAAGCGCCCTCTTTCATTTGACAAGGTGACCCTTGTTCATTTTTCATCATCGCATGAGACATGAGGCAAGCAGATGGAAGAACAGAATTTTGAAAAATAATTTTATCCAGAGAAGAAGGATTGAAGAGATGATAGCAGTGGAGGGGTACTGATCGCGTGGCACAACAACAACAACGAACAAAGAAAAAAGAAGAATTCGCCGAAGGACGTAAGAATAGTAAATCTGGCCAGTCGCGAGTAATATTAAGGTAAATTTTAAGTTTAGTTTTAACATTGTAATTTTAACGCATACATGCTTATTATGAATAAATTCATGAATCAATTTGTAATTAAACAATTTTCCTTTTGCCAGAAGTCTTTTTTAAATTAACAGAACCTTTAAAACCTCAGATTAACTTAAATATAAACAATTTAGATAAAATACATAATAATACATATTATTTTGATGAACTAACTAACAAACTTTCTATGCCAGATTTTTACTTTGAATATATAAATAACACAGGCTCAAATAATAAGTAGAGAAATACATACTGCTAGGAGAACAGGCTTGAGGTGTAGATGGACACTTTGGAGGAGATGATGCAGGTGTCTTGAAAGGTCTCGTAACTTTGTCCAAGAACAGATCAAGCTGACGTAGAGAAAGTGCATTGTGAAGAGTTTCAAGAGGCCTGATTGGAGGGACCCCACCACATCCTTCTGACAGAAAATAAATTATTTGATTGAAAACAAAAGAAATCTTTACAAATTATAAATTAGTAATAAACTTAGTTCTATGGCATATTTTTAATGGATAACTAAGCCAAAATGTAACGGAAAATAACACTAATGGCTAACTGAATAACTAATGGTTATAACCAAAGAAGATTGGAGAATAATGCTAAACTAAAGGAATAAGTTATCTCAAATGGTGTAGTGAGCATTTAGCAAAACTGCTTCATCATGTAAAAGTTCTAGGTTCCATCAAGAGAGGTGGCTGGTTACCGATAGGTTAATTTAAATAATCAAAGAAACAAAAACTAATAGAAACCAAGGCTGGCAAAAAAAAAAAAAAGGAATCAAAGGTTACGCGCTTTTCGTCCTTAAGGCTTTTTAAGGTAGTGTTGTCCATTTATTATTTTGGAACATTTAAGCAAACCATCTTGCCTTGGGGTTTCCATCCTTTTTTAATACACATAGTACTTGCAGGTAATTTTATCATGAAATTAAATTCCAGAGCCAGATTTGAACCCTAACTGTGAAGAACTGGTTTTGTGCCAGCTTCATGTGAGGCAATGAAAGGTCACACATTAATACCTCCTACAGCATTTAAAAATATCAATCTGCAGGTAAAGCATGTGCTAGGAACCTCTTCATGTTTGCAAAATTGACGAACAGAGTCATGAAAACTTAAAATTGCTAAATCGGTCATGTTCTAGGACCAAGAATAATAAGTAGAGAAACAGTGATTAAAAAATAAATAAAAACGGCATAATGTTTTTAGCCAGCTTAGTAAATCTATCCCCCCCCCTCCTAATGCCAAACCTGGGTTTCATTACCCTGGCAAGTTGTCTCCTGTAGGCTGACAGTCCCATCTTATCTTACCCACAGAGCTCTCTAGCTTACTAACCCCTAGTAATAAAAAAAATTAAATATCTGTTTTTATACCGACATTTTGAGCATCAGTTATAAATATGGCCAACAGCAGAATATAAGATGGTGGAAGTCAAAATATCTTTACTTTTCCTACCAAACTAGATCTATAAAAATTAATTCCATACATTTTCTATTTCTAATAAACTATGAATCTCAATTTCAAGTAAGTTTACTTTACGTTATTATTAATTTAGTTAAGACATAATTAATGATATTTAGGTGATTTTGTATAGATAACAGAAACAATTAAATTGAAATTATATAAATAAAAAAAGTAAATTGATGTTAGCTAACCTGAAAGTGATGCAGTGTTTGGAACTATATCAGTGAGATTAGGTGCGCTCGCTGCTCCTGAAATAACAGCTGTCGAGAAGACACTGGAGGTCGATGAATTCCTTCCAAGCGGGAATTGGGTGTTGCTGGTGACTGATGTCCTTGACCTCCTTGCGCCTGAGAATCGATAGTCAGTCATCCGATGTGCCCAATTTGGGAGGGAAAGCCTGCCTCCTGCGCCCCCACTACCTTCAGCTAACGTTCTCTTACCTCGCACGATAACGTGCGCTAAATCTAGTGCTACCAGCTGACCCTCACCTCGCTTCGTAGATCTCGTTGTTTCCCATCTCCCTCCCAACGGAAGGGAAACTGACACGATTCCAGCGTGTTCCGTATCTGGTGTAGTACGATAAAGTCGCGTCAAAAAAATAAATAAAATATGATCTCAAATCATTTAATTAAAAACCCTAACCAGAGGTATAGAAAGAGGTTGACAACACTTTAACGGCAGGCATAGCATGAGTTAAAAACTAAATACAGTTTTTCTAGCTTATTTCATGATGAAAAGTACCATAACAAATTAAACTAGTTGATGCAACAATAAGCTACTTCAACTCTTACTATTAAATCAAAATATTTTTCTTACTTTAATTATAAACTGAATTGTATTGTTGAAATCATACATAAACAAGATTAAAGACATAAAAGCAAAAGAAAAATATTGAGAGATGTCTAGCTCAGGCAAGCGTCTCCACCTTCGTGGCATTTTTTGCCACGACGAATGCTTGAGCAATGAAGATATAAGGGGCGAAGTGAAAAATTTGTACTTCAAATCTATAAAAAGTCAAATTAAATAAATAAAAATACAATGTAACAAAAGCAGGTTACTTTTTATAGTTCATTTTCAAAATGGCAAACAGGATTGTAGAAGATTGAAATATGTGTTGTCGAAACAATAACAATTCTCACTGTTAAAAATCCCATCATTATCAAATCCCGGGAGACAATGATGGCATCTGAAATGCCCACCGTCAAAGTGTTAATACTTAATTAGAATCTACAAACTACACCTTTATGAATCTAAAACTGACATAAAAAAATTAATTTACCAAAATGAGGTTAGCCGTTAATTTAAAATAAGCAAAAAAAAAGAAAGCAAACACAACATTCCTTTTTCCCCAAACAATTGCAATTTAATACCCAAGCATTTTTATACAACTTACAGCGGGTTGGGCTGTATTAAACATTCAGCAGTCAATGACAAGATTTTTAAAAAACTAAACCAAAAAAAAGTTTAAACCAACTGAAAAAGCTGATAATAAATTCGATATTAAGCTCTCTGAAGTGAAGCGGTTGCAGTGTCTTAATATTCAGTTTTTGAACATCAAATCTTCCCCAGACAATTATTACATCAATAGCGAATTTTTTACTTCGAGAAATTGAATTGTTTATTTTTAAGACGTGTGTGATCTGAATATTTATTTGAAAGAGAAAATGTAAGTCATCAGAAAAGAAATGGTGAGAAATTAAAGTAAATGTTCTTTTTTTTTTTATCTCATAGCCATTATCTGAGAAATTAACATTAAAGTAAATTATATAATGAAGCATAAATAAAACTGTTCTATTCAAAGACATCAGCACAGAAAAAGCGAACAAGAAACCTTCGCAAGTCAGCAATACAAAGTAATTTACTTAACACATTAATGTAAGAGTAAGAGAATGAATTTGCTTTAACATTTTGCAAAGGCTGAAACTTGATAAGAAATCATTTTCATCCAAACTAGAAAACTAATCCATGAACTTGGAACAAGACATCTCTTGTTATGATGAACAAATCTTTTCTATAATTTTAAGGATATTAACCAGTGAATGTATTAACGAAAAATTAGTTACGGTTTTCAGGACATTTTGAATGTCCTTCAATCCTTCAAGTTTGTACATTTATTATGTGAAATGTTTTGTTTTTATTTTAGAGAATATTCATCAATCATAATTTCGGAAATTTTTCCCCGATCCCCAACATCAGGGTGTGGTGTCATTGATTTTTTCTTCAATAAGTGGAGAATTGGATGACAAGTTTTTTACAAAGTATTTAAGCAAACGTATGACTGTAATTTTTTCTTAAATGCTGGAATACGATTAAAACTATAAAATCACAAAAACCATGCAGAACAGAAACAACAATGACAAAAATTATAATGCTTAAAATCTCATTAATTTTTAGAAAAATCATCTCGTCCCATGAGATTATAACAAGTTTCATTTTACATAAATCGGTCAAAACGGAAGAGGGGCGAGGTACAGCAGGCTGAATATAGGAAATAATTTTTACAGAGAATAGATGATTCAATTTTTTTAATTTAATCATGAAAGATTCTAATGTTTACAAATCAAATGATCTTATTCCCTGCAAAAATTAAATTAATAATAATACAAACACATCTTTAACTGGATTAATACCAATTTGATGCCGGATTATTAATTTATAGCAAAAACAATTAAAGGTAAATCTCACTGAGTCGGGCCGGAGGCTGTACGGATCTTGACCAGTGGTCATAAGATCTGGACCTTTGCTCCTGGGAAGCTGCTGGACTCCCTCGAGACTTCAAAGACCTCACACTTTCCTCCCACTCATCTGATGTCTGTTGCCTATAACAAATGATAAGTTATATATATATATATATATATTGTTGTGATATTAGATATTGTGGAGTTTTTATATAATATTTAATCCAACCTTGAATCAAGAAGGTAAATAAAAACAATTGTTTACGCTGAACTACCCGTGGAGTATTATATACTTCCAAGTGATAATTCAAACACAGGTTGGTTCATTAGCATGAACTAGTGGACTGTAAATTAATGTAAATAAGAGTTGATGCCAATTCACAATACATTTATTCTAAAATTAAACAGAATATTATAAAAAAAAAAAATTCATAAAAAAAAATGAGGAGCAAAATAAAATACCCAGGCCTGGTTAATAACAATAAAATTTGCCAATGTAAGACAGACTGGTTTCAAACAAAAAAACGTCTTTTATCCTCAACAACCAAAGGAATTAACCAAATTCTTGTCACTTTTAGTGTATATATGAAATAAGTGTATATTCACGCAGCGGAAAGTTGCAGTTCAAGTGCTCTCGCGGGTGCGGGCTGCAAACAAAACGTAGAGCTGTCGTCATCAGGTTGTGGCTCAAAAAAAAATCCAACCGCAGGGCGGCTATTCCAAGCTCCAAGGGGAACGTTGAAGATCATATAGGTATGATTTTGGCCAAATGGCCAATTAAGTCTGAGATCGGCACACCTTAACCCTTCAGACGTTACCTCAACACTGACGTAAATGGGCTTGGGCCCACAAGTTCCCCTACCAAAAGTCCAAAGTGCCACTGTCCTAGGTATGGAATTTTCCTTTAGGTATTTAACTTAGATTACAATTTAATCTTACGAAATATAATGAATAGAAATTACACAATCATATTTTACATGAACAATAAAAAAAACGATTTTTATTAACAGTTTTTTACGTCAGTAACGAAAATAATAAATAATTAAATCTAACAAACAAATTAATTTTTTACTTCACTTTTCCAACAAAACAAAAACTTTATCTGGCCTTAACAACAATTGAGAGTGAAAAGTTTGTTGTGATGATAGAAACACACACAGAATTACTCTCTAGTTTTTTTTAGCCAGTTATAATGAGTTGTTGTTGTGGTTCTGAGAAAACACACAGAGCATTATATTCACTCTAGTTTTTGGAATCAGCCTGATATATGTATCTGAATTCAGTGATGAAATAAAAAGCCCATAATACATATTATTAGCTTGAGATTGTGAGTAAGAAAAACTTATAAACTTTGTTGGTTAGTGGTTATTGACCTGAAGCGGAACGAAAGAGAAATAGCACGAAGAGAAGAATTATAAATTTGATTAAAAAGAAGACCATTGAAGAAGAAAAGGAATCGAATTAATAGACAAGTATTTATAAAATTAATATAAGTTTATTTTTTATGTTTGTAAAATTAAATTCATCTTTTTGCCAGAATTATTTTTGCTAATAGAACCTAATAATAAATAGTTAATAAAATAAATTTAAAGTAAAAGAATAAAAAATAAAATTATCATATCTATTCAAAGAACGTAATTATAAAGAACATAATAATATATATATTGTTGTGATATTTAATATTATATACTTTGTATATCAAGAAATTGAAATATAAACATGTTATTCAAAGATATATCAAGAAGGCGAAAATAAAAACAAAGGAGAGTAGAGGAAAAAACAAAAGATAGTATAGTTGTTGTTGTGATAATGAAAACACACAGAGCATTATACTCATCTAGTTTTGGGATCAGCCCGTAATACATATTATTAGCTTGAGATTGTGAGTAAGAAAAACTTAAAAACTTTGTTGGTTAGTGGTTATTGACTTAAAGCAGAACGGAAGAGAAATAGCACGAAGAGAAGAAGTACTAATTTTGTTTAAAGAATGAAGAGAATTAAAGAAGAAAAGGAATCGAATTTATAGACAAGTATTTATATAATTAATATAAGTTTATTTTTTTTTATTTGTAATTAAATTCATCTTTTTGCCAGAATTATTTTTGTTAATAGAACCTAATAATAAATAGTAAACAAAATAAATTTAAAGTAAAAGAATAAAAAATAAAATTACGATATCTTTCAAAGAACGTAATAATATATTGTAGCGATATTTGATGTTGCCTTTGATATAAACATAAAACTAGCGTGCGTGAAAGAGCGGTAAAACGACTCGTGGATCATGTCTATGAAGGGATGAACAATATTTGTTGCCGTAATGCCTAATATTAATAGTTATCAAATAAATAATATCAAGGATTAAATATAAATAATTTAATATTGGATTTGTTAACTTTAAAACAAAAAAAGTTAATAATATATGAGACAACGGGCATTGGAAAACCAAAGAAGTTAAAAAATCCAAGATGACAACAGAAGGGTATAAAACCAAGGATAGTCAAGAGATTGCTCTCATTCATTTTGACTCGCCAACGAGACAGGAGGGTTGGGAGAGACGCAAGCCCAGGGACGTGTACTGCCTCATGGTATACAGAAGACACGAGGCACCAGGACCACGCTCGGCACAAAGACGACTATCAAGAACAAAGAAAAAAGAAGAACCACGCATAGAACACAACTTAGAAAAACTGGCCAGTCAATATTATAATAAGGTACATTGTAACTTTAGTTTTTAATAATATTGTAAATTTATAACGTGTAACTCATGAATCAATTTTCCTTTTGCCAGAATTCTTTCTTATATTAACAGAACCTCCATAAAACCTCAGATTAAATAAAAAATATAAACAATTAAAAGATAAAAAACATAATAATATAATAGAGTTACAATAAATGACAATTTATAATTAAACAGCTCAAATATACATCGATGGTCACAGAGAAAAACTGGGTAAGCGAAATTTGACGAAAAATTAGGTAAATGTGTCCCATAAAACAGAATCATGACATTTCTATTCCAAAAGAAAAATATGCTCATGTAAAACAGAACTAGGTAGGCAATTGAATGGTTCAAAACTGGGTAAGTATCATTCAAATACAAATATTAATATAAATAGCTTCATTGGGCTGATTTAGAAAGATATATAGAAGAAAAACAACTTTTTTGGGGACAAAATCCCCTAGGAATTTTAAAAATAGAGTAAAAAAATAAACAAAAATCAGTTTTAGCCAACAAAAAAGTAACATCAGATGACCAAGAAAAATAAAGTGAAACCCTCAATTGAGAAATAAAATTATTTAAAAGCATTCCGTTGGAGTAAATAAATCCATAGATGGAATGATATATAAATAGAGGACAATTTAAAAAAATCAGTATAATACAGTATTAAATTAAAAGAAAACCTTGAAATTAATAAAAGGTAACAAACCAGGTTAATAAACAATAGTGAAAAAAAAAAGGAATAAGGAAGGTACTGGATATATACAGTAAAAAAAATTAAAAACCAAATAATAAAAATAAATTAATAGTTCCCAAGCTAAATCTGTCTGGATAGTGAGGAAGTGTTGGAATATGAGGGTTTTAAAAATTCATAAGGATGGAGGCATGACGGATATTAGGAGGGAGAGAATTCCAGCCGTGGAACAAGCAAGAAAGGAACAGTCATGTGCTGCAGTTTTATCGGAAGGAGTATAAACATCAGAGAGACGGAGTATTGTGTTTTTGGAAGTAGCGACCGCTAACTACCTAAGATAAATCACCCTATATTCTATTGCATATATATTGCAAATTGGTTATAATATGTTGTAAATTAATTTAAACAAAT
The DNA here is from genome assembly GCA_930367205.1 of Acanthosoma haemorrhoidale. Classification (NCBI taxonomy): domain Eukaryota; kingdom Metazoa; phylum Arthropoda; class Insecta; order Hemiptera; family Acanthosomatidae; genus Acanthosoma; species Acanthosoma haemorrhoidale. The sequence goes on along the minus strand of OV884011.1, from coordinate 14,648,622 downwards.
GTAAATGATATTACCAAACCATAAGTCATATCAGTGTAAATATTGTAAACAATAAAAGACGCAGCTGCAAAAATCTAGTTCAGAGGCCCCTGCAGAGGGAGTCAGGCTCCCCTGGGACTGGCATTCAAGCGTCATCCAACTCTGCGATGCAGTTGGTCAGAATAAAACCTCGCCCTATTGGCTACTTGGGGCTATATATACCCCCTAGTTTTGGCCGATAAGTCATTTTAACTACGGCTCTCTGGACTGGTACTTGCAGCTACAGTTTCTAGATTTGGCCTTCTCATTTATGAAAACCTCTGCATCTCTCTTTCCTAACCTCCCTATATTTTAGTTCGGCCTTGTCAGACCCAGCACTTTCCTAGTGGGATTCTCTGCCTTTGTCTTGCTAAAACTAGCACCTCCTTGGAAGAAATTTCTTCCTTGCGGACGACGGTCACCTGGGGTCCTACGAACTTTACCTAGTAGTGTCTCCTCCAGTGATCTAGACTGCCTCTCTCCGGTTCACACTCGCCTTTGGGATCAGGACGGTTTTCGCCTACCCTCAGATACCGAGTGTGAATTTGTGGTCATTCCAAGACCACATAAACTACCTACCCTATACCTCTTCTGCTGAACATAGTGCACTGTCGGGGCATACACCTATCAGATATGGAGTCAGATAGTACAGTAGTAAGACCCATCATGAAGCAATCGTCCAGGTCATAGGCTAATCAACCCTCACTTCGTCACTAGGGCTATGGTAACTAGGCACCCCCTCGTGACGACCCGACACTGGAGTAGGCAAAGGATTTGAACTGCAGGATATAAAGAGGTTAATGAGAGTTGATGATTTGGAAATGATATAAACCAAGTAAATATAGTCCACAGAAGGAGAGGAAGACCCACATTAACTCAGCATAGAGATTAAATGGGAGCGCGCACAGTCCCGAAGACAAATCTAACGAAGCAGTTCATAATTCCCTTCAACTTATCCACAAGAAGTGCTATTAAGAAACCCCCATATAACACTATATACCCCACACAAAGTGTGGAAAAATGAGGGGCGATACAAGGAGTGAAGGTGTAAGCTGAGGGAAGAAATGGAAAGAGCAATAGTTAGGTTGAAGGGTAGCTATTAACCATTGGGACAGTTGGGATGGTTTGGTCAAAGGTGATTCATAGGATATTAACAATAGAACAGAAAGTGGTTAAATTGTCTTTAATTGTAAGACATTTTCATATTAAACGTTAAAATATTTTAATAAAAACATAATCGGTATATTTTGATTTTTGGAATGTACTTTTAAAACTTCAGAAGGAATGGAATTATTGTAGAACACACATACATACAGGCCTATTTGGGCCAGCAAACAAGAAAACATGCTTGAAAAGATAGTCATATAAAAACAATAAAATAATATTAGATATAGGAAATTGTACCTAATGGGTATAGGCTCCGATATCTGAGGAGGTTGTGGAGCTGGCTGCTTCCTGGAGGCAACAGGAGAAGAAGGTCCAGGCGACTCCTACAAAAATATAACATATCAACCCTGTTAAAATGTATAAAAAATTGAATTGACTGTATTATTAATAATAATAAACATAATGTGATAGATATACTGGTTATATAATTTAAATATCCTTGCCGATGGTGAGTTCTCAGAAGAAGAAGTTCTTGGACGATCATTTCTCGAATGAGGTCTAAACCCAGGTCCTGGAGGTAAATTCTTTTGGACACAGCAATTGACACCTGGACTGAAGTGAAGTTCGACGTGAAATCTGAAATTTACCATTTCTGTTGTTACAATAGTTAAATTATGACAGATAAACAGAAAATAAATGTTGCATGCATAATTTTTTTGGTAAATGTCCACCTTTGATGTTAATGGATTTTTTATTTAAAAAAAAAAAAAAAAAAAAAAAAAGCCAGTAAAGTGCGCTACATCACACATTAATGATTTTATAGGGAATGTTGACTTAACTATTGATTTCCAAGTAATCGATTAATAAGTTGCCTTTAATTGTTCTTTTATGCGATTATTATTTTTCTTGTTGGAGTATCGAGAATTTCCAAGCAAAATAAAATTTGTCTCCCCAGTTCCATCAGGTTCTCACAATTCTGGTTGACAAACATTGAAACAGTTGTGCAACAGCAATGACAATTACAAGGCCGGAAGAAAATTCGCCCCCTCCCCACCAATAGAAGACAATATAGGTTTAAGTGAAAAATAAGAGAAAAAAAAAACTCCTAAAATTTCTTGTGATAATAGTTTAGTCTAATTTTAACTTTTAGCATACGGATTAATTAATTAAAAGAATATATTATTTTCTTTGAAAATAATACAAAAATAAAATAACTGTAACCTTTCTTCAGTATTTGGGTCTTTGGTAGGGTCTTCGTAGAGAAGTATGACAACTTGTGACATATAATTCAGTTCCGAGACCATACTGACATATTCCATTGCTCTTCTCCACTGTTCATCCTTGGGATCCTGGCCAAAAAAAATTATAACGTAAAATTTAACCAATTGTGAATAATAAAATGATTTATTTGTTAAAACATATTTAAGTAATGTATGTTTAATATATTACTTTCATATTACATATTACTCACTAATCCCTTTTGGCTAACTCTAAGATGTCTTCTGTCAATCATCTGGAAAAATAATAAATGGTTTCCATTTGGTTGTGACCCAAAAAACATCATAAATTGCCTGACCTCACATTTAAAAGATTGTCACAATGATATTAATAAAAATAATGGTTAGTGAATTTTATTATCGTTATTATGTACGAGAGTTAATAGCAAGTTTTAAGCATGCTCATTAACCTGCGACTAAGACACCATGATATCAATGACCAAAGTGATTTCAACATTATGAGATAAAATGAAACATTCTGCAGATCTTGCAGCTTATAAAAAAAATAAAATAAACAGCTAAAATATTGACAAAATAGACAGTGAGTTGAGAAATCTTAAAATCGAGAAAGAAGTAGGTTAGTTCATTAATAGATATAGGACACTATTTTCAAATACTTTCCCCTTACCTGAAAATAGGGTATCTAGTTATTTCACTTTGGCATACAGTTCAGATGCTCGGATGATCAATGACAAACTTGAGTTTGTTATTGAAATTGAAAGTGCTTGCAATTCGCTGACTTGGTTAAGTTATCTTTTGTGCAGTGGGGTTATTATTGACATAAAACCTGACACATGCTTCATAGCTCTCAACAGTACCAAATAGTTTTTTTTATTAAAAGCTTCGTTACATGAAAATTAGCATGCAATTAATGTTACAACTAACAAACACTTTCAAAAAAAAAAAAAGAGGTAAAACTTCAAATATTTATTTTTAAATTTTCAAAAGGATACATTTTAATGTATCTATTTACTAATGATTTTAGGTAATATCATTGGGGATTATCATAAACAAACAAAAAGAGTGAGATGTAAACGACAAAAACTAAATTCAATAATATTTTAATACTAAACAAAATTATTTCTGAAAAAAAAACAAAAAAATGGTATCTAAAGTAGGCCAAGACACAAAATGCAGATTTTTAAAATACAAAAAATAAATTTAAATACTGTGTCACTGTTTCATGGTATACTTGAAGAATCATTTTCCTACTACCAAGCGTAAAGTATCGCTATTTTTTTTTTAAGTTTGCATCTAACATCCTTTAGATTTAAGACAGAAATAGAAGTATATCTTTGAATCACGGATTTTACTGATGCAATGAAAGCTGAAAGTTCTGCAGAAAAAAAAATAAACATAGTAAAAAAATGAGAGGATATAATAGCCCAAAAGAGATTAGGTGAGTGACTATTAACGTAAACAGAATTGAATTAGTTTATGAGATAATGGAAAAAAGTGTTAATAAAAGCAAGAAGCGGATGAATAGGTTGAATAAGGACATACTGAAATAAGCCCACCGTAACGGAGTACAGTCAATAAGGAATGAATATGACTCTCACTAGTGAAGTAGAGTCTCGTACGAACATGTCTTCCGGGACTAGAAACACCGTGAGAATATCTGAAACATCAATTCATTATAATTTTTATTTCATAGGCTTCATTTATTGATATACCATAAATTTATAAGATAAAAATGGCAGAATGCTTTAATTTACAAAATTTTGATTATAATATATATTGAATGAATAAAAAACAATTAGTTACAAATAGAAAAATGAAATCTTTGTCACAGATCTCTGAACTCTCTGAATATGGACAGTTGGGTTGCTTTGAATATTAACCTAAAAAAACAAACAAATGGTACACAAAACGATTAAGTCCATCCCTGATAAAAAAAAAATAAGCAATGTACTTGAGAAAAAAACAAAACAATTTTTAACCACTGCCAACAATTCCATACATATTTTTTTATGATATTGACAAACCGTGGATTTAAGCGATTAACATTTTCTTCATTTTCTTCGATGTTTCTTTGGAGATCAGCTCTAATTTTTTTAAGAAGTGGTGTACAAATCCCTTGGCCGATTGTCAGCTTTTCAGGAGACGTCATGCCATATTCCTGAAAAAATAAAAAAATAAATGATAACCACATTTTGCAATAAAAAGGAAAGATCCGGCCTGCCTTAAGTAGAAGTTATTACAAGATATACACAATCAAATTAAGTACACCCACAACTTGGCATTGAATACTTCAGTGATTAAGAGTAAATTAATAGAAAAGATTACCTGCGGAATGACAATGTCTGCAAGATACTTTGCATGAATATAAAGTTCTTCAGCTTGATCAAACTGTAGCGTATGTTGGTTGTGTTGAAGGTCATACTTGATACAGTCATAAATATCAGGAATTTTTGAAATATCGAATGTCCTGTTTTTTAAACAGAAGTCCTTTTCGATTTTGCCCCACCGCCTTCCCATGAGTTCCCACGTCTCCCCGTGGTAAAGAGTTGCATCTAAAAATAAATCATTGTATAGAGTCGTTTTTAGAATAAATTGTGATGAGATTAAAACAAGTAAACATAAATAAATATTCAATGGAATACATATATGATTTATACATGTGAAGGTATACTATTTAAAGAAAAATATATTAGTAGTTTAAATAAAATATCTTTTTTTAAAAAAAAACACAAGAATCCACATCTTGAGTTGAGTCCACTTGGCTCCAGTTGAATGGACAATATTTAATTTCATCAACAACAGTTAAGTTAGGAAGCCTGATCAGAACAATATTCTATTGTGCAAGTTGCCTGCACTGATTTTAATGCTTGCATGTACCAGTACTTGCGTGTTAAGCAATCAGTTAAGTTCTTTTTGCATTCAATAATGTCTGTAAGTTTTTTACTTGTTATTAATGTTAAATGAAGCTATTCACCAACCAAGTCTGAACTCAGAACTGTTCAATATAATGGCTAGTATTTGTTAAAGACAAAAACCATATTTGGTCCAGAAGACGTTTCCATGTGTTTACCAGGTATATCAGCTCGTTGAATATTTAATTTAAAATTTGAATAATGTATCATTTAACACATTTTTATAAAATATCAGAAAATGAGAAGTACCCATTATTAAAGATGAAAAAAACAAACAAAAAAACACTTGATGTTTTACCTTTTGTCTTAGGGTCATCTTTCTTCAAACGGACAATATTCATAAGCTTTTGAATTAATATCTGAACTCGTTCGCAACATTTAACAGGATTCTTTACAAAATCTAAAGCCAAGTTAATCGATATTGCATTGCAAGGGTTGATCAAGGCTCTCTCTTCCTTTGTAAAATCGTGATCTTGTTGCATTACCGCATGGAGACGTGTCTTTGCCCTAAAATTTAAGCGTTTGTCATATGCATTTTGTGAAATAACTACCAATTGACGATATATATGAAAATTTTATTTTACTTTAATGATTATAATTATAATTTCAATTAAATCTTCTCAACTATATTATACTTACACATCTTGATGTTTGGAAGCGTCCGAATCGTTGTCTAATAGGCCATTGGTATTAGCAGATTTTACCATCTGAACTAGTATTGGAGTAAGTTCCCCTTCTAGGGCAAGTAGGCCCTTTGCAAAGGCGGCAGCTGTCATTTGCACTCTCCCTTCGTCGGAAGCGTATATTTTGAGATCGTGTCTGTAAGTAGAGTGAAGTCTGAGGAGACCCAAACCTTGTGTACCGGCATATTCACCTTTAGCCAGAAAAAAAATAATTAGCCAGCATTAACATAATTGCCATTTTTATGTAGAAATAACATCATTTAATATACATAGTTATCATATGAACGTTACAAATTCTAAACTAGCTCTCCAGCTTCTTATTTCACTTATAAATATATCTAATTGTAATCAGGGCGAGGGATAACATTTTGAGCTTGTATTCCCTAAATTATTTAGGGAAAATATTATCATTAGGCACTAAATATTACCTTGATAGATAAATAGCTTGGCGGAGGGAAATCGGAAGGCCGCTAGCTCAAATTCCAGCTTTGTAACCGTTTCTTTGTACATATTATTGTAATTATTTTTTTTTTAGCCCCTTTTTTATTAAAATATTTCAGAATTTATTCATTTGGAACACTTCTATCTAATTGTTTTGACAATTAGCACAGTGGCGATGGTTTATACCTGGCCTAATTGATTAATCAAACTGACTTTTTTTTTCTTTATTTTTTAAATTAGCAGTAAAATTATCAGTATTATCATTATTTGTCAGTTGCTAGCCTGGGCAACCATTTGAATAGAATCTATTGTTTGACCTTATCACTCAACAAAAAGTTCCTTTATATTAAATATTCATGGACTGCGATTTGAAGACTAATAAAAAAACAACAATAATCAAGCTTATGAGGAAGATAGAAACCGGAAAAAAGAAGAATCATTCATAGGAATATTTTCAGTGTTTGGTCCAATAAGAAGCACTGCGAAATGAACTTTTTCCATAGAATGGGGGGGGGGGGGAGGTAATCATTGAACATCATTATTAGAGAGCCTAGAAATTAAATAATACAAAATTATTAATATTAAACTTTATAATTTCCAGGTTTTACATAGCAATAAGTTGGTATTACCCCTACTTTTGAAAAAAACTTGCAGACTTATCTTAGCTGGTCACTTGTTAGAAAGGTAAGTGTCATGTGAATTTGTATGCATGGAGTTTTATTTCTATTATTTCCTTTTGTTTCATTTGACGAATACTTCAATTTTTCATATTATGAAAAAATATCCACCATTTTTATAGATTATTTTAACTTAATTTTAAAGCTGTTGCCTGTGGTAAGCGCTTACATAGTGAAATGGAAAAAATTATGAGGAGGTACAAAAAAGATCTTGAGAAGTTTCACCTCGTCAAAGAAGTCTCACCTAATCTACAAAGCTTTATTGTTTTGATAATCGGACGATATTAAAATTACCCAATAGTAAAAAAAAAAATATAAAATATTGTGGAAGGATATAAAATCGAATTTGATTTGTCTATCCTTGAGAATGTTTTCGCTCACTCAATGAACTTGTAATTCCCTTTTTTCAAAATTATCTGTTTTCTAATTCTGTATTCATAACAGCTATATGCCTAGAAAGATAAAATATAAAGCAGTTATAATAAATAAAAGCATAACAAATGCAGGTAGGATAGTTCTAAAAATTAAAAACCAGTAATAATAATAATAATAATTATAAAATATAACTAACATAAAACTAACTGAAACATATAATAAATTGTTTAAGCCTCAACAACCATATCTTATCAAACAGTTAATTCAAACTTCAATTTAACTTAATTGTTTGCGAAGATGAAAGCTGCCGTCTGTGGTAAGCACTTATATAGTAGATGTATGTCAAAACAAAATCATGCGGTTCTTATCAGAAGAAACTAAACATGCTATTATTAGATTAAATAATGATGAAAATTTCTCTGAATGCTTTCTCAAATATTAAAAAAAATAAATTAAATAAATGTTTACTGGCGCACATATTTAATTGCCCTTATATCATTCAAATTTAGGCAGGATGGGTTATTATTTAGCAATTATTATTGGTTACAAATAGCAAAAACATTTAAAACCTTTTTTTTAAACAAAATACCTTTAAAAAAAATTAAATTCAGTCTGCGATAATCATAATTATTTTTTATTATTATGTTAAATAAAACTTACAAATTCATGAAAAAAAAAAATTGAATATGCTAAAACTGAGGGCAAAAGAAACTAATAAGTATTAAGATTTTCTATGTGTGCATTTAATATCCCGAGCAAATCTAACGCTCTTCTCATGCAGCTTTTTTAATTACAAGCCAAATTATGCCACGACATTTCTGTCACAAATGAAATGTTTTAGGAGCCAGATAGGAATTAGAGGAGGAAAAACATTTATGATGAAAATTAAGCTATTATTGTTTTAGGTGAAATTAAACCAGTACAATTATTTACGAGGCATTGAATATGGCAGTGGTGTGTCATAAAAGGCTTTTTCCGGGACGCATAATCTATATATCAGAACTGATATTTGGTTTAGAAGAATATTTTGGGTCAGATAAGCATTTAGGAAAGCTTTGGAATGCTCGTAGCGACTTATTTCACTATCATACTAAATTAAATAGGACACTTCTAGGGATTGAAAACAAATATAAAAATAAAAAAAAACAATTTAACATATTCCACTGCCATTTTCAGAGCACCTGTAAAAGCGATTATTTTAATTCAGCTCTAAATTTTTAATAACTTCAGTAATAGTCCATGAAAACTAAACAACTTAAGAGGTAATGAAGTAAGCATAGTACAAACCCTGCATTATGTTTGGGAAGCATTAATAAGTGGATATATTTAACTAAACCTATCATACTAATAATAAATAATTGGTGATTGTGTAGAAGTCTTATGTACCCACCCACCACTTGCTTTGTTGCTGTTACAAACTGCTCTTCTTAAAAATTGCAGTCATTAAACACTGTTAATATTTGCTCCTTTGTGGCTAAATTTAGTCCATTACTATATTACTGGTCTATTATGAATTTTATTTTGTATTATTTTATTTTGTATACCATAATTACAAAAAATGGTTAAAAGTAGAGAGTAGTTTTTTCACACAATAATTTAATTAATATCTGAAAAACCTCCATCGTCTGAGACCAATTTGTTAAATAAATAAAGTAGCTACAGTTTATACAGCAAGATTAACTTAATAACCTTAAGTTAACTAATGTTTCACATATGCTTACGATTATTTATGTGTTTATAAACAAGCCAACAAATACTTCCAATTGCGCCTAAATTCACTGCTAACTACCAACTCCCACTTCAAAAACTTACATTTTAGAAAATAATTGATTGAACATAACAAACATTTACATAGCAGTATCAACAGCAACAGGTGAGCGAATATATTAGACTAGTACTGAACTTTGTTAGTAGGTAAGGATACATATAACATCTAAGCAACAATTATTAAATTAATTCATTATCAATCACCAAAAATTAATTACAAATTAAAATGAAACCTTAAAATTAGGTGAATGTTGCTTTCACATATCTAAAAGTAGCACACAACAAGCATTTTACAGCATTTGTAAAAGAAAAATCAACATGAAATGTATATTTGTATGTACAACATATAATGAGATGCCACTGGGTTTATACATTAATTTAAAGTTTTTAATATTAAAAAGAGACAATGATAAAGGAATAAAAAATTAGTGACTTTACTGAACGATTAAGCGACTAAACAAGGGAAAGATATGCTTTGAAAAGCGGGCTATGCTGCAAAAGAGGGCAGAAACAGAGATGTGACAAGCAGCAGCTGAAAATAATATGTTGTACGGACTGACCAGTATAGTGTCTACCTTGACCGCCAGGATACATGCAACGAAACACACGGCCAAGCTCTTCGGCCTGGATCCTTCCCGCTGGAGTCAATTCCCCTCCCCACTTCACAATCAGCACTAGGCTAGGCTCTCGCGGTCCATCTGAAACAAAATGCATAAAGATTTTTAATTTTAGAACATTTTTAATTCACAATACTATTAGGTTGGTGCGAATGAAATGTCGGATTCTTAAGTGAATATATTAAACTGCATAAATTAATTTTCAATTTTTCATGCATTTCTTCAATGTACTGGCAATACTTTTCGGCTGTAATTGTCAATCCAGTTCAAAGGAATGAGTAGTGTATTACTCCAGTCACATTCCACCAAACTGTGATTACAATTTTCTGTGGATGAAGTGATGGACGTGGGGTATGAGCACAAGCCTCATCCCTATCAAGCCACCGAGCACACCTTTTCCTATTGTCGTAAAGAACCCATTTTTCATCACAAGTAATGAACCGATCGAAAAATAGATCTCGATTAAATCGGGTTAGCAATGATGAGCATACGTTCAAGCGATCCAGCTTATTTCGCTCGGTATCCACTTATCCATTTTTTTCACCTTGCCAATTTCAGAAAGATGTCGCAATATTGTTGTATAGTCAACTTCCATTCTGGCAGCAAGTTTCCTTGAAGATACAGTTGGATTCGTTTCCACCAATGCTTTCAGAGCATCATTTTTCACAGACGTTTCGGGTCTTCCACGCGGTTCATTTTGCAGGGAAAAATCACCAGACCGAAATTTTTCAAACCAATGCTGCACTTTTAAATCGTTCACAGTATTCTCCCCAAACGCCTGGTTTATATTGCGTGCAGCTTTCTTATTGCAGGTAATAAGTTTATACTCATATAAGAAAATTAAACGAATATCGGTTGAATTCATATCGGTGCAAAATTCAAAGCAAATAACAAAAGGGAACACTTTTGAGAAAATCTTCTTTGCTAAAATGTGACTCTGGCAATGGACATTACAACTATAAACCAGGTTATGTCAAAAACAAAAGCATAACAAAAACAGGGAGACAAACATTCACGTTTAAAGAAAATCCGACATTTCATACGCACCAACCTAATATTAGCAATGTTTATTTCAAAACTTAAGTCACTGATTTAAAAAAAAAATTAATATTTAACACTATTCGAAGAATGAACAAACAAGACATTAGAAAGATGTCAGATATCAAAAATTAATTAACAATTTGTTCTAGTTAAAAAAAAACATAAATTTTGACTTCCAACAGTATTTAAAATACATCAGTACAATTAAGATTTATTATAATGAAAAATAATTTTAAAGGACTGAGTAAAAACAGAATAATTAAAATACCATCATCACTACTTGAACTTTTAGGCCTTCCTTTCGGTTGATACTTCATTTGGACTTTACGATTTATGCCTGAGAAATGTCCATACCTAAAATATAAAAAAGTTTTACAGAACTTAATGACAATCCTACACTAGGTCAGACAAACAAATTTTAATGAACAAATTATAATTTGAATAATCTCTACAAACATTTCCAGAACACTTTTCAGCTGTTCAAGCTTAGCTTGCTTTTCCGCCAATTCTGGAGCCACACGATGTTCTATCTCGGTCAGTAGGAAACGAGCGATGTCGAGAACCTCTTGCAATTGTTTAGGACGTTTAAGTTTCACATGGCCATCGGTGCGGCCTCCATATTTCTCAAATATTTCAAAAAACCTGGAAAAAAAAAAAGTTTTTTTTCTTAAGAATAAGAATTAAGAAATAAAATGAGTTTAGTACAGATGTGACAGTCAGTGTGGGGTATCATGCAGTAAAAAAGGGTTTCCTGCCATTTTCATGGGTAATTCATTAATGTAATTTTTGTGTAATTTCTGTTAGATATGAATCATTTGTTTTTCCTGGGTTAGTTATTTTTTTTGCTATAATCCAGACATCAAGTAGAACTTTCCATGTAAAATTTCTTGCCTCTAGGTCTTCAACACATTCAAACGTGATAAATTTGACGGTTTTAAAAACTTTTTGTTTGTAAAATTCTCCACAATGATAGGATTTTTTAATTAACTACCTTAAATCATTTGTTATGGGGTCGGTAGTCTCTTTCATGTCATCAGGACATAGAGTGGAACCTTCCATCCCCATAACAGACATACATGTGTTTCTGGTTTTGAGGGTAAAAAAAAAACCTAAGTATCATTCCAGCCTTTTTTCTCTTGAGGCGTCCTGCTTTCGTTTACCCATCACTACCCGGTGATTTCTTCAGAGGACATTATTACCAGAAGACATCTGAGGGAAGAAGTTTAATAAATAAAAAACATAAGAACTTGAAATATAAACTAATTTGCACATAATTACTTTGGATGCCTAACTTCAACTTTCATTTTTTGTTTAGGTGTTCTATCACCATGTCGGATCACAGCCACAACACATCTCAATTCCATCCTAAAAAAAAAACAAAAAAAAAAAACATTTTTAGACAAGCTAAGAATCATCTAGTAAGCATTATAAAATAAAATGTGATATATACACGCATAAAAATAAAATAAAAATTGAACTTACATTTTCCCAAAAGTAGTTGGAACAATTGGTGGATCATCAAGTTGAAAAGGAACAGACCATGGAATGTGAAGAGTTGGTGCCAACTCTCGGAGTATCATATTTCCCAAAATTTTAGCGCAGTCATCATAATATTTATTAGAATTTTTGACAAAGCTGAATCCGTTGACATCGCAAACAAATGATTTTCCATTAGCCCTGATTAAAAAAAAGTACATCAGAAGACATACAAATAATAATAGAAAAGGATTTGAAAAGTAAATAAAACATACCTAAGAAGATCGAAGCCACATACTGTCTGCTTAAAAGCAAGGCAGACTTTTCTTGAAATTAATTTTTCAGCATTGCTCAATATCACTGGGTATCTTATCTCTTTCCCTTCGCTGTCACGTTCTACCTTTCCATCGAGAGCGGGGGATTTTCGAGCTTCAGCATGCGCATAATCAGGCCCAACAGTATAGACCTAATAAATCAAAAATTAAGTAAGCGATTCAGGTTTTTCGATAACACCATCTCTCAGCAATTTAATGCTACTAACCAGTACAGATTGCTACTCGTGAAATATGTAATACTTAAAAGTTTGTACCTTGACATCGGTGCCATCAGTTGGCATGAAATCTTCATAAATGAATGATCCAGTCTTTCTTACTCGAGATTCTGGGGAATAAACACTACTCCTGCTACCAATCTGGAATGAATAAAGTTTAAATAAGAACAGTTTGGGGCCGATAATTTGTATTATCATATGCTAAATTCCTATTGTTAAATAATAATAATATATATGGTTACAAACTGTTTCTTTATTTTTGACAATTTTATCAAGTTTCAAACAATAATAATTGTGAGTCTTGAGGGAGTGTAATTTCATTCAAATAGCTACAGAACAATTGTCTTTCGTGTTTCTATTCCTCTACTTGTTCTACGATTACAGCCACAAAATTGTTACAAACGATCTAAAATTTTAAAGGTGTAATCAACAATACCCGGGATCATGATGTATATAATTTTGACTACAAAATAATAATGGGAAGTTTGTCAAAAAATGTTATGCCTCATATCTATAAACAAACTAACCCACTTCTCTCCGAATTTAGCTTTCTCAACTATACATACAGAAGCTATTAAAATGAAATGCTATGGTGTTTTCTCTGTGACTAAAAGACACATTGAAGGCAGTAACTAAAAAATCCAAAGACAACCTAAAGAACCAAGTTTTGAGAGAACAGTAGAAGAAAATCATGTGCATTTTTTTAAATGCAACTTTTGATGATTCGAGCAAGATGACTTAACAAATAAAATTTTTAGCCCAAATTTCCCAACATTTTTTTTCACAATCATTTAATAAGAATTTAAAAAACTCTACACAGAGTCCAAGAATCATTTTGTTTGTATGCATAAAATCAAATTACAGTATGTCGAGGACACTGATCCCTGGATCGACCAGTGAGTTCTAACACGGTTTCTACCCTTCAGCTCTATTTCAGAGTACATAAAGAGATTAAACCAAATTAAGTTTTTTGCACCCTGTCTCATTGAGCTCTTTCTAAGAACTTTTTGTTTCAGGCTCATTTCGAGCTACCTTTGAACGCTAACCACTAAATCATATTTTGGGTACGTATCAGACTAGTGCCGTAACTTTTTTAGAATCAATAAAATTAGTATATGGTAATAAATTGTCTAAAAAAAACTTTTACCTTTCGGAAAAGGCGCTGACTACCACCACCTGCAGATGTCGGATAATAAATATAGATATTGTGGTCTTCCGCAGAAACCGGCTTTTCAACAAAAGGTTTATTGAAAACAATTCCGTTTACTTCCACATGATCTTCGGATTCGATAAGTTCATGATCTAAAGAATAAAAAACAAAAATTAAATAAAGCTAAGCAATACAGTCAACATACTACTTATATACATTCTTCATTTTCTCCAAGCCAAGATTGTTATAAAATTGTTAGGAATAATAGTGATCATTATGATAAAACTCATGTATAGGGTAAGTTAACTATTCTATAATCATAGGTAAATTACTCACATTTTGGATCTGAGGAATCTCGGTCCAACACAGCGTATCTAGGTATCTCTATTCCTTGACTGTCTAGAATCGAATAAACTTTCCTTCTGTCCTATAAAATTAAATAATACCCCACGTCAAGTACAAAAATGAACTCATGAAATGAAATTGTCAATGATCTATCAATAATTATAATTATATTCATAATGACTGCACAAACTGATTTTTCTTTTTAAGCCATGGTTTTGGAGTTTCCCGGATTAGCAATTATGTAAGTAAACTTGAAATTTTCTTAGATTAGTTGCGAAAACAATTTTTATCAGAGAGAACTTGAATATTCCATAATACCAAAAGGCTCAATATGAAATAAAATCAATGCTGACATTCAGAGGTAAATCTCAAATTTTATTTTGTGCATCATCCTATTTACAGTAGAATCATCACAATCTGGTCATCTGTCAAGCATTAATTTCTCAGCGACTTAAACAGGCAAGCAGAACAAGCTACAAAATATTTAAGTATCATTGGCTATTTGTCAGGATGTTGACTTTGTTTGAAAGAAAGATTTTTGTTAAGATTTTCAACAATTTATAAGTGGACGAGGTTTCGACATACTATGTTAGTCTGCATCAGGTCCTGATAACAATTAAAGAAAGGGATATATTAAATGTACTGGGGCAATTGTCATTTAGAATAATACAGAAAAGCGGTGGGTAGTGTATAAGTTTAATATAAATAGTTTATGCAACGATACATATCTATATACATGAAACATTACATAAAAAAACAGCTGATAACAAAAGTTTGTTACAAGTTTAATGACTTCTCCCTTTCTTTTCTTGTTGATAACCAGGAATCTGATGTAAAACATTGAACATAAATAAAGTTGATGAAAATCAAACATCTTTTGATATCCCAAGAAATAATCCACTATCTCAATTCACGGCTAATTATGAACTCCCAGTTCAAAATATTTAAGGGACAGATATTCAGTTCACTATATGTCACCTAATTAATACTTTTAATATTTTTAAAAGGTGTTTATTCATTTTTTCTAGATTTTTTTTTTTGTATATATATCTATGAAGGTTATGCCTGAACGATCCAACAACACCATGGCATGATATTGTACTGCTTATTGTGAGTCCTTCATTACCTCCAGATCAGATTATGATAAAAATTCAGAACATACTAATTCTAAAAAGCAAGCAGCTTCCCATTATCCCTCATTACCTTTTAATAAACATACTAAAGCTAGCTACAGCTAGGTATACTACAATTTCATTCAAAGCATGACATGGATTGATAACCTCAAAACTGCTGTCTTCAAAATATTAACATATATGTTGATAGATACCTCTCTTCAAAGTTACCATATTTATTAGGGTATAATACATATTTATAATATTAAAAAAATTAACTTGAAAATTGGGGTGCGTCTTATTTACAAATTTAAACACTGATCTTTTTCCCCAAATTTCATAATTAATAACTAAAATATGTTTTCTGTGTAATCGAATAATCTGTAATGTGAAATGTAAGTTAGACATGGTGCCATTACATATATATTTTATTTGGTTTTCAATATCTTGGCTTTTCTTTGTAAGGGTGTCATGTTTTTTTCCTGTATATTATTCCTCCATTTCAAGGGACTTCTTAGGAGGTCGCCATAGAGATATCTCCCTTGTAATGATTGAATAATAAGAAGAAAAACGCACACCCTGGAGATAAAAGCCAAGAAAATGAAAACCATAAGACATTCCTAGAAACAAATTTAAGAAATACAATATACATCTATTAAAAAATTCTCTATATGTCAATAAATATGTGAATGTCAGGTTCTCAGAATACCGCCAGACCAGGTATTAGCTATGTAGTTCAGTAAGCACTCGAAAGTCGGATTTTGGATTCTACTTAGGAACAATTTTTTTTTAAACTTTCTAATTAAAATTGGCTTTAATCATTGGTACAAAGAGAGAGTGAAACATAATTTTTTCCCCACGATAAGCACTATCTAGAGGACCTTTTCTTTTCCCTCCATCTGTTCAACGTAGCCGATTCCTACTCACCACACTTGCAGCTCCGATACCCGACTGGATATCCATGTCATTGACTTCTCTACAAATCTTCTACTCTCTTCTCAGCTGCCTGTTGTGTTCCTGTTCTCTCATGACCTAATCCAAATTTCCTATAATATCTAGACTCCATCTTTGACTCCCAAACCATAACCTGTAGCAATATGGATGGCATTACCTCCGAATAGACCTCCAAGGCCTGAATTGAAATACTCCTGCTCCACACTTGACTCCAAACTGGACATTCTCACTGTCAATCTCCTTAATGCCCATCCACCCCTAAAAATGCTCTCCAAACCTTGAGACTGGTTCAATCTCAATTTTCAGATTTCCTTGAAGAGTCCCAACAGCTCGATCCTTTCCAATCTGGTTTCCGTCCCAGTTACTCCACCACTAGCTAATATCCCTAGTGACATTCAGGATGCTATTGACCAACAAAAATTAAGTCCTAATTCTCCAAGATTTCTCCAAAGCATAGATTATTCAGCCCTTCTTCCCAAGTTAAAATCATTAACCTTCACCGTAATCATTCTAATAGCTCTATCCCCGGATTTCAATTATTTCTCACAACCCGTTCACAAATAATTACTATCCCTAATCACCCCCTATCTACTACTTCCCTCACTCTTTCTTAAGGCGTAGCCCAGGGTTCGAGCATTTCTCCCCCACTTTTTGGTTGTTAAATAAACAATCTCCCTAATTCTATTCATTATTGATCCCATCACATGTATGCTGACAACTACCAAATCCACATCTAGATCTATCTTTTCCAAATCTACTTATCCTTCCTCCCTCTGAGTTTTTAGCTGTGTTTGCCAAGATTCAGGGAGACCTAGATCTGATCAGTGCCCAGGCAAACCTGAATAAACAAAAATCCCAGGCAAAAGTAATAGCCTGCAATTTACTCCTTAGATCCTTTGCCGAAATTCCTGCTCTAGTTAAAAATCTAGGGATAACTATTCACCAAACCATTTCTTGGAACCAACATATCTCCCAAATTTTCTGTTGGACAATAAATAACCAGAAACTATTCCATCGTTCTTGCTATCTGCTCCCCCAGGTTGTATGTCAACTCCATGTATCCTCCCTCATTTTGACTATGCCTGTGTGGTGCATGGGGTCTCACGAGGAAACTTTTGAAATGAGGCTGAAGAAACTCATGAACTGCTTTGTTAGATTTTTCTTTGGGCTTCCTAGGCGCTCCCATGTCCCTCACTTCTACGCCTTATGGTGTCTCTTACCCTCTTTCTATGCACAATATTTCCTTGGCTCGTTCCTTTTCCAGACCATCATTCTCATCGCCCTCCTTATGTATATAATATTATACAGTTCAAATCCTCAGTCTACTTCTGGAACATAAGATCTCATCTCTCTGCCCACAAAAAGGGAGTCTCTGATCGTTCTTTCCTCACTTGCTCCACTACCCTCTGGAATTCACTAACTCCTAATATCTACCATCCACCATCCCCAAACCTTCAAAAGCCTATTCCAACTCCTCATCATCCAGAGAAATGCTTGTTAGTGTGGGAATGATTCATTTATTACATTATATTTTCTGACTTTTATTTAATTGTTTATTATATATAGATGGATGTTGGCTACCAGCTTCTATGTCCCTTTTTTGGTTTTCTTTTGTATTAATTTAATTTCGTATTGAATTGTACAGACTTCTGCAAATAGTTACTTTTTTTGTTTTGGTTTCTTATGTGTGGATCCATCTATAACTATTTACTAAATGCAGTAAAACAATCTTTTATTTTATTTCATAATTATTATTAGCTTTTACATAGAGGTTTACAATTTATTTTACATAATATTTTTTTTTTTTATTATAATGAAATAGTTCTTTTTATTTCCCAGATGTGAATTTTTTTTCTATTCTAAATGTTAGACTCTGAAAATTCCTTGCATTCTTCATCTTCAGGCTTTGTCAATGTTGGTAAGTTCTTGTATGTTGAAGGACATTGATTTAATCATTTAACCTCTCTTCCTACTGCCCATACACACCATTTAGAGGTGGGGTGGAGCCTCCAGGATAAATAATTTCATA
Organism: Acanthosoma haemorrhoidale; assembly: GCA_930367205.1. Taxonomy (NCBI): domain Eukaryota; kingdom Metazoa; phylum Arthropoda; class Insecta; order Hemiptera; family Acanthosomatidae; genus Acanthosoma; species Acanthosoma haemorrhoidale. Next base: position 14,630,130 of record OV884011.1, on the reverse strand, counting down.
TCTCGCATTTAAATTTAAATTAATGACTAAATGAAAAAACATTTTTTTTTTTATCTTTTGTAATTATTTACCTCACTCGGGGCTCAGTGCCTTTAGCTATATAAAATGCTTGGATTCTGTTGCTTAGTATGTTGTTTAAGAAGAAAAAAAACTGTCAATATCGATGGGTTTCTTTTCTACTAGTTAAATTATTTATGAAATATGTGATAAATACTACTTTTATATGTGATTTATTCAACTACGGCGAAAATAAGCAAACTAACAAAAGATGTGCCATCTAAGCAAGCGAAAAATTGAAATGCGTGCGCATTTGTTTATGTACAGTAGAACCCCGGTTATTCGAGTGGAAGAAATAACTTTCTTCAGATAACCAAAAGGAAAAATAATTACTAGCCACATAAAAAAGGTAGTGGGCATAGCTAAAAGGTTGGTTTGAACCTCGGTATTTACCTACTGAGCTATTCCTGTTCGAACACTGGTCTAATCAATATTGAATCTCTATAGATATGCAATTACAACCTTGTGAAAGTTTGTGCCGTCTGTGGCTTGCGCCCAGCTGAGAGGACTACCACTTAGTCTATTGGTTTACACTTTCCAAGTGTTTGCTTGTCTGCTTACAGCAATATTTAATTGTAATGTATTTAATTTTAAACAGTTTTTTTTTTCTTTTCTAAATGTGTTCAACTGTTTGAAAAAAACTTTTATCTACAAGGGGTTAATGGATAAAAGTGTTTTTAAAACTGTTAAATCACATTTCTAGCTTTTTTATAATAAATATTTTTTGTTAAACTATCACTTATTCTCTCTAAAATAAAATTAATAAGAACAAAAATATTAAAAATTATAATGGAATCTCAGAATTATTACACTCCTATGAACACAGAGTGGAAAACTAATGAATTCCGACGATACAGGAAAATATCTCAATGTTAACAACAGAGTGCATTATATAATGTAAAATTTTAATAGCCGAAGAAAAGTAAAAGATTTAATGTTTTTGAATTATCGTAATACTTTATTAACTTTTGCCTTTATTTATTCCTGTTGTTAAATAGCTATAAATTGTCTTTCAGTGGTTCATAGTCATAATATCAGAGTCAATACTTACCAATAGAGAGTTTTGTTAAGTGATTGTTAGATTTTAATGTAAAAGAGGAAAGAAATGAAAGCACTTTGTACAACCGACAAATAGCAGGTCATTTTTTAACCAATTTGCAAAATAATGCAATGAAAAACCTTTCTTATGCTTTCAAAGAATTATTTGACAAAAGCGGACAAGATCATAAAAATTACTCTATTCCCTACAAAAAAATTAAAAAGGTTATGTAGCTATTAACGAGGAAATGTTGTCAGAGTACTGCATTAATTTAGTTTAAAAAGGCTTTCCATTTCCCCAAAGAATCTTTTTGGGGTATTGTGAATTCAATTTCCGATGGGTTAAAATGTGAAAAAATAAATTCGCACAATGAGATAAAAATTATTGAGACTAAGGCTGAATTATTACAAATGAAATCTGTAACTTATGCTATGAAAGGAAAATTTCACTGAAAATTGACATAGGACATTGGTAGGCCTATGATAGGAGTTAACATGCAAATAATATGCGACAAACATATCACCATTAAAACCGTAGATAAGGTAGAACTTTTGTAAAGCCATAGTGTGGAAAATTGAAATATTAAAAATAAGGTATATGGTATTGGTGTTAGCCAAATTTATAACATTATGACAGGCAATGGTCGCAATTTGGTTAAAATTATAAACCTGCTAGGCGAGGATAATAACAGTGAAGATGAAAAGCAAATAACGAACAATAGCGAAATTCAGATTGTAGATGAAATTATAAAAACTAGTTAATATTCAATTGATTCATGCAGAAAATGAGGTCTTTTGAAAGGATAATCTAGTTCAGGGTGTAGTGAATCAAGTAAGAAATATGCCAAATTATTGTGTACTCCACCGTTTTCTCAGTTCGTTGTGAATTTACATAGGACAAAACCTGTATTGGATGTTTTTACGAGATGGGATTCATCTTAAGTATGCTTGAAACCATTATAAAATACAAGGGGTTCTATATTGATAATGAAATAGTTTATTCTCAACTGAAAATGAGTGCCCAGGATTGGAGTTTCATTGAAACAATCATGGTACATTTTTTTGTCTCCTGGAACCAACATATGCTCCATATTTGCAGTCGCTCAATAGGCACCGTCAATAATTACCAATAATAATTATTGTAACTATTCCATCGCTCTCGCCTTGTATCTTCCCTCATTTTGACTATGACTGTGTGGTGCATGGGGTCTCTTGAGGGTACTAGAGGACAGGTTAAAGAAAATCATGAACTGCTTTGTTAGATTTTTCTTTGGGCTTCCGAGGCCCTCCCATGCCTCTCACTTCTGTGCCAAGTTAGTGTGGTTCTCACCTTCTTTCTATGCACAATATTTCCTTGGCTCGTTCCTTTTCCAAACCATCAATTCTCATCACTTTCCTTATGTGTATAATATTTTACAGTTCAAATCCTCAGTCTATTCCTGGAACATAAGATCTCATCTCTCTGACCTTTATATTCCTGCCCACAAAAAGACAGTATATGCTCATTCCTTCCTCGTTCTCGCTTCAGTACCTTTCTACCTCCAAATATCTGCCATGCTTCATCCCTACAAACCTTCAAAACCCTCTTATTCCAATATCTCCACACCATTCATTCAAACACTTGCTAGTTTGAGAACGATTTAGTTATTATATTATATTTTCATAGTTGTATTTTTTTTTCACTATTGTATATTTAGCTGATATGTACCATTTTTGTTCCATATCAACCTAATGGTTTTTAAATATATTTTTTTTTGTTATATGGATCCAACCAGTATTTTAATTGCTAAATGCACTTAAATAATCTTATGTCATTATTATTATTATTTCTTACAGAGGCTCACACTTCATTTTACATTCTCTTTTTTTTTTTATATGTTTTATTTTCTATAGTGTAATATTTCTTTTTATTGGCCAGACATAAATCTGTTATATAAACACTATTGTTATTCATAGAGAACTTTGCCTAAGAATAATTTTTTTTTATTTTATTCTACATAAAAGTAGACATTACTTCCTCCCATAACATTATTTTGGTTTTGGTACTGTTGAATTCCTAAATGAGTTTCCCTCATGTAAACCTAGCAAGCCTAGAATAATTTTTGTGAAACTTAGTAAAAGATCAAAATTAGAAAGAAAAAAAATATCCGAGTCATGATAACTGACCTAGAATAATTTGCCATTAATTTTGACTCCATAAGGGTATCAATTCAGCAAATACACCTTTTGGGCCGAATTTGCAAAGGGGTAATTCCCAACATAAACTACCTTGAAGATAGTAAATAATTATCCAATGATGAGAAGCATAGATTAATTGAAGATAACAATGTTTCATGCATAAAAGCGATGTTTGAGCTAAAATTTACTCTGATTAGCCACCAATTAATAAGTTAAAGCGGGGTTCTACTGTATGTGCAAGTATATGAGTGGATTAACTTATTATAATCATCATTCCTGGTGCTACGACCCATAAAGTGTCTCCGGCCAGTCTTCTCTGTAATTAAATTATAATAACAATAAACAATAATAAATAAATCTATACCACTGTTCATGAAATGTTTTACATATTATGTTCAATGATTATATCGAGAGGGGTGATTATGGTGGTATGATTTTTCTTTTAAATAAGAAAATCATTGCCTAACAGGTTTTTCTCGAGTGTTGGGTGATCAATGGGGTTCCTGAATGAGCCAATCTTTTCTAACTTCGGAATTATCAGAGTAGACAGTCATATCCAGGCGTGAACCCATCTCCAAAATTCGCAGTCTAGACCATTACCCATTAGACATCATTCCACTTACTTATAATATGGTTAATGAAAAAGATTCACTATTAATATAATTGAAAAATATATACTTAATTTATAACATAACTTTACTTTCCACAATTACTTAATACCTGAATATCGTACTGCATATGAAGATTATTAATAACATAGGGTTGCTTAAGAGTAGCGTACTGAATAGCTTTTTCCAGAGGGAAGCCTTTCGAATGAAATGATATGAGGCAGTCGCATGATGGCCATTCCTCGACTGGTTTCTGTAAAAAAAATTTAAATTTAAATCAGCTAAAAAGTAAAGATATAAGTAGAATTGTTGTTGCCTGAAAGGTTTTATATAAAATTGGTTATTAGTTTAGTTATATTCTGTTATGAAACAGAACAGGATACATGTGACAGATATAAAATCTTGGTATATTCCACAGGGTTGCAATTAGTTTTTAATTTATAATAGCGGTAAGTATGAAACAAAAAAACTAAACATGAAAAAAGCTGTTCTATTTACACAACTTTTAATCATTCTTGGGTATTTGCTCAGAAATTATTTCATATTTTAAGTTATTATTTTTTTATAAGGTTAAGGGGATTAATTTGAAAAAATAAAATAAATGGTGAGATCACCGATACATTCATCATTTCATATTGCATTAATGAAAAATTCCGAGTGATAAAAAAATATACGACTTGAATATTTTAAAACTTTTGGTTCTAATTGAAGAATCCATTTTTTTTTTTGTTATTGTTAAAACAACAAAATAATTCATGAATAAAATCAAAGTATGACAAACAAAAACAGCACAAAAATCTTTAAGGAATCATATCAATAAACAATAGTCGTAATCAAATAACAATAAATTTTGTCACCAAGAAAAAAATATTATCAGTTATTCCCTAAAAACGCTTGCCAAATTCAAAACTATTCTGCATCAATTAAACAAATTTTAAAGAACTGGTCATATTTGACACAATAGGAAGTATATGGAATGTATTTTTCTTTTAAATAATACACTAACAAAAATATATTCAATCAACACAAAAATTTTTTTTGAACAGTTATTCAAAATAACATATATTTAATATTACTTTATTAATTTTAATAAATGTATTTTCTAAGGAAAAATTCATTACATGAGCTGAAATGTTATTTTCACATGAAAAAAATAAATAAATAATAATTTAACATTTTAAATAAACATTTGATTGATAATTTATTAAAATCTATATTATATTATAAATTATTATGTATTCGGAATATTTTTTGAATATTTAATTTAAAATAGTCATTGAAATGAAACATTATTTGCTCAAGATATCTTTTTAGGGTTATTGATCTTTAGAAGAAAAAAAACCTTATCAATTGATCAGGTTCCCCTATCTTCTTAATTAAGATATGGGAGAGAAAGAGGGGATAAGGTTAAGAGATCAACTATATTTAAGCCTCGATTTCAATGAATAATTCAATAGTCACTCATCAGTTGGTGAGGAAAGGCTCATAGGCTTGCAGCATTTCCTCACCAACTGATGACGGAAATACACAAACAATCGTTTAACTCAACTATGGCCCATCCAAATCCCAAGACAAGATATATATATATTAATAATTAGGACACCGAGATCTTTAATTTGATACCCTACTCGGTATGATAGGAAAATATTTATTTTGTGATTGCTAAATAATTGATTAATGACACACCAGTGTTTTTCACGGAGTTATTATTATTTTTAAAATCCATCATTAATTTTCTATGAATTTATCCAATCTCATTTATTTTACAGTGCCAAGGGGATTCCACTCTAAAAACATAGCGGTTGAGATAAAGTTGCGAACACAATGTTGATAACCATATGTAATTATAACAAAAAAACAAAAGACAACTTGAGTTTATCAAGATGTCAAGATTTTTCAATTTGATACTTAGTCGAAATTATAGAAAAGTATATATTTTTTAAATGACAACTATCTTGAACAGGGAGGGCACTTATACATACCAGAGAGCACAAACAAAACAAGGACTTCTGGTTTTGAAAAAAAAATTATAACAAATTGTTTACCTCAACTATGGTCTCTTCGGGGAACACGTGTACTCGTATATATTGGAATTCCTGTAGCCTGGTGAGGATTTCTCGCATTGGCTTAGATTCTGATTTCTTAGCCATTGCGCAAATTCCAACGACCACCTGCTTTCCACTATCTTCTTCGTCTTCCTCATCTTCAGTACTTTGCTAAAATTAAAATCAACAACATATAATTGCATATACTTACTATATTATAATTATTAATATTAAAAAAAAATAATTAGGCTTGTAAATATATTAATATTCCCAAACAATATTGAACAACTTCTCACGTTGGTTTTTTAATTGACAACTCATTTTGTTTATTTGTTTTATAAGTTAGCAATTATTAAAATATTATACATCTTTATTTTTAATGGGCATCCTCATCCTAGTAATAGCTTAATCAAATAAAAATGTACCTAATATTATTATATTTTGAAGTTTTATGATTATTAGAGTAAATCATGATTGTTATTATTTTACAATTCATGGAACAATAAAGAAGTTTCTAAGATAATTTTTGAAATAATGTTTTTATTTATCAAAACCATAATTAATATACTGTAATTGAAACTAAATTAAACATTTACTTACTGTTTGAAAATCTTCAAGAAATGATTTTTTCCTAATTTATTTATTTGCCGTATGCACGATTTTTATTTGAAAATTATAAGCTCATATCACACCGATCTACTAAATATACTTTTGAAATTTTTAAGAAAAATAATTAAAATGTAAAGATCCTAAATAGAAACACACTTCAATGGACTGACTAATTAAGAAGATATATTTTTTTTTATAAAAGTAGGACTTAGCAAAAAAATAGATAAATTAAGTAATTTCATTGTTGTTACATTTATGAGAGATTATAATATTGAAATAACATAACCTTGTAATAAGACGATTAGTTTATACATACAGCTACAAATACACATACAAACAAACGTAAAAATTTGGAAACAATAAACAAATATTGGCTTTTTTAAAACAAAACACATTTATATACAAACCATGTAACATTTATTGACTAACCCCAAATACACATGCATTCTTTTTTTCACACATAGAGAAGTGACATCTATTTATGTAAATATATAAGAAATCAGGATACAATGGTATTAAACACTTATAAAGGAAATAATCCAAATTAGCCTTTTAAAAAAACTAAATAATTATTTTCGCTCAATATAATGTGTACACATGGAAAATTAATAAAGGTATGGAGGTTTTAAGTAAAATTTGGTTGCCTGTTCATACACTACCTCTCATGCAACAAAATTCAAACTGGTGGTTTTACGAAAAGAAAAGGTCAATGAGTTCTTATAAAACCTAACGTACGAATAATAACATGACTTTTTTTGTGGTTTGAAGGAAAAGTAGATAATATAGGAAAGGTTAGGTACCATTCGGTGTGGGCCAAGATATGACCTGATACAATTGAGATAACTTCCATGTCGATCATGTCTTCCGGAACAGAGGCAAACGTTCAACTTCTTCTGATCCATCCTTTATCTAACACAATGTTAAAACAGTAAAAAAAAATATACCTTACACCATGTAACTTAAACCTTAAAAAATGATTAGTTCGCAGTTTAAATACTAAAAACATGGACAAATTTTGTTTTCATCTTTATTGTTATGCAGGTATATGCATATGTACATATTTACTTAAGTATAGATTGTAGATACAATTAAATATTAGTTCTAATGGATTGTTTGTTGGGACTAACTATTATCCCAGTTTAATAATAAATAAATCCACACTGCAACAATAATGTTAGACCAACTGAAGGATGTTGCCATTGTTGATAGGGGGCACTGAGGTGTTAGTACAATCAGGACTAGCCATTAATTACCTCTTCCTTAAATTCCTTTTATCCTTAAATTCGGTTATCTTAACCCGTTTCACTACTTCTTTTGTTTTTTGATTAGTTAATTTATCCTTACAAGGTTGGGTTTAACCCTGACCAGATCCATCTCTAAATAAAATAATTAAACCTACACTAGCCACTAGAACAGTCACTCTTGGTTTATTAGTTCTATAATACAATATATTTCATTATTTTTAATTACAATGTAATGATATATACATGAATAAGCTACAACATAAAAATGGTGAAAACTTTTTTACAACACTTAACGACTTACTTAGCTTAAGGTCATGATCCCAGTAACATCACATGGTACATATAAATTTATACCAGACACAATTTAAAAACAAAAAAATAAGCTACCTCATAATAATAGTCATCATCGGCATCGTTTTCCCCTAACATCGGAACATTATGCGAAAAACAAGAATAAAATAAATCCATTCAAAACTATTGAAAATAACTAGAGGAATTCAGAACACTATTATTTCAAAACTAACAAGTATACTTTCAATTGAAGGGTATACCCTTCCTTATCATTTGATGTGTTTACTTTTAGAAATTTATGATGTGGTCTTTTTTCTTGATGTTTAATCTTCAAGACTGATAAAATGTTATCAATTGATAAATCGGACAATAGATGCAAACCTCAATAGCAGTAGAATGTTTGCAACATGTTCAATACATAAAATGTAAGTTATATGAAATCACTATCTAGGAATATCAACAATTTAAAATTTTTTTTCTACAAATTAAAATTATCTAATTTTTTTTACACTAATTTCAGGGAAGGCATTCCTGTATATATGAGTGCTCTTCACAATGAATATTTAAAGCATAAACATATATACTAGTTTATTTGCATTACGAAAATTTTACATTAAATAAAAAAAAATTCTTTGTACAATAACATTTTAAGTATAATAATTGTTTAAACACTACATCTAACATAACATAATATTAACTTAAATGGAAACATACAATGATGAAAAAAAATAATAGAAAAAATCCTTCAAATGATAACAAACAGAAAAGCCATTGTGCAGGAACATTTGTTCCTAGTCGTGCAACTATATATCATTTGTTACTTTTACAGTATAGAACCCAGGTTTCTTGTACAGATAAACACTATGATACGTCGATCATTAACTTTTTCTGACTACTACACTATATATATATATATTATAATTTTGATAATTTGTTATCGGTAAAATTTTATTATTAATAATCAATGGAAAGTGTTAAATAAAGAGAAACTAGCGAGTGAAACACCACGGAGCTTCCTAGGTAAGATGCATTATACTGACTTTTTTTAAGTTTAAAATGCGATATTCACGTCAAATTTCATACATATTTTATTTCAGTAAAAACTGAAAAACAAAACTATACATTAAATATTTATTGCTGGTGCACTACATGGCTTCCAGCGCCAGGTCTACATGAATCAATTAGAACATAAGTAACAACAATCCTTAATCAAACAAAGATTGCTCACAAAATTAAATGGCCAGGACGTATGTAGTCCCCTCATAACAAAACAGCATGGAATAGTAGTTTTGACTTTTATTAAGTATTAAACTACTTCAATAAAATATGTGTTATCTCTAAAGAATGCATCCAAATAGATTTTTTTTTTTTTGGTCGTGCTGGGAGAATAATTACTAGGGCCTAGAAATAAAAATTATATCTTAAAAAAAGAATTCATTTCCTAAATTATTCTGAAATAAAATTGACAGGCGACGAACGACTGATGTCCATCTCAGGTCCTTTTAGCCCTACAGTGTCTGATCAGTATACAGAAACATTTAAGGGGAATTCAACCAGTGAGCAGTTTTAACAAGCTCTGAACTCCTCAAATTATTTTTCTTAAGTGGTTCAAAAGAAGTATTTGCTTTTTCTTATTACCGAAATGTCAACTTTTCATGCTCTGATACCCTGATAATGAATACTCTTGTAATTGACTCACCAGCAGAAACAACATTTTATAAAAGAGCAATAAGAATAGAAAAAGTCCGGCTGAAGAAATTAATTTTATTTTATTTATGTCCGAGCCACAATTATTAATACCACTAACCAGAACATCTTGATGATAATGCCTACAACTATCTAAAAAATACAATATTAAAATTTGTTATAAGCAGAAAAACTACATTTTTATAAAGTGTAGCGTTAAAAGGTTAATTATTATATTAATGCCATGTACAATGCAATGAGATAATGATAGCGCACTTCAAATCTGAGAAAATTTCCTTGTTATACTATGATTCACCCACTGTTGGTTTATTCTGGCCACACGTCTCTAATCTAGCGCTGTATTATAGTATTAGTATCGAGCCACTAAAGAAATGGCCTCTACCTCACCAACCCACTCTGAACCCTTCTCCCTCCCTACTCACTAACCTTGTTGTTTTTTAAGTGACTTCAACAGGGCACAGTACAGTTATCAGGTCGAGTCATAAGTGACTTCCGATGCAGCTAAGTAGAATCTATTGTTCGTATCTACCCGCTATGAGTTACCATGACAAGTTTTTGTATTCACTATATAGACGAGGCTTCAGTTAGTCTTTTGTCAACTGTTTTGTGTAATACACGTTACGTTAAACTGTATTTTTTTAACCTCTGAAATGGAGAGTCAAAAAGTACATATTCGTCATGTAATGCTTTGGTAATTTAAACAAGGCAATAGTGCTAGGGCGACAGTTAAAAAAATATGCAGTGTATATGGTGAAGGACTAATAACTGATCGGGCAGTTAGAAATTGGTTTATAAAATTCCGTTCTGGAGATACGACCTTAAAAGACGAACCGAGGGCGGGACGTCCTTCCGACAACCTTTCAAAGGCAATATTGGAGCAAAATCCACGTCAATCAGCAAGAGGTATAGCAGAAAGGTTGAATACATCACAATCAACTGTTAACCGCCACCTGGAGAAATTAGGAGTTAGGAGTGTGGGTACCTCACAATCTCAGTGAACGGAATAAAGAAGATCGCGTGTCAATTACCACAAGTCTGCTCTCACGGATAAAAATTGAGCCTTTTTTAAACAGGATTGTAACAGGCAATGAAAAATGGGTCACCTATGACAATATAGTCCGCAAAAGACAGTGGCTTGATAAGGATCAGCCACCCCCTACCAGATCCGAAAGCAAACATCCATGGCAAAAAGATTTTATTGAGTGTATGGTGGGATTGTAAAGGAATAATTCCCCACGAGTTGTTCAAGTCAAATTTAACAATTACTGCGGATAGAAACGTTCAGCAGTTGCAAAGAGTGCAAGAGAAACTCCATGAAAAGCGTCCTGCACTCGTCAAAATTAATATAATTTTGTTATTTAATGAGAGCAAAATAAATGTCTGATAAAAAATTGAAGTTACTTATGACTCAACCTAAATAATATAATTCCATACTGAGAACAGCCTTGAATGTTCACTGTGAATGCTTTAAGGAAAAATATTCTCGCTTTCAGCAAAATTTGATCAGTAGTACATCAGTGCTCCAGCTTTACAATACTTATATTTTTTTTATAAATAATGACATAAAACAAACTGTAGGTTTTGTCTATCAATACATAGAATATAATTAGAGGTTTGAATATCATAAAATTTAAACAACTGCTAGTAAATAAATGTATTTATTATATTCAACATTTCAAATATAAACATACATATGAATGTATTTATTTTAAAAAGCTGATTGTTTTTTATTGCACTTTTTTCATCCCTTGCATTTGGTGGGAAACGTATTCTAGTTCATGAATCTTTCAGAAAAATTCTTCTGGAAGACTGTTGGTAAAATAATTCCTTAGTGTTTCGAAAGTGACGACAGCGTCCCTGTGGCTAACTGGTTTTAGCCGAGGTTCCTCTACCTCAACTTCATCCACATCATCATTGTCATTGTTTGTTGACAGGGTATTCTGAATGATGTCACTACTGTACAGGATTCGCTTGTTGCGACGTCATAGTACACCAGAATATAATCCCTCAAACTTTGCAGCGGGAATTGTGGTGGCCCAGTTTGACAGCAAGTTGGTCAGCTTCCGTTTTTAGTAATGCTCCAGTCAGTAGAGTTTTTAATATTGAGTGCATTGAAAACCACTTGAGCAGAGCTATCTCAATGTTGTCTAGGTCACGTTTCCTATAAACAGATTCATGAGCGATAATTAGCGAAACCCCCATAAATAAAGTGAAGTTATGAAAATGAGATCTTACCTTAATTTTTTCATGTTTGATTGATTGTTTCAAAGGCCTCAAGGATTTATTTTTTCTTCGCGATTATGTTATTCCCACTTGATGGAGGGGTATTGAATTTTTTGAGACACTTCAACATTACTTGAACCACTGTTAATTTCTTTGATTACCTCGATCATGTGCTTGATGAGAAATAAACACTCTTCTACATTTTAAACTTTTTGCACTGAAGCACGCCAGAATGATATCAGAATTGAGAATGACTGATTACGTTTCTCACCTCAAAAACTGACTGAGGGGGGGGGGGAAGAGGAGTAAAACTGTAGATGCCCATCCTAAGGCATGATACTTCCATTTCCAGGAAATTCCCGGTCTACCTTTCACTTCGATTGTCGAAAAAAAACTGAAAAACCGAGGTAATGTTCGTTTCTTATAGCCAGTTGAATGTGCTAGGGTAAAAAACCTTTCCTCTTAATGCTGGACCTTATATCCAAGGTTTCCTTAGAACTGATTTTCTATAATTTTCTGATTTTCTATAATTTTCTAATTTTCTATAATCGAGTTATACTGTACACATTTAGTAACAAAAAATTTTAAATCATTCCATGCCAAGCCAACCAAAACATTTCGAGATTTAACAAGAGCATTTCAAATTTCTTTTAGGGATTATTCTCCCTAATGATATAAATGAGAATATATTTTTAGAATTTTCATTTTTTAATCTTGAATTTCTCAAGTTTTATAAGACTCAAGAGTTGCTTGACCTCTCATTTCACACAAAGAATTTGGTAAGATTTAAATTGATATTTTCTTGACATTGGCGAACAAATTTTTTGGTTACGTTTAAAAATATTTTAAGCACCAAGTTTTGAATGTTTTTTAGAGTAGGATCTTTTCAATGTAATCAGTAGTTATATATTGCATATAGGCTTTTTTTACCTTACAAAACTTAAAGGTAACAATATAATCCTAACCTGTACTCAAAACATTAGCATAGGTTTTTATCATAATGACTGATCCCAAGTCACAGTAAAAGTTTCAGGGTTTAACATTTTTTATAATTAAAAATTTTATTTTTTTCAAGTTCTCAAAATAAACATTCGCCAAGTCAAGTAGTAAACAAAAGCAAACCTTATGAAATTCTCTGTATAAAGAGAGGTTAAAAAATTTTCTGTAGAACTTGAGTAATTTAAGATTGAGAAAGTTTACGCAACCCCAAAAAATTACAAGTAATTAAATCAAAATGCAATAAAATTAAAAGAGCCTAAAAATTTATTCTCGTTTAATCATTGGAGAGAATGATCCCTGAAATTTGTATATATATATGATTCAGCAAGGTTGACTGGTTAATTTGGTGTGGAATGATAGTGCCTAAAATAATTTTACTTTGAAGCATCGACAAAAAAAGACTCCACAAAAGAACTTTTTGAAAATACCTCAGCTATGGCTCCAAATAAATACTATTGAAGAATACACAATACAAAATCTCTCCAGAACCAGTAACAAGCCAACGAACGCAGACAACAGTTCCCAGTTAATTTGTTTTCAACATAGATTTACTATTCTATCATAAAATAACATGCTGTTAATCAGAAAGAATTGAAATACAATAACATTTAGTTGGTTATTATTAAATATATGATAACCATACCATCAACCAATAATTCTCAGCTGAACCATCAGCATCCGTAATATAAATATGAGGTATTCCGACAACAGGTTCTATCATCTTAATTGACCTTTTGGCATGTAGAGAAAACTGTATTATATTAATTGTTTCAATTAAAGTTAATCTATGAATGTTGTAATTAAGCTTATACATTCACCTCTGAATCGTCAGACTAATGCTTAATGTTAAAATACAAAAACTATTATCCCTTTTCAGATTATCATGAATTAATAATTCTCACCTTTGTAGTACTTCTTACAATTGTAGATGTTTCATGACCAACATAAAAGGCAGGTCTTGCTTTTCTTAATCCTTGATATCCATGTTCAAGTTCTGTGTAAGACATATTGCTATCTCCATTCACATTCAGTGACATTTATACAGTTTTAAAGCCATGATGAAGTTATTTGTGGTGAATTGAGTGGAAGGTGGTTAGATCGATACTAATATACAATATATGTAAACAATCGGCGATCTTCCATAATTTAGCAAGTGACAAAAATTGCCTCTTAAATTATATTAGTTAGAAACGAATAGCTGTTAAAAATCGACGTTTTAAAAACTAACTAGACATTATTATTATTTATTTTTTTTAATACCCGTTAAATCCCCCTACTCTCTCAAAACTATCACGTTTTTGTTTGTCTTTTTACTTGGTAAATTTGTATCTTTGTACAAAAGGTAATTCTCGCAAAAGTAAGATTATCACAAATTTTGTCACGATCTCCATTTGTGTTCCAAAAGAACCCGGGACACCCCCAATATCTATTCGGTATTTGGTTAACTTATTTTTTTATTTGGTTAACTAACTGATTAACTAATTAAATCTATTTATATAATACAATTTTGAAATTTGAAGGTGATGGACCTCACTCTCCAGAAAGTGATTAGACTAAAACTAACTCATCCAAGGTTTTCCCTACAGTCTGTAACCATCGATGCGGGAAGGGTGGTGTAGTCATTGTGTTTAGCCCCGGGTTAGTGTTGTAATGAGTCAAAAAACTTGACGTGTAACTTTGTATGTTCGTACAAAAGGTAATTCTCGCAAAAGTAAAATTATCACAAATTTTGTCACGATCTCCATTTGTGTTCCAAAAGAACCCAGGACACCCCCAATATCTATTCGGTATTTGGTTAACTTATTTTTTTATTTGGTTAACTAACTGATTAACTAATTAAATCTATTTATATAATACAATTTTGAAATTTGAAGGTGATGGACCTCACTCTCCAAAAAGTGGGTAGACTAAAACTAACTCAACCAAGGTTTTCCCTACAGTCTGTAGCCATCGATGCGGGAAGGGTGGTGGAGTCATTGTTTTTAGCACCGGGTTAGTGTTGTAATGAGTCAAAAAACTTGACGTGTAACTTTGTATGTTTGTACAAAAGGTAATTCTCGCAAAAGTAAAATTATCACAAATTTTGTCACGATCTCCATTTGTGTTCCAAAAGAACCCGGGACATCCCCAATATCTATACGTTAGTTGAATTTGCACATCGTCGAACATCGGGTGGAATCGCAAATCGAAAAAAATATCCCGATCGGTACAAAAATTGGGTGCTTTACGTTTTATGGAATGTTTATTACGAATTTGAAGTTTGATAAATAGTAGTAAGTAGAATAAAGACTCGATTTTGATTTAACAGGGAAATGATCGGGTTGTTTCTGTTCAAATTCGTAATCTACCATCCAGATAAGAGAGGTATGCCTGACCACTTTTCTCATTCTCATTATACTAGGCACATTATTATTAACATTATTTTATTATATTATATTATTATAGGTACTAAAATTGTTAGGGATTAGGTATGTTGTCAGTAAGGTGAGTATAGCGAGACACCGTAGACTTGAGCTAGCCGGAGGACAGCAGAAATACACGATTTAGATTTACCTTTTAAGTCTTAGTTACCTTTTTAGTTTTCCTTTATTTACCTTTTTAGTTTTAGTGCGCTGCTTTCTAATTCTTAGCGTAATTGGTCCTACTTGCTCATCTAGTCTCTATCTGTCTTCCATTAGCCTCAATGAGTGTGGAACATGAAATGAGGAGAAATAAACCTTTCTACTGCTATATAAATTCTTTAAGATTAGTTCAATTTACTTTTTGCTATGTGGGATCAATAAAATAGTTTTTTTGAGTTTTATGAATTACAAATTTAAATTAGTATAGGGTGTCCCAGAATTAACGCAAGATTTGATTTAAATAGAAATCACAGTTTTTAGTATTTTTGTTGTTATTTTTTTATTGAATTATATAAGTACATAGGATAGGGCTATTTATGGAATAACACATCGGGGAAATGGCTTCCACGACTTTGCTGGCACATACGCACTCTTTTGTCGAAATTTTCCATGACCATTTGGCATAAATGTCGTTGAATTTCGCTGATGCAGCGTTGAATTTCCTCTTTTAATGCAGGGGTGGATATGGGCTTGTTGACATACACCTTCGACTTAAAATAACCCCATAAAAAGAAATCTAAAGGTGTTAAATCACACGACCTAGGGGGCCAATTCTGATCACCGAAACGAGAGAGTTCACGACCTGGAAATGTCTCGTGCAGTATTTGAATTGTTTCATGGGTTGTATGGCATGTGGCACCATCTTGTTGAAACCACATATTGGCCACATCAATATCATCCAATTTCGGCACAATGAACTGTGTTTACGACGCCGGATTGATGTCCCTGGATTTTCCACAACACTCTCACGCACGGCTTCGATATTGACATTTGAACGGCTTGTTTTTGGACGACCAGTGTGTCTCCATACTGTGATAGTGTCTCCAACTGATCCAGTCTCCCTAAATTTTTCAATTAATCTCTTCACAGTTGATGAAGACAAAACACTATTCCGACCATATTTTGTATGAAATTTTCGAACTGCGGGCGCCAAACTTTCATTATTTTTGAGATAATGTTCAACAAAAAAGACACGTTGTTCTATCGTGTATCGCTAAATTTCCTACTAGTCCTAAACTGTCAGCTGTCAAATTGTTTTTTTTTTTAGGGTTGCCAGCACTTTACTGCACAAATGGCGGCAAATTCAAATCTTGCGTTAATTCTGGGACACCCTTTATAATTATTAATAATTAACTGTCAGAGAAAAAAAAATTGTAATAAACGTAATAAGGGATAACAATATCCATAAAAAAAATTCTTTGTGATGAAGATATATTACACGCCTGGGAGTGTATTAAATCATAATAAAGATGATTTAAAAAAAGTGATGAATTGAGAAAAACAAAACATAACGGCATAATCAGGACCTATGCCACAACTGAAATCACTTATTTTGGTGCGGTATCACTTATGTCTCTAATCACTTAGTATGTATGGTGACCATATTTTCTGATTGAAAAAAGGACATTTAGTGAAAGACACTAAAAACAGAGATCACATACCCTTTTGTTTTAAGTCCATAAAACTTGTGTATTAGAAAGTGGGTTTTTTTATGCAAATAACTACAAGAATAAACTTACAATTTTCACTATACAAGATGCACTCTATTTTTAAATAATTACACAAATAAACAATTTTTAATAATATATGGATTTTTTGCGACTAGTTTGGACTAAGATTAGATAAATTATCGCACTAAAGATTTTGTCTTTAATAAACGAAACTAAAAACTAGTATATGTAAATAAAACATAAAAAATATACATTTTTATAGAAACATATTTGCTTTTATAGAATATTTTTTTGATCCATGGATTTCTCGGAGCAAGTTTTCATTGTTTTTTACAGAAAGAGAACATTTCAATACCTGTTTCATTAAAATTTGCAAATACCTGGATAATTTCTTTTAATGTGCTGACTTTTAATTGTGTCTTCTCAGCTCCCCAATAATTATTTATCTTAATAACTTTCTAAGAGGGAAATATTGGGACCGGGGAGGGGTTATGACTGGCGGTCTGGCCACACCCACTTAGCACCAGTTGAAATGGTTTGGGCTGTTTTTCCAGCAATTGTGTAATTGTTACTGATGGTTTTATTACAATTTCTGCTTTACCATTTAAAAGTTTTATAACATTACAGAATCGAGGGTATAAAAATTGCAGGTCTGATTACATAACATATTTTTACAAATATGGTTTAACTAAATCTTTTACAAAATCTTACTTTACAATTATTATTTACATTTAAGTTTTTACAAAATATTGGACACTGCCCGAGAGTTATTGCAAATGGCCACTGAAACGCCCCAAAGAAATTTAGAGTTTTTCAAAGTATCACTTTTTCCAACTATGGTTTTAGATTCCAAAGGTAGCTAAGGTGAGAAAATCTAAAACAATAGTTAAAAACTCTGGAAGACTTTTTGTTTAAATTACAATCAATTACAACTTAAAAAGGTTTCTTTTCTTCAAGCAAACTAACTTAAAAAATTGAATCTCTAAAAATTAAGCCTATACTGAAAATCAGCTCTATCAAAAACGTATAAATACATAGTTTGGCCCAAATCAAAAATATAAAATTTTCGTGATTTGTTGCTCCTGGTAATAATCGAGAACTGAATAACCTGGTTTACGATTTAAGGTATTATATTTTTTTATACATATATATTAACAAATTTTAACGTTTTTTGCAAAATTTTGAACACCCTAATCGGTTGATTTTTATTTTATAGTGCATACCTTTCTAGTTGGTGGATGTATATGTACTGGATAACAATCAAATTATAAATAAATATGGTCGGAACTACATTTTTTCTTAATTCGGTTCGGCCGCAGGCAAGACGCGTGGTTTAGGAACTAGACACTAAAATGTTCTGAACAAAGAAATTAATTTACTCCTAGTAACCAATTAAATCAGCGCGCAGCTCTAACCCATTATCCTTTTAACAAATTATCCTTAGGATACTGAAATAAAAGAACGTTTAAAGGAATATTCGACAAAAATGAAATCCCGTTAGTGGCTATTGGAACATTCGCCGAATACGTCCAGTATACATGTGTTATTTTGATTTTTAATCTACATTAGAAGAAAGAAAGCTTTTCACGGGTCTGAGCTATAGTCTTGCTGAATTATTAAAAAAAAAATAATGCATGCAAAATTCAACTACTCCTGATGTGTCCTGAGTTAATATAGTAATATAATGAGCCTTTCATTAAGCGCTATCTATCTTTAAATTTAAATAAAACAAACTGTGTGTGAGATATCATTAAACTTTTTAAAGGCCTATCGATGCCATTATGTATGGAATATAAAATCGTGCAAATGTCCACCGCGGCTTCGCTGGGTGGCGCGCATCCGAAATGTTCAATTTTTCATGACTGGTGCATAAATCAGGCTGAATTTGACCGATGGGATGGGTTATGTTGGCTTTGAGGACCGCTGTGATTTGTGGCTTCTTCTCATAGACCTGCGACTTAAGGAAACCCCACAAGAAAAATCGTCAAATCGCATCTCGGAGGCCAGTTCACATCACCTCCACGTGAGATGACCATGACCTCAAATCACTTGTGCAGAATGTCCAATGTGGCATGAGCTGTGCGGCACGTAGCGCCGTCCTGTTGAAGCCACTTGTCGTTGGTGTCCATATCATCTAATTCAGACCAAAAGAAATATGGACCAATGACGCCACCAGCCAAAAATCCACACCAAACAGTGACTTTTTTCGGGATGCATTGGACGCTCTTGGACCTCATGTGGGTTGGTATCGTCCCAAATTCGACAACTTTGTTTGTTGACGAACCCATTTATCCAGAAATGGGCCTCACCAGTGATGATTTTCGATGAAAATTAGCCAACTGCTCCAGGCCCCATTCAGCGAACACACGTCGTTGTCTATGGTCGTTTACATTCAGCTCCTGGGTCAGTCACGACGCAATATTCACCAAGTTGTGGTCTGCGAAAGACCGAGTTCTTGTGAGCGACACGTAATCAACTGCCTCGGATTCTCCTGCACACTCTCACGGACAGCGACGATGTTTTAGGCAGAACTTGCGTTTCGTTAACGTACGGGTGTAGGTTGATTGTTTACTGAACCAGTGGACTCAAATTTATCCACCACACTGCGAATAGTCCTCTTGGTAGGACGGTTATGGTGACCGTAAAATGGGCAAAGTGCGCGGAACGTTGCCCGAACAGAACACCCATATTGATAAAACAATTTTATCATCTGCACGTGTTGTTAAACGCTATATCCGTCTATGGTGCTTTGGCGAAACAGACTGAATAAATGACAGCCAATTTGACAGAGACAGATGCAGCTTCAACAATATGGCCGCTATCAACTGATAAAGTTCGGAAGTCCCTATTGGAAGACGCTTTTAAAAGATTAAAAAGTTCACTAATTTGGTGGACGGTCCAGAGGCTTCTCAGAACAGATAATTATTACTATTTGGGATTGAAGAATTTCTTTAGCACAGAATTTAAAAATATGAAAAATAAATAAATAGTCAAACTTACTTGTGGAATGAAACTCCAAGTTTCCGCTTGCGGGCTTTCCAATTAGAAGATCCGCAAGCAGAACAATTGACCATTGCCATAAACCAAAGGCTAAATCTCGATGTAACACACGTAAAAAATTCAAACAATTAAGTTGGCGCACTTGATCTCAATAACATTCATTATCAGCTAGATATATTATCCACATTCTTTGTGTATTAAGTTGTGATAAATTATGAATTATCATGAAAAGTATCTTTTCAAAATAAATAGTACATTTAGTAGTCTTTCGAGGGTACTAAAGTACAGTAGGACAAAGAGTTAAACAGCAGTGCTATCTTACAAAAAAAAAAAGGACGTTTATTCACCTTCGTTACTGTCCGTAGATGGGACAGCTATCGGTCGGAGCTGCAAATATGTTTTCCCCATTTCGTTCGGTCCCTGGAACTGGGGCTTTGGAGCGGCTCCGCCCGGAACGTAGGATGCCTTGTTCCGCAGAACTGGCTCCAGGCTCGGAACGGAACGAAAATCAATTTTAACAGCTCCAATGGTTCCAACAGAGGTACCGTCACTTGGTAGTATTGAAGTTGGCAGAACGACCTCTACTGGCCACAAACAGAACGGCATTTATTGGAAAACAATAAATGTTAATGAAAGATTTTATTTTCGTTTCTTTTATTTATTGGCAGTTAATTATTATTATTAATAATAAACATCATAAATTAAATAATTTATATTATACCAGCATTTATCTCTCAACTCTGGTCTATTTTCCCTCAGAATGGAGTGTCTGGGGGAAAGGTAAATCTCACATCTCTAGGAATATTTTTTTTTATTTTTTCTAATACTTGGATATTGTTATCCCTAATTATGTGCTCTCCAAGGTACTAACAGATTTTATGTACACCTTAAACATTTTTAAATTGTAAGCATTTCGTCACCCTTTAATTTGATCATATAGCTGAAAGATACAAGTTTTTTTTTATGCCATTTAATATTTTGCAACCCCCCCCCAATAAAAATCTATCTTTATTTTGAATTTTTACTTAAAAGTTATTTTAAATGTTCCTTATATATTTAATATGTTCCTTCTGACCAATTAGAAGTACATTAAGTCAGGAGAGGGGGAATGTGGAAGTTTTAAGGCCCCATATAATATGGTTGGTTAGCAAAAAGAATTATTGAGAAAGTAAGAAAAACATTTGGGCGACACAGATGAAAAGTTTGTCATAAGTTTTTGGTCTTATCAATTTCCTGGACAAAGTGGCCTATTCTATTCTGGAACCATCTGCTATTATTGAATATTAACTGCGCCTTGCGTTATTAAGAGTCAATTAATATAAGCATAAACAATCATAACCATTATTTTTAGCATGATTGCATCTATATAGTTCATTGATAATAAACTTGGTTTATTATTTAGTGTACCCAGGCATCCCCTCTAGGTAAATAAATAATAACATAATTTTTTATAGAGTGCTTGCATAAATACCACTCTAAAATATATATTACCTAATAGTCAGCATAAAAGAATTTTACCTGATAAAAAATAGGTCTTTCATGCAAAACTCGTTTCTTAAACTAGAACCGGGGATTCAGGAGTAGGACAGATGGCCACACAGGTTGAAACCAGGATTTCTGGTTATTAAAAAGTCAATTAAACCCTAAAAACCAAGGAAATTATGTCAGGAATTTATACTGTTCTAATTTGACCAAATTATTGATTTATATTTTTATTGAATCTTGAACATGTATACATAATAAATTATATCACCAAGGAAACTCCTTGATTGAACCAAAATTTCAATAAACTTTTAAATAAAAAAACAAGTTTAGTGAAGTGATCACACTATTAAGGTTTTCCTTGATTGTACTAATAATCTATAAGCACCCGAAAAAGAAATATATCCGGACAATCTTTTACTTTATGTTAATGATAAAAAATAATGGGCTGGCAATTCAGAACCGATAATTAACATCCAGATCTTGATGTCTCATTGTTATATATGTCGTTTGTTTATTTGATAATAGTTACCTGCTTTGCTCCAGAAAATAAGGATTGTATCTAAAAATTTCGAAGTTGATAAATTCACATTGGAATAATACACCAATTTTTAATCAGTCTACATTTTCAATTCATCATTAACATCTTGGTGGTACCTGTTACTCTTACATGAAAACTTAACTGAAGTTAGCCGATTTAATCCTTTAGCCACATGAGTAGCGTGCATATTTTAAAGTGACATCTCCTGGAGGTTCAATGCTTTGGGAAAAATAATTCATTCCTTTTCATAAATGTTAGTGGAGGAAATGGTGGGCACCTTTGCCCTTTAAAAAGTTTTGTTAATTTCATAACTTTCTTATAATGACAGCAACTCCAGTAACATGGATAGTTAGAAAGAAGGCTAAATATCTAAGTCCATATAGAATTAAATGATAAAGCATGATTATTTAGGAATAAATGTTGCTGAACTAGTGAGTTTCAAAATGCCATGTTTATTTTTGAAATGGTTTTTCCATAAAGTAAGTTGGCAAAATGGGCCTGGTTTTTTAGCATTAAATTTTGTCTTAACTTTCCGTTATTTATTATACCTTTAAAATTCCATATCGTTTTTACAATCCTGCAGGAGCTTGGTCTCTTGAATTCAAAGAACCACAGATGCTGAATTGTATAAGTAAGCGATAAAATTAGAATTCACTTTCCATTACTGGCCAACATGAATGAACAACACTGCACTGGGAATGATGAAGTAGTGAACATGGAAGTTTGTCACTGTATACATTTATAAAAATGATTTAGTATACTCGGTAGTAATAAAAATACATTGTACTTTTTAAAAGGAGTTATATTTATCTAATTGCCATTATTATTATATCTAACTAATTAATAAATGAAATTTTGTAAAATTTATGCAAATAGTATAAATATCGGGAACAATTAACAGATCCCAGGGTAAATGTATAACAGAACAAATTAAAATAATATTCCATATAACATTTTAAAAACTACTGGTTGAGAACTCCTGGCTTTTCCTTCACGATCAGGCGTACAGAAGAGGCCTAACACAGGAAGGTATCTGGCAACATTCAAATTATGAACTGAGCCAAAAAGCTAAGAGTATACCATTACCCACTGGTAGGTACGTGGGGAGTTCATGAAGCAAGATTATAAAACTTCTTAGAAACTAGAAATGAGTAAACAAAATACTTATACAATAAGGTATAACTGATACAAGTATTTTTATTTTATATAATAGAAAAATGATTTTTTTTGTTTAATCAGAAATTTTTTTGCATTTAAATTAATTAAAATAGTCCTATTTATAAATTTAATTTAATTATATCAATTGTAAAAATGGATTTTTTTTTTTTGGCTGAACCTAAACGAACTATATTATTAAAAATATAGATAAAAATAATAAAAAATAAATGTTTAATTAGACAAATCTAACACCAGAATAAATAAGTATAAAACAAATTTATCATATACTTAACAAAACAAAAATAAACACAAATTTTTACAAATTATGTTATATTTGCATTTTTACTAAGAATAAAACTAACAAATCACATATAAACTAAGTAATACTTAACGATATTGCCAAAAAAAAAAGAAAAAAAAAGACAAACGTATTAACACAATATTAAAAAAATATAAATCTTTCAAATGTCTTATTAAATTTTAATCAAAGTAAACTAGGAGATAGCAGGTAGCGATAGCAGGAAACTAAGCATAAATATAAACAATTATAAGATGGAATGGTGAGCACAAAGAAAGAAAAAAAACATAACTAAATGTGATTTACACATACATACGAGAAACATAGAAAAAGATACTACAAATTGCCTGTAAATCAGTCAGTTTATTTAATTTTGTTTATAAATACATTTGATATAGTACATAGAACCACTTTTCAATAATCACAAGAGATAGTCTTCATGGATAAGGTGTATAATAATTATTTAACGATAAAAAGCAAAGATAATTGAAAATCATCCGAGATGTACTGTGCTGTCTACTCGATAGAATATCTCATATATAAATTTATGGTGTCCAGAGGATTTGGAAGAAGTGCATGACCTGGTGGAAGGACAGTAAATCCAAGAAACATAAATGTCCGAACTAATTGTTCTATAAAAAAAAAAAAAAACAAAAAAAAATTACAAATTAGAAAATTACGAACATTTTATACATAAAAAACTTTCCTATTAGGGATAAAGTAAAAATAGAATGTACTTAGGCATTATAATGGCCACATTATCTAAGCAGACATGGTATCAATTAATAATGAATGCAATTTGCTTATATAAAGTAGGTTGTAATTTTGTTACCATGATAAGTAATATGGCAGCAGTTTCTTTACATAAGGCAGAGGTCACAGCCTTTATTACACCTAAGTACCAAACAGAATGTTCTGTACAAAAACTATGGTGTTATGTTTGTTTGTACACTTATTAGAGACTACCTCGTCTCATTTCCAAATAATAAAAAACACATCTTAACAAACCCCTTTTTTTAAATTTTAATCGATAACTTGACAAAATTAATATATTTTCACCTTCTTCCATTAAAATGTTTAATGATTGCGAAAAAAAACTGTAGTCTGTATTTTTTGACCAACAAAAATATTTCATTTTGAATAAAAAAGTACAATCAATGTTAATATGTCAGGATGATACAAACTTATCATAAATATAAAAAAGAATTTAAATAGACAACTTTCTTCGTAATAAATTCGCTAAACCACCACAATAAAACATTTGTAAAGTTTAAACCACTTCATCTGTTAAATCAATAGAGTTCTTTCCAGTGAATAAATAAAAATTCCTATGCTTGCCACCTAATGCTTTCCTCTATTTAGGTTGATTATAAACTGGGATATTAGTTTCAGGTAATATTTTCAATCAAAGTATATACTTACGTCTGTCCAAGCGGTCTTTCTTCAGGCATACTATTATGTCTGTACAATGCAATTCTTCTTCTGCATATTCCAGCAGAGTAACAAATCTGAAATATTAAAAGGAATATAAACACTCTTTTAATCAATCATATTTTTGTACGATAAAATACAAAAATGGTCTACACTATTCAACTTGATTTTAATAAATAAACACAAAACTTACCCTTCCTTAGAACCATCTGGAAGTAAAGATGAAGGTAGTTGAATATAAAGTTTTTTATCAAAAAGAAATGTTTCCCATACTGCTTCTGTTTGTTCTGTAAGCCTAAGAATAAATGTGATTCGGATGTTTCCTCCTCTTGCTACTGCTTCAGCTAATCCTATCTCCTAAGAAAAATTAAAATTAATTAGAACTAGGGTTTTAAAAATTATTTAAAAGATATTTTTGAATGTAAATGTTATTATAAGCTAAATAGTATTTTTCAAATAGACATGTAAGGATAATATAAGACTGCATATTGAAGAACAATTGAGAGAGATAATTGGGAGGACTATTCAAATGGTCGTGTAGAAACTTCTGAATATTTTTTATAGCCTCTTCGACAAATAAAAAAACCTTATTTAAAAACATGTTTAATATAAGCCAAGAATAGAAAGCTTGTAAAACTAGTTTTTGGAGTATATTTAAAATTATTTTTTCATCGCGGTCTTTAATGTGTCATTTACCTTGGGGGAAATTATCAGAGAAATCTTAAATAAAATAGTTTCTGAGCTGGGAAATCATGAAAGTTAGCTAACTGGGACCTGACTTTACTTTACAAAAACATTTTTATTATCAATCTTAGGAGCACAGCAAGCCTGATTTTATTACAAAAAAGTTAACTACTGGTGAATGATTGAAGCACTGAAATGACCAGTATATGACAATGTACAATATAATAATGTGATTATTGTTGGTTTTTGCTAGAAAAAAAAAGTGAAAATATTTAAATAAATTACTTACTTGTGGTTTATTGTGTGGGGGTGGCTGACCGATTTGTTGTGGGGGGACATCAGGAGCACCACAGAGGCCAAGTGCCCAGCTGCACCTTGTAGTGCGAACTGGTCTCGATCTCCTCCTCTATACCAGCACTAAAAATTGAAAATAAATAAAAATGAATTAATTCATGCAAAATAATTGACACAACACAAATAAACATCATCTAAAGTATAGTCAACTGCATGTATGCTGTACATGGTGCACATAATTATTTCTCGAAATCCTTTGGTGCCATAATAATAACCAACATTACTCCATTAATTGTGAGCATGTACAAATTTCTCATATTTTTGATATGCTGTTACACGAGAGCTTTGGTCTGTTTCGGCAGTCAAGCAAGGAGGATAACAACGACAACACGTGACTAACGGAGAATACAGGTGAACTCACGTGTTGTGTTGTTTACATTATTAATTTAATGTGAAACTGGCATTAGCAGTAGCTACATGTTGCCAGTTCAGTTTTATCTCAAACGTTCCAATAATCTGGCCAGCCTTTCTACTATTATAATAAAAATATACACAGAAGGATATTGAGCACACTTGGCGATATTTACTAGACAAGACAGCCTTCAAATTAATAAATATTATGTTTTTATAAAATTAAGTTTAATAAGAATTTACTGAGAAAAACAGCAGCACACAATGTTTACAGAAAAATGTAAGTTTCTTCAAGTCATTTCAGCGATTTTTTGATGATAGGATAATAAGATTAAACATTATAACTTATTAAGAATCATAATAAAAACAATAATATGGGTATTTATTATTTTGTAAATATTTTATATTTTTTGTTAAATGTATAGATGATGCATCTCTCATATGATCAGGCCCTTAATTTGTTTAGGTGTCAAAGAGGTTCAATATTGAATAAAAAACAACACAATAATGACTGAAAAATAAACTAATAATATGTGAAACGTATAAAATAAATAAGACTTATTAAATCAATCCAAAATATTGAAAACACAGACCAATAACACAAATAACACTTTAGTATCCAGTAATACTTTAGGCTTGGCCTACTTAAAAGAACAGGGGTTGCCAAAGTAGGTCACAGTTTACATATCAATAAAGATCAATTCTGAACTAGCGGAGGGAGAGCTATGTATATTTATTGTGTTTTATATAACTGTAAATAAATATATATCCAATGTACATGAGCCTAATAAATTTCCCGCGTAGTCAGTAACTCATTGTATTTAAGCAGTCACATTTAGACGTAAAATATTAAGTATCAGGCTTAACAAATAAATTCATCATTCCTACTTTTGACCAAAAAGTTATGTCAAGTGTGACGTATTACACAATTAATGAGTTTTACTGAACTTTTATAATAACTCTTGATCAATATTTCCAAAAAATAAAAAACCTTCGATCTTTTAATGACACTGATCAATACGATTTTTGTCTCGTATACTTTTAATGAAGATTTTTTTATCTTGTTATCAAATATTTGTTTGGAATTTCTCCATCACCCAGTTTTTTTTTTTAATTTTAATAAATAATATGTTTTTTTGTCCATTTGTACATTATCAAGTTAAAGCTCCTAGACCATTTTAAATGCGATTGGACCAAATGAGCTAACTCAAAAGGTAGCATTGTTACTGTAGTGCAAGTTCAGATGTGTATAGTACAAACGTGATCTAATGCAGCACACATTCATTAGAACGACGCCAGTTGTGAGATAGGAGTGAACCAGTAATCCTAACTAAGTCTTCTGGTGATACAAGTTTTGAGCAAAGCAGTTCACCTGAGCCTCATTTACTAACTCAATATTAACGATTACATACGAGATTTAAAGTTATCCAATAACAGTCTGAAATGTTCGCTTCCGAGTTAAAGGGATGGTATCTTCTTCAAAAGAATACGAAGATATGTACTAATCGTAATCGTCATTCTGAATTTCAAGACTAGTTTTCTGAAGAAAAACTCTTATTGTTTTGTAAAATTTCTTCTTGTAAGGAGACCGTTGTAATGAACATAACCCAACAGAATAGCACTTGTTCATTGATTCCTCTAAAGTTCGTTTAAAAGCTGTGCTTCTGGATAATCACAATAAATTCCCATCAGTACCTGTGGCTCACTCTGCTAGTATGAAAGAAACTGTGAAGACTTTAAATTTATATTAGAAAAGCTTATATGCTTAATATCAATAGACAGTGTATGAACAGAACATTTGTGGTGATTTGAAGGCTATTTATTCTTGGCCTGGGGCTTGGTTGTACAGAGTACTGCTGTTTTTTATGTGAATGGGTTACTAGGAAGAGGAAAAAATCATTTCATTAAAAAAGAATGGCCTAAATGCGGAATCACTCATTTCTGAACAGAAAAATGTGAAACATAGCCGTTGTGTAATCCTAAAAATATATATCCACCTCCGTTACATATCAAACTAGGATTAATGAAAAATTTTATCAAGGCCATGGACAATACTCCTGGTTACGTGTATTTAAAACAAAAGTTTCCAAAATTAGTAATGCAAAAATTAAAGAGAAATATTTGGGGGTTCACAAATACAATCACTAATGCATGATGACCAGTTTGAGGAACTATTGAATCCACTGGGAAAAGCAGCTTGGCAAGCATTCAAAAATGTTACTCATAGTTTTTAGGGAAATCGAAAGGCGGAAAATTACCGTGATATTGTCAACAAACTTATAACATCTCAAAAAAATTTGTGTTGTAATAAGTCCATTAAAGCACACAAGGAATACTTTTATCACGGATTCCTCTATGGAAAAGAGGTATCAAGGTGAATGAAATCTTAATAGGCTGCACAATTATTGTTGGACCTTCAAGAGGGATGCTCTACCAGAAAAATATATAGAAATTGTGCAGTTAAGAATGCAGAATGTATTAAAATGTGTAAAATTACAAATTTTAGTAGTCCTCGGAAACCAGTGTGTGACGGGGAAAAACAGATATCATATTTGAATTCAAATAGCCAACATAGCAGTAGGTCAAAACATCAATTTAATTTAATGAAAGTCTCATCATCTTTCTTTTACCAACCTACTACAACTACCAGATATAACAACAAATTGTTCCACTTAATAAATCTTTTCAAAATTATTGCTCAACAACAAATTATTTTCCATGGAGTTGCCTTTATTTTAGTATCGTTAGTAGTAACCAAGTGAAACAAATCAAAATTTTAAATCTCTATGTCAAATATGCGTTGAAAAAACGTGTCTGAATCAACTGAAGTACTAACAAATATAGAACATTATTAATTCGGACACTGATTTCTTTAATTTAATACCATACTTAGCAGGATGGATTCGTTTTAAACCAAATAATTGATTATGCTTCAATATTTAATAATTGTAACATAAGTCAATGAATGAAACATTCGCATCTCAATTCTATGTCAACAATGCACAAAGAGGTGAATATACATTGGGGCGAAAACATAAAGGTTTTTGGTTTTAAAAACATAAAATGGAACCTTAAAAAGATTGATAACCAGTAGATAACCCTTTGGGCTGCAGGGCAAAGTACTTAATTAATTAAAAATTTCCATCCATCCAAAGGATCATTGGCAAATTAAGCGCCATTAAACCGCCCTAAACAAACATTATTGAAAGAATGTTCCTCTTTCCTAGCTAAATGGCCCCATTAATATCATGATATAGATGTGCAAACATTATCAGCCATAGATATTTGATAGGTAGGAATTAGGGGGGGGGGGGATGGACCAAAAATGTGATTTGAGTAATAAAGATGAGAATCTTGATCATTTATTTTATATAAGGCCAATTTATTAATAATTAACAAAAAACGCCGTTGTAATAAAAATTAATATAAAACTTATAAAAATTTGAAAGATTAATACAGTCAACTTTTAAAAAGAATAACTTTAAATTAAGAAAGTGTTAACTACTTTATTATCCTGAATTTTTTTTGAATTAGAGATTATGTATATTTTTTTAAATAAATTATTAATAGGAGCTTTAGTGTTCATGAATGATACGTCACACACTTAAGTCATTTTTAAACAAACATTTCATCAAGTTAACTAATTTCTTTAACCATTTATTTGATTGTATTTCTCAAGTTATTTTAATCTATATTTTAACTATTTAATGTTGTGTTTTAATTGTTGAATGAGTATGGTATATTACATTAACTGTTTGTTATAAAACATTTCACTGATTTGTGCCCAGAGAAATCATTTAAACAGCCCACAACCAGCATTCTAAAGAAAATTGTCTATTACCTGCTCAAAGTAGAAAAGATTATTTATTTATGAATGAATAGAAAAGCTTTTATAAAACCCTTAACCACCTCATTTAAGAGACAAAATAGTCATTACCAGATACCAGCCATTGTTATTATTATGCGTGCCATTGAAAAATTATCAGCCAAATAATCTTAACATAGATCTCTAGATATAGAGACAAAAACATTCAGAACTAAAGACTTTCACCTTTGAATAAGATACACCCATTTCTAAGAATAAGAACAGGAAATCAGGCAAAATTGTGGTATTAATCTTTAACTTTTATTGGTTTATAAAGTAAATTTGATTTAAACCACAACTTCTACAGGAAATACTAAGTGGTCTCAAATGACAGTTTAATTATTCCTCAAATAACTTACATAAAGATTCAAAACTCTTGATAAGGATTTCATTTCTTACAAAATTTTCCAATCCATCACTGGCATACACAAGAGAATTGAAACCAAAATATAAATAATAAATACGAAAAAGAACACTTTAAGTAAAATCTTTAATGCAAAAATGTATGTTCTTATCAAGTAATGTTCATGAACTCTTGACTATATATACACATCTGTTTATGCTTTCAAATTTGGCATTGAAACAATTCCTATTAAATAGAAGGTCAAGTTCATCAAGCAGATTCAGAATTGAACAAAGGAAATTTCCCAGTATTTCTGAAGTTATTCTATAAAACAGTAATTATCCACCTATTTGTTATCTATTGTCTTAAGAAAGAAAAACAAATATGTAAATGAAACATTTAAGCAAGGTTTTAAAATCTTTCCGAGGCAAATTATATTTTTATTAACACAAAATACAGTTTGTTCCCCTCACAATTAATTTTATTTTCCCATCCAAGAATTTCAGTTTAACCAAATTTAACTTTTTATGGATAAAAAAAAAAACTATTAACTATTAAAACCAAAACATAGGAATGTTTATATCCTGTAGTTTACATTTGAATAAAAGCATAAATAAGTTAACAGATACAGACAAAATTATTTATAACATTTCATGCATATCCATAGACTTCAGTTCTTAATCCCTACTTAATAAAATATATATATATAAACAACTTTATTAAGATGAAATTACAATCTGCCTCAATACTTAATAGGCAATAAATAATTGAGATAAATGTTTTCATTCATACCATATTTACAATTCATCATTCACTCGCACATTCATACAATATTTACAAACAGCCCAGGGCCCCCCCCCCAAGTCCACATAATTGTTGCCTCCCTCCCTTTAATAAAATAGGTCAAAAAAGTAAAATAAATAATGTCCAAAAGAGTAAAACCTAGAAAGAGTTTACAATGAAATGAATTATTGAAAAGATACTACTGTACTGTCATTTAATTATAAATAACATAGGATATAACTTAAAAATCAATAGTAGGTAATGACTTTTGATTTCTAAACTATATAAATCATCTGAATAATCGACTAGAAATAATTTTTTTCCAACTTTGCTAAAATGTTTGTTTAAATGACCGAGAGTTAAGAGCTTCTATATTTTTTTGACTTTTAATACCTTATATAAATGTATGTATGTAATGAGCGAATGAAAATTAATAAACTTTTAATCAATAAGAATGTCAACAAAAATATTATTGTTGAAAGTCAGCACCACACCAAGTCAATTTTCTACCTGGCAAGAATACTATAGTATAGAAGCCAAATCAATGTTCTAATTATAAAATAGTAACTAGAAGGAATTATCCAGTTTCAGACGGATTACTAAACTAATACATCTAATAATAAATTAAATGAGGGTATTATTCACTGATATATTTTTTGAGCTTTGAACAGTTAACTGCTTAAAATGATTAATAAGCCTTGATCATTGTTTTCCAGAATTGCATAACTGCTAGGTCAATATAATTTGATGAGATAAGGAGATCAAAATGGCTGCCTATTGAATGTATTGTTCTCAACAACCTTGCCTTTTAACTCAATTTCAACTTAAAACAGTAAATGATTGCACACTGTTATGGTTGGTCATTCATATAACTTGAAATAAAAAAATGAACTATTAATGATTAGAGTTAAATTGAATAATGATATGATTTTTTACTATAAAAAAAAAAATTTGTATCCCAAAT
Source organism: Acanthosoma haemorrhoidale (assembly GCA_930367205.1). Taxonomy (NCBI): domain Eukaryota; kingdom Metazoa; phylum Arthropoda; class Insecta; order Hemiptera; family Acanthosomatidae; genus Acanthosoma; species Acanthosoma haemorrhoidale. The sequence goes on along the minus strand of OV884011.1, from coordinate 14,597,805 downwards.
AAATAACACCAAGTAAACAAATACAAATGGATAAAGTAAATAACTACAAAAATAGTTTGGGGTCGTTGAATATTTTGATTTCGGGAAGTTGCCAAAATATTTGGCTCACAGTTTTGGCAGCCTCAGACTGTAAATAATAAATAACTTATGTGTAATTTTAATGATACAGTTATTATAATTAATATTAAATAATAAAACTAATTACCATTCACTACTACTACTTATACTGGCTTTCAACAGCTGCATAGCAGGGTACTTCTCCTTACTAGTCCGGTAGTTCACAAATAACTGAAGAGAATATTGGCCAACAATGCTATTTAAGGCATAGGAAAATTCCTTTATCATTTAAGAGATTAGGAGTTTGGTCATTGTCATTGCTAACCTTGGACTTTGGAACATAAAATTAATGGTGTCTTCTGTTTTGACAAGAGCAAACATCAAATACGATTTTATTTGTATCAACATGTAATTTTAATTTACAAAATAAAAAATGATTTAAAAAAACAACAAGTATTAAAGACTTTATTTTTGCATAAAAAGTAATTCGGAAGAATCGAAGAAAATTTAAAGTAAAATCCTTAATGGTTAAGATGGACGTTCCACAGCTGGTAGAAAATCAATACACCACCTCAAACCTCAATTCTTAAACAATTTCTTGATTGCTTAGGACTAAAAAGTGGCGGAATGTGAAAGATTTGACTTTCACACAATAGTGATAAAGGAGACAAAAAGTTTAGAAAGGGATCGAGATAACAAAAGAAATACTCACGTAGTTGAAATAAGACCAGGCATATCGTCTAAAAACTTTTTACTCTCCTGGAGATAATTAGTTAATAAACTGGAACGAATACTCATAATTTTTGGATAAAAAACAATTAAAAACAAAATTATACTTCAACTTTGAATGAAATGATAAACTTTTCATGCCACCGTGTTGACGCCAGTTGAGCTTAATGGCGACTTTTACGTCATCCAGACCAGTGCAGCCAATGCAAAGGGAAAAAAACAAAAACAATTAAAAAACATAAACATTGAAAGAGTTGTACAGAGTTCAAAATCAATTTAAAAAAAGAAAGAAGAGAAGACATTTATAGGTTAAGAGTGTCAATTTTTTTTTTTTGGTTTATAATCGGATAAGTTTTATTTTTGTTACAAACAGGAAATCAAAATTCATTTTTTTAAATTTCCGCTACGTCAATTTCAAAACCTCTTGTCACTTCCTAATTTTCTAAAAAAAAATAAAGTTAAATCGTTTGATTTATATGTTCGCGACTGTTTATTCCAATTCCTTGTTTTGCGCCAATTGTACAAACCCTTTCAAAGTGATTTATAATTCCCACTCTCACATTTTAACTATTATAACATCAAAATATCATTTTCAAATAAATGACTCATGGATAATCTAGTCTCCAGTTAGATTGGCAAAATTAAATAATTTAGTAATATTTCCTATTTTGAAGGACGTCTATGATTAATAAATATAACAAATTGTGAACAATATCCTTCTGTATTGATTTTTTATTACAAATTCATACAATAATTGCGACGTTTCGGCCTAATTCAGTCCATCATCAAGCAATCCCTACACAATCGAAGGACATATACTGATATAATCAAAATTAGTAATATCCATTTATATATAAAAACAATGTTTCAAAATTTAAAACTTAAAAAAAAAAATATATACTTTTGTACTCACATATTTTGTTGTTCCAAATTAAATAATAATATTTAAAACAATCAATAAATAATTTATTTTTTTCCCTCATCCTGAATTTCTAACTAGAGAGCTTAGGAAAAAAAATAATTGTCAATCTATACAACAGGATACTGTGCACATTTGTGAAACTTAATAAAATAATTTAGATGGTAAGATAGAGATTTCAGTTAGAGAAATAGGGATTAAAAACAAAGAAAATCAAGCTATTTTATTATAATCTGCTATTGTTATGATTTCGTACGGGATACAGTTCATTGGCAATCACAGAGGACTTTTAAATTTATAATTTAGGCATCCATTAAATTGGAACATTCTTTCTCATTTTAATGCTCCACCATTATTTGATGACTAGTCCAGAATAATGGGAAAAAAGGGTTGGGAGGTGATTGCCTCCTATGTGCTGACAGGCCTTAACTTCCCTATAGGAGTTCCTGAGCTTGTATTATTCACAATAACACACCTAGAGAGTATATAAATATAATGAAAAAAAAATGTATCGCGCTCATCTCATTTATTTTTTTAGTTCCTTTTCTTCATAGTTATGTTTTGCAATTTTTGCCAATATAATAAAAATGCTACAAATCTGAAATGTAACATGTTCAGTAATAATAATACTGTGTATCGGACCTTTGCTCAGAAAACATAAAATAATCACAATTAATGAATGATGAATCCACAAAAAAAATATGAAGGACCATTTCAGAAACTATTGATTGCAATTATTTTGTACATTTATTCCTTAAATTTCAACTAAGCCTTAATTTTCAAGAGGCGCTGCAGAAAGTGAAGAAGTTTGGATTGAATCATTGACACATTTAATTATCCTTAGCTGTTCTAAAAAATCAGAAAAATTATGTATGCATTTATTATTTGTGGAATCAAGAGTGGATACAAATATGTCTATATCAACATTCAAACATTAATTTTAATTAAATCACTTGAGCATTATATGGTTAATGCCGCCCAACAGTGTAAGATATATAAATGCTGAGATGACGGGGAATTGGCTTAGGTTATTGAAATAGAGTTGGGTTTTATCAAATTTATTTATGCACTGGTCAAACTATTATTAATGGTGCATTGATGTATTTGATGAAAACATAATAACTTTCTAACAACAAACTCTTTTATATATTCATAACTGAATAGCCTAAAGACTTTTTCAAGAAACGGTTGTTTCTCTTCTATGATGAAATATCTGTGCAAAAGAAACAAATAAAAAGGAGAAAGAGGGAAATTAAAAAAAATACATAACTAGTAAAAATTATACAAATTTATTTCAATAATTTAACAATTTTCAATTGTAAATAATAATACAGTAAATAAAAGAAGGATTACATTATAAATTCTCAATAAGTAATATGCTTGATAGACCAAGATTTAGATGGAATATAAATAGTAGTGAATAAAATTTGTCATATTCATCCGCACATGACCATATGGACGAATTCTTCATAGTTGACGTTCCCTTGAGAATCTTCCTGTCCAGCCAAGAGTTGCTCAACTTCTTCGTCTGTTAACTTCTCCCCTTTAACAATATACAATTTAAATGATAAAGCATGATGAAATATTAATAATTTTATTAGACCGGGGGAGTTCACAGGTAGCTGCAAAGTTATTTGATTTGAGTGGATGTATTTGCTAGGATATCGGCTTCGGTCAATGAAAGAAAGAAGATTAGATTTTCATCTAATTTAATAATGGACATTCCCACATACAAAAATCTACATTAGATTCAAGTCTGAGATGGTTAGAGGATGGAAATAAGTTCCCACCAAAACATACAAGGTATGCCGAAACATCGCCCATTAATAAAATCATTAACCAAAGCAAAAAATCCAAAATACCATTCATATTAATACTTGCTGTTTAAAGACAAAAAAGGGTGACAGGGATTTGAACTTCTGATTTCCGTTTTGACACCTTTTTCTTTCTCTACCATATTTCTCCCTTTCATATATATATCCCTAGCACTTTTTATTTAAAGTGTAAAATCAATAAGTAAAATATGTTTTGACCAAGAGCATTGCCATAAAACTAAAATAATGAGAGCAACATCCATGAAAATTTTAAAGGTACTTGTTGCAAAATCATGTATTTGTGACATCATTTTCACTTTATATATAAAAGAAATACATATAATTAAACATAATCTGCATCTCATAAAAAAAATCAGTGTTTTTTCTGACTGTAAGTGTCATAAGGAGAGGTTGGTTTTGTTCTAATGTATGCTAATAAAGCTTTATTTGTACAAAGTTGGGTTCTGACTGGTAACCATCACGAGCAATTCTACTTAGTGAGGTCGGGAAAGTGTACTACAAATAAGAGCAAATTTTCATGGCAACTGTGGCAAAATTGTGATCATTAGTAATCAGTACAACTTTGTAGCCATATGATGGAACACTTGCATTGACTATTCTTAATACAATATGAAATGAAGCAACAAATATTGTATTTACCGAGTGTAGTGAGAAGATGTCTCAGCTCAGCAGAAGTAATAAAACCATTTCCATCTTTATCGAAATGTCGTAATCCTTCTATAAAGTCTTCTGCGGTATCACTTGTTCTCGCTTTAGAAATGGCTTGGTATATAGGAAGAAAAACTTCAAAACTGATTCTTTCATCTGAAATATAATAATTAGCAAATAAATAAGTGGGGGAAAAAAATAATAAAATCTTATTTAATATAAGAATATAAAAAAAATATTTCATTTATATAGCAATGATGGATAGATAACACAAAAATAAATGGAATTAATAATTTCTGGCTAACGAATATCTTCCATGTTCTTAACACCTTGTACTAACTATTAAACAAATATATATATCTAAACAATATAAAATATATTGTTACTACTAATCTAACAAATCAACATCTAGTATTTACACCACAAATAACTATATGATTATAGTAGCTTGATAAAAACATAAATAAATAAAATCAATGCTGGTTACAATTAACAACATGAATTGTGATTTCATCATTAACTCCTATGGTCCGTACTAAAAGGAATTAACCCCATGGAAAATCAGAGCTTGTTTGAAAGCTCTGCCTAATATACTATCTTATTACAAAGATTTCCTTTATTGGATAATAAACTGTGAACTGGAAGAAGGGAGTGATCATGGTGGTAGAAGTAATAACTGACATGTTTTAAATTATTATCAGTATAATGTTTATAAGTTTTAAATAATAAATACTTCATTGTTTGTAGTTGTGATAATTAATAAGTTGATTCCAAAAATTAAACTACAGAATAAGTGAATTTACCAAAAAAACAATAATGCTGGTAATGCTTCCCTAAAATTAAGGGATTTTCGGATAATTTTCATGGTAGTAGTCTTTTCTAGCGAAGTCGATGATTATTCTAAACAGATTTTAATAAATAAAATGGTAAATTTGATCAAAGGTTCAATAACATATTCAGTCGACGAAGAACAATTGGGAACTTAAGACATTATATTATAACACACAAATAGGATACAAAATATTAAAACTGACAATCAGATGAACAACTATTTTGTCTGTTTTCCATTCCAATTAGTAATCATTATTATTTAAAAGATAATATATTGTTTTTCTGTTATCGAAAAGTAATTAATGGCCATTGTCATAGAGATGAGAACATGTCCTATGATGCATTATCAAATCTGCAGCCATTGCACTTTTCACAAATATCAAATATAATAGTAATAGGCCTACTCATTATAATGTTAAGCAATACTATATTGCATCGATAGCTTTATATCTTACTACAGCGCCATGAAATTATAGGACGAAGGGGCTGCTTAGTGCGGTGTTCCACATACGAGCCCATGAACCGACACTCTTTACTAGAGCTGGCAGCAGAGCATCTCCACTATTAAAAACTCATTTTTAAATGGCTTCACCTTCTCAGTTTCCTACAGTCTTCTAACCATGCTACACCTCATTCACCCAGCTTGAACTAAGATTTTAAAATTGTTTTTCGAATTGTGTATGACTGGGCTTGAATTTGAAATTATCTCTACCTATTGTGTTTTCAGGTTGCTGACCCATCTAGATCAAGAATTTTAAGGATACGTTTGATAGAAGATGGATCCTCAACCAAGTACCTCAACTCCTTCAAGGATCCACTCTCAAAGAGTGTCATATTTATTAAAGAAGGATTTAGGAAGTCAATATAAGACAATGATTAGGAATGTTTATAATTTTCTAAAACCATTGGCAAATAAAGGCCATTGAAACGGTATAGACTCAAGAATTAGTTGCTGAAATGACAGGGGTTAGTCGATCGTCACTTCATAGAGCCTTGAAACAAATTAAATCCTGTTTAACCTCTATTAAAAATTCTTGAATCTATTTGGATGGGGAAGTTGGGTGAATCAGAACCACACCAAAATATTAATCTGGCAAGGCGGCGACAACAGTTTATGAACTGGATGGAAGGGCGAATAACTATGTGCCCAATGAAATATCAGTAAAACCCAATTGAACTAACTCAAGAAAGACGTGTACAAAATTAAACCTTTAAAATAACGGATGCAGAGCAATCTACTAATGAGCCATAGAAACTATAATGTCAGAGAAATAAGGAAATTGTATACGTCAATTGTTTGTTTGTCTTTAGATTATGATACTTCAGAAGTTGAAGAGACGGATGAATCACAACACTCAGATGAAGACTAAAATTCTAAATTCCCCAAGCCTAATCAATTGTATAAAATGATATTATTAAATTAGTTTCTGAAAAATTCCAACTTTTCAACTAAATTTGTCAGTGAAATGTTCTTTATTGAATATGAAAAAAAAATTGATTTCATTAAAACTAATAACATTTTTTAGCGTTAACGAAGGGTTTTATTGGACACTTAAGATAACTATAATTTGGAATAACTTATGTTGAGTATAATTTCATTATTATAAAGCAGATTTCTCTAGTTAATAACAATAAGTTTGGTAATTTATCTTTCAATATCTTTCCTATCCATTTTGGTTATTATCTGGCCTCAATCAACTTATTTTTACATTTCAAAATAAATTAACGAAAATAATAAATGCAAGTCATTGCAAATACTGTTGCATCTAAACAATTCCTCGCATTCTAATTTAACAAATGGGGCCCTGAAAGCCTTCTCAAGGCATTTGGAAAACCACGCCCATTCCGAGAATGCTCCAATGTTTTATATGAATGGAACTACCGCGCATGAGTAATGCACAAGAAGTGGTGTCATTTCCATTGACTTGTTTTCAATTGAAACGGATGGTGTCGATGCTTGTGGTGTTAAGTTGTAATGGACGAGGACAACTGGATTACCATAAAGTAAACGTTAATGATCATATTGAAAAACATTTGATACAAAACATGTCGATCAGTGATCCTTAATATGAAATTATAATTACACTATGTAAAACTTGCCAGGTTTATGCTGGTGGGTGAATCTCTTAACTTCCGATTCAGTCGGATTTTGACCGAGAGCTCTCAAAGCATCACCGATTTGGTTGACATGAATCTTATTATCACCACGGCTGTCAAAAAGCTGGAAAGCCTCCTGGAACTCTGAAAAAAAAGAACATAAGAATTTTATAATGGAAATTATTACAAGAATAAATGATGGTTAGTAATTGTGTACCCTCAACAGAAGTCATGACCCTGTTGACTATTTCAAAACCATACATTGTATTAGTTGAAATAGTCTCGATATAACCTTTAGGACAAGTACCCATTGGAGTTTGGGATAAGAGTGTCCTTAGAAAAGGCAATCGTTAATACGGACTTGTAAAACATAACCAAATATGGACTAGTAGAGGCCAATTGGATGTTGTAATATTTAACATGACCTAAATAGTAACTTACCAGCCAACTGATCTTCCGAATACGAAACCTGAAACGAAAATAAAGAAAATTTGTCAATATTCGAAATGATTCAATTCGCTAATCATAAAAAAAATCGAGAAAAACATAGAAAAACAGAAAACTTACCATTATCACTTAAGTGGCAGAACCTTTCAATCTGATGACGTCATGTCTGAATCATTCCAGCGCCACAAGGTTGCCAACCATCCTTCTAATAATAATAAAACCTGATAATAATTGAATTGATTAGAAATTCTTTATTTAAATGAATATAAAAGTATAAGTTAATTTAAAAAAGTTTTTATTGGATTCTGTGATAAAAAAGAAAAAATAATAAATAATCTACCAGGATAGAAGATAAGAAAACTATTTTATATTATATGTTAATTAATTCTTAACTATTATATTATTGTTATCTTCAGATATGAATTTCTAACCATAATCCAGTTATTTATAATATATTACAATAGTACCTTTGAAAAGTATTACCGTGATTCAAAAGGTTGGAATGCCTATTGTAAGTAATTTTTTTTTTTGGAACATTCCTGGGACACAGTCTACAACCTAGATAATGCTTTATCTAGGCCTTTCTTTTGTCAAGTAAACTGAATTGAAAAAAAGAATATGGCTTTGTCGTGAACCGAATTTGATCCTAAAATAAGTATCCAAGCGGAAAGTGCATTAAATTATACAAGATGAGACCATTAAGAGCAGCATACCAATTGTGTCTTCCATCATAAATATGATTTTTTTCTAAAGCTTCTCATTTCCGTCTGATAGCTCGTAGGAATAGCCCAATTTCACAAAAGCTCCCCTGAAAAAAATTAAGTTTATGACGGAGTATAGAAATACATACTTCAACATAGACATATACGTTTTTTTGCCGTTAGTAGATGGAGATTCACCCCTTTAAATATAATTACATATTTACTTGTGCTCCACCATGTATATATAGAAGCAGATACTTGTGGTTTGAATGTATTGAGATTGTTGTGATTTTTGTCTTCGGGAATATTCTGATTTATAATTTACGAGAAAACATTTAAATTTAAATTTACTTATCTGCAAACTAACTTATTAAAATGTGTGAGTAGTATACGTAATATTTTCTGGAAGTATTTTTTCATTGAAGGCGATTATAAAAACAAATTATAATTCAAATTATTGTTTAGCCAGTAACATTGGTAACACAATACCAGTTGCGAAGTGAGGGGGGAGGGATTTGGGGGGGGGGCACAAATATATATATATAGGCCCGTCTTGGTGAGGTCGGGAGAACGTACAGAACCGGCACTTGGAACACTGCTCTCTCTCTCCACTGGAGCTTGCTGCTCTACTCAAACCATGGCCTTCTTATTCAACTACCTCTGCATCTCTCTCCTAACCTCGCTGTGCTTTAATCCGGCGTTGTCAGACCTCACATCTTCCTAGTGGGAATCTTTGCCTTCGTCTCGCAAGAACTAGCACCTCCTTGGAAGAGTCCACTTCCTCGCGGACGACGGTCATCTGGGGCCCTACAAACTTTACCTAGTAGCGTCTCCCCCTGCGATCCAGTCCACCTCTCTACGGTTCACACTCGCCTTTGGGATCCAGACGGTTTTCGCCTACCCTTAGATACCGAGTGTGAGAATTCGTGGTCATTCCAAGACCACATAAACTACCTATAATACCTACCCTATTCCTGTTCTCCTGAACATAGTGCACTGTCGGGGCACACCTTATAAGATCTTATGGAGTCAGATCAAAACGAATTAAGCTGCCCGCCGACTAGGCCACCAGCAAGGGTTAAAGACCACAGGTCCACCCACTATTATCTCTTTCTAAGCACTCGCCGGACAGCGGCTAGAGGTTGACGCGACCCTAGCCCACGGCGGGCGTCCTCTCCCCACCTCGGGGATCCTCACATCTGATAAACCGACATTGTACATATATGTGTAACATACATATGATATATATGTATATGTATGACATAATATAATATATGTAGGGTTAATTGTCACAATTGTAAGTAGTCCTTGCCGTGATAGCTCAGAGGAACAGCACTGGACCCGAGGATAGGTGTATCTAAGGTTCAAACTAGAAAACATTTTTTGACAGGATTGGAATCCTGGATATAAACAAAATCTTGGATATAAAATCTCTGTGAAATATCATCTAGTTTATGCAATTGAGCCTACACACATTGTTTAACGTACTTTTTAAAATTAATTTAATGTATTTTCTGGGAACTTCCTCCAATCCCTTATGGCAACGCCATTGTAGGTTCCGTTTGTCACTTCATGATGTACCTCTATAGAATATATAAATGGGTTATGAGATCAAATCCTCAGAAGGCCAGTAAATTTTAGTTCCCTGCTCTAAATAGAAATGCGTGGCTCACTTTTAAAGGGATAGACTTTCATTCATACACTTAATGGGATTACACAGTGGCGTAAAATACAAATTAAGTATATATATATATATATATTAATATATATATATCTTATATATTATATATATATATATATTATTATTATTAGTGGTGTACAACCACTAAGAAGAGTCATTGTTATCTTCGAGGCAGGTTATGGCAAGTTAGTAAACACCTCCCATAATGAACTGCCACAGTTCATCTGAGCATTAAATTCTTTAAAACTATCTGCTCAGTGATAAGTAGACTGAATAGTGACTTAAAATTTTGTATCCTCACTGCTTTATCTATAAACTGTGTAAATAAATTATTTTGCTGTGATAGTATTTATTATTTATACCTAGTTTTATGCTCATCTCTTTTAATTAGTGAATATTTTTTTTATAGTTCACCAGTGAAACATCATTATGGATATATTGTATTCATTAAGAAGAAAGCACATCACTTCCAATCGGTCTATGAATGATTTTGATTGGTATGTTCAAAATATTTTGCCTCGTTAATCCATTATCTAACACTTGCTCAACATTATAATTGACACATAAATAATTTTAAATTTGTTTTTGTTTCTCTTTTACCTCTACAAAAAATTTTCAGTCTAGCCTAGAGCAGGCACAGTCATATCGCATTAGCCTGATGATATGTGTTGAAAGCCCTAATGTTTATAATATATTTTGATTGTTGAGGCCATAAAGAGAAACATCCTATTCTAAAAATGTTGATCCCAAATTCTTGGAGAAATAACAAGATGAAAATTTACAGTTTACATGAAGGCGAATCGCTTTGTTGCATATCAGTGAAGAATATAGTAGCCTTTTCGACGAGAACAGAATTAGAAGATACATCTGGTAAAAGTTATGGGTCACACGTTTACGTTGCTGATTTGAATACTCCTTGGCACAGTTATAAGTAAGTTTTTAATTATTAATTGTGGTTTATTTATTTGTTTGTGTATTATGCTATGTGGTCTCCTGACTTACAAAACAATAAACACGTGAATTAACTATTTCACCCAAAAAAAGTAAGTAGCCTATAACAACAAACAATCCACTCATATCTAAATAAACGGCTAATAATTCTCAGTCCTAAATATTGCTTATATTACTGTTTGTATTGATTACAGTGTACCCATTTCTATAAATAAATACAAGTTTTTGTTTGAAAAATAAAATGACTGCCTGTCAATTAAATGATCAACTGATTTTCACTTGTGTGATCTGAGTTTTTCTACGCACACGACTCATTTCCAGTTAAAAGATATATAATAGTTAATAAATCAACTTCTATTTTACTGCTTTACTACTGCTTTCTGTTTTGATGGTAGGAATAACTACTGAAATGGTATGAATTACATTATTTATTTGTAGTTTCTAATTAACAATGTTTTTTGTTATAGGGTGTCTTCTACAAACGGGGCTGTTACAGCTCTGGAATGGGATTCTTGTGGCGAAAAACTTCTTATTGCGACAGATGATGGTTCCGTTTCTATTTGGACCTCTAGGGACCATGTCCTAAATTCATGGGTATGCCTTGGAGGGACCACATTTTCCGGAGAAGCTGTAATATCGGCCGCTTTTTTCCATCCTGGTAGGAAGGTAATTTATGATTGGCTATTCAATCAATTTTTTATCAAGATGTAAACCATCGGGCTAATAAATGACCACCTCTCTTTGGTCTACCCACAATTTATTTTACAATGAAAAAAGTGTTTTCTGCGGCTACTTCACCGGTTTTAAGTATCTTATAATTGAATTAATAGGGAGTGAAAATGAAAAGTTTCAACACTGTCTCTTATTGTTACACAGGCAGATCTGTCGTCTTTAAAATTAATTGTGGGTAGACCAGAGAAAGGTGTTCCTTTATTAATGCGAATAACCCACAAACAGCCTTCTAAAATAAAATGTTAGGCTTTGATAAAAAAAAAAAGCTTAATATTGTATTCTGATTGTTTCTTAATTTTAGATTAGTATTGTAGCTGAGAAGAAAGATTCGCCACTATATGCCGAGAAAATGAGCAATATCAAGTTTTCACCTTCTGTAAGATGTTTCGGAGGCTCAGGGGCTGAAGGGTGCCTCTTGATTACAGGGACCGGCATTGCAGGTGCTGTGGCGCTTGATCGAGAAGGAAGAATTTTTACAAAAAGTGAAAGTTTAGCTCTTACCCGTGCTGCGCTATCTGTTGCAGACATCGCATATGGAAAAAGTAGGTTTTAAACAAATTGTAAAATACATATCATCCAAAATAATTGTATGTTTATAAATAAAAAATCACTTTGATTAACAGTGTTCTTTCAACATTCAGTGATGTGTTTAAGTAATGATAGCTAAGTATCATTGTCTGTTTGCAGACGGAGAATTTGTTGTAGCTGTCAGCAACAGTGATGTCTGTCGTGTTCAGTGCTACAGGGTTTCTGTTGTTTTGGTGGACGAAAGGCTCCATATCACCTCACAAGCCCTTCCAAGTTTTTTTCTTCACAGCTTTAGCTCAAACAAGCACCATCCTTGTAAGAATTAAAGCTTAATTATATTATTGCTAATATTTTTATGAGTGTGATTCAAGTCAAAATTCTTCTTTGTAACAGTCGGAAAAGTCAGTGGTTTAAAATTTGTCACTCGAGAGGATGCAGATTCTTTGGTAGTGTCAGCCAACACACAAACTGGTGGGCTCGTCGAAGTTTGGCAGCTCACAGAAACGGCTGTACCAGTTCACAGGGTCTTTCAACCCGTTCAACCGCCATCAGAAACATTCAAGACTGTTGTAAGTTAAAATTTTTAAAATGTAATCAGTGTGTTTTATTCTCAATCCATATATTTCCCTTTTAAAACCGTCCAAATTTTTTGGGATTTTTTCCCATTTCAAAAATATATTTTTATAAAAATAAATCATTGTTCCATCTTAAATGAATCATAGAATACACTTGTTGAAACTTAATAATAGTGACTGAGCGGTATCGGGCAATCATTTTTCATCTGTCTCCATGTTCTAGAAATTGGGTTTTTAATATTGTTTGAGTTGATTTTGGTAGGTTGTTTTTAGTAAATACTTCATCTACTTACAATTTTTTTAAATACATTTTCTGTGACAGATAGTTTCTAAAACGAATATTGGTGGATATTTCCTTCATTTCTCACTCCTTTGTTTATCTATATTTCATAAGTATGATTCAGTTCTTAATTGTCGTAAAAGAATTTGAAACAAAAACATTTAAAAAAGTCAAAGTATTTGATATAATAAAATAAAATGTGAGGATGGCCCTTAATATTTTTTTAAAATTCTTATAATTGTTTCAGGCTTGGCAGTATGAGTGTAGTTACACGACTAGCCATTCAGTAACGTGCGTAACAACTAATAAAATTGCTTTGACTACTGCTACTCCTCCACCCTCTTATGTTTTAGTCGCCACGTCCGATTCAAATGTCCACTGTCTCTATCGAGATAATCTTAAGGCAGTAAGTATTATTTGATTATTTTAAAATTATTTGTTTGAATATCATGATTTTTAAATTAATTCTTCAAGGTGGGGACTAGATCTTTGGCCTGTGCTTGGTTCGAAGATGCGGTGAAACATCAACGACTGTCCACCCGAGTGACTCATATGGACCTTACCTGGCTCGGATGTGCTTTGGTTGTCATTGATTCACACGGACAGCTATATCTGTTCAAAGTTCCTCCTATTTTAGAACCAGGTATGGATTTTATACAGTTAACAGTACTCATAGTAGAGCATCGGTTTTAAGGGACAAAAGGAAAGGTTACCCTTGTTAATTGAAAACTTAGGATAACATTTTTGAGTTACTCAAGTTCAACTAGGTTATTACAAAAATACTTGTGCACGAAAATATTTTTGACTTTGAAATAACATATTCAATCCTTACTTGATTTTTTATTATCAATGGTTGTTACTTTTCAAATTGAATTAAGACTTTTGAGTCATTGTGTTGTTTCAAAGACGGGATCAACGTCTTTTGAATTATTTACAATAGTTTCCTTTTTTTTTTACAGGCATGTTTAAAAATATTCATTTAACGTGATTTAAGAATTAAAGTATGAACAGAAGTTTTAAGGCTCATGTTAAGTTTTTTGAATTTCTCAAGCTTGTTGTTACAAATATCCTTGTGAATGAAAACATTGTTGTTTACAAAATAACATGTTAAATCCTTATTTTTTTTTTTTTTTACAATTTATCTCATTGTCTATGTTGACTAATTTTTTATTCCGTTTGGTAATACAACTGGCTTTGCATTTCATTTACTGTGTTGTGATGAGAATGCCCAAAGAAAACAAATTGGACAAAAAGGAATGTGCTGGAAGGTGGCAACTGAAGAAGTTTGTTGATGCGACATTAAACGTGGCAGTCGTTGGGTTCTAATCCTTCAATGCTGGGAATACTAGTCGTCAAGCGGCACCTTCAGTTGTGAATGATGAATTACTCGAGGGCGCAAACCTTTAATTTGTATGTGACCACATAAGTACTAATGGGTGCAATATGGGCTACAATTATATGGGCCACCTCCAGTATATTAATTTTTTTAATTAACAATTTTGTGCACAAGAACTTTTGTAACAACCAAATATAATGGCTGGAGAGAGATTTATTTGATCACCAATTCTAAAGAGAATTTCAGAATTTTTGTTGAACAAAATGTTTTTGTTTTAATTTAAAAAAAAAAAATTTATTTACATTTTTGTGATTGTCTTTTTTATAACTTTTGAATGAAATATGAGGTTTTTGTATTATTATTACAAACTTTAAATCCTGAAACTTTTAAAGTGTGATCTCGATGGAATCAGCAGTTATGACAAAAACCTGTGCCAGTGTTTTAAATACAGGTTAGGGCTGTATAGATTCCTTTTAATTTTTGTAAGGTAAAAAAATATATAGGCTATTAAAAAATAAATTACTCCTGATTACATTGAGATTCCACTCTAAAAGTTTCAGAATTTAAAGCTTATATTATAATATTACAAAATCATTTATTTTTCTCAAAATGTATGAATAATCTGAAACATTTATATAATTTTTTTTCTTTAAACAAAGTCAAGGAACATAAAAATTAAAGCTTATTGGTTTTGTTTTTTTTATGAGCTCTCAAACATTGTCCAGGACTTATAATATTTGAATAATTTGGGAACGAAAAAGTTTACACAAGCTAAAAAATCATTTTTCAAAGTTTTTAAAATTAATTACGCGAACACCCGATGAAATAAAACTATATATTCTCATTTATATCATTGGGGAGAATGATCCTTATAACACTGAAAAGTTTTATCGAAATCTGAAATGGTGAGGTTGATGAATCTTGAAATTTTTTGTTTAGTTTATCACAAGGATGTTTGTCTATTATTATCATCTGAAATCATAATGTTTATGTTACTCAGGAGTCGGGATGACTGTAAATGTGGCGAGTGCTCTTCTAGACTACTGCTTAGTCTCTGGTACAGACAGCTGGGACGTTCTCGTTTCTTTGCAGGCTTCTATAGTAGACAATATAGCCGACAGGATATCCGATAACTTCAACAAGCAGCCTCAAGCGGTGCAACAGTATTATTATACGACTCATCTACAGATGAGAATGGCTTTAGCTCGGTGAGTAATAACTTACAATAATTATTCTTAGGATCTCTTTCTAAGAAAATGAATTTTGCTATGCATCTTTTTTTTTTTAATTTTTCATTTGATTTTATTATTGGTTATGAAGGGATGGACATCATTTGTTGCCATTCTATCTAATATTAATGTATACCATATAAATAATATCAATGATTAAATTAAAATAGTTTAATATTGGATTTGATAACTTTAAAATAAGAAAACTTAAAAAGGTGAGAAAACAAAGGAGGAGTTTTTGAAAAGGAATATGGAGGTAGTTGTTGTGCTGCTGGGGATCCGAAGTAGACGTAATGTTGAGAGAAGAGAATAGAAGAACATAGTGAAACTTGAAGAAATATTATTTAATGGTAATTTAGCATATGGAAGAACAGTTAACAAAAGAGGATTTTTATCAAAGAAGAAGAATTGAGGTGATACCAGTGAATATGTACTGATAGCGTAGCACACCAGCAACAAAGGAAGAATTCGCGGAAGAACAAAGAAACTAGCAAACATAAAAGGACGCGCAATTTAGTAAATCTGGCCGCGAGTAATATTAAGGTAAAATAAAAATTTAGTAATAAACCATTGTAATTTGTCACAGACGTGCTTGTATATATAAATTAATGAATAGTTTTGTAATTAAACAATTTTCCTTTTGCCAGAATTCTTTTTTATATTAACAGAACCTAAAAAACCTCAGATTAAATTAGAATAAACAATATATATAAAAAACATAACAATATACAGTAGCAATTCAACTGTTATAATTACAAAAATTAAAATCCTTGGAATTACTAGTTGCAACGAACATGTTTACAATTGTTTTTTGCTATACCATTTTTGGCAGCCATGTTGCTATATTTTTTTTATTTAAAGTTTTAGAATTATATTAGGTATTTCTCATAATTAAAGAAAGGAATTATGATAATTATAATATTTTTTATTATGTTTTCTCTTTTTAATTTCATCTTGCATTATACCTATTTTTGATTTTTATAATGGTATTTATTTGCTAAAATGCTTGTAAATATATATATTTTTTTTAATGGCTCAAATTGAATTTATATTTTTATCTTATTATTGTTCACAGAGGACATAGTCCCAGATTAAAGATCTCCCTCCATTTTTCTGTTTTATCTAATGTAATTTTTTGATAAAATAAACAGTTCAAACATAGAGGGCTATTAATTGTGAAAATTGGTTATTATAATTATTATATGTATAAGGACAGAACCTGTTTTACATTTTATATGAATATTTTTGGTGTTTTTTAGGTTAACAGCTAATGGCCAAGTTAAAGCTGCGGAATTGAATTCTTTATTGATGCTCCATGCAGTCTCAACAGCTTTTACTTCACTCCTCAGACCTTCCGACTTGTCCAGTCATGAAAAGGGACCAGCAGACAGTGTCGCTGGTTAGTAAAAATAAAATGTATGATTAATAATATAACAGTATGAAATATTTGTATTATATTTTACACTTCATTTGTGTTATCCCACCATGTTGTGGAATCACAGTCTAATTTCCTTAATGTATTAGTTTTATTTTAAAAAGTTGGTTATTTGTAATAGTAAATCTGTTCCACTCATTGTGCTAATTTGAGCGTTTCGATTGTTGTACATGATACATTTTTATTTTAGTTAGCTATTTATTCTTGTTTTAGGTCTGTTGAGTGAAATTCAAAATACAGATATTGATAAAGTGCTGATTCATTTGGAATGTAAGGAATTCACGATGGAACCAAGCACGTTACAATCGCTTCAACAGTTAATTCAGTGGACCGCAGATTTAGCATTAAATATTCTGGCCAAGTTGCCAGAACAGTATAAATCTCCAGTTGTGAGTATCTCAAAACAAAATTATTATTTGTACTTCTAAATGATTTTTGTTTCTAATAAAAAAAGAATAATGACAAGATATTTTAAGAATCTAGCTTGAGCATTTTTATTTATTATAAACATTGTCACTGTTATATATTTATTTTTCATGTTTTATGTTTATAGATTGATTGTTTGCGAGACGTCAAAGCAATCAACTCGCTGAGAAGTTTGTTGGTCATCATAAGGGTATGGGGACTTCTCAGGTCGACTTGTCTTCCTCTTTTTGTCAGATCAGCAGAGAATCTTGACGTTTTGTTACTTCTATTTAAATTACTTTCAAAATTGGCCCTTGGGCATGAACCTGATGAAACCCTTTTAGGTATGTATTGATTGTTTTTATTAAAATTATAATTGATAAATAGTTAATAATTTAAATATTTAGATTACGTGCATTCTTGTATTTTTTAAAGTTCCATCCTATAATGTGTAGGGATATAGCCCTCAAAAATACTGAGCCATAGGAATCCACATTATAAAAGGTCCCGAGTGAAAAAGATAGAATTTATTATTAAATAAAGTATTACTAATAATCAATAAAACATTATGCTTTAACATTAATTTTTAGGCTACAAAACCTGAGTTAGATAATTTTTTAAAATAATGTTTTCCTTGTTTTTCTGAATTTCTCTTGTAATGGTTTTCATTCACCCATAAAGATTTGTTATGAGTGCAACTCTATCTCGCTTTTCACAAAAAATTTATATTGAATTATATTATATTGAAAAATTATGTTTTTCAGATGAATGCTGTTTGCTTCCAAGTCAGGTTATGATACCACAAATGAACCCAACAACTCCAATAGTGTGTATAGCATCACCTCTACTACCTTGTCAAAATTTTCCAATTCAGGTATTTATTTTACCTTTGACAAAGTTGGTGTTTATAATTATGGATATTTAGACATAATAGAATATTAATCTTTTGTAGCTCGAGTATGGATTGGAACCTGACTCTCTAACATTCGAACCGGAGAGCTCGCAAATAGAAGGGTGCCTCGCAACAGACCAAAGTTTAGACACCACGAGGCACCTGTATTTAGGAAAACAACCATTAGTCGTTAAGCAGTGTTGTCGGTAAGTTGTTTCATTATAATCTATTTTTAAATGGTTATTTAATAAACTAAGAAATATAGATCCTAGACAAGAATTATGAATGTTTGTGATGGTTAGGGGACTAGAACAAAAATCTAAAGGCTCGGGCCTCGATTACTGGCCGAGTTAATATTGCTCTGTTTGCAAATTGTATTATTTAATAATTAAAGAATGATTGTTGTGGGCAGGGGCTCAATCAAGGACAGAATTGCCCAAACACTAAAGTTCCTGATATAATGCTTAGAACGATAAAATTAGCTGTTGAGAGCGGATTTTAAGGAACAGATCTGTTGCAAAATTTTGATGAGATTGGCTTGGACAATTAGTAAAATTAAAAATTATCAGGAAGCTCTACTTCTAAACTCAAATCAAAATGAAAAATGTGCTGTTTCAATGCTCAACGAGCGGGCTGATGAAATAAAGGTTGTATAGAATTAAAATAGCTTGAAGAAAGTGTCCGAACAGTGTAGAGTGTTTATGATCATCTAATTTTGTTGATCCTAATACCTTCTTCTACCAGGTATTAGTCTGGCCAAATGGTCCAATAGTGTGAGCGGCAAGACATACCAATGGAAGGACTTGGCTCCAGTTGAGTGTCAGCAAATATCGCAATTTCCTTTTTTTTTTTTATTGATGAGTTAATCAATAAGAAAAGTCGCTAAATTGTCCTTGCGCTCATAATAATAATACTTATTATGATTAATTGATCAGGGTTGAAATAAAAATGTCTTTTGGTTCATACAGTTTAACTAAATTTGTGGGCAATATTAACGTTAGAGACCGACTGACTCATAAACAATAAAATGACTATTTCCAAAACAGTTATATAACCGATAAGAATGTCTTTATGCAAAATTGCAATTATTAGTACTTCAAATTAAATAGATAATGCAACATCATTTTCCTTGTCTTTTAATTATTATTATTTTAATTTTTTTCTTTGACAACAATTGCACAGTAAAATTAATTATCCTTGCAAAACAAATCTTTTAAACTAAGGAGGTAAAAACTCAAAAATAAATGAATGAATAAGTTGAATAATTGGTGGGTTTAAACAATGATTACCCACAATTTTTTAGAGTATTGCAAGTATTTGATGTTTCGCAGTTTAAAAATCGGTATTTATCGTTAGATACAATGTAAAGGAGTTGAATGACTGATAGTATTGTTATAAATTGGATTAATTTTAGATAGTTCTTTATGTCGAATGTTGCTTTACTGAATTTTTTACATATATATATTTTTTTTGTTGAACTCTGTGAAAGTTCTATAAATTATAGTTTAGAGAAATCTATAATTTCTTAAAATAAGTTTAAATTGTTATTAAAAGATTTTTTTTTTTGTTTTGGCTATAGCTGTGGTGGCAAGACTCAAGTCCAGTTGTCAACTCCACGAACTGCTGCGATTCGTGCTTGGGACCAAAGGTGGCTTCGATCTTGTCGATGTGGAGGCTCCTGGAAAATTCACAAATACGCATAATTTTATCAACTTAGGGAATATTGTATATATTATTTTGTTGACATGATATATTTATTATATTTTTGTATAAATTTTGTTATTATATTTTTTGTTTTTAAATATAAATTTTAATTTCATTAACCTTGCTATTCATATTAAAAGATCAATAGTTTCTCTTATTTAATTTTGTTGTGCAAAATAATAGCAATGCTTGAGAAAATTCAGATAATAATGGCAAATGGGTCAACAAATTCAACAATTTACATTACTAACTGAAATTGAGGATTCGCAATCTGTTGAAAAATAGCAACAAATGTTTATAGTCAAAAACTAACTAGTTACTCTGCTATCGATTAATAATGAAACATATAAATATTTTAGAAATGGATTAATTAACAATGCATATTTTTCAAGTCATTGTTGAAATTCTAATACAATATTTACTAGATAAAGAAGGAATACAAACACTAAAATTATGACATATTAGTACTGTCGGGTCAGCATGAGGGGAGCCTAGTTACCCTAGCCCTGGTGACGGAGTGAGAACTGAATAGGTTATGACTTGGATGATTGCTTGATGGTGGGTCTTACTACTGAGCTATCTGACTCCATATCTGATAGGTATGTGCCCCGACAGTGCACTATGTTCTGGAGAAGAAGTATAGGGTAGGTATTGTAGATAGTTTATGTGGTCTTGGAATGACCACGAATTCATACACGGTGGCTAAGGGTAGGCAAAAACTGTCCAAATCTCAAAGGGGAGTGTGAACCGGAGAGAGGCAGACTGGATCACTGGGGGAGACACTACTAGGTAAAGTTTGTAGGGCCCCAGGTGACCGAAGTCCGCATGGAAGAGATCTCTTCCAAGGAGGTGCTAGTTTTAGTGAGGTGAAGGCAAAGAATCCCACTAGGAAGGTGTGGGGTCTGACAAGGCCGGACTAAAACATAGGAAGGGTAGGATAGAAGCGTAGAGGTTTTCATAAGTGAGAAGGCAATATCTTAAAACATCAGTGCAGCTGCAAGTACCAGTCCTGAGGTGAGCCGTAACTTGAATGAATAGTCGGCTAAAACTAGGGTGGTATATATAGCTCAAAGCAGCCAATGAGCTGGGGTTTTATTTTGGCCATTCGCATTGCAGGCCTGGATACTCGGCAAGGCTCGGAAGGGGCCAGACCAGGGGATTAGGGCTGGATAACTGGCTAAAGACCCCTGGCTGCCTCTGAACTCGTCGACAGCTACGCCATTTATTGTTTACAATACTTACACTGATATGACTTAGTGTTTTGGTAATATTATTTACATTTGTTTAATTTAATTTACAACATATTATAACTAATTTACAATAGAGTAGAGGGTGATTTATCTAATGTAGTTAGCGGTCGCTACAGGTACTATGAAACCCCCTTTATATAATTAATAATATGTAATTCGTGTTACCATTGCTCTAGTTTGTTTAATGGCCTAAGGCCATTAAGTATCATTACAATAGTAGAAACCTTTACTCATCCAGTAATCAAAATTTAATATTTCAGTGCAAGTGTTTTTAGTGAAAAAAGAAGTTTTTGTTTTTTAGATTGGTTGGGCCTCCCCCGTGAAGCTGATATGTCCCATCTCCAGGGCAGACTTCAATTTTTATTCGAAAATCGCTACCATAATCAAATGGAAATGTAATTGGTTAATTCTAGTTGGGATTTTTTTTAAAGGTTGGCCGATTTAGGTATCCATTCCGTGGCCAAATGGGAGCATTAATGACTTACTGACTCTCTATCGTACTAATTGGAACAGGTAGTAATGATTGTGGACCAGTAAAAAATTGTCAATTTTGATACGGTTTAACTTAATTAAAGCCACTATCATATAGAATAGCTCTAATAGGAATTAGTATCTGTTGGATTAGAATAGGTTTTAAAATAAGGAAAGCGACAACATAATTTGATACTTTGTTTTATTTAAATCTTCTTAAAAAAAGTTACATACATACACTTGTAATACAATACTTAATAACTAAATTACATAGAACTTAGGAAGTGTGAAATGACATCCTAACCATGGCCAAACGCCTATATAAGGCCATTTAATGTCTACGAGAAGAGCATTAGATAGAGGTTTGGCCGTTGGCATTTCTCAATAGATGAAATAATAAATAAATTATTTATAAATTCAAAATTCATTCATCAGGTCCGAATTATTTTACACATTTTTTGGAGGGAGGAAGGACCTGAATGATGAAAACTCGGCCTGTGGCCTGATTTACAAATCAACTTTTAATCAGGCATTCGTTTATTTTATTCAGGTACAATTGATAATTAAAATAAATTTCAAAAATAAATTCTCCATAAAAATATATATTCATCGATAAGTTGGACGTGTTGGCTCAAGTTGATCTAAGTAAATCTGGGTCACAGCCCTTCTAACTTTAATTCTAATTGTAAGCTAAGTCAAGAAGAAGTAAGCCTTGGAAGTATTAAGACATTAATTTATAAAACAATATCTTAAAAAGGCTCAAAAGAATCCTTAGAGGATTCGTATTTACATAAAATTAACTAAAACATTTTCTTTTGAGAATAACTCTTTGCGAAAAGCTTCCCAAAATTTGCGAGGCAAGTTATTATTAGTTTTTTTTTTTGTTAATGTAAAATTCTAATTTATATTTCAATAGTTTCATCCTCAATGGCTTATGTAAACATCACATTTATCCAAATTTACAAAAACCTATTTCTTTCCGAAATAGTGATTACAACTGTTAATCACTATAATTTGAATCGCTCAAAAAACATTTATTTAAAGTCATGTTTTACCTACAACTGTTTATTTTTATTTAATATAAAAAATTATAAAATTACCATAATTTACAAGGTGGAATTTTCATAGTTGCTATATCCTTTAAAGTGTTCTTAGAACTAGTTTTGTCCTTGATCAAGACAAATTTAGTATTTTATTTTGAGGATGAAGAGATTTTTTTTATACAGTTTTAACATTTCTTCCTTCATTTCAAATTCATAAAACACCTCGGGCGGTTTGAGAGCTGAGGAGGGGCTAGCAGTGGCTGCTTAGACAACCGTTTGATCCTGCAGCACATTGCAGCTATCGCAATGGACAGCATTGTTATGAGTGTCGCTGTAGCGGCGGTCAGCGAAGCAACGAGACCACTTCTTAGGCAGACATTGTTTCCTATCCCTCGTGGTAATGAAGCTGCAAAATTAAAGCAATTATATAAATTAAAGAGTATTCGTCAATAGGGAAAGGAAGATTTGGAATATAGATTTATTTTTAATAACTATAAAATGTATCTGTGATACAGTACAAGGAGTGTAAACATTTGTACATTTTTAGCATTTCGATAATTTTTTTTCAAAAATATTTGTTTTCACTCATGGGTCTTTCCTTGAGATTGTGAGTACCCGTTCAACTTATAAACATGAGATTTTATACGAATGTTCTATTTGATTGCTATACAACATGAAAAATATTTTGAACTCCATGAAACTTGATTAATTAGTAATAAAATACACCTTAATTGTAAACTAACTTTTTGTAACTTTTTTTTTTTAATCAAGAAATTTTGAATCCATAGAGGTTTAAGAAATATGGCACTTACTGTTGGTTAATGCAGCTTCTTCTGGCCCTTCCTGAAGTACCCTGAGACTTTGGAAAAGGGAAATGTTTTGGGAGATGTTTCCAACAACAGGAGTATTGTCCACTGATCTCTTTGTCAACCCTTTAGCATTCCTCCAGTGACATGGCTGGCTCTGAAAGATAAACAATTATTGGATACCTTATTTTTTACTCTTACCCTACGTATAGTTTTTTTTTTTTAAATTTACACGTACAAGTATTAAGACTCGAACACTATTTTTCATTTCAGTAATACATTTTCTGCAGGATAAATTTGAATTGTGATTTACTTATTGTTTAGTTTCAATTTTATTAGTACATTTGTTGTAAACAGTTCTCGATTTCTCATAAAATCTCAATAAGTACTCAATGTGCTTGCTAACACTTGTATAGAATATAAATATGTGTATAAAATATTAAATAATCATAGATTATTCTCCTTACTGGGCAGCGACCGTGGCACATTCTGACATCACACTCTATGTACAGTGCAGGAGATCCTGTGAATCTGAAAGTCTTCATATAAGCAAAAACTTGAGTCTCGAACACACCAGCCTCAGACCAAGATCCTCTGAACCGGGATATGAGTTTGTCGTCGACTGGGCATCTATAGAAATATAGAAGAAGAAATATTGTCGTTTATATCTGTTTCAATCATAATCAACTTATTTTAATTTTAATCAAACCAAATTGAAAAGACATACCCGTATTGATCAATTAACTGGATTCTTTTATTAGCGCCATTATGAGCGTAGCAGTCGTTGACTACGATATCAAACCCATCTGCAACAAGCATAACAATGTTTAAAGAAATCTCAACTTTGTGCTTACTTAAAAATAAATATTATAGTTACGATTAGAAATTTTGCAAACAGAATATTAATTTTTTTAATTATTACCATATTTGCTTCTCATGTAAATGATCAGTGTTAGAGGATCTCCGACGCGGACTGGACCTGCTACTCTATTTCCGTTTGTGCCGTAGCCGTACCTTAAATGAAAATTTTCAAAGTAATATCACATTTAAAAATATTTAAACTTGACTAATTAATAATAGGTTGATTATACTATAGCATGAAATATGGAGGTGAAAACATTTAAAAAAAAAAATTGAAATATTTATTCTTTGTTTTGGGCTATAGACTTTCTTCAATTATTTTTCAATAAAAATTATTTAGGTGACAATTTGGGGGTACTCTCAATTGATATGTTAATTAATAAATAAGGCGGAACAATTATGAGAAATACAAATTGTAAATATTGAATTGAAAAATTAATCAATTAATTAAGATTAATTGATGAAGATAGATGGCTTAAGGACAGAAAAATTAGCCTGTGTAATAAAATAAATTTTTATAAGAAAAGTAATTGTAAAATGTCTGTTAATCCCCAGAAAAGAACATCTTCACAAAAAATTAGAAAAATGGAATCTGGAATATAAGTATTCCCCAACATTATCAAATTTGAAATTGTACTAATCTGTTTTGTTAACTATTGTTATATTTTATCTATAATAAAAAATATTCAATTATTTAAAAAAAGGTTTTAAAGAATTTTTACCTTATCTCCATGTAGCATTCGGGTGGCGAAAGTGTAAATACCACGGGGTTTCCTGTTGCTACTCTGAAACATTAAAATATAAAATAATTATCAAAGCTTTTTTTCTATGATATAATTGAACTTCAGGCTGTTATGTGATGGAGGCCACAGGATTTATATATAGGGTGTCCCAGAATTAACGCAAGATTTGAATTTGTCGCCATTTGTGCAGTAAAGTGCTGGTAACCCTAAAAAACAAAACAAATTGACATCTGACAATCTAGGGTTAGTAAAAATGGAGCGTTACACGATAAAACAACGTGTCTTTATTGTTGAACATTATCTCAAAAATAATGAAAGTTTGGCGGCCGCACTTCGAAAATTTCATACAAAATATGGTCGGAATAGTGTTTTGACTTCATCAACTGTGAAGAGATTAATTGAAAAATTTAGGGAGACAGGATTAGCTGGAGACACTAAACACACTGGTCGTCCAAAAACAAGCCGTTCAAATGTCAATATCCAAGCAGTGCGTGAGAGTGTTGTTGAAAATCCAGGAACATCAATTCGACGTCGTAAACACAGTTCTTTGTGCCGAAATTGGATGATATTGATGTGGCCAATATGTGGTTTCAACAAGATGGTGCCACATGCCATACAGCCCATGAAACGATTCAAATACTGCATGAGACATTTCCAGGTCGTGTACTCTCTCGTTTCTGTGATCAGAATTGGCCCCCTTGAATTGGTCGTGTGATTTAACACCTTTAGATTTCTTTTTATGGGGTTATTTCAAGTCAAAGGTGCATGTCGACAAGCCCACATCCACCTGTGAATTAAAAGAGGAAATTTAAAGCTGCATCAACGAAATTCAACCACATTTATACCAAATGGTCATGGAAAATTTCGACAAAAGAGTGCGTATGTGCCAGCAAAGTCGTGTAGGCCATTTGCCCGATGTGTTATTCCATAAATAACCCCATCCTATTTACTTTATAATCCAACAAAAATACTAAAAACTGTGTTGTCTATTTAAATAAAATCTTGCGTTAATTCTGGGACACCCTTTATAAGTATTGAAATTAACATAAAAATTATTTGTAGTAAATGATGAATTGAGGAATGGGCAAGATATTGTTAAATTAATTTGTAATTCAAAAGCTGTTGTCTTACTTACTCCACGTCAAGAAAAGGAAAGGTGACAGTTTTCCAGAAATCATAACCGTATTCACAGGTGACTTTGAAGTGCTCGTCCCATTCTTCCTCGATGAGAGGGTTGTACTGAACTGTTACAGTATTCCACATCAGGTTTTTCTATAACAAAATAATTTGTAACAGGCAATAAATTTGGGAGTTTTGTTTACATTTTTTTTTTTTACTACTAAAGTTGAATGAATCTAATTCAAGTTTCCTTACTGCTGGATTTTTCCTTGCATCTTCTTGCCTCGAATTCTTTCCCAGTGTACCGCACCTGTTGAGCTGGATATAAAACTCGTAGTAGTCCCTGCCGGTACCGTTGATGTAGACACAGTCTGGATCGTACGAATAACCCGAAGAGTAGAGAAGTCCTCCGAATGAGCCATTGAAGCCTATCCTTATCTTCATGTAATCATCCTGGCATTCAGCTTCAATATCTAAACCGATAACATTTTGTGTAAAACAAATATGGCTCCCTCATTTGCATTTAATTAATAAAGAAATTTGTTCTTGATTAAGATATTATAATAGCAGGATGTAGTTAAGTAAACAATTATTTGATAAATAGACTAATGGAGATTGATAAAGAACTCAGGTTTGTCATATAAACAAAAATGAAACGCGATTCCAATGTTTAGTTAGGTCCGAATAGCTAAAAATATAGTTGGGAGTATTTGAACAGCTTTAAGCTACAGGCAATCGATGAAGTCAACTGATGAACAAAATTTAATAAGAAACAACTGAATCCAATTTTGTTTTATAGGTGCGATCGAATATTGATCAGAAAAGACTAATGATATATAGGTAACCCAAGCTAGGGTACCTAAGGACCTCAAAGTCTAAATAGCTACCTTACTTCGAATATATATTTTATACCTCGAGAATGATTTCATGTAATCACTAGTTGCGATCTGTAATCCTACTTCATTAGCCACAGACAGTAAATTAAACACAAATATTAATTATTAATGTAGGTATTTGACAACATATGTCATAATGAACGATTTGGCATTAATTACTAAAATATTGACAGTAATCTTTATGGACAATGCAGGGCATTAAAGTAGTGGATAAGGGCTGTTTTTTATCTGTCATGCCTCATTCAAGTTTGAGTAGAGCCACGAGGTAAGATATGGCTAGATCATAAATCAAAATCAGAACTGAACACTGATGTAACGGCTTCCAGCAACAGCACCATTGTTTTGTCCTGCATAAAATTATAGGCCGTTTCCATAGCAAACCAATCTGAGGAATCTACGGATTTTATTTACAAATAACGATGTAACTCTTTACATAATTCTTGAAATATATATGTATGTGTATATCATGGTCATATATTTCATATATATTCAAGTTAAGATTGGTCAGAGTGAAAGATAATGAGTTCGAGCCAGGGACTCCGCATGAGTTGATTAAAATTGTATTATACAATTTCTCAGAGTTTGTGTTCAAAAATACTTAATTTTAGCTTTCAAGTTGCCTTTCAAAACTTAGTTTTTTGGAATATCTTTGAAATTCTTTTTGTGCTACCGTTTTTAATGAGTTCTTTTAACAATAGGAAAAAAAATCATAATACATTTTCAATCTTCAGTTGTATATATCATGCTAAGAATATTGTAATGCTAATATTATGTATAATGCTAAAAGTAGAAGGAGCTTGAGCAGAACTATATACCTGCCTCGTGACTTCATGGAAGTCACTGGTGTTTCCTGTTATTTTTTTAAGTAAGCGACATCCCTTCAAGACCTCCCTCCCACTTCCCAGAACTACCCTCAGGTTTAGTCCCAGACCTCACTCGTCCCTAGACCTTCCACCCAGTATGTAGTAACATAACTCTTAATATTTGTATTTACCAGTGTTTTGCTTGTACTTCATGATATAGCTTTTCTTTCTTTTCTTTTAAAAGAATCTCCTCCACAAAGATTATTTAACTTTTGACTGGAGAAATCTTACGATTTTAAACTTACTTCAATTGTATTTCATCTAACATATAATGATTGTAATCCGACGTGTTGTAGAATATATCATACATACATACTGGCGGACAAAAGACAAAGGTTGCCACGAACCTGTTTATCTCGAGCAAAGCCTCTACCTTCAATCTCATTGAGTCGTTCAATATTATTGACAAGTGCATAAATCAATTTTCTACCGACATCATTACTACGATAAATGTTCGGTCTTCACTCTCGAGTGAGACCGATAAATCCGATTGGCTCCGACTAGTTCTTCTGCGGTAGGTTTTTAGGTTAGAGCCTTCCGGAAAATGGCCTGTATAAAAATGAGCCCCCTACCGTATCAATGTAGCAAAAGAATACTAAATTACCAAAACGGTTCCCTATGGCTGTTTCACCGTGTTATATGCACCGTAATCCACAGTAATCGGCACCGTACACGTTTACAAAGGGTCGTGAATCCTATTCTGTGTTTTATTTTCTTAGCTATCAAGAGCACAGGAGAAACATTAGCCGAAACTGAACAATATCATTTTTTTTTTTTTTTTTTTGACAGAGAGAATTTCTTTATTTATATATTGCTATACATACCCCCTAGTTTTAGCCGATAAGTCGTTCTAACTACGGCTCTCTGGACTGGTACTTGTAGCTGCACTGATGTTTCTAAATTTGGCCTTCTCATTTATGAAAACCTCTGCATCTTTCCTAACCTCGCTGTGTTAGTACGGCCTTGTCAGACCCCACACTCTCCTAGTGGGATTCTCTGCCTTCGTCTCGCTAAAACTAGCACCTCCTTGGAAGAGATTTCTTCCTTGCGGACGACGGTCAGCTGGGGCCCTACGAACTTTACCTAGTAGTGTCTCCCCCAGCGATACAGTCTGCCTCTCTCCGGTTCACACTCGCCTTTGGGATCCGGACGTTTTTCGCCTACCCTCAGATACCGAATGTGAATTCGTGGTCATTCCAAGACCACTTAAACTACCTACAATGCCTACCCTCTCTCTCTAGCTCTTTCTCCTGTCGGGGCACATACTTATCAGATATGGAGTCAGATAGTACAGTAGTAAGACCCGTCATGAAGCAATTGTCCAGGTCATAGCCTAATCAACCCTCACTTCGTCACTAGGGCTAGGGTAACTAGGCGCCACCTCGTGACGACCCGACATACACGTAATACTCAAAATTAAATTATTCACTTATTTATACCTAGGGAAACCGAAACACAAAACCTGCAACTTAAAGAATAACTTCTAGTGGTGCTTAAAGATAAAATAAATGTCTTTATGTATCTTATTTCTAGTATCAACTCATCATTATGAACAAGACTTTTAGTAAATTATTGTTACAATGTGATGTAATCGGGAGATTGTAGTACACCAAGCTGAATTTTTTATTATTATGAATTATTCTCAGGAAAATTTATTCTGTATTCTCTGCAATTTAAGGGAGTTACTAGCCCAAGTCATACTCCAGGACGGTGATGCTTAGATTAATATAGGTCTGACAAGCATTATATCAATCATCTTTCTACAGTTAGCGAAGATATATTCAGCAACACTCTCAAGAAATATAAGTAAATTGTACATGTTTTGCTTAGGAATAATAATGACAAGTATTCGAACTAAAATTCAGCGCGACAAAGCAAACTCTTGACTAATCCGCTCCTACTGACCTTTGAACATTTTGAGCCATAGCTCAGAACAAAGCCGAGAATATGAAATATTTACAATACAATAAAAAGTATTATTAACGGTGTTTAGAACGGTTTATTAAAGTTATTATATATTTGTTGTTACCTTTATGTTTGGAGGAAAAGCTTATTTGCTTTATGAGCTCACTTGCGTACTTTCGAGGCCACTTTCGACTTAGATGTAGCTCTGAAGGATTGCCATATGATAGAGGACTTGCATAAGGATTGGGGGGACGGGAGTGAAAATTATGTTAAGGGATGTGAGGGAGGTTAGAGGGTGGTACAGTTGTGGACATAGAAGGGAGCATTGGCTTCTTGATTGATGTGTCTGCACAGTTAAGGGACAGGCAATAAAGACATTCCATTTTCAGTGACAGTTTCACAAAGTATTTTTTCCCCAGAAATAGTAAGTAGTTTCTTTCTAGTCATTCAAAATGTATTTTAGAACTCGCCCCGGCCCTTACCCAGGCAATCTTCTCTCGACCTCGTTCCTCCACTTCTTGTAACTATATGTCTTTTACATGTGGTTAAAAAAAATCAGTTCGGAATTGAGATAACAAAATCATTAGTTAAAAAAACCCTTAGAAACTCCGAGTAAAATTTTAATACAAACAAGATATTTGACGAGCAAAAGAAAAACAAACAAACAGGAATTGTGAGTTTCTTACTAGTCATTCAAAACGTATTTTAGAAACTCGCGGAATTCCCGGCCATCTTCTCTCGACCTCGTTCCTCCACTTCTTGTGTCTATATGTCTTTTACATGTGGTTAAAAAAAAAAAGTTCGGAATTGAGATAATAAAATCTTTAGTTAAAAATACCCACCACATCTAATAAAAACCCTCCAAAGCTAATCGGCAACCTTCTATGTCCACAACTGTAACACCCTCTAACCTCCCTCACATCCCTTAACATAATTTTCACTCCCGTCACCCCAATCCTTATGCAAGTCCTCTATCATCTGGCAATCCTCCAGAGCTACATCTAAGTCGAAAGTGGCCTCGAAAGTACGCAAGTGAGCTCATAAAGCAAATAAGCTTTTCCTCCAAACATAAAGGTAACAACAAATATATAATAACTTAAAGTTCTAAACACTGTTAATAATACTTTTTATTGTATTGTAAATATTTCATATTCTCGGCTTTGTTCTGAGCTATAGCTCAAAATGTTCAGAGGTTAGTAGGAGCGGATTAGTCAAGAGTTTGCTTTGTCGCGCTGAATTTCAGTTCGAATACTTGTCATTATTATTCCTAATCAAAACATGCACAATTTACTCACAATAACTTGATTTTGATTTAAGCTTGGCAGACTGAAGGGCTCGAGTAGTAAAAACTTATTCAAAACAGGAAGAAAAACGATGCTTTGGAAAATAAAGCGTCTCCTGTATTTAGCCTCAGGTTTCATACTTCGAAAAGGCCTTTTGCTAATCTATTTATTAGAGTAAATGTTCCAGTTTAACTCACGTTGGACCCTTGTTTTGTTGTTGATGTACCTCCTGGAATCCCACGTCTCCAGACCGGATTGAGACCTCCAGTCCAGCAGGGCGTGTTCGATGGGTCTCGAACGCAGCTGAGTATTTATGGGAACGTAGCCACCTTCTCCAATGTACACCACCTGCAAAGTAACCAATACAATTTCAATTATGCATACAGAGAGTTTTTTTTTCTTTTAATATAAAACGTCTTCCAATAGGGACTTCCAAACTTTGACAGTTGATAGTGGCCATATTGTTGAAGCTGCATCTGTCAAATTGGCTGTAATTTATTCAGCCTGTTTTGCCAAATCACCATAGACGGATATAGTATCTACCCGCTATGAGTTACCATGACAACAAGTTTTTGTTTTAACTGTATAGCCGAGGCTTCAGTTAGTCTTTTGCCAACTGTTTTGTGTGATACACGTTACCTTAAACTGTTTTTTTTTACCTCTGAAATGGAGAGTCAAAAAGTACATATTCGTCATGTAATGCTTTGGGAATTCAAACAAGACAATAGTGCTAGGGCGACAGCTGAAAAAATATGCAGTGTATATGGTGAAGGACTAATAACTGATCGGGCAGTTAGAAATTGGTTTATAAAATTCCGTTCTGGAGATACGACCTTCAAAGACGAACCGAGGGCGGGACTTTGACGACAACCTTTTAAAGGCAATATTAGAGTAAAATCCACGTCAATCAACAAGAGGTATAGCAGAAAGGTTGAATACATCACAATCAACTGTTAGCCGCCACCTGGAGAAGTTAGGGAAAGTCAGCAAGTTAGGAGTGTGGGTACCTCACAATCTCAGTGAACGGAGAAGAAGAAGATCGCATGTCAATCGCCACAAGTAAAAATCGCCACGAGTAAAAATTGAGCCTTTTTTAAACAGGATTGTAACAGGCGATGAAAAATGGGTTACCTATGACAATATAGTCCGCAAAAGACAGTGGCTTGATAAGGATCAACTACCCCTACCAGATCCGAAAGCAAACATCCATGGCAAAAAGATTTTATTGTGTGTATGGTGGGAGTGTCAAGGAATAATTCACCGCGAGTTGTTGAAGTCAAATTTAACGATTACTGCGGATAGATACGTTCAGCAGTTGCAAAGAGTGACAGAGAAATTCCATGAAAAGCGTCCTGCACTCGTCAAAATTTATATAATTTTGTTATTTAATGAGAGAAAAATAAATGTCTTAGGACTCAACCTAAATATATTTCGATATTGTTTCTTCACGCTCTGAATCTTTTGTTTATATATAAATTTTAAATAAATATATTTATCGGAATATACGATCGAATTTATGATAGATGTAAAAACTTTCAGTGAGAAAGCTGATAAAATGGTTGAACTACTCATCCATAGATCAACTACTGTACGACATCCGCCCTCTCCATGGTGGTGCTTCGTTGAGAACCCCAATGAGCATTCAACCAAGGACGGCGTGTGACGATTCCTGTCCGGCAACGCAGATGTGTTCTGTTGGCTTAGCGTATGTCAGCCCCGTCCCTTTATATCTCTGGTCATTTAAACATCAGGTTTATTCCAAAACGAATACAACTGTCATTCAACTGGTGGAAACATGCGCAGTACAGCTGTGCCGTTCCGACTCACCCGAAACCAAAACTCACACTGTCATAAACCTGTTCTAACACGCTCAAAACCTGGTTTGAAAATTGTTTGCGATTGTCAAAACCATTCCGAGGATTGCAGTAAGGACTAAGAATCAGAGACATGCGAATTAATTTTGTAACTCTTCTCTACTTTAATTTAAAATTATTATTCATAAAACTAATAGAGGTTTACTTTTTTTTGTGTATTAATAATTGAGTATTCACATTACAATTATTAATCGTTGAGTTCTTTATTAGTATATGTTAATTTTAATGTTTTGAATTAATGAATATATGTTTTCTTAATTACAAATTATTTTTTTTTTTTTGATAAGTTGTACTTTTTTTTATGATAAAATTACAACCTGCCTCTTTGGGCAATAAGTAATTGTGATAAATGTTTTCATTCATACCATATTCACAATTTTCATTCACTCGCTTATTCACACAGTATTTACAAGCAGCCCAGAGACCTCCCAAATCCACATGGTTGTAATTACAAAGTATTAATGATGGCAAGTGGTCTATTTTTTGTAAGAAGAAAATATTAATTCGATTGCATTTTAAATTGTACAACCCACATATTTATATTTCATATAATTTACATATTAGATTAATAATTAAAACAAAAAGCTTTTCTAATAAAACAGAATAGCGTTTTTCCAGTCCAACGAGCCGGGTCATAAGCAAGTAAGTTTTTTTGTAAAGCAACCATCTGAGAGCCAACAGTCAGAGATTGAAAAAAGCGCCCCAACTTGTTTGGGGCCATTTTTCTTTACTTTACCCCAACCGGATAAAGTTCGCCCATGCTCAGTAAATAATCACAAACCAGTTTGAAACCAGTCCGTGATCCTATGCTGGAACAGACCTATAATGGTTGAAGATTACGTCAAAAGTAGTGGGGAGGGGTAGGACAAGTACGTGATTGAATATTTGTTTGGAAATTGAATAATAAACCTTTCACGGCCTGTGTGATGAGAAAGGAACATTTCTACTATATATTTTAAACAAATAAGTTATAAGTGTACCAGATATAAGGGTGGTGTATATACAGTGGGTTAATTTTTGAAGGTTAAGATAATCTTATTACACCATACAAAATATGTTAAAACCAAAATTACTTAAATGTGTTATTTCCGATTCTGGGTGTCAACAGTCAGAGATTGGAAAAAGCGTCCCAACTTGTTCTAAATCCGTGACCGGGTAACGTTCACGCATGCTCAGCAAATAATCACCAACCAGTTTGGAACTAGTCCGTGATTCTATGCTCAAACAACCCTGTCAGGTTAAGAATCAAAAATTAACCACTGATTTTTAAATTAATTCAGATTTTTAAAAATGTTTAAGTACTAAAATTTAAATTGTTAAAATATTGACCTTGAAAAACCTTTTCATACTTTTCGACATTGTATTTGAATCCCTATGAATTTAGCTTCATTTTGAAATGTTTTGGAATTCACCTTTAAAACGTCGCATAGCTCTTGAATCTTAGAACAAGCAAAAGCCAAAAAAACGTGACAGGCGAAACCCGATTGGCCTGTATCTGTTTAAAAGTGTAGCCTCTCCCTTCGGATTCGGCTATAGAAGATGTCTTAATACTTTAACTCGACATCGCCATTTCCGCCATTGAAGTTTATCGGAGGTTTTTTTTCCGTTACAAGGCCGATTGTATTCCAACGTACGCACAGACGAAGATGTAAGTGATAGCTGTAACGCGCTAGGACTACAACACACCTGACCTCCTTTCAGATTGAACTGTTGACGTGTTTACATTATAATATCGCGTGGCCCAAGGCTATCCTCATTACTCAACAGAGATCCTGATAATTTACTAAGCAAGCAGCGTTAGTCACCACATAGGCAGATAGATAAACAATCGTTATGTTATTGCGTCTCTTTATTTTATTATCAGCAGCCGTAATTAAAATATATATTTGATTAAATAATGATAAAGTGAAAAAGTCTTTTTTTGGGATATTGTTAGTATATAATAATATTAGGACTATGCACATATGACAAACAAGATGAGCCAACAGTATTAAAAAAAATAAAAAAATTGAATAATATTATCTAACAATTGTGAAGTTATGGAAACAGCTCCCATTGACCGGAAAAGCTTACTTTCAAAATATACTGATAATAACCCAAAAATACTCACCTTATTATTATTAAACAGTTTTATTATGACAAAATGACAGTTTACCAGTGGGCAATAAGTAATTGTGATAAACGATCTCATTCATACAATATTTACAATTTTTCATTCACTCGCCCATTCATACAGTATTTACAAACAGCCCAGAGATCTCCCAAGTTCGCATGGTTGTCACCTCCCTCGCATGCGAGAGAGGAAGCGGAGTCTTGGGAAGTCCCCCACGCTCCTCCGTCAGCCGCGTCACCGGATACAAACCAGCGGAGGCTGACCAAGAGCGCGAGAGCCACATACGCGCTCAGGACATGATTGGAGAAACTGTTCAAAGCCAGAGGACTGCCACCGTTACGCATTTATAGCAGGTCACAGGGCCACTGCCGTTTTAGTCTCCGAGGAGGTTTATAGGGATGAGTGGTGCAGTGCAATGACTGTACTAGGGAATTAGGGGGGTTGGATAGGTTACTATGGAATTTCATGAACTTGGAAGGGATGAGTTCTAGAATGTAGGGTATATTAAGATCGTTATGAAGGGTTTTGTTGCTGACGTAACAAGGGGCATTTACTATTCTTCTCAGGACTTTTGATTGAAAGGATTGGATATGCTTAATGTTCCTGCTTAAACAGGTAGATGGGGACTTGTAGCTTCGGAGATCGGCCTCGATCTCTCGGCTGGGTGTAGATCTTCAGTCTCCGTCAGGGGGCTAGGGTTCGATCACGTCCATCTGTCTCCAGGCTTCGGCGGTCCTGCAGTGCTTCCATCTGACGGGCATTGGTGGTGGTTGAAGGTCGGAGAATAGTGGGTTGTGGCTGTGTCGGAGTGAGTCGAAAAATTTGATGTGTCTTCTCTTGATGAAATCTTGAATGGTGAGCACTTCAAATTTTTTATGCATCTCGTCTGCCTTCATTCGGTCGAACGGGGTATGTTTGAGGGAGGTGCGGAGAACTCTGTTCTGAAATTGCTAGAGCGTTTTGAGAGTGTTAGGAGTCAGATACTTGAAGAGAGGGGTCCCATACATCAAAGCAGGTCTTAAGACGCTCTGGTATATCAGCAGCTTGAGGCGTACCGATAAAGCCGGGCTGTGAAATAGGTGTCCAAGGCTGAAGAATTTCTTCCTAACACTTTTTAACTTCTTGCCGAGATGTGTTGTGAACGACAAGTGTCTACCGAGGGTAGTCCCAAGGTAGCATAGCTTGTTGCTTACATGGCACTCTTTGCCGTCTAAGACGAAGGATTTCGGGAGCTTCTTTCTTCCGGATTTATAGCTGAATATAATTCCTTGCGTCTTGGCCGGGTTGACTTTAATGTGGACGGCATCGAGTTTCTCGGCGATCTGTTGACTGGCGCTCTCAGCGAATTTCAGGGCTCTGGTGGGATTGATGCTAGTGCTGTAGACACCAATGTCGTCTGCATACGCCGATACCTCGCAGTTGGGGTACGAGGCTCCTACAAATCTGACCTGCATTGACCTTATAGGTTCCAGACCAGCTTTTGGTCATTCAAATCCCTTCATCCAGCCTACGAGGGTGGCCTGAAAAGTTTCCGACCTAACAAAGATACAAGACGTTTTTTCAGAATTTTTTTTGTCATTTTTCAACATAGTCTCCTTGTAACTATACACACTTCTCCCAGCGATGCAGCGATCTCTTACCCGTCCAAATAGTACTCGGTGTTTTTCTCTGCAAAATAATCGTTCACGAAGGTGATTGCCTCTTCATTTGACGAAAATCTGTGTCCTCCGAGTGCAATTTTTAGATGAGGGAACAAAAAGAAGTCGCTTGGGGCTAGATCTGGCGAGTAAGGTGGATGGTCAAGCAGTTGAAACCGTAATTCATGAATTTTCGCCATGGCAACCGCTGAGGTGTGAGACGGTGCGTTGTCTTGGTGAAACAGGATTTTCTTTTTCTGCAAATGTGGCCGTTTTTCCGCAAGTTCTGCCTTCAGCTTGTCAACTAATGATGCGTAGTATGCTCCTGTAAGGGTTTTTCCTTTTTGAAGATAATCGATTAAAGTAACTCCATGACTATCCTAAAAAAACAGTCGCCATCACTTTCCCATCCGAAAAAACAGTTTTTGCTTTTTTTGGAGCCGATTCTCCCTTTGCAGTCCACTGTTTGGACTGTATTTTTGTTTCGGGCGTATAATGCTGTATCCAAGTTTCATCCAAAGTAATTAATCGGCGCCAAAACTCGGATTTATTGCACCTAAACTGCGCCAACAGAGCGTTGGAAATGTTCATTCGAACACGTTTTTGGCCTAACGTGAGCAAACACGGCAAACACGCGGACAGCTTTTTCATCTCTAAATGTTGATTTAATATGTGACAAACACGTTCTTTTGACATGTTCATAACCTCTGCTATCTCTCATTTCAATTCGGCGGTCGTCTAGCACCATTTGGTCAACTTTGGCGATGTTTTCGTCGGTAGTTGCAGTTTTTGGACGTCCTGAAGGTTCATCGTCTCCCAAGCTCTTATGACCACGTTTAAATTCAGCTGCCCAAAATTTCACTGTGGTAAATGATGGTGCAGAGTCCTCATACACAGAATCCAACTGATCTTTGATTTGCGTAGGCGTATTGCCTTTCAAAACAAATATTTAATGACAGCTCGATACTCGATTTTGTCCATTTTCATAAAAACACTCACATCGACTCACTCAAACGACTGTTACACAACAACTGCGCGTCCAAAATGTCTGAAACTTTAGTGAGTAACTGTCAACAGATGAACAACGAAATTCACTAGCTTTTATTTACGACTGCTGCTATCTTCATGTTGAGGTCGGAAACATTTCAGACCACCCTCGTATACCCCTTCTCCATATCCTGCTTAACCCGATCAATATAATAAATTGACACAAAGTAATAAAAATTTGAAGTTGCTTACGACAATAGTTAGCTGAATTTGGTGCATGGGATTAGAGACAGCCTATATACTGACATATGAATAATTTGTACATTAAGTGACATAGAGAAACGAATATATAATGGATACATTCGTAGCTCGCGCCTTTAATTTGGAGCCATCCTTCGTTATAGTGGGAGGACAGGGACAACCCACATTTTTAAACTAAAGGTGAGCCCCATCGCTTAGAATTGTATTCATGCTATTGACCTATTAACTTCAATCTGATTATTATGTAACCCTACCTCCTTCAAATGCATCTGCGCATAGCAGAATGAGGAGAAAAATTTGTCAATTCTTTGTTCATATTGTTCATATTTTTACATATTGTATAAAAATTAAGGTTTAAGGGGAAAAAAAAAACCACTATCTTAATCTGAAGGTGAGCCCCATCAGCTAGTCCTGTACACATTGCATTGTAATTTTAACTTCAAATAGAAAATTGTTTTTGTAAATATTACCTCCTTCAATGCATCTGCGCATGCAGCACGAAGAGAACATAGTAAATATTGCTCATTGAATTTTGATCATAAATTTTAAAAATGTTGTAGAATAAAGGGATTAAAAAAAAAACCAACTATCTTCGCTTGTCGCGTAGTGGTTCCCTTGTCAGATGAACTGATGATGTACATCAGTAAGCGCCGTGACATCCCCACGCCACTACGTCGACTCCAGGCAACCTCTGGAGGACCCTGGTAGCGCCTCATGATGGCATGACATTAAGTGACAATAGGCACAGGTCCCACAGAGCTAAAGATGAATGAATTGAAAGGGACATGGAAATGGACGTACATGAAAGAGAGATGTGGGGATTCGGCAGTGAGTCCTCCGCTGTACCTTTCAATTGTCGCCTTTGGCATCCAGTCCGTTCCGAATTATTCCACTGACCCAATGGCCTAGGTCTCTCCCCATCCCTATTCTCCCTCGGTGTTAGTGGGACAGGCTCCATGTTACATATTCGGCTGGAAGTAGGGTCCATGTTTTGCGGTAGTTTTACCCCAAAGGGAGAGGCTCTACAGCCATACAGGTATTACTAACGCATGTCTTGCCTAAATCACATGCATCCGGAGGAATAAATTACCGATTTATCAAGTCTATAATGTTGGGAAAATGTCATATTTTTGTGAAGATTGAACGTCAACCTTATGCCTTCTATTTGAATCCTTATATCTAGTTAAATGTTAGTTACATGTGAAATATATATATATTTGTTCGCTAGGGCTCTTAAGAATCAAGAATTCCCCAAACGCCAGAAAATTGCGCCGGTTACGTCGTGAGAAGCTGGATTGAGTCGGTTAGCGTTACAAAATTGCCAACAGTAAGGCATAAACATTAAAAAAAGTACCAAAAAAATATATAAATAACCATACATTTTATTAAAAAAAAACTGATCAGCAATTTAATAGTTTATTTAACCAGGCCTGATTGTTAGTAACTATAAATAATGTATAATAAATAACGAAAAAAGTTTGTAGTCACGATACGATGTTTCGGAGAAGAGTGCGTACAGTCAACTGCAGGGTGGCGATGCGCACGGACAGCTCTGTAGACGAGATAAGCCGAGAAGTCGAAATTTGTAGTAAACAACGAATTCTTGTTCGCAGGGGAACAGGCCTGTATTCTGCTATCTTCAACATCGACTAAGCCAAGCCCAAGCCCTCCAATACGCAAAGTCCTATTTATTTACTTCCTCGAGCTTTTTAGTCCTTCAAAACTATCTTCTGTGTATGTTGATGTAACAAAAATAAAACTACTGATAAAGAGAAATAAAACAAAACACTCTTCATAACCTACACTTTCTTTTGTTTTTTATTCTTAAACATATGTTCGTGTATACAATATTTACATACGCATTTCCTAATTTTCTCTAGCCAAAACAATTAGAAAATAAAGAGAAAAAAGAAATTTAAAAATTTTCCACTCATCTCATTACCATAAAAAAAAATGATAATAAAAAAAATATTGCTGAAATCCTCTCAAACAAAAATTAAGTTTAAACAAAACAACGAAGTCTCTTACTTTGAATTACCCTTCTTCAACATTTACTGTCTATGGTGCCCAAACAATATATATATATATATATATATGTTTTATTTTATATAAAAACATAATTTTATATTCTATTGCAGTGGTTGTGAAAATTCTGTAATATTCAATAAAATCTATTAACATGTGTATTATGTGTTGGTTAAAATACAATATCGGAAGGGTAAAAAAAAAAAACTTATGAAAAATTCCGTTCCTGATGCGCTGTATTTCAAAACTCCAAGTCAACAGCTAAGAAGCTATTTTATGATTTGAAGTACTGATTTTCCCTCGTAGTTAAATAGTACACATTAGAAAGGGTACCACTTGAATGAAATCCAAACATAATCATTCGGATTATAGTCAATTTTTCATCCGTTCTTTGTATTTATTGGAAGTGTGATTTTCACTGACCCGATGGTTAAAATTTTCCATTTTAAATACCAAGTCTTTTTTTTTTCACGATCATTTATAAGGCTCACGCCAAGTACTGAAAGTATTCATCGACTTTAGTTTCTTAATTTTTT
This sequence comes from Acanthosoma haemorrhoidale, assembly GCA_930367205.1. Classification (NCBI taxonomy): domain Eukaryota; kingdom Metazoa; phylum Arthropoda; class Insecta; order Hemiptera; family Acanthosomatidae; genus Acanthosoma; species Acanthosoma haemorrhoidale. The sequence goes on along the minus strand of OV884011.1, from coordinate 14,557,120 downwards.
ATTTCTTCAAAAAAATATAATTTAGTGCATAGTAAAGACAAAAAAAAAAAACTGGCCATAATATCGCTTTAAGTAAAGTAAGAATTTAAAGGTAAACCCATCACGAACTATATTAAACATTAGGGTAACTATGAAGTCATCCATAATTATGGAGCATGGAATGCTATGAGGTTCGAACGACGGTAGTACCCCCCCCCCTAGACAAATAAGTGACTGTGAACTGTAACCGGTTTATAATTACAGATTTTTATTTAGAAGGATTTAACCACAAACAGTGTTACTAAACTATCGAAACCGCTACCGCACTCTGGTAGAAAACAGTTCTCTTCCCATCTTTTCTGCCGATATAAATATATTTTTTCTGCCTGATCTCCTATCGAGGAGTCCATCATTGAAGAATGTAGGTTAAAAGCATTTAATCTAGCGTAGCCCAAGTTACAAGAGATCTTTTTTAGACTAACACAACTGGCGAGGAGCGCACAAAAGAAACAAGAATAGGACTGCTGTGGTATTTCCCAACACACTCAACAATCCGATGATAGACCAATTGGAATGTACACGATACAGGTATGAGTCCAATAATTTAGTTTTTTTTGGTCCAAATATATATTCACGTGAGCGCATTCTGTAAAGAACAAAATAAACTCAATTTCCAATATATAATTGACCGGTATCGTTACACTTGCGAAAACGATTTCAATGAATTTTCCACATTTATTTTTCTTCACTATACATAGAAAATAAATTACTAATCTACAAAGTTATACTTCAGCCAATCTGGACTAGAGCTATGGGGGACAGCAAAAAAGTCGAACATCAAGCGCATCCAATCCTTTCAATCAAAAGTCCTGAGAACAATAGTATATGCCCTATATTACGTCGGCAACAAAACCCTTCATAAAGATCTTAATGTACCATACATTCTCAAACTCGTCCCGAAGTTCATGAAATTCCATAGTAACCTATCCAACCACCCTAATCACCTAGCACAGTCATTGCACTGCACCACTCATCCCTATAATCCTCCTACAAAGCTGAAACGGCAGTGACCTCGTGACCAGCTATAACTGCGTGTCAGTGGGAGTCTTGGCAACGGCCAGTTTCTCCAATCATGTCCTGAGCGTATGTGGCTCTCGCGCTCTTTGTCAGCCTCGACTGGCTCGTATCCGGTGACGCGCCTTTCGGAGGAGTGTGGGCTCTTCCTCTTTCGCATGTGAGGAAGGTGACACCCATGTGGATTCGGGAGGTCTCTGGGCTGTTTGTAAATATTGTATGAATGAGCGAGTGAATGAAGAATTGTAAATATGGTATGAATGAGAACATTTATCTCAATTACTTATTGTCTAATAAGGCAGATTGTAATTTTAGCACAATAAAGAAGTTGTAAAAAAAAAAAATTTAATTCCACCACGATGCTATGAATGTTGTAACGTGATGCGCGTGACGAAGGCATTTTTAAAACCAAATGAGTTGAATATTTCCAACCACATCGCATGCGTTAACCAGTCCAACTAAAAATGGAGGCAGCCGACCATCGGACCAAATAGTGAATCATCGTTTATCGGCTTAGATAGGGCAATTGAGCGAGGAGGTATTCCCCAATTCAATTTGCGCGGATTCCGCCGAAGCGTCGCAGGAAATGGGACCGTCAGGATGTGGGATAGAGGCTGTATGTGGGACAGGGAAGATATAGGGGATGGAGACAGACTGACGGACACAGGAGAAAGACCACTCTCTTCCGGAGGAGGGGCTCCCATGACCAATCTGTAATCGCGTTCGTTGACCCGTTCCTGGTCACTACCCCGATATATCCTTTCATCCCTTACCTGTCTCATTGTCGCTTTTTAATTGCCGATTCCGAAGGGACTGGTTTTACTTTCGTTCAAGGCTGCCTCTATATTATTCTATAGTGGTTGCTAAAGTGATTAAATTGATTCGAAATTCCTGAGGCATATTCCACAGCTCCTGTCGACATCGCATTTCTTAGGCTAGTAATATTCACTGTCTTATGCTCGCGGACAAGTTATCGATATACATTCATGGAAGTTCACAGCTGCGAGGTTCTTTGGTAAATGACTCCACCATCCTGCTTTTCCTGAGTACGCAGTAAAGGCGTGTCCTGACACCTATTGGTCACGATTTGTACTGCAATTTGAAGTTCAGCCATTGTTTGTTTATATCATGGAAAGCCATTTTAATTATTTGAGATTTAAATTCCTTTATTGTGCTATAATTACAATCTGCCTTTTATAAGGCAATAAGTAATTAAGATAAATGATCTCATTCATACAATATTTACAGTTCATCATTCACTCGCTCATTCATACAATATTTACAGACAGCCCAGAGACCCCCCAAATCAATAATAACTAAATAAATAACCTTGCGCAGTGGCATTATTGTAACCGATGAAGTTCTACTGAGGTGCAATTATTGCTTATTGAAAACTTTTAATTATTAATATCCGGTTGTCATTTTTTATTGTCGTACAGTCGAAAAACAAGGCTGCGTATTTTTCATTGGTAATACGTATAAAGCCAGGTTTAATAGGTTTTTTATGTCAATATTTTAGGTTTCACTCTAAACGTTTCATCACTCTCAATCGTTTTTTTTTTTTTAGGTGTGGTTACCGTGGAAACTGATGTATTGTATGCTGCCTTCCGTTAATGTGACTTGAACATACTTGATGATTATCTGAAGACGTGCATACAGTACACAGAGTGGCTTATAGTACCTTTCTCATTTTTGTATAATTGACTTGACAGAAATCGTTTTTGTAGTATCAATAATGTGATTTCGTTTGAACAAGCCTGCATTAATCCATTAATAACCGCCGCCTAGACGTGAAATATGTTGACTCTGTTGCCCTGCGAACTACTCTCGTTAACGGGGAAATTTTCCCTGTTCGGCGTTCGTTGTTACAGTCGGATTCTGCTCTGTTCATTCGCAGTCAATACCCGGCTGGAGGCGAACAGCAGACGACTCTCCAGCGAACCATAGCCTACCAGATGTCAGATCGCTTCATGTAACTGTAGACCCTGGATCCGGAAGAGTGGCATGATATGTTCCGCTAACAGGAGAACAATACGGCACGTGCTGTCTTCCCACGGACCCTGACGCATCCTCGGCGATTCTCAGTTAGGCACATCTCAACACAACTGCCTCAAATCTTAAAGGCTTTGATAATCCACATATCGATCCTATTCACTGTAGAGGCCAATGGATCATCGAACCATACTTGCAGGCATATGAACACTTGAGATTTTGTTTACATCAAGTATAAACTAAATTTTATAAAGAACATCGAGCCGCAAACAAAATGTAAATAAGTATAACGTGAATATTAGACAAAACTATTGAAATCTGCTGAAACCTGTTAAATAGATAATTTATACTGCTGGCCAATTCAATATTTTTTGTCGTATCCTGCAAATTATCCTGTCTTCAATGTATCCTTGACCATGGAAAAATAACTTTACAACGTAAGTAGTTTTTGAGCTTATTTGAGTTTTTTGGGAAATCGTGAATACCTTACAATGTAAGTAGTTTTTGAGCTTATTTGAGTTTTTGGGAAATCATGAAAACTTTACAACGTAAGTAGTTTTTGAGCTTATTCGAGTTTTTTGGGAAATCATGAAAACTTTACAACGTAAGTAGTTTTTGAGCTTATTCGAGTTTTTTGGGAAATCATGAAAACTTTACAACGTAAGTAGTTTTTGAGCTTATTTGAGTTTTTGGGAAATCATGGAAGTTGTGAAATAGAACAGACTTTATCTCTAGTTTGATTTAAAAGTTTGAGATCAAATTGGCAGATTATAAAATTATTGTTGGTAACAATTATCCCTGTTCTCAGGACATGATGTTGAAATATATCGTCCTTCAATATATGAACGCAGAAATTACTTTTCATGTCGGATTGTTATTTTTTTCTGACCAACATTTTCATCTCAACACTATCTATGTTACACTTATGTATGTAAAGAAAGTGTACTCTCTTTAATTTGAATTTGCCACCCTGCTTCTACTGACCACCACTAGATGGAGCTATCAGCAGTATTCCAAAAAGTGAGATGATATAGAGAAGGTTATATTAAGTAACAAAAGTTGTGAATTGAGAAGTAATAGTTATAAACTGTAATTGTCGTTTCTTTGTTTACAGGTAAGATTGTGTAAGTAATATGAATAATTGTTATAATATAAAATATAGTGAATAAAATTGCTTGCTTTATTTACAGAGAAACTGATTTCAGTTTATTTACCCCACCTTCAATAGTTGTCTTACATATATACCTATAATAACTATTAAAGAGCAGATGATTAGTAGATGAACATTTTTGAAGATATTGAGATGTCATGCGTGTTTGGGAATTCCCTGTTATCTACAACAAGCTACAGCTAAGTTGACAAGAACTAAACACTTTTAATAATCAAACTACAACATCGTGTAGAAAAACTAATAATTGTGTAAAGTAGAGACAAAGAGCAAACTAACAACTTTAAAGCTGATTTTTATCGATTTCACTGAGTTTTCTCATTTGGTACACTATTTTTAATAATACCTTTTCTTTTCTTGATATCAAAAAAAGCTTTTTCCTGTCGGTATGTAATTTTTCAAGAGTAATACTGAGTATATAATTATATTTGTCAGTTCTCTGTAGATTCTATGTTTTCCCTCATTACAAAATGATATTGACTGCCGAATCCCTGCTGCGATGGAGTGCGGGATAATTGAGTTGGGATGATCGTTGGTGTTCGATCGAGGGCGCCATTTCACGGTTTGACCGCCACAACAGAAATACAGATTATTTAGTCTAACGGCACCCTCCTTCCTCTCTTCTCTTCTCTCCTAGGGACAATTTCTTCACTGGCTCGAAAACGGTCCTCCGGTCACATCCGCGCTCTAATCATGTCTTCCGCCGACCCACTTCGCCCCCCCCCGCCACTGTCACCTCGAGGGAAATTCTTAATTGTTTCAATATTGCCGCCGTCGGTGTCAAATAAAAACTTCAAGTTCTTAAGGTAGTCAAGAAACCAGTGAAAGTTTTCGCCAGGTCAAACAGCACAATATTTCTTACCGAATGGAAAGGCTTTCAAACAAGTGCTATTATGCTCGACTCCCTGAATTATTCCGATGCATGTCGCTTAAAATGAAATAGCCACAAGTATGAAGAAAAATAGTTTAAGAAAGTTGGATCCGTTACACCTTAACATTTTAAAAATCACCATGTGTATTTGTCTGCCTTTATGTTCTACAATACTTATCAACGACCCAAAATGGCATATTCCATAAGCCCTTAAATGATGATTAGTTCTTTGTAACACTTAAATGAAGTCTGACCCTAATGTTTAATAAAAACTCACGAGATTTTAACGTTATTTAATATTTAACTTTATGGATTTATCCCCTGAGGTTAAAGACCCATTAAAGACGGTCAAGAATAAAGAATTTTAATGATGTTCCAAAAAATAAATCGCGTATTTAATGTTCAACCCTGACAATTTCAATTATTTTTGGTCAATATTTAAACTACTCCCATTTTTTTTTGTTTAAATGGTGTTCGACCATTTCTATATAATTTTAAAAGGGATCCGTATTAATTATGTAAATTGTATGAAGGTATTATAATCTGTCAACATTAAGAGTTGAAACATTTAAAACCAATTGCTAATTGCCAATTATTGAATAAATTAACTGCCTAAAATCCGACCCACATTGAAACTTTATATGACTGAGTACCTACTAAATATTAAAAAATAGAAATATGTATTAAAAAATTGGAATTAAACGTACGTTAAAAAATAGGTGTAACTCAATTTTGTTTAATCGATGACTGGATCAATTATTTTACAGTTTACAGTTCCTCGTAATAGTCATAGAATATACACCCATCTGGACTATAAGTTAAGGGCTCAGTCGAACTTTGCTGCCAGTTATCAAGAGTTTCTTAATCATGCCCAGTATTTTCTTCGACATCCGCAGCATCCGAATAGATCCCAGCGTCCTTCGCGACAAAACCATTGCACAAGACACATATATCTCCCTCACCTAGGAATAACCCAGATGGTTTACAGCAGCAGCATGAGTGCACAAAGAGCTCTTACACAGGCCGAGTCAGTTTGTAACGTTATCAGTGACAGACTGGGCATGTTAAACATCAGTGTAAACGCCTGGAAGACCGACTGCGTAATCTTCTCCCTCCAAAAGGGGAAAAAAAGCCTTGCTAAATTCATATAGTATAGGAGGGCAAGAGAACTCACCGGCTTTCTCAATGCACTATCTGGGTATAAAAATGGATAGGCATCTCCATTTATCTACCCATTTTAGAAATAAAATAGAAAAAGTACGACACAGGTCTTACCGGCTATCGCAATTGCTAACTTCACACAACCTGTCGCTTCGTCTCAAACTGATGATATATAAATTTGTCCTCCGGGCAGCTCTGCTGTACGGTGCCCCGCTATTTACCCACTTGACTGACAATACAGCCAAATGTCTCCAACATTTCCAGAATGGGATCATGCTAAAAGTGGTACGACATACCTCTCTCGAGAGGTTGAAGAACGCTGACCTGCACCCGTTGCTTGGTGTGCCGTCGGTGGGTGAGTTCATCCGCCGGAGACACATTAAGTTTTTTGACTCGTTGCAGCACCTGACAAACCCAGTGCTTAACACTATGAACCCACCACCCTTCCCGCATCGATGGCAGCAGACTGTCGGAGAAAAATTTGGTTAAGAATTAGTATGTAAGGTTTAAGTTTGATCAAAAAGGTGAGCCCCATCACCTTTATTAGAGTCAGTTTAGTCCAGTCACGTATAATGTGTATCATTATACTTGTTTATTCATTATGTATTTTTTATAAAATAACAGAACCTGTATATAATGTAGCGATGCTATAGGAAATACAAAAATAATTTGTAAATAAATTCACCTCAGGATATAATTATCTGTGAATTTAAAGGGGCTATGGGGAAAAAAAACCAAGATAAAATCTTCCATGGAGTGATTCGCACACATGTGTGGTGGACGCAAATAGTTTCTTGGTTTATTATAATAATAATTTATTATCAAACAAAATCCGAAATCATCTAATAAATTTATGAGAAATATCGATTTTTACTGCTGTGTGAATATGCTTTACAAATTAAATTGAAAAAAAAAAGAATTTCTGAAGAATGGGAATTAAAAACGTCGAAGGCGAGATTGCCAATCAGAATGTTGTCGGTTCAGTGCCCACTCGGAACCAAAAAAAAAAAAAATTCTGTTCCGGAAGGATTAGTGTGAGTTCAAAGGCGACGAGGCGGTCTGTTTCACGCTGGTTTTTTTTTGGTTTATTACATTTCATCGAGAGTCGGCTGATGGAGAATATAACCCCATCATCATAATTGCTGAGCCCGAAAAGTGAGGAACTCTACTCTGTTTATTTGTCCAATTGATCTACGTTAGCACTAAAAAAAAATCATTCGATAAATCTAAAATTTCACAGTATCACCGTTTAATTTAAAGTCTCCGTCAAAAAAATCACCTAGAAGTTTTTGAATTTCGCGAGAACAGCAGGTCTTACATTTACAAAAAGGCTCATAAATTCAAATTTTACTAAAAAAAAATATTAATATTGAATTATATGTTTAATTAAAATAAAAAACAGCAACAAATTAATTTTTAAACTAAATATATCCAGCGGAGGCAGACCAAGAGCACGAGAGCCACAGACGCTCAGGACATGATTAGAGAAACTGAACATTGCCAGGACTCCCACTATCACTTAGTTATTGCAGGTCACGAGGCCACTGCCGTTTTAGTCTCCGAGGAGGATTATAGGGGTGAGTGGTGCTATATGACTGTGCTAGGGAATTAGGGTGGTTGGATAGGTTACTAGGGAATTTTATGAACTTGGAAGGGATGAGTTCAAGAATATAGGGTATATTCAGATCATTGTGAAGGGTTTTGTTGCCGACGTAATAAAGGGCATTTACTATTGTTCTTAGGACTTTTGATTGAAAGGATTGGATGCGCTTGATGTTCGACTTTTTTGCTGTCCCCGTAGCTCTATTCCGTATGTCCAGATTGGCTTAAGTATAACTTTGTAAATAAGTAGTTTGTTTTCTATTGAGAGATGGGATGTCCTTCGAAGTAGTCTGTACAGTTGTCCAAAGCGTCTGTTTAGTTTTTGTCTTTTTAGCCTCGTGTGTGGGTTCCATGTCAGTATTTTGTCGAGATGGAAGCCTAAATACCGTACTGTCTCAGACACAGGGAGAGGAATTGAATTTAGAAAGACTGGCGGACAGGACAAAGTTTAAAATAATATTCAAATACGGTTTTGTTTGAATGGTAACTTCTGATACCACTTTTTTTCCTAAACACAGTGAAAAAGTTTTTTTTGGCGGGGAAGGTTCCCACCAGCGTGACGTGACGTGGAGAGTGTAAGCTTTCATCTGACACCTCTCCTAAGCGAGTGATTTTTCTTTTTTTTCCTTTTTGTGACCAAACACAATAAATAGTAAATGGCTGAACCTTACACGGCGTTTAGGTCCGGTAGGAGAAAAAATGGTCTGTACACCGGCCGAAAGTGGGTGGCATTGTACTGGGTTATAGAGTCTTCTTAACTTACTTATCCCAATTTATTCAAACCCTGAAACTTTCTCTTTAAACTTACAGCACGCGTCTCACAAATATCAACAACAACTTTATTATGATAAAATTAGAATCTGGCTCATTGGGCAATATGTAATTGTGATAAATGTTTTCATTCATACCATATTTACAATTTTCATTCACTCGCTCATTCATACAGTATTTAATAACAGCCCAAAGACCTCCCAAATCCACATGGTTGTGACCTCACTTGCGTGTGAAAGAAGAAGCGTACTCTTGGGAAGTCCCCCGCGCTCCTCCTCAGTCGCGTCCCCGGATGCGAGCCAGTGGAGGCTGACGAAGATCGCAGAGCCATGATTGAAGAAGCTGGCCATTGCCAGGACTCCCACTGTCACGCATTTATAGCAGGTCACGAGACCCCTTTCATTTCAGTCTTCGAGGAGGATTATAGGGATGAGTGGAGCAGTGCAATGACTGTGCTACGGGATTAGGGTGGTTGGATAGGTTACTGTCGGGTCGTCACTAGGGGGGTGCCTGATCACCCTAACCCTGGTGACAAGTGCGGATTGTTCGAGTTTATAACCTGGACAATCGTTTTATGACGGCGTTACTATCTGACTCCATTTTTGATAGGTATGTGCCCCGACAATGCACTATGTTCAAGAGAAGAGGTGCAGAGGTTTTTCATAAAGAATTAGTCAAGTTTTCGGAAGTCGAGACGAAACCAAGCGTCACCGAGTAAAGGTCGCGAGAGACTAAGCGACTAGTTTACAGGGCTAGAAGCCCGCTTTAAGTACCTAACCAGCCTTGTATACGGAGAGGCTGCAAGGGTTGCTTAGTACCTGCGGTTCCCGCATATGGTGAGGTACCCTGCAGGTCCTAATTACCCAGCCTGCAGGCTGCAAGGGTTGCTTAGTACCTGCGGTTCCCGCATATGGTGAGGTACCCCGCAGGTCATAATTACCCAGCCTGCAGGCTGGAAGGGTTGCTTAGGTTTATGACTGTTTATGAGTGCCAGCTGGTGACCCGTCTCATTTGACTTAGTTGGCTTCCGCCTTTTATTGCTTAACACATTTACAATGATTTATATTTGTTCATGTTATTTACATTTGTCTATAATACATTTAGTTCATGTTATTTTACTTTTGCTTACAATATATATGCAATAGAGTATATGGTGATTTATCTTATGTAGTTAGCGGTCGCCACAGTTACTATGGAATTTTATGTCCCAAATGTAAAAATCATTTTGATTAGTTCAATCACTATCGATTATCGGGCTAATGTAAATGTTAACTGATGTAAGTTCATGTAATGTTGTAAGTGATATTGTTCCTTTAGAATTACAAAAAATAACGAACAACTTTGTTTTGCTGACACAGTTAAAAAAAGAGGAATTGTATGAGACATATTGAATTAAGAATACACTATAACAGAACATACTTAATGAAATAATCGAAGTAAATAATACAACTAACTGTCATAAACGAATACTTAAATGAATACTTTGTATTTTGTATGTTGTCTGTTTGCATCAGGGCTAGAACAGAACGCGATAACTGCCATTTTTCATTAAATAATTTCTATTTCGTTATATTTTAGTTTATTGATGGTCAAGTGCTCTAATTAAATTCTAAAATGATTTGGGAGCTACAGTTACCAGCCTGAAATCAAATTAACGACTGTCGTTCTTAGAACTTGAGAATGTAATAGTGAATTCTGTCCAGAAAGTGGAATAAAGAATTTCCTAGCATTGACACTCATAGTCCTTAGCGCGACATTTTTTAATATCTCTGACGAAACTCATTGGGTTCGATTAGCCAAACGAGAAATGTTTATCTCCTCCTGACAAATTTTCATAGACCTATAGCTCAATTTTAATCCATAGAAATTCAGTTTCTGAATAAAATATAATTGATAGAATTAGAAATAGTATAATGACACTGCAGTCTTGTCATCCCACCCAGACCCCGACATAGCATCCCATAACCTTCAAAAACACCTTGACGAGATCGAGCATTGGTGCAATCAATGGCGGATCAAAGTTAATGAAGCAAAATGCTCCCACATTACCTTCACCCTTTGTCGCAAGACTTGTCCATTAGTTTATTTTAATTATATTCCTTTCCCTGTAACCGAGACAGTACGGTACTTAGGATTCCATCTCGACAAACGGCTGACATGGAACCCACATACGAGGCTAAAAAGACAAGAACTAAACAGACGCTTTGGACAACTGTATAGACTACTTCAAGGACATCGCATCTCTCAATAGAAAATAAACTACTAATCTACAAAGTTATACTTAAACCAATCTGGACATACGGAATAGAGCTATGGGGGACAGCAAAAAAGTCGAACATCAAGCGTATCCAATCCTTTCAATCAAATGTCCTGAGAACAATAGTAAATGCCCCTTATTACGTCAGTAACAAAACCCTTCATAACGATCTTATTATACCCTTACATTCTAGAACTCATCCCTTCCCAGTTTATGAAATTCCACAGTAGCCTTTCCAACCACCCTAATCCTATAGCACAGTCTTTGCACTGCGCCACTCATCCCTATAATCCTCCTCGGAGACTGAAACGGCAGTGGCCTCGTGACCTGCTATAATCGCGTGTCAGTGGGAGTCCTGCCAATGGTCAGTTTCTCCTATCATGTCCTATTGTATGAATGAGCGAGTGAATGATGAACTGTAAATATGGCATGAATGAGATCATTTATCTGTATTATTATTGCCTTATGAAAGGCAGATTGTAATTATTGCACATTAAAGAACTAAAGAAAAGAAATAGTACCACCATCGATATATATAGTTCTGCCATTTTCCAGGTATACTAAGGGAAATAGAAAATACAAGCCCACCCTGCAATGGACGGGGATGGAAAAATAACGGTATGCAGTCCAATGAAGCCTTCAGTTGTAAAGGAGCAGTCTGTCGAAATGTCGGAGACTTTACTGCATATCTGAGATTGGATCCAATTAAAATCTCCAATTGTTATGTTGTTTCAAACTACATATAATTATAAAAAATCATTAAAATCATATCATTTAATTTTTTTGCAGACATTGTTTGATATATAGACATGAAATATTCTCCCTTGATGCCCCTACGATCCTAAAAATGAAAAAAACTCCCTTAAAGGACTGTTTGACCTAGAATCAGTGCCGGCCCTTAATCATGGAAAGTAACAAGTTAAAATGTTAGGGATGATGCAAGAGAATTTCAATGTTATTGGATTAACTTCATCATAATTTTTTTTTTTTCTTTCAAAACCTCTTTATTAATAATATATATACAATGACAAAAATAAATAAATAAATTTGGAATTACAGCTGCCTCCTCGTGCTGCATTCGCAGATGCATATTAAGGAGTGCATAAAATATAATACTTTCAGATTGTTGTTAATAAGTCCAATACACATACACTCACTAGGTGATGAGGCTCACCTTCAGCTTGCGACCGTGGAAAACACTAACACTAAAACCTAAACCTAGAACCTAAGACTAAAGCATTCCAGCCGCGACAGCGTCCTGCCATCGATGGGGGAACGGAGCGGGGGTTATCGTGTTAAACACCGGGTTTGTCAAGTATTGCAGGGAGTCGAAAAATTTGATATGTCTACGTTGGATGAATTCATCCACCGTAGGCAGCTCAAAGATCTCGTGAAGCTCACTGTTGCTCCACTGCTCGAATGAAGTACCTCTGACCACTTTCATCAGTATACCGTAAACTTTGACTTAGTAATATTTATAGCATTTGCCAATAAGAGACCGCCATTGTAGTAAGTTAAATGTGCCCTATAATTGTGTGATTTAACTTACTCAATTTACTTTTTTGTTTTCATCCACATGGCAATCTAAAATTTCTGTGATCCCATTTATTCATTTGTTCCATATTTACAGTTCCGCATTCACACAGCATTTACAAATATACATATAGCCCAGAAATGTTTTGAATCCGCATGTGAAAGAGGGAGCCAATCTTCCGAAGATCCCCAAGTGCCTTCATCGGATATGAGAGTGTGTGGATATAACTAAGAGCGTGTGAGCCACAGATGTTGAGGATACGATTGGAGAACCTGGCCGTTGCCAGGACTCCCACTGTCGTGTATTTAAAACAGGTCAGGAGCCCCTGCTGCTTTTATCCCCTGACAGGATTATAGGGTTGGGTTATAAAGGGGGTTAACTATTGTTCTCAGGGATTTTGATCGGGAGGATTGGATGAGCTTGATTGACCGTGATGAGGTATAATAATTGAATTCGTACTTACCGATGAGTGCTGACTCCCATCGCCTGCTAGTGCTTCCCTGGTGTCGTTGCCTTCTAACTCTGCGGACGTGGTTTCCGTCGTTACGTCGTACTGCTCTGTACCACTCCCACTCTCAGTAGACTCCTCCCCCATACCTCGCTGTAACAATACAATACATAAAGTAAAATGCCTATAATAAAATATATTACATAAAGTACAATTAAATGTATTAAATCCTTCAAGAAACAATGCTTGACAAAATAAAGTGCGCAAAATTCAATATTTTTATTGAATTATAAAGTAAATAGGATAGGGTTATTTATGGAATAACACATCGGGCAAATGGCCTCTACGACTTTGCTGGCACATACGCACTCTTTTGTCGAAATTTTCCATGACCATTTGGCATAAATGTGGTTGAATTTCGTTGATGCAGCGTTGAATTTCCTCTTTTAATGCACGGGTTGATGTGAGCTTGTTGACATACACCTTTGACTTGAAATAACCCCATAAAAAGAAAACTAAAGGTGTTAAATCACACGATCTAGGGGACCAATTCTGATCACCGAAACGAGAGAGTACACGACCTTGAAATGTCTCATGCAGTATTTGAATTGTTTCATGGGCTGTATGGCATGTGGCACCATCTTGTTGAAACCACATATTGGCCACATCAATTTCATCCAATTTCGGCACAAAGAACTGTGTTATGGATTTTCAACAACACTCTCACGCACTGCTTCGATATTGACATTTGAACGGCTTGTTTTTGGACGACCAGTGTGTTTAGTGTCTCCAACTGATCCAGTCTCCCTAAATTTTTCAATTAATCTCTTCACAGTTGATGAAGTCAAAACCCTATTCCGACCATATTTTAAATACTTCATAGATTTTAATTTTTAAGATTATATCCCAGGCTTCTTATCGAATTCATTAACGGACGACGTTTCTCCAATGTGATATAAACAGGCTTCTTCCAATTATGCAAGGACCTGATGCAGACATACGTAGTACGTCGACTAACATAAATTTCATGATATTTATTTTTATTCCTCAATTAAAATAGAAAAACAAATATTTTCCAAGCAGAAAGTGGCACAGGTGACAAGAAAGGATGTAATGCTGCACTTTTTGGGAAGGAGTCTGAAAGTTGGGGATATAAGTGCTTGTGTTTCGGGAGTAGACTGATCGGCAGGGAATCCGAAAGAAGATTAATAGTTTGGAAGAGGCATGAACCGAAGAAATATTATGGACATAAAGAGGGTAAGATCTACCCTAACTCGTCGTAGAGGCGAGAGAGCACCGTAGAGTGCCGAAGACATATCTATCGAAACAGTTCAGGATTCACTTATCCCTGAGTTATACTGAGAAACTTCGATATATCGCACAGCTGTAGTCAAAGTGAGGGAGGAGACAAGTACTTTAAGACAAACTTAAATTCATTATAATGTATATTAGCCTAGAAAAACCACGAGTTACTTAGATATGCTCCCATAGAAGGGTTTGCAAATTTGAAAAAAAATAAAGGAGGAATTTATTTGAAGTCATCAGTATAATTGAAGTAGGAATAAAAAAAAAACTTTAAGAGAAAGATGGAGTTTGAGTTGTAAATAAATTTTAGTTAGCTATTACAAAATTAAAGTCCCCAACCAGACTGATTATTTCAAATAAATTGGAAACACTTAAATAGTATTTTGTAATATAATTAATCCTGTCAGTATGAATGAAAGGATTGGAATCAACCAGGCTTGCATATTTGTGAAAATGAAGATCTATCGAAACTCCACGAAAAAATTGTGACTTCACTAATTCACTAATTGTGAATTAACTTATTATAAGGATAGAAAATACAATCCATAAGTCAATATTAAAATTTATAACCAAATAGGTGACTGCAGTCCTACATTGAAATTAGTTTTAAGTGTTAGAATGTTCCAGAAAGTCGAATCCTAAAGCAGCCGGAAAATAGGTTACAGCTGCTTGGAGCTGTTTTTTCCCCTTTTCTTCGGGGGTGCAGTGAGGTACAATTTAAATCCTCCCTCCAGTGGAACGGAAAGAGTGCAGTGGTGGGATGGCAGGGTGGTGACCCCCTAATGGAAGCTATTACCCGCTCTATCGGCCAGCCTGTCATCTGCTCTTCCTAGTCCGCGTGACAGGGTCAAAGCCGTCATACTCTTTAATAGGGAACAGTCTTAGAGTTCTTGAGATCTTTCCTTTGAGGTGATCGTTCACTTGAATAGAAAATGCTCATTAGTAGGTTGTGGAAATTATTCACTAAATTTCAAATCCAAAGGTACATTCCTGAAAACCTTAAAATATACTTTACAGTAATTTCAAAGATATTCCAAGAAATAAAGTTTTAGGATTCAATAAAAGAAATCGGGTATTAAACAGGTACCGGGTTCATTAGGTTTTCTTATTAATGTATAGGTTACTAGCGATTTTTATTCACAGTGATGGTTTAACTAATAAAATGAACTACTTTTGATAAAAAATATAAAGTAGTTTTCTCCCTCTATATATACACTGCTCACAAAAAGGGGTGCACTTTCAAATATGTATTTGCTTCCTAATAAAATGAATTTGGCTTTCAATTCTTTTATGATTGATGTTAAACGTTCTCTTTGATCTTAGGGCCTATAAATATGAAGGGGAAACCTAATAAATATTAAACAATTAAATTATACAGAAATCACGAACTGATCACGAAAAAAAAATTCTGGTTAATACAAATATTACGTTTTAGCACCGGATAATTCCTCTGGCTTAAATTTCAGCTTCAGGTCTTCAAGGCGTTCGTGTAAGTTGACCTGCCGTCGTACACGTCTGCCAAGCCCTTCCCACTTGTGGTCTGCAGGATTTCAATCCGGGCTACAAGCTGGCCCCCTCAAAGTCCGTATTCCCACATCATTGAGGTATTTACCACCACAAACTTTGCTACGTGTGATAGCGCATTATCCTGCACGAAAACGGAATTTCGCCAATAAACAGTGTAAAAGCGATCGGCATTAAGAGAAGGCAACCCAAACCCTTGCCGTCCGACGATCTTTTTTACATTGACGTCTTAGCTTTATATTTGCTTCTTACCGATGAATCTCCACGGGGATTGCAGGAGTCCAAACAAAAAAGGCCTTATCTTCAAACGTGTATCGGATGATCGTTATTCCTCTGTATGTTCTACGATGACTCATAATAGTCGAAGGTGCTTTCGACAACACCTAGAAATGTTTTGGTTACGGGAAGTACAAAAAACCCCAGGAAAACGACGTTTTAAACTTTTAAAAAACACACCATTAATTGAACTCTCCCAGTGATATACTGGTTACAAATATTACATTTTAGTATCGGATAATTCCTCCTCTAGCTGGAATTTCAGCCTAAGGTCTTCAAGGCAAGCTCGTGTAAGTTGACCTGCCGTCGTACACGTCTGCCAAGCCCTTCCCACTTGTGCTCCGTAGGATTTCAGTGGACAACGTAGATCTCACCAGGCCGTCGGTGTACCCCCCTCCGTCCATCTGTTGTATAAAAAAGGAGCGTGACTCATTTGAAAACAGCACATTGCCTCATTCGTTTTCAGTCCAAATAAATTTCTTTTCCCGAGAAAATTCCAAACGAGATCGTTCTCTAGTCAACAATGGCCCTGACACTGTTCTCTGAGGGTTTAAATTCACTTCAGCAAGTCTTATTCTAACAGTTTCTGCATCTATTGCTACTCTCCGAGCTGTACGCAGAAGTCGAGCATTCTCGGTAGCAGTTAAAACCCGATTCCGAAGCGCGTGTCGTACAATAAACCGGTCATCTCTTGCCTCTGTCACTCACAGCTGACCGGAACCGGGAACTGTGTCTGGACAAAACTGTCTCAGAGCACTTGTTTTCCGAACAGCAGTTTCTGCATATCTTTGACCCGTCTCCCACTAAAGCAAGAACACGGTCTACTTGCTCGACCGTCAAAACCTTTTTTTAAATTAAAATTAAAAATTTTAATTTTTAGATATCAGTAACACAAGAAATCACAATAGTGAACGAAATTGATAACAGTTTTAGTTTTTGTTTACTCAATAACATAAAGGATTAAATCAGGTAAACAAAGTACGTGTACCCACATCATTGAGGTATTGCAAAAAAAAACCTTGCCACGTGTGGCTGCGCATTATCCTGCACGAAAACGGAATTTTCGCCAATAAATAGTGTAAAAGGGATGAGGTACTCCTAGATAATTTCTCTAGCTCACATACAGCTTGGCATTAAGAGAAGGCTTGTTCTTTTATTAAAAAGAAAACGAGTCATTACCCTTCAAAATTTTTTTTAAATTAAAGAATGAACTTTAACTTAATTTTAATTAAAACCTTCTATTTGTTCTGCATGACACTGCAGCTTTACTAAATAGTTTAGGTGCATCTTAGATATCTAATCCTTGGCTGTTGCTAAAACAGATTTTATTCATACTGTTACGTCACTGCTGTTTATCTGAAGAATGGGTGCCTAGCTTCAAGTGACCAAAGAATCAGCATTAAAGAGCAGCTTGCGTAGAATGACTACGAGAGTTATTATTCTTAACGAAGGTGAAAAGCGTTAAGAATGAGTGATCTTTAGTAGAATAAGCTAAAATATATTGTTGCTGATGGAGGTAGAGATGTGTGCGAAACAGATTAGTTAGACAACTTTACAAGGTTTGTGAGACTGAAGAGTATTCAAAACGTATGTACAGTCATTTTAAGAGATCTATGATTCGGTCTTGTGTCTTGAATCAGGTGAAGTTCGTTTTTTCAGATGAATCACAAACAGTTTGATGGCTTAGTATTGGTTTTTTTGTTATAAAAAAGTTTAAAATGACGTTTTCCAGGTTTATTTTTTTTAAATTCCCGTAACCAAAACATTTCGAGGTGTTGTCGAAAGTATCTTCGACAATTACGAGTCATCGTAGAACATACTGAGGAATAACGATCACCCGTTTGAAGATAAGGCCTCTTCTTTTGGACTCTTGTAATCCCCGTGGAGATTTATCGGTAAAAAGCAGATATAAAGCTAAGACGTAAATGCAAAAAGAGCCTCGGACGGCAAGGACTCGGATCAGCGACCATCAGCTTCAGGTTGTTAACGATCGATGAACCCTGACTGGCTAACAAACCGAAACACAACAGCATTTTCTGTATATTCTCTAAAGGCTATCCCATCATACCCTGAATCTACCTGTCTATGCAGCCTTATTAAAATGTACGACTCACTGGGTTATAAATATGTGCTTATAACTTGGATGGTGTTTATTCACCATAGCTCTAAGTTGTCATCTTCAGTTGCCAATTGACGCTGAGATAAAACTTATAACATATTAATTTAATGTTTAAAACAGCTTCACTCTATGCCAGTATAGTGTGTCTAAATTAATTTTAATGTTATAAGTTTTATCATACCTTCATTTGGCAACTGAAGATGACAGCTTAGAGCTGACGAAAGCATTATTCATGAATAAATACCATATTGTGGATAGGCGGAATATTTATCATCTAACTTATCAAGGCCTGCAAATAGAAGCAATTGATGAATTCATCAAGAAGTAATTTGCCAAATATCATCACAATTTGCAATAGACAGAAAGAGCGATTGAATACGTCATAGATTTTAACTTTCAAGATTATATCCCAGGCTTCTCATTGAATTTATTAAAAGGAAACGTTTCTCGTATGTGATATAAACAGACTTCTTCCAATCATGCAAGGACCTGACGACGTAGTACGCCGATTAACATAAATTTGATGATATTTATTTCTATTCCTCAATTAAAATAGAATTCAAATATTTTCCTAGCAGAAAGTTGCACAGGTGCCAATAAAGGAATATGTACAATAAACCGGTCATCTCTTGTCTCTGTCACTCACAGCTGACCTGAACCGGGTCTGTGTGTGGACAAAACTGTCTCAGGGCACTTGTTCTCCGAACAGCAGTTTCTGCATATTTTTGACCGGTCTCCCACTAAAGCAAAAACACGGTATACTTGCTCGACCGCCAAAACCTCTTTTAAATTAAAATTAAAAAAAAATCTTTTGCTAAATTTTTAGAGATTAGTTACACAAGAAATCACAATAGTGAACGAAATTGATAACAGTTTTAGTTTTTGTTTACTCAATAACATAAAGGATTAAATCAGGTAAACAAAGTCCGTATACCCATATCACTTGCTGCACTTTTTGGGAAGGAGTCTAAAAGTTGGGCATACAAGAGCTTGGGTTTTGGGAGTAGACTGATCGGTAGGGAATCTGAATGAAGATTAATAGTTTGGAAGAGGCATGACCCGAGGAAATATTGTGGACGTAAAGAGGGTAAGATCTACCCTAACTCGTCGTAGAGGCGAGAGAGCACCGTAGGGTGCCGAAGACATATCTATCGAAACAGTTCAGGATTCACTTATCCCCGAGTTATACTGAGAAACTCCCAAAGATCACACAGCTGTAGTCAAAGTGAGGGAGGAGACAAGTAGTTTAAAACTACTTAAATTCATTATAATGTATATTAGCCCAGAAAAATCACGAGTTACTTAAATATGGTCCCATAGAAGGGTTTGCAAATTTGAAAAAATTAAAGGAGGAATTTATTTGAAGTCATCAGTATAATTGAAGTAGGAATAAAAAAAAAAACTTTAAGAGAAAGATGGAGTTGTAAATAAATTTAAGTTGGCCATTACAAAATAATGCAGACATATTATGCCGATTAATAAATTTGGTGATCTTTATTTCTACTGGCAGTTTAATAAGTCTTTATGGCAACAAAATCTACTTTTATCTAAATTCAAGGCGTGTATCATCCATTTCTAAAGCCGATCCCATTGCTCGTGAGTAGAGACACACCCCTTACGCGGGGCTATCCCCATGCTATACAGCAAGAAGGGCGCACCCCCAAGAACTGGGTCAGGAACCCCAGGCCCATCATTGTCTGCGGTGCAGATGTTTTAACGGTCTCCCACCATTCCCAGGAGGCCCCGCTAGCCTGTCCGTCTCCCTCACGTCCATCCCGTCCTTACTGTAAACACTATTAATTCGGTTCTGGGCTGCTTGTATGGAGCACGATCCAGATCAGAGGTACGATAGGGTGTACCGATCGGTCCACAATAACGTCCCGGTATAACTATCACAGGGGCACTTCCCAGGGCCCTAGGTTCATCGCGATCCATCTTTTCATCAGCTGTTTTATACCCTCTGGATAGAATTCACTAATGCTTGAGGAAATTAATTGACCAATGGTGAGTCACCTCGCTGGTTTTATAGAAAGTGAATTAGTCGAGAGTTGCAAACGAGGACTGTGGGAGTTTCCGCAAAGGAGGATATTGCTCTTTTAACAATTAAAAAAAAAATGTAAAGAACTAAAAACTATCCAGCATATTTCTAGCAGTTGTGGAATGTGTCCTTTCGATGGATTGGATATTTCAAAGAAAAACTTTCGTAGAACTTGCACAATACACTTTTTATTAGTTTGATCTAATAGTGTATAAATTGTACCTATTGACTAATGAAGCAAACATGTATAAATGCAATGTAACTAAATATCCATATAATATCATAAATCAAAATCCATTGACTTCTTCAAGATGATCATTGATTGAACTCTGCACCTGAATAGGTTATGGACCACATTTTAAAATTATTACAGCTTTTAACTTTGGCCTAGGTCTGGGTAGAAGTCCAATGGTAAACTATGTCTGTTATGTACTGTTATCGTGTCTTTTATTTGTTGTCGCCATTCAGTTTAAACTGGTATAAGTAAAAAGCTTTTGCTTCCTTTGAGAGGGACAGCAATTTCGGAAATTCGGGTTTGGTATTTTCTTTCTTTATTGTAAGTCTTCGTGCGAATTTCTTCTATTATTAGTGACCTGCTATAAATGCGTAACAGTCCTGGGAATGGCCAGCTTCTCCAATCATGTCCTGAGCGTATGTGGCTCTCGCGCTCTTGGTCAGCCACCGCTGGCTCGTATCCGGTGACGCGGCTGACGGAGGAGCGTGGGGGACTTCCCAAGACTCCGCTTCCTCTTTCGCACGCGAGGGAGGTGACAACCATGTGGATTTGGGAGGTCTCTAGGCTGTTTGTAAATATTGTAGGAATGAGCGAGTGAATGAAAATTGTAAATATGGTAAGAATGAGATCATTTATAACAATTACTTATTGCCCAAAGAGGCAGATTGTAATTTTATCATAATAAAAGTTGTTGTTGAATTTCGATTATTAGTTTCTGCCCTCCGCTGAAGTCCTTTAATATTTCCCCCTCCTTCATTGGACGATAATTACATGGTAAATCTGACTACTCAGTCTCATAACCAAATTTAAATTTACGTTATCATACAGCCCACTCCTGGGACACAAGATCTTTACACCCCTTCCCACAGAAGCATTCCACTGTTCTTGCTCGCTCCACCGATCTCTGGAATTCTCTCCCTCTTATTATCCGTCATGCTTCATCCTTACGTACTTTTAAAACATACTCCAACAGTTCATTACCACTCTGAAAAAGGCTTGCTGAACCAGGATCTTTGTATAATTTTTGCTATTATTGTTATTTTTAACTGTAGGCGATTACTATTATTTAACTGTTTCGTCGAGAAAGCCGTAAACCGCTACTTTTTAAAAGAGTAACCATTAATGCTATGGATTTAGTTTTATTAATATTATTTTTTCCTCGCATTTTTTTTTGTTTTAATTTAATTTTATTACATTTTTTTCTTATTTTGGGATTTATTTAATAAAGTGATGTACTTTTTCTTCTTTGTTGTCCAGAGCTGTATTCATTTGTGCATTGTTATTATTGTCTATTGTCCAAGAAGATAAAGATATTTGTTTGTTCCGTTCTATTAGCACAGCTTGTCGATTACGCTGGAGGCAGGTAATTTATTATTTGATACAGCGGTCTATTTTTTTTTGTTGTGAATCTCCATGTGTGGAATGTAGTACGAACTGGTGTCACCTAAACTGTGTTTCCGTCACTCCATGAAATCAGCCCCGACCGTCGCAGATTGCCCCATCACGCAGATTCCTCCTTGTCCATACATCGAGCCAATGATTAGCCTAGTTATGCTGTCTGGACCCATTGTGCCCCGGGATAGTGTGTCAGTAAGGTATAGTCCCTCTTGCTAAGGGACAGTTATGGTCGGGTGTCGTTCTCGATATACCTATGACCGTGGGATCTAAGAGTCAGGCCAAGTTTAAGAATACTCACGAATAAGACGAATTAAGTTACCCCCCCCCCCCCCTCCCTCGACAAATATATCCAGTCATTAATTAATTATAACTGAGTGAATGAGTTTGTTGGGATGTTGGCTTAGGATGATGAAAGATATATGTTAGGTTTTCATCAAATTTATCAATGGACAACAACAAATGGTCTAGTATTTTAAAACCTCCATTAATACATTTTATGAATTTGCAAAGTATCTCGTTGGTCAACCTAAGCCGATTTCCCAATGTAATCTTCAAATAATTTAAGTATATTCACGGCTCTTAACTCTCAGAATACTAATTACTAACGAATTATTTACAGTACTAGCTGAATCAAGAATCAGCTCGATCAAACTTTAAGGGTTCGACAATCAGAAACCTTCACCAATGTAATTCCCTGTTCTGGTATTTTTGGTTCTCGTGTAAAATCTAAATACATTAGAAATTTTAAATGGAGGTGCAATTAGATACGCAATGTGACAGCACGGAAAATAATGCCAAAAATTAAAAATCCCGGTGCCATAATTAACGATGTGTAACTCATGATTTTTACAGTTACAATTACAAAACAATGACGTTTTGTAAAAATGTCATTAACATAGCGTTCACAACTTTAAATAAACTATTCCCTTTTCAGACAGAGGCATTGCAAGGGAACCGGAAAGTAATGTCGTTTTTTCACATTAAATTCAAACATAAATTTTTAACAAGTTATTTTTTTTAATCAATGATTTAATCACCCTCGTTATCAGCAACCTTTTGCCATCTAGTATGCAAATTTTCAATGGCAACTCGATAAAAGTCAATTGGTTTTTGAGCAAAATATCTAGAGATGGTATTTTGGGAGTCATCCAAATTGGCAAATTTTTTAGCGATCAGAATGAATTAAAATTCGAGGGCGCAATATCGGGTGAGTATGATGGGTGAGACTAGAGATGGAAAATGGGTTCTCAATGATAATCCAAAAACGCTTAAGGCAGTGTCTCTCTGTGAACGAATCGTCACGAAGTACACCTAAGCCAGGTTTACATTCCAAAAAGGCGTTTTTGTGTGTTTGGTGGAGTATTCGCGGGGTCGTTCATCGCTAATACCCGGAAAAACTGTGAATGCAGACCTTTTTCAATGCGGAATTGATAAAAATGAATTGGTTTTTGTGCAAAATATCTGGAGATGGTATTTTGGACATCATCCGAATTTTCAAATTTTTAGCGATCGGAATCCGATGGTGCAATATCCGGCGAGTATGGTGGGTGAGGCTGGAGATGGAAAATGGGTCCTTTATGATAATCCAAAAAAGCAAAAGTTAGTGTCTATCTGCGAATGAATCGTCACGAAGTACACCTAAGCCAGGTTTACACTCCAAAAAGGCGTTTATTCGTGTGGTCGTTCATTTTGAAGTGCTGATACCTGGACAAACTGTGCACAATTGGATCTAGTAAATCAATGTTTAATTTTAAGAGTGCTCAGCGATTGCCAACAGAAGGCGCTATTCAAGAGAACTTCCAGACTGGTCTAAACAAAAAATGTCTTCTTTCATCAAACAATTGAGCATGTTTTCGTTACTACTAGCATTTATTAATATCACTACAATACTTATGGAGCGAGTTAAAAGTAGAGTCTCTCCTTTTGGGCTTGGCAATATTAGTCATCTTACTCTGTAATCACTCGGAGCCTTCCGGGAAGGGACGTGAATGTAAACAGCGACAAATTGTCGGTACAGAAGGACAAGAGAGCCGGGTCCATTGTGAGCCGGGCTAAGTAAATAAGACAGGAGCTGTTGTGTGGAGGAGGAGAGTGCAGGATGCGACTAATGCAGATCAGCCATGGGTTTTGTCGGAGGCCGTCGCCCTTGGCACCTCATCCTAAACGGTTCTTCTCTCGGACATGAGATTACGGGGCGAAAAAACAGATGAGAAATTATATTTTCTCATTCCGCCCACGCAACGCCTACCGTTCTCATTCTTCCGAAAACTGTTCCCTTATCCGGCGCTGAAAAACGTCCGGTCACTGCCAGCACTTGAGCAGACGCATGTGCGTAGGGGAAGGTGGGAATTCCTGGCCAATGTTGTGAAATCCTTCTCACCCACATCCTTGAAGCTCACATACTTGGCTGAAGCCATTGAGTACCTTGGGATAACCATAAACATTTTAGGCTACACAGACACAGTACACTTCGCACCTCTCCGGGTGAATGGATGAATTAGCGGAATTAATGGACATCCAATGGCGCAATATCAAGCGAGCATGGTTGGTGTGGCTGGAGATGAAAAATAGGTCCTCTATGATAATCCTAAAATCTCTCTCCACACGAAGTACAGCTAAGCCAGGTTTACACTCCAAAAAGGCGCTTTTGTGTGTTTGGTGGAGTATTCGCGGGGTCGTTCATCGCTGATACCTGGAAAAACTATGAATGCAGGTCTTTACAGTGAACAATTGGATCGAGTAAATCAATCTTTAATTGAAAATTGCCCAGCGATTGTCAATAAAAAAGGCGTTATTCTGCAAGACCCCACTGTGCCTATTTTTTCCGCAAGAACCCTGGAAAAAATTAATGAATCGGGATGGGAGGTATTGCCTCAACCAACATACTCGCCTGATATTGGATTTCCATTTATTCCGATCGCTACATTTTCTAAGTGGCAAGAATTTCAAAATTTGGATGATGTCCAAAATGCCCAGATATTTTGCACAAAAACCAATTGATTTTGATCGATGAGGCATTGAAAATTTGCACACTAGATGACAAAAGGTTGCTATTACGAGGGTGATTACATCATTGATCAAAGACTTGTTAAAAATTTATCTGTTTGAATTTAATGGGAAAAAACGACATTACTTTTCGATCCCCCTAATAACTATAATATTCATTTCTTGAACGGTGTCTGAGTTCAAGAAACATTCACTTGAGAGCCATAAGGGACGAATACAGAACTTGAGTAACATGGAGTGGGACGACACTAAAAGAATCGCTAGTGATTACCAGTTGGAGGATAGGGCATATACTAGGCTGACCGTTCTTCCTGCACCTTCTTCTCAACTTCCACAGACGAACCAGCGAGGAGTGAGATAACGCACCATTAACCATTCATCACATCATCGCCGAGTGACGTAAATTCCCAACTGCTCAACAGAGGACCGGACAACCGGAACGACTTTGAAGAAATAAATCACGAGAAATATCATGTAATCATGTAATGCCTCATCACCTCCTTATGTATTTAAAATTGTATTATGTTATTATTATATTTTAATTTAAGTAAGATTTCATTTCTGTCCGTTAACTAGGGATGAGGGTTCAAAACCAAGACCCGGATAATTTAAGTCTAACGAAAGAGGAATACCAGTTCTTTCCTTCTTCTCGGATTGCTTCGCAACTTTTCACGACAAACTTTATCACTGGAGGATTGTATTGGAGCTACTGCGAAGATCATCTTCAATCGTTAAACCAAACCAATAAGTCTTTGGCGATGAGGTTTGGTGTAAAATATTCGTATTATATTTGTGGAATTTCATTATTTCTATCTATGATGATGTCTGCATTCTCTACTTATCTTCTTGGCAGTAACTTCTCTGAGCAGTTTCCTTCATACAAGAAGAGACCTCTTGCTTCCTCACCAAGTAGCCATGATTCGCAGGCGTATTTCGCAAATGGTTTGATAAATATAAAGTTTTTTCTTGGGATGAAGATTACTCTAATTTAAATACGATTCTAAAGATCCTTAGTCAAATCGAAATTATTTGTATTTTACAAACGCTGTAAAATTCATAGGCAATTTTTCAATGCAATAGAGATCTGGCGTTGTAATCTTGAGCAGCTGTGATTGGCTGAGGTCACAAAAAATACAGGTGTGCCGTGCCCGAGACTATGACAAAAAAAAACGCTGGTTGACCAGTCAAGCGATGATTTAAATATAACGGATACAAGTTCAAGAGCTGACAAAGAGTTCGATGCCACAAAAGACCATTCAATATAATCCTAGAGCTCAAAAAAACTACTCACCTTCGTCAAATTATAGTGGTTGATCCGCGGATCAGTAGCCTCACCACTTTTGACGCACCTAAATTTGTTTATATAAATTAAGAACTAAAATTTATTTAAAAAAAAAAAAATTAAAGACATATGATATTTTCAAACGTATTTTAAGGTATTGACATCAACTGTACTGGAAATCTATTAACTACTATTAAATTAACGTTTTTAATATGACGTTTATCAAAAGGGGAAAAATTCTGAACTTAATGTTAACCTGTTTTTATTAACTTTACTTTTATTCACATTAACCGATAACTCTCGTTGTTTTATTGTAATCAGTATATTTCGAGGTGTGGTGGTATACGATCAAAGTTTAAGGTCAATCACATCATTTTTTTAGTCCACTAGTATTGATTAGACGTACATGTAGGCATACAGACACAATAAGATAGCTATGTATTTGAATGAAAGTAGAGCCTCTACCTTCGCGGTTATTATCCTCTGATGTGGTGTAATGGTTATGACGCTTTGATTTGGAGGTTTTTGGGTTAATTTTAGTGGTTTTACCTAAAATATCTGCTAATAAGGTCTATTTACATATATTCTAGGTGGTTAGAACGTGATACTAACTGAATATTTCTATAGATATAATTGTTGTGTATGTAGCTCAAGTCTTCTTATCCTACTGAACCAGAAACGTAGAGGAACAGAAGGTTTTCTCCTTTAACAAAGTATATGTTTTTTTTACTACTTGGTTCCCTGGTAAATATGCCGTGCAACGCTTGAGGGGCCCGCTTGTGCCCAATGGAAACACGTTGAAAATCCAATGTTATACCAATGATTTAATTTTCTGGTAAAATCGACCTTGGAAAGCACTAAGCATCCCGGCTAATTTCTAACCATCTCTTTCACTTGGCCGAGCGTGGAAATTTCATTAGTCTGAATTTTCTTTTATTTTCCTTTATTCTTAAATGTTCCAAAAAAAAATGCTCCTTGCCACCCACCGTGAACGTAACGTTGCAGAACTGACGAAGGACGTCTGTTTTGACGATGACTGCCCTAGATTTGCTTACATAATACAAGTCTATAATATAGGAAATAGGGTCCTTATCATTAACCCTACCATTAGGTCTGGAACTAATCATTCTACAATAAGGACTTTTAATCGATATCAAGAAGAAATTAATTTTCGGAAAATACATTCCTCCCCAGAAGGAAAAATTCCATTATTAATTTTGTGGGCGCAAGTTCCGAATTACGAGCTATGGTTTGGATGCAGATGCGTCATCATCTGTTGACTTTTTCAACAATAAATTTAATTCTGGTAGGTCAACAACAAAAATTCATACTGTAACGAAATAAAAATATACTTACACTAGTAACGATTGCAACAAGTATCACAAGCCTTAAGAGAGTCCTGAAACAGAAAAAAATAATTATCATATTTGATTATTTAAAATGCAAATCATTAGAAGGTAAAAATATCAAGTGGATAGTTAAAAATTTGTTGGAGTTTATTGAGTTTCGGCTAAGTTTGGGGAAAAAAAAGATGTCACTCCTTAGATACTACAACAAGATGAGTTCGCAACCTCACGTTCCAGCAATAAATTGTATTTTAAAACATTATACTTTAATAAAATGCGATGAAAATCAAACTACTTTTGGGTCGATCTCAATAATATCCTTCATCGTGATCTAAATGAAAGTGAATAACAGTGAACCCTCCCCCTGTCAAAAAAAATTATTATTAATGACTGTTGTTTGAAAAGGCATTCTTTTTTAAATGTTGACCCGGAACCAACACTTAAGATTTTCCACTTGATTTTGGCTATTATCTCTGGTTAGGCCTACATCGGTACGAAAACAAAAGCTGTGACCTTTGTCCATTTTTCAGAATGAGCCTAAAAAAGCAACAAAAAAGCAAAAAATTGTTGTTTAACGAACCCTTTAGAGGTTTTTAACGGAGAGCAGAAATAGGTTGGGCTGGTTATTGAACCGGTAAGTAACTGGGTTTCCCTCCATTCTCCATTGGCAGAAAAAAAAATTAAGGCAGTAACACAAACGTTTTAAAGGGGCCTAAATCATTAAGGGGAATCCATCTATGGAAATGACGAGACTTTTGAACAAAATCTTGGCGCAATGAGCGTAGAGCATGAGGAAAACTTTCATCAGAAGATTCCAGCTAAGAAAAACAAGGCAAATGGAGTCCTAATATTCTGGGGGATTGTTTTTGGGCCATCAAGAGGGACGCTCCACAGGCGAAAAATAGAAGAAAACTTTCTGGATGAGTCAAATGTTTGAATTAAGCAGAAAGTATTAAAATGTTTGATATTATAACTGCCTGTCACTCGGAAACCCTGCGTAATGGGGAAAAAGCAATATGATATTTGAATCCAGGTGACAAAATACCATGCGAATCGCATATTTTTTATAATATTATGCAGGCACGCAGGCTTGCTTTACAAGCTCAAAAGATATTTACCCCTTTCCTAATCCTACAGTCCTACCTTTCAAACCGCTTCTTCCAAGTCCGGTGTGGTTTAGTATTCTAACTACTATCGCATAAAAGCAGGAGTTCCACAGGGCAGCGTCCTGGGTCCCATCCTCTATAATCTATACACCGCTGATGTCCCCTCTACCTTCTTGGCAACATTTGCAGTGACCTGCTATAAATGACAATGGGAGCCCTTGCAATGGTCAGTTTCTCCATTCATTTTCTAAGCGTCTGTGGCTCTCGCGCTCTTGGTCGGCCTCCGCTGGCTCTTATCAAGTGACGCGGCTGACGGAGGACCGTGGGGGACTTCCCAAGACTCCGCTTCCTCCTCAGCACGCGAGGGAGGTGACAACTATGTGGACTTGGGAAATCTCTGGGCTGTTTGTAAATACTATTATTTATTGCCCAATGAGGCAGATTGTAATTTTGTCATAATAAAGTTGTTTATCAATTAAAAAAAAATAAAAAATATTATGCAGGATATCAATTTAACGATACAGCCACCTTGATTAACAATATCAGTAATCCGGTTTTGTTCTGTGTGCAACACACTTGGATAGTTTTTCTTCCAGAAGTTTTCATTGTGTATTGCTTTATTTACTTCTTGGCCCATATGGTTTTGGCATTCTATTCCCCTGGGGACAATAAAGAGTAAAAAGGCCACGGGGAAGACGCCCCTGATAAAAGAAATGTCGCTGCCCTTACCGAAGATGTATAGTTCTGTGCGTGAAGGCGAAGCGGCGACTTTTATTGAATTTCTCATCGGATTAGACCGTTGAGGCGGATACCTCCCTGGTGTATTGTCGCCACCCGCGCGTCCCTCCCCCGGTCACGTGATGGAATCCCATATCTAAATTAGATTTCCCCTACCTCACTGGGCCTTTACAAAGGCGCCATATTGTATACCTTGCGCACTAGACATCAATGATTAATCCCTGTATTTTTTTTTGTCATTCTTTGACTATTACAGATGGCAAACTTCGAATGAATTCCTCATTAGGCCAGTTCGTTACGACGTAAGAATCCTTTATATATTTTATTTGCTATGTATTTGTGATAGCCTGCTAAGTGCGCTTGGCCACTGGCCTAAACTACTAAAAAGTACAATTTAGTTTATAATTGATCAAAGTTTAGTAGAGGAAGATGGGGAACTAATGATCCATGGATCCACTAATTGCTGAACCAAAAGGGATAAGTTAGTCATTTAGTCACTGGGAGATCGTTTTTTCCTGTTTGTATGTCCTGCAATAAATGCCATAAAAATGATCTCCGATGTCCCCTCTACCTCCAATACCTTTTTGGCCACATTGGCAGATGACACTGCAGTCTGGTCATCCAAGATTCGCGTGACCACCTAGTATAGTATATAGTATCCCATAACCTCCAAGAACACCTTGATGAGATCGAGTATTGGTGCAACCAATGGCGGATCAAAGTTAATGGAGCAAAATGTTCCCGCATAACCTTCACCCTCTACCGCAAGTCCTGTTCACCAGTTTTTTAAAATTCCATTTCTCTCCCTGTATCCGAGTTAGTACGGTACTTAGGCTTCCATCTCAACAAACGACAGACCTGGAACCCACGAGGCTAAAAAGACAAGAACTAAACAGGCGCTTTGGACAGCTGTATAGACTACTTCAAAGGACATCTCTCGATAGAAAATAAATTACTAATCTACAAAGTTATAATTAAGCAGATCTGGAATTTTAATTTCATTTAAGCTTTCTAAAGTCACAACTCAGAAGCTATTTAAGGTTTAAAGTTCTAATCCCCCCCCCCCTATGGTTCAGAAGGCATTGAAGAAGGTGATTCGCAAATGATTCAAAACAGCTATCAATAGTTAATCAATCAGTGGCAATGTTGTTTCTTTGATAGCTTTTTCGAGGGTAAAGATGTTAGATTATTTTTTTTTTATTGATGTGGGGTTTATGTTAAATATATAGAAGTGATAGTTAGATTATTGCGTCTGAGGCCGTGTTTGTTATTATTGTCAATAAAATTATCACCACATACTTTGGGTCGTACTGTATATTGTTGTTGGATCAGTCGTGTTCCTCCAGGAAACCTCTGGAGGACCAGTCCTCTTAGTTCGCCCTAACAGTTGGCATTCACCCGAGTCCTCCTTCGAGATCTCTTCCCTTACCTCATCCTATCTAAGGCGATATGCTTTATTATTTTTTTCATTATATAATTTCAGAAGGTATAGATTCATGTTTTGACCATAAATATAATTTTATTCTCGAATAATTTTGTGATTCCTGAGGTAAATATATTAGCTTCCACTGCGTATTTCCTTTGGATATAACGCACTGGAAAACTGAATTGTTTATTAACAAATAAGACGGTGGATTTTCGATCAAGTAGTTTTTTTTAGGAATCTCATTATTTTTTGTTACTAAGAATTTGTATTCTAAATATTACCTTCGATATTATTTTTTTCGCTTTCCTTTACACATACTTCAAGGAAATCTAAACTGGCAGTCCTATACTATAGAAGGGCAAGAGAACTCGCTGGCTTTCTGTACTATCTGAGTATCAAAATATATAGGCATTTCTCTACTCATTTTAGTAATAAAATAGAAAAAGTACGACACAGGGCATACCGGCTTTCGCATTTGCTAACTTCACCCAACTTGTCGCTTCCTCTCAAATTGATGATATATAAATGTGTACTCCGGCCAGCTCTGCTGTGTCCCACTATATACTCACCTGACTGACAATACATCTAAAAGACTCCAGCGATTTCAGAATGGGATCATGAGGAAAGTGGTCAGAATTCTCTTGAGAGGTTGAAGAACCTACACCCGTTGGTATACCATCGGTGGGTAAGTTCATCTGCCGGAGACACGCCAAGTTTTTTGACTCGTTGCAGCACCTCACAAACCCAGTGTTTAACACTATGACCCCACTACCCTTCCCGGATCGATAGCAACAGATTGTCGGGGAAAATTATGTTAAGTATTAGTATGTAAGTTAGTTAGATGTAGTTAATTTTTCGTTGTGTAATTCGTATGGTGAGCATTTTTTTTTTTTTTTTCTTCCTTCATTGCCCCTTTAAATTTACAGATAATTATATATAATTATAGATCCTCAGGCGAATCTATTAGAAATTATTTTTGTATTTCCTGTAGCATCGCTACATTATATACAGGTTTTTTTTTTTTTTTTTTTTTCTTCTTCTAAGCTCTCTAGTTAGAATTTTAGGATGAGGGAGAAATATAAAATATTTAGGGTGATCGGATTCTTGTACTAGGAGGACCTGCTACAGGTTTTTTGTAAAAATTATATAATGAAAAGGTGATGGGGCTCACCTTTTTGATCAAACTTAAAGCTAACTTACATACTAATTATTAACCTAATTTTCCCCCGACAGTCTGTTGCCATCGATGTGGGAGGGGTGGTGGGGTCATAGTGTTAAACACTGGGTTTGTCAAGTGCTGCAACGAGTCAAAAAACTTAATGTGTCTCCGGCGGATGAACTCACCCACCACTTTTCGCATGATCCCATTCTGGAAATGTAGGAGACTCATCACCTTTTATAGACACTGGATTAATGATGTAGATTATACTTTTGTTACAATCGCTAATCGCAGTGGTAAAGTTGTTTAAAATTCTATACAATTTAGCCAAGCTACAGGGCATATAATATTGACCTATTGTAAATAGATTCATTTATATAGAATCAATATTGAATTCCATAATTTTGAAAACGAGGGGATATGAAGGAAAAAAAACTGGCGATACAATTTAAATGACTTTGATTATTTCAAAAATACTGCTAAATGGTACAAAGCCGAAAGGTGAGACGGCCAGTTCCACTCGAGTCAGTTTCCTCCGGTGTGATGACCGTTAGAGGCTGCCGAGTACCGCAAGACTGTTTTAATTACCCAGCCCACGCCAACGAAAACAGCTCGTTAGACTCCGGATTGGCGGTTTTCTTTATTTCACTTTTAGCCGTAGTTCCCTTTCGATTCTCAAAGTTGTTTTTAGCTTTCGTTCAGGGGATCCTCTTTGATCCGTTTGTCTGTCGGTGTGCCTGTACGATTTACGTTAGCGGTCGTAAAAAATATTCTATCAATACGTATGTATAAACAACTGCAGTGCCCGTTTCGCTAAAATTTAAGGTTTCTCAAGTCCCAGTTCAAAAGCTATGATTTCTCCTTATGCTGTATTCGTTAGTTTTAAGGTTGATCAAAAAGGTGAGCCCCATCACCTTTATTAGTCAGTTTAGTCCAGTCACGTATAATGTGTATCATTATACTCGTTTATTCATTATATAATTTTTATAAAATGACAAAACCTGTATATAATGTAGCGATGCTACAGGAAAAATATAAATATATATGGTGTATACTCACGGGACGTCATACAATCATTTTTTTCATTTATTTATTGCAAATTTGATGGGTCCTTATCATAAAGCTCATTTCTGCTCTGGGACTGTTCATTGATATCTTCAGCTTGTATTCTTCTATTCAGGCTCCTAACCGATTCTTCTTTCTTATAAAGTATAAATTATAAAGTATTATATACATTATACCTTTACAGTTCGTTTGAAATGACAAAACTATGTGAACGATTCAAGTTTAATGTAATTAATTTCATTAGTTCATATTAAGCGTATCAATAATGCTAACTTTCCTAAATCGAGCCCCGTGGAAACCCGGCATTATGGTTTAACAAACATAAGAGATTAAAACACAAAAAGAATTTCAAAAATATTCCAAAAGATTTGATAACTAACAGTAGGAAACGATCAATAAATTTTCAAGTGATCCACGTGGTGGTCGACAAGTATCTCTCGGTATTATTTATTCTTTCAGTGTTTCATTCGAAATTTTCAGTATCAATAAGAAGGCAATTGATGGTTCATTTAAAATTTCAATGGCTGATAAAAAAACGCAGAAAAATACTGCTATAAATATGCACATAAGAAGAATGATTTAACCAGTAATAAAGAATGGAGCTTTGTTCTCAAAATCGTTTATAAAGGATTACGATTCTAAAGAAAGAAGAATCGGTTAGGAACTTGAATAGAAGGTTACAAGCTGAAGATACCAATGAACAGTCACAGAGCAGAAATGATCTTTATGATGTACAAGGTCCATCATTATCGTATGGTCATCGTGAGCCGC
Source organism: Acanthosoma haemorrhoidale (assembly GCA_930367205.1). Lineage (NCBI taxonomy): Eukaryota > Metazoa > Arthropoda > Insecta > Hemiptera > Acanthosomatidae > Acanthosoma > Acanthosoma haemorrhoidale. The sequence continues at coordinate 14,523,469 of OV884011.1, read as the reverse complement.
GAATATGAGTGAACAGATGAGCTTTTTGGCAGATCGGCTTAGGTTGATGAAAGAGAACTTTATTGATGGACAACGATTCGACTTGCTACTTATGTCTGCATCAGGTTCTACTGTGAGATGGTACGGGTTATTGACTGTTTTCAACATTTTCATACATCCACAATCAAATGAAAAAATATAATTAGATCATTACAGATGAACGGGTCCTGTTCTACCTCTCCTTTTGGGCTTCACAATGAACATTTTTTTTTTCCATTCCGTTTTCACATATTTCGTAAAGCTATTCTTGTTGTGTTTTTTTTTCTTAACGGGTACTCCAAACAACAACAACAAAGGCAGTCGCGGACGCCGAGAGAGCTCACAAGAACAACTGTTACAAGGCCGGACACTGATTGACGAAGAAGAGCCCGTGGGTTACTGTTAAGATAATTACGAGACGCGTGACCGACCCAGAGCAATCTTCCTAGCGTTCTCCCGGTGGTAGCCACTCCGCTGCCCCGGAGTCCCCCAGTCTTCGGGAGAGCATTTCTTCCGGAGCTCGTCCTCCGTGACGGACCGCTACGGCAACGTCTCTCCAATAATACAGCCCTCAGGATAAATTAGCAAAAACCATACCGCAACAACTTAAAGTTAAACTCCGAAATGGGGAGGCTCAACTTTAAAATAGGTAATGTGCAAGTTGACTTTAAGCTAAGTAACAACAGCACACAATACATATTATAAATCAAGTAGTCGAGATCTTTAATTGGTAACCTTTTTTAATACGAAAGAGCCATCTCTCAATAGAAAATAAATTACTAATCTACAAAGTTATACTTAAGCCAATCGGGACACACGGAATAGTAACTTTGAATGCAGTGGATCTGCCTCCTCTCAATCTTTGGGGACCCACAAGTTCCTACATAGATAAAATATTTTCATAAACTAACTAAATGCAATCTATATGACAATATTTAACTTTCACAATATAAATTAAGGGAACATAAATCCTACACTGCCGACACAGCTAACTACATTTCACCCTCTGTCGCAAGTCTTGTCCACTAGTTTATTTTAATTCTATTCCTCTCCCTGTATCCGAGATAGTACGGTACTTAGGCTTCCATCTCGACAAACAACTGACCTGGAACCCACATACGAGGCTAAAAAGGCAAGAACTAAACAGACGCTTTGAACAACTAAACAGACTACTTCAAAGGACATCCCATCTCTCAATAGAAAATAAATTACTAATCTACAAAGTTATACTTAAGCCCATCTGGACATACGGAATAGAGCTATGGGGGACAGCAAAAAAGTCATCAAGCGTATCCAATCCTTTCAATCAAAAGTCCTGAGAACAATAGTAAATGCCCCCTATTACGTCAGTAACAAAACCCTTCATAATGATCTTAATATACCCTACATTCTAGAACTCATCCCTTCCAAGTTCATAAAATTCCATAATAACCTATCCAAACACCCTTTTTTTCACGGGTATGCTTTTATTTTCAGCATCATTGGGGTGAGGAATGAAACTATCGTGCGAAACATCTCGCCTGTAAAAAAAAATAAAATATACAACTAATTTGATTAATTAATTAACCTTAAGTAAAATTTCAAAACTGGAAAGTGGTGACACAGCACCTACAGACATTGAGGCTGTAAATTTTTGTTTGGATAAGAAGTAATTCTCCGAAGTAATTGTGTATAATGGGAGAAATATTTGGACTTCATTATTGTGATCATATTTGGATAATTATTATTATAATTATGATTCCGATTAATGGATCTCTAAGAAGCGTTATGCTATGGCGATAAGTTCTTTAAATATGCAATTGGACGCGCTAATATTCTTCCGAACGTTTACCCCAAAACATTCTCTTCCATACAACTAGAACCCTTCGAACTCTTGTGATGGTTGCTGTGTCCAAAGGAGTGAGGTACTACTTTCATTCGGGTACCAAGTCTGTACGTTGATGTTATAGCACTCCTAAAAATTAAAGGTATATTCCGAGGAAAAAAAAAAGTATAAACGCTTTACAATAATACTACTTGTAATGGGTGTCCCAGAATTAACGTAAGATTTGAATTTGCCGCCATTTGTGCAGTAAAGTGCTGGCAACCCTAAAAAAAAAAACAATTTGACAGCTGACAGTTTAGGATTAGTAAAAATGGAGCGTTACACGATAGAAAAACGCGTATTTATTGTTGAACATAATCACAAAAATAATGAAAGTTTGGCGGTCGCAGTTCGAAGATTTCTTACAAAATATGGTCGGAAATTTGTTTTGACTTCAATAACTGTGAAGAGATTAATTGAAAAAATTTAGGGAGACTGGATCAGTTGGAGACCATAAACACACTGGTCGTCCAAAAACTAGCCGTTCAAATGTCAATATCGAAGCAGTGCGTGAGAGTGTTGTTGAAAATCCATAACACAGTTCTTTGTGCCGAAATTGGATGATATTGATGTGGCCTATGTGGTTTCAACAAGATGGTGCCACATGCCATACAGCCCATGAAACAATTCCAATACTGCATGAGACATTTCCAGGTTGTGTACTCTCTCGTTTCGGTGATCAGAATTGGTCCCCTAGATCGTGTGATTTAACACCTTTAGATTTCTTTTTATGGGGTTATTTGAAATCAAAGGTGTATGTCAACAAGCCCACATCTACCCGTGCATTAAAAGAGGAAATTCTACCACATTTATGCCAAATGGTCATGGAAAATTTCGACAAAAGAGTGCGTTTGTGCCAACAAAGTCGTGGAGGCCGATGCGTTATTCCATAAATAACCCTATCCTATTTACTTTATAATCCAATAAAAAAATAACAAAAATACTAAAAACTGTGTTTTCTATTTAAATCAAATCTTGCGTTAATTCTGGGACACCCTTTACAAAGGGGCGCTAAGAGTGAAATGTCTGCGTGTTCCGTCTCATCTGAAAGGGAAATGCTCACTTATGCAAATCGGTTAGAATACTTGTGCGGGCAGCGGCCCAGCGACTGCGCAGCCTTGGCCGGAGCTTTCACGCTCGAAGCCGGCCTTCCGACTGACCCACTGTTCGCCTTTGAGCCTCAGGATGGTTCGTCGTTGACATCGAATTGAACCATAAATCAGTTTGGGTAAATCAATTATGGGCATTGTAGTTTTTGAATATCTTCATTCAATCTTCACTGTTCAATTTAAAATTGTTAAATGGCTATATTTCAAAAGTTTTAAATGGACTGTAAAGTACGTTCATTACGTTTTCCTTTTCCGATTCCTCGGAAGATGAATTTAGTTCAATGTTTTTTCGTGCACTGCCATTTCGCCGTTCCAACTATCTCTATGGCTGGGTCCTATCTAAGGGGTTTTAGGATCTGCACTGTTAAAAAAAAACAACTAAAAGTGCCTCGCTGGAGTTATCTGTAAGCCTTTGTTGATTGCCGACAGTCAGAAAGAGACATAAATGTTAATACTACATTTCTTAGAATGTAACCTATAGGTGTGGTTAACCAATTTTTCAGATGACTCGACTCATCCGCTTTTTTGACTTTCTATGACACGACCACCATAGATTTATATCTGTAGAATTTCTATGTATATTTGAACCGTTTCAAAGTCAAATGTAACCCTTTGCATGTGAGTTAAAAGCCCTTTCCGGAGCAACACTTTCAAACTCAAGTGGACATATACGAATATGTGAAAAGTAAAGAAGCGTTTGAGACGTATCACTTGAGATGTGTTTCTTAAAAACTATAAAACTAAATAAAAAATACTTAATATTTCAGCCTTGATCCGCTTTTAAATTTTTTTTAAATATAAAATATTAATAACAAATTGCCTAGGAAGAGTGTAACACCCAATTACTCCAGTTAGCTCCCAAAACAATAATTTTTTTTGGATTATCTTCCTTTTGTGTTATTTTCCTTAAACCCCTGGGGGAAAAAAAAAACTTTGAGTGGTAGGTTACTTGAGAAAACATAAAATCGTGAATGAAAAGTCGGTGAATTATTTCTCATTCATACACTTGCTGATAAATATACCGTAAACAGTGAAAAAAAATCTTCGCTAATATAATTACATCCGTTTATTAATACGAACCAATTAAAGTGTATTAATATAATGATGGAAATTCGTAAATAAAAGCTTTATCCAGATATTATCATAGAATAATCGCAACAGTATATTTAGTATTTTCCATAGTTATTTTATATTTAACATAATTTAAATATATTTAAATTAAATTAAATTAAATATTATTTACATAACTTTTGGTTGGATCTCATAAAGAAGGGAATATCATAAAAGGGGGAAATATTTCGGTTAATCCGTCAATTTAAACTGCATATTTCATTCATACTGCTTCACGGAGTGATTAGATATGCAATAATAATTAAACATACAAATAAATGCACATTCATAATGTAATAATTAATGACTGAATGGTCACGATAAGATCTGCGAAGGCTGTCCACTGCTTGTGGATAACCTCTACCTATTTAGCACCCGATTACATAAACTGTCTAAATTGTCTGTCACTTTTACTACTAATCAATCTATTTGCCGAGCCCGAAGGTAGAGGATCTACTTTCATACAGGTCGGGGTATTTGTCTGCCGGTATGTTCTACGATAGCTGGATCTTATTAGGTTTGGTTTGAACTTCATGTTTGAGCAAAGATGTATAAATAATATCAAAGATTTCACCCCCCCCCCCCAAAAAAAAACCTAGTATTTAATATCGCCAAACCAATTTCAACGGAATATTTTTTATACATACATACATTTAAAGTTTTTTATATGTTGAAAATATGATTTTAAATGACTGCGAGATGTTTTAAAATTGTTTTCTTATAATAAAAAATTAAATTAAATAAATGCGTTACTAAGCGCAGCAATACATCGAATATCTTTCTCCTCTATTTAACTCTGTTTGATTTGTTTTTTTCCAATTTTCCAAACCACCTTAAAGCAATACGGTCCCTGTATATTATAGCTACAATGCTATAAGCAATAATTCTTGTCACATTGAAAAAAAAGTAAACCTACTACAACAAAATTTCAAAAAAATAAGTAGCGCCAAAACTGGAAATTAAAAATGAGCTAAAACAAGTCAAAAGCCAAAGGGCTTAAAACCAAGTTTAATATCTTAGTTTGGTCTTTGACATATACAAGTAAAAAATATCGTGTATTTAAGAAAATGTATTTTAACGAAAAATCTCAGCTAAATCGCACAAGAAAACTTATACTTTATGTAGAAAAGCTGACAACAGTCAAGTTGAAAGAACTCAATGCGAATCATTAATAACTACTATGCCTTATGAGTTATAAGTTCCCACAATTCAACAATTTGTCCTTAGCCAAAGGGGGACATATATTAATAAAATAGCATCTGAAAACTCATTAATACGAGAAATTAGCATAAAGCCTCTTTTAAACGACACACACGCAAAGAACACAACCTGTACTGACTTTTACTTGTAAATAATTTATTTTTTTATTTGAGTTTTATCTGTTACTGATATTAAATCAAGAGTAATGTAATATTGTTAAAGTTATTTTTGCATGAAACATTTTTGATTATGTAATCGATATCGTGGACATGTGCATGTGGTGTATATACATATGTGGAATAGTGAGCTGTGTTTTTAAGAAACTCACGCACCCACACGATATCTCTGTATAAGGTTCATTCTCTTACTACCCTTTTATTTATTACATTCTTTATTTCGTCAAATATGTACATCCATATATATATTTCAAAAAATATAATTTTACCATAATTCAACTGGTAATTTTTTTTTTTTATCTAAGCTCTCTAGTTAGAAATTCAGGATGAGGGAAAAATATAGAATATTTAGGATAATCGGATCCTTATACTAGGAGTACCTGAATCAACTGGTAATGCCTAGACTTTAAGAATATACTCATTATGGAATTTCTAGGTGTAAAATCTTTTCACCGGGAGAGGAAGGTTGACATGGTTAGGACAATAGTTACGACAGATCGTCTTACAATGAAGTGGAGGTCCTTCGAGGACAAAAGTGGGGAAATGGTGTCTGCGTGCACAGAATGTAACGACAGCGAAATAAGGGATTTTCTTGACGCCATGTCCTCAATCATCGAGATAAGGAGTTTTTGTTTGTAAATGTTTCATATCCTGACCGTTTGAGTGTTTATGAAAAATATGAATACCATTACGGATCTCCAAGATATAAAGAGGGTATTCGGTAAGAAAACCCGGTAGAGGGGCAAATACGATTTTGGAGAGAACTTCACATCGATCAGTTAAAACGAATGAAGCTAAATCGAAATTGCCTATGCACTTCTATTTTGATTTGTCACGTCTAATAGGACTATAACACTAACGTTTTTTCTTCAAAACATAATCTAGATTCCACCATTATTCCTTAACCATTGAATCTGCAAAAAAAATAAAATCCAGGGTTTTACCAGCTTATAATGGTGGTAAAACTGTACTTGTAACGTGGAACCACTTGCTGCTATATCTGCGACGAATGACTCCTTGGTAAAGGAATACTTGGGAGGAATATTGCCTGGGATATCCGGATTTGTTATAATGATATAATATCAGTTAATCATATTTAGACATTTTTATTTACTTATTTAGATGACTATACCAGAATATAATCGAACCTTATAACACACTTTTTCAATAGTTCTTTGATAAATATGAGAAAACCCTTCATAACGATCTTAATATACCTTACATTCTCGAACTCATCCCTTCCAAGTTCATGAAATTCCATAATAATCTATCCAACCACCCTAATTCCGTAGCACAGTCATTGCACTGCACCACTCATCCCTATAATCCTCCTTGGGGACTGAAACGGCAGTGGCCTCGTGGCCTGTTATAAATGCGTATCAATGGGAGTCCTGGCAATGGCCAGCTTCTCCATGTGCTGAGCGTCTGTGGCTCTCGCGCTCTTCGTCAGCCTCCGCTAGCTCTTATCCGGTGACGTGGCTGACGGAGGAGCATTCCCAAGACTCCGCTTCTTCTCTCGCATGCAAGGGAGATGGCTACCACATGGATTTGGGAGGTCTCTGGGCTGTTTGTAAATACTGTATAAATGAGCGAGTGAATGAAAAATTGTAAATATGGCATGAATGAGATCATTTATCACCATTACTTATTGCCCGATGAGTCAGATTGTAATTTTATCATAGTAAAGCTGTTTAGTAATAAAAAAAAAAACATGAGAAAGAGGGCATTATGATAGATGGCTTTTGTTTGAATGGAATTTAGGTTTCAAGAAGATAAAGGAAGCAATTCTTACGCTGCACAGGACAGAATAATTTTCACTGGAATTCCGAACAAAATTCAAAGTGCAAGGTGTTTAAAAGGAAGGCACACTAAATGTATACCTTGAATGTGAAATAAAAATTGTATTAGTTTTGCTGGCCATCAAAATCATTTTAGTTGTAGTTTCCCTACTGGAAGAGTAGAAGAGAAGTTAAATAAAAGTATTTTTATGTAATATGGGGGAAAATAATGGAAAAATTGACTGAATAAATTTCTATTAGGAAGCGCCGCTAATGGGGACGTAGCACGGCGTGAAATGAGAAAGCAGCCTGCTGCTGACCACATCACATTCCTAAAAAGTACAGTTTGTCATACTTGTCCTGGACACTTGCTCTAGCCTCTAATGGAACCTGGAGGAACCATCGACCCGACCAGAGACAGATCGGAACCTCCAAGACACAATGAGCGATGGATTGAGAGGACACCCTCCGATCGGGATGAAGCCGTCACTGACATCCGGAGTGACACCCCGATGCTTCACGGTCCCGGAGTAAGTGAGCTGTACAATCAGAGCTGCGGATAATGAACATAAGGCATTTCTAAAGGTACATTGTACGATTGTGCATGGACTGCCGGACCTAGGGCCCAGACCATTGTCTGATCTTGGCCAGGACGTCTTTGTGTCGCCTACCGTTACGACCTTTCGCAGCTTCCTTCCCGCCTCATCCGCTGCCATATAGATCCTATTAAACGATTCGATGTAAAACGGTCACCGGCCTAATACCTTTTTTATCGCCTCGCTGATAGCCGTGGTACAATGTTAAAAAGTCACCGCCACGCTGGATTCTTCAAAGGTCACTTTTGCTCCGGCTAGTCAAGAACTTTGCAATGTCACCGTGTCAATGCAAATTTAGATTTGACTTCTATAATCACGTGAAATTAGCTAATCTAGGGATTGATTATATAAAATAAATTTTAAAAAGTTTAACTGACTGGAGTTTTCAAGTTGAATATGGATTTTTTTTTAATATATACAAATAAATAAAGAGCATAGAAAGTGAAGAAACAGTGTCTAGAGATGCATACGAGACCGTAAGATTAAAAGAAAAAAACAAATATTTGCATAAAAAAATTTACTAAAAACCACATTTTCATCCAATAATAAGTATAATAAAACAATAGCATGAAAAAATCCTGTTAAAACGATATTAAATAACTGATTTTTATACTTGGCTCTAGAAAGGTTTTTTTTTTAATTTTAAAATTATTTTTGCATTACTGTCTACTCAGATTTATTTATTTATTAATGATTTCACTTTTTGAGGAAGCTACGTTTTCTGGACAGATAAAATCAACAATACCCGATCCGTGTTTGCCACAATATTTGGAACCAAAAATTTCAATAAAATCATAGCTCGCGTTTAACAAGTTATATAAATAATAAACATATTAATGAATAAAACAAATTATATGTGAGATATCATCGAAATTTTTTATTTGTGTCGTCCGCCGTGGCTTCGCTGGGTGGCGCGCATCCGAAATGTCCAATTTTCCATGACTCTGGCGCATAAATCTGAATTTGACCGATGGCATGGGTTATGTTGGCTTTGAGGACCGCTGGGATTTGTGGCTTATTCGCATAGACCTGCGACTTAAGAAAACCTCACAAGAAAAAGTCTAACGGGGTCAAATCGCACGATCTCGGTGGCCAGTTCACATCACTCGGTTTCTTCTGCGCACTCTCATGGACAGCGGCGATGTTTTGGGCAGATCGTTTTGTCGGGTGTTGGTTGATTGTTTACTGAACCAGTGGACTCAAATTTATCCACCACACTGCGAATAGTCCTCTCGGTAGGACGGTTATGGCGACCGCGGAACGTTGCCCGAACAGAACACCTATATTGATAAAACAAATTTTATCATTTGCACGTGTTGTTGAACGCTATATCCATCCATGGTAAAACCGACTGAATAAATGACAGATGAAGCTTCAACAAATTGGTCGCTATCAACTGTCAAAGTTCGGAAATCCCTATTGGAAGACGCGTTAGTTATTTTTTTATAACTTTATTGTGCAATAATTACAATCTGCCTTTTATAAGGCAATAATAATACAGATAAATGATCTCATTCATACCATATTTACAGTCATCATTCACTCACTCATTCATACAATAGGACATGATTGGAGAAACTGGCCATTGCCAGGACTCCCAGCGTTAGTTATTAAAGTAAATTAAACTGAACCTTTTCAAAGACATGTTAAAGATATCTTAATCCTTCTTTTGATCCCATTTGTACGGACGCATTCAGGCAGTAGAAAAAAGACAGAACATAACAAATCCTTAGGTTGTAGCCATTTCTGACTGCACTTGTTGATCAAGTTTTAACATACTATAGTCTGTACATACTGTAGTCGTTTAACATACTATAGTCTGTACATACTGTAGTCGTTTAACATACTATAGTCTGTACATACTGTAGTCGTTTAACATACTATAGTCGTTTAACATACTATAGTCTGTACACACTGTAGTCGTTTGACATACTACAGTCTGTACATACTGTAGTCGTTTAACATACTATAGTCTGTACATACTGTAGTCGTTTAACATACTATAGTCTGTACATACTGTAGTCGTTTAACATACTATAGTCTGTACATACTGTAGTCGTTTAACATACTATAGTCGTTTAACATACTATAGTCTGTACATACTGTAGTCGTTTAACATACTATAGTCTGTACATAATGTAGTCGTTTAACATACTATAGTCGTTTAACATACTATAGTCTGTACATACTTTAGTCGTTTAACATACTATAGTCGTTTAACATACTATAGTCTGTACATACTGTAGTCGTTTAACATACTATAGTCTGTACATACTGTAGTCGTTTAACATATTACAAATGTAAATGATAAAATAAGCTGAGAGGTTTTTAAAAGGGGTTCTACCCTTGACTATGGCATAGAAAAAGAACGATTCATAAGGCAATGAGAATAAATGCAATGCAATGGTGTTTGACTTTGACGTCTCTAGGACGGGTAAGGAAATTAGAGCAAGGAGCAAGGACGTATTCAATGGACGTATTTAAAACCAAATCATCAGGAGTCTCGTCATTTTCGTCAGTGAAGGATGCGGCGTGTAAATACGCGACCCAGTTGTCGTCTCTTCGTCATTGTATCTTGATGGTCGAAACATTTACACACAGATAAATTATACTCAAAGAAGAATGACAGAAAATATTTTATTCAGTATTTAATAGCATAGGATATTGCATTGTCAAACCTACAGACTAATAAATACTATCTGTAAGTTAGGTGCGCGTTGTATCGCGCATGATTAAGTTTTTCGTTACGGCTGCAAAAACATTTTTTTGTGATTGTTAGTGTAAGAAACTAAAAAACAAATACATATTTATTATTAAAATTGAGGACTCCACGATTATTAATTTGAAAACCCACGCTCAATACGACAAGAAACTATTAATTTCAAATTGTCCTCGAATTATTTTCGATGGGGCCGCATTTATTTTTATTACCACTGTTGCAGCAAGTGAAACTACTATGATAAGTATCACAAAAAAAACAACACAAATTGCGAATAGGATGTTAATGACTTGTAATTACATTTAAACAAAAGCAAATATAACATTTTAATCATGACTTTAAGATCCTGCATATTCATTATACAGAGGGGTCCAAAAAAATGAATCCACTGTTTAAAAGTCCATAACTTGCAAACTAATTGACAGAGTTGTCTCATTTTGGGTAGTGTAATAGTTTGTAGTTCCGGCAATCGCCGTACAAGCGTTGTATTGCGTTGTTTTGTTTTGTCAGATGACAGTCACCAGATAGTTAGTGTTTTATTGTTAGTTGTGCCTTGTTACTCGAGTAAACATGGCTGGCGTAAGGCTTACATTTGATGAAAGGAAGTATGTTTTAAAGTGGTATTTTAAGCAAGAAAACATCGGCTTGATTGGGCCATTCTTCTTTGACGGCACAGTTACTGGTGAGGTGTACCTTCAGAAGCTTCAAACATCCCTTTTACCTGCCATCCAAGACTTGTATGGAGACGTAAGATTTTACTTTCAACAAGATGGTGCCCCAGCCCACTACCACAATCGTGTTAGGGCTTATCTCGACGAAAATCTACCAGGAAGATGGATAGGCCGTAGAGGGGCTGTAGAGTATCCACCACGTTCCCCAGACTTAACTCCTCTGGACTTTTACCTGTGGGGAACACTAAAGGACGTCGTTTATCGACAAAAGCCACGCACATTGGATGAACTTCGAGAATCCATCGTACATTCATGTGCAAATATCCAACTGAACACGTTGCAGTCAGTAGTTCGTGCTGCAGTTCGGCGGCATCGTTTGTGTGTGGATGTTAATGGTGACCATTTTGAACACCTACAGTGATATCTTTAAGTTCGACTTTAAGCTACACTTTCACCAAAAATGAGACAACTCCGTCAATTAGTTTGCAAGTTATGGACTGTTAACCAGTGGATACATTTTTTTGGACCCCTCTGTATGTGTTTTACCTATTAGTTAATTTGTAATTAATCATTTTACCTTGTAATCACTAATTTATTTCAAATTGACCTCACATTATTTTTGATGGGGCCGCCATTTATTTTTATTACCACTGTGGGAGCAAATGAAACTGCGACCTTTAAGGAAAATGTCATGTCTCAACTGGGACAAACACCTGAACAGACAGACATCCAGGCGACATAAGGATATATTCTATAAGTGACAACAAAACAATCCTCGACCCTCTCCCCTATATGACTGTGTCCTTAACTTAAGTATGTTGCCCTCTAGCGGGACTATACCCGTACGCTAGTTTTCAGACACAATGCACACCAGGCAATTAGGATGTTTCCCTCGTTTCTTCAGAGCACTGGGAAAACGACATAGTTAATCGTCATCAGAATAACACCGTTCTAGGGAGAAAAAACAACAACATTTCTCTCCTGCTAATGTCTTTATGGTATCACGTTATAATAATTATATGTAAATTACACCGAATAATTACTATGGTTTGTAAAAACGACGTAAATTACTCGAAGCTGTTGTGTGACAACTTGTCACTAAAAATATTGTGAGTACAAGGGTGATTGAATGTACGCTTGTGTGTATGCATAACATTAGAGGACGAACAAATTATTCGATCGAACTGAAATTTTAAAAGAATATTCAACTCAAAATATGTTGATGTGATGATCGAATTGCGTAGGTAACGATTCGGATACGGAAGCTTGATAAAAAATTAAAAGAGTTTCTCTTTCTTCTCAGAATTTTTAAATTTATACCCAAGGTTTTCCGTCGACATCAAAGGTTCGAGCATATGAAACATACTGAACATTTTCTTGACCAAGTTGAGGATATGGTTCAAGAAACTCTCACGGTGTTCTTGGAAGAACAAGGGAAGAGAATAAAGTGAAAAGTCTATGCTGATTGTCTAATGCCCATGTTATGTACTGCCATCCGACAATGTGGGTGCTGATGTGGGTGCTCAGCAGTTCGCACCAACTGCCGTGGCAAATTTTGTGTACTCTAATTTTGTATACGAAACACTTTTTGCTAACGTTGATATTTTCCGAAATATTTTAGAAAAAGGGTAAAAAGATAACTTCAAACTGCCCATCTCTCTCACACCATGTTGTACAGGACACTCCAATGAAAAATCCTGAACTATATGATTAATTTTTTCTCTTTTTCCTTGGTTGCCTGTACCAAGTAGTGGATTCGCATAGCGAATATTCCCGCAATCGGCGAATCGTGGTAATCATTTCTAAGGAGATTGCACGAAGGTACTTGTGAACCATGCACACTCACCTGCGCCCTTGCAGGTCACGCCGCCAGATCTCTTTCAGAGTCATCGACTGATCTGTTTCTTTCGGATTCCTTGTCTAATGCTGATTAGAGAACGAGATGACCTGTTACGATCGGAAGAGTATCATTCGCTTATCGGGAAAGTAGAAAGTATTGTATATATTCCATCAAGTCAATAGAAAGTTTGGTTTTCCCTTCTTTGGTTGGAAAGAAGAAATGTTTATTTAATTAATGGACGATGAAAAGCTTTACAAAGTACTGCTATCTAACTTTATATTATTTAGTTATATTGCTAAAATGTTCAACCTTTTTGGATATTTTGTTAATAACAGTATTATAAACATTTTAACACAGTTTTCATCTAAAAATAATGAATAGTTTTATTTTTGGTGAATTTTTTAAGGTTTTAATAACGGTTATCATTAAAAAACGTGATTTTTTATAGAAAATCATGATATTATGGCCAGTTTTTAAGTTATAACTGTACAACTTAAACAAGCCATTTCTAATACGTTTTTTGTTAAATATCTCCGGAACTAAAAGAGCTATTAATGTGGATGTTAGAGATATATATCATATAATAATATCATTACATATGATCAATTTAAAAATAAATATCTTAATATCTGACATAGAAATAAATATGTTTATAAAATAAATTACTATTTTTAGGGATGAATTTTCTCCTAACCAGCAATAAATGTATGCTAGCCATTTTGAATGTATTAGAATATTATTTGAAAATTTCGTTCAACCTTTAAGATTGTAGACGATTTACTTTACAATCCTGTGTTTTTTTTTACGAGCTAAAATTTGCATATTTGTGTGTATAAAGAAAATTCAGTGGATTTGCTTTAAAAGTAAAACTATTATTGTAATAAGATTATTTATTTATTAATTAATTCATTAATGTTGTTATTTCTCTGAATTACCTACAGTAGGCTGTTTCTTATATACTTTTTTTGTTGTACTTCATTGGTAATATTAAGGAGGCTAAATGATAATGTATAAACATTTATACAAGATTATATATAATTATATTTAAACATGCAGTAAAGGCATTTATCTATCTATTATGTATTTATAGTTCAATAAAATCCCAACACATAATACATTAATTAGAAGGTTGAAATGTGTAATTTAATACTTTACTCCACATGATATAATTTTTTTTTCTTACTAAGTAACTGATTAATGGTCTTACATAATTTTTCATGTAGTTTCATTTCATAATTTTAGTTTCAGCATCATTGGGACATGAAAATTGACTTATCATGCCAAATATCATGATTATAAAAAAAAAACGCGGTTCGCATTAATGTTGTCAACAGGACATTACCGGGCACAGGCATTAATGTAGCACACATGCAATATAAATTTTTCCATCAGTTATACAATGGTATTTTGTTTTTCATGTTTATACCAATAAAACATTTTTTTTTAGTTCTTAGTATCCTTTGAAAAATGCTTTTGAAAGAGGATTGTTTCTAGGACAACCGTAGAGCCATAGCTTACCTTTAATAATCTGAGATTTCAAGGAAAAACTCTTCCTGTAAGGAAGGAACTAATATTTAATTATTCATCCTGGGAGCCATCGTGGATGCCTTACTTATTCCACGCTGTTTAAAATGTTATAATAGGTTGGGAATCGAACTTATCTAACGAAAAGGAGATGGTTCATTGTTGGGAGTCCATCATTGTAAAAACATGTTACCTATAGTTTATAATGTTTGTATAAGTAGTGGTTACAAATAGCCATTTTCACTTGTAGCTCCTCATAATCCTGTTTATTTCCCAACCCTAAAAGAAATGTTTAACGCTAATAATAATTATCATTTGTGGTCTGTAACTCCACTGCAATAAATAGTCAAAGAATACAGTGACAGGACCAATGTTTGAACCTGGGACCTCCTGATCTCTGGTCGGCGGTGTTAACAGTTGAGTATGTTTGGAATCACTTGAGCTCAATGGGATTTCAGATAACAACAAATAATTATTAATCTACTAGAATAGTGACGTCGAGTATGTTTCTCTTTAATGCTTGGGAGACCCAGGACAGAAATTTGTCTAATTTCGAAGAGCGGACACTTAAGAGTCAAATACGCGCTCAACACCTGAATTCCACGCATCGCATTTTTGGATTGACCATAAGAAGGCCCGTTCTGCATACACTTTACTTTTCACTTTAAAAATCGCTTTATTTTAGGCACTCATCGACGGGAATTTCATATTCTGACCGAGAAGATTAAACAGTTTAACATAAGACTAAGTAGACGATGCGTCATTGCGTAATGCATTTCTTAAAATCGAGCAATAGTAAACCTCGAAGCTCTTTCAATATTTATCCTCCCCTCTCCATTTTGTTTTTCTAAACGGGCATCCACGTTGTTCAATCTCATTGAACTGCAATCACCATGCGAATAACCGTCTTCGAAAATCCTCTAAAAGAACCCACCATTTGACCCGGTCCAGGGTTGTAATCTTATGTTTGTGGGCGCTTATAGCGTCCTCTAGATCTTGTAAAGGCTTTGGCCTCCAAACTTGGTACAGTGAATGTTTTCCGTCGTAAACCAATTGTTTCTCCTGTTTCTTTCTCCTCCTCCATTTGTTACTCTCTCGGATGGGGCCATGTATCCTGCACAGTTAGGTCATGTCGAAAACGAAAATCCTATGAGGATACGAGGAGTGTTCCCAGTCACGTTCCTCATAGCAACTGTACGGAAAATTTAAATTAAACAAAAACTAGGGACAACCGTTATAAATTATTATCTAAAGATAATTCCAACTTATTATTTCAAGCAATAAGGTCGTTGGAAAGAGAAGAAGACAAGGTAAGGAGAGTTTGATGATGTAGAGGAAACATAGGCTCGAACGAGGAAACGACGCATATTCGCAAATAGGAAAAAAGATTGCTGGAGCCAACAGGGTTAATTTTGGTTCCGGTCAACCAATTTAAGAGCAAGTTCCTTGGACTGTAGAATTCGCTAGAAAATCCCTTTTGCTAATATAGGCTATGCCTATGCCTATATTATGGTAAAAATACAACATTTTTACAACAAATGTTCATTTTTGTAATCCGAAGGTGAGCCCCATCACCTAGTCCTGTGTATTTGTATATTGATATTTTAACTTCAAAATGAAATTTATTTGTAATTCTACCCTTCTTCAAATGCATCTACGTATTCTGTATGAAATTCTGTAAATATTGTTCATCATATTGTTTATATGTTTGTAAAAATGTTAAATAAAAAGGGTTTTGAAAAAAATAACAAAATCCTGTTCAAATGTTTGCGAAAGTTGCCTATGCCTTTATATTAGCAAAAGGGATTTTCTAGCGATTTCTACAGTCCAAGGAACTTGCTCTTAAATTGGTTGACCGGAACCAAAATTAACCCAGTTGGCTCCAGCAATCTTTCTTCCTATTGCGAATATGCGTCGTTTCTTCGTTCGAGCCTATGTTTCCTCTACATCATCAAACTCTCCTTACCTTGGTCTTCTTCTCTTTCCAACGACATTATTGCTTGAAATAATAAGGTGGAATTATCCTTATAGATAATAATTTATAACGGTTGTCCCTAGTTTTTGTTTAATTTAAATTTTCCGTACAGTTGCTATGAGGAACGTGACTGAGAACACTCTTCGTGCCCTGGGACTTAGACCATTGAACAAAATGTACATCTGCCATTAGGCGGGCCGAGTACCCTGCACGACTCCTTAATCCTTGTATCTATCCTTGTCTACATCCTCAATCCCTTTGAGTAATATTTAAATTGAGTCCTTACCCTCAAGTTTTATAGCGGTAATTTACATCGTACGTTAATAATTATACAGGCTGTGATAAAACTCCGGGAATTAATCTTGGCCACTGAAGATTTCGAACTAGAGCAATAAAATTCCCCAATACATCTGGAGATGGCATTATGGAAATCATCCGAATTTCGGAATTAATGGACATGGCGCAATATCGGGCGAGTATGGTGGGTGAGGCTGGAGATGAAAAATGGGTCCTCTATGATAATCCAAAAATCTCTCTACGCATGAATCGGCACGAAGTACAGCTAAGCCAGGTTTACACTCCAAAAAGGCGCTTTTGTGTGTTTGGTTGAGTATTCGCGGGGTCGTTCATCGCTGATACCTGGAAAACCTGTGTATGCAGATCTTTACAGTGAACAATTGGATCGAGTAAATCAATCTTTAATTGAAAATTGCCCAGCGATTATCAATAAAAAAGGCGTTATTCTGCAACACGATAATACAAGACCCCACTGCGCCTATTTTTTCCACAAGACCCCTGGAAAAAATTAACGAATTGGGTTGGGAGGTATTCCCTCAACCACAATACTCGCCCGATATCGGATTTCCATTTATTCCGATCGCTACATTTTCTAAGTGGGAAAAAATTACAAAATTTGGATGATGTCCAAAATGCCTAGATATTTTGCTCAAAAACCAATTGATTTTGATCGATCAGGCATTGAAAATGAGCGCAATAGATGGCAAAAGGTCGCTGATAACGAGGGCGATTACATCATTGATCGAAAACAAAAACTTGTTAAAAATTTATTTGTTTGAATTTAATGTAAAACATGTACAATATATTGACTGAATAACATTCAAAGCCGAGAGACATACAACGTTCTTAGTCCAGTAACTGTATATATTTCTTTAGCCTGAAGTGTTGGCTAATTATGGAATACGTTATGCATTATGCTGTCCCATTACACAAAAAAAAAACTACAGACTTAATGTGGCTTCACATAAGTTAAAAAGACAAAAAAAAAAGTGTCCGAAACAGTTAAGTACAGTGACATGTAATAGTTGGCTGGGACCATGCGATAGCGGTCGTCCTCAGGACCAGAAGACATTTTTCTCTCAATTACGCTCCAATTGTTCCTCCCTCTGTTTTTATATTTTCGTTTTTCACACCAAGGTCTCGGCCTACTTTTAATCAAGAGGTTTACTTTTCTTTGTCACTGGAGCAGTTACTATTTCATGAGAGAGGAGGGGAGAGAGAGAGAGAGAGAGAGAGAGAGAGAGAGAGAGAGAGAGAGAGAGAGAGAGAGAGAGAGAGAGAGAGAGAGAGAGAGAGAGAGAGAGAGAGAGAGAGCTCACTACTGAGCTCAAACACGTCTAGAAAGCTCAAAGTATTTTTTCGGATTCCCCTGGCAAAAACCAAAGACCTGGACTAAAGACTGGTTCTGATATATTAATTGACGATTTCACAACAGCAAAGACCTAAAAATATTTTATTAATAAATAAAATAATAGTATAATTTACAGTAGGGACTGTTATTAGTATAGGATATGTGACTGCGGAAAACGGACTGACAGGTAAGGACCGGGTGAGGTGTTGTGGTATGAGCCCCAGCCACAGCGGTGCTTGATATTACCTGAGTATAGTGGGTAGGGTTCAATTAGGCTTGTTTGCTCCTTAGTTCAGTTGGCTGCTACCTGTATTCAGGTGGCCAAGGCAGGCAGCTTCTCCTTTTAGGTACTATCTCGGGGGGTTTTAGGCAAATGTAAATACCTGAGCGAATGCTTGTGTTCGGCCTTTCGGTCATCTCTTACAACACTCAAGTTATTTCACCTACGCTAGCTCAGGTACACAAATTAGGAATTGTTCAACGTTTAATTCTTAATTGAACGGTTTGTTCCAAGCCAACCCTTGTCCTATTACGATAAGAATAAAGCCGAACTGTCCCGAATGGTCTAATAGCGGTTAGCCGAATTTGTTTACATGGTAGCCATATTTGATAATGATAAATAATCGTGTTCAGAATATTTTCATTGGTCTAGTGGCGCTCTAAAACTGTATTTAAAAAATATTCTTATGTGACTACAGTTTAAGCCATTAATAACCAAAGTTTTGAACACTAAGCGTATCCAATCTTTTCAATCAAAAGTCCTGAGAATAATAGATGCCCCTTATTATGTCAGGAACAAAACCCTTCTTAACATACCCTACAATCTTGAACGCATCACTTCCAAGTTCATGAAATTCCATAGTAACCTATCCAACAACCCTAATCACCTAGCACAGTCATTGCACTGCACCACTCATCCCTATAAGCCTCATTGGGAGTCCTAGCAATGGTCAGTTTCTCCAATCGGATACGGAGATGCGCGGAGTGACGAGGAGAGAAGTATTGAGAACTAATTCTTCTTACATTCCTTTTCGTAAGCTTATCGACCTACACACTGCGAAGTCTAATATTACGACTTTACCAACAGTAACCTGTTATGTTTTCACCTTGGCTTATCATAAAAGCATAACTGCGCTGTTGTGCATGATGTTTCATCGCATGCATAATAAAACAGATATACATAGATACATTGCTTAATGCCCTAGAGACGCATGTAGCGAAAGGAAGGACATGTAGATTGTTGGCTGTGCATGGCCGAAATCGTATTATGCAAGGAGTGGATTGCTCTTACAGGGTTGGTTCTGAGGTTGTAGTATTGTGTACATTTCTACTACAAATGATCAAGATGGTTGCTTGACTGTAGGTAGGAACCGTTTTAGTAGTAAAGAGGAACCTTCAGGCTAGTATTAATTAATAGCGTAACGATATAATGGTATTTAAATCGTAAACATAATTAGATACATTATTTAATTTGTGTAAATGTGTATATCATGCTTCATGCAGCCATCTGCATTTCACGGATAATGGAGTTGATAGCCTTGTTATGATCTTCGTAAAGTGGCCCCTGATCGCGCTTTTAGTATTAATTATGTTTGACCCCATTTCTCAATAGAAAACAATTTATTAATTTACAAAGTTATACCTAAGCCAATCTGGACATATGGAATGGAGCTATGGGAGCCAACCAAAAAGTCGAACATCAAGCGTATCCAATCCTTTCAATCAAAAGTCCTGAGAACAATAGTAAATGCCCCTTATTACATCAGCAACCAAACCCTTAATAATGATCTGAATATACCCTACATTCTTGAACTCATCCCTTCCAAGTTCTTGAAATACCGTAGTGACCTATCCAACCACCCTAATCCCGTAGCTCAGTCATTCCACTGCACCGCTGATCCCTATAATCCTCCTCGGAGACTGAAACGACAGTGGCCTCGTGACATGCTATAAATAATTAGGTTTGAGATTGACTAATCCAATCTTTGTGTGTTAGATTTAATGTTTTTAGAGCAGAAGTTGATAGTATTCTTAAATATCAAAATTATTTAGTATTGGGTGTCTATTCGTCGATAGCTACGTAAAATAGGTATGTTAATAATTTCAGTACAGCACAGACATGTGAGTTTTCACTGAGGCTACTGCTTGCTAACGAAGAGGTCTGAGTCGCGAATCCCTTACAGGGATAATTTCCCTGCCAACTTGGGATTAGGTCGGATTTAATGAAACGAGGTGTGATTTCTGCCAAATCCTAGTACTAGTTAGTAGATCACCAACAAAACCCTTCATAATGATCTTAATATACCCTACATTCTTGAACTCATCCCTTCCAAATTCATGAAATTCCATAGTAACCTATCCAACCACCCAATCCCGTAGCACAGTCATTGCACTGCTCCACTCATCCCTATAATCCTCCCCGGAGACTGAAACGGCAGTGGCCTCGTGACCTACTATAAATGCGCACAGTGGGAGTCCTGGCAATGGCCAGTTTCTCCAATCATGTCCTGAGCGTATGTGGCTCTCGCGCTCTTCGTCAGCCTCCGCTGGCTCGTATCCGGTAACGTGGCTGGTGGGGAGCGTGGGGGACTCCCCGAGACTCCGCTTCCTCTTTCGCTTGCGAGGGAGGCAACAACCGTGTGGACTTGGGGGGCCCCTGGGCTGTTTGTAAATATTGTATGAATGTGCGAACGAATGATGAATTGTAAATAAGGTATGAATGAAAAGACTTATCTCAATTATTTATTGCCTATTAAGTAGGCAGATTGTAATTTCATCATAATAAAGTTGTTGTACTGATAAAAAAAAAAAAAGTTAGTAGAACAAAGGATATTTCTCTCCTAAACGGTGGCTATCAATGTTTTAATGTGACAAGTCTCTAGTAGTTAACAATATTTATGTATTTATTAACATAGTTAAGAATTATACTGATATAAATTTATTTCCTTCCTTCCTGCGTTAACCCTTTAGGGAACTGTTTCTGTTTACTTATGTATTTCTGTATACTTCATACATTTGTGCATAGTTTCTATGTTATTTATACATAGAAACACATGTGCTCTTATATCCTTCTTCTTCTTTGTCTTCCTCTTGTGCCTTGTTATCAGCGTCGAGGAGCCTCGATAAATTGGAGCCATCTCTACATAGCTACTTCATCTGCTGGAGTGTTTTGCCTTTTTCCCCTCCAATCCTCTGGATGTTCTCCTGGTAGGAAATTCTGGGACATCCTCTCGGTCTTTTCCCAGATGGTAGGGGTTCTAAAACTTTCTTTAGTTCTCTTTCATCTCCCATGCGGCACACGTGCCCAAAACCACTTCAGCTGTCGGGATTCGAGTGTGGTCTTTAGTTCTGTCACCTCAAACTGTTCTCTTATTTGAACATTTCTAATCTCTTCTTGTCTTCCCAACCACTCTTCTCAGAAATATTTCTGCTGCAGTAATGCGGCTGGCTTGCTTATCAAGCATTATCCAGCTTTCACTTCCACATGTAAAGGTCGGGAGATAAACCAATTTGTATATTCTCTTATATCCGCCGAAACAAATTATGATACAAAAAACTAAAGGGAATATAATTGCGAATGAAAATATAAATGAGATTATAGATTTAATTAAAGTAAATTGTGAAGATATCGTACGTACGTATAAATTTTGAAATTACTTACATATTTACAGATGTACGGTTCGATTTTTAATATTAATTGTTTCCACGATTTTGAATGGATTATAAAATGTTGACATTAGTAGTAGTCAGTTAACATTATATTTTGAGGTAGTGTTGTGATGGGAGAACACTCTGTTAATTAATTGTCAGTAGAAGAGACACACGAGAAGTCACAAGGGCCAATTTTGTCTTGTTTATTCTTCGTTTAAGTCTATGAACTAGAACTAGATTCCTGTTAGTATTTATGTAGAAGTTAGTCGAAAGGTTTTTATTGATTGTTTCTATTGATTGTGAACTATGACGGTTTGACTATGACGTATGCATTCGCAGTGAAAATGTTCTCATCTTCGGTGAATCGTAATCATTAGTAGTGATTACTAGGCTTAAGATTATCGAAAACAGATATTGGAGTCCTGGAGGTGTATGGTTGGCGCACCCGGACAACCCCCGGGTTCACAGCGGTTGGGCCCGCCTCCCTCCCGTTACCCCGGAGGTCTCGTTACCAGGGAGACGGAGCAGAGATGGAAATGTCACCGGTCTAGAACTGACTGAGAGCCGGCAAGTAACGGTGAATGCGCTCCAGCTCGCTGTCAGACCAGAACCTTTTGTCTTCTTCAGGGTATCGCCGACTTATTTAGCGTCTTCTTATATTAGCCAAAACCAGGTCTTTCGCCCGGATGGACACTGGGTCACCGTAATAGACCATCGTTCTTCGTCCTCACTCTCTCTCTGTTACGAATTTCTATCCACGCCACGGTTGATTGGACGCCAAGCTTTAATTTAATATTTACAAGTACAACTATCTACTATAAGGATAGTCATGTTTTAGGTTTACACTATTTACAAACAGCCCAGATACCTCCCAAATCCACAGGTTGTCACCTCCCTCGCATGCGTGAGAGGAAGCGAAGTTTTAGGAAGTAGCGTCACCGGATACAAGCCAGCGGAGGCTGACCAAGAGCGCGAGAGCCACAAACGCTCAAGACATGATTGGAGAAAACTGGTCATTGCCAGGACTCCCACTGTATTTAAAGCAGGTCACGAGGCCACTGCCGTTTTAGTCCCCGAAGAGGATTGTAGGGATGAGTGGTGGAGTGTAATGACTGTGCTAGGTGTTGGATAGGTTACTATGGAATGTTTAAGGAAGAAGTCACTTTTAGACGTTTATTGGCTTCATCTTTAGTGTTTTATTTGTATTCTGCACGTTTATGCTTTTATAGTTTTCAATTTTAGAATTTTTTCGTTCGTGTTGGGCAAATACCTAAAACTGACTCTTTCTTTCAACACTGTAATAACGATGTTCAAGGATAATTACTGATGATGCTATGAATAATTAGAAAATGTCATAAACGACCACGATCGCAATTTTCACTCGGTCGGTGTTTTTTTTTCAAGATATTTTGCCAGGGTGTTTTTGATGAAAGGAGTATTCAAAAAAATTGTCTAAAGGTATAAATAATTGCTTAGTATCCACGTGAATAATACTGAATAAGGGATCAAATGAAGGATATTGACGTCCCGATAAATAATGCAGTTATTTTCGCGTTATTTTGGACGTTTTCGTTATCGTAACGAAACCCTTACTTGTTTAATATAGGGGATTAATAATTTACGGGACACATAGAAAGAAAGACTCGACAATAAGAAAAAAAAAAAGATTGTAAACTGTGCTAGACCATAGTTTTGAAGGTGTTATGAAATGGCCGGCCAAGAGGAGATAAGCCTCATCAATATTCATGCGCAGGTATTGAGGTACAACATCACCTAGTCCTCACACACGTAATGGTCAGCACTAGCTCCTTTCATCTAGAAGGCGATTCAAGGTTCTACTTTTGTGAAGTTGCATTGTTTTATGATACGCTGTTCTTTATGTCTGTGAAAAGGATATTATGACAGTTTTAGTATTAGTTTACTGAAGTGTCGACTTATATGTTACATACTATATATTCGAATCTTTGTACTGATTCACTAGCCAGAATTATAAAACAATATTCTGTTGTATACCAATTAATTAATGCCATTAAATCCGGTTTTATGGAGTTTGACTATTGTTAATGTCTTCCGAATGTAATATTTCATGGATCAAGTTTTGAAAAAAACCCTAAAAACTTAATGAAGGGTTACAAATGTGTCCATAGTAATGCTGAATTATTTTTTTTATACAATTCCTTCCAAGCCTTCCCAACATTGTTTTTATCAATATACGAGGAATATTTTTATCATTCCTACAAATTGAATTAATCCAATTGGACTACAACAATTGAAATATATTATATATGCTGTCATTTCGAAATAATTGAATAATAATTGACTTGAATGATTATCAACGACCTAACTAATTTTTGTTGTTGGTTGGAGAATAGAAATGTTTTTTATTGCAATTTTTTTAAAGAATTTTTATGTACCTTGGAGATTTTACCAATTCGGAATGGAATAGTAGAGGAGTACGGACAAATATGTCATTGATAGTCCTGAAGAAGCTAAACGTTGACCGATGTAAAAATAAAAAATTGATCCTGAGCGTCTGTGGCTCTCGCGCTCTTGGTCAGCCTCCGCTGACTCTTATCCAGTGACGCGGCTGACATAGGAGCGTGGGGGACTTCCTAAGGCTTCCTCCTTCGCACGCGAGGAAGGTGACAACCATGTGGACTTGGAGGGCCTCTGGGCTGTTTGTATATAGTATGAATGAGCGTGTGAATGAAAATTGTAAATTGGTATGAACGAGATTATTTATCACAATTACTTATAGCCCAATCAAGCAGATTGTAATTTTATCATAATAAAGTTGTATTATCTGAAAAAAAAAAAAAAAAAAAAAATTGGAAAGACTGCAACACCTTTTTTGAAAAATTCTATTAATCAAAACGTCAAATTCGTCATCCTCATCATAAATATCACGATTGATTAGAATTCTCTTTCAATTACTAAGTATGTCCTGAAATAATGGTAAAATCTTTTTTTTTTCTGATTTTAATTTTTTTACTGATGACCAGTTGACCTTTCAGTCTGCTGGTCAAAAATGAGACTTGCAATTACCGGAACATAGATATGAGAGAAAACATCGAATATTAATAATTATGAAAACAAACATGTTTTTGGTTTTTTACAAGAAAAGAAACAGTTATCATGTTTGTTGTTAATTTAAAATTTAAGGCTTATAATATGGACTGAACTCTTCGAGGTACTACTTTCCTGTAGGGAATGATGACTATTATACGTAGGAAGTAAACAAAAAAAATCGTTGATGTTGTTTCTTTTTTTTTCGGGTTGATTTTGTATGGGAGACGAAAGGGGGAGTGATCAAACTGTCAGTTTTTCTTCAGGTGGAAAGCCTTTTAAAAAAATAGAGGTTGCCTAAACAGGTGTGTCAGGGAAGTGGACCACGCAATGAAAAACAACCAGCGTATAACAGATCTAGTGAAAAATGAATTAAGCCGAGTAGCCTCTTGCTTGTTCTTCGTTGGTTTTTAAAGAGCCGTTAAACAGGGAGTTAGCGTGCTTCTTGATATGAAGGTACCGGGTTTTAAATCCTTGAACAGAAGACCAGAGACCATAGCCAAGTCAGCCAACCCGCCCTTCCTGCACTGTATGAAGAAGTCCATAAATAAAAGGCAGGTCGATCAAATGGCTATTTTAATGGGGTTTCATGATTTAATGTTTTAATGATTCCAACATGAGTATTGCTTAGAAATGACGGGTGTCCCAGAATTAACGCAAGATTTGAATTTGCCGCCATTTGTGCAGTAAAGTGCTGGCAACCCTAAAAAAAACAATTTGACAGCTGACAGTTTAGGGTTAGTGGATGGAGCGTTACACGATAGAACAACGTGTCTTTATTGTTGAGCATTATCTCAAAAATAATGAAAGTTTGGCGGCCGCTGTTCGAAAATTTCATACAAAATATGGTCGGAATACTGTTTTGACTGTTAATCAACTGTTAATTGAAAAAAATAAGGAGACTAGATCAGTTGGAGACACTAAACACACTGGTCGTCCAAAAACAAGCCGTTCAAATGTCAATATCCAAGCAGTGCGTGAGAGTGTTGTTGAAAATCCATAACACAGTTCTTTGTGCCGAAATTGGATAATATTGATGTGGCCAATATGTGGTTTCAACAAGATGGCCCATGAAACCAATCAAATACTGCATGAGACATTTCCAGGTCGTGTACTCTCTCGTTTCGGTGATCAGAATTGGCCCCCTAGATCGTGTGATTTAACACCTTTAGATTACTTTTTATGGGGTTATTGGAATCCAAAGGTGTATGTCAACAAGCCCACAGCCACCAGGGCACTAAAAGAGGAAATTCAACCCCATTTATGCCCAATGGTCATGGAAAATTTCGACAAAAGACTGCGTATGTGCCAGCAAAGTCGTGGAGGCCATTTGCCCGATGTGTTATTCCATAAATAACCCCATCCTATTTACTTTATAATTCAATAAAAAAAAATAACAACAAAAATACTAAAAACTGTGTTTCTATTTCAATCAAATCTTGCGTTGATTCTGGGACACCCTATACAATAAAGACATAAAAAGTATGTATTAATTTAGTAATAAATAGTGATAACATTTGCATTAATATATTTACACCAATAAAATTTCATTGGGGACTTGATGTTGTTTGGGATTACACAGCCTCGTGAGGATAACTGATTTGTTACTTGAATAAAGAAGTAGGGAATCCGGCCTAGTGATAACCACATATTCATAAAGTTTTGCACTATAGATTTATTTATTCAATTATTCTAATAACACATTAAAATTTATTAACTTAATTGACTCCCTTCATTTAGCTTACTTCTTTCCGTAATTAACCAATGAGACTAAAATTATCTTATTGTAAATTCTCATAAATGGTAGGAATGTGATCATTTATCAGAGTCCAAATCCATTGCTCTATTAAGGGTCACACTTTTGTTGCAGATATAATAAGCTGAATAAATACCTTTTTATTGGTCCTGACTATTTTTAGTATTATTGATATATTAAGATTATACATCTTTCATGTCAATAATGGTTCAACAACGATATTGATGACAAATATTAATCTGGAAAGCAAATCTAATAGTTGAATACTCCAATCCAAATTATATTTTTTCAGTTTGAAAGTAATTAATTATTTAAGACGCCAAATTATATGTTGTAGTGTTGTCATAATGAAGTATCATTCCTTTTAAAAAAAGTCATGACTCCGTATTAAGAAGCGGCTACTAATAAGTTTAGAACACAAATGAATGACATTTAGTCATTACAGTTGAATAAATATTACACAGTATGTATTGAGGCATTTAAATTTGATACTTAATTTACGTATGTAAACATATTCTTGAATGGGAAGGAAAAAAAGTATTTCAACTACTATGGTATGCAACCATGTGGACTTGGGAGGTTTCTGGGCTGTTTGTATGACCAGCTTCTCCAATCATGTCCTGAGCGTCTGTGGCTCTGGTGCTCTTTGTCAGCCTCTACTGGATCGTATCCGGTGACGCGGCTGATTGAGGAGCGTAGAGGACTTCCCAAAACTCCGCTTCCTCTTTCGCATGCGAGGGAGGAGACAACCATGGATTCGGGAGGTCTCTGGGCTGTTTGTATATTTAGTATGAATGAGCTAGTGAATGAAAATCGTAAATATGTGATGAATGAGATCATTTATCACAATTACTTATTGCCCAATGAGGCAGATTGTAATTTTATCATAGTAAAGTTGTTGTTGTACTGTATAGGGAGTTTAATTTATTCACCAAGTAATTGGCTATCCCGAAGGGAGAGATATTACTTATATTTAAGTCGATAGTCGCGAAATCGATAGTTAACCGATTTGAAATTCTAAAGGTGCATTTCAAAACTCCAAAATTTGTTTTGGGTTAAAATACAATAACTTGAAGTATGGACTGTTTGTAATTCTTGTATTTCTGAGTATTTATATTTGTTACTAACACTACACAAAATTATTAATGAAGTAGTTGACGAGAAAAAGAAAGTTCTGTGTACCTTCCCACGATGGAATTAAGGCTACGTCAATGGTGAACAATTAGCTCGTGCCCAGACTTCGTACTGGCCTCCCAAATCAGAAGAAAGCTAGAATATATGTCGAGGGGAAACTGGAAAAACAAATGGGAAACTTAATCATTTGATAAGCTCAAATAGCGCCTAGAATACCTCCATCGTTACTGCAAAGAAGCCAAAGCATCACGTTAACGAGACTGAGTTAGGACCACACATTGCTGCAGATCTACATCTCTTCGTAGAACTCAACTCACCAACATGCCAATCCTGTCATAACAGCCAATATACAGTCAATACGCAAGTCAAAAAATACATTAAATATCGGGATATCGAGACAAGAACCTCTAGCCCCATTTACTCATATAATCCAAGCAATCAACACTATCCACTACCTAAAAGAGATGAAGAGCATTAACGATCTATGTCAAGAGTTGTCGTTCAATCTGCAGCTCATTTGTAGTTAAATATAAATATATATATATATGTATTTTTAACAGCTTTAGTATGATAAAATTACAATCTGCCTCATTGGGCAATAAGTAATTGTGATAAATGTTTTCATTCATACCATATTTCATTCATACAGTATTTACAAACAGCCCAGGGACCTCCCAAATCCACATGCTTGTCACCCATCTCTCATGCGAAAGAGGAAGCGGAGTCTTGGGAAGCCCCTCAGTACGCCACGTCACCGGATACGATCCAGCGGAGTCTGACCAAGAGCGCGAGAACCACATAGTTAAATAAAAAAAAAAAATTGATAATATATTCTCCTTGATTCAGACCACACTAGAGACTTTCTTAATAGCCTTCTAATAGTTAATAGGGTTCTAGGCTACTGATCCATGGATCAACTGGTTAATTTAGGGTTTTATATTTTTGATAAACCTGACGAAAACCTAGGAACTAGTGGAGCGAGAAGAGGATCGGAAGGACCAATGTGCCCCTGCTGAGGACGAGGCTGCTCGAACGGAAGAGATCTACCCATGACCTAGCGAGATTATAAAACCATTACTTCGACCCTAGGGTACAGCTCATTGTTTTTACAACCTTCACATAGTTCTGCCTTTTGGTTTTGTGTGCTCTGCTACGGGGGTCGATTCGCCACCTCGTGTTTACGAAGCTATTTACCAAAACATCTAGATCTTAGATAGGCCGACCAAAGGTCTGATCTTCTCCAGATATCCTCATGTACAAAAAATGAAAAAAAAAATCTACATACAATGAAGAGTTTTCTTTTACTGCGGTGAAAACCACATCATGGCAATTTTAATGGCATTGTGTAATTGTAGTCCACGGAAGTCTCAGAACAAGATACATATTGTTAATAATATACTTCAATTTTTATTTTTTAATTACTAAGTAATTAATTATCCATTGTTCATTATTTTATATAATAGAAGTACTATGGAAAATTTCATGCCAAAAAAAAAATACTGGTTGTATAATGTTAATCAGGACACCGAGATCTTATATTTGATGGCTTACAATTACAGAAACTTATTTGTAATACGTAAAGTTATTATTAATAAGTAATGAAGTTAGTTTGATTAATGACGCTTTTATTTTCTTTCTGATATCAAACTAGATCTGCACTCAAAATTCCATACCTCTAAGTCTAACAGGGAGCATACAAACGTCAGTTCAGAAAGACAGTCACTCAGGTGGAAAAATTCTTAATTGGAAAACCTGGAAAACTTTCTACATGTTGAAAGTTCTTAATTTCAAAAAAAAAAAACTAAGAAAATCTTTGAAACCTTAAAGACGGCACTAGACAGCTGTGAACCTATCTAGGAGCTCTTATCTCTCGCCGTAACCAGAGCATATAATTATTCCTGTTCTGATGTCTTTTTCATATGTGTAGAAACATTAAACATTTCGTAATTGTATGCTCACTAGATCTACAGTAAGTTTGTTAATATTATTTTGTAATTTTTCTCTAGAGGTTTCAGCTGTGTGTTATTAAATAGTTTGTCAATCTGTAATATTAATCAAATTTTTTTTCTTTCATAGCCTCTTTAAATTTACAGATAATTATAGATCCTCAGCCGAATCTATTTACAAATTAATTTTGTATGTCCTGTAGCATCGCTACATTATATACAGGTTTTGTTATTTTGTAAAAATTATATAATGAATAAACAAGTATAATGATACACATTATACGAGACTGGACTAAACTGACTAATAAAGGTGATGGGGCTCACCTTTTTGATCAAACTTAAAACTTACATACTAATTCTTAACCTAATTTTCTCCCGACAGTCTGTTGCTATCGATGCGGGAGGGGTGGTGGGGTCATAGTGTTAAACACTGGGTTTGCCAGGTGCTGCAACGGGTCAAAAAACTTGATGTGTCTCCGGCGGATGAACTCACCCACCGATGGCACACCAAGCAACGGGTGCAGGTCAGCGTTCTTTACCCTCTCGAGATAGGTATGTAACTTTTCGCATAATCCCATTCTGGAAATGTTGGAGACATTTGGCTGTATTATCAGTCAAGTGGGTAAATAGCGGGGCACCGTACAGCAGAGCTGGCCGGAGGTATATTAATCAAAAAGTGTGATATTTCTTTTCGTAGCATTTTGACGATATGATTGCTCGAGGTGATGGCTAGGAATATTCGTGTTTGATTTAAAGACATGGACTGAAAACTCAATAAAAAAATTATTAAAGATCATTCTGCAGTCTCTTAGTGATTAATGGGGTTACGAGGAATTTTAATTATATAAAAAATTTAACCGCAATTAACAATGACTGTTTACAGCCCCTAGTAGTAGTTAGGAGACCTGAAATTCTACGTGGCTTAATTTAATCGCCACCTTCAATATTACTAGAGTCCTACTTGGCTAGAAAACCTTTACGAAAACCGTACTTTCTAGAAAGTATATACACTAAAACATATAGTAATTAATAGGCTATGTATAATAATACATATAAGAGAACATTACTACTATAAAAATTGACCAACAGAAAAACATCACACTTAAACTTATTTACAAGATATTTTTGGGGGGAGAATAAAAAAAAAAAAATGTTTGAATAGAACAATTATTAACATTCTATTACTCGGGACTTAAAACTGTTTTTTTAAAATAAAATGCATTATACCGGGTTTATTTTGCCTTACACCTACATGTTTTATTGTATCTTTATTTTCAGAGTTTATTTTAAGTCTGTATAGCGATAAAATGTTATAAGTTAATAATATGCGCGAGCCAGGCTTATTGTAAAACCTTTTTACATAATTTTCGTACAATTATTTGTATAATTTATCCAATATGAATGCAACACCTCTGGAGCTTCCAATTTATATTACGTTTTTAACTTATAAGCTTAAAACAGCACCGAAGCGCCGTTAACAATTTCATTTCTTTATCTTAGCTACATAGGGAAAATGTTTTTTTTTTGGATTAAAATATAGTCAGAATTTCGAAGAACACGGAAAACGAGATGGCATGCTGATATTGACCAAGTAATTGCCTCAGCACCGTAATTTCTGGCCAGAGGTGTGCTACCGATGAAATTGAAATCACCGCAAACTAGTTCCAATAATCCGCAAATTGTCCAATATCAGACACCAAAGAATATCTAGGGGCGAACGTAGATAAAAAATTTACTTTAAGCCAGCATATCAAAATATGAAAAAAATTTAACCAGGTACTTATAAAAACGTTATTGAACAATCCATTGTCTCAAAGTAAATAAAAAAAATTTAAAAAAAAAAATTAAATTTTACCAAAAACAAATTGCGAGGATAATTATCTTGTGTGCATACGCGACACGCGTAAAAATAGATTATTTTTTTGTAACTGCCCTTGTTTCATAAATATCTTGATTAAAGAAATATAAAATAAGTCAAAATGGAGGTCCAAACTATGCTTCCAAACCAGAACAGAACATATTCTTTATGAATAGCTCAATGATTTGAAGTAAAATTAATGAAGTTATTATTATTTTTTAGCTAATAAATTTTATATATTGACTTTTTATTTTGTTATTCAAACTCGCATTAAGTTAATAATTAATTTGTTATTTAGTCAGGTTATGGTTAGTGTTTTCCAACAGGCACCCATCAATCCAAAATAATTTTCCTTTTATTTTCCCCACATCCTATTTTTTCTAATTTTCAGAGCTATGGAAAAAAAAAAAAAATTCCAACATTAAAACTTTATGTTAAATCTTTTAATGAGTAATATTGAACGGTGTATTTATGGTATGTCACCATGCCACGTATAAACAATTGTATTAAAAAAAAGTTAAGTTTTTCAATTACGTTCCATTAATTGAATTATATATAAAATTTTATATTTTTTTAATGTTATGTCGGTTGATAGAAACTAAATAAAGTCCCGCCTATGAATCTAAGCTTCATATCCAGACTTAGAGGGAATATTCAGGTATAAAAGTTCTCAACAGGACATTTAGTCTTGAATGGGAGTACACAGTAACGAAAGCTAAAGAAAACAACATAAAATAATGAATAAAACTGACCTCAAGCATAACAAGTAAATATAATAAGTAAATGAGTATTACAGATGAACATCTGAGTGTATTTGTAAGGATTATATCATATTTATTTCACATACCTAAGCCGAAATCCGAGCAAATGTGATTTCAAGCTTAACTACGAACTCACAGTTTCTAAATCGTGCCAACAATCCTTCAAGACAGGAAGGTATCTTGTCTAATGTCAGTCAAGGGCCGAACAATTATCGTCGTTACGAGAAACATCCGGCATCTTAATTAGGATAGGATAGCGATAAAAATAAATCGTTATATAGATAGCAGTGGATTAAGATCCTGTTACATGCGTCATAGTATAATTATAACTGTACTCGACTGAAACGATAAAAATATAATGAATGGTAGCTAAAAAAAACGACGTTTTTACCAAGAACCGACCGTTTTTATAAAACAGCTCGAAAAATTTTAATAGACACTGGATCAAACGAGAAACTTAAGTTACGGAAAGATCCACATATACTTGAGAAAGACCCCACTTGTATTCGTGACATCTCTGAACAGGCAGAAGTATGATTAGGTAATTTTAGAATGTAAATTACAAGAAAGACCAAAAGGATGGAATGTAGTATGAATCAAAACTTGGTAGATATACATTATCTAATACTTCAATGCATTTGTTGGTCGGATTAATTAACAGTAAAAATAATTTGAATCGATCTCATACTTTAGACAAGCGGTGAATAAAATTTAGTCCAATTAAATCAAATAACCCATTTCACGCAATTTTTGACTTAAACATTTACTCAGGAATGCTACAGGGACTAAACCATCACCATACCTTTTAGAACCTAAATCATTTTTTTTTATCAGTAATTTCACATTACCCAGGAAATCTGATATTTTGCAACAACCATTAATTTTAAATGGATGTGATTTTTCAAGATATCATGAAATATTTGGAAATTTATAAGTCGATAGATACTCGATAATTAATATTGATCGCCAGTATATACCACTGTACCGCAACTATCAACCTCTGCCGAGGCTTCCCACACTCCTTAATTCCCTCACACCACCTTCAAGCAGGTGCTCCTAGTACAAGGATCCGCTTATCCCAAATATCCCCTCATCCTTAATCTTATAATTAGAGAGCTAAGAAAAAAAATGATTGGTGGGGTGTTACAATATTTGTATTGGGTAAGTTCTTGTTTTATAAACAGAGTGTATTTCCTATTGTTACTGTAATTAGTACAATTTATCCACTGTTATTACCCAACCAATCTGCTCTGCCGATCGCTAATATTTTTTTTCTTATTTCTGTAAGTCACCGCCGTGTTTCAATGGAGTCTGATATTATGAGGCCCGTAGGCAGAACAACAACCCTATAAAACACGCATTTCCCCTCGTTTTCTGATTCTCTTTCCCGAAGAGCTTCTAAATAGCGAGAAAAGAGGTCTGCGTGGAGGAGAGATCTGGCTGGAGATCGGAAGATAACGTGAGGATCCGGAGTGTTGCAATTTCCACTGTTTCACCTGGAGTTATCCTGGCCAAGATACCCTCACTCGGCACTTGTTCACTTCTTGTATTCACAACCGACAGTGCCAGCTACACAGCTACTTATAAATAGTGTGAAATAATTAGTATATATATAATAAATTATGTAGACTTGAAATAATTTTAACTTAATGTGGGAGTTGGTGACTTCCAAGAAATCACACGAGTTGAAACATCCCGATAAAACATGAAAATATTCAAGTCATGAATGATGCATCATAAAATCAAGTGAAAGTCAGTTTTAATCCCTTT
The DNA here is from genome assembly GCA_930367205.1 of Acanthosoma haemorrhoidale. Taxonomy (NCBI): domain Eukaryota; kingdom Metazoa; phylum Arthropoda; class Insecta; order Hemiptera; family Acanthosomatidae; genus Acanthosoma; species Acanthosoma haemorrhoidale. Next base: position 14,489,299 of record OV884011.1, on the reverse strand, counting down.
TTGTAAGTACAGTCCATCAAAATTATTAATCTGATACCCTACTTCAAATTTTGTTGTACAAATATGTAATTAAATAGTTAATTACACTTAAAAATACGACTTAATGTATTATTGCGAGAGAGAAAAATATAGACATATCAGAACTAGAAACCCTGCAGTCGTTTGTATTCCCCCGTTTGAGTCTATGCATTAAAGTCTCCACGAGGTATGGGTTTGGACGCTTGTTTATTTTTTTTAGTTTTGCTTTGAGTTAAGTTTACTTCGACAGATAATTTATTGATTATTAATTATTTTTTACTGCTGCTAAGAGCTGCTCGCTACTAAATTTCCTTATATGCAATACAGAAAATTGTATATCCTTAAATCCTTCGTTTCACTATGAGATCCCACTTTAACAATTTAATTATTTGAGAGTACCCTATATCATAGTATAGGACTTATTTTTGTGTAATTTTAATTTTGAGTATGTATATTTAAGTAAGTGAGTGAAATAAAATTGGCATATAACAAACAGTAGATTGATTCAAGCATAATACAATAGCCACATTGATTATACTCGTATGTGAATTTTGATGAAATTCAACGCAGATAATGTCATTTCATTGACACAGTTGCTTAACTATGAATATGAATAGTCAAGAACTCATATGAAAACGGCCTTGAAAACTTAAGTTAAGGATGGTTTCAATTTTTTTTTGGTCAGTTCACGATTTTGAGTTCATACATCTAGAGAAAATCACAATCGTAACAGCCCATTGAGAGATGGACTTTGTAGGTAAGTACTGTGGTAAGAAGTACGCTCCAATCATGTTAACACGTATCCACCACTTCAAACGTGGATTACTGCCAAGCTCGATTGGAGAAGTTCTACTTTCTTACTGACTCTTCTATCTGTTTGCATGTACGTTATACTATAATGGTCGTTAAAAGTGTTCCAATGGATCTGAAATTTTAAAGGCGCACAGGTCGATATTCTTAGCGCTGGCGATTTGGTTTGAAATATTCAACAGAAACGTGAAAAAACACGGACCTTTTACGAAAACGTTTAACAGTTCTTAACTCTCAGGTCAGAAATTATTTAAAATTTACAGTTCAGATTTTTTCCTCATCGTTAAGATGATATTAAAAGCGATGGTACGATGCGGGTATTTAATACGTTCTTAGTGCAGACAAGCAGAGTGTGCCAAAACGTTGTCTATCGCTAAATTTGTATGAATGTCTAACATCTTCCTTTTGACAATCTATTAAGTTTAACCTCCAAGCTCTCTGTTCGCTAACATTGGATGTTTGCAACTATTGTCGTCGGAATTGTTATCCCAACAGATATAACCACTAAAATCTATAATCACAGTTGAGTATGAACTTTGGTTTATGAACATAGCCCGTGTAATCACTTGAACTTTGATTTAAGCCAGAATCATGAAGAAAGGTTTGAGAAGGAGTCTAAGAAGAAGAAGTTTACGCAAGGAGAGTGAATGGTACTCACATGTCTGACGGATGCTGCTGTGTTGGGCGGCGAGGGAGGACTGGCCGGTAGACCCGGGGGCGGGCGAAGCCCCCACCGCCTAACAGTACCACCCCCACTACCGCATCGTCCCCGGAGTTATTTCACTTTTAGGCCATCAATGGTTCCATTTTCTGGCTCCAATGTCAAGGTGCCATATCTGTGCCACCGCAGTCTCTACCTCCCGAGGATCTCAGCTTCTTCGGCTCGCCGGCCCGAACTAACGAACCAGAAGAACTGAAATATGTTTAACGAAGCGATGACGGCTGACCGAGATCACGTTTTTCTGCGGGAACTTTACCCAGATACCCAACGCATAGACAATGTTTTGGGTGTTAATTGAATCAATGCCACAAAGTTAAAAAAAATAAATAGGGGGCCCTAAGGAAAACAATTGATACCATTCCACGTAAAATCGCCAGTCTATTCTATCAAAGCATCTTTTTATATTTCGATAAAAATTTGAACTATAATAAATGGTTTTTGGTTAATGAAAATTCGAAAGATCAGGGCACCTGGAGATATTATTTGTTAAACATGGGCAATCGAGCTTTAAATTTTACCTTTCATCGAGAAAAACAAATCAAAAACTGATCTTTCTGAAATTATCTCTTTATATATATATAAAGATAATAAATGCCCCTTATTACGTCAGCAACAAAACCCTTCATAACGATCTTAATATACCTTACATTCTCGAACTCATCCATTCCAAGTTCATAAAATTTCATAGCAGCCTATCCAACCACCCTAATCCCCCAGCACAATTGTACTGCACCACTCATCCCTATAATCCTCCTTGGAGACTAAAACGGCAGTGGCCCCGTGACCTGCTATAAATGCTTAACAGTGGGAGTCCTGGCAACGGCCAGTTTCTCCAATCATGTCCTGAGTGTCTGTGGTTCTCGCGCTCTTGGTCAGCTTCTGCTGGCTCGTATCCGGTGGCGCGACTTCGTAAGACTCCGCTTCCTCTCACGCATGCGAGGTAGGTGACAACCTGTGAATTTGGGAGGTCTCTGGGCTGTTTGTAAATAGCTTATTGCCCATTAAGGCAGATTGTAATTTTATAATAATTAAGCTGTTTAATAATAAATAGAGATAATAGACTCTAACTAGAGACATTAAGTCAAATCTTGGAATTCTTTCAATGAATGCCCTAGAGGGATGATCTAGATGCTAGAGTAGTATGGGTAAAGGGTGAATAGTTTTTATCGACCATTCATTCGATTATTCTGCCCTCAGCCATGTTTCTGGCTCGTTAACGGTTGTAAAAATTATTCAATCAATCTGAATTTTTATAGGTACAATGCACGAATTCTGGAAATATGTTGATCAGTTTTTAGTCAAAATACAATAACAGGAATTGTGCCAAATTTAGTTTTGGCATGGATTCGACGATTATTAAAATTTTTAGCTAAGAAAAACGTGTCCTGGCAGGATCGGGATTTGAACCCGAGATCTCCCCAATATCCAATAACGGTTTAACCAACTCAGCTAACCAGCACCAGTGGACGACCTTCCAAATATAAATTCTCCAGCCATAGCAAAGACCTTATGTAATTAAGTACGACACAAAATTTTAATTAAAGAGTTAGTTTGTCTGTGGTATGTCAAGATATCATTTTTATATAGACGAGTATCCAAAAAGTATATACCATAAGAGTGCATACATTTCGGGAGTTCCCAAATTTAAGTACGCTGTTTTGATAGCTAACAATACAAAATCGCATATTTAATACGACTAAAGATGGTTATAATGGTTTTTTTTTTATATTAGTTATTTATATTTTTTTAATTTGGATAATGGTCATAAGTATGTATATACACTGTTTATACGATACTTGTGCACATACACTATTTATAGATGTAAATAAATACGGACATACACTATTATCGTCAAAGGCCATATATAGTGATCAAAATAAAACAATTTCAGTAATAATTCAATCTCGAACCTAAAAAAAAAATAAGTTTTTTTAATATTAATATTAATTCAAGATTAAGACAAGAGCCGCAAAACATTGATTATATGTGGGTTTTAGCGAAATCCTATACAGATAATATTTCATTGACACAATTGCTTGACTTTACATAAATTCATAAATATGTATATACGATACTTGTGTCCATACACTGTTTATAGATGTAAATAAATTTATAAATAATAAAATAAATTGGAAAAGGCCATATTCAGTGATCAAAATAAATCCAGTTGATATAGATTCTCCCCCCCCCCATTTTTTCTAGTAAGTTTTAAATAAAAATAACGTATAAGTTTAATTCATGTAAAGTATCTCTCGATATTGTTTTCTATAGCCCCTTTAAATTTACAGATAATTATATCTATATAATTGTAGATCCTCAGGCGAATCTATTTACAAATTATTTTTGTATTTCCTGTAGCGTCGCTACATTATATACAGGTTTGTTATTTTATAAAAATTATATAATGGAATAAACAAGTATAATGATACATATTATACGTGACTGGACTAAACTGACTAATAAAGATGCTGGGGCTCACCTTTTTGATCAAACTTAAAACTAACTTACATACTAATTCTTAACATAATTTTTCCCCGACAGTCTGTTGCCATCGATGCGGTAGGGGTGGTGGGGTCTTAGTGTTAAACACTGGGTTTGTTAGGTGCTGTAACGAGTCAAAAAACTCAATGTCTCCGGTGGATGAACTCGCCCACCGACGGCACACCAACAACGGGTGCAGGTCAGCGTTCTTTACCCTCTCGAGATAGGTATGTCACTTTTCGCGTGATCTTGAAATGTTGGAGACATTTGGCTGTATTGTTAGTAAAGTGGGTAATATATATGTTATAGACGTAACAACTATGTACGATACATGTGTACATACAGTATTTATAGATGTACCTATATGCCATACTATTAGTACAGAACAATTTAAAGGTAAATAAAACTTAAATAGGTTCCCCTAATCTCCCAGCTCTGTTCGCCAACCATCCACATGTTCGCAGCCATTGTAATAGGTAAGCTCGCGATGAGGGCCTACAGCTGCGTACATGGTGTGATGCACGTCCGACCCTATAATGAAGCGGCGCTAATTCCTTCTTAAAAAAGGGAAGGAAGGAACAGTGCATTGTAGGAGGAGAGGTGAGGATCGGACCCTAAATATGACAGCCACTGGTCTGGGGAGACCTTCACGGGGAGTAGGTCGTAGGCGATGCACACTGCCCTGCAGGCTATCTCTCCATCTATACATTGCCGAAGCGCTATCTGCATCTTATGGCGGAATAGGTTAGCATTTCGAGACTTGAACCTAAAAAAAAAAAATAAGTTATATTAATTCAAGCTTAGGATAAGAGCCGCAATAGATTGATTATATGTGGGTTTTAGTAAAATCCTATACAGATAATGATTCCTTTATTATTTTATTGACACAATTGCTTCACTTAGAACAGTCAAGAACTTATATAAACTTTTTTTTTCTTCCTAGCCCCTTTAAATTTATAGATTTATTAATTAAAATTACCCCCCTTTAAAATTACAGACAGACGACTGAGCAGACATTGTAACGGAGATCTTCTAAATAATAATAATAATAATAATATAATTCAAATTTTAAATAATAGGAGAGGTATCGCTGGATGTCTTCTGCCCTCATGGCATTTTGTCATATTTGCAGCACATCTGATGGTTGTGACTCAATAAATAACGTTAAAATAAAATAAATTGATCTGTAAACACCAAGTGAGAAGATACAAGATTTCGGAAACAGTAATTAAGTAGGAAAAAAATCCTTATTAGTCAGTAATTAAAAAATAAATATTTTTCTATCATAATTTTTTTTTTTTTTTTTTCCCTTCATAGCCCCTTTAAAATTACAGACAATTATAGATACTCAGGTGAATCCTTTTACAAATTATTCTGTATTTCCTGTTGCATCACTACATTATATACAGGTTTTGTTATTTTATAGAAATTATATAATGAATAAACAAGCATAATGATATACATTATACGTGATTAGACTAAACTGACTATAAGGTGATGGGGCTCACATTTTTAATCAACCTTAAAACTAACTTACATACTAATTTTCTTTCTATCATAAGTATCAGATTAAATATCTTGACATTTTGATCAATAATATTTGTGTCGGGACTTTGGTGTACTGTAATTACAAAAAAATAATTATAAATGTCATTAAAAATGATAATAATAATTAATAAGTGATTGGTGAAGTGCATTCCAAATTATATAGGCCGAGTCGTAAGTAACTTCCGATGCAGCTAAGTAGAATCTATTGTTTGTATCTACCCGCTATGAGTTACCATGACAACAAGTTATTTGTTTTCTCTATATAGACGAGGCTTCAGTTAGTCTTTTGTCAACTGTTTTGTGTGATACACGTTACGTGAAACTGTTTTTTTTACCTCTGAAATGGAGAGTCACAAAGTACATATTCGTCATGTAATGCTTCGGGAATTTAAACAAGGCAGTTAGAAATTGGATTATAAAATTCCGTTCGGGAGATACGACCTTAAAAGACGAACATAGGGCGGGACGTCCTTCCGACTTTGACGACAACCTTTTAAAGGCAATATTGGAGCAAAATCCACGTGAATCAACAAGAGGTATAGCAGAAAGGTTGAATACATTACAATCAACTGTTAACCACAAATTAGGGAAAGTCAGAAAGTTAGGAGTGTGGGTACCTCACAATCTCAATGAACGGAATAAAGAAGATCGCATGTCAATCGCCACAAGTCTGCTCTCACGGGTGAAAATTTAGCCTTTTTTAAACAGGATTGTAACAGGCGATGAAAAATGGGTTACCTATGACAATATAGTCCGCAAAAGACAGTGGCTTGATAAGGATCAACCACCCCTACCAGATCCGAAAGCAAACATCCATGTCAAAAATATTTTATTGTGTGCATGGTGGGATTGTCAAGGGATAATTCACCACGAATTGTTGAAGTCAAATTTAACGATCACTGTGGATAGATACTTTCAGTAGTTGCAAAGAGTGCAAGAGAAACTCCATGAAAAGCGTCCTGCACTCGTCAAAATTAATATAATTTTGTTAATGAGAACAAAATAAATGTCTGATAAAAAAACGGAAGTTACTTATGACTCGACCGGAAATGGGGTTTGTGGGCCAGAGGGTACTATGGAAGTATACCGCAAAGTGACTGTTCATCCACTTCTTACAGGCCGACGAAGGAGAGCGTAGCATATGAGAACTTGTCGGTAATTGAATCGCATCGATCACTTTTTATCTCCATCAGCTAAGTGAAATGATATAAGCGAATCTTCTTCATTAGTGGGAAATTTCCGTTGCTGTGCTGACAATCCCATAAAAAAAGGGGCGAAGTTGAAACAGTTTGAATATGTGCTTCCTAATAAAATTATTACGGCTTTCAATCATTTTTTCATTCATTAATATTAAACGTTTTAAGTTATAAGGAAAACCCTAAAAACCGTTTTTAATTTTTAACAATAATTTTAAAATAAATATCGGTTGCTTACCACTACATAAACTAATTTATACTCAAACATTACAGGATTTAACTGAAAATATTACCATTTATCTATCTATACCTCTGTTCCTTAAATTGTTCCTTCCGTTGCTGTTTTTTTATTATTTATTAAATACAAATTGCACAACGTACAAACCACCTAAACTGTCACCAGTAAGTCACAATGGAAGACTTGGGTGATCCCCATTGGGGTTTCTTCTACGTAGGTTCGGTATTTGTAGATCAGTGTTTACTGGCAGGTTCGGAACGTCATAGGGTAAGTTTGTCAAGTGTCTAAGAAATAATCCCTTTTGATAAGAAATAGTTTAGTGGTGTCTTCGAATTACAAAATAGGTCTATATAATTAATTTTTAGGCAATAGAGTCAAAAATCACCCACCTTAAGTGTAGTCTTTGTTTCTTAAAAAACAAATCACACCAAAAGATCTTCGTAATCAAATGTGGTATTTCTTGATACGGTTAAACTCACTCGACATTTATTCGTTTTATTAGGGAAATTTTTGGTATTGCTGTCAAGTGCTCCAGATTACACAGGTGGGCTGAAAAGTTTCCGACCTCAACATGAAGACGATAATAAAATATATAAAAGCTAGTGAAATAAAAGCTAAAATAAAATCTTTGTTAGGTCGGAAACTTTTCAGAACACCCTCTCGTAAATATGCACTGTGCTGAAAAAAAAAAAAATAGCGCACTAGGAAAAATTCATTATAAGTTCTTAAAAAATAAGTGCATGATAAAAAGTTCATTCTTTACTAAAAAGAATATTAAAAAATTATTTTTAAACTGAAATGACTTTTAATAAAGGGTTTTGTTTACTTTATTTAATCCTTAATGTTATTGAGTAAACAAAAACTAAAACTTTTATCACCATTTATCTTTATTCGCTATAGCGATTTATTGTTTAACTGATACATAAACGCAATAATCGCAGACCCGGATCAGGATGACCACGAGTGACGGAGCCAAGAGATGACTGTTTTATTAAACCACACACGCTTCGGAATCGGGTTTCAACTGCTACTGAGGCTGCTCAACTTCCTCGTATAGCTATGGGAGTATTAATATGTGCAGAAAATGTCAGAAGAAGACTTTCTGAAGTGAATTTAACCCCTCAGATACGAGCGTGAAGGTCATCATTGTCTACATCGTAGAGCTCTCTGTTCGCCTTCAAAGGAATATAACCCCACACCAAACTCTCCGAGTTACATTACACTCAGTGTAGTGCCCCCTGGCCTTCTGTAAACTCTCATCCACCCATCTGGTGTATAAAGAGAGAAGCGTGGCCCATCTCAAAACAGCCCGTTGCTCGATTCGTTGTCAGTCCACATAAGGTGTTCCCGAGTAAATTCCAAACGAGATCGTGTTACGACGTTCTTTAGTCAACAATGGCCCTGATGATGTGACCTGAGGGCTTATGTTCACTTGAGCAAGACTTAATATAACAGTTTCTGCACACATTGATACTCCCGGAGTTGTACGAAAAAATTGAGCAGCCTCAGTAGCAGTTGAAGCCCGGTTCCGAAGTGTCGAATAAAACGGTCATCTCTTGGCTCTGTCACTCGTGGTCGTCCTGATCCGGTCCTGCGATTGCACAAAACTGTCGCACGGTAACGTGTAATTACTCTCCGAACAGTAGTTGCAGGTAAACCCAATGCACTTGATGCATATCTTAGGCATAGACCGTCTTCTACTAAGCAACAATACGGGCTACTTGTTTGATCGTCAATATTTTAATTATATTTTAAATGAAAATTAAAAAAAAAAAAATGTTTATAGATCAGTTAAACAATACATCACAATAGCGAACGAAGATAAATAATGATAAAAGTTTTAATTTTTGTTTACCCAATAACATTAAGGATTAGATAAGGCAAACAAAAGCCTTTATTGGATAGAAAACAAGTCATTTCCGTTTAAAAATAATTTTTGAATATTCTTTTTAGTAGAGAATGAACTTTTTATGATGCACTTATTTTTTAAAAACTTATAACGAATTTTTCCTAGTGCGCTCTTTTTATTTGCGGCACAGTGCATATTTAATCTGGACCACTTGACAGCAACCCATATCGAAATTTCTCTAATAAAACGAATAAATGTCGAGTTAGTTTAACCATGTCAAGAAATACCACATTTGATTACGAAGGTCTTTTTTTTGGTTTGATTTGTCTTTTAAGAAATGAAGACTACACTTAAGGTAGGTGATTGTTGACTCTATTGCCTAAAAATTAATTATATAGACCTATTTTGTAATTCGAAGAAACCACTAAATTATTTCTTATCAAAAGGTATTATTTCTTAGACTTTGGACAAACTTACCCTATGACGTTTGGAGCCTACCAGTAAACACAGATCTACAAATACCCAACCTGTGACTCACTTGTGACAATTTAGCTGGTTTGTATATTGTGCCATTCCTATTTAATAAATAATAAAAAATAAACAGCAACAGAAGAAACAATACCAAAGAACAGAGGTATAGATAGATAAATGGTAATATTTTCAGTTAAATCCTGTAATGTTTGAGTATAAATTAGTTTATGTGACGATAAGACACCTATATTTATTTTCAAATTATTGTTAACAATTAAAAACAATTTTTATTAAGATTTGTGAAAACCATTTAAAAAAAATAACAACTAAGAGTCTCGCTCCGGTTAAAGGAAGTGACTATCTGGAACACTTTTGCTATCGGCACCGTATTTTTTCCCTTCCGCCTGGAGTTGTCTTCTTCGGTGTTGGTTTCCAGGAATGTAGGCTAACCCGGAGTATTGTACCACTATCTATCAGAGGGGTCCTCTATGGAAGCTATTAAATCTTGGAGTGGGTGTATGGGCGGTCACGAATCCGACTCACCTATATTCCGGCCGGTATATGTCGACAATTGATTCCGGTGGACTGTTAGAGGGGACATTGTCGATGTCGTAGTAGATGTGGGACAACTCCCCCTACACTCCTCCCCCGTTCCCATCAGCACCCCGACCTTCTTCTCTCCCTGCACAAAGGGACCTTCTTAAGTCGGGAACGGTAGGCCACTGGGCTGGAAAATGGAGCTGCCAATCCCGGCAGGGAAACGCCATTATTTCCTAGGTGACACGGGAACCAAAACAGGCTATATGTTATGGGCACTTACCGGGCCCAAGGAGGTCACCGCCTTTCAGGAAACCACATCGGTTATGTAAGGTAGGAATTCTTCAGATTGGAAATGGAGGGCAACACAAAGGCGGAAAGGATAGGCTCTACTTTCAATCAGGTACGGGGTGATTATCATTCGTCAACTCTATTCAATTTTATTAGAGCTCAAACGCTTTTTAAAAAGTTTTATAACAGACAAGCTTCAACAGAGCACACCAATTAAAACTTAAACGATAAATTAATTGACTAGTCTCCATTTCTCTATGGAGCTCTTTCCCTCTCAATATCCGCCATGATTCATCATTACGAACCTTTGAAACCTTCGTATTCCAATTCTTCCAGGCATTTTTGTATCTTCGTCTGTTTTCATTTATGTTTACATGATATGTATACAGATGTTTGGTTGGGACCTTAGTAGATTTTGACTACTGTATATTTAGCTTGAATGTACTAATTCAAAGGTTTTCATTTAATGTATTGGATTTTATTGATTTCTTCATATTGTTTTTAAAATATATATATTGTTGTGATATTTGATATTATAAACTTTATATATCAAGAATTTGAAATAAAAAGGGCGTTAATCGAATCGTATATCAAGAAGGCGATCAAAACAAAGGAGCGAGAGCGTTAGCATCACTCTTGTTATGGTCAGTCCGTGAGACATGTTATCTGAAGATAGTGATTGCAGTAAAAACTTCTTTTAGTTAATGGTTGTTGGACTTTCAAGAAATTTCAAAGACAAAGAGAAATTTCATGAAAATAATAAGTATTAATTCGATTGAAGATGAATAATGAGAAATAAAGAAGAAGAAGCAAAATTATAGACAAGTATTTTTATAATTAATTTAACTTTTTTTTTTATTTTTAATATTAAATTCACCTTTGCCAGAATTATTTATTTATTAGCAAAACCTTAAAACCTCAGATAATAAATAAAATATAATAATAAAAATAGAAAATTAAAGTAATAATAAAAATCGTAATAATTTATATATCAATGGTTTTTTTATTTACTGAATGCTTTTAAACAATCATTTTTTTTTTTTTTTTTTTATTATTTCTTATTTACACTTTATTTTACTTAGTCATTTTCGTTTATGAGGTAATAGCTGTATTTGTTTGCAAGGAATGGATTCGTTATCTCTATGTCATTGTTATTCCCTGGAATATTTTTTTTTTCTATTCTGTAAACGTAAAAATTTAATGAAATCATACATAGTAAACTATAACAATGAAAAATCAAAAAAACATTTTGTGACTCAATCCACTTTCATTAACTAACTAATCACCAAGCAGCCAATAGATCTGATGGCTACGTTTCAATAAACATGTTAAAACATAAAGTCCTATTTACGTATTTTCAACGGTACTGGAACTAAAAGCTATCAATAGTGATAAAAGTAACTTTGCTAACCTTTTAGATTTATTTTACCTTAGCTCGAAAGCTTTCTAAGATTTAAAGTTGCAGATTTTTTTAAAGGACGAATGGGCGATAACACAAAAAATAATTTCAAAGATATTAAAAAAATAAATTTTTTAGGGCCAACAATAAAAATTGCATATTTGACATAAAGCCGGTTTAAGATCGACATTTTTTAATTAAAAAGGATATTTGAATGACAATGTAGCGTTTTAATCTACGTGCAAAAAAGTGATCGACAACATGACACAATAATCTCCTGTAACTTAAAATGATAAGTTCTTGTAAATATCGGACGAAAAGTATTACCTATGAGCTCTCATTTCGATGGACTTTTTTAGTCGGAGTAAAAAACCCAAGAATTATATATGCATATAGGAGGGGACCGGAAAGTAATGTTTTTTTTTTTACATTAAAGTCAAAAAATAAATTTTTAACAAGTTTTTGTTTTTAATCAATGATGTCATCATCCTCGTTATCAGCAACCTTTTGCCATATAGTGTGCAAATTTTTAATGCCTGATCGATCAAAATGAATTGGTTTTGAGCAAAATATCTGGAGATGGCATTTTGGGACATCATTCAAATTGTGAAATTTTTACCGATTGGAATTAATGGAAATCCGATGGCGCAATATCGGGCGAGTATGGTGGGTGAGGCTGGAGATGAAAAATGGGTCCTCTATGATAATCCAAAAATCTCTCTCCGCATGAATCGGCACGAAGTACAGCTAAGCCAGGTTTACACTCCAAAAAGGCGCTTTTGTGTGTTTAGTGGAGTATTCGCGGAGTCGTTCATCGCTGATACCTGGACAAACTGTGAATGCAGATCTTTACAGTGAACAATTGGATCGAGTAAATCAATCTTTAATTGAAAATTGCCCAGCGACTGTCAATAAAAAAGGCGTTATTCTGCAACACGATAATGCAAGACCCCACTGCGCCTATTTTTTCCGCAAGAACCCTGAAAAAAATTAATGAATTGAGGTGGGAGGTATTGCCTCAACCACCATACTCATCCTATATCGTCCAGATCACTACATTTTCCAAGTGGCAAAAAATTTAAAAATTGGGATGATGTCCAAAATGCCATCTCCAGATATTTTGCTCAAAAACCAATTGACTTTTATCGATCTGGTATTGAAAATTTGCACACTAGACGGCTAAAGATTCCTGATAACGAGGGTGATTACATCATTGATTAAAAACATAAACTTGTTAAAAATTTATCTGTTTGAATCTAATGTAAAAAAAACGACATTTCCTTCCGGTCCCCCTATGAATATATATTCAACTATACATATACTATATATATAAATTTTATAATATAAATTTACTTGGGATTTATGCATATTTTATTTACATGAGGCATAGTAAGTGTATAAGATGTAAGCCCATGTGGGTCAGAAAATATGACTGTCTTATCATACAGAATTCCCAAAAACGTAATATAAAACGAGATCTTTCCATTTTGTTACGTACATTTGAACTATGTAATTTGATAGACGTTTGACATACTCCAAACATGTGTTGGGCATAAGCAAACTAAATCTTATTTATTTTTTCATTTAAAGCGCTTTTAAAGTCCATCCGTAGGTTTATTTGACGTAGAAAGCTAAGGACCGCGATAAAAAAAGTCAAATCTATATATCGTTTTTTCAATAAGAATCCTGAGGACACGTACTAAAGGCTCATAATGAAAAGACCCAAAATCACTTGTAAGGACGGACCCCCCCCCCTACAATTTCCTAGACAACAGTGAATCTGAACTAATCCACCAGTGGTTAATTTAGTTAGTAAACAATATTTATTGTGAATTCTCATTCACACTTATTGAGTTTAACATTAAAAAGTTCGTATTACACATTAATATTTTCTATGTCTACAATGATTATGTAAACTAAGTATGGAAATCGTTTTTCCCTAGGCTTAGCGTTATTACCATAAAGGGAATAATAATTTGTCCTTTGGCGAATCATGATCGTTAGTTGCCAGTAACAGTCTCAAGTTTGTATGGCCGTACTGGTTTGTTGATGGTATTAGTGGTATTTTTGCAATAACAATACTTTTGTTAATTAAATACATACATACATAATTACATGGACATCAAGTCAATATTTGGGTGGGTGAACAATTCTCAACTCGTTATTTTATATTACTTTAATTTTAATAGAAACCACCTTACATGGATACGCGATCTCATATGCTAATGGTCAAGTACTTGGCTACGGCAATGGTCTATTATAATACAGAATTTTTATTTATTATACTTTATTTTCTTTCTGTTAGTTTCTGCATAAAGTGTCAAAAACGTAAACGGCCATAACCTTTAGTGGAATGGTTCCTTGGATCTTGACTAAGCCATCTCAACGTCATGTCGCCCTCATTCCTATGACACTGTGTAAGGTGGACCGTACCTGACCGAATTTCACACCTTGATCCTAGGACAAATATCAAAAAAATGTTCAATGATTGAGCATCAATGTCATTTTGATATTGAGATCCAATATTACTTACTTGATTATATGATATGTCACATGCATCTACAGCTTGTCCTAGTTCATTACAAAAAAAAACCTATCCTGAAACGCTCCCTTTAAAAGTCACCTAAAAAAAATAAAACTCCGAGACGAAATATATAACACGAATACGTGATACAACTATAATACATTAACAAACAACTAAAATAGATTAAGGGATATTAACAGGTAACGAACCGTAGACAGGCTGACCGCATCAAAAACTATTTAAGTACTTATTAATTTTTGTAAAACATTCCTAGATTAGACGAACTTACGTACAAAACGGTAACGATTGCCGGCTGGAATTACTTTTGGCAAAAAACTCAAAAATCAGTACAATAAACAAAATACTAATAATCAGATCCCGATAAAAAAGTAGTGAGTCGTTTAGTTTTTTTTAATTTAAATCGTTTCTTAGTAATACTTATGTCTACTTCAATGAAGATCGGTAATCAAAGCAAAATCATGTTTTAGACTAGATGAATTGCATATCAGCAAAATATTATTTTTATTATGCAAACATTGGAAATAATTTGAATTTGAATCGACTGATAGAATACAAAATCTAAAAAAAATTAAAAATATTATGACTGGCTCACGATTTCAAACGACGAACTAACGAATTCTATTAATAGGCGATAAATGACCAACGCAATTAAAACATATGTAGCGACCGCTAACTACATAAGATAAATCACCCTATATTCTATTATATATATATATATATATATATATATATATATTGTAAATTAATTTAAACAAATGTAAATAACATAAATAAGTCATTGTAAATGTTGTAAACAATAAAAAGCTCAGCTGCAAGTTAATTAGTTAGGGACTGGGAGGGTTTGCCCTCTACCCAGAATCAGGTAGCGACCCCGGCCAGCTCTAGGGCTGCCGAACAAAGGGTCACCGCATACTGAGCATAACGAGGCAGACGATTGGGTCTAACGGCCCACCACTAACTATAAATAGGGGCAGATCTCGGCCTGTAAATCATTGTCCTGACGACTAGCTAACTGATGACTTGCGGCTGCACTGATGTTCAAGATTTGGCCTTCTCATTTAAGGAAACCTCTGCATCTCTTTTCCTAACCTCGCTATGTTTTAGTCCTGCCTTGTCAGACCCCACACTGGCCTAGTGGGAATCTCTGCCTTCGCCTCGCTAAAACTAGCAGCTAGGCCTCTCCCTCGTGGACAACGGCTGACGTAGCCCTACAAATTTACCAAGTAGTGTCTCCCACGACAATCCAGTCTGCCTCTTACCGGTTCACACTCGCCTTTGGGATCCGGACGGATTTCGCCTACCCTCAGATACCGAGTGTGAATTCGTGGTCATTCCAAGACCACACAAACTACCTACACTACCTACCCTATACCTCTTCTCATGAATATAGTGCATTGTCGGGGCATATACCTATCCAAAATGGAGTCAGATAGTAAGACCGTCATGAAACGATTGTCCAGGTCATAACCTAATCAACCCTCACTTCGTCACCAGGGCTAGGGTAACTAGGCACCCCCCTCGTGACCACCCAACAACATACTTTCAGAAAAGTGATAAAATGACAAATATATTTTATTCTGGGACAAAATTCCCTAAGCATAACAAAATGTTATCTAATAAAGAACCACAGTCCTAGACGAGGTAGATGATAAACTTGTGATTTCTCATAATTGTATATTAGTGAATAAATTTATAATTGAATAAAAAACCATTACGTGCTTTTGCGATAGGATATTACAATTTCAACATTTTCTGTGAATAACCATTAAAATAAATTTGCTGTAGGTAATTTTTTCATATCTGTATTAGTTTGGAGGAAATCTGGTGTCTTGAAACTATACGGGACATAAAATGAAATGAAGAAATTCATCGACATTCCGAGGGATACCTCTATATGCCATTCAGCACTTATTGAAAATAATGTTCAAAACTGATGCATATGTAAACTACAATGTACATTGTACTACGAACTGACCGAAGAGGTTGTCTGGAGTCTCCTAATCTCCTTTTCTCTCCTAATGTTTAAATCTAGATTCTACTAAATCCCTGTCACATTTTAATTCACTAACAATTCAATTATTAGTGTTATTTTTCATTAATTTTATATTTTAATACATCCTTGCTACCTTTCGCATTCATTATCCCGTTAATTAATTGATTTTTAATATTATTTTCATGGGACCTTTATCAAAGTTTTTTTTTATTCACTCTGTTGCACCAATAGACATGAAATTGTATATGGTGGATCCATTCGATTACTCTAATGTATGGAATTTAAACTCCATAGAATTGATTGATTACTTGGTACTTGAAAAATAATATTTTTCTACAGTATTGATTGATGACAATTTCGTTTTGCTGATAACCATTAGCCAATGTACTTGTACTCGACATCCATTACATATAAACATACAGTTATTTAAAAAATATCTATGCTGTATTAGCTGGGTTGTTTATATATATAAAAAAAAAAAGTATACCGCGCATAATGTATGCTTTGAAAACCGTTTAAGTATCGAAAGTGGAATCAAATTTAAAAAATCTTCCTCCATCATCAAGCCAGTGAGAAATAAAATCACGTAAGTAGGCCAGATTGTGGTGCTAAGTGAAGTGTACTATCAACTTAGCCTTCCGAGACTCCAGAAAAAAAAAGTGGACGGTAAAAGGGAATTTGCAGTGAAAAGCCTCCGGTAGAAAGTGCGCGGGGAGGATAAATACCAGCGTGTGTGGATGGCAGCAACTATCGCGTGCTCGTCATCTGGAGCGTTTCTTCTTCCCCCTCATCGGCGCTTGGCGGGAGTACAAAGGACGAGGGGGGAGTGCAACAGAGAAAGGGGTCGAGGCACTAAATAAAAACTAAATAGTAGACTTTCAGTGCCCACTTAGTTCGGCGATTGGGAAGAAGCGGGGCGGAAAACAGCAGTCGTGGGTCATCCGAATAGATTAGACCGTTTTTGTAAGTTCTTCGATCACTCAGAGGTATTTTGTCTTCTTGCAGTGCCAGTTTAATCCAGGGCGGCGGATCTTTTATCAGATTATTTCACTTCACGTTTATTATATTTACTGTGCCATAATTACATTTTTTACATTTTTTGTGTGTATTTATGATATTGTTTGGTTACATCAGATGTACGTAGTTATTTGAGAATTTTAAAGGTAATGGGCAGCTTACGGATGATTTTGACTAATACTAACTTAACCTGGTCCTGTAACGAATCAAATAACGTGATGTGTCTCCGGTGGATGAACTCACCTACCGACGTCAATGGGTACAAGTCGATGTTTACTAACCTCTGGAAAGGGTTGCCTGAACACTTTTCTCATGATCCCATTCTGAAATTTCTTGAGACTTTTGGCAAAACACAACTCTAGCCTATCTGTAACTCACCGTGAACTATTTAAAATTCACTTTAGCTCAAGTTTGTATGGCCATACTGGTCTGTTAATGGTATTAGTGGTATTTTTGTTATAACAAGAATTTTGTTAGTTAAATTTTCAATACTGTAATGTGTTTCAAGAGTATTTTGTTTGACATACATACATACTTACATTGACATCAAGTTAATAAAAGGAAGGGTGATTAACTAAACAAATCATCCTGCCTTTTCAAATAATTTGAATCATTCTTATTTATATTTTAATTTATTTTCAAAATAGTTTATATATTCGTTGTTTTTTTTGCGCTGTGCAGCATTGAACTGCATGAGAAGCGCCTCGGTGGCCATCTTCTGTCGTGTGTACTATAAGGAAGTGTGGATTTGTGGGTTGACAAATGACAGAGCTTTAATGATTAATATGAATAGGCCACTGCCAGCCATTCACCATAATGCCAGTGTCCCCTTGGGGCGTGAATCACGAAAGTGGATATTATTGATACACTTAATACGTATTAAGGAAATTAATTACATTAAAATTAATTTTGTCGTTACAGCTCGCGTACAATGCCAAACTGTGTGAACGGTTCAATTTTAATGTAATTAGTTTCCTTATTCCGTACTAAGTGTATCAATAATGCTCACTTTCGTGATTCACGCCCCATTAGAACCCGGCATAAGGTTCGTTCCCACTCCAAACCATCATCCATGCATGCGCAGTACAGTTGTGTCGTTCCAAACCAGAACATAAACCGTTTAATATAAGTTCCAAAACAGTCAAAACCTAGTTTGAAAACGGTTTGCGATTGTCAAAACGATCCGAGGATTGTAATTAGGACTAAGAATCAGAGACAAGCGCAGGCATTTTCCTTCCCCGCTCTTTTCCTCTCTTTTCCCGCTAGTCTAAAAAGGAAGGTTATAAATATCGTGGATTTATTAAAATTCTGTAATTCTTCACTACTTCAATTAAAAATTTTAATTCGTAAATAATTAATAGACGTTTACTTTTAATTTGTATATTAATAATTGAGTATTTTCACTTTAAAATTATGAATTGTTGCTGTTTTTTATTAGTATAGATTAATTTTAATGTTTCTAATTTATAAATGAATGTTTTTTTAATTCAAATGAATTATTTTCTTCGTATTAGTTAGGAACCGTTTCTTGTAATGAGACACACAATAAAGTTACCATTATAATGCATAGAAAGTAAAGGTCTGGTTTAGGTACCAGATGTAAGGGCGGCGTATAAGCAGTGGGTTGGTACTTTGAAGATTAAGATAATGTTTATTACTCCATTACTATTATTATATTATTACCATACAAAATATACTTAAAACCAAAAGTACTTAAATGTGTTATTTTGTGAGTTTCGAAAAGTATAGATCCGTGAGAGCATTGGGCGAATAGTTACGATGTTTTTTCGATCCACAAATTCTACCAACTACTATACAAACATCAATTTGACACCAAAACCAATGACAGTTGCTCCAAAAGTATTGAAACTAAACATTAAATTAACATCGAACTTTGGCGGGGGGGGGGGGCATGACTTCCACTCGTTAACTGACTGACATTGATCTTGTCAATTGATTAACCTTGTCGAATGAATTTAAGCGTTCAGCTCATTTTTGATAGTGTTGTCCCAGCAACCTGGGCATCATTGAAATTATTTATTTCAAATTAAGGAAAATCATCAAATCAAAATCACATTTGCTTTTTTTCTGTTTAGCTTACTTGCAAAAGTAACGACAGACGAAATCCACTGGTACTTATTTCTAGTTATACCTCACTCCACGGCGTCTACGAATCTTCTAAATCTTCTAAATTGGAAACTTAATAAAATGTTCAATTGTAGCTTAATTATAGGAGAGGTATCACTCAACGAAATCTGCCTCTATGGCTAAGTTTTTTGCCAGGGATACAGTAAATTCAGTAGTTGAGAAATTTATAAATTAAATTTATGAATAAAAATAAATTGGGTGAATACTCAGTCCTTTTGGGTTATGGAATGAATGAAGTAGACAAATCAGTTCTTGTAAAATTTAAGACAAGAACTACTTTGTCTCATTCATTCCATTTATATTGCGATGAAATTATTCACACTTTGCCTTATGACATTTAAACTCCCCCGCAATAAACTTAAAACTCACTTCTTGATATTTCCTCATTGTCTTAATAGATAGGTAAGACTAAACTTTTTTTACAATTCATATTGAATTACTTGTTGTATTCATAGGCTACGGTATTGTGTTCCTGTTCACGATATTGTGTATAGCTATATCATAGAAATATATATATATATTGAAACCTACCTTTATATTTACCATCTATCTTTACTTTACTTAACCAATTCAACCCAACTAACTTGGCAGGTCCGTCATGAGATCTTTGATTCAAGCCGTTTTATGTCTTTGACATAGAAATTTATCCCGTTTGAATCGCCCGATCTCAAGGCCAATATTATGGTTGTTAATAAATTGAGAAACCAGGAATTTGTGAAATACATTCAAACACAAATGGTTATGACCAATAATTATAATTATACAATAGAATATTGTTTATATAAAAAAAATATTTCAAATCGAGCTACAACAAATAATTATATAATATGAAATTTAGCTCTTTTTTTTTTTTTTTTATGTATAAATGTTGGTGACACCAATCTACAACCTTGTTCGCCTAACCCCCCCAACACACCATGGCACTCAACATAAAAATCACCTGTTTTTTCTTCTTTTTTCTCGATCATGCTGCCCTCTGTTTCTTTGGTAGAACCTTCCCTCCTATTCCTTTTCAGATTCAATCAATAATTTTCTTCAAATATGCATTCTTCAACATTTCACAATTTGGCAACCGCCAATTCGAGAGCTTGCCAGACACGTTCCTTTTCGACGGCTGTGCTAAGACTACCCTCTTCAGCTCATCCCCTCTCGGTCAGTGTTCAATAGTAGTATTAGGGAAAGTGGCCGCCTACCATCCGTGAGGGTTCATGATATTTATCCTCAAATATCATGAATGGTAATATATATATTCAAAATTTTCTGACCTTTAGTTAGTTAGGTAGGAAAATAAATAAAAACGTACCTACTCAATACAAGAAACCAACAAAAAAAACTTTTTTACGAATAAAATAAAATGTTCGCAAATATTTAGAAATTAATTACAAAAAAAAACTTTTTTTATTTTCATTAATATTAGTTAGACAGTACTTTCACCGTTCTCGTTTGACTTGATCCGAACTTTCAGAGGCCCTAAGCCTGCCACCGCATTAAATGCAGTTGCTATCTCAAGTGTGGTTTTCCTTTCTCTACTCCACATGTTTGGATTCTGGTTTTCGTTTTGAAATTATTTGGATTGATTTTTGTCAAACAAAGTCCTAACATCATAACTATTCGCCCAATGCTCTCACGGATCTATACTTTTCGAAACTCACAAAATAACACATTTAAGTACTTTTGGTTTTAATTATATTTTGTATAGTGTAATAAACATTATCTTAATCTTCAAAGTCCATTGATTTTAACAATAAAAAGGAAACTAGTAGATTATAAGAGAATAATCCGGTTTTATGTCGTCCTAGAGAGAAGGTAAAGGACATTATAATCGACTGTTTCGCTTATTATGTATGTTTCAAAACACGATAATTATTTAGGAACGATCTTTTTGCTCGGCTGAACTCCCCCCAGTCCTTAATTTTTAATTACTACGCTCCACGCAGCTCTGCTTCGACTATTGATCAATCCCTAGTCATATCAGGGACTGTTTAATATTCCCTCGATTGCGAATGTATTTTGTGTTTAATTCCTATGTCAATTAAAAATTAAACAACGCCATTAATTATCCAACCTGAAGAAGTTTACCATGGGAAAATGTTATTAAATTGCATCTATTTAAAGACGGTGCCTTAGAAGTTATAGAACAACCAAGACTACGATCTCTAAGCGCGAATGTTGGGTGACCTGTGAACAGTTAGTTGTCAGCTCACTCACACACTGCCTGTACCAAAAAAAATTTTTTTTTTTCCAATCCCCTTAAAAAAAATGACAAAACTTTTATTTACTATAGATTCTTAGGCGAATCTATTTACATACTAGTAGGTTTTTTATTTTTAGTCAGATTATTTTAAATCGTCTACTTAAAACCTATATATGAGCAAATAAAGTTGTCGGGTCGTCACGAGGGGGTGCCTAGTTACCCTAGCCCCAGTGACGAAGTGAGGGTTGATTAGGCTATGACCTGGACAATTGCTTCATGACGGGTCTTACTACAATACTATCTTACTTCATATCTGATAGGTATGTGCCCCGACAGTGCACTATGTTCAAGAGAAGAGGTATAGGGTAGGTATTACAGGTAGTTTATGAGGTCTTGGAATGACCACGAATTCACACTCGGTATCTGAGGGTAGGCGAAAACCGTCCGGATCCCAAAGGCGAGTGGGAACCGGAGAGAGGCAGACTGGATCGCTGGGGGAGACGCTACTAGGTAAAGTTTGTGGGGCACAAGGTGACCGTCGTCCGCTAGGAAGAAATCTCTTCCAAGGAGGTGCTAGTTTTACCGAGACGAAGGCAGAGAATCCCACTAGGAAAGTGTGGGGTCTGACAAGGCCGGACTAAAACATAGCTAGGTTAGGAAAGAGAGATGCAGACGTTTTCATAAATGAGAAGGACAAATCTAGAAACATCAGTGCAGCTGCAAGTACCAGTCCAGAGAGCCGCATTTAAATGAATTATCGGCTAATACTAGGGGGTATGTATAGCTCCAAGTAGCCAATGGGCGGGGTCCTATTCTGGCCAACCGCATTGTAGGCCTGGATGAAGCTCGAATGTTCTAGACCAGGACCCAGCCCCTCTACAAGGGTCTAGGGCCCTACCTGATTCTTTCCTCTGAGCAGGTTTTGTAGCTGCGTCCTTTTTTGTTTACAATATTTACACTGATATGGCTTATGGTTTGGTAATATTATTTACATTTGTTTGAATTAATTTACAACATATTATAACCAATTTACAATATATATACAATAGAGTATAGGGTGATTTACCTTATGTAGTTAGCGGTCCCTACAAAAGTATAACAGTATAATATTAAAGTCTAGCGTTGAGACTTTAATCGGGTTATTTAGAAATCACATGTTTAAATAGAATTTATTTGCATATTTTTGGTTGTTGGAGTGAACCAACATGAAAGGAGAGTATTGCTCTACATGCCCAGGTTGCAATTATTAATTTACAACTTAAGTAACTTAGTGAGAAACTCTATAAAAACATTTACATGTTGTTCTGAGCGTATTTATACACGCAATAAGCCAATCGGTTCAATTTGAAATCGGACTACAGGTGACGAGCCACGCTTCAGCAATTATTGAGCTCACAGAACCCTTAGAGGCATCGCATTCATTACCCTTAAGAATTTTCTTCAGGGAGAGTAATGATGGAAAATTGGAGTCGTCAGAAGTTGACGATCGTCTCCTATATCAAGCCGCGGGAATAAAATTTACAGCGTACGGAAGTATTTTGATCAAAATAGGATATTTGTCGCCCAGGGTGTATTGTCTAGTTGGAAACGTAATAAGGTGTATTTGACATCTTTCTAAGCCTTTAAGGTGATGTTTTCTTATTTATTACTACATTTTGACACATTACAAAACTATACTTCTGGACGACTAGCACGACATCAAGCAATACTAAATCATTTCATTTCATCTTCACCGCATCCTATACTATAGGAGGGCAAGAGAGCTCTCGGGCTATCTCAATGTACTATATGGATATACAAATGGATAGGCATCTCCATTTCTCTACTCATTTTAGTAACAAAATAGAAAAAGTACGACACAGGTCTGACCGGCTTTCGAACTTGCTAACTTCACCCAACTTGTCCCTTCATCTCAAACTGACGATACATAAATGTATTCTCCGACCAACTCTGCTATACGGTGCCCCACTATATATATACTCACTTGACTGAAAATGCTAAAAATGTCCAGAAATGTCAGAATGAGATCATGTGAAAATTGGTCAGAGATACTCTCTCCAGAGGCCAAAGAACGCCGACCTCCACCTGTAGCAGTGTGCAGTCGGTTGGTGAAGTTCATCCATCGGAGACACATCATGTTTTCGGACTCATTGCAGCACCTCACAAACCCAGCGTTTAACACTACGATCCCACCACCCTTCCTGCATCGATGGCAACAGACTGTCGGGGAAAAATCAGGTTAAGATTTATTTAAAGTTTTTATTGTTAGATGTAAGTTAGTTTTAAGTCTATGATAAATAAGGCGAGCCCCATCACTTTTAGTAAATTCAGTCCATCAATGCATAATGTACATTATTATAATTTAGTACAACGCAGATCACTATTAGTAGAAAACAGAATTTGTATAAAATGTAGCCAAGCTACAAGAAATATAATGAAGCAATTGTAAATAGATTCGTTTGTAGAATCTATATTTATTGAGTAACTAAGAAACATTATCCCACCGCTCTTCCCGTATAGATGGCAACAGACTGCCGGGGAAAATTAGGTTAAGAATTTGTTTGTTAGAAGTTAGTTTCAAGTTTTTTGATTCATATGCTCACCTTATTAGCCCACTTTTTAACCTATATAGACAATGTATCATGTACATTACACCTTTGTAACAATCACAAATCACAGTGTAATATTGTATAAAATGTAGCCAACCTACAGGACATATGATATTGACCTATTGTAAATATATTCATTTATATAGAATCTATATTTAATTCTGTAATTTTTAACGATGGGATAAGTCTAACGGGCATTTTGACTTTATTAACGATTTTTTTAAAACCAAGTTGGCTATGTAGAAAATGATAAATGGTGAAATACCTATTTTTAATACACCGGTCAGGGAAATAAAAAACGTTTTTTAAAGAATAAAGAGTTTTGATATTTATTTTAGTCTTTCTATTTAATTTATTTACAATTTTGATCAAAATAGGATATTTGTCGGCCAGGGTGTATTGTCTAGTTGGAGACGTAATAGGGTGTATTTGACATCTTTCTAAGCCTTTAAGGTGATGTTTTCTTATTTATTACTACATTTTGACGCATTACAAAACTATACTTCTGGACGACTAGCACGACATCAAGCAATATTAAATCATTTCATTTCATCTTCACCGCATCCTATACTATAGGAGGGCAAGAGAGCTCTCGGGCTATCTCAATGTACTATCTGTAAATACAAACGGATAGGCATATCCATTTCTCTTTATTTTTATTTATCTATTAGTATTTTATTTACACTGATATGGCTTATGGTTTGGTAATATTATTTACATTTGTTTGAATTAATTTACAACATATTATAACCAATTTACAATATATATACAATAGAGTATAGGGTGATTTACCTTATGTAGTTAGTGGTCGCTACAAATCCCCTGTATAGGGGAAGCATTACAGTGAACAATATGCAACATGGTGTCTAACTACACTTCAATTTTTTCAAAAAAGCTTTTGAATTTCGTCAAAACTCTATTATTTATAATGTTTATTACATTATTAGTAGACTTTTCTCTTATTATGTCATTCTTTACTAATATTATATTTAAAACAATATTCAACCATTTTTTTCAAAAATAAAATAATAACTAGTAACATTAGTAACAATCCAAAAAATAAAACAACAGACCTATGAATGGTTTTTTTATCTTTAAATTCATTGTCAATATCATTCATAGGTTTTTTGTTTTATTGTTATTGATTTTACTATTTATTATTTTATAAAGTACTAATATGTATGAGTTGTTTTTTCAGGACTTTTTTGAAAATTTTAATTATCACTCAGTGTAAATATTAAAATTCAGTTATTTCTTTTGGGAGTGTTTGCTGTGTAGAATGACGTGGAAACTGTTACTAATATTTTTAAATTAAATTTAACTCTATATTTACGAATAACTGCATTGCCCCTCTAAGGATTTGAACACTTAAGCAGTTAACCGCTGCATCATAAGAGAGCCCAACTAAAATGAATTTTTTAAAATGAGGTATTGTGATGAATAATATAAGGAAAGAAGCTTATTAATATATTTTTTTTATTATTAGAACAATAAAAAGCACATATCACAGAATTATAAACATATTTACATTATACATATTTCACTTACAATTCATTAACCTGACAAGGTTCTTCTTTTAACGGACTTTTCCAGGTAAAAGAAAACAAAATTCATCGTCAGATTAATAACTAATATGCTATCAAGAGTTTTTATATAATATTATTTATAAAAAGGAGTTTTAACAAACTATATAGATCAAAATTGAATAAACGTCAACAATAAGCTGACATCTTTTCAATTTCAATACACTTTGGTAAAAGTAAAGATATAAATACACAATTTAAATTAAATAAATAAAATAAAAAAATAGAATAGCTAACCCTAAACCCGCATACACAAATGACATTATATACTTAAGAATATATTTTATTGTAGTTACCAAACTAGTGTTCGTTTGGCCCTTGAAAATAATTCTAAGTAGGTACAATAAGTCCTAAGGCTAAAGTAAAGCTTGGTACCATTATGACAATAAATTGAATTGGTGACCACGGTGGACAATGTATTGGTACTGTCTGGTTTTTTTTTTTTTATTTACTTTCTTATATACTCTCATTTAGAACTGAAGAGTGGAAAGTCACCCACTTCTATGAAGGAAATGAAATACATTCAAAGATTTAGGGAAATTTAGTAACCCATGAAAATATTCAGAGCTTAAGGCTATCTATCGACTTAATAAATAAATAAAATTTACGTAAAATCCAAGTTAAAACATAAGTAATCATAAAAAAAAAATGCATATAATAATGTAATAAACATAGCACCAATTTGTGTTGACATTTTTTTTTTTAAGTAAAATAACCGAGTAAAATAGTCTAATAGGTAATTTCAGATGTTACTAAAAAGAATTAAAATCTTTTGGATCTAAAAATTATCATTTTTTAAATATATTTGAAATTATTTTTGCATTATAAATTGACAATTTACCCTAAAACTCCGAGAAAGAGAAAACGACAAAGAGCTTTAATTCTTGAATAACCTCTGTACAGGAACTTTTCACGTTTAATTTGTTTCTTAAATTTCCCACATTTGTATTTTAACCAAAACCTAATCAGCATATTTTGACATGTCGTTGAGTATAACTTCCATCGAAGATGTCGTATACTAGCAGACGAAAGAAGTTCACACAGTACCGAACTGAAAGTAGAACCTCTCCCCTCGGTCTCGGCGATAATTTGGAATCGATTTATGGAAGGTTTTGTCGGAACGGCTCATCGCTGTAATTAAGACACCAGTGGCCAATGCTTGGACGTCAATTTGGTAACAGTGTGAAGTGAACGGTTTTCACTTTTTCTCCCCTTTTCCTCCATATTTTTTCCCACCGGGTTTTGCTACGGCAACGGATTCCCACCGGGTCATTTTCCTGATGGAACACGATGGTCGGGCAGCGGATTGGAACATGGAACTCATTCGCTTCACTTTGTTTGACAAACCGATGTGTGTACATTATAGATGAAATACAAATAAAATGTCATAATGCCTTGAAAACGATTCAATACATTTTAAATGCCAAACATTTTAGAATATGCTGATTAGTTTTTGTTTAAATACAATAAACAAATAAACGTGACAAATGTCGGTCCTTCATTGCTTTCTTTTACCCGTTTTGATTCCTAACTTTTAAGAAATGCCAGCTTAAAATTTAAAGGTATGATACTAAAAAATAAATCTTTAATCTAATGGGAAAAGGTGGAGAGGAAACTAATCCTCGGAACAACTCTTCTAGCCTGTGATTTTTTAGATCCATTTTCACGGACTTCCAAAATCAAAATCGTTAATATGGTCATAAGCCATCATTTGTAAGTAGCCTTCATTTGAACAAAAAGATACATTTAGGTTTCAGTGATACGTCTGTTATCTTCAGGCGCTTCCAAAACAATCAAACTAGCAAGGCTAGGTTAAGAGCAAACACACTGAATAAAAAAACTGAACAGGTTTGATCAATAAAACCTAAAGAAACCATCTTTTCCAGCTGACAATTTCATATAAGGACAGACATGTATACATCAAAGCACAAAGTTACAGACATGAAAAGGTGGATAGAATGATGGGACGTCATCGAAGCTATGTGTAGAGGCCATAGTGGAGCCGGTTGGTATACCTGCGGCGATGCCTGATGAGGAGAAGCAGGGTTGCCACCACGGCGGCCAGGAACAGTGCTCCCAGCAAGGCGAAGACCAGGGCTACTCGAGGTCCCGAGAGGCACACCCAACCGCTGTTATCTTCTGCTGAAACAAACAGTAGCAAATCAGCGAAAAAAATATATCATTTGTATTTGTTTACAATAACATTTATACGGCTATGCGTATAATGAATCATAGCATTCTAGAAACGGTGGTAAAGTAAAAAAAAACACTTTTGTTTTCACTCTTTTCGTGAGTTTAAAAAAGGACATCTGGGGTAAGGGATTGTAAAAAGAGCTGCGGTTTTGAATTTCTTAGACCAAGTTTGCTCTCAACAGTTTATTGTCGGAATTTCGTTTTTTTTTTTTCTTTTTCTTCCATAGCCCCTTTAAATTTACAAATAATTATAGATCCTCAGGCGAATCTATTTACAAATTATATTTGTATTTCCTGTAGCATCGATACATTATATACAGGTTTTGTTAATTTATAAAAATTATATAATGGAATAAACAAGTATAATGATACACATTATACGTGACTGGACTGAACTGACTCTAATAAAGTTGATGGGGCTCACCTTTTTGATCAAACTTAAAACTAACTTACATACTAATTCTTAACCTAATTTTTCCCCGACAGTCTGTTACCATCGATGTGGGAGGGGTGGTGGGGTCATAGTGTTAAACACTGGGTTTGTCAAGTGCTGCAACGAGTCAAAAAACTTAATGTGTCTCCGGCGGATGAACTCACCCACCGACAGCACACCAAGCAACGGGTGCAGATTAGCGTTCTTCATCCTCTCGTAAGAGGTATGTCGGACCACTTTTCGCATGATCCCATTCTGAAAATGTTGGAGAAATTTGGCTTAATTGTCAGTCAAGTGAGTAAATAGCGGGGCACCGTACAGCAGGGCTGGCCGGAGGACACATTTATATATCATCAATTTGAGACGAAGCGACAGGTTGGGTGAAGTTAGCAAGTGCGATAGCCGGTAAGACCTTTGTCGTACTTTTTCTATTTTATTACTAAAATGAGTCTATAAATGGAGATGCCTATCTATTTTTATACCCAGATAGTGCATTGAGAAAGCTGGTGAGTTCTCTTGACCTCCTATGATATATGATTTTGGCAAGGATTTTTTCCTTTTCGGATTTTATTAAAAATTATTAAAGGCGTTACCTTCCTCGAAATTTTCTAAAACCACGGGAATAAAAACGATCGACCCTTCCATCGAGTTGAACATTAACAAGTCATTAGTTAGAGATATGGGAGTGCTTTGAGGACAAAAGCTACATCAACTTTAATTCCTTCGTGTTTTTTTTTAAAGAATAATTTGGGTTTTATTGTCTGAAATATGACTATATAATAGCATTAAATTCCATTAGCTCGTTAGTTGTTAGAGATTTGGAAATACCTTATGGACATAAATAAGAAAAAATTAAAATATCCTACAATATTATTTAGATTTTACTTAGTCATATTTCGATTGGTTTCTGAGAGTGTCTGTTAAGTCCTTTTTCTAGAAAGGTACCTATCAGAATTTCAGTTTTATATTACACTGTTTAATGTTTTTCATATGTATGTGTACATTTTTTTTCCTAGCAGGTTATTGTTTCATTTTCTACATATTTTCTTTAAATTTAATTTTTGTTTCTATTTTAAATTCTTTATGGATAAGTTTACTTTATATATATAAGTTATACTTACTTGTCTTTTTTCGTTTTTTTGTTTGTTGATATTTTATTGACATTGATTGCAAATTTAGTGGGGACTAATACTGCTAAAGAATATTTAATAATATAATGGAAATGTGTGTTCTTAAGACATTTCCAGAATGGGATCACGCGAAAAGTGACATACCTCTCTCGAGAGGTTAAAGAACGCTGATCTGCATCCGTTGCTTGGTGTGCCGTCGGTGGGTAAGTTCATCCAGTTTTTTGACTCGTTGCAGCACTTGACAAACCCAGTGTTTAACACTATGACCCCACCACCCCACCCATATCGATGGCAACAGACTGTCGAGGAAAAATTAGGTTAAGAATTAGTATATAAGTTTTAAGTTTGATCAAAAAGGTGAGCCCCATCACCTTTATTAGTCAGTTTAGTCCAGTCACGTATAATGTGTATCATTATACTTGTTTATTCATTATATAATTTTTACAAAATAACAAAACCTGTATATAATGAAGCGATGCTACAGTAAATACAAAAATAATTAGTAAATAGATTCACCTGAGGATCTATAATTATCTGTAAATTTAAAGGGGATATGAAGGAAAAAAACAACATTTCTGTTGATGCTCTCAAAAGATGTAGTCTTTCTTTACCACCTTCAACAACTAACACCACGAAACAGTCCGACGAATAGTCTGTGAACCAGCGCAAAAGTCATCACTAAAATTACTTGCGTTACATGTCTTCAGAAGAATACCTGAATCTGCCAATTAACAATACCAAATGATTAGGTTGAGGATTAGTATGTAAGTTTGTTTTAAGTTTGACCAAAAAGGTGAGCCCCATCTCCTTTATTAGTCAGTTCAGTCCAGTCACGTATAATGCGTGTCATTATACTTGTTTATTCCATTATATAATTTTTAAATAGATTCGCCTGAGGATCTATAATTGTATATAATTATCTGTAAATTTAAATGGGCTAGGAAGAAAAATGTTCTTGAGGGATATAGTATCTGAATAATCTATATGGCTAATATTACTATTTTCTGTCTCACAGAACTGTTTCTTGAGTATCTGTTTGAAAGCAAAGCCTAAGGTTACTCCTAGGTGAATCTTAGCGGGGAACAGAGGGATCGACGATCGAACAGAGGCAAACAAAGAGCCTGTGTGAAAGAGAGCCGATGTGGCAGTGCGCTGGGGTACTGTTATGGGGTATCGCACCTAGCCCTGGCAAAAACACCAAACCATGGCTAATCCGACACTCGGTGGACATTATACTCCTTCCTAGTCAATAGCCTCTTCTTAACTTAATGTCCTTTATTTATCTATGCACTGCTACCTTTTCTTATTGACAGCAGCAGTGTCCTGGGGGGGGGGGTTCTTGTATGCAGCATATACCGTGTTTTTTTTTATATCTAGTATATGCCTTCCTTTTTAGCTGTCCCTAGAGTTGTGAATTGATAACGTGTCGTCGAAAATAGAATAACATCAACTTTTCTTTTCTTGGGTTATTCTTAGATGGCCGAAAAATCGCTGTTTTCTGTCGATTTCATCAATACAATGAACTGATGAATGTATCAATGTGCACCATTGTTAAATAACATTAAAAACATACCAGGTGGCCTGAGAACCTTATCTGTATTGTATTAAAAAAACATTATATAAACGAAATGACGGAAACAATATATGCACTTACTAGGTTGCTACAAAAGCTCTTGTTAATAAAAAATCGTTGACTTTCTTTATTATTCTTTATTCAATTAAATACTCATTTGAATATTTTGAATATATCATCATTTACATTGACTATTTATGTACTTTGCGAGTCATTTACTATCATATATTGCAAACTGAATGAAAAAAAAAATAAAGATTGACAGCCATTTAAGATGCTATTGGAAAAAATGATTGTGTGAGAAAGCATTGAATTACGACGCTTCAATGTTGGTAATACCAGTCTTCAAGACCTTCCTCGAACTGTTCACCTTCAGTGGTCAATGATGACGAAGTACTGGGAAGTGTAAGTGAGGATTCTTAAGTGTCCACAATAGAACTACCGGGTACAGTCAGGCCTTCAAACGTATTCATTTCTTGGAATAAATTACTTTTATACTTTTAAGCACTTATAAAACAACCTATTATGAATAGGATAGTATTGATATTTTTAAGAATCCTCCGATCATTGCTCAATTAATAATTTGTTTAATAATTGAAAAAGTTTATCATGATAAAATTACAATGTGTACCTTATTGGGAAATAAGTATTGTGTGATAAATGTTCTCATTTATACAGTATCTACAAACAGCACAGAGATCTCCCTAATCCACAAGGTTGTCACCTCCCTCGCACGCGAAAGAGGAAGCGGAGTCTTGGGAAGTCCCCCACGCTCCTTCGTCAGCCGCGCCACCGGATACGAGCCAACGGAGGCTGACCGTGCACGAGAGCCACATACGCTCATGATTAGACAAACTGGCCATTGCCAGGACTCCCACTGTATAGCAGGTCACGAGGCCACTGCCGTTTTAGTCTCCAAGGAGGATTATATGGATGAGTGGTGCAGTGCAATAACTGTGCTAGGGGATTAGGGTGGTTGGATAGGTTACTATGGAATTTTATGAACTTGGAAGGGATGAGTTCAAGAATGTAAGGCATATTAAGATCATTATGAAAGTATAACTTTGTAGATTAGTAATTTATTTCCTTATTGTATAGCAGGTCACTCACTGGGTGACTGCCGTTTTAATTCAATCGAATCTTAAATAATTCAAAAAATATTTTATTTTCACAAGTACATATATATTATCAAGTTATGACTGGTATACGTTGGAGTGGATGAACAGATCCACTAAAAAGTTGTTATGTTATTGAATGGTTAGACTTTTCTATTTTCTCTCTGATTCTGTTATGTTCAGAACAGGGCTTACATTATAAGTTAGGAGAAGGGAAGGCCTAGTTCATTATTGATTGGTTAAGTTATATCCTCTGTAATGGTTGGCGTATAAACCAGGCCTAGATATTTAAGACGTGGTTGTAAAACCATATCAAAAAGTATTAAACAGCAAGAGTAAGTCCTCAAACTTTATGTTTTGGGCATTGGCTAAAGGGTTGTGACTGAATAAGGCTATAAAGGGAAGGAGGTGCATATTTTAAGTTTTAGTTTGTAAGTTTTTTCAATTTTGCAAACCGAAGGCACCTAGTCCAGTCTATTTGATTATTGTACTGCAAAAAGATAAATAAAGTTTAGTAATTCTACCCTCCTTCAAATGCATGTCATGCTATGCAGCAAGAAGAGCCATACATCCGTAAATTTTGTTCAATTGTATTGTTCATTTGTTTGTAAAAATGTTAAAATAAAGGGGTTTTGAAAAAAACAACGTACCTTTCATCTCCGGCAGATATACAATATGTATGCATAATCATACAACCTATATAAATAATATGTATGACATATAAATAATATAATGACATCTAGAACTACATAAATTCATCATCAGTAGTATCTACAAACTAAAATTACCATCAGATATTTAACAATTTTTAGAAGTGAATGTGGCTAATTATTAAATTGTTTATGGTAATTTTGGTGATTAGATATTGGCAAAGGATTAACTGATTTGGTTCGTTAAAAATTAAACCTTAAAGAAGTATAAATGAAGGTTATTTTGCACATCATTTACGTTGATTGAAGATTGCAATATCAGTAAATTAACTTTGACTTATCTTTAAAGGGCGATTAGTAATCTCTTATTTTAGGACCTTGATTGGATCATCCGAGAATGGATGGACTCGAGGGAAGGTAATCAAGGAAGGACAGGTTGAAAGGAAATTGTGTGGGAATGGCAAAAATGAGACTGCGACCGATGAGGTTATCGGAGGCAGATGAGACCGGAAAGAAATCGGTTGTATCAGTAATGAAGAGATAAAAATTTTAATGTGGCCGATGCGTGGCAGGTGGATGAGGCTGGAAGAGCACCCAGACACTAACGGTCTGGAACCTTTGTCTGGAGACGCGCCACCCCCGCTTCCTGGAGAAACAATCACCCCCAAGAAGGAGGCCCTATTCAGTGGTCTAACTCACCGCCGCTCGCACATACAACAGAAAGGAATCTTATCGTGTGGTCTAATGGCTTGCCAGCAACGGCATGTGACAGAGCCCGCTCCGGCCTTGTCTGCTCATTGTAGTGCAAACAGTCTGTGTCCCTCGGATGTTTTTTTTTTAAGGGTAAGGGTATCACTGAGGCAGTGGGGTACCTCCGCAGTCGGTATTCGGAGTGCGCACCTTTGGATTAGAAGCCAGGTGGATGTCAACACAATCATGGATTACGGTATGATGTCCTAATCAATTAAGATGAAATTTCAACGGAACTGGTTCTACCTAATATTTTTTGTTAAGTTACATCAGGCAGCAGTTTTCATAGTCACTTCAAGGAATTGGTGAAGGAAGTTTAAAGAAAGATGGCAAATGAAACATGTAGAAAAATCTCAAAATAAATATTCGATGACTAAGTGACACAAGACTGCGACCCTGAACTGTGACCGATTTAAAACAACAAAGCAGCAATAATTCATGGTTCTGTGATTCTCACACGAAATTCCTACTGAGACAGTGAGATATGAGTCTGTGAACTGCGTGGTGGAGTTCCTCCTCTGCAAGATTGAACTCCAACTGCGTCCGTAGATGTCATTCAAAGAATGACTGTTTCTTTTATGACCAGCTATACGAAGCCTGTGCATATGTAAGCTCTTCTAAATGCACACCTGTCGTTCTCAGCGATCAAAAAATCTTCTTTTCAAGAAAAAACAATTTAATATGTTGCTTTAAATGCCAAGTATTTCATATTTCTCCTTCCCTTATAAATATCGAAAAAGTTCATATCCATTTCTGAGCTCAAAAAACAAAGCAATCTTCTGTAATGAGATCATTACTTAAGATTAAGTGACAATACAGCTAAAAGTCTCCAAAAATTCCAGGATCATTAGAAAAGTGGTCCGACATACCTCTCTAGGGAGGTTAAAAAACGCCAAAAAAATGTTTTTGTACTCGTTGGAGCACCTCACAAAAACCAGTATTTAACACTATGACCCCACCACCCTTTCCACATCGATGGCAACAGACTATCGAGGAAAATTAGCTTAAGATTTAGTTTAAGTTGTTATTGTTAGATGTAAGTTAGTTTTAAGTCTATGATAAATAAGGTGAGCCCCATCACTTTTAGTAAATTCAGTCCATTAAAGTATAATGTACATCATTATACTTTTGTACAATGCAGATTAGTAGATAACAGAATTTGTATAAAATGTAGCCAAGCTACAGGAAATATAATGAAGCAACTTTAAATAGATTCGTATGCTGAATCTATATTTTGTAACATAAATTAATTTTGTGAAAAGGGGATATGAAAAAAAAAAAATGATATTAAGGAGCACTTCGAAGCTAAGCACGGATATTTAGCTTGTACAATATATAATAATCTAATAACCTTCTTAAAAGAATAAAAATCATCGAAAAATGATGAATTAAGAATGAACTGGAGGAAGTTAGCGTAAAAAAATATAGGATTGTATTTTTTATTGGATTATGTATTATACAAAAATAAAGGATCACTCATTGGCTTAAAAAAATTGTGTATGCAGTTTAGCACATTAAATTTGTATATATGTATTTTATATTTGTTTATTGTTTGTTGCTTTTACTGATTTCAAAAAATGATAAGATTGTTTTGTTTTTTTCATTTCCCTTTTTTAAAAAATTAATATATCTTACAAAATATAGTTTCTACAAACGAATCTATTTACAATTGTTTCATTATATTTCCTTTAGCTTGGCTACATTTTATACAAATTCTATTTTCAACTAATAGCGATCTGCATTGTACAAAAGTATAATGATGTACATTATACATTAATGGACTGAATTTATTAAAAGTGATAGGGCTCACCTTATTTACCATAGACCTAAAACTAACTAATATCTAACAATAAAAACTTAAACTAAATCTTAACCTAATTTTGTTCGTCTCGTATGAAAGATTATAAAGTTTTGACTTGAAGTGACTTTTTATTTTAGTGACCGAGGAACACAGGTTAGAGCTATCGAAAACGTTATTGTACAAAAACGATATTGTGGAGTGACCAAGTTTTATTTATTTGAATATATATATCCACAACCATAAATAATTATGATTCTATTTGTATGGTTACTTTTTATAAATGGGTAAGGTTGAATCGAAATTCGCTTTGTTTAATTCTCTCACCCTCCTTTTTACATTGCTGTCAACTGTTTATAAAACATGAGGGAAAATATAATCAAAATTAAAACAAAAAAAGGTTCTGTACATGAATTAGATAACGTTCATAACTCGAAGTTAACTATTTATCTCTGTTTTGGGTTAGATATTCACCAAGATTGGTTTTACAAATAAACTGAATATTTTTATCAAATACAATGGGCAGTATTTTAACCAATCGTTAAGTACGTGTATAAGAAACTCAACATAAGTTCAGCATAAAGGTCTCGATGTCCTTTATTTACCTTATACGTCCTTTGTTTCGTATTTGTGAACTTAAAAATATGGTAACGCTTATTTAAGATTAGGATGAAACAGTATATTTTTATAAAATTGGCAGGAAGTTGTTATTTAAAGCGTAGTATAGGTGTTTGGGCTCCATAGACAGTAAATAAGTTTTGATTAGAAGGGTAATTCAAAGTAAGAGACTTCAATGTTTTGTTTAAGCTTAATATTTGTTTGAGAGGATTTCAGCAATATTTTTTTATTATTATTTTTTTTTTTATGTTAATGAGACAAGTGGAAAATTTTAAAATTGTACATTTCTTTTTATTTTCTTATTGTTTCCGCTAGAGATAATTAGAAAAAGCGTATGTAAATATTGTATACACGAACATATGTTTAAGATTAAAAAACAAAAGAAAGTGTAGGTTATGAAGAGTGTTTTGTTTTATTTCTCTTTATCAGCAGTTTTTTTTTGTTACATCAACATACAGAGAAGATAGTTCGAAAGACTATAAAGCTCGGGGAAGTAAATAAATAGGACTTTGCGTATTGGAGGACAAGGAGCTTGGCTTAGTCAGTGTTGAAGATAGCAGAATACAGGCCTGTTCCCCTGCGAACAAGAAGTCGTTGTTTACTACAAGTTTGGACTTCTCGGCATATCTTGTCTGCAGAGCTCTCCGTACGCATAGCCACTCTGCAGTTGAACATCGTATCGTGACTATAAAATTTTTTCGTTATTTATTATACATTATTTATTGTTACTAACAATCAGGCCTGGTTAAATTAACTGTATAAATTGCTGAACAGTGTTTTTTGTTTTGAATAAAATGGATGGTTATTTATATATTATTTTTGGAACTTTGTTTAATGTTTATGCCTTACTGTTGGCGATTTTGTAACGCTAACCGGCTCAATCCAACATCTAGCGTCTCACGACGTAACCGGCGCAATTTTCTGGCGTTTGGTTAATTCTTGATTCTCAAGAGCCCTAGCGCAGACAATAGGTATAATAGAATAAATTATTATTAAACCAGTGGACTAGACATTTAATATTTTCCAATAATGACTGATAATAAACACTACTCATGGAATGCAAAAATACTTCTCCACGCAACATACTGATAAATGCGATCAATTCCTTCAGTTGGTCATCCGTTGACGGGAAAATTTCCCCGTATACGAACGAATGAGATCATTATGAGTACCTAGTTTTAAGATTGCGCAAGGCTATTAAGGTAGTTATATGATAATGAGCGATTAACAGTCCGGCTATGATGCCATTAGATGAGATCAGTCCTTCCGAAAGAGAAATGTCCGGTCAAGGTTTCTCGAAGAGCGAGCTAACATATTCAATATCAGTTCTCAAACGATCTTTTTGTCTCTTCTAAATCCCTGCTGAGTTTTATTTATCACATAAACACCAATGAAACTATTAATTGTATATCGCAAACATGAATAAATTCTCAACTATCACATATTTTTATAAACAGCCATAGGTCTAAAAATGATTCCGGAAATAAAAACAAATTGACAAGCCCGCAGGAAGGTGCTCTACTTTCAATCAAGCGTGGCGCGATCATTTTTGTCTTTCTGCTTGGCGTCTACGTAAAGTCTTTGTCGGGTCGTCACGAGGGGGGTGCCTAGTTACCCTAGCCCTGGTGACGAAGTGAGGGTTGATTAAGTTTATAACCTGGACATTCGTTTCATGACAGTCTTACTATCTGACTCAATTTTTGATAGTTATGTGCCCCGACAATGCACTATGTTCAGGAGAAGGGGTATAGGGTAGGCGGCATAGGTAGTTTGTGTGGTCTTGGAAAGACCACGAATTTACACTCGGTGGTTAAGGGTAGGCGAAAACCACCCGGATCCCAAAGACGAGTGTGAACCGGAGAGAAGCAGACTGGATTGCCGTCGGAGACGCTACGAGGTAAGTTTGTAAGGCCACAGCAACCGTCGTCCGCATGGAAGAGGTCTCTCCCAAGGAGGTAATAGATTTAGCGAGACGAAGGCAGAGATTCCCACTAGGAAGGTGTGGGGTATGACAACACCGGACTAAAACGTAACGAGGTGAGGAGAGAGAGATGCAGAGGTTTTCATAATGAAGAAGTCAAGTTTCAGAGTTTACAACAGAGCAGCCACGAGCCAGTTAGTTGCCAGGAGAATGATATACAGGCCCCAAACCGCCGGTCTTAAATACCCAGCTGGCTTCGTCAGTAGCCAATCAGCTCTGGTTTTAGAGTACCCAATGCCAGTTGAGTATGTGGTTTTCTTTGTTCTCTGACAAAGAGATATGTCACCAATACGTGACCTGGGTAAGGGTCTCTCGGTGGTTTGGGTTGCTTAGTACCTGCTACTGGCAGCTGGTACCCCAGCTCATATAACTAATTGGCTCACAGCTGCATGTTTATTGTTTACCACATTTACAATGATTTATATTTTGGTAATGTTATCTACATTTGTTTACAATATATTTACAATAGAGTATAGGGTGATTTATCTTATGTAGTTAGCGGTCGCTACAGTCTTGTTCCTACGAAACGTGGCTTGGCAAGCCTTGAAGGTGGTCGAGGTTCATACTTGCGGACTTGTGGTCGGTCCATATTCGGACCGGGAACCGCTCCCACGGCGCGTGTTTTGGCAAATCTCAAGTGGTCCCCTTCTCGAACACGCCATTTCCAGACGTCGCTTCTTCAGTTTCATTTGTTCATGAAAGTTCCAAATAAATCAAGTTTATGAATCGGACGGTGGCTTGTGTAATTCGTTCGAGCCAGCAGCAGTTCTTCTACTGTTTTTCACTTTCTTCACCAACTTCCTGAAATTAATCACCAATTTTCTCTCTTCTTTTTAAGTACTTTAAAAGAACACTCTATACTAATGTTATTTAGAATAAGTTTCCGATGATCTTACACCTGGTCCCTTTTTATCATTATGTTCTTGATCTTGCGGACTCCATAAAATATTTTATCCCTCGTAAAAACTCCCTTAAATCATTAATTATTCCACTCCGTTATGAGCTACTTGAAAATCACTTCTACAAACCCAAACAAGCCAAGGGAAGGGGCGCACGACCCGCACTGGGTGTCATCTGCTTGA
This sequence comes from Acanthosoma haemorrhoidale, assembly GCA_930367205.1. NCBI lineage: Eukaryota > Metazoa > Arthropoda > Insecta > Hemiptera > Acanthosomatidae > Acanthosoma > Acanthosoma haemorrhoidale. Next base: position 14,450,328 of record OV884011.1, on the reverse strand, counting down.
TGCAGAAGCATTTACCGACATTTCACGGGTAAGGACGAGCTATTGCGAATCACCACGATCCATGACAAGTCGGTGCGAGTTAAGCCAAACTTGAGACAAGGCTCGTCAAGCCATGCGTTGAAGTACCAAGGCTTAAGATCAAGACATCATGTCAAGTATGTGTGTTTTCATATCGGTGCCGAAAAATTGATATCCTACCCAATATGATTTATTTTATAATTAGTAATTAATTGATTATTATTTAATTAATTAATTATTAATTGATTGGCTTCTGTAACAGAAATCTCTTCGCGGAAGCCAACTACAATTTAATTCGCACGCAGACACGCTTCGACCTGTCGCTTCTCTAAAGCTGAATCATAGATACGCGTCCATATTCGTCAGAAGTTTCTCAGAAATACGACAGTAGCGATTAAGTACCTTCTGAGAATTCAAGTGATAGTCAAGATGCAGTCGTCTCCGAACCTGAAGTTGATCCCGAATCTAAAGATAGCCATCTATCGATATAGCACTGATATATTTCGAGATTAATCGTAGCTGCACAAAAATGGCAAGTAAACACAGGACGAGATAACTCGTAGTTGGCGTCCTAGAAAAGAACGCAATCTACGAGTTATCTCGTAGTTGGCAGTCAACGTGTTAATTAATGGTACTCAACTATGTTTTAAGGATAAGGCAATGATGATGATGCCCGGTCAATCGAGTGGAATCTGTTGGGTAAACGTCGTGTCTTTAGGTCGAACAGGGGACTGACTACACCTGAGGGATTGCACCTGGACTGACACAGAGGATAAAACATAAATGTATATCATAAAAAATATAAAGCTCTTGAACTAAATGTCTTTTGTCAATTAGAGTCTTTAGAGTCAATTTAGTGTGTTTCTAGCTTGAGCAGTGGTGAAATCGTATGGTTTTCTGCTTTTCTGAAAAATAAAAAATAAAATAATGAAAACCCAAGGAAAGGGAAAAAAGTGGTGAGGCTACTGATCCATGGACGGACTACAAGAGGTTGGAAGAGTGGGCAAAGAGTGGACAGAAGAAGGAGGGAGGTAGAGTGGCTGGGGTAACGCCCGGGCTAGTCAGGCGTATCCATCATAGTCCCTCCTTTCCTCCCCGGTGCCTTTTCTTCTTCCGTCTCTGTCGTACAATATCTTACAGTCCATCTTCTCTTTCTCTTCTATCTCCCTCTTTCTTTTATCTTTTTTATACCTTGTATTTTTTTTTTTTTGGTGGATATTTTTTTCGATAGATTCTCCTGAAGTATACGAGTAACATGCGTTTTTCCACCCAGTTTTCCCGAAGGAAAAGTTTTTCTTTTCAATATCGTGGACAGTGCAAACAAACCTTAGAAAAGTGACTGATGTCGTTTATATCAGCTGAAAAAATCGAGACGTATCTAGTTTGGAAAATATAAAATCCATAATACAAATTAAATGACCTGTTTTGAAAGCAGAACGTTGTAATTTTGTGGCCATGAAGTTTCCCTAGGGAGCAGTTTGACAGACATAATTAAATGACGCGTACATATCTTCCAGGTAATGGACCAACAATTGACAAGGACGTAGAGATCATGTAGTTTGATACCCTACTCAATATGTTTGAAAATTATCTATTTTTTTATAGACAAGTAATTGATTAGCTAATGATAACGATGCCCGGCCAATCAAGTAGAATTTGTTGGGTAAATTTCGTCTCAAACAGGATAATTACACAGAGGATAAAACATAAATGTATATCATAAAAAAAGGACTGTTATTATTGCTAACAGCCACTAAACTATCTCGTTCACTAAAAATATATTTGTCAACTATTTAATATTTACTAAAAGTATATAATTGAAATCTAACGTTAAAAAAAAACATGCGAAAAGTGGTCCAGCATACTTCTCACGAGAAGTTAAAGAACGAAGTGTGCAGTCGGTGGGCAAGCTCATCCGCCGGAGACACATCAAGTTTTTTGACTCGTTGCAGCACATAACCAACCCAGTGTTTAACACTATGACCCCACCACCCCTCCCGCATCGATGACAACAACCAGCGTGAAAGTCATCACTAAAATTACTTGCGTTACATGTCTTCAGAAAATGCCTGAATCTGACAATTAACAATACCAAATGGTGTCTAATAGTGAAGGGAATTTCTTACTCAGAAGAATGTTTGAGCGCTTGTGTGTGTGGATCTACCTGCACAACATAATCGCTCATATCATTTAATGACTGGCTTGCTAATGTCTTAAACGACCGGAACCGACTTCGACGAAGAGTTCAATTCCCTTTTTGGGGAAATTCTATCAATTGTTAGCAGCTTAAAAGGCTCGATGTTTTGTTTAAAAAACAAAAATTATTTTTGGTAGATGTTTATGAAACGAAGGTTTAACGTTTCAGTTAAAATAATGTAGGGTATATTAAGATATTATGAAGGGTTTTGTTGCTGACGTAATAAGGGGCATTTACTATTGTTTTCAGGACTTTTGATTGAAAGGATTGGATACGCTTGATGTTCGACTTTTTTGCTGTACCCCGTAGCTCTATTCCGTATGTCCAGATTGGCTTAAGTATAACTTTGTAAATAAGTAGTTTATTTTCTATGGAGAGATGGGATGTCCTTCGAAGTAGTCTGTACAGTTGTCCAAAGCGTCCCTACATTCTTGAACTCATCCCTTCCAAGTTCATTAAATTCCATAGTAACCTATCCAACCACCCTAATTCCCTAGAACAGTCATTGCACTGCACCACTCATCCCTATAATCCTCCTCGGAGACTAAAACGGCAGTGGCCTCATGACCTGCTATAAATAAGTGATAGTAGTTAAAAGAAGAAACTTCTTCATTTGAAAGATATAGTTTATTCAACACTCCCATTAATTGGAATAAAAATCGTTTTTTTTAATACTCCAATAATATTCCGCTTTAGATTACTAAGCCATATAACAGTACTTGAGTTTTTAAATGAATAACTTTCAAACATTGACAGAATACCAATCAATCGGAACACTAAGTACTAAATGTTTGGGTATATTCATACAAGCGACTGACCTGGAGACACAACAAACATTACTTTGTAAGACACTCATATCAAATATCAAAGATTCGATTTTGTTGTTCTCCCTGCGGGTAATTTAATTCCCATCTTAGCCATCACTGATTATTAATATATACTATATGTTTCTTGATGTACTATTGCTTTAAATTGGAACTCATATTAAAAAAAATATTCCTAAACTACGGGAATGCACTTTAAACCATTTATAGCCCTTGTTTATGCTGGGAATATGTGGAGTGTTCTGTGTCCTGTTCTTCTCGGATTCGGTAGAAAAATCCAAACTTAAGTGGGCGTGTCCCGATCGCTTGTTAGAGAGGGAATTTCCCTTGTTTGGCGTTTGTGACGCCTACTAATGGTACGATTCTGATTTGTTCATTAGCAGTTAAGAGTAACCGGCTTTAACGTTACTTACTAACAAATGTTCTTTATAGTACTGCGCTGGCAAGTCCAACAGAACAATGTACTTCGTCTAGCAATGATTCTTCGGTAATTTTAACGATGCACCCAATACCACAACAAATAGAAGAGGTACGGGTGTCTCAGAATTAACGCAAGATTTGATTTAAATAGAAAACACAGTTTTAGTATTTTTTTTTTATTGAATTATAAAGTAAATAGGATAGGGTTCTTTATGGAATAAATAACACATCGAGCCTCTACGACTTTGCTGGCACATACGCACTCTTTTGTCGAAATTTTCCATGACCATTTGGCATAAATGTGGTAGAAATTTCGTTTATGCAGAGTTGAATTTCCTATTTTAATGCACGGGTGGATGTGGACTTGTTGACATACACCTTTGACTTCGAATAACCCCATAAAAAGAAATCTAAAGGTGTTAAATCACACGATCTAGGGGCCAATTCTGATCACCGAAACGAGAGAGTACACGACCTGGAAATGTCTCATGCAGTATTTGAATTGTTTCATGGGCTGCATGGCATGTGGCACCGTCTTGTTGAAACCACATATTGGCCACATCAATTTCATCCAATTTCGGCACAAAGAACTGTGTTTACGACGCCGAATTGATGTTCCTGGATTTTCAACAACACTCTCACTCACTGCTTCGATATTGACATTTGAACGGCTTGTTTTTGGACGACGAGTGTGTTTAGTGTCTCCAATTGATCCAGTCTCCCTAATTTTTTCCATTAATCTCTTCACAGTTGATGAAGTCAAAACAGTATTCCGACCATATTTTGTATGAAAGTTTCGAACTGCGGCCGCCAAACTTTCATTATTTTAGAGATAATGTTCAACAATAAAGACACGTTGTTCTATCGTGTAACGCTCCATTATTACTAACCCTAAACTGTCAGCTGTCAAATTGTTTTTTTTTTAGGGTTGCCAGCACTTTACTTCATTGGCAACCTTCGTTCAACTTGGTCAATCTCTCCACAACATCGAAAAAGGTATCAAGACCTCTGATTGTTTTTTTCTTCATTGTATACATTTGTGTAAAGCACTTATGTACTGCTCATGATAAATGTATATATTGAGTGAAAAAGTTTTTATTCAGAAGACAAGAACAAGAGAGTATGTGGAACCGACCAGGAGCGGCAAGAAGGCTTTCCCCGAAACATAGTGCCCGTGCTAAGTATTGAAGGCGGTTCCTCTGGAAGGCTGTGGGAAGCAGAAAATCACAATAAGGACTGACAAAGGGGGCGACCCCACAATACCGCATGCCGGGCCTCCGACTGCACGCTTCTCCGCTCGCCTATCGCCTCTTCTGCCTTCCCTCAGCTCTACAAAACAAATACCCAGAGGGGGAAAAAATTCACTCTCAAGTGAGAGATTATAACAGCCAGGCTAAGGAGGGGAAAATCTTGACAAGTGTGATGCGTAGAACAATTAAATGTTTCGTTAGGCCGTGAAAACGATTCTAATAACAGTTTTAATGACTTTGAGAGTTATATCAAGCAACACCCCTAAAAGTTATAACTTGTGCCTGCAGAATGATATGAACCTTAACTTAATAGCCTACCTACTCAAAACTATTGTAATAACAGTTTTAATGACTTTTTGAGTTATATCAAGCAACATCCCTAAAAGTTATAACTTGTGCCTGCATAATGATATGAACCTTAACTTAATACCCTACCTACTCAAAACTATTGTAATAACACAGTTTTAATGACTTTGTGAGTTATATCAAGCAACACCCCTAAAAGTTATAACTTGTGCCTGCAGAATGATATGAACCTTAACTTAATACCCTACCTACTCAAAACTATTGTAATAACACAGTTTTAATGACTTTTTGAGTTATATCAAGCAACACCCCTAAAAGTTATAACTTGTGCCTGCAGAATGATACGAACCTTAACTTAATACCCTTCCTACTCAAAACTATTGTAATAACAGTTTTAATGACTTTGAGAGTTATATCAAGCAACACCCCTAAAAGTTATAACTTGTGCCTGCAGAATGATATGAACCTTAACTTAATACCCTTACTACTCAAAACTATTGTAATAACAGTTTTAATGACTTTTTGAGTTATATCAAGCAACACCCCTAAAAGTTATAGCTTGTACCTGCAGAATGATATGAACCTTAACTTAATAGCCTACCTACTCAAAATTATTGTAATTTTTGTTCTCAATGTCTAGTAATTTATTATTTAATAGATAATGTTACTACAGACGACTAAAACTCTATTTTCTCCCCCATATTAAATAGAACCTCAATGTTGAATTTCATGTCTTTTGCTTGAGCATGGGACATAGCAGACAGACAGAGACAACAACTAAACGCACATAATGCCAATTTCGGTCAGTTTTGAGGGCTATTAAAAATGGCAAGAAAGGAAAAATTAATAACTTAAGCACGGAAGCTGAAGTTTCTTCAAAATTTAAACGAGTGTTATTTAAGTAAAAGAAATGCCTCGTAGGCATGGGGGCCTATTCATCATCACGGGACGCGAAAAAGTGATGATCGGATTTTTAATAACTTTCAGTAATTTTATTCCGCTTAAATCCCAACATATTATTACGTTTTTTTAAAGAAATTATCAATTTATTTTTAAAAATTTTCTTATTATTATATCTTTTATTTATTATCTGAAGTTTTAAGGTTCTGCTAATAAATAAATAATTCTGGCAAAAAGGTGAATTTAATATTACAAATAACAAAAAAAAAACTTAAATTAATTATATAAATGCGTGTTTACAATTTTGCTTCTTCTTCTTCTTCTTTAATCCTCATCAATTATCTTCAAACCAAATCAGTCCTTTTTCTTTTCGTGCAATTTCTCTTCTTGGTTCTGCTATAAGTCCAATACCACTAACCAAAAGAAATTTTAAAGTATTTCTTACACTCACAATCTACAGCTAACATGTCTCACGGACTGATCATAACAAGAGTGACGCTAACGCTCTATTCCCCTCAGAACAACAGCCATCTTGCTTTTTATAACCTTCACTCTTTTGTTTTGATCGCCTTCTTGATATATGATTCGATTAATGGCCTTTTTATTTCAAATTCTTGATATATAAAGTTAATAATATCAAATATCACAACAATTATTAGACATATAAATGGGGATTAATAATTCTGCGTTTAAATTATAATTATGCAACTTTCGCGGTCAATTCCAAATTCCGTTTTGTGGACGGCGCTGTCAGCAAATACTATTTTGTCCTTAAAATCTACAGCTTATGTGCTTGATTGGATCATTGGTTTTATCACGTTATAATACCCAGTTGTATCGTTTTTTTTTTTATCGAATGATAAGAGAGTTTTTTTTTCTGTAACGTGGCTAGGCCTACAACTCAGAAAATATCTTACCGAGCCGAACTAGGACCGTGAAAGCTTTGAAGATATTTTACAATCATTTTCCCTCATCATGTCTTTACATAGAGGTCATACGGAAGCGAACGTATTGGGGCCATTTCTTGTGCGCGAGCGTTGACGAAAACGTCTAGGTGACAAAAAAAAAAAAACATGATCGGGCAAGTTTAGTGTACATTGGTGTCAGCTGTTCTAAAAATTATATTAACCCGGTAGATAGCTATATTACAACAAGGTGATATTTAATAATAAGCATAACTGAAGTTGACTTCGATCGATGACAGTTCGACGTAGAATTATTCGGTACCATTCAATCGTCAAATGTAGGAACTGTCCTTCCTCCAGTCTTAGATTTTACCCAAACTTTTAAGTGCCGTCTTTAAGTGAAAATAAGTCTCCTAGGCCTATGTCCGCAAACGCTTCCGTTAAAAGATGTTTTGGTAAAAACGAAAGAAACCCGCCAAAGAGCTAAAAACATTTTGAACTAAGCTCAATTATTTATCATAAACCTAAACTACCAACTGAACATTTGTTTCATTACCTCAAATTTTTTTTTTTTTTTTTTCAAAGGGACATTCCGCCACATTTATCATAATTGTGTTTTAAAACTATATGTTATAATCAAAATAAGGGATTTTGAGGTAGAGCGAAAATTCTTCATATTATTTTTTAAACCATTTCGGTCACTGAAAGTATTCTACCTGTTACTCCTGTCCATAAGCCTACATTAGAAATAGATTGAAACCATTATACAGCCACTGGAAAGTTTGCTCAAGGACATGGCTATAGATTATGGCCATCGCCGAGGCAACCGTTACACCGGCGGAAAAGCCAGTAAAAGACCCATAAACGGAGGGGGCGAAGACCCCTTGTGCAGACGATCTAATGACAGATATACAAGGATCGGACGGGACTAGCGTGCAGGGGCTGGAGAATTGGGCACCAGTTAGGGTGAAAGAAAGAGTGGCCAGTATAATGGTCGCTGTGGTGTATGATGGAGCCCGTTGGGTGGACATAAGAACTGCCTGTGACGGGATAGGCATCCGGCCTTGTACCCTAGCGGCACACACATCCCAACCGTTACAGACACAGGCATATTGTACCCCTGCTCGAGTTACCTTACTTTACGGTTAGCTCTGTATTAACCTTTACCTAACGTCTTTGGGGCTGGCGAATGGCCGGGGATAACGCACCGGAGCCACCGACTGGCCAGTTTAGAGATCGTAATGCCTATTCATAACAGGGGGCCAGAACGAACGAAAATACTAGAGCAAACAGCCACTTCTCAGAGGTGATGTGGGTTTAGAGAATCCACGTAGACCGGCTGATTGGTCGTTAGTTATATAATGCTAAGAATATTTTAATATTAATATGGAGGAAAATTCACCAGCCAACAACCTAGTATATCTGGGAATTAAAATGGACAGACACCTCCATTTTAGTAACCATTTTGCGAAGAAGTTGAAGCATACTCGCACGAAGTCTTACCGGCTGACGCATTTATTGACTTCCCCCAATCGATCACTCCGTCTCAAGCTGTTGATATACAAGAGCATACTCAGGCCTGCTCTGCTGTATGGTGCACCGCTTTTTCGTTATCTGACGTATACTACAGCTAAGAAACTCCAACAATTCCAAAACGGTATACTGATGAAAGTGGTCAGAGGTACTTCATTCGAGCACCGGAGCAACAGAGAGCTTCATGAGATATTTGGCTGCCTACGGTGGATGAATTCATCCAACGTAGACATATAAAATTTTTCGACTCCTTGCAATACTTAACAACACCGGTGTTTAACACAATAACCCCCGCTCCGTTCCCCTATCGATGGCAGGACGCTGTCGCGGCTTGAACGCTTTAGTTTTAGGATTTAGGTATAAGTTTTAGTTTTTAGTGTTTTAGTGTTTAGTGCACGGTAATAAGCTGAAGGTGAGTCTCATCAACTAGTGTTGTGGATGTGTTTATGACTTTTTTACTACAGATTGAAATGTATTTTATATTATGCCCTCCTTCGAATGCATCAGCGCATCGCAGTACGAGAAGCAAACTGTAACCCTTTTTTTTTTTCTTTTTTTTGTTCATTGTAATCATAATCAATAAAAGAGGTTTTGAAATTAAAAAAAAAAAAAATTCTAATATTATATGTAATGCTAAAAGTAGAAGCAAGCCCCTTCTAGTGTATACCTGCCTCGTGACTTCATGGAGGTCACTGGTGTTTCTTGTTATTTTTTAAGTAAGCGACCCCGTATCCCTCCCTATTCCCGGAACTACCCTTCTCTTATATACATATGTGTCTCAGCTTTAGCCACAATCCCCAGTTGTTCCCAAACACTCGTCCCTAAACATCCGACCCAGTATGTAGTAACATGAATCTTAATATTTGTATATACCAGTGTTTTGCTTGTACTTCATAATAAAGCTTTTCTTTCTTTTCTTTTAAAAGACTTTCCTCTACAAATATTATTTAACTGCTGATCAAGAAAGACAATTAGCTCCAATACAAGTATACTCTCCCTCATCTGGGCTAGCATGAGTGAGGGTCGTCCAGAAGTGGGAGAGTTTATCTATTTTTATTTAAAAAGCAATACATTGAGATGACTTTATACAATTATTTAATCATTTTGATTTTATTTATTTTATTTTTTCATTCACTCTAAACAGCTATAAACCACACCCTAAACCACTCCATGTATAAATGAAGTGGAATTCCATCAAAAGATATTCTGCGTGCGGGTCAATGTCCCTTTAGCTGCTTAAAAATCAACTTAGTACTTTTGCCCAGCGACATTATTACGTTTTATTTCTTTAACCGTTCAGGTCACTGAATTGGCCTTTTAAGGAAATATAAATAGCCAAAATATTGACATTGCAAAACAATCAATTTATATTCTTGACTTATGTATGTATATATAAATAGAGCTGTATATAACCTGTAAAGAAAAACATTGGGTACACACTGCCTATGGCGGATGAATTCATTTACCATAGACATGTCAAATTCGTTGATTCGTTGCAATAGATGGCAGAACGCAGTCGAGGCAGGATCGCTTTCATTTTGTAAACCGAAGGTGAGCCCCATCACCTAGTCCAGTCTATTGATTATGTATTTTTAACTTCAAAACAACAATTGTTTTGGTATGTTCTACACTCCTTAAAATGCATGCAGTGCAGTAAAAGGAAAAAGCCTCATGTATTACACAATATTGTTATTATTCAAAATTTATTTTTAAAAAAAAGGAGTTGAGAAAAAAAAAATGGGGTACTGTTTTAATTATGCCATTGAAGTCATGGATTTTTCAAATCACAGATACATTCTAGTTAATAAATAAGGTAGTTTGGTTCTGCAAGTTAGTTAAAATTATCAATAGAACATGATATCAGGAATGATATAACCCTGTTTCATAGAAATAAGTTGGCATTAATCATTAAGAAAAAAAAAATGTGCTCACGAAGTCAGCATGAATATTATTTTATTTCATTGAAATTTGTACAGTGTTGCACACCTCAGCAAAACTGAATCGATAAGGATGGAGTTTTATCAAAATGTTATCTGGAAAGATTAAAGTTCCTGGTTAAGTATCTGGTTAAGATTAAGTTAAATTACAAATATTTATTGAACAATGAAATATTGGGACCCTCAGTTTTACTATCCCGGAGATATCCAATGTTAAACAGGGGCATTCAAGCACTAAATTTGTCTATGATTTGTCATATTTTTTCCTATGATTTTTGTTTTGAGTTTTGGTTTTATTTTTGAGCGTTAAATATTGAAAAACGTCCTACAGTTGCAGCACCACTGACCCACTGGTACCTCTGTACTTCCTATCAATTACAGCGGCAACCATGACAGGCCTAGGCTCCAGAGATCTGTCACCGATTATATTTAGAGCTTGAATGGAATATTATCTGAAATACAACAGTAAAAGATGATGTAAAATAAAAATAAAACTTAATTAATTGCAATTACCTGAAAGGATATCACTGACGTCCTTCTTAAGATATCCTAGTTCTATATTGGGAGCTGTGACTTCAACATTATTGTACAATTCTACGTAATCCAATATGTGCTCTTCATGATCGTCCTGGAATATTTTTCAGAAACAAATAATTTTTGAAATGAATAAATGTAAATTGAAAATTTCCAAAAATTAATTTTTTAACGAGGGTGGTTATTGATGGAAGATTTATTGACCTTCAGATAACATATCATATCAAATCAAAGGAGGATAATTTTCCAATAACCTTGAAACTGCCAATGATTAAAATGAAAGTTATAATTAATCAGTAGGAAATCTATTGGTACTATTTAATGGGGGAAAAGCCACAGCACAATATGGGTCTCTGACTCTAGAGATACCAATTCAAGAGGCTGAAAAATCGAAGAGTTCCTAGATTTGTCGGGGCTACAACTAATGCACTCTGGTGAAGCTTCCTACCTCAGTTAATGGTATCACACATACTCCTCACAGGACCTCTCCATGTGCACCCATTGTTTATTCAACATAATTTAATGGAATGTACTGCCTGAGCTACATGGAAGTGGTCATTTTCCCCTCCAGCTAAGTTTAACAAACTATATTTTAATAATAATTCTAAGCGACGGGGGATAATAAAAAGAGCAGATTGGCAACTATTCAGTTTTCTTGCCACTCCTGTACCATCACCTTTTACACCCTCAGTATCGAAGAAGGGTTTAAAGTCATTATTTATAATATTTTGCAAGCTGCACAAATAGCCGCACCTACGCCAAAAAAAGTCCATAAAAGATCACCATTCCCTTAACTGTGGTTTAATGAAGAATGCTAATCTGCATATGAATCCGGAGAAGAGCTTTCAGAAGATTTCTAAGAATTATGAAGGTAGCTAACTTCATAGAATGTAATTTGGATAGAAATCAAGAAAATGAATAAAAATCACTCTTTGACCGGGTATACGCTGTTGTGTAATGGTAAATTGACTAATGAACTGTACAAAATAGCCAATCTTTTTTCACAGTTCTGTTCTGAAGTATTCAATCCATCGACTGATACCCGCGATCATGCCGCTCAAAAATGGACAGTAAAACCAAACCCAGACCTACTGTTTCCTGATTATAACCGTCGACTCAAAACGTGGGAACTCGACTCAGTCTTAAAGGACTTAAAAGGATCCGCCCTGGGCTCGGATGAGATCCATTATGAAATGATGAAACATCTTCCAGGAGATTCTCTTCACTGGCTCTTGGGCTATTACAACCGTGCATGCCTGATGGTATTTTCCCCAAACTTTGGCAACAGTCACAAGTAGTCCCCATCCTAAAAGCTGGTAAAGATAAGTGCCTTACTTCTAGTTATCGACCAATTTTTTTGACTAGCTACTTATGCAAAATTATGGAACGGATGGTAAATAAAAACTTAAATGGGGTTTAAAAAAAAAGCAATGCTATCCAAAACTTTCAATTCGCTTTTCATACAAAACGATCCACACAATATGGCCTCATTAAAAAAATAACAAATGATAGCAGTACTACTAGATATGGTCAAATCTTTCGATAATATTGACAAGACCCATCTCCTCACGAAACTACATTTGCTCTGATTGGTTACCTATTCAATTACATCAAAGATTTCCTAACATGCAACCTATTAAATATCCGAATAGGAAATATAATTTCAGAAACAAAACAGCAAAAAAGTGGAGTACCTCAAGGCTGTGATATAGTTTATTCACACTTGCTATTAGCAATTTAGGCATCAATTTACCTAGAGGTGTTAAAACAATTTTGTTCGTTCATGATCTTGCTATCATGTTTAGAGCCAAAAGTATTATTAAAATTATAAAAGCCAAACTCAAGGAAGCTTTGAACCAAATCAATAATTGGTCATACTCTTATGGCTTGAGGTTCTCTATTGAAAAAAAAACGAAGTACACACAATTTAGCGCAACAAAACACACTCTGCCAGCACCAGAATTAACGCTTGGAAATGAAATTCTGCCATTTATTCAACATTCAAGATTTCTGGGCCTTATTTTTGAGCAGTGTCTGACATGGGAAATGCCTCTCAAGTGACAGCTTTCAGGAGCTGATAGAACGACAATGCATAAATTTTATAAAGCACTAATCTGTTGTAAATTGGTTTATGGAAGCATTGTAAATGGGTCTGTGAAAACATCATGGCTTAGCTATGTTCGATGAGCTTTATCACACAGTTATCCGCATTTCAACTGCCACATTCTAAACGAGCCCTACGCTGCGTCATTGCTCTGGTATCTCTTCAGAGGTCTATTCAGGAGACAAAAACTAGCTGTCAGTTACTTAGCTAAACTGTATAGCCAGACAAACCACCTTACCTTATACTTTTAGCCCAAAATTTTTAGCAAAATTCAATGAAAAATCTAACTCAACATTACCCCACTAGGAGAAAGAGCCTCATTTTCAGTTAGTGAGCTCAAAAAAACCCACACATATATAGATTGTTATGTTTTTTATCTATATTGTTTATATTTAAGTTAATCTGAGGTTTTAAAGGCTCGGTTAATATAAAAAAGAATTCCGGCAAAAGGAAAATTGTTTAATTGCATTACTTTTTATTAATTCTTATATACAAGCACGTCTGTGACAAATTACAATGGTTTATTAACTAAACTTTAAATTTACCTTAATATTACTCGCGACTGGCCAGATTTACTATTTTTAAGTGTAAAGAGAGACTTGAACTATTAATGCATACTCTATCACAACATCGTCTAATACAGACAGACGGATCTAAATCAGAGACATCCACAGCTACAGCCTTTGTTACTACAAACTCAACTCACAAAACTAAGCTCCACAGCCCCTGCAGTGTTTATTCGGCTGAAGTGTATGCTATTGGGTCAGCTCTCCATCACTGTATGAAATCGTCAATGGATGACATAGTTGCCGCGGGATGGTTTGGATGGTTGGTGTCCTGGACACTCTAGGGGTGCTGCCTGGGCTGGTGGGGGCATCGCTGGTCTCACAGAGTGTGTTAGCCGGTGCTAAAGTACCTCGGTAGGTACTGGAAGGATTTGGACTTTTCCATGCATACGAAAATCTAAACATTGGTGGATTGTACTGATGTATTTAAGCTAGACAAATAAATGGTTTTTATCCATATCCTCCAACCAGAACTCGCGTCATACAATATCTATAACAACCATCTGACAGTGGGACTGAGGTGACTACCGGCCCAGCCGTTTTCGAAGAACCTGGGCTCTGCTCCCATCCTTGTGTTATTTTGGACTCCCATTGGTGGGATCTCCAAAATGAGTAAAAGAAACACGCCAAAATAAATCCCAAAAAAACTTTCTTTTAATTAAAGTTTTACTACATTGTGCAATCTAATGTATAATCTATTTTACCATATCATACCTCCAGAAAATATTAATAACATTGGATTAGTCATAGTTAGGATTATAAATCAAGAAAAAAAATCTTTAGAATATGTAAGGTCTGATTGATTAATTTTATCTTCATGTAGGTAAAGTAATATAAAATAATTAAAAAATATATTTACCTGAAAGTTTCTGCTATTCCTGAATCCATTCTCAACTTCTTCGTCCATGCACTCATACTGTTAAATGAGCAAAGAAATTAAAATCCATTAATTTTACAATATGTAAAGCATAATTCAAAGAAATTAAAATCAATTTGAGATTTAAAGCCTTTTTGGGCAGTAAGGGTGGGCTATTCCAGTGGGAGTGAAAGGAATTCCCCTTTCTCTGTACAAAAGATGAATTTCCAAAAGTTTTATATTCGAAGAAGTTCGGTGATTCTCCCAATTTAAAAATATACTTTATTTCCAACATTAATTAAAAAAGAAATCAACGAACCTATCTCTCTTTCTAGAAGAACATACTATCACTATTTTCAATTAGAGTGATAAAACATAGAAATACAGCATTCAATTTTCCAGAAAATATAATAATAAGGAATTGTAACATTTTAAATTATGATAAGTAAATAAAATAAATAAAGAAATGGATATTCAAATGTTCCATGAAGCAATGACTTTAATTAAAAATAAAAATAAATACTCAGCACAAATTATATAGAGATAAAAGCCTACTGTGGTTGTCACCGTAGTTGGTGCTGAGGATTTCATTAGGAGTGGTTGGTGCTAGACTTAATATAGGTTTTCTGAGCGAGAATCACTACTTTGTTATTCAAGTAGCTACTTTTTATCAA
Source organism: Acanthosoma haemorrhoidale (assembly GCA_930367205.1). Classification (NCBI taxonomy): domain Eukaryota; kingdom Metazoa; phylum Arthropoda; class Insecta; order Hemiptera; family Acanthosomatidae; genus Acanthosoma; species Acanthosoma haemorrhoidale. Next base: position 14,435,304 of record OV884011.1, on the reverse strand, counting down.
CAAGGATGAATAAACCCCAACCAGATACCTCTCAGTACAATTGCTGAAAAGTAATATTATTGATCAATAATAATTGTCATTTAGTTTGACAGTGAAATAGTTCATTAGTACAAGTATTAGCCTATAGGGGCAGCATGAACCAATCATCAAATCCATATAAAATTACTCTGGTATAAAACATCCATTGAAATTTTGACATTAATATCCCTGGTGATTGAATTTGACAAAAACAAAATAAATTACTATGTTATACACCTCACATCTCTAAACATTGGCTCAACTTGGCTTATATCACTGCCATTCTCTATATCATATCATCTATTATAAAGAGAAATAATATTTTTTCTGGATGCAGAATGAATAAGTTTAATCTTCCAAAGAATAGACCATTGATCTCTAAACATGCTTATTCCATTGAACCAATTGCAAAATTAAACCAATTTCTAAGACTGAAACTAAGGTTTTCCCAGTGGTTTATTTTCAGTACAATAACTTTCGACTGATCAAATGGCTAGCACTTCTAGTGTTATGTTGAATATATAATAGGTAAAGTTATCGATACTCTGAGCAGAGTGAAAGGTGTGGAATCAATAAAATTATCACAAAAATCTCATTTATTATTTATTCACCATGAATATGACAGTTTGGCCTGTAAATAAAACACAATGGGAATAAATGAGTAAAAAATGTTTGAAAATCACTCACTACCGGCAACCCAACAACAATATAAAAAAATCTTTCTATGGTTACGGTTACTTTTGGAATATTGAACAAATATGTTATGGTTTGTTGACAGGTGCATTGAGCAGTGAGAAACAAAGAAATAGGAGATACAATGGAACTGTTAAATCTAATAACAGGGTGATAATACAGAATCGGCTCCGTTAACGTAGACATAATGAATTCAGTAAGAATATTAATAATATTAAAATAGTAGAATACAAAAATTCTAATACAAAATAAATTTTTCTCTCCTCAGTGATGATTGAACTCACACCTTTTAAGTTCTTATCTGAGTCCTATTATCTGGTACACTCAATTGTTCTCCAGCATAGCAAGAGAATATGAAATAAGAAGTAAGCATACTAATATAAACATAAAATGTTTTGGTATAAATGCCACTGGCTAGTGGTTAATTCGACACTTAATTATTTCTAATAAAACATATATAAGTTCCTTGATATCTAATCTGATTGTATAGATAAAGTTACTAAAACATTTTTTGAATAATGTTATATCCACAATAACCAAATATTTACTTTACCAACAAATGAAGTTATTGCAATTTTTTCTGCTGTTAAAATCCAAATTCTTGAGAGCAACATCCAAACAGAGACATTTTTATTTATGTATAACATATTGGAAAATTTATTTCAAAATTAGGCCACTACTCGTTCGCTAATTACTTTTTATTAATGTAATAACACTAATATATTTCATAAATCTTATGGACTTTGAATGATAAAATCATTGAATTAAATCATATATCAATATGTGATCCCTAAATTGTTATGAGATTTTATTCAATGATTTTATCATTCAAAGTCTGGAAGGTAACTGAAGGGGGGAAATGTTAACTTAATTCCATATTTATTTCATATAATAAATTGTTTCCTTTAAGGGAATTTTTCAATGGTGTTGGGTTAGGCGTGGGTATTATTCAGTTTCACGAAGAAAAATGAGTTGCTATTTGAATAAAAAATAAACGAATATGATCTTGTAAAATAAAATAAAGTTTGTGAGGGTTCTTACTAGCACTGACCCTGATAAATCTCGGTGCAGCCTTGCCTCTTTCAAAAAAATGCTAAGGATTTATTTTTAATTCCAAATCATGAGCTTAAATTCCATTCTTTGTCTTCATGTCTATACTATAGATTTTCTTTTATATGACTCACACTTTACCTGTGGGCATTCTCCTGAGCACAACATTAGCATACACGTATAATGAACCAAGCTAAAGTCTGGAAACGAAAAAGCTGGAAAAGCTGTGACCCAAGTTCCTGGTGTTTTCCCCGGATGTAAGGCAGGTACAAGACTCGGCTCTGTTGGGCAACCTCGGGCGTCGGTAAGAGTCTGGGAAGAGCCATGTCCATCATCAACACGACAGTCGATAGGCATACCAGAAACGCCATCTTTAATGAAATAGAAAACAATTATAAATAAAATGGATCTAGCTTATACTAAGTTTTAAAACAATTATACCTCATTTTTTTTTGTGATTAATGTTTATTTAAACTATTTTTGTTATATAAATGAAGAAGAATTTCATAGGTACTGATTCTTCTTTTCCTTATTTAGCCCATAAAATAAAAGCTGTTAAGACTGAATAAAAAGTTATCAATATCGATGCTATTTTTCAGGTATTCGAAATAATTGTAGTAAAAATAAATAACTTTTGCAAAAAAGTTGTTTTAATGTTATTTTTTAAACAAATTAAACAAAAATATAAATGTTTTTAAAATAAATTTGGTGGAAAAAAGTGAAAGTGTACTTTCCTGAATTGTAAAAAAAAAAAAAACTACAGAAATCAGAAATATTGACAATACTAATCCAAGCGGTCTGAGCCTTTACCATCAGATTCAGACGTTCAATCATGGGGAATTAATGTAATTTTATGAAAACATATAAATTTTATTAATAATATTTCCTGTAATCGTTTAAATTTTTTTTATTCTCCAATAGCATAAAGTAGAAGCAAAACTTTTATCATAAAGTATTTTTAAAAACTTTTATTGATTTTATATTTTAGAAAAGTTTCATTTAACTGTTATTTTAAATGTTAAAAATTAAAAGTTTTTGAGATACTGTTAAAATTAAAATGTTTAAATAGAGTGAATAACTTGTATACCTGAGATATACTGATTTTGCTTTTATGATACTTGACAAACCACTTGCCATTGCTACCCAAGTAAGGCATCTATTGCTATTTCAGAATCTTAATGTTTTATTTTAAATTTAGAAGATTTCCGTCTTGTGTTTTTTTTAATTCAGAAGGCTCTAAAAAAGCCTTCCTGTCCAGGCAGTATTACAGAGCTTTACATTATCGGAGATTGTATTAATTTAGTATTTAGTAAAGTAACAATTTACCCGGTAACTGAGTATGGACTGAGAGAAGACTGTGTTCTCCTACAGTCAATGTGTTGGCTCCATTGAAGGAAGATATTGCTGATCCCCGAATTTCGAGCCATGCTTTTCCATTGTCTGTCAACTTCCGCCCCAATCTTTTTTAAGTAAATGTAAACATAAAAATTTTAATTCAATATTAACATTTCCAATGAATAAAATTAATAATTAAATATAAATTATAAAAAGTAATATTGAATATTTGTCGACAAATAAAACCTTTGATACCTGTCTATTTAGGATTCTCCCAATGTCCTCTTAGAATAATTGTTCAAGGAAAAAAAAAATTAAAAGACTAAGTAAACAATTTATTTAAATGATATTAAAATTTATAGGACTATTTATATTTATAGGAGACCAGGTGAACATTGATAGATAAGAAAAGTACAAAAGGCCAGAATTTAAGAGGTAATGATTTGGGAAGGTTCGTTATTGTTGCAGAAGGATTGTACTCTGTGAGTGCATAATTAAGTAAGAATGATAAGACACAACATAGGTGATATTTGCCTATAATATTTTAATTTATGTTTAAAATGTGGGGTTTTGTCAGTCTGGAAGTCGTTTTTAATAGGTAGTTAATAAGTAAATGTTAACAGTTACTGTTGTGTTATGTAGAATTTGCATGGGGTAGGTGTTTTGTAAAGAGATGTGATTGCATTAGGTCTAGTTAATATAATTTCTTCACATCTGTTATTCTTAAATTATGAGGTCCTAGCCTGTTTCTTACTGTAAACGCTTTCTTGGTTTTCCTCAATCTGACTATGCTCTGAGAGGCCTGAGCTTATGATTGAATGTTTCTTAAAATAGTAAATATTTCCAATACAAGTAATTGACTAACTGTATTAAATGTTGCTCACATCAACAATGTAAAAAAAGGATCCAACAAATGCCAAAGTAAGGAATAAGGGATGTATGTGAGAGGGCAGGCAATAAAGATTATAGAAGTTTAAAAAAGGATGTACAGGTTGTGGGAGTAGATAAATAAAGTTTGGAAGGATTTTTGAAAATTATGGTAACAATGGTAGATGATGGAAAGAGAAATTGAAAAAAAAAAATTTATGAATGATTTACGTTTGTAATTCCTTTCATTTCTAAATGTAAATCTTTGAATAAATTATCTGAACAATATAACCACAAATATTTGTTTGTGATGGTGAGCTGGTTGTGTTGTTTGAATTTATTTTATTTTTTTAATTTAATAGTTTCAACTCCAATGGTTAATAGTGATGACTCTTGGATTTAGACATCGTTAATGATTTTGATTCTTTAGTTATTGGACAAAGGTCTAAACCTGGCTTGTTTTAGTGAACAGCCTGAAATAAGAATCGAACATGATTTTCCTGATCAACTGCTTTATTAATAACATTTTTTAATTATTGTAACAAGTATTTTGTCAACTATACATTTTGTCATGTGTGTGGCTAGTGTGCTGTACTGTAGCACAGAGCGTGAGACTGTGATAGTTTCTTTTTTTTAGACTGTGACCTAATGTCAATGCCTTATATATATCTCTAAGGAACTAATATTAATCTTACTTATACTTACTAGTAAAAAAATGTTATAGTCTGTATAAACATGGGTAAATATATTTATCAGGTGTGAAGGAAGCAGTGAAGTGAGTAGTAAGTGTGTATTACGCCTGCCTCCTCTCCTAGACAAGACGGCAGCTGATGAGGGCGTGAGGTCACCATGAATTGGTTTTCTTTTCATTTACTGTAAGACAAAGTTTCTTAGCTCCCTTGCCCAGTGAGAGGACACTTCCCTTAAGTTTGCTAGTGTCTGGCCAACTCTAGTAGTTAGACATGTCTGTTAAAAAGAGTCGCAGTGAATGCCTGTAATCTTCTCTTCTGTTAATTAAAGAGAGAATGCCAAGGTACGCGTCTCTACCTCAAGTACAGACATATTTAAACTCTACATAATTAAGTAAATGGATTAAATGTACTAAACTGAAATTTTTTTCTATTATAAGTCATTGTAATAGTAATATCCAAATGACAAAGAAATTAGAAATGTTATTAGATCTGCCAGTGAAGGATTTATGTTTATATTGTGAACATAATTTATATTGTGAAAGTTAAATATTGTCATATAGATTGCATTTAATTAGTTTATGAAAGTATTTCGTCTATGTAGGAACTTGTGAGTCCCAAAAGATGTTGGACTGGAGGCAGATCCACTGCATTCAAAGTTACTTACAAGCTGTAATACTGAACATTTGGTTAGTGATGCGAAATGAAGTTTTAAGAAAGATAAAGAGGAAGGATAAAAAAAGCTTCTACTAACCTTCCCTCACCATTCCTCTAAGCAATAATGAAATAAATATTGCCCTTACGTCCTCAAACATTCCTTAATTTAAGTTGTATTAGTTCCTAAGTTATTTTATTAGTAGTAGTTTATTTTTTTTTAATAATTAAGCAATAGGTAAAAGAAAATCAATTTATTAATGTTTATTTTATTTCTAGCTAATTATTTATAGGTGAGGGAAATTTGCATATTGTCACATCCTACCCTTTGTATAAGATAAATGATTAAAACAAGTCCATCCTAATAGCACCACAATCTCAGCATTATAAGAATGGCATAAAGTTTTCACTGCAAAATTGCATCACATTTTATCAAGTTTAAATGTCCATTTATTGCCATTTGACAGGAAATATCCAACCTCCTTCTCCTTTCGATCCGACAGTGAGAATTTTCTCGTGATTTCATATTAGTTAATAACAGCTTGAAATGCTTCTTTTACAAGGCCACGAACTACATTTTGATTTGACAGATATCAAAGAAAGAGTTAACACTTATTGGTAGATGTAACAAAGGTACTTATAGGTTCATCAGCATTGCTGTGGCCAGTGCATTATGTCTGAGATGTGCCCTAGATAAGCATACAAAAAACAATTTCCCCGTACCTGTTTAAAAAAAGATTTCCTCTATTATACAACATCTTTTGGGACTCACAAGTTCCTACATAGACGAAATACTTTCATAAACTAATTAAATGCAATCTACATGACAATAGTTAACTTTCACAATATAAATTATGTTCACAATATAAACATAAATCCTTCACTGACACATCTAATAACATTTCTAATTTGTTTGTCATTTGGATATTACTATTACAATGACTTATAATAGAAAAAAATTTCAGTTTAGTATATTTAATCCATTTACTTAATTATGTAGAGTTTAAATATGTCTGTACTTGAGGTAGAGACGCGTACCTTTGCAGTCTCTCTTTAATTAACAGAAGAGAAGATGTACAGGCATTCACTGCGACTCTTTTTAACAGACATGTCTAACTACTAGAGTTGGCCAGACACTAGCAAACTTAAGGGAAGTGTCCTCTCACTGGGCAAGGGAGCTAAGAAACTTTGTCTTACAGTAAATGAAAAGAAAACCAATTCATGGTGACCTCACGCCCTCATCAGCTGCCGTCTTCTCTAGGAGAGGAGGCAGGCGTAATACACACTTACTACTCACTTCACTGCTAGCTTCCTTCACACCTGATAAATATATTTACCCATGTTTATACAGACTATAACATTTTTTTACTAGTAAGTATAAGTAAGATTAATATTAGTTCCTTAGAGATATATATAAGGCATTGACATTAGGTCACAGTCTAAAAAAAAGAAACTATCACAGTCTCACGCTCTGTGCTACAGTACAGCACACTAGACACACACATGACAAAATGTATAGTTGACAAAATACTTGTTACAATAATTAAAAAATGTTATTAATAAAGCAGTTGATCAGGAAAATCTTGTTCAATTCTTATTTCAGGCTGTTCACTAAAACAAGCCAGGTTTAGACCTTTGTCCAATAACTAAAGAATCAAAATCATTAACGATGTCTAAATCCAAGAGTCATCACTATTAACCATTGGAGTTGAAACTATATTAAATTAAAAAAATTAAATAAATTCAAACACCACAACTCTTACAGTAAATGAAAAGAAAACCAATTCATAGCGAACTCGTTTTTGAACAGACAACTGTTTGAATTTCTCTAAAAATTGATTATCTCCACTGATAAGGTCTGAATCTCTCTAACGCTCACCCAATATTTACTTCATTTACATTACTCGTTAAAATATTACTTGCATAATGAATTAGAAATTCTCTCTGTTGGCTAATATATATAATTTCTTTCTTATCTATTTAAATAAAGGTAAAATCACTGGTAGAATCCCAGTTTTACTAATATATTTTATAATATAACCACTTCCAAAGATGAACCACGAATATAACCAATCCTCAAACATTAGCAATGGAGCACAAACCATAAGAAAAAGTAAAGAATACGTCCAACCTTTACATTTACAAATATTGTTTTCCCTTATTTTAATCCCAACATCATGTCAGTACAATGTATACACCATGATTTTAATACATATTTGAGTAGCGTATCAACATTTATTATTTATCACAGTACCTTCTAGAATGTTTCGGCTTTATCGGTAACATGTCCTGTTGAAGGTGACATTTCACCTGCACTATCGGGTCTACAGCCTGCTGAACAGCACTCGACATTTGTACCTGTAGACTAGCCGTGTACACTAAACCATCTATATCCTAGCAAATACCAAAAAAAAAAGTGATTAGTATTAAGTTAACTGAGAAAGTTACACAGATTTAAAAAAAAATGGCTCATGCTGATGTCAACTGTATTACTACATAAGTATCTGTGTTGTCTAAGAATAATGGAAGCTGTTGGAACAAAGTGACTTGCTGAAAAGTATGAGAAAAAAAAACGGCATTCTTTGGAAAATAATTGCAAGTGGCCAACAAAATATTAAGAATAATAATATAATAACAACAGTTAAAACCATGCAAAAATGAATGTGTGATAAATTTAAATTAGAAAAAAAAATACTACTCTGTCCTAAGTCTTTCACTGTGCCGACGAGTTGGGCTGGCTGGCTCACTTTGAGCACCTGTAGTGGCTTTGGGAAGTTACAGAGTTAAGTAAGCAAAGAGTATCATCCTAATAATTTTATTGTTATTTTTATAACAAAGGATAGACAGCCTAGAGTATTTTTATTCCTTTAAGTTATGCTTACAGGTTTGCAAAGTTAAACCCAGAATAAAGTTAATTTTTTTAAATTGTTTATTTGCAGTTCTTCCATTCATAAGATTGCTCATCTAAACAATAATGTTAATATGAGATCCTATTACTGTGTAATTTAAAAAAATGGATTATAACAAAATTTGTTTCAACAAATATATATATTTTTTATTTTTAATGTCAAGAAAAATTTTAATTTTATTCGATTAGAATTAGTAAATTGATTTAGTTATATGAAATATAATTAGACATTAAAGTGTGCTTTGAATGTAAGTGACACATGTGGAGGAAGGGTGATGACATTGTAAGTTATAATTATATATATATAATATGTTATAAAGCTAGGCTCACTACCACACAAGAAGAACAAACGCTAAAAACTCGTGATGTAGGGGAAGGCCAGATAGCATTGGAAAACATGAAAAAGAATGTGGACGAGGCAACTAGAGAACAATGTAGCCAAGCTAAAGTACATGTAATGAATGACCTATTGTAAATAATAGGGGGACCGGAAAGTAATGTCGTTTTTTTACATTAAATTCAAACACATAAATTTTTAACAAGTTTTTTTTTTTAATCAATGATGTAATCACCCTCGTTATCAACAACCTTTTGCCATCCAGTTTGCGAATTTTCAATGTCGGACCGATTAAAATCAATTGGTTACTGACCAAAATATCTGGATATGGCATTTTGAACATAATCCAAATTTTGAAATTTTTTGCCACTTGGAAAATGTAGCGATCGGAATAAATGGAAATTCGATGGCGCAATGTTGGGCGAGTATGGTGGGTGAGACTGAGATGGAAAATGGATCCTCTATGATAATCCAAAACGCAAAAGGCAGTGTCTCTCTGTGAACGAATCGTCACGAAGTACACCTAAGCCAGGTTCACACCCCAAAAAGGCGGTTTTGAGTGTTTCGTGGATTATTCGCGGGGTCGTTCATTTTGAAGTGCTGAAACCTGGAATGCAGACCTTTTCTGTGAACGATTGGTTCTTGTAAATCAATCTTTAATTTTAAGAGTGCTCAGCGATTGTCAACAGAAGGCGTTATTCTGCAACACGATAATGCAAGACCACTCTGCGCAAGACGAACCCTGGAAAAAATAATGAATTGGGGTGGGAGGTTTTGCCTCACCCACCATACTCGCCCGATATCGTACCATCGGATTTCCATTTATTCCGATCGCTACAACATTTTGCAAGTGGCAAAAAATTTGGATGATGTCCAAGATGCCATCTCCAGATATTTTGCTCAAAAACCAATCGACTTTTATCGATCTGGTATTGAAAATTTGCACACTAGATGTCAAAAGGTTGTTGATAACGAGGGTGATTTCTTCATTGATTAAAAACAAAAACTTGTTAAAAATTCATTTGTTTGAATTTCATGTAAAAAAACGACATTACTTTCCGGTCTCCCTATTAGATCCATTTATATAGAATCTCAAATTCCATAATTTTGATAACAAGGAGATATGAAAAAAAAAAAACTAGGGAGCAGTCTTCTACGAGAATCCTACGGGGATCTCGAGTAAATTTACGCATCCAAGGCATGACTAAGAGATCGAGACATGAGATATGAGAAGTCTCTGTCTTAGATGAGTTGAAGCACTGGACTGTCTTAGAGCAACGTGGGCCGAAGCGAGCACGAAAGAACACGAAAGAATTCTTCTATCGATGAGTTAATACAATGTTTACGTAATTCAACTGTGCGTACCGGAAGTATTGACATTTCCCCGCATATAGAGAGAGTTAGTGACCCACAATCCATGTTGTGTAGTGTTAAAGATTATGTTTAAAGATAGCAAAGTGAATTGAGGTTAACGTATGAATGTTTGGTAAATCAGAACCCAACCTGAGACGTTTATGATAATAAAGAAATTAAAGTAAAATCACAAATAAAATCTATATAATATAATATTATTGAAATGATGATATTTGTTTGTAACGAAGACGTTACAAAGTGTCACCACGTGTAGACATTATTTTGAGGATTTGTTATAATTCATGCAGCATAGTAGTTCACGATTTTATTATATTAACTTTACAATCCTGAGAGGTTAAAGAGGGTCAAAGTAGTTAAATTAAATTGTGTTTTTTTTTTTTTAAACAGGTAAAATTAATTGTTATCGTTTAAACAATATCACTATCTTACATATAAAACGATAAATCTGTTGATGATTATCAACTCAAAAAGGTGAGCCCCATCACCTTTATTAGTCAGTTTAGTCCAGTCACGTGTATATCATTATACTTGTTTATTCATTATATAATTTCTATAAAATAACAAAACCTGTATATAATGTAGTGATGCTACAGGAAATACAAAATAATTTGTAAATAGATTCACCTGAGGATCTATAATTACCTGGAAATTTAAAAGGGCTATGGAAAAAAAAAAGATTATCAACTAAAAGGGCCTAATAAAATGTTACAAAATTAAAAAAAAAAAAAATGAAAGTTTTACTTTTGATATCCTGATACCACACTGTTTTGGATTTATTGCCAGGGATACCGTCGGACTTGTACCCCTTGCCTGGGCACAATCGGAACCTCTTGATGACACAAGCCCGAGGAAGTCATGCGAAAATACTAGTGTCACGTTCATCCAGAGCTCGTTACAAGTGCTTTGTACATCTGTAAAGGAAAAAAAAAATTATTCAACTTACTCAAATATTTTTCGTATATTAATAGTTTTACATTAATCAATATCGACAGGTTATATTGTCAAAGGGGTTTTCTTCAAATGTATTGCTTCTTATACATCAAATCTATGGCGTTCTATTTGGTTTTGGCCATGTGCTCAGAGAACCGTTTGAAAAAAACATTCATATTACATAAACAGATTTTTTTGATTCTTAAGAATACTTCTTATTAAAACACAATTTTTTTCTTTTCACAAATTTTGTCTTCATGTTTCAGATTGTTAGGTGCCCCATTACCATTAAGGCGAACTATAATTCAAATTTTATTTAGATAGTAGCTACATTGACAGAAGGTAAATTTTTTTCCCTTTCTAGCATATCATGTCCTGAGCGTATGTGGCTCTCGCGCTCTTTGTCAGCCTCCACTTGCTCGTATCCGGTGACGCGGCTGACGGAGGAGCGTAGAGGACTTCCCGAGACTTCGCTTCCTCTTTCGCATGCGAAGGAGCTGACAACCGTGTGGATTTGGGAGGTCTCTGGGCTGTTTGTAAATATTGTATGAATGAGCGAGTGAATAAAATTGTAAATTTGGTATGAATGAGAACATTTATCATAATTACTTATTGCCTAATAAGGCAGATTGTAATTTAAGCACAATAAACAAGTTTCAATATTTCTAGCATAAGTTACATACGAGTTGCTCTACTATACCTAGTAGTTCCGGTTTCAGACACCATATTGTCGGAAGAAAGCTGCTCATCATGAAAAACCATCGGACCGGCGGCATTTCTCTGAAACTTAAACGTAAACGGTTTATTACCTCTAAATAATATATACAAATTTATTTTTTCAAATGTAATAAATAATGTATATGTAATAATAGTAAATATAGTGCATAGTGTTATTATATAATAATGTTATACTAAATAATGTTATAGCAAGGATAGATATTGGGGGAATTTAGTTAATTTTGTATTATTAATCAAGTTTGTCAGTTGATAGATGATTCTAATAATAATAATAATGATGTATCACTAAGGGATCTCAATTTATTTACAAGAACTTTCGATTGGGCTTTACTGTGAAACAAGGAGTATAATATTTAATAAAAAAAAAAAAAATAACAGTTAAGAAAGTAGAAAATTTTATTAAAAAAAATTCATATCTCCTGAAACATTTTGCTGGTTCTATCTGCATATAAATAGAGAAATATGTAGATATTGTTTTTTCACAGTTCTTTATTCCTCGTTTCTTATCCGTCTGAATGCATGTATTTATGTTGTATGGTATCTTGTAGGTAGGCGCTTATTAAAAATTATTATATCTATCTGAAATGTGGAAGTTATATTACCAACGAATTATACCTTTTCTAGGTTCAAAATCCATAATGGGAATTATGGAAGCAATAAAACTAGCCAATAAAAAACAATTGCTTTTCGCTACAGAAATGACGATGCATGACACTGTTTTGTCTATCACGCAGAGATTTTACGTTGTATTACAATTTAACTTAGTTTGTAATACAATAAGTATTGCTATTTTTAACGAGTTTAGCGTATTTCATCGTTATCATTGGTATTATTATAGTATTTAAAGCGCTGAGTTCAAATATGAAACCATTTTTGTTTCTATTATTTCTGGGTATTTCCGAAATAAATAGCATTTTTATTACCAAAAGTTGTTTTTTTTCCTTCCTAGCCCCTTTAAATTTGCAGATAATTATGTACAATTATAGATCCTCAGGCGAATCTATTTACAATTTATTTGTGTATTTCCTGTAGCACCTCTACATTATATACAGGTTTTGTTATTTTATTAAAACTATATAATGGAATAAACAAGTATAATGATACACATTATACGTGACTGGACTGAACTGACTCTAATAACCAAAAGTTTTTATTTTTATTACCATTTTAAGTGGTTGCACGTACTTTGTGATATTCGGATCGATGGAATATCGGATCGGATTAACATTCACACCGCTTTATATACAATTAAGAAACGATTTTTTTCTAAGAGAACGCGTACTTCCGTTTGAAATCGTCACTGTTTCTCTTAAGAACATGCGAGGGGTAGTTGGTTCGTTACGAGGGAAACAAGTTACAACAACAAACGGAAGTTGCGTTTTCTAGTCGAAAAAAACTTTTGTATATTGTGCAAATGTAAATGAATGTTAACAATCCTCTTTGTAGCGACCGCTAACTACATAAGATCAATCACCCTCTACTCTATTGTATATATATTGTAAATTGGTCATAATATGTTGTAAATTAATTTAAAGAAATGTAAATAACATTACCAAACCATAAGTCATACCAGTGTAAATATTGTAAACAATAAAAGGCGCAGCTACAAAAAACTAGTCAGATGCCCTTGAAGGGAGAGTCGGGTAGCGGCTAGGAGGCTGGGTGGGACCTGGTCTAGAACAGTATAGCGTCACCGCAACCCTGCGGCTTGATTGGTCAGAATAAGACCCCAGATTATTGGTTACTTGGGCTATATATAGGGCCTCGTTTTAGTAAATCATTCTAACTATGGCTCTCTGACTGGTGGACTTGCAGCTGCACTGATGTTTCAAGATTTGGCCTTCTCATTAATGAAAACATCTACATCTCTCTTCCTAACCTCGCTATGTTTTAGTCCGGCCTCGTCAGACCCTACACTTTCCTAGTGGGATTCTCTGCCTTCACCTCGCTAAAACTAGCACCTCGGCTGCTTTCCCCCACCAGCAGCTTCCCTCTCTCCTCCTGACGCCTTAAGTTTATTATTACATTATGGAAACATAAGTAAATATTTTCTGGTCCGAGAAGAGGGGAACTTCTAATTATTCTTAATTAAGAGGTTGACGCAACAGTTCCATTAGCTGAAAATAAGGTGAATTCAGCGAAGCTGGTGTGAGGACTATATTGCTGGCTCTGATCAATTAAAAAGGACTGCCCGTTCCTCCAATGAGGTATGAATACCCGGCGATGTACACCCGCAGATCCGTTAGCTGCTATTTCCGGTCCGCTGAGGCGTTTCTGTGCTCCTGCTAATATTTCTGTTTCTTGTTCCGAGCACTGGGAAATTCACATTTTCTTGTCTTCTTTCAGAACTATGATGGTAATAGCAGAGCCAATGCGGATGGTTGTAGCCCTTGGAACTACTTCGAGAATATCTTGAGAAGCAAATGGCTGACTTCATTCTGCTTCTTCTGTGAGATTCCTTGAAGTGAAAAAATACAAATATTTGAGGGAAAGTCCTCTGAGGAGTCATTTTTGCGTAGAATCCGAATAAAAAATAATAAAGTTCCTTTTGCAAAAAAAGTTGAATTACGCCGCTCCGCAGCTAGAGGCTTCTATGATGAGTTGTATACTTTAAAATAAACTGTGTAAAAAATGCTGACGGCTTGTTTTTATCTCTCATTGATCATTGATCGGCCAACTGAGTCTAAAGATACGAGGGGTACGGATAAAAAAAAACTCACCTTGTTTGTGGGTTTAATAAATTAACATTTGTTGTTGTTATAAAACCAATTTTCTTCTCTGCTATAACCACACAAAATTTTCTTAAAAATTCTTAGGGAAAACTTATTTTCTGTTTCATCGCTCTTCTAAGTTTTTCTTTATCAGTAATTATTCTTAAAGTTTAAGAAGTAAACAAGAATTTAGGGAAATGTTTTCAAAAGATTCTATTTATAAAATCGATGTACATACCAGCATTAAATGCTTGCTTTATATTACACTCGAATTAGGCAATCATGAATTACTTATATGTTCTGTTTTGTGTAAAATGTTTACAAATATATTGAATTTTCGTGTAAAATTTTTTTAAAAATTTAAATGTAAATAACAATTGTAAAGTAAAATTTTTTTTAAAATTTCTGTTTGAGGCATATTTGTAAAAATATATTATCTAATCAGACCTCATCACAACTAAACCATCAGTAACAATTAAAAAACTAACGGAAGACCAGGACAATCGATTTCAACTGGTGCTAAGGGGGCGTGGCCAGCCCTATATTCTATACTCTTCCCAGCCCCAATCTTTCCCTTTATAGCAGTGAAGGTTGTCCTTCCATCCTACTTGGTTTCCGGTTATGAAGAATGAAACCCTAAAAATGAAACGCTTTTGGTCCCAGTATTTTTTTTGTTTAGCTACATATTTTTTAATAGCACATTGTTTCCTTCTTCTTTCGTCTGCCTGTTTGTATCAATGTTCTACGATAGCGGAAGTAAAAATTATGTACTAAAGATATAAGTTCTCAATATCCTTAAAATGCCACTCTGGTGCAGCAGTACAAGGACCTTATCTGTATGTTTTTATTTCATTAAATAAATTACTAATCTACAAAGTTATAGTTAAAAAACTTTTAAAGTTATTTAAGATTTAATGTAATGAATTTACGGTTCAGAGCACCTCCTAGACGATAATATAAAATTAAGGGATTAATCGCGTACTTAATGAGCTTATTGCCGATTCTAATAGGCTTTTTTATAGACAATATTTCAGGTAGTTAATTATTTTTTATCTGTTGAAAAGGTCGATGATTAGTTAATAATTAAAAAAAAAATCAGTAAAAATACTTTTACTCTGCTCACTTCTCCCTGAACTAATATGGCGTCAGATTGTTTTTCTATAGAGTATTTTTCTGTGCCGCTTAAATACGGTAGGGGGTGGAATCCGTGTTTGTTCGCTCAATGTTTGCCGCCTGGCCCGGACAGCACAAGACACTCTTAAGACTGGGAAGGCAATTGTTTGGCCGGCTGCCCTCCCGTTAGAGGGTACAGTTAGGTCCTCACCTAGTTCCCTGGCCGCGCTGACTCAGTTCGTCTTTAGGCAAAAAACAGGGGACCCTCTTTGTCGACGGAATCTGGGCTAGTCTGGTCAGCCTTTCATTGTCTATGTTTTTACCTTCGTAGACGATTTCACGCCCGGAGGAAATATCCTATGTGTGTGTGTGGTTTAACCAGCTGAATTATCTTTTTCATTCAGACACTTTCTAAAATTGCTGTTTAGAAGGACGTTAGAGAAAGTACCTTTAGGGACTATTCCACTAGTTATGGCCCCTGGAAAAAAGCATGCGCAGTACAGCCGCTTAATGTTCTACTCCAGTCAATTGTTTTAAACTGTAGAACAACGCTAGATATATGTTCTCAATATTCTTAAAATGCCACTCTGGTGCAGCAGTACAAGGACCTTATCTGTATGGTTTTATTTCAATAAATAAATTATTAATTTACAAAGTTATACCTAAGACAATCTGGATATACAGAATAGAGCTATGGGGGACAGCAAAAAAGTCGAACATCAAGCGCATCCAATCCTTTCAATCAAAAGTCCCGAGAACAATAGTAAATGCCCCTTATTACGTCAGCAACAAAACCCTTCATAACGATCTTAATATACCTTACATTCTCGAACTCATCCCTTCCAAGTTCATGAAATTCCATAGTTCATCATCCCTATAATCCTCCTCGGAGACTGAAACGACCGTGGCCTCGTGAGCTGCTATAAATACGTGACATTAGGAGTTGTGGCAATGGTCAGTTTCTACAATCATGTCCTGAGCGTCTGTGACTCTCGCGCTCTTGGTTAGCTTACGCTGGCTCTTATCCAACGACGCGGCAGACGGAGGAGCGTGGGGGACTTCCCAGGACTCCGCTTCCTCCTTGCACGCGAGGGAGGTGACAACCATGTGGACTTGAGAGGTCTCTGGTTTGAAATACTGTATGAATGAGCGAGTGAATGAAAATTGTAAATATGGTATGAATGGGAGGCAGATTGTAATTTTATCATAATAAAGTTGATATCTGAATTCAATAAATAATTTCCCTGAGGGCTTTAGAAAAAAAAATGAAATTCTATTCATAGAAATCTTCCCAGTACACGAACTCAGCTCATAAGAACTTGAGGCATTAGGCTAACGATTTGCCTTCATACAAATTAATGTTTTTTTTTAATTTATTTTAATTAATTTATTTACACCCAACCGTTTTCGGCATCTCACACTGCCACTCTCAAGATCTATAGAACAAAGATTCAGAAAGTAACATATATATGGTAATGACATTAACTATAACCTTGCTTAACTATAAATATTACTAAAATATAAGCTAGTACAAATAGTCAAAAGTTTAAACCAAAAGATTGTTTAAAAACGAAAATAAGAAAAATATAGTAATCTCTCCTAAAAATAGTTCATTCAACAAAAAGCTTGGAGCTGCTTTTAGGTGAAAAAGTTTTTATACCACCATTTGGATAAGTAGCCATATATATTTTGTAATATTATTTTTCTTACATACATAAATATTTTATTATCTGACCAGCATTTTTTTGACGGATAGTCAAAATGAACTCTGCATTATTCCTCTTGCCATAGAAATGTTGTTAGCTTTTTATATTCTAAATATGAGCGCTAAGTTGTAGCACATAAGGATATTTAAAATTGTATTTTTTGATTATCCTATTATAAGATAAAAAGCATATTTGTTATATTTTAATTATATTTGTATATTATAGGTATGATCAGAGAGGACTGGTTCTGTGACACCTGCCCACGGAAGTACAAGAACAGAGAAACACTATGGAGGCACAAGAGGTACGAGTGTGGCAATGTTCAGGTGCCCGCACTGCCCTTACAAGTCCAAGCGCAAGGAGAATCTAAAACAGCATATTATCATAAAACATCTGCAGTGATATTCAAGAAAATATTTTTCCTTTGATTAATCTGAAAAAATTATTACTATAAAATACCTCTTCTTACTGCAATCCAGCAATTTTAAATAGGTTGTTTTTTTATTGTTGCTTTTAATGGTGGATTTTGTTTACATTCCTAAGCACTACCGATGTTTTTATAATATGATTTTTCATTTTAATAAATAAAAATAACAGCTAATAGCTGTCGGAAAAGATTCTGTTGAATAAACTATACTGGCTGAGACACAGAAGATTTGTTATTTAATTGTATATAGAACCAACAGCAACCATATAACCTCATAAAATGTTTAAAATTTTTCCCCAAAATAATAAATAAACATCCTTAGGTGCATAGTAGAGCTGTTACCTCCAGGAAAAATAACGGGAGTCGAGTGGGTTTTCATATTATTTTTTTTTTTTATTGTTAAGTCTCGAAAGAGGGGCTTTACTATCCGACCAGTTATGGTGTGCTCGTTTTTTATTATCTTGTCTGTCTAATCAAGCCCCACTTATCAATTGATTAATTAGTGTGAAAATATTAAATTACAAACCTCGATGTTTATATAGAAACGCCTTTGTACCGCCTTGGTTTAGTATGTCGGTTTCTTTTGACTTGCTAGTGAAGTGGCTTACTTTACAGTTGTGAGTCTATAATTAGGCGAAGAGTTATTAACATCGCTTGTGCTGGTTTTCCTCAACCCGTGTTTGAGCACTTGATGATGCTAAGGCGCATGGTCGTTAATAAATCGATTAATAAATAATATAAAAATATCATGATATTGAGTTGGGTATGAAATCTCTAGCTTTGGGAGCACTAACTAACCTAGGATGAATGTGCATGATCTCGAACATGCGTCAAAGTAAAACCTCTCCCCTGTTGCAGGGTGCTACGTAGATATCACTTAGTTGAACACTACGTGAACCGCGGCAGATTCCTGAGCCAGGATCGACAAAGAGCCGAAATCTTCCGGTGCGGTGAAGGGCAGAGGAGCACGCCGGGGTTAGCTAACGGTCTGGGCACAATTCCGCGCCAATCTCCGCAGGCATGCCAGGGATACCACGCATCTCATCTCTCATAGTTCCTCTCTCTAGCGGGGACATTAAGCCGATAATTATCATCTATGTTGGCAGTCCTGCTCCCCCATCACCTAGCGCATCATTGTTAATAAACCGATACAGCCTAATGGAATAATTAAGATTCCCCCCCCCTTCATAGCCCCTTTAAATTTACAGATAATTATATACAATTATAGATCCTCAGGCGAATCTATTTACAATTTATTTTTGTATTTCCTGTAGCGTCGCTACATTATATACAGGTTTTGTTATTTTATAAAAATTATATAATGAAATAAACAAGTTTAATGAAACACATTATACGTGACTGGACTCAACTGACTAATAAAGGTGATGGGGCTCACCTTTTTGATCAAACTAACTTACATACTAATTCTTAACCTATTTTTCCCCGACAGTCTGTTGCCATCGAAGCTGGGAGGGTGGTGGGGTCATAGTGTTAAACACTGGGTTGGTCAGGTGCTGCAACGAGTCAAAAAACTCGATGTGTCTCCGGCGGATGACCAACCGACGGCACACCGAGCAACGGGTGCAAGTCAGCGTTCTTTAACCTCTCGAGAGAGGTATGTCAGACCACTTTTCGCATGATCCCATTCAGGAAATATTGGAGACATTTGGCTGTATTGTCAGTCAAGTGGGTAAATAGCGGGACACCGTACAGCAGAGCTGGCCGGAGGACACATTATAGTTGTTAAAAGTGTTTGGAATTAAGTTTTTTTTCCACCGACACAGTTCATTTCCACTATTAAAACTTTTTTTTATTATTTTTTTTTTAATTTCAAAACCCCTTTTATTTTATACATTTTTGCAAACAGATGAACAAAATTCAATGAACAAGATTTTACAATTTTCTCCTCGTGCTGCATACGGAGATGTATTTGAAGGAGGTATGATATACAAATACAATTTCTTTTTGAAGTTTAAAAGTTAAAAATTAAGAACTCTCTGTCCACCGGTACGTGATAACCATCAGTATGATATGATGAACCGTTCTACTTCCATCGTTAAACTTTCTGATCCATCTTCATCAATAGCTTGAATGAAAATCTAGCATTCTATTTCTCTCATTAATCTAAGCAGACCTCCCCCTCCACAAAAAAAAAAAATCTGAAATAATGTTTTGATTTAGAGTTCGTCTTTCATAAAAGCATGTAAAAGGTTCTGGCCCAAAGTCTCTAGGGTAATTGACAGCCGTGGTACATCGGCAATTATCCCACGTTTTAACATATCGATGTTAACGAAGTGTCGTTTGAAACTAGAAGGTACAGTTCATCAAACAATAACGATAACAAGCTACATCATAATAATGTTGAAAAAGGGAAAAATAGAGAAGCATGGGGCATTTCACTTGGCTAAGTCCATCAAAGCTTCGAAGTTGATTAAAATGTTACCTCAAAATATTTTCAAAAAAATAATTAACTGTATTGTATTTTTTGAAACACCCGTATATTAACGAAACAAAGGAGGTGGGAATTGAAGAAACAATAACCAGAGATAGGTATTTTTTAAATACTTATTAAATTATTGTATTTATTATAATAGTCTGTGCTTATGTTAAAAACTCCTTTATTGTTGTGGCATGGTTTATTTTATTTTTAAACCAGCTCGCTCACTGAAAATATCAATAAAACATCAATAAAAATTAACTATTGACCAATAGATTATTTTTCGGTATATATTTTAATATACTTTTCCTTGATAGCCGTCATACGTGTTCTTAAAAGTTAAAAATCTGAAAAAGTTAGAAAAACAAAACTTTTAATTGTTTTTTTAATGCTTTCCGTTATTTTGTTTCATACTTGCACAGGCGGATAGATGACGATTTTCCCGTACAGATTTCGAAGTACAGGCTCTTCCTTCGGGCTAAATAATCATTAAAATAGCAGTAGTTTTAGTGTAGTCATTTTTTGAATACAATAACTCCACACTACGTCGAACACAAGATAAATTAAAAATTGTAGACAATTTCACAGGATTACGTCATAAATTCTTAATAAATGATGATAAGCTTTATGATCACCTTAGCTAGAGATGTTATTAATAACTCATAATTGCCTCTTAATTATCTTTTTATGAGCTAGTTATTTTATTGGGAGTGTTTTAACGACATTTTTTTTGCAATAATGCATCGTTAAATTCGTTACCTTTCTCACCAAGACATGAGAACATTTTTTTATTACCATGTAAATGGTAAATGACCCTTGATTAATTTGAATGGGATCTGCGGGATATTTTTATGTCGTTAGTAATCTTAAGGCAGGATTTCATTACTTAGTATGTATGTATGTATGTATGTATAGTGTTGTTAACTGTTTAGTTGCCGGAAAATAAACAGGTGATTTTGAAAAAAAAAAATCACAACAGCAAAGAAACATTAAAAAGAATAAAACTAGTAAAGTGGTGAGTGATTCGGATGAGCAAGTCGCCGGTAGTCATCAGCGTTGTCTAGGCGAGAAGAATGGGGGTTTTGAAAAGACGTCCTGCTATTCTCCATTGTATTGAAAGTATTGCGTAAGGACAACTAGTTATTTCCAAGCACTTCTTTTAAGTTTCATAATAAGATTATGATATATATCGTTGGTTCGACAATAAATAAATTAATACATAATTAACCATTAATTCTACTTATGTATTCTACTAATAATCAACTCTACTTTTAAACGGATCATCTGTCTGGCTCTTGGTGAGTATGTCACGTGATAGCAGCTCCGATTACAATCCGTCTAAACCCTTAAAGGGATATTACATAAACCCCTCAAAATACGCTGATTAGTTCTTGGTTAAAATCCAATAACATAAATTTTTTTTTTCAACGACAACTTAATAAAATAATAAGTAATTGAGATAAATGTTCTCATTCATACCATATTTACAATTCATCATTCAATCGCTCATTCATACAATATTTACAAACAGCCCAGAGACCTCCCAAATCCGCATGGTTGTCACCTCCCTCGCTTGCGAAAGAGGAAGTGGATTCTTGGAAAGTCCCCTACGCTCCTCCGTCAGCTGCGTCACCGAACGCGGCAGCGGAGGCTGACCAAGAGCGCGAGAGCCACATACGCTCAGGACATGATTGGAGAAGCTGGCCATTGCCAGGACTCCCACCGTTAAGCATTTATAGCAAGTCACAAGGCCTCTGTCGTTTTAGTCTCCCGAGGAGGATTATAGAGATGAGTGGTCATCAATTATTGAATAACAAATTCACACATGTAAAAAGTCGGGACCGTTCCGCGAACTTTTAAGATGTTCCCCCCATCTTAAAAACTATTTAAGATATTTTTTCGCATAGTGTTAAAGGTGAATCATTTTATTTTAAATCATATTGAATGATAATTTAAAATAAAATTTAAACATATTCCAGAAAATAAAGTTTTCAGAACCAACTATAGAAAGTTAATGTTGCGCCAGTTTCTATACTTAATAGTTTTCTTCGTCAATATTTCAGCTATATAAAAAAATTTTATTTTCAATGATCTAGATTGTGAAAAAAAATAAAATGAAATATTTCGGATCAAAAATGATTATTTCAAAGCCACTGCGACCCTGGAAACCTCAGATTTCATGACCGTCATCGACTGAACATACAGACAGAATACCCGTTTTCAAAGTAACGACTCTTCATACTTCAATGTATTTTTTTTATTTATTTGATTTGTCTTCCACGTTACATCCCACATTGGTTTGTTTAGGTTTGTTGTTATTGAAAGCGTATTGAAAATAATCCTCAAATTCCTTGTGTAGCTATTTTGATTTTTTTTAAGTCAGTACGGGTGTATTTATCGTTGTTATAGGTTCGCTCTCGCGGAGTTTTTGATTGTGCCGTCAAACGAGTTATGAAATTTGATCAGTCTGTCAGTCGTTGACCGAATATAAGGTTGGTTTTCTCAATATAAAATAAAATATAAGGTTGGTTTTCTCAAGTTAAATTCCATAAAATCCTAAACGAATATTATTGCAATCTATTACTATTTTTAAAATATCGGCGGTTGGTTCTGGAAGAGACCTACACAGAGGTTCAACTGGATGACTCCAGGAAAGGAAAAAGTCCTCCCTCCCCTTTGAACTTAGTTAAGAGTTAATGCTTGTAATCAAAAAATAAATTTCTTTTAACACGATGTACATGATACAAACCCTAGCCCAGCCAATGTGTTTTTTTTGTTTTGGCTAGTAATTATATACCCAGTGCAAACCATTTCCAGTAATTATTAATATATAGTACGGTATATGTCCTAATCTTGGGCTATGGTGCCGTTTTGGAATGGTCACAAGAAAATTAAACGTCAAAGAAAAAAGACGGAAATTTTTAGTTACTTCTTTATTGTGCTAAAACGACAATCTGCCTTATTAGGCAATAAGTAATTGAGATAAATGTTCTCATTCGTACAATATTTACAAAGAGCCTTGGGAAGTCCCCCAAGCTCCTCAGGCACTTATAGCTTACGAGGCCACTGCCGTTTCAGTCTCCGAGGAGGATTATAGGGATGAGTGGTGCTGTGCGATGACTGTGCTACGGGATTAGGGTGGTTGGATAGGTTACTATGGAATTTAATGAACTTAAGTTAAGTTCAAATAGATTACATTGTATTGCCCTCTGAAACAATTTCACACCGAAGTTGTTAAACGAGCTCAGCTAAAAAGAGGTTAAAAGTTGACTAGGCTCAAGGGGTCACAGAGATGGCTAAGTTGGCAGATCACCGGAGATCAGTATATATTGTTACTTTGGCTTGTAATTATTATAGACATTGGGAGCAAGACATACCTCAAACCGTAAATTGATCTAAACGGATAGAATTCATATTTTTAACTGTGATAGGTGAGAAATTATGTACCGACATTTTGAAGGGATGACTTGTGACTCACGTTTATAATATTTCATAAAGTGTTATTTCTGGTAGTGTAAGCATATATGCTTGTGTCAGCACATCGATAGCTAGCTTGAAAGAACATCTGAACGGACATCATGACTGGGTTCGACCAGCGGTCTTGTCACAATGTTTATTGTTTCACTCAGTTTCCGGCTAAAAAGACTATATGAACACGTTGAATGATAGGTATGGCAGACAGCCTTTAAAGCAAATAAGCTTTAATGGTCTTTTAAAAAACCACCCCGATCATAAAAAGACCCGTCTGAACGGAAGAAGTTGAAGAAGCACTGGAAAGGTCGGTGGGGGTCTAATGCGATTTAGCGAGAATGTAAATTCTTCAAGGCTTGTGTGAGAGTGGGGTTTTATTCCCATTTCTTTTTCCCTGTAAATACAGCGGTGGGGTGTGCCGTTGCCAGGGGCTAGCGGGACCCCACGGACAATATCTTCTGTTCCGCTTTGTAAGACAATGAGGGCCATTTACTGTTCCTCGGGGCGAGGAGCTGTTAGCGATCTGACCCAAATCTAACAACATAAAACCATTTGGTGGAGTTGTCATAACTCGCCTGCAACCGCACTGTCACTAATTGTCAAGCCAGAAGGGGTAGGACACACTTTGAAAGAAACATTCGTTTATCGCCGTCCTGTATTTTCGTTGGGCTTTATAAGGCGATCGCAAAAATTATCAAATTCTACAAAACCCTACATTTTTTGACAATCGTGTTCCATCGGCAATTATCCCAAGTTTTAACATATCGATGTTAACGAAGTGTCGTTTGAAACTAGAAGGTACAATTCTTCAAACAATAACGATAACAAGCTACATCATACTAATGCTATATATTGTTGAAAAAGGGAAAACCAGAGAAGCATGGGGCATTTCACTTGGCTAAGTCCATCAAAGTTGATTAAAATGTTACCTCAAAATATTTTCAAAAAAATAATCAACTGTATTGTATTTTTTGAAACACCCGTATATTAACGAAACAAAGTGGGAATTGAAGAAACAATAACCAGAGATAGGTATTTTTTAAATACTTATTAAATTATTGTATTGGTTATAATAATCTATACTTATGTTAAAAACTCCTTTATTGTAGTGGCATGGTTTATTTTATTTTTAAACCAGCTCGCTCACTGAAAATATCAATAAAAAAAGTTTAACTACTGAACAACAGACTATTTTTCGGTATATATTTTAATTTACTTTTACTTGATAGCCGTCATACGTGTTCTTAAAAGTTAAAAATCTGAAAAAGTTAGAAAAACAAAACCTTTAATTGTTTTTTTAATACTTTCTGTTATTTCGTTTCATACTTGCACAGGCAGATAAATGACAATTTTCCCGTACAGATTTCGAAGTAGAGCCTCTTCCTTCGGGCTAAATATTCATTATTAATAACATAGCAGTATAACACACTACATTTTGCTGACAACGAGGAGGATGTCAAGTACGAAAATAACGTGGTAAAAGTGTCATGAGCCTCTTACTCACCAGATTCCTTATTTCTCAGCTCATAATACATAACTTCTTTATTATGAAAAAATTACAATCTGCCTTGTTAGGGAATAAGTAATTGAGATAAATGTTCTCATTCATACAATATTTACAAACAGCCCAGAGGCCTCCCAAATCCACATGGTTGTCACCTCCCTCACATGCGAAAGAGGAAGTGGAGTCTTGGGAAGTCCCTCACGCTCCTCCGTCATCCGCGTCACCTGAAACGAGCCAGTGGAGGCTGACCAAGAGCGCGAAAGCCACATACGCTCAGGACATGATTGGAGAAACTGGCCATTGCCAGGACTCCCTCTGTCACACATTTATAGCAGATCACGAGGCCACTTCCGTTTTAGTCTCCGAGGAGGGTTATAGGGATGAGTGGTGCAGTGCAATGACTGTGCTATGTGATTAGGGTGGTTGGATAGGTTACTATGGAATTTCTACCATATTCCATATTCTACCATACAAATACTACTCATCCCTATAATCCTCCTCGGAGACTGAAACGGCGGTGGCCTCGTAACCTGATATAAATGCCTGAGGAGCTTGGAGATGCCTTCCCAAGGCTCTTTGTAAATATTGTACGAATGAGAACATTTATCTCAATTACATATTGCCTAATAAGGCAGATTGTAGTTTTAGCACAATAAACAAGTTACTAAAAATTTCTGTACCTTTAAAGGACGTGATAAAAATCAAAAGTTTGTCATGTCTCAAATAGCTTCTCAGCTGAGACTAGTAAATTCTTAAAAGTTAGTGGAACGGGCCCGTCTTTTTTCTTTCACGTTAAATCTTCTTGTGACCGTACCAAAACGGCACCACAGCCCAAAATTAGGAATAAAAATCCTTCAGTTTCTTTAGTGCTTTGTTCATTTTTTCCCGAACGTTATTGACAGATTAGCCCAGTTGGGGTGTTGTCTGTAATATTGTGATTGACGAATACTGTAATATTTCATATGAAAAGAAACTCAATGCAATTAAACTTAACCTGACCTAGTAGTGACTTTAGTTGAAAAACAGACAAACGATGATTTTTGAAATCAGCAATCAGCTAGCTGCAATTAATTTCTTATAATGCAAAATTTAAAGATTTTTTCTGTTCTTTTATAATTTTTTTTTTTTAGTGTAGCGGTTTTCGTTTGTGTAGTTAAACCTTATTTTTAAAAAAATTCTCCATTTAGCAAGAAATAAACTTAGTACCTAAAAGCAGGAAGTGACAATCCCACATTAGGTGTTATCGACTCCCACATCCTACATACGTGTGTCTTCCTTCACTTTCGTTTTCGTGTGAACGCCTCCATTGTACTGTTGGGTACCGGATGTGTTCTGCTTTGAATTAAGCTGCTGATTGGTTTATTAATAGAGTGACGATCCCAGGTTCAACTCCCGGTCTAAAGCGTTTAGATTCGTGTGGAATAGCCTCCCGTCCGTCTGTCGATGTGTTCCGTTGTACTGTAGAGGTAGTTAAAATTTATTCAATCGATCTGATGGCTTAAATGTGTAATCCACGACACATAGTATTGATTAGGTTATTGTACAAATATAATAACAGGAAGTGTTAGAAAAATAATAAAACCAAAAAAAAAAATTAAACGATCCATATAACTTAACTTAAGACATCTCAAGTCTCTACCCTAACTGTTGCCATAATGACTGTTGTATATGCGTGACTTACAGGTTATGTCTTCTCCACCGGTTACTTGTTTGGAAGACGACAGCAAAGAATGTTCACCTTCGGTAGTTTCTCTGAAGCGACCACACGAGAAGGATTCGGAGGACTCTACAATAGGCGTACCAACCAAAAAGCAGCGAACTTCAGGAGCGCGAGAAGTGAGTAATTTTTTTCTAATAATTATTATTAACAACAACAACTTTACTATGATAAAATTACAATCTCCCTCGTTGGGCAATAAGTCCTCACAAGTCCACATGGCTGTCACCTTCCTGTCATGCGAAGGAGGAAGCGGAATCCTGGGAAGTCCTCCACGCTCCTCTGTCAGCCTCATGGGTCACTGGATAAGAGCCATTTTCTAATAATATTAATATATAATATTAAGTGTTGCAGAATGAACAAAACCAAAATTACAGACGATTCTTGGCGATGGTGACAGGTCTACGATGGCGTAACAACCAAACTTATAAAAAAAAAAAAAAATCAAAGTACTTGTTGCAATGCATTTAATTCTCTTGCCCGAATCAGGTCGAAATAAAAACACCCAAACGACGATTACAATAGTCAAAATGTCTGATGAGCATAAACAATAATACATAAGTTCACAAATCAATTTTAAAAACTCATTCTGAAAAAGCGTTAAGAAATTTTCATTAAACATTAAAACTAAAATGATTTGTCCTATTGAGCACGTTGATTCGAAGCAAAATTTGATATCCTTATACTTTTAAATGTCAAGAACAATATGTGAGTCATCAAAAAAATTTTAAATTATCTTATTCTGAATAAAAGTTTCTCCGACAGATATACTCTAAAAAGTTTCGTACCATTTTTTTTTTTTTTATAATTATTTTTCGAAAACTACCGATTTTAACTAACGATTTTGGTTCAATATTTTATTTTTAGCTTGATTTATTTATAAAGGATTTCGAAACTAATTGTTTTTGTTGCTGCTTAAATAGTAATTAGCTAATACAATATTTAATTTCAAAAAGAAACTCGATTAAACTATATATAACCTAACCTAGTAATGGTTATTTTTTGGAAAATAAAACAACTAAGTATTTCTAAAACACAACATTAATAAATCTGTCTTTAAAATACTATAATGTAAGAATTGGAATTATGTAGAATTTTCAATAACCTACTTAAATGGTGCAATTCCAAGATTAAAAACCGAATTATTATCTGGCAAACAAATCCGAACTCTTCTCAAGAAGACTGCGTCAAAAGGATTTTTGGAGAGAATGGAAAAATGAGCTTGGTCTGCATTTGAAACCATGTTTCGCAACTTTTGAGACAACAATAGATCAAGATACTACAAACAGATTGTTGAAGAATCGATTTCTTCATTTAAGGTGTTAGGTGCCTATGTAACACAAAATATTCATTTTATGCACTGCCGGTTGGATTTTTTTTTTTTTTTTGTAGATTTAGATATATAGATATATTAGATAAACTACTCCATCACAATATAGCAACAATAATTGGAAGGTATATAGGTGGCAAATGAGAAAATGTTGGCCACTTCTGAGGGAGACAACTGAAGAAGAACATTTCTTTAAGATCTCATTATTATATAATGATAATGTGAATATTCGGATTTACTTATTAAACATTCTAAGCAGTGCTTACGACTTAAGTTTAACTTCTAGTTTCTTTGGGGGAAAAAGAAGCCTAAACCACTTCACTTGACACTTTGTCTACACTGTGTGCTCACAAGGTACTAAGTGCTAGTTGCTTTGGAGGAGGTCGCGAGGCCATCTCCACCTTAGGCACCGCCAGACAGCAGACATAATATAAAAAGGAAAATAAAATATAGTGACCATGCAGTTAAATTTTATTCAAATTCATGACAAGATGACTTTTCGAATGATTGAAAAAAATTGATTTATTATCTCCTTCCAATCACTTTGTACGGGTTCCAGCCTCTACGTTCAGTCATAATATTAGATTATTGTAAGGCGTAACGGTGATTCGGCGCCATGGAGGACAACAACATTTAAGGATGGAGCGAAAGGTCGGACGAGCGAGTTAATAGGGAGTTCCCAACGGTACCCTGGTCGAAATGACAATGGCACTTTTTCAAAAGTTTCTTTACAAAATGGGGACGTTGAACGGAGCCTTAATGCTCGATTTAACCCGAAGCCATTGGAAAGGTTAAGGCTGGAAGCTTCTTGTTGCTGGAGTCTACTTAGCAGTTACACCTCCCCGCTTCTAACGAGCCAACCCCCCCCCCCCCCCTTCTTCATTTATTATTGGAACCGAAGGGAGAGGCTCTACTTTTATTCAGGCAGAAAGTGATCGTATTTACTGTATGTTTATTCTACGATACAGGTTAAAGTGATTCAATCGATCTGATTTCTTAACGATATATTCAACAATATCTTTGACCGTACTAATTGGTTTAGGCAAATACAATGACAGGAAGTATGGCTACAAAAATGTAATACGAATTTGACTCATTTCGAAAACTTATAAGTTCTCAAGTCACAGCTCAGAACTAAGTATGTTTTAGAACTACGATTTCTTAAAAATCAGTAACCTCTTTGTTTTCAACTGTGGTTCTGCCTGTCCTGATTATTGTCAGCCCTCTCTTTTACCTATAATTAATCTCGGACCTCTATAATAATTCAATTCAAACATAATTTAGGGTTATTAATCAATTAATTACTAGCTAATAAATAATTAATTTATTTATATCTTATTTTAAGTTGGGTATCAAATTTAAGATATTGTTGGCCTGATATGTCAATTTTTTTTATTTTTGAACTGTAGGTAATTAAATAGTTATTCATTCATTCATTAGTCAATTCATTCAAACTTTGTACGAAAACCTAAATCAGCCCAAGTTTTACATAATCTGCCTGTTTGTTTCATTTAATAACTTTACGGTGCTAAAATGTTACCCCTAATAAATCAATACTCAGTGATTAAAAAATTGATTTTTCTATCATATTTAGCATCCCTTCCAAGTTTATAAACTTCCATAGTAACTTATCCAACCACCCTAATCCCCTGGCACAGTCATTGCACTGCACCAATCATCCCTATAATCCTCCATGGAGACTAAAACGGCAGTGGTCCCGTGACCTGCTATAAATGCGTAACAGTGGGAGTCCTGGCAATGGCCAGTTTCTCCAGTCATGTCTTGAGCGTATGTGGCTCTCGCGCTCTTGGTCAGCCTCCGCTGGTTCGTGTCCGGTGATGAAGCTGACGGAGGAGCGAGGGAGACTTCCCAAGACTCCGGTTTCTTTCTCGCATGAGAGGAAGGTGACAACCATGTGGATTTGGGAGGTTGTTTGTTAATACTGTATGAATGAGCAAGTGAATGAAAAATTGTAAATATGGTATGAATGAGATCATTTACCACAATTACTTATTGCCCAATAAGGCAGATTGTAATTTTATCATAACAAAACTGTTTTTTTAATAATAATCATATTTACCAGAATATCCTGATTAATACATGTAATTTTTGATCTATAATTACCAACGTCGTCAAAACTGCCATTAAACTCGTGTTCCTGAGATTAGCTCAACCGGTTTAAGGTTTTAGAATTGTTTGATAGTAGTTCTATTTGACGATGAGTCAACAATCGCGTATTTTCCAATATGTATCAAAAAAATTATATTTGAGTCAAAAATAGCTAGTATTTTCTCAATGTTAGTATTACGTTGAGTTCTGCGAATTTATCTCGATTTTGTTACTTCACATTCCATGGCCTTTATTTCGTTTATATTTGTATTTATCATTAATTACTTTCACTTTTCCGTCGAATAGGGGCCTGGACAAAACGTTTCCATTCGCCACAATCTCGTGGTAACATCTTCTGTTCTGTCCAAGTTCAATCTTCAGCAAGGTCATCCAAGCTAACGTAGACATGACCTTTCGTCGAATGTAGGTGGGAGATCCATACTATAAAACCTCCATGAGAGGGCATATCTCTAAATCCCTTCATGTTAGAGTTTGTGAGCGTATTACTTCTTATAATTATTAAGGCCTCTTCTTCGGTGCCAGTTCTTATAAATAATTCCTCAATGGACTTGAGGCCACCTGAAACACAAGATGTTGATGAATTCCTGCACCTTTCTGTCGCCACAGTACATCTCCCCAAGTCTCAGTGTGAGTACATTGGTCTTAAAAATTCGGAGTTTCGTCTTGAAGCGAATCCTATTAGCCCTCCAGATGTGAATAAGCAGGGCTAGGAACTATTTAGACACGTTCCGGATAGACAGTTCTATGAAGGAAGTAAGGCATTATTTACAGTAAATGGTGGCTCAAGTGAAGAACTTTTCCTCATTTCCTCGGATTTGTATGCATTGTTAAATAGGCCTTCCTTTCCCCTCCTTGGCTAAAAGCCCGTGGACATCATTAAAGCGTAACATCATCAACGTCTTCAAACCTGCTAAATATGGGTTACTCAGAAATAATTTCAGGTTTAGAGTCTTAAACTAAACAAGATGTAAACGCTCTGAATACAAATTAACAACCATAGAATTTATGTATCCTAAAAAAGGAATTTTCCAAAACTTTTTCATACAAATGTATCAAAAATGTCTAAAATAGTAAAGTAGGATGGATGATCATTTTCCAGCTGAATGTTTCCACGCTATTTCATGAAATATTGATCTTTGATTTGGGAACCAACGTTCGCTGGCGGATGCCATCAACAGAAGATATTCCACAGCCTGCATTGCTTTCGATACTGAAGTCTTCCTAATGATTATTATTAAACAGCTTTATTATGATAAAATTACAATCTGTCTTATTGGGCAATAGGTAATTGTAATAAATGAACTCATTCATACCACATTTACAATTTTTTATTCTCTCGCTCATTCATACACTATATACAAACAGCCCAGAGACCTCCCAAATCCACAGTTTGTCGCCTCCCTAGCATGTGAAAGAGGAAGCGGAGTCTTTGGAAGTCCTCCACGCTCCTCCGTCAGCCGCGGCACTGGATACGAGCCAGCAGAGGCTGACCAAGAGCGCGAGAGCCACATTCGCTCAGGACATGATTGGAGAACCTGGCCATTGCCAAAACTCCCACTGTTACGCATTTACAGCAGGTCAAGGGGCCACTGGCGTTTAAGTCTCCAAGGAGGTTTATAGGGATGAGTGGTGCAGTGCAATGACTGTGCTCCGGGATTAGGGTGGTTGGATAGGTTACTATGGAATTTCATGAACTTGGAAGGGATGAGTTCGCAAATGTAAGGTATATTAAGATCGTTATGAAGGGTTTTGTTTCTGACGTAATAGTTTATGCTATTGTTCTCAGGACTTTTGATTGAAAGGATTGGATACGGTTGATGTTCGACTTTTTTGCTGTCCCCCATAGCTCTATTCCGTATGTCCAGATTGGCTTAAGTATAACTTTGTAGATTAGTAATTTATTTTATATTGAGAGATGGGATGTTCTTCGAAATAGCCTGTACAGTTTTCCAAAGCTTCTGCGTAGTACTTGTCTTTTTAGCCTCGTATTTTGGTTCCAGGTCAGCCGTTTGTCGAGATGGAAGCCTAAGTACCATACTAACTTGGATACCTTTGTAATGATATTTTGTTTTTTTGAGTCATCAATGAATATTGTATAGCTCACTCTGATAGACTTGATCAATGTTTCTGGTCTGTTGGGTTACCCTAAAAATGGATGGGTATTTCTGTCTCGTAAAATGAAATCAAACTAACACAGCTAAAATAATTAATTTATGAGGAGAGATCCATCAAACGTGCACTGTGAACATAGAATAGAGGATTAATCTAAAGAAAATCTGAAGTTGTGGGATATTTTCTAGATAACCCGATATAGATGTATTTAAAAAATACGATGATATTCTTAGGTGTTGGTGGAATGTAGTGGTGCTCAGAAATAATAGATCAGTCTCACCTGAAGGGAACCGATTCGGGTCGATGCGGTGGATCCTGACCTCACATACGGATAACGGGGAGGCCATTATAACTAAATCAATGGTAACCATTTCATACAGCACCTTCTCTTCCTCTGCGAAGAAACCACAATGGAAGGAGCATGGCACACAATCCGTTATAGTGGGACAGACATCTGGCTTGGTCGTTAGGACCAAAAGATTAAAATGAAAAAAACAGAAGAAGTCATCTCACGAAAGAACTACCATCTTTGGTAAAAAAAAAAACTCTAAAAACGACTCACTGGATCTTAAATTTAAAACGTACATTGTACAACACCTTCAAATTTGCTTACCATTTTTGTTCACTAAAAAAATAGCCCTATTTTGCTCGTCTCTCAAGTTACAGCTCAGAAGCTGTTTTAGATTCCAAAAGACCATTAAACACACCAAGGAAAAAATTACAATAAAAAATACTTGAGAAACTCAAGCCGAGACCCGTAAGTACCTTTCGTTATATTGTTTATTAATTTTTTAAATCGTTTACATGTATACTTCCAAACATCGATTTGGTTGACAATTGACGTAAATAAATTTTAAACGGGTAAAATAAAGTTAATAAACTTGGAAGGCTTTGCTATTAATGAGACTGAAATTCGGATTGCCATCTCTCAAAATGCATGATCCAACACTAGTTTATTTGCATGTTTAAGAATATCATTGTGTTTTGTAAATATATCTATATTGGGTTATCTAGAAAATAACCCACAAATCCAAATTTTCTTTAGATTAATCCTCTATTTTATGAACAGTGCACGTTTGATGGATCTGTTCTCATAAACGGTTTTTTTTTCTTTCTTTTTTTTCTAAACCCCTTGAATTTAATACAATATGTGAAAAATGAACAAAATCAATGAACAAGAATTGACAGTTTTCTCCTCATTCTGCTATGCGCAGATGCATTTGAAGGAGGTTGGGTTACATAAATTAGACCTCATAAACGGACCCCACTTTAATTATTTTAGCTGTGTTAGTTTGAATTCATTTTACGAGAAAGAGAGAGACCTATCCATTTTTAGGGTAACCCAGCAGGCCAGAAACATTGACCAAGTCTAGCAGAGTGAGCTATAAAATATTCATTGATGACTCAAAAAAAAAAAAAATATATATATATATTATTACAAAGGTATCCGAGACATTACGGTACTTGGGCTTCCATCTCGACAAACGACTGACCTGGAGCAACACAAAAAGACAAGAATTAAACAGGCGCTTTGGACAACTGTACAGACTACTTCAAAGGACATCCCGTCTCCTTTGATTCCATTTTACAAGACAGAGAGACCCATCCATTTTTAGGGTACCCCAATAATCATTATGAAGGTAATATTTTATGTAATAGTTTTAGCCATTTAGTTACATCAACAAGTGACTTTTTTTTTATAATCTCTGAAACATTGATTGTGTTTAATTATTAACAAATGAAACAATTGACAGTGCTGAAATCAGAACCTGTTGTCTCTTAATTTCCGGTCAATACAACGCATGCATTCTTCTGATTACTCAAAGGGTTAATAAATCAGCTAATGAGATTAGAAATTAACTAGGCCGAGAAGTTTGACCGAAAAGCAGGTCTTGCAGTCCAAGCCCAGCCGTGTCAATGTCTTTTGTCTAATAATTATAAAACCAATTGTATAACATAATTACCACTAATAACATAAATAGTGCATCTCAGTCCCCTAAGTCTAAGTTGCCTTGGACTTTTTTTGGTTTTCTGATAAATAACTTTTTTTCTGATTTATCGTAGTGATAATTAGTCTCGTATCAATTTGAAAGAAAACAAAATTTTCTTCACGTTTATCTGAAACATTTTTTCCTGAACCAAACAATAAGCGAGAAGATTTGGCTTTTTAAAGTTGCATAAAATTTTCCATACTTGCTAGAATTGAACAAAAGTAAGATTTCAAACTTGAATTGATGTGGGTTTAGGTTGTATTCCTAATAAGTATATATATAATGTATTTCATCATGATGTTAATAATAATTGTTTATAACTTATTTATTGATTTTATAGGCAATGTTAATAATTTTTGTAGTTTCAGTGTAATCAGTAATATCAGTAATAATCAACAAATTATTTGAAAGTCGTATGTGTCTCCACAAACTAGGTTTATTACATGCACAAGCACTTTCGCCACCTAATCATTATTAATTTTATTACTATACATACATATTATCTAACGTGATTTATTTGTATTCAGTAAATTTTTGCAATGTTTCAACTTAATTTGTTTCGGTGGCTTTACATTGTATATATATTTTATCACCATTTTATATTTATATTTTCGTATATTCGCGACGTAGTTTAAAACAGTTATATGTAATTATATATAGAGGTATAGAGTTTTGTTCCCCATAATAACTGTGATGTAATTTTTCAGCGCTTGGGACCAATATTATATAAAATAATATAATATAACCATATATTATATAAGTCGTATTCACACCGGAATCCCAGATACTTATTGACAACAAATGTTAACGGCATCAAAAAAAAACTAATTTTCTCATCAACATCTGAAGTCTTCGTCAAGTTTTAACTTTAGTTTAACCTACCTTTAGTATCTGGCATTCACCCTCTCTCAAACCTCCTTCGTGAGCTATTTGTGCTTCCATTTTCTTGTGTTTTATTTGTGAACTTTGGCAGATATTCAGGGTGAAAGAAAAAGGTGCGAAAGTACATGCCAGAAGCATTACAATAATCCAAAATTGATTTAGGCATCACTTCGACGAGGTTCTCGACCAACTACGTCCTCAAAACCTCGATCGAGTAAATGTTCATTCAATTTTCGACGCAATTTTAACGTTTAATTTTGATACTGACACGAGAATTAGAAAGAGAAGGAATGCAAAGGAAACAGGCAGCTCAAGATGCTGAAGGCTAGACTGTCAACACAGCTATTTGCCCAGAATCAGTTTATGACGATGTAATTGTAGGAGAGGACATTGATGTTCTTGTTGTACTCACTTGGCTAACATATTCCTTCAAACATAAGGGCGTATTATTTCACAAACCAGCGATAAGCAATAAAGCAGGTTCAAGGTACTCAACCAAATCGTGCAAGCACCTGCTCAAGTATTTTGCATTTACTGGTCGTGACTCGACATCGGTCTTTTTTGGCCCAGCGACAAAAAACAGGTACTGCAAAATTCGGAAACCCTCAAGCCTCTCAAGAATCCGCAAGGCTGGAAAATATCATATCCTTGAATTGAAAGTTGATAAAATGGAAACCCACTAATCACTGGACAAATTGAGATGTTCACAAAATCTGGCTTAAAAAGTAAATTTCATCATGCGAGACTGCCCAGTCAAAGTTGGTCACAACAACAGTTCACTTGAACGGAGATGGGAACAAAGTTCTTCCTGTCTAAGCCCAACTTTGATGACCAAAGACCCTACCCCTCAGTCCCTACTTCAGTTTGTTTCCTACGGTTACAAGAAAGGTTGGAGTGTAGCTTGCAGCTGCCGAAAAGTAGGTCTGCATTGGTTCTCAGTAAGCAAAAACTGCAGTGGCACTTCTTGTGAAAATGTTCCTGAGATAGTAGCTGGATATACCTATCGACGACTTCCATAATATGATTCAAAATCCAATAGCTGAGCCACATGCTGGATCGTCTGGTGAGCAGGACTGTGATTCCTCCAGTTGTTATATAAGTTGCCTTTTTTTATTGAAAAATCAAATTTCTTCATTAGTTCACAATAAAAACCCATAAGCAATTACTATTATCAGGGTAAAATATCATACATAACATATAAGTAAATATATTACGTGTATAACCCATATCACGTCATTAAAGTAAACACAAGAAACCATACGTAACCACGCAAGTAAAACCACATAAAATCGAAATCGTAGTTTTGTGAAATTATGGCCAATGTGGAATATGTCGTACTTTGTTGATTTGTATCTCACTTAATATTGGCCAAAAAAATGTTTCAATCAAATGTTTACCCAAATTTTGTTTTCTTTTAAATTGATAAAAGAACTAAATATCGCTAGGCTAAACGGGTTTGGATTTCTAACCAACCAAAAATGTTTGTGTTTTTTTGGCTACTGAATATTAAACTGGGAGGGAGGTCAAAAACTCACATTGTTCCTAATACTCTTAATGTCTACAAGATCAAAAAAATCTTCTATCTGACCTTTTGGATGGTAAAAGTGCCGAAATTTAATACTGATTTAAGGTTTTGCCCGGAAGAATCCAGTCATCCCCAGTTTCATCAGCATTATAAATTTGAAAGGGTGTCAATTCCTCAAGCAAAACAAATTGTTCGAAGTCCTTTTTGAATGTTTGGTGTTCTTGCTATCATAGTTGTTATCCAATGTGAACATTAAATAAAAAAAAAGTCTACAAATCTGATTATACGGCGATCCGGACAAACGAGGTTTTACTGTATATCCATAAAGGACAACTACAAAATTGTATATGTTTAAAATAAATACTTGCAACAAGATTTTTCATTTTTCAAAGCCTGATACGTTTGAGTAGTGGAAAATAATAATCCACAGATTTTCCATGGATACAGTTAGGTTGGTACAGGCAGGGCACTTGGTCAGAAAGTAGTGACCGAAATATGAATTTAACAGAATTTAGATATTTTTATATTAGTTATTTTAGTATCTATTTAGTCAAGCCGGTGGCTCCTGATGGTACCACCCCTGCCTGCCTAAGTTCGATGTACCTAATGGATTAAAAGCCCGAAGAAGGAAAAAAGCTTGCATACCCTTCAGTACGAGGAGGAAGGCGGACTCCCACACTAACGGAACCGCAAAGGAAGCTAACGGTGTTCCCCAGAAGGGGCTAATGCATGCGACCCCGCTAGGTTCTTATGCAACCCATTACCTCAATGCTGAGGTCCACCAGTCAAGGTCGCGAATCTCTTTTTCTTGCAGATCTTGTCATTTTGTCCACTTGTCTCCATGATCACTAGTAAGTGGTGTTTGAAAAGGTTGGCCAGACGTAAACAATAATCATACAATTACAGCGATACTTACTAAGAAAAAAGCTTGATCTACCCAAATTCAAATCTATATTAAAATACCAAATTTTAAATTGTTAACCAAGTTATTTCAATACCGTACTCATTTACTGTAAAAGCTGTATTTGAGTTAACATTTACAATAGCTATGTTTTTCATGAATTTTTATAATTAAAACTTTAGAAAAAAAATAACACAAATCACATATTGTTAACCAAATTAATTCAATACCCTACGAAAAATTATGAATTTATAGTACCAAGTAATTAATTAATGATTAAGGCCAGTCTTCCTTTAATGCATTTATTAACTCACAAAACTCATTCGCCGGTCACAACACTACAGCGTGCTACAAAACACATTTGTAAGTTAAAAACTATCTACAATATGAATGAGTAAATGTGGTATGAATGTTCTCATTCATACCAATTACTTATTGCCTAATAAGGTAGATTTTAATTTTATCATAATAAAGTTTTAAAAAAAAACCACTAATAGACCTATTACTTATTCAATCACAACTCACGTCAAGCAATAACAATCCTATATAATTAATAACACCACATTATGTTTTGTGGTTTTATGCGTACATTTTTCAAGTAGTCACATTACATTTTGATAGAAACAGCATTTTCAACAGAAACAAACAATATTTTCGTTAATGGTTATTGTAAGTATATATATATATAATTCCTTTATTGTGCTAAAATTACAATCTGCCTTGCTAGGCAATAAGTAATTAAGATATACGATCATTCATACCATATTTACATTTCATCATTCACTCGCTCATTCATTCAGGACAGATTGTAAGTAAACCGTTGCGATTGAGCTACTATTCTGAGAGAGACCTGGAATTCGAGCAATTTTGCCACAAGGAATGATAATTTAGCAAATTAGCAAGGATTTTAATGATATCTCTTATAGTTAGTATTTCGGAAATCTATGTAGACAATGATCCCAAAGAGCTTGATTTGGTTTGATCTGAGGATTTCGACTTGAACTAAAAATATATATATATAAAATATACTATGTATTTTATATATATGTATATATAAAATATATACTAACATATGAAGATACTTTTCTCTATTATGAGTTATGAGCTATTCAAAGCATACTTGTTATTATTTCAACTAAAGGGTTATAATTTAAAAAAAAGTGGATTAAATATGCATTATCAAACAACTAATAGTTTCGATGGTTATGCTAATTAGTCCTTCTTGATCGATGTCCTAAATGTTATTAAGTTTTATTTTTTTTTTTCTGAAAATAATGGGAAAATAAAACTGTCCAAGAGAATCACCAGCAATGCAGTTATAAATTATGGATGCTGAGATAAAGGACTGTAATTTTCACCTTTATATATTAGTAAAGATAAGAAAAACGAATAACATACTCATCGTAATTGCTACAAGCCTGCTATGATCCCTGTTTTTTCTACCGGTTCTTTGTCAAATCTACAGGTAACACTCGGCCCTTACCCCCTGGGTTGAACCCCAATCCCCAGAAATTGGTGCAAACGTCATTTTTATCTGTTTTTTAAATCAGAAATCCTTCCGTTTTTGCATTTCCTCCTGTCGATATGAATGTTCAAGCTACATATATATATATATAAATATGAAATTTCACATGAAGCCTGTGGAGTACCCCAAGGAGCCGTCTTATCCCCTGTACTATTCAACGTATACACGTCTGAGATTGTCGGAGCCCGGTACAAAAATACCACAGTTACTGCTTTCGCTGATGGCATAAGCGGTGTACAGTAGCAACATGAGTGTCAAGGTAGCTCTAAGACAGGCTGAAGTAGCCTGTAACCAGATCAGTGAGAGATTGGGGAGGCTCAATATCTCTGTAAACGCGGGTAAGACTGACTGCGTAATTTTCTCTTTTCAAAAAGGAAAAAGCCCACTACCTACTACTTACAGTGTAGGAACGCAGCAAAACTCACCACCCAAAAACCTAGTACATCTGGGGATTAAAATGGACAGACACCTCCATTTTAGTAACCATTTTGTGAAGAAGTTGAAACAAACTCGCACGAAGTCTTACCGGCTTACGCATTTGTTGACTTCCCCCAATCTATCACTGCGTCTCAAGCTGTTGATCTACACGAGCGTACTCAGGCCTACACTGCTGTATGGTGCACCGCTTTTTCGTCATCTGACGTATACGACAGCTCGGTGACTCCAACTAATCTGCACTAATAATTATAAACGCACTAATAAATAATAATGCGTTGGTAATTTGCGAGGATAGTGACACAACTTAGCACTCTCTCTCAAAATTCTTTTGAAAATTCTATCGGTATCAAAATGAGAGCCCATCACAGTTTTACACAATAGGTTATGTTTTCACCTGGGTAGAAATTTTACATAAAAGTATTGGGTTTGACATTGGTAATACTTGAAAAATGTACGCATAAAACCACAAAACATAATGTGGTGTTATTAATTATATAGGATTGTTATTGCTTGACGTGAGTTGTGATTGAATAAATAATAGGCCTATTAGTTTTGTTTTTTTTCAAAAACTTTATTATGATAAAATTACAATCTCCCTCATTAGGGAATAAGTAATTGTGATAAATGTTCTCATTCATACCACATTTACTCAATCATATAGTAGACAGTTTTTAAATGACAAATGTGTTTTGTAGCGCTAATGACTTTTTGAGTTAATAAATGCATTGAAGCAAGACAATTAAAGGAAGACTGCCCTATCATTAATTAATTACTTGGTACTATAAATTCATAATTTTTAGTAGGGTATTGAACTAACTTGGTTAAAAATATGTAATTTGTGTTATTTTTATTTATTGTATTACAAATGTGTTTTGTAGCGCTAATGACTTTGTGAGTTAATAAATGCATTGAAGCAAGACAATTAAAGGAAGATTGGCCTATCATTAATTAATTAGTTGGCACTATAAATTGATAATTTTTAGTTGGGTATTGAACTAACTTGGTTAAAAATATGTAATTTGTGTTATTTTTTTATAACACTTTTAATTATAAAAATTCATCAAAAGCATAGCTTTCGTAAATGTTAACTCAAATAGAGCTTTTACATCAAATGAGCCATCTATCACCAACTTGACGAATGAGCACCGCTTTCTCACAGATTTAGAAGGTTTAGTATTTCCTTATTGAATGTACTTTTACTAAATTAGTTTTCATCCAACTCGTCAAAACAGTAAATGATGTTATGCTCAACTTAGGAAATAGGATCATAAGTCATAATGTTTGTCAAAAATATTAAACTTACGAGAGTTATTGAGTTAATAACTCCTCCATTTAAAACTTATAGTCCGAGTATGAAAATGAAACAAAAAGTTTGCTCATGTTATCTAATTCACTCTAAATATCACATTTGCTCTATTGTACTCTCACTACCTTCCCGACTCCACCCGCCTCCTTTAGGCATACCCCACCCTATATCCTTCTCATACATCCTTCAAATGGGGGATTCCCCTTAGTGAAAGGCACTCATTAGCCCAAAATAATTTTCCTTTATTTTTCTCACATCCTATTTTTATAAGTTTGAGAGCTACGGAAAAAAAAAAAAAAGTTGAAAACGAATACCCTGGCTTACAAATCCTTCTGATACATCCTTCAAATAGGACTCCCCTTAGTGAAGTTTGAGAGCTATGGAGAAAAAAAAAAAAAGTTGAAAACACTATTTATTCTCGATTTTATTTCCTTTATTTTTCCTACATCCTATATTTCCAGTTGAGAGCTAAGTAAAAAAAAAAAAAGTTGAAAACTCGTTAATTTTTTTTTTCAACATAACTCAAAATCGAAAGGAAATGTTGAAAGCTAGTTTTGGTATAGAATAATTTTCAGAAATAGGGCTTTTGAGGTTTATCTTTTAGAAGGCACAGATCGGTGAAGAGATTAGTTCGCGAGACTACATAACGCAGGAATGCAAAAAAAAAAAAAAATTACTCTACTTTAAAAACCTATTTTCAACAAAGCTACGTTACCTGAATTCTTAATATATTCGGAATATGTGGAACGAACGGCATTCTGCAGTGAGACGATGCCTCGCATATGAACTACTTACTTTTCCCTCGCACCCGACCCGTAGCTAAAGGTTAGGTGTAACTGAACTTGAGCAGTCCTACATACAAATACCGTAACATTATGTTCGTACTTATTTCAGTGTCGAATATAGAAAGAGGAAATTCAGTATATCTCACTAGTGATGAATTTCTTAAAAAAAATTGTAATTGCAGTCTACTGAAATCAAAAATACACATAGCTTCCCCTAAAGGAAAGTGAGTTTTGGATTATTATAAAAAAAAAGTGTTTTATTCCATAAATAAGTTTGACTGAAAGTGCTGCTGCAAGAGCATTATCGTAAGTGTAGTTATTCCTAAGATTGCGTTATGTGTCAAATTGTAACAACAGAAAATGCAAACATATGGAACAAGAATAGTGAAACATTTCGGGTTGAAAGTGTTCCTGTTTTGTATTTCTGGCAGTTTTTCCTGATTCGTTAAGAGAATAAACAGAAAATTATTGATCTTTAAGCATACGAAGAATACCATCCATTCATTATTAGAGAAACGATTGATTTGAGCCTTCAAACAAGAAGCGTATTTTGACCGTGATAAGATTGGAGAAATGGGGTGGGCTAACGTTTTCGAAGACAATTTAAGTTCTCTAGTATCAAAATAAACCTTCAAAAACACCTTGACGAGATCGAGTATTGGTGCAACCAACGGCGAATCAAAGTCAATGAAGGATAATGTTCCCACATCGCCTTTACCCTCTGCCGCAAGTCCTGTCCACCAGTCTTTTTAAATTCAATTCCTCTCCCTGTGTCTGAGACAGTACGGTATTTAGGCCTCGACAAAAGACTGACACGGAACCCACACACGAGGCTAAAAAGACAAGAACTAAACAGACGCTTTGGACAACTGTACAGACTACTTCGAAGGACATCCCACCTCTCAATAGAAAACAAACTACTTATTTACAAGGTTATACTTAAGCCATTCTGGACATACGGAATAGAGCTATGGGGGACAGCAAAAAAGTCGAACATCAAGCGCATCCAATCCTTTCAATCAAAAGTCCTAAGAACAATAGTAAATGCCCCTTATTACGTCAGCAACAAAACCCTTCACAATGATCTGAATATAACCTATATTCTTGAACTCATCCCTTCCAAGTTCATAAAATTCCATAGTAACCCCATTCATCCCCACCCTTATAATCCTCCTCGGAGATTAAAACGGCAGTGGCCTCGTGACCTGCTATAACTAAATGATAGTGGGAGTTCTGGCAATGGCCAGTTTCTCTAATCATGTCCTGAGCGTCTGTGGCTCTCGCGCTCTTGGTCAGCCTCCGCTGGCTCTTATCCAGTGGCGCGGCTGACGTAGGAGCGTGGGGGACTCCCCAAGACTCCGCTTTCTCGTTCGCATGCGAGGGAGGTGATAACCTTGTGGTTTTGGGAGGTCTCTGGGCTGTTTGTAAATATTGTATGAATGAGCGAGTGAATGATGAATTGTAAATATGGTATGAATGATAACTTTTATCTCAATTACTCAGTGCCTAATAAAAGGCAGATTGTAATTTTATCATAATAAAATTGAATATTCGAAGAAGTATCAAAATGTTAAGAATTGACAAATGAAAAACGTTTACATTCAACCAAAAGAACCCTTACAACCGGGTTCATTTTTCGAGCACTTGCTATAAATTAGAACTAAACTGTAAAGTTTATTATTTTTTGTAATAAATCGTACTTGAGACCTTACAATTTTCTCTAAGTGGACGGAAGAAACAACTACATCATTTTTTGC
Organism: Acanthosoma haemorrhoidale; assembly: GCA_930367205.1. NCBI lineage: Eukaryota > Metazoa > Arthropoda > Insecta > Hemiptera > Acanthosomatidae > Acanthosoma > Acanthosoma haemorrhoidale. The sequence continues at coordinate 14,391,943 of OV884011.1, read as the reverse complement.
TGACATCAAGAGCTCAAGTTTTGTTAAATGTTTATTTTTTTTTATATCTAAATTCCTTGAACCCCTTCTGTGAATCTGAGATTTTGACTTTCTGTGGTTTGGTGCAAACCAATATTTTTGTTAATGGTTTACCGTGGGTCAAAGTTAAACCATTGTAATGGGTGCTCTTCATTTTATCATGTTCTGTTTTTGAGAGGAACATGAAATTCGATAAACTGGGCAACCAAGTATCACAACTCAAAATGGAGTTACATTTTTGGAGATGGGGGTCTTCCCGTCCCAGGAATATCCTGTCTATCCAGTCAGCTTCCTTTTATATACTCCTTTACGTCTGCATTGAGAGCTAAATCCTGTAGTTTTATGTTGTAGTAAAAAAAATCCTAAATAAATAGATTATTTAATGGCCCTTAATTATTTTTATAGGGTAAGGGCAAAATTTTGATCACTACTTTAATAAAAGTTTTAATGAATGTTTCTAGTTATAGCACTCTTAAGCTCTAGCTCATTAATCCAGACATGGCGCTCTTTGATTTGATATCCTACTTGATTAACTTAATTACTAAGTACTTGATGACTCTTCATTATTTTTCTTGGGGGGGCTTAATTTGTTTTAGCGTCATCGGGATGTCAACGGTGTATTCCCCTAACACAAATTACATGTTTTAAATAAGGTCTTCAAGATCTTTAATTTACGACCCTTTCCAAAATTACAGGTTTTTTACCTTATCACCAAGTAATTACTTAATTATATATTTTTTATAGATATGGCTATTGTTTTCATAACTTTTTAATATTAAGTGGAATGGCTCAGGCTTGAACAAAGTGCTCACAAAGACTAAACCAGACAGACAAACAAAAGAGTGAAGGCATGATAGTTTTTTGTTTTGGAAGGAAAGAAAAAAACAATGATTCTCTAAAATGGTAAAGATAAAATTGGTATAAAGCATTTAAAGTATTATATTGCTCATCAGTAAATATTTGGTTTAAATATTCATCCTCCGGAGACACATTAAGTTTTTTGATTCGTTGCAGCACCTGACAAACCCAGTGTTTAACACTATGACCCCACCACCTCTCCAGCATCGATGACAACAGACTGTCGGGGAAAAATTAGGTTAAGAATTAGTAAGTTAGTTTTAAGTTTTTATCACCCCCTCTTCACTCAATCAAAGAACCCATCACCTTTATTAGTCAGTCCAGTCACGTATAATGTATATTATTATACTTGTTTATTCATTATATAATTTTTATAAAATAACAAAACCTGTATATAATGTAGCGACGCTACAGGAAATACAAAAATAATTTGTCAATATTTCGCCTGAGGATCTATAATTGTATGTAATTATCTCTAAATTTAAAGGGGCTAAGAAAAAAAAAAAAAAAAAAAAAAAAGTAAATATTTTTATGTGTTGTAAGTTTTAGTTTTTGATCGAATTTTCCTCACAAAAAAAATCTTTTTTTACAATTTTTCGTATTACCAGAAATTATAATTTCTCATTTACATAAGAAAACAAACGCGTTTATTGTACGGGAATGAATTTCTTGTTGTTGTGAGGTGTCTAAACGCGATACTCACATAGGACAGTGAATATCTCTTGACGGATTTGAAGAATATTGTCGCAGTTTCCAAAAGGTCAATAACAATTGAACAACTTAAAGCAAACAATACTTCGCACAAGTTCGTCAAGCCAGTGAATCCGACAGGTGGGAACCACCCGACCGTGAAAGGTCTCGCTCCTCTACACATCGAACGGTCTAGGATGTCTTTTGACCCTCCGCTTCTTCTAAGGTTCAAAACAGATTTTATAACCTAACTTCATCGCCTCCAATTATATGCTTTACATTCAAAAAAATTGTATTTAAGCCATAGATCGTTTGTTAGCTTGTCAGGTTGTGTTTCTTGGCACGATAGTGTCCTTAAAATGATTCAATCAAATTCTAATGGTATATTTCAAAACGCTACATACTACGAAATATCCTCGTTTATGTTTTACTAAAATACAATGACGGTAAGTTTGAAAAAAAACAAAACAACATTTACTTACTTAAGTTTCAAAGTGCTTTTCCTTTCAAGTAAATTTTTTAGAGAGATTCAACACATGTAAAATGAAGTCTGCCTAATTGTAATGCCTAGTCCTGTTGATTTTGTAGTCATCGACTTCTGGAAAGTCTGTGTGCCTACTTCCCCCCCCCTTTTTTCCCCCTTTTTTCTTTTTCAAAACCTCTCTTTATTAATAGTATACAATCAATAAAAAATAAATGAACAAATAATTTTTGGTTAACATATTTCTCCTCGTTCTGCATACACAGATGCATTCGAAGGAGGACATAGATATAATACGGTCAGTTTGTTGTTAAAAAGTCAAAAACACATACCCACACTAGATGATGAGGCTCACCTTTAGCTTACAACCGTGGAAAAACTAAAACACTAAAACCTAAACCTAGAACCTAAGACTAAAGCGTTCCAGCCGCGACAGCGTTCTGCCATCGATGGGGGAACGGAGCGGGGGTTATCGTCTTAAACACCGGGTTTGCCAAGTATTGCAGGGAGTCGAAAAATTTGTCTACGTTGGATGAATTTATCCACCGTAGGCAGCTCAAAGATCTCGTGAAGATCACTGTTGCTCCGCTGCTCGAATGAAGTACCTCTGGCCACTTTCATCAGTATACCGTTTTGGAATTGTTGGAGTCGCCGAGCTCTAGTATACGCCAGATAACGAAACTACTCTTCAATTGTCATGCCCATCTTTTGATGGATTTGAATGTTCCTCGCGAACCAGTCAGCTTTTAAGATATATACGGAGAACCTTGTATTTCTTTTTGGCTTATTGTTCGCGGTTTTCATAGCTCCAATCTGCTCTATCATCGCACCCACTTAGAGTATAATCAAGTATAGTACCCGCACGAATAATCAAGATGTAACTGTTATACGTAACTGGTAGCGAACGAGTCGAAATTCTTTGCGATCAAACCTTCTTCTGTGACCTTGCATTCCTGCTCGTAAGAGTTCTTGATTTCTCTATCTCCTATATATATATATATATATTAAAGGGGAATCGTATCCATACTATAATCTCATCCAAATCCAGGCTTATCCTTGCCACATCCCTATATCTTGTCCTGTCCAGACGGTACCTCGTGAAGCCAAACGCCCTAATCTAATTGGTTTAATGATCTGTTATCATTGATTTAGATCATGTCAATCATGGTCGTGTATAGTGAATGAAGAAGAAGTATTAATGTACTGCTATAGATCGTAGGATGATAATAAACAGTAGACCACCAAACAGATTATGAGGATGTACTTTACATAACAGCTACCAGACAGATTTCTACTGACAATTCAGTGGACAATTCATTACTTAGGTCACATAGAGGGAGCGTATTTGGCTTATGATTGTTGCTCTCAGTGAAATAACTGTCTTAATTCTTCTTGAATGGTTTCAAGACGTTCTTTCATCCTCTGAAGGCTGTTGACGAAGCTACTGTCTTAGACGTCAACAGTACGTTTCTATCAAAGAATTTAAATTTAATGGAATTTAAACGATTAATAGTTAATGATCCGACGATTGATAGTATTTGTTTTTTGCAGTAGATATGTGCGGTTATACAATCCCATCAATATTGATTTTTATCATTGAAAACCCGGAAATAGTGGAGAAAGGAAGACATCCTCCTGGCGTTGATGGTTGTAATGTGGGAAACAGATCTGTATCTGGCAGTACGATATTTTTTTGAATTAATGAACCAAGCTGAATACAGTAACGAATAAGAATATTTAAGTAATTAACTGGAGATGTCAGTGGGAAATTCCTACAAAGTAACAGGCGAAAAAACAAAATTCTGATTGATAAGAACAAATATATTTTTGGAATTGTGAAAATCCACAAGAAAAAAAAAAAAAACTAAAAAAGTGTCGACAACCCAAAGGATTCGTCAAGAGATAAATACAACGAAAATTGAGACATGAATAGTGGTGCCTCATTCTGAATTGTGTGAATTGAAGTACCCTAACTGGAGATGTCAGTGGGAAATTCCTACAAAGTAACAGGGGAAAAAACAAAATTCTGATTAATAAGAACAAATATATTTTTGGAATTGTGAAAATCCACAAGAAAAAAAACAAACTGAAAAAGTGTTGACAACCCAAAGGATTCGTCAAGAGATAAATACAAGAAACTTGAGAGATGAATAGTGGTGCCTCATTCTGAATTGTGTGAATTGAAGTCCCCTAGTGTGGTGTTTGTATTATTCATACTATGGACTTAATCACTGGAAATGATTAAATTGCAACTACTATCAGCAAGTAGTAATTTATGAGTATTTGTACTAGAATCAAGAAAGTATAAATTTCAGGTCTGCATAAATACCTTTGACGTTTGCGCAGATCAATCAGTGAGACAGTCGCGTGCGGAGTCGCAGACGGTGCGCCGGCGATTGAATATAACCAGCGGAACGGACAGTCAGACAGACAGAAGACACGGCGGAGATATACAATACGAACTACAATAGCGGAGAGAGAGGCAAGGGCACTGAGCTGTCAAGAAGTGAGCTGGCTGGGGCCCGCACCAAGACTACTGCCGGCGGACTGGCCTGCGTGGAGGGGGCATGCAGATAACTGGGCTACAGTCTATTTAGCTTAGCACCGCTAGTCCAGCCCAGGGCGGCATGTCCACGGGTATTTAAACCTTTTTAATGCAATCAGTCAGTCTGTTCCGGCTGTACAATAATTACTAAAGGAAAATAGAGTACATTTGATTAAGAAAGTAAGCCTATCTGTATGTTTGTATCCAGTACTTTGTACAGACAGACTTCTATTTTGTTCATATTATATACAATACTGGAATACTCACGAATAACTTGAAACTGTGTTTAAGCCTGTTAGCTGAGAGTCAATCACCGTAATTTTCAGTATTCTAGAACCAATTCTAACATATTAACTTCTGGGGTGACATAAAATTAAATAATAAATTCATAGTATTTGTATTACAACCTCAAAGCTACACGTTAGCTAGAATTCATTAGATTGTAAGTTTCCAAGCGAACATTAAAACATGTAGCATCTTAATTATATCTTAATTAGTCGAATTTTTAAGTGGAATGTATCCCAATATTATTAATAACTAATAAAAAAGGAGGTCGTCACTCGTGCAGGGTAGTTCGGTTGGCAGAGTCTCCGATATTAGTGAGATCTAGTACCGATCGCCCAGTACAAGTTTTCTTTCACTAATAATGATTATCAAAGTGAACAAATTATTATTATTAGAGTAATAGCTAAAAAATACCCAAAAATTGTATACATTTTTTAGTAATTGTTCAAACATAAATTTGTTACTACGATCTGTTAGTATTAATAATACATTTTATCAAATTTATAATATCCATTGTTTTTAAGCTTACTGTGCAGTAAACATACTATTTAATTGTAAAAATACTTGTTGTTTAAATCTGTTTTGTTAATTTGTGTAAATATTTATTTGTCATTTTAAGCATTGTAGTTATGTAGCAACATTGGAATGAATTCCGCACATTTTAATACCCAAAATTGATCATGTGCTTGTTATTTTTATATTGTAAATACATTTGTCCTATTTTTTCAATTCCATTCCTCTCCCTGTATCCGAGACAGTACGGTACTTAGGCTTCCATCTCGACAAACGGCTGACCTGGAACCCACACACGAGGTTAAAAAGATAAGAACTAAACAGACGCTTTGGGCAACTGTACAGACTACTTCAAAGGACATCCCATCTCTCAATAGAAAACAAATTACTAATTTGCAAAGTTATACTAAAGCCAATCTGGACATACGGAATAGAGCTATGGGGGACAGCAAAAAAGTCGAACATCAAGCTTATTCAATCCTTCAAAAGTCCTGTGAACAATAGTAAATGCCCCTTATTACGTCAGCAACAAAACCCTTCATAATGATCTGAATATACCCTACATTCTTGAACTCATCCCTTCCAGGTTTATGAAATTCCATAGTAACCTATTCAACCACCCTAATCCCCTAGCACAGTCATTGTACTGCATCACTCATCCGTATAATCCTCCTCGGAGACTGAAACGGCAGTGGCATCGTGACCTGCTATAAACGCGTAACAGTGGGAGTCCTGACAATGGCCAGTTTCTCCAATCATGTCCTGAGCGTCTGTGGATCTCGCGCTCTTTGTCAGCCTCCACTGGCTCGTATCCGGTGACATGGCTGACGGAAGAGCGTGTGGAGACTTCCCAAGACTCCGCTTCCTCTTTCGTATGCGAGGGGGTGACAACCATGTGGATTTGGGAGGCCTCTGGGCTATTTGTAAATACTGTATAAATGAGAAAATTTATCACAATTACTTATTGCCTAATGAGGCAGATTGTAATTTTAGCACAATAAAGAAGTTTCAATTGTTGTTACTTATGTCCTATTAATCCTTTCAGTATTTGAATATTATTCGGTGACATAAAGTAATATTTTTGAGTCCAAAATTGCATATTTTTAAAAGCAATAAAAATTTAATATAACAGATAATATTTCATTGATCCGTTCCAGACTAATACAATTTGTCGTTTACTGTTGACTATCATATCTTTACAACTCTTTTTTCATTAAAAATGAAAAAAATTTAAACAGCTTCATTGCTGAGAATTTAGAATTCTTAAAAGTTACCAAAACGTGCTCAGTTTTTATTTCCATTCTTTCCTCTAATGTATTTGAACCAAAGACAACAAACAGGCAGACATATGAAATACGATTGGCCCGAATCATAAAGAAAGTAGATCCTCTCCCTTCGGGCTAAGCAATAACCTACATCTAGACCTCAAGAATGTCCTAAGCAGTATTTTCAAACCAGTTCCTAAACTGTGTAACTAGAACCATTGATTCGATTTGCACGGTTTAATTTCTGTTGAGTCGCCTCGGTAGATAATGCTTGGCCGTGGCTGGTTTAAGGGTCAGGTAAATTAGCATGATCCACCGTCATTGTTTGGTACTCATCAAGATAATTGTAATACTTGCTATCCGAAGCCAAGATGTTTTCCACTTGATTCTTTGGGTTAAGTATAGAAATATTAATTTTAATTTATCGTATACCGAACGTTTTAAAAATGTTGTTCTTGTCAAAAATGAGACTGTAGTAATTACTTTAAAGTCTCCAATTAGGAATTCCTAGCAACTAGCTCTAAACAGGAAGATGAAATGTAAAATAACTTTAATTTAAACTCGCTCATTAATACAGTATTTACACCAGCCTAAAGTCCACATGGTTGTCACCTCTCTCGCGTGCGAAGGAGGATGTGGAGTCTTGGGAAGTCCCCCACGCTCTTTCGTCAGTCACGTCACTGGATATGTCATAGCGGAGGCTGACTAAGAGCGCGAGATCCACAGATGCTCAGGACATGATTGAGACTCCCACTGTCACGTATTTATAGCAGGTCACGTGGCCTCTGGCGTTTTAGTCTCCGAGGAGGCTGCAAACTCAATTTTAATGACTGTTTGAAATTACAGAACCAACACATGTTACATATTATTAATCCTTACGTCTATATCTTTAATTTGATACAGTACTCATTATGATAAAAAAATACCTGTTTGTTATTTAGAGAAAAGTCGATTAATGACCATGCATTGTGGGGGTTTTAAATGATTTGACAAGGATAAGTCAGCATCCTAGGAAATCTTAGGAGGAGGACCTGCAGGATTTAGAGTAACGGTTCTATATGCGAGAATCTCTCAGGATCGTGAGAGCAAACGTTAATAAACAGTTCATAAGTCATTCTCTCAAGATCCTGAGAGCGCGACAAACAACACACAGGACAAATAGAATAGTAGTTTGTTATAATTTGTCGTTGCACCACTCATCCCTATAATCATCCTCGGAGACTGAAACGGCAGTGGCCCGTGACCTGCTATTGGCTATTTTTTCCAATCATGTCCTGAGCGTATGTGGCTCTCGCGCTCTTGGTCAGCCTCCGCTGGTGCTTATCCAGTGACGCGGCTGACGGAGGAGCGTGGGAGCTTCCCAAGACTCCGCTTCCTCTCTCGCATGCGATTTATCTCAATTACTTATTGCCCAATAAGGCAGATTGCAATTTTATCATAATGAAACTGTTTAATAATAAATAAGTAAATACAGTCTGAAGCGATGTTACTGCTCTTTGGATGAACCGTTTGATACAATCTTGTTATCGCAATAAGTTAGCTGAACCACGCCAACAGTTGATCTCCTCCCATTGACACTCGATACAGACAGGATCAAGGAGACCGTTTTCACGGAACAAAACACAGCACGTAGCCTAGCACAATCGCTGTTTGGCTCCAGATATGTTTCCTGCTAAATGCCGGCGAGAGGGACCCTAGTGCTCTAGATAGACACCCAGATGATGTAGTCACGTAGGCAAACAGCTGCGGCGGGCAGGCATTGCTTTCAATCGTCCCACTTTAGGGTGTCCCCGCTCCGGTCTAACGGTCTGTCCGCCGCTCTTGTCGGGCCTTAACCTTCTCTTAGCCGGCTTAGGGAGAGTGTTATTACAAATTATTATTTTATTGCAGTATGAAGATATATATGTTGAAAATTCACAAACTTTTGAAAAGGCACAATCACAAAACCATTTGCAACTATCCAAGGGTTTACATTATTTTGATTTTGCTTCACCACAGATATAAAGTAAATAAGTTAATGAACTGCTCCTGGACTATTAGAATCGATTCATTTTATTTTTTTTATAGGCCCTTTAAATTTACAGATAATTATATACAATTATAGATCCTCAACCGAATCTATTTACACATTATTTTTGTATTTCCTGTAGCATCGCTACATTATATACAGGTTTTGTTATTTCATAAAAATTATATAATGAATAAACAAGTATAATGATATACATTATACGTGACTGGACTAAACTGACTAATAAAGGTGATAGGGCTCGCCTTTTTGATCAAACTTAAATGCGGGAGGGGTGTTGGGGTCATAGTGTTAAACACTGGGTTTGTCAGGTGCTGCAAAGAGTCAAAAAACTTGATGTGTCTCCAGCGGACGAACTCATCCACCGACGGCACACCAATCAACGGGTGCAAGTCAGCGTTCTTTAACCTCTCAAGAGAGGTATGTCGGACCACTTTTCGCATGATCCTATTCTGGAAATGTTGGAGACATTTGGCTGTATTGTCAGTCAAGTGGATAAATAGCGGGGCACCATACAGCAGAGCTGGCAGGAAGACACATTTATAGGTCATCAGTTTTAGACGCAGCCACAGGTTAGGTGAAGTTAGCAAGTGTGAAAGCCGGTAAGTCCTGTGACGTACTTTTTCTACTTTGTTACTAAAATGATTAGAGAAATGGAGATGCCTATCCATTTTTATACCCAGATTACATTAAGTACATTAAGATAGCCGGAGAGTTCTCTTGCCCTCCTATACTGCTTGATTTTGACAAGGCTTTTTTCCCCTTTTGGAGGGAGAAAATTACGCAGTTAGTCTTCCCAGAGAAACGAATCGTAGCACCAAAAATATACTAAATACAGTGAATTTTAAAACAGATGCCATGAATATAGGACTGCAATATTTGTATTTCGTGACTAGGTAGTGAGTGAATGAAAATTGTAAATTGGTATGAACAAGATCATATAGCACAATTACTTATACCCCAATAACAGGCAGATTGTAATTGTATCATAATAAAGTTGTTGTTATTATATGTACATATTAACTCAAAATGGTCGTGTGAGCAATTAAGGGTATTGATTTAAAATATGTTATTAGTTTATATAAACTATTATTACGAAAAGTTATTGAAATTGTCATCATGTTAGCAACTTTGGCTCAACGTTTTATGAGCATGCTATTTTGCACGGTAGCTCCATCTGACAGGTTATTAATGCTATAAATAAAATAAAACAAGCAATTAAAGAGCATGAAGGGTCATCAATAAATTTAAAAAAGTAATAAAAAATAACATTTTCGTTTGAGCATTTAAAAAAAATAAAATTTGACATGCAGATGTATGTAGAACGTTAGCTCGTTAGAATATTTTTGATATAATTTATGAATTTAAAGGAAAAAATGGAAAGTATTCACAAAATAAATTGATTACAATAGTCTCACGCATCATTTTTAAGGCGTTAAAAAAATTATATTTTGTGTTGTCTCTCAATATATTTTTGCGTTTAACAGCCTCTATTGTGCCCTCAACCATTGGGAAACGTCAGAATAAAAATAACCTTTAAGATCTCCTTGCTATGGGCTGAGAAACCTTGAAGGTTACCGAAAGGAATTTTTTCCTGTTAAATTTTGCAGCCTGAGTAGCATATCAAATTAAATATCTTGATCGTACCCTCCTTAATATTTATTTTGTTTATTTGACGTTCAAACTAAAGGTCGCCTTGATAAGTCACCGATGACCCCCAGACAACCTTGCACAGTCCTTCCTATCATCTCCTTCCACTAAAGCTCTTCCTGCTTAGTGTCCTCTTCAACTTCACAGATCTACTTTTTCAAAATTCTTCAAATCGCATGAACAGTATTAATCAATTACTAATACGATTTGTAGGAACTGACATTACCAGAGCAGGTGAACGTACTGAAATATTAGTGAAACAACGCATTTTTGTATTTTGTTTCTGTCGGTTCTTTGTATAACCTCATAACTATTATTGCATAGAATATAGAATAGTTATAATAACAATTCTATGCGCTTTTTAATTTTTTTTTCTTCGCATACAAAAAATGTGTATTCAGCCCCATTGCTCTACTGTATGTACCTAGCAAAAGTTTGCTACATTCGGCGGAATGAGGGTTTTTATTTATTATAATTTATTCTGGACACTTATTCGCATCCGATACGCAAATTTATCTGGCATAAAACTGTATCTGAATATACAAAAGGTGAGGCAGTATGTAAAGGATGTATCTTTTCTAAGGATACATATATCCTTATATTCATCTGATTTACCCTCAACACCTCGCTGTTACATCCGAGTTAAATAATTAGACCGGTGACGTGTCTGACAGAGGAACGTGGGGGCTTCCCAAGACTCCGCTTTCTTTTTCACATGCGAGGGAGGTGACAACCATGTGGATTTGGGAGGCCCCTGGGTTGTTTGTAAATACTGTATGAATGAGTGAGTGAATGAAAATTGTAAATATGGTATGAATGAGAACATTTATCACAATTACTTATTGCCCAATGAGGCAGATTATAACTTTATCATAATAAAGCTGTTTAATAATAAAATATAATTTTTTTATGATATATTTTATTAAGATTTTTAAAAATATCTTAATGAAATGTGATGAATTAACGTGAATAAAATTATGAGGAAATTACAGAGCTCATAGCTAACAATAAAACTATTTCTTACTTAATAGAACGAAGTCTTCTGCTTACTTAAGCGGATTGGTGGCTTTTTCTTTAAATATACGGATACTTCCTCGTGTATCGCGTGTATATACAACTGTATCCGAATACACAAAACTGTAAGGCAATATATGAATAATATATTTTTTCTAAGGATACAAATATCCGTTTATATATTTACCCTGACTTACCTCCAAACGCCTCACTGTTACGCTCTACTTGAATAAATTATATTACTTGAGTTATGGGGACGCCAACTAACTATTTAACTAGTGACCCATTTGATTCCTCTATCAAATCCTGAACGTATTGCATTCGCGTAAAGTTGTACAAAATTATACATGCTCAATAACACTCAATTCATGTTTTATTGTCCCAATCGGAAAGCCTAAATAACTTACCTTAATAAATTAACGTGGTGATAAAAATGAAAGGGATTCATTTATATAAAATAGAAATTATATTCAATGTATTTTATTACTAATGCTTTACTGTTTTGTAATGTTTTAATGAGAAAATGATTAAATTTAGTACGAAAAAATGAATAGATTTCATAGATCTTACTTGCTAACAATAAACTTTATTCTTACTACGGTACAGCGATATCTTCTCAAGCTGAGGATGCTGGTGCAAGAACTCAATCAGAAGCTCTAGAGTTGGCCCAGAGAAGCGTAAACCGCCCTTCAGACTTTCCTCCCAGCAAATGGAATACGCTCATGATTTGATAAAGAAATCAAGCCGGTCAGTAGTTGATATAGTCAGATGGCATTCCTACAATTGAAATATTCTAATCATTCAACTAGAGCGTAGCACCTCGGGTAAGTGGTAAGGGGTGAGTCGGGTAAATCATGTATGTATCCGTAGACAAGATCATGCCTTGCATAATTATGTATTCGAATTACAGTTGTACGTCAGATAGATTAGTTCACCGATACACAGAGGTATCCAGCTAAAACTAAATAAAAAATCTCACATTCGCCGAACGTGGCACAGCCTTTTCACACCTTCTTGTAAATGGAATACGCACACTAATCTCGGGCCACCCTAGTTGCTGGGTCCCATATCCCTTGCGGTACTTAATTTCATGTCACAGGAAAAAAAAGAAGGGTTATAAGCTGTCAAGTCATCCAGCCCTTAAACGACATTTTTTTTTTTTTTTTCCCCAAGCCCTTTAAAAATTACAATAACTATTTACCATTATAGATTCTCAGTCAAACATGTGAATTTTACATTTACAAACATTTATTTCATTTATATGGCAGGGGTTCAACATATAACAAGTCACATTAAACTTATGGTAAACTTTAAACAGTAACATTACCTCAAACGGCTATAATTTAGACTGCCCTAATTAAAATCATCTACTTTGACTTCCCACTCGAACTGGGTTAGATTTTAATTTCATTCAAAGCACCAAAGCATAGGAGTGCCACAAAGCTTCGTCATTTCTCCTATTCTCTACTACTTTTACATTTCTTCTGCCTTTCATCCAATACCTCATATTCCGATTCTGGCATACATGCATGAGTTCACTCTTTAAATTAATTCACGCACTAACTCACCCAATATATACAAGATTATACATGCTCAAAAACACTCAATTCGTGTTTTATTGTCCCAATCGGAAAGACTAAATAACTTACCTTAATAAATTAACGTGGTGATAAAAATGAAAGGGATTCATTTATATAAAATAGAAATTATATTCAATGTATTTTATTACTAATGTTTAATATTGGTTTACTGTAATATGATTACAAGGTATATTTTAGTAATATGTTTTATAAATTATATAATTTATAATACATTATATAAATATTTTATTAGTTGTTAAACACATTGGTCAATCCATAAACTCATCAATCATTGATATTACGTTTATTCAACGAAGCAATATTTATGAATAGCAGTTTCTAGCAGCGCTTGCTTACGTCTTGCAGATCACACAATGTTTTCATCCTTATTCATTCAGCTTACTTTAATTGTGTACAATTCCAAGTAATTCCAACTCCCGTAAGAGAATAATACACTTCTTTGTTCTTTGTGATAGCATAAATTAAAATACAGATGGCTTTGAAACTGAAGGGCTCATAATTTAATAGTAAGGACACATATTTTTTTTCAGTTATTTAAGAATGGATTGTTATATATATATATATATATATATATATATATAATATATGTATATATATATGGACCTTGCGTAATCATAAATTTTAATTGATTTGTATACGAGGAGTCACCTCATTAAGATGACGTATTCCTTAAAGACAATTGCCATTCGTTTAAAATAATGTCAGTGTCATATTGAATTACCATATATCGAGATATCTCGTTTAAGCCACTACATAAAATAATCAATTTTCTTTTAAAAATGTTTGTCTTGAAATTAGTGTTTAACTTCATAGAGTTTATTTTCAAGTAAATAATTCAGCTTTAATGTTAAATTGTTTCGTAGGAATTAAAATGTTAAATATGTTTTATTATGGTAGCTATTTTATCGAGATATCGGCAAGTACAAATATGAATTCTCATCGATCCAAATTTGATGGGTTTTTTTTTTATGGTTATTAGATAATTATCGATTCTATTGTACCCATCAACAAAAAAGTAACATGGCTAAAACACGAAAGAATAAATAAATAAACTTTGACTCAACGATTGTTTTTTTGGCATGCTATTTTGCACGGTAGTTCCATCTGATAGGTTATTCATGCTATAAATAAAATAAAACAAGCAATTAAAGATGATGAAGGGTCACCAATAAATTAAAAAAGGAATAAAAAATTAACATTTTCGTTTGAGCATTTAATTCATATTTGTAGAATCGATCAAAATTTGATGGTTTTTTTTTATGGTTATTAGATGATTATCGATTCTATTGTACCCATCAACAAAAAAGCAGCATAGCTAATACACGAAAGAATAAACAAAACAGTAAACAAAGATGTAAGCTAAATTAAAATTAAAAAAAGCAATGTAAATTAACCAAAAGAAGGGAACACATACAGGGAGTGGGAGACTCCGGAATAATTATGTTGCGCAATTCAAAATCCCGTTCCCACGACGCGTGGTCTTTGGGCATCTGGTCACTTAAGCGTAAGCTCAGTCTTTAGTTTCACTCGCTTTGGATTTCAAGTCTGGTTTGGGATGGCAGTCGAAGTTTGAACCGTGTATGATATTGGCTTCAAGAACGTAGAAAGCAAGAACCCTTTGCCTCTCCTAGGTAAATAACATATTCAGACCACATACATAAATACTGCAATCATATTTTTAAGAAAAAATTAAATTTATCTATAAAAGTATTGGTTGGTGCGAATGAAATGTCGGATTCCTAAATGAATATATTAAACTGCATATCTTTTTCCAAAAGCTGTTTATTTAATCGAAATATGCTCCATTTACTTCAATACACTTTTCCCAACGAGATTTTAATGCAAAGATGCCTGTCTTGAAGAAATTCTGATCTTTAGAATCAATGAACTCTGATATGGCATTTTTCAGACTGTCTTCATTTTCGTACAGTTTAGCCCGTAAAAACAGTTCTAAATGTTGAAATAAATGAAATTCGGTTGGCGACAGATCCGGTGAATAAGGTGGGTGCTGCAAAACTTAATATTTTAATTCATTTAATTTCGCAATTGTTTTGTACGATGTATGCGGCCGAGCGTTAAATCGATTAAGTCGGGTTGGCAATGATAAGCATACGTTCAAGCGATCCAGCTTATTTCGCTCGGTTAGTTCGTGCGGTATCCACTTATCCATTTTTTTCACCTGGTGCAAGGAGTCAGGCAAAACAATACGTGACTCAAAACTCTCTCTAAGGACCACTTCAACTGCTGGACCCCCATTTATTTTATGGCACTATATTTTACCTGAAGTAAAATAAGGGTTGTAAACTGTCAAATCCTCCAGCCCTTAAACAACACTCCACAACACAAGGAGCACCCTTGCCTTTTGTCGGGGAAATCGGCCCAAGCCCTAATAAAAGAGGTCTATCTATAAGGAGGCTTCCAGTCGTTTATGATAGTCTTTATAATTTTACGCTACACTCCCCATGTCGGGGGTTACACCTAGTTAAGAGCCTTGACTTTTATTAACCAAATCATCACATGTGCGTGCTCTCAGAGCTAGTTAGATTTCAGTGTTTCATTTAGAGTAGTTTTCGGACACAAGAAGCTATCTAATCTTCCTTTAATATCCATATCTTTACTTCCTAATTATCCATCTATCTAATGGTTGAGATATTGAGCTATGCGAGATAACTTTAAATCGTCTAAATTGGTTACTTTGGCATCGTTTAATTTTCTATGGGAAAGTTACTCCTCAACCAAGGCGCATACAAAACATATGGAGCTCGTAAAATTAATAATTAATATTTCCAATTTTTTATATTCTATAGAATCATTAATAGTTACCCATATTCATTATATCACATCTATAGTTTATTGTTACTATTCAATATCCAGATAAACTTCCAATGACAAACACGAAATTTCTTCGTGACGAAGAATTGGGGGGTGTTAAATATATTTTTGGCAATTTGGTATGTTAAATGGGTTTGTTGTTTTTTTATCTTAGAAAATGCCTTTTGGTGAGCATATAAAATCAAGCTCAGGCTGATACGATTTATACGGAATTGGCATTCCATTACATTTTTTTTGTCAACGTAAAGACTATTCATATTAAATTCATATAGTATAATATTCATGATTTCATATGCATAAGCATAAGGTTTTCGTCCGTGAGTGAGGTCGGTGAGTGATTATAGGCATAGGCGATCACTTCATTTCATCATATCATCCATAGTGCGTTAATAAATTATGGAAAATGATATTGACGTTCATACGTGGCAAGATGTAATTTCATACGGTTTGTGCTAGTGAAATGGATATTGTATATTCGCTAAACCTTCAAGGACTGCCTACTGCAGAGTGTAACACGTTCAGTTGTGGTTAAGCAAAGTAGGAATCAACAGATAAAACGTATGTGTACGTGAGTAAGCACAATTTGTTATTTGCTTTATATAACATTTTATCCTGTACGTTTAAGTCCGCACTCTTTATGAATTGGTACCTGACCATCTCATATATAGCCCTCGTGCAATCATACAGTCTGTATTTGTTGAAACGTCGTCCATTAATATGTTTGATGTAAAAACATACAGTTAAATATAAATTTCGGGACAACTATAAACTAACATTTTAATAAGGAGAAATTCACTTTCAATAATAAGTCAATGTCCACCTTTACAAGAAAGTTGCCTTTTATTTGAAACAAAGTGTTATAAATTAGAAGAGGGTAGCTCTTGTTAGGTAAACCTACTCTTCCTGCCATAAATCGTAATAGATTAAGAAAAACACCTAACAAATGTTATATTTAATCAGGACCTTGAATAAGCTTTTTCTGACATCTGAAATTTCACCTTCGAAGGGAATATTGGTGACATAAAAAGGTGCATTTAGTGATGAACTTTAGATTTGAAGGATTAGATTTGAGGTTTTTGCTGTCAACCATAGTAAGTCCATAATCTATAGTATATACACCACTATTATACTATAGCTACAGTATATATACTACTATTATACTATATCTACTATAGCTATAGCATATATTCTACTATATCTACTGTAGATATAGCATATATACTACTCTTATACTATATATACTAAAACTATATTATACATACTACCATTGTATTATATCTACTGTAGATATATCATATATATACTACTATTATACTATATCTACTAAAACTATAGTATAAAGACTACCATTATATCATATCTACTGTAGATATAGCATATATACTACTATATCTATAGTATATACACTACTATTATACTATATCTACTATAGTTATAGTATATAGACTACTGTTATAATATATCTATACTACTATTATACTATATCTACTGTAGATATAGCATATATACTACAATTATATATTGCTATGTATAATATATAGATATTGCTAGAGTATATATATTAGTTTTTGTCCAGGTGTTATCCGAGGTATCTGATATATGGGGAAGACTTAATTTCAAACTTCTTTTTGCAATGAGACATTTTTTCTTCACAGCATTTCATCACAACACCTCTTCATTGTATAATCAACACTACTTACCTTGTTTACGAACCTTCCGGAAATTCTCAAGTTCTAAAAATGTATTAAAACTTTACTAAGGGAAACGGGAAAAAATAAATAATAAAAATAATACAGTAATGATGTATTTGTTGACTGCCTACATGTTATTGTCATTCACAACTCTGGCCCCTGGATTTGGGGCCCCTAAGGAGAAAATAAAACTCATTCATTCTCCCACACACTCTCACAATATCTACATGTTTCGGTAAACGCCAGAGTAACAAAAATTATACATAAAACATAAACGTATACAAAAAACATACAAGAGTTCATAAACAAGTATTATGACATAATATATATTTTATAATGACCAAATTTTAACCACATATTTCTAAGTCGAAAAAGTTAAACATAAAAATACAATAAAATAAAAATAAATATAAATAAATATCAGTTAATTAAACAAATAATCTAGCGATACCATTGATATGTTTTTATTGACAATACCCTTGATTGTTGTTGAATTTTGTTTGCCTTTCACTCATTTCATATCTATACAGAATAACAAAAAAAATACAGTGAATAGGTTATAGACATATATAAATAGGTACATACATATACAGTTATATTATATACACAATAAATACATTTATTTAAAGGTACGTGTACGATATATATCCTGGAAGACTAAGTTACTAACATTAACATTTATCATAGATTTAACGATGTTAATCATTAAAAAATAAGCTTTCTGATAACAACTATAGTTACAATTGCCATAGGTCCAAGTAACATGGAAAAAATCTTACAAAATATTTTTTTTTATGTTACCAAATAACATATTTACAAAATTTCTCATAATGAAACAATTTACATTATATATTTACTGTTCCATGTAAAGATTGTAATAAATGCTTAAAAATCTATTAGAGTAATAATTATGCGGTCGATTCAATACCAAAAGGTCTGTTAGTCGGGAACCTGCGTGCTCATATGTTTTTTGAGGAAAAATTTCATGTGTGCTTGCTATCAGGTAGTAATGTTACATTAAGAGCTATAAGCGTTTTTTTTACACTAGCGTAAATACGCTACCAAATGAGGCATATTACTAATTGAATTAAGACAAAATACTATAATTTCAACACAACAGAGGAGATATGGAATGGGGCTACGTTAATAGATGTGATATTACGCTCTAATAGTAACCTACATCATGGAAGCGTCTTCACGCTTAAAGTAAGCGTACTGGAACTTTAATCTATTGCAAAACCCCAAAAACATGAACTTTCACCAATTTTTTTTTAGAATAATTTAATAGTTAACAATTTGATTTTAGACAACTGTTTACTTTATAACTTTACTTAATCATGACACTTTATACTTCATTTATGGCACATTACTAAAAACTTGAAAACTTGCAAAAAAAAGCGTATTGCCGACTGATAAACCTATAATAATGCAATCCCTCGATTTTCTTAATACAGCTTCGCTGTTCATATGGAACCTATAAGTACTGAATTTTCCCAGCATTTTTCATATTTTTTTTTTTAATTTTTATTTTTATTTAACCTAGTAGTTCTTAGTTAGTTTAGATGTATGTAGAAGTATTTGTTGGGACATTGGTATAGGATGATGAAAAAAGTCAGATTTCTATCAAATTTGTGTGGAACGACATTCGATAACCAAACATGACTTTGTCAGATGAAAAACTTTTACGTGTTAAGCAGTCATCTGACTTCCATCCTCACTGAACTGGGCCTAATTGCGTATTTTTTTGACGCTATGTAATTGGGGAAAGTGTGACTTACATATGTGTCAAGAAAGTAAAAAAAAATTAAAACCAGATGTCAAGAATACAAGAAAGATGGTTAATTGATTAAAACAACATCATAGCAGCGTCTTCACGCTTAAAGTAGGCGTGCTGGAGCTTCAGTCTAAAAATATGAATTCTCATCAATTTTTTAAGAGTAATTTAGTTAGAATACTTAACAAACATTTTAGGATTTGATTTTAGACAACTGTTGAAGTACATAATATTTGATTTGAGGCCAACCACTAATGTATAGAAATTTTAAATGCTCACTGCTTTTATTGAGATGTGATTTACTTCTGTACCACATCTGCATCTGTTAATACTTCTGTGGACAGACAAAAGTTGTCTTAATCAATTTTCAAGGTCCAACCCACATAGGGAAAATCACCAAAGAAAATAGTTCATATTTCTTGCAAGACAGCAAAACTATCTACATACTGAAGATCCAAATGTGTTGGAACTTCTACTTTGTTAAAGAATTACATGTTACCCCAACAACTTAGTTTTTTTTTTTGTTTTTTCCCCCCCTTAGCTCTAAAATTTTTTTGAAGATAATGTACAAGGGAAAAATAAAGGAATTTATTTGGGGTGAGCGGATCATTTTACTAGTACCTTTTGAAGGTGGAGTGAGGGAATTAAGGAGTGTGGGAAGCCTCGGTAGAGGTGGAAATGTTGCGGTGCAGTGGTGAGAGTCCACTGATGGCTGAACAACTTAGAAAACATTGAAATGTAATAAATGCTGCCGGTTTGAAGTCTCTCAATGAGCTGAAAGATTTTAAATGCTCTCCAATACTAACTGATCCATATCCACTCTAACTAACTCACAGGCGGAAAAACAAGGAAGGGAGTTGATATTTAACTTGCATTAATTGGACGATAAATTTCATCCAAAGCCAATATCCCAAGAAACACGTCCATTAATATTTTTTTTTTTCAAGTTTTTCTTACATATTTATCTCATCAGACCGATCAAACACTTAATACATAACATCTCCTTACTCAAAAATACCTTAATCACTACAACATGGAAGACTTCGTGATTGTTGTTTTCAACGTGGAAGACTGTATACTTAACGATTACTTTCAATAAACGAACTTACAATTATACTTACATAGAAAAAACATATCACATATAAAAACCTGGAGGTTGTTTTAAACATGCCTGACCAGGACTAACAGAATTTATTGCAGTATATACACAATGCCCTGGACTTAAATAATAGCCAAAGACAATAAGAATGGAAACGATACGAGAAAAAGCTAAACCGACTAAGTCTGTACCAGAGTGGGTACAGTTTCATTTTAGAATCGTCCTTTTCAGTCTGAATTAAGAGTTTGAAAATTTTTAGTGTTTACAGATTTATTTTCATAGGGCGCAAATATATATTTATCGTGATTTGAATGAAGGAATTTACTGTTTCATCTTTGTTTTGTGGTACTTTTTCTCGTTGCCCTTGTTTGTGTTTAATTTAAAATATATATATGTCGGATTTTCCTCCTCCATCTAAGGCAGTAGGAAGTCTTCTTGTAGAACGTAGACGGATGTCAAATGCCTCGAAGTGTCCATTTGAAGAAGGCCCCTCAGTTGCCAGTTGAGAGGGTGAACTCTGGCCGCCATCTTTGCCGCCATGTTAGGGGCGGGTCCAACCCTTATTGATCCCTCTTATGTATCCTAGATACATCCCCTAGCACAACATAATTTTCATTATTGTTTGCAGAGTAGTTCAAAATATTTAATATAATGATGCTAATAATAAACATAATTTTTTGACCTCAAGTATCATGCAATGTATCTGTTGTCTGATTCATTTTTTGGTCGTAACTCTGAGGGTGGAAATTTATTACTGAAAGCACACTCGGATATAAAAAAATATATAATTTCGTATGTGCAGGGAAAATCTTTCTTATTGTATTATCATGCTATAACGATTTTGATCAAACTATTGCCTGGACTAGAAACAGTACAAACCGCCAAGAACGGGTGCGGCCCGTTAACTCAGCTTTGGCTGCTCAACGCCAAATGACAGACAACCTTTAATTTTCCTATTTGTAATTTTCATTAAATGTTCTCTATTCTGAGCCAAGGTCATATATATGTTTACAGCACGATAGTTACCTTGGCTGCTTACCTGAATTAAAGCTGATTTTACTCTTTTGTTTATCTGTTATTGGCTTATTTTCAATATTTATTTTACTACAAAGATAGTATATAATTTTTATGAGGCGTTTAATTCCAAAATAGGTTATGTCTATTTTTTAAAAAAACAACTTTTTTTTTTTTAATTTTCACAAGTGTCAGAAATATCACAAAAAGTTTTCTTTGAAGTCATTTCCAATCTTGAAATACGGAATAGAGCTATGGGGGACAGCAAAAAAGTCGAACATCAAATGTATACAACCCTTTCAATCAAAAGTCCTGAGAACTATAGTAAATGCCTCTTATTACGTCAGGAACAAAACCCTTCACAACGATCTTAACATACCCAACATTCTTGAACTCATCCCTTCAAGATCATGAAATTCCATAGTAACCTATCCAACCATCCTAATCCCCTAGCACAGTCATTGCACTGCACCACTCATCCCTATAATCCTCCTTGGAGACTAAAACGGCAGTGGCCTCGTGATCCGCTAAAAATGCGCGACAGTGGGAGTCCTGGGAATGCTCAGTTTCTCCAATCCTGAGCGTATGTGGCTCTCGCGCTCTTCGTCAGCCCCTACTAGCTCATATCCGGTGACGCGGCTGACAGAGGAGCGTGGGGGACTTCCCAAGACTCCGCTTCCTCTTTCGTATGCGAGGGAGGTGACAACCATGTGGATTTGGGAGGTCTCTGGGCTGTTTGTAAATATTGTATGAATGAGAATATTTATCACTATTGCTTATTGCCCAATAAGGCAGATTGTAATTTTATCATAATAAAGAAGTTTTGAAGTCGTTAACAAGCAACATATCAGAATAATAATGTAGTTTTATTTGTATATTGATTTTTAAAAATGGATATGGGATTGAACGCCGAAAGATTATTTTATTCGAAAACGGTTACAACTTACGTGATAGATTTAAACCAATGCAACTTCCCAGTAAAGACCATTACAGACCCCGACCAACATCGTTCCAATAAAATTTTTTTTTTAAATATTAGTACTCAATTTAAAAATTATTATTCAAGTTCATTCTCATCTAGTGTCAACAATTTGAAGCGAATTTCAGGGAAATATTTAATGCCAAGACTAATAAGTAGCAATAAAATCATATCTTATTAAAATATTTAATTTTTTTCCACACCAGCACTCTCAACCGCTGGAACTGTTTAAGTGTAATCAATACTTTTTTCTTCAATATTTTATCTGTTTTTTTTGGTCGGTGATCTTTTGAAATCTGTATCGGGTGAGATAGGCTTAGTTTCTCAAGTACTTTAGGTACATACTAGAGCCTTGGAGCTATTGGGTTTATCTATTCCTTTGAAATCTTGCTGGGATGCATTATCTAAATAGGGGATGAATTAAATTCATAAAAAATATAAACAATAATAACGACGAATTTAGGGGCTGTTTGATTGGAGGGAGGTCGGATTATGTTGTGATTTTCAGTGAAGTCTTCTACTGATATTCGGGTAGCTGCTTAAAAACAGCGGGGTGGTGTCCCTCTTGGAACGTCACATCTAATTTTAATTTTATCCGGTGACGTGGCTGACGGAGGAGCGTGGGGGACTCCGCTTCCTCTTTCACATGCGAGGGAGGTGACAACCATGCGGATTTGGGAGGTCTCTGGGTCGTTTGTAAATACTGTATGAATGAGCGAGCGAATGAAAATGGTAAATATGGTACAAATGAGAACATTTATCACAATTACTTATTGCCTAATAAGGCAATTGTAATTTTATCACAGTAAAGAATTTTAGTTTATAAATGCTATTAGTATCTTTTGATAATTACGGTGTTGCACCATTAATTGCTCGAGCCCAATCAAATTTTAAATAAAATTTTGTGGAGAGGCAAAATTGTCAATTTCACAAACAGTGGTTAACATATAGCTCAAACTCTCAGCTTGTGGTATACTACGCAGAACATGGTCAAGTTAGTTTTCAGAAGACTTAGCTGAACGTAATACCACTGTTGTATTAATTATCCGTCATCGCCTGATAATTTTTAATTCACTTCCAGCTTCCAACTCCGCTCATCTCTGTACTGAGCGTCTCCCAAGCTCTGGTATCCAAGAGCAGTTCAGAGTCGTGAACCATCTCTATTTCTCTGGGCGTATACAGGTTTCTGCCTTAGCAACATGACAATTTAATAATCATTATTCTTATTAGCTGCACCACATCTAGCTCTTTGTCTCTGCTTAAGGTCGTGACGTAGTCTCCTGAGGATATTTATCCATGTCGGGTTCAGATATGTGAGTCCCCAAGGTGAGGTGGAGACGCCCGCCGCGGGCTAGGGTCGCTACAACCTCTAGCCACCGTCCGGCGAGCGCCCAGAAAGAGATAGAGCGGGTGGACCTGTGTTTTTTTAGCCTGGCTACTGGCCTAATCGGCGGGCAGCCTAATTAGTTTTGATCTGACTCCATAAGATCTTAGAAGGTGTGCCCCGACAAAGCACAATGTTCAGGAGAAGAGGAACAGGGTAGGTTTATTGGTAGTTTATGTGGTCTTGGAATGACCACGAATTCACACTTGGTGTCTAAGGGTAGGAGAAAACCATCCGGATTCCAAAGGCGAGTGTGAACCGGAGAGAAGCAGACTGGATTGCCGTGGAAGATGCTACTAGGTTACGTTTGTAGGGGCACGGCAACCGTCGTTCGCGAGGGAGAGGTCTCTCCCAAGGAGGTGCTAGTTTTAGCGAGACGAAGGCAGGGATTCCCACTAGGAAGGTGTGGGGTCTGACAACGCCGGACTAAAACGTAGTGAGGTTAGGAGAGAGAGATGCAGAGGTAGTTGAATGAGAAGACCATGGTTTCAGTAGAGCAGCAAGCACCAGTGCAGAGAGAGAGAGAGAGAAGGTGCCGGTTTGGTAAGTTCTGTTTTTTGCTGTTAGACCCGAGGTTTATATACGCAGGCCAGCCGTGGTGGGGATGGCTCCTCACTTGCGGCTGTTTCCCCCACCAGCTTCTCTCTCCTCACCGCCTGAAGTCATAAGCTGCATTTGTACAAATATGGAAACAGATATTTTCTGGGCCGAGATGAGGATAACTTTTAATTATTCGTAATTAAGAGGTGGCCACAACAGCCCACAATTGGACTTTTACTTCGTTACTGGTCAAGTCTCCAATGCATACGCGAGGATAGGACGAATGAGGGTCTGTGATACTATCAGGTAATGTTCCGTCTAAATCTCCGGCCATCCAACCTTTGAAATATTTCATTTTCCATATCCATCGGTTTAAGGAGGACGTTTGCAGGCCATCAAGTAATCGTTCTGTCCTATATCCTTCCAAGAAGGACTTCTTCCGGACTTTTTTCTCCCAAGCCTTGCTAACTTTTTCACTTGCTAACTTTTGTTTCATTAGAATTTAAAATATGGAAACTATCAGAAAACAAATAAATAAAATAAAAGGAAGAAAAAAATAACTAATGCATATGAAAATTCGAGGATGAAGTTTTTTAATTCAATTAGGTTAATTAACAAAAGTGGATAACACTGGTAGGATCAAATTATTTTTTAATTAAATGGACTAGGAGAAGATTTATGTATTAATTTTAAGAAATAATTTATGAGCTTGTAATTAAAATAATATAAACAATAATTAATGGACTAGGATAAAATGATTTGAACTGAGATCACATCGAGTACAATCCATTCATTTCTATTGTATTATAACTAAACATCACAACACCACGTGAGGGTTTGGTAGAGTCAGGCTGTGA
This sequence comes from Acanthosoma haemorrhoidale, assembly GCA_930367205.1. Classification (NCBI taxonomy): domain Eukaryota; kingdom Metazoa; phylum Arthropoda; class Insecta; order Hemiptera; family Acanthosomatidae; genus Acanthosoma; species Acanthosoma haemorrhoidale. The sequence goes on along the minus strand of OV884011.1, from coordinate 14,366,827 downwards.
ATACGACACAGTGGAGGAGAGTTGGTGTTCACCCAGAGTAGTCAGTAAGCCTGGATTTGTTCTTTTTTAAAAAAGAAGTTTTGTTCTGTTTGCGAGTGTCTTCTTATGGAGTGTAACAACAACAAATACCTGAACAAGGGATCATCGCTGGAAGAATATAACATATTTCGAAGTAGTGAAGGGTGGGGAGGATTCAGAATATTAAAAAGAGAAGGACTCCGCAGAACGAGAAGACATCGCAACAATTCACCAAAGTACTTAGTTTGTTTTTTAAAACTTTTTAATGGTTAAAGGTAATGGCTAAATTAATTAACCGTAGCCTAGTCCTAAATTCACTATATTTAAAATAAATAAAAACAATAATTTTTTTTTCTTCCTAGCCCCTTTAAATTCCAGATAATTATATACAATTGTAGATCCTCAGGCGAATTTAAAAAAACAATAATAACTATTTTTTTTCCCTTCATAGCCCCTTTAAATTCACAGACAATTATATACAATTATAGATCCTCAGGTTAATCTATTATAATAATAACTATTTTTTTCCTTCATAGCCCCTTTAAGTTCACAGATAATTATATACAATTATATGATAGATCCTCAGGTTAATCTATCATAATGATAACTATTTTTTTTCCTTCATAGCCCCATTAAATTCACAGATAATTATATACAATTATAGATCCTCAGGTTAATTTATTATAATAATAACTATTTTTTTCCCCTTTCATTGTTGTTTAAATTAATCAATAAAGGTTACTGTTTGTGTTGAATTGTCCCTTTTTGATTTATTGTTTATGTATATATATATATATTTTTTTTTATCTAGGTAATGAGGAAGCAAAATTAATAAACATGGTTTAGCATATTTTTTTGGACTTGTAAGACGTAACAATTTCGGCTTCGCATTCATCTGTAAGTTAATTCAGTTTTTTATTTCTTAGGTAAAATGTGAATTCGTAGTTGCCGTATACTCACTCACAACCACCTATTATGTTTTTTTTGGGCACAAGTGGTTGATTTGCTATTCATAATTTATTATTTATTCATCCCTGCGTTCCTCTCAAATCGCGAATCCTATAATTTTCGGGTTTTTATTATTTTCAACGGAACGGGTACAAATTATTAGCGCCCTACATTGTGCGTTGAATCAACCATAAAGCAACTCAACCCAGCCCTTCTTCACTGAGCGAGGTCCGGTCCAACAAGCGGTTGAGGGAAAACAAACAAGTAACAATATTTTCCCTGCGAATGTATACGATTAGTGGCAAATCGTACCGGCCGGTCAACCGCCATTCACAGTTACCTTACTACCATTACGTGGTATTCGTATAGCCTCATTTAATATTATAATCTTATCAGGATTAGTTCTGATCGATATTCGGATAGAAAATTTTCTATTTTTGTGGTTAGGGGTTGGTAAATCGTTGTCAGCAACGAATTCAATCAGTCAAAGAATATTTGGTAAAACTTAAAATCATAAGTAAGTGTGCGGCAACTTATCCCTTCAAATTTTAAGCATAAGTATACTTAACTAGTATAGGGATACTAAAAACTGTGTTTTCTACAGAGGGGTCTAAAAAAATGTATCCACTGGTTAACAGTCCTTAACTTGCAAACTAATTGACGGAGTTGTCTCATTTTTGGTGAAAGTGCAGCTTAAAATCCAACTTAAAGATATTAAAATTCCATTCACTCCAGTTTCACGGGCACACTGTCTCACAGACTTCTGTGGTGAGCGAGTGAATTGTTGTAACACAAGATGGGAGTTAAATGGACTTGTTACTGTTACAGGTCGTCCAGATCGTTGTTTGTTTACATCTTTAACACAGCCTACGGTTTCAAATTTGTCTCGAATGCGACGAAACGTTAACCGTGTCGGTGGCTCTATTTGATACACATTTCGCCATTGCCGTTGAACCTCATTAATGTTTTCGTACTTAAAATACCACTTTAAAACAGACTTCCTTTCATCAAATGTAAGCCTTACGCCAGCCATGTTTACTCGAGTAACAAGGTACAACTAACAATAAAACACTAACTATCTGGCGACTGTCATCTGACAAAACAAAACAACGCAATACTACGGTTGTATGGCGATTGCCGGAACTACGAACTATTACACTACCAAAAATGAGACAACTCCGTCAATTAGTTTGCAAGTTATGGACTTTTAAATAGTGGATAGATTTTTTTGGACCCCTCTGTATTTGCGATTCTCACACAAATAATGTTGTTAAATACAACACTGTAGACAGTTTATGGTACAGACAAACAAGTCATAAAGAATACTTGCTTTCTATTCTAATAATAAGTAAAAAAATATAGGTGCCTCTCATTGATAGAAAAATATTATAAGGACAAAGGATCCATCTAAAAAAAAACAACTCTTTTTTTTCATATCTCTCAAAATAATAAAAATAGGGAAGGGAAAAATAAAAAGGCTCAACCCTCGGTGGACTCTCACCACCGTCCCGATGTCACCCCCGAGGCCCTCCACACTCCTCATCCTCTACACACATCCTTCAAATGGGACGCCCCCTAGTGAAAGGTTACCAATCCAAGATAAGTATCCTTTTTATTTTTCCCTTATCCTATTTTTATTATTTTGAGAGATATTAAAAAAAAATAGATAAATAATTTATAATGAAGGGTAGTAATTATTATATATATTTATTAATAATTAGTATTTATTGAAAATGAGCAAAGGTCATCAAACATAAAGTAGAGAGTTGTAAGCAGTATGAAAGCATATCACTGTTCTAAAACTAAAAGGGTTAAGTTAAGATAAGAAGCCCGATCTTGTTCAAAAAATGATATTATTATAAGTTTTAGTGATTTAGTTATAATAATGTGCTTAATCCTAAATATCTATCACATCCTTTTCCACATAATCAGAGCATTGAGATTTTTCTTTTGGTGCACTATTTATCATGATGGCAGTAGAATAGGATAGGTAGTCATGGTGCAACTAGTCTCCATTTAAAGTTACCTTTTAGTTTTGAATGATCAGATAATAAATGAAATGGACATGTTAGTTGGCACTTAGTAGCCTCAGTCTATGCTTTATGGATTGCTTACCAATTACTAGTATTAATAAAGATCTCGAGAAGTTTAGTCAAGAAGTCAGAAGAGATCTTACACTAACTGTGAAGAAGAAGAAGAGTTGGCCTAGTATAAAGTAATTCAGGATGACCATGAAGAATCATCATGACGTTTTTTCTCTTCTCAGTTGCATACTCGGGAGTAGTAGTCTGACGCCGCTAATATTAGCAACAGTATGAATGAGATGGACTACATCTTGAGAATGAATGGACGTATAACTGGCGAAAGCGCTTGTGAAATAAAACCATAAACTTGTGGGAAGACAAAATTGGAAGTTATTCGCTTAATCTAAGCCCACAGCAAAGATTTTTTGTTTCTTCGATGATGAGGTAGATATAATATATGTTTGTAAGTTGTCACCTCCTGCGGATATGATGCTGTTCTTCAGTAGTAAGCACCAGCGCTTATTATAAGTGCTTAGATGAGGTGTTACCTCGCAATGTCCCCTCCTTTAGATTAAAGATTTGTCGATAGCAACCAAAATTCGGTTACAGCAATTATAAGCTAAATTTTATTTTAGGACAGGTTGACGAAATTGAGACAATACAAACTGAGTTACCACGTCCACACATTAAATGATTGTGAATAAAACCATTCGGTATTTTCAACCAAATAATATATATTTATAAAACAGCTTTATTGTCTTTCTATAACTAAGTGTTTTTCACTTTTGAGGTGAAACTCTTGTGGGTTTTAGATGAGTTCTATATCCCACATAAATAAATGGAGATAATTGAAGACGACAGCTTAGAGCTGTCGAAAGCGTTATTTCAACAAAGAAATTATCAGCTGTGAACAGACAATAAATCTGTTTTATAATTATACCATTCCAGAATCCGGCAGTAATCTTTTTAATTTTTTACAAAAATATCTGTTATTTTATAGACCAGCCCGGTCACAAAAAATACCTTCTTAAAATTAAAAAAGAGATAAAATTTTGAATGTAACCACACAACGTATTGAATAATAGATTTCTATTTTCTGGAACTTATTTTTTGGAATTTTTTAAAAATTTATTTTGCATTAATATCTTAACGGAGCTATTATTCCTCGTACCCCCCCCACACACCTACTTCCTGTTATTCTGCCTGAACGTTATTATTGTTCCTTTGGCAGGGGGCTAAATTGGTTTTTAAAAATATAAATATAAACAAAACATAGAACGCAGAAAGGCCAGAAAAAATATTTGAAAATGGTGCAGTGGTTGGCCAGCGGCATGGTTTGAAATTGAAAAAAATTATTATTTCAATTCACTTTTTGAACATCCTTGCCTGAAAACAGCCTTTACAAAAAAAAAAAAAAAACTTACACGAAGTAATTACTAATTAATCAGAGCTTGAAAATAGCTTATAGTCTGCTTGACTAATTATTTTATCTTAACCATTTCGCATTGGGTAAAATTTCAGGTATAACATGTTACAACGAGGCGATGAGATTTCAAAAATCGTTTGATCACAAAGGCCCTGGTACCCAATTTCCCTCACAGAAAACTATAGCAAAGATATCGTAGAACCATTAAGTAATGTATTACAAGTTTCTAGGTTTGAACTACTTCAACACAAAAGTATTTTAACTGACTGAATAATAAAATCAAAGCTTCCTTAGATGTCGAAGTATAAGAGTGTGAAACCTATAATACTAGATTTTGTACTCAATTTTGTCACCACTATGGAAGAACAAACATATAGTAGAAATAATGCCTACTCCCATTACCTGCTCGAAAGTGAAGCCCCTTCCTTAGCTATTTATGATATTTTATATAGTATAAATATAATATTATTTATACTATAAAATATATATATATATTATAAAATTATAATACTAATATTTTATATACTATGAATATAAAATTGTTATTAATTGATCTTACCAAGGGATTGAGACACAGTGTGCCAATCGCCACATTACGCTTATCACCTCTATTGCTTCCTGGCTTCAACTAGGTCGGCCTCAACTGCGTAGCGGCCACTTAGCACAGCGTATTACATTCTGAAAATAATATTAAAAAAATTATTCATAGGATAATTTACAAACAAATATTACGTTCATTATATTCGTAATTTTACAGTAGTGTTGTTAATTATGATTTATGACGAGGCGTGGACAGCTATTAACGTATTATCTTATAACATGTTACAACAAGGCGATGAGATTTCAAAATTCGCAAAAGCCCTGGTACCCAATTTACTTCCCAGAAAACTATAGCAAAGATATCGTAGGAATATTAACTAACGTATTCCAAGTTTCTTGGTATGAACTACTATAACACAAAAGTATTTTAAGTGACTAATAAAATCAAAATCTTCCTTAGATGTCGAAGTATAAGAGTATGAAACCTTTAATACTAGAATTTTTCCCTCAAGGAATCATAGTTGTATTCTTATTCAATTTATAAATAAATCTATAGTTTTAGATGAGACTACCTAGCCTACCGAACCACTTTCGACTTGTACTGTCATTAAACGAAAATTTATCTTAAATCACTAATAGAAATAAAAACTATAAAAATTGGCATACAATTTTAAAATAGGCGATTCCCATTGTTTAATATATATCTTTAATAATCATAAGTTTAATTCCAAAATAATGTTTTTCAAAAATTCCCGTTATTACTGTAACCAAAAACTGTGGTATTGTGGACTATATATATATGATAGGCCATATGGAGAGTACCTGAAAGAAAGAAGAACCCTTCGATGTCGGCAACAAGAGTGCTCTATAAGAAGGCAAGCATACGTACCCCGGCAAGAGAGAGAAGGTAACAGCTGCTGGAGCCAGTGGCAGACTGCCTGTCCCTGGAGCACCCCCACTCCAGCCAGCCCCTCCACATCGATCAGCTCCCCCCCACCACACTTTGTCCAGCAGCCTCCAGGACCTCTCTGTTCCAGCTATCTGTCCTCTGTCACTAAGTGTTTAATTAATGTGTCTGCCCGATTTATTGCGGTCCTGGAGTCCTTTTATTTTCCTCAATCGTCCGGCAACTAATTCTCCGGGATTCCAGTTAGCAGCCGAGGGCTATAAAACGCAGAAGACAGGGCTTGAAACATTGAATTAATTAATGGCAGTATAATTTGTCCAAACCAGTAGATCTGACGGTCAGTGACATCACCGTTTTATTACTATGCCCATCATTTTATTTTTTCAGTAATAAGAACCAATATATTTGTAGATCGATTATTATCGTAATTGTAATAAAAAAAAAAACACAACTTATAAACAAAATAAAGGACTTAGAAAGTAAAGAACAAACTATAAAATTTGTTCTTACTGTAGTAATGTTTAATTTCGTAATAATAATTAAATGAAGAAATATCGTATACCTATCAAAAGTAGTAAAAGGATCGAGGAGGCATAGGAAAGTGTGTACAGAGACGTTGTAAGAGGAAAGAAGTCTAGTTGTTGTTTAGACTCAAGAAAGTGCAGTTGTTAAGTAACGAGAGATGAATTTAGCTGTCTTGAATTCATGAATGAATATGCATATTAACTTTTACCAGCTAAATAAGTAGACATAAGACCGCAGCAACAGAGCGTACCTATAGAGATCTATCAGTTAAAGTTAAGTGTTGCAAACATAATAAATGTCCAATATCAGTGATAATTCGTATAAATAAAATAATATTGATTTATTGAGTTGGCCTAAATGGCAAAAGCAGGTAATGAAGTGGTGTAAATTTATTTAATTTATAATATCAAAGTGAATGAAGCAGAATTTTCCCACATAACCTTTACCCTCAACTGCAAGTTCTGTACATTAGTTGTTTTTTTTTAATTCCATTCCTCTCCCTGTATCCGAGACAGTACGGTATTTAGGCTTCCATCTCGACAAAAGACTGGCATGGAACTCGAGGCTAAAAATATAAGAACTAAACAGACGCTTTGGACAACTGTACAGACTACTTCGAAGGACATCCCATCTCTCAATAGAAAACAAATTACTAATATACAAAGTTATACTTAAGCCAATCTGGACATAGGGCTGTGAGGGGACAGCAAAAAAGTCGATCAAGCGTATCCAATCCTTTCAATCAAAAGTCCTGAGAACAATAGTAAATTCCCCTTATTACGCCAGCAACAAAACCCTTCATAACGATCTTAATATACCTTACATTCTTGAACACATCCCTTCCAAGTTTATGAAATTCGATCGAAACCTATCCAACCACCATAATCCCCTGCATAGTCATTAAGACTAAATTTTTGATTCCTAATTGTGGATATTTACTAACTATCTTCTGATCTATTATCAAATTTTACTAAGGGCTGAATGCATCATAATGCTGGTGGTTAAGGGTCAGCCGGCAATATGATGCTCTTGGTAGCATAGGGGCCTTTACTACAGCAGAGCCTAGGCCCCGAAGTTACATTTAGCAATGGCATCCCTAGTGATAATTAACTAATTACAGAAAGATAGAAAAAGTTAATTATCAAAAAAATAATTAGTAATTTTTTTGTTTTAGAAAGTAATATTTGACAATACTTCTTAATTTTAGTACAAAAAAATACCTATTTTCTTCATCTCCCCACTCGTTATGTTTTATACTCAGAGAAAAAATATATTAATTTTAATCGCAAGGGAAAGCAGCCCGGCTTTATCGGTACGCCTCAAGCTGCTGATATACCAGAGCGTCCTAAGACCTGCTTTGATGTATGGGGACCCCTCTCTTCAAGTATCTGACTCCTAACACTCTCAAAACGCTCCAGCAATTTCAGAACAGAATAGTGGTACATGTACCAATATCCCCAACAAAAAAACTTGGTGTTCCCGAAGGAAACACGATTTAGACTTTATCTAATAAAAATTTTTAAATAAATGGATCGTTTAATTATAACGAGAAGTTAAGATTTATCAGCTAATGTTTGTAACATTCAGGGTATTTCTCACATATTAATTTGATTATTGTGTGCAAGAATACCAAGTTCGGGAGGGGGGAGCCTTCGCAAGGTTTGATAGAGAGAGAGAGAGAGAGAGAGAGAGAGAGAGAGAGAGAGAGAGAGAGAGAGAGAGAGAGAGAGAGAGAGAGAGAGAGAGTTATTATTTTTATTATTTCAAGAGTTATTAGCCCGGCCGGAGCTCTCAAAAAAACAGGAATATTGGTACGTGTACCAATATCCCCAGGAATATTGGTACATGTACCAATATCCCCAACAAAAAAACTTGGTGTTCCCGAAGGAAACACGATTTAGACTTTATCTAATAAAAATTTTTAAATAAATGGATCGTTTAATTATAACGAGAAGTTAAGATTTATCAGCTAATGTTTGTAACATTCAGGGTATTTCTCACATATTAATTTGATTATTGTGTGCAAGAATACCAAGTTCGGGAGGGGGGAGCCTTCGCAAGGTTTGATAGAGAGAGAGAGAGAGAGAGAGAGAGAGAGAGAGAGAGAGAGAGAGAGAGAGAGAGAGAGGGAGAGAGAGAGAGAGAGAGGGAGAGAGATAGAGAGATAGAGAAAAAGAGAGAGAGAGAGAGAGAAAAACCAAGACTAGGTTATTACAATGAGGCACCTTACGTAATAACTTAAAATTGACTTACAAACTATCATAACCTAATGTTCTCTCATCGACCCAACCATCGGGTGAGGGGTGGGGAGGATAGCGTGTTGAACACGGGATTTGTTATCGAGCTTAGCAAACCAAAGACTAGTCCATTTTACAATCGATTAAGCTGCTATTTCAGCCAGGTGACTAAATAGATGGGTAGCCTAGCAGATGGTGACAACCTTGAGGTACACACATCCATCAGGCTCACCGGACACCGGTTGGAAAACCTGCGTACAGTCTACAGATATCATATCCGTAGCCATCTAAAGTATGTCCTTGTTTATGATTTGGCTAGCTCCAGAATGCTGTTTCAGAAGGAAGAGTCAGTGCAGAGCTGCCATCTACGCTACGTCTCTGCTAAGTTATCTACCCTCTTCCCACTCTTTCTTTACAACACCTAGTCAGTTTGACCTTAGTTGTACTTTGCTTGCCGGATGATCTCTATTTTGATTTCTGTAGCACAAAGCACTGGTCCGACGTGACTAATCCCAGGGTGCTACAGTTTTTGATTGCCTTCCATAAGAAGACTGGCCTTAGTGAATTTGAGAGCGGTATTCCACGACTTGATAAATACCAGAGCACTTGATGATGAACAACATCACGAAGAATTATAATAGACCCAGAGGACGCCCAAGAAAACAATGGCTGGATCATGTGGAAGGAGTGTCCAGAGCAAACGGAATGAGATAGAGAGAGAGAGAGAGAGAGAGAGAGAGAGAGAGAGAGAGAGAGAGAGAGAGAGAGAGAGAGAGAAAGAGAGAGAGAGAGAGGGAGAGAGAGAGAGTTATTACTTTTATTATTTCAAGAGTTATTAGCCCGGCCGGAGCTCTCAAAAAAACAGGAATATTGGTACGTGTACCAATAACCCCAGGAATATTGGTACATGTTAAATGTTAATGTGGTACAAAAAAGCAGACCAAATGGTGGACATTACGGCCCTGGGCTAACCTACAACAAGCCTCTGACGGGCACCCATCACTGCTTTCCAACTGAATGAGCTTCCTCTACATGCCTAGAGAGACTCTAGGCCCAGCCACCAGTGGACTCTCACCACTGTACCACAACATCTCCACTTCTACCGAGGCTTCCCACACTCCTTAATTCCCTCACTCCACCTTCAAACAGGTACTCCTAGTAAAAGGATCCGCTCACCCCAAAAAAATTCCTTTATTTTTCCCTACACATATTCTTAAAAAATTGGGAGCTAAGGGGAAAAAAAAGCATTATTAGAGCTAACATTATAAAGAACAAAAATAGAAATCGGTCCAATTTTTTTACTTTTTCATAATTTTCCATGAAATGAGTCCGTAGACTTCCAGAAAATATATACTTCGGTGTTCTATGTACACAAAAGTACATTTTTTCGCAAAAAAACCGTACTGAAATGTTATCTGCAACGACAAAAAATACACACCCGTTTCGTGTAACTGACTAAATAAAGGGTTTTTTCCCCCGAGGCATGAAAAATAGTGGCCGTTAGTTTAGCGGGCGGGAGACAGGATGATGAGAAAGTCGATAGACAAGCTGAAGGGGCATGAGCAGTGAGTCCATCAATCATGCCTGGCCCTTGTCCTCCAATATCAAGAGGTCGGACCTAGGAAAAAGGCAGCATTCATACAACACATTGCATTTTTTTTTATATATGAACTTCTTGACAGTTACTGAATATATTTTTTTTTTTATTAAAAACAACTTTATTATGATAAAATTACAATCTGGCTCATTGGGCTATAAGTAATTGTGATAAATGATCTCATTCATACGAATTAATATTTTTTTTATGTATAAAATAGTTTGTTTAAGAAAAATTACAAAATGTCATAACAAAACGAACGCTAGTTGTGATCACATTCATATTAATTTAGTACATCCCATCTCTTCTTTATAGAAGGAACAACAACAACATTATTATGATAAAAGTACAACTGCCTCATTGGGCAATAAGTAATTGTGATAAATGTTTTCATTCATACCATATTTACAATTTTCATTCACTCGCTTATTCTTTCAGTATTTACAAACAGCCCAGAGACCTCCCAAATCCACATGGTTGTCACCTCCCTCGCATGCGAAAGAGGAAGCGGAGTCTTGGGAAGTCGAGGGGGTACTTAGTTACCCTAGCCCTAGTGACGAAGTGAGGGTTGATTAGGCTATGACCTGGACAATTGCTTCATGACGGATCTTACTACTGTACTATCTGACTCCATATCTGATAGGTATGTGCCCCGCCAGTGCACTATGTTCAGGAGAAGAGCTATAGGGTAGGTATTGTAGGTAGTTTATGTGGTCTTGGAATGACCACGAATTTGCACTCGGTATCTAGAGTTTTCAGTAGGCGGAAACCGTCCGGATCCCAAAGGTGAGGGTGAACCGGAGAGAGGCAATCTGGATCACTGGGGGAGATACTACTTTACTAGATAACGTTCGTAGGGCCCTAGATGACCGTCGTCTGCAAGGAAGGAATCACTTTCAAGGAGGTGCTAGTTTTAGCGGGACGAAGGCAAAGAATCCCACTAGGAAAGTGTAGGGTTTGAAAAGGCCGGACTAAAACATAGCGAGGTTAGGAAGAGAGGTTTTCATAAATGAGTAGGACAAATCTTGTAACATCAGTGCAGCTGCAAGTACCAGTCTAGAGAGCCGTAGTTAGAATGACTTATCGACTAAAACTAGGGGGTATATATAGCCCCAAGTAGCCAATAGGGCGAGGTTTTATTCTGGCCAATCACGTCCAGCCAATGAGGCGAGGTTTTATTCTGGCCAGCCGCATTGCAGGTCTGGATGAAACTCGAATGTTCTAGACCCTCAGGGACTCAGCCCCTCTACAAGGGTCCAAGCCCCTTTCTTGGACCCTTGCCACTGTAGTTGCGTCTTTTATTGTTCACAATATTTACACTGATACGACTTATAGTTTGGTAATATTATTAACATTTGTTTAAATTAATTTACAACATATTATAACCAATTTACAATATGTATACAATAGAATATAGGGTGATTTATCTTATGTAGTTAGCGGTCGCTACACCCTATAAAGAAGAAACGTTGAGGTTTACTGGTGAACATAATGGGGGAGAGTATTTTTTTCTAATACATCAATGTATATTTGAATTGTTGGATATTATTTGACGTGAATTATAGCTACACTCTTACAAGTACGGTGAAATCACAGTGCTAGTGGAGAAGCCTTTAAAATTGATTATGGTTAAACGACGATGCCTTTTGGACTATCCAATCGGAAGTCCCGTGGTGGGCGCCTCCCCCAGGACATCTGGGCCGGAACAACGGTCGGCCGATCACACTCGTACCAGAGTTTTCTCCTTCATCTGCGGCCTCTTCAGCCTCAAAGGAAACAGTCAATGTCCGACAGAACTCGATTGAGTATCGAACGTCAAGCGAGGAGGCAGCTCATTCTGCCATGCCATGGATTTATTTATACGAACAAATCAGATGTTTAATCCCTAAAAACGAATATATATTTATTTTATGGACTAAAAGGAAGTACCATATTTACCAGAAAATATGATATTTTTTCCAATATTCGAAACTCAAACTAAATTCAGGAAATTTAAATACCAACCAGAATAATGATCATTTTAGTAACACCAGTAAAAAATAGTTAAAAAAACTATACAATAATCGTAGGAGAATGTGTAATAAAATATCTGTTTTTTTTTAAAGGATTTCAGTTTTTAATGCGTTGTTGAAAACGAAATTTAATAAAAAAGAAAAAGAAAGATTTTTTGAAGAATTCCAATAAAATGCCTGACGTTCCTATTTTTAAATGAATCTCAAACGAATATTAGAAATTCCTTCACATAAAACTTGACTTTATTATTTTTGTTAACTGCACCATGTTCAAGTGGTTATTTAACTACGAACAAAAAATAGACAACAATACTTTGGTACATGGTGAGTATTAAACTGTTGGACAGTCAAGGAAAATATTTGTTCCTAATAGCCTTATTTCACTAATTCATCGCACTAGTGAGAAAATTACAATAGGAAGAAATAATGTGTGAATAAATACAATGCTACAAAGAAATCTTATTTAAAAAAATCTCAGTGCCTGACAGTAATTTGTTGTACTATTGCGGCGGTTTTCTTCCTCATTGGGCAATAAGTAATTATGATAAATTATTTCATTCATACCATATTTACAATTTTCATTCACTCGCTTATTCATACAGTGTATACAAACAGTCCAGGGGCCTCCCAAATCCACATGGTTGTCTCCTCCCTCGCGTGCGAAGGAATAAGTGGAGTCCCCCCGCTCCTCCGTCAGCTGCGTCACCGGATAAGAGCCAGTGGAGGGTGACCAAGAGCGTGAGAGCCACAGACTCTCAGGACATGATTGGAGGAAACTGACCATTGCCAGGACTCCCACTGTCATTTAAAGCAGGTCACGACGCCTCTGCCGTTTTAGTCTCCAAGGAGGATTATAGGGATGAGTGGTGCAGTGCAATGACTGTGCTAGGTGATTAGGGAGGTTGGATAGGTTACTATGGAATTTCATGATCTTGGAAGGGATGAGTTCGAGAATGTAAGGTATATTAAGGTGGTTATGAAGGGTTTTGTTTCTGACACAATAAGGGGAATTTACTATTGTTCTCAGGATTTTAATTGAAAGGATTGGGTGCGCTTGATGTTTGACTTTTTAGTAGCTAGACAGCATTTAGTAGCTACATCGAGAGAGACGTTAGTTTGCTGCTGAGCACTGTGACTTCCAACTCTGCGGCTGTGACTCGAATTCAAATATACCATTAGGGGGGGGGGGGTTAAAGTGGAAGGCCAGCATTTTTACGTGGCTAGAGAAGAAACGGAATCCTCTCCTCGATGGACTTACCCAAAGGGGAACACCATGCCCAAGTTTTTACTATAGATCAGGGTTAGAATGAGGGCTACATGGATCACCCCGGATTCCTGGACTACACTAATCATGGAGAATTCCGTGGAAAACTTCACAAGATCATGACAGTAACAAGGCTGTACTGTACTCACCGTGAGACGAGTTGTGCCCTCATGCCTGAAACAGGACGCTGCAGCATTTCGAAATTCGACCTTCCTGCGTTAGCGTACAATGACTCCAACGTATCTAGCCTCTTCGTCCACGATTGAAAGATACTGCAGGGACCGGTCCATTACCCAGGAGAGCAGAAGAAGGAAGGGACGAGTACAGTAAAACTAGACTACACCAGAGGACAGATTGTTAAGACCCATAGTCTTCATGTATGTATGGAAGTTCCAACACATTCTTTTTTTTTTATGTAAAAAAAATCAGCATCATGACATCTTTGAAGTTGAACATTGAGATTTCCTAGATAGATCTCTTAGAAACTGTCTTCACCTCCCATGCGAAACTCGCTCGCTCATATCGTTATAAAGCCAGGCCTGGTCTCTCCTGACATGCCGAATAAGATACTTAGGTTCAAAAATTAATTATAATCCCCCAGAACAGACGATGTCAGTAAAGTACTGACAGGGCCCCTGCCACAAGATTGCAGGGCCGACGGTTGAAGTTTTTCCGCCCCCGCCCTAGGCCGCCTATATTGCTACTCCCCCTAACTTTACGCCCCTTTAACTTTGTCGATAAACTTCGCCTGTACGTTCTCATTTAAATTCTTTCCATACTTGTTCCTTTTGTTCGGTGACGTTTAATTTATCACTCGTAGTAATACAGGCACTGGAGAATTCTTTCCCTTTGTCCATTTTGTCGTAAGTTCAAAAAAATGTTACACATATTACTCTGAGATAAAGGCGAGCAGATAACGATTGTTAAACATTTTTTTTTTGTAGTATAGAACAATTTATTTATTGTTCTAGGACATGGTCAATTGCGAACAATTATAACGTATTAATTATGGTTATAAAAACTAATGGACTAGCTGTGTTCACACATTAAAAACTTAATAAGACATAAGGCTATATGTAATACAATTATATCTATTAGTATACAAATACGATATGTATGGTAGGTCCTTTTGCGTAGTCAATTATACTAGAGTGTCACACAAGATAAGCGAATTACTTTTACATTGCATACATGTTTTATTGAAGCACCGTTTAATTTCATATCCCAGAATTAATCCTCAACTAACACGCATACAGCCGGAAATAAATTAACAACGTCAGGAGTCGGCACGGATAAGGTGAATGGAACTATTTGACTTTCTGAAACGCATATTTTAAATGATTTTAAAAAAAAGTTTTTGCGTCGCTATAATGATTTTCAGTCCACAATTTCTATTTTTCGGTCACAAAATATTATATAGGTCCTTTAAAATTTACGTAATCTGATACATATGTACCATACTAGAAATATGGTTTTTATTGAACCATACATCAATACATTTTTTTTATTGAAATGTACTTTCATTTCCGAGGTGAGATTTTTTTTTACTTTCAAACACTAATGAAAGGATAGTCACTCATGTGACTCGTCCAATCAAAGTGATCTAATATTTCAAGAATTTTCAAGACGCGTTTAAGAACACCCTGGGTTAAATGTAGGTAAACTATTGAGTGAAAAATAAAATCACAGCTCGGAAACTGTTCAGGATTTAAAGTTCTGGATTACCTCTATTGTAATTGTTATTCCAAAATTAGTATTTTTAGTAATATGTTTATTTATCTGCCATGCAACTGTGTTAAATTACTTGTGTCATTAGGTAAATACGCTCTTGTTTTATTTAATATTTTGAGTTATGTATTTCTAGTATGGTACATATGTATCACATTACGTAAATTTTAAAGGACCTATATAATATTTTGGGATCGAAAAATATAAATGGCGGACTGAATATCACTAGAAGTACGCACATTTTTTTTTTTTTCAAAATCATTTAAAATATGCGTTTAAGAAAGTCAAGTAGTTACCTTCACCTTATCCGTCCCGACTCTTGACATTTTTATTTTCATTTCCCAATGTAAGCGTGTTAGCTGAGGATAAATCCAGCATTATGAAAGTAAATGGTGCTTCAATAAAAAATGTATGCAATGTAAAATTAATTCACTTATCATATGTTTGGGCTCCATAGACAGTAAATAAGTTTTGATTAAAAGGGTAGTTCTAAGTAAGAGACTTCAGTGTTTTGTTTAAACTTGATTTTTCTTTGAGAGGATTTCATTAATATTTTTTTTTATTATTATTTTTTTTTTATGGTAACGAGATGAGTGGAAAATTTTTAAGTTGTATATATTGTATACACGAACATATGTTTAAGATTAAAAAACAAAAGAAAGTGTAGGTTATGAAGAGTGTTTTGTTTTATTTCTCTTTATCAGCAGTTTTATTTTTGTTACATCAACATACAGAGAAGATAGAAAGACTATAAAGGTCGAGGAAGTAAATAAATAGGACTTAGCGTATTGGAGGGCTTGGGCTTGGCTTAGCTGGTGTTGAAGATAGCAGAATACGGGCCTGTTCCCCTGCGAACAAGAAGTCGTTTACTACATATTTGGACTTCTCGGCCTATCTCGTCTACAGATCTCTCCGTGCGCATCGCCACCCTGCGGTTGACTATACGCACTCTTCTCCGAAACAACGTATCGTGACTATAAACCATTTTCGTTATTTATTATACATTATTTATAGTTACTAACAATCAGGCCTGGTTAAATTAACTGTTAAAATGCTGATCAGTTATTTTTTTGGTTTTGAATAAAATGGATGGTTTATTTATATATTATTTTTGGTACTTTGTTTAATATTTGTGCCTTACTGTTGGCAATTTTGTAACGCTAAACGAATCAATCCAACATCCAGCTTCTCACGACGTAACCGGCGCAATTTTTTAGCGTTTGGGGAATTCTTGATTCTCAAGAGCCCTAGCGCGAACACCTTGTGTGACATACTAGTATAATTTCTTACCTGTAGTAATTATTTTATAGAAGGCTGTTTAGGAATCAATAAAGTTAGAAATATGGAAACTGTGAGAAAGACAGTCTCTTTATAGATAAGTGTCGGGTTGCCACTAGGGGAGTGCCTAATCACTCTAGCCCTGGTGACAAGTGCGGATTGTTGTAGTTTATAACATGGACCATTGTTCCATGTCGATGTTAATATCTGACTCCATTTATGATAGGTATGTGGCCCGGCAATACACTATGTTCAAGAGAAGAGGTACAGAGGTTTCATGAAGAATAAGACCAGTTTTCAGAGTTTGGGCGGGAGACCGGCAGCATCACAGGTACAAGTCGGCAGAGGGTCTGCAAGGAGGCTGGAAGGCAAGGTGTCAGACGCAGAGGCGCTGAGGAGAGAGTGGGTGACGAGGAGTCTGATAGACTGACTTCCACGCCCAAGTGGGCCTAGTGTAAAGCAACACCGAGTAACTGCGGATGAAGAGAGATAAAGTGTGGAAGACTGAGTTCCCGGGCCCCAGTGGCCCGGGCGTAAAGCGTCCGAGTGAAGGCGGAAAGACTGAGTGGGCTTACAGGGCGCAACGCCCTGGTTTAAATATTATTTCCCCTTCCTACCGGAAGGTGGAGCCGGCCTGAAAGGGGTATGTTTATGATGGCACACCTGCACCTCTGTCACAAGGCACGTGACCGGAGACAAGGGTCGCTTAGTTTATGGCCGTTTATGGCTGCTAGATGGTAACCCTTGGTCTAAAAGGGTCTCGTTTATGATGGCCAGGTGGCTCACCCTCTCAGGTTTATTGCTGACGACCGTCGACCCTCTTGTGACTTGTTTTACGACTGCCGGTCCCACGCGTGGTTTATTACTAGAAGCTTTTACCTTGATTGATTTGTGTTATTGTATGAATGAGCGAGTGAATGATGAATTGTAAATATGGTATGAATGATAACATTTATCTCAATTACTCATTGCCTAATAAAAGGCAGATTGTAATTTTATATTAATAAAATTGATTGAAACCAGAAAAAAAAAAAAAAAAATACATTAAATTACAATACATTATATATGCACCAGCGTATAGGGTAATTTAACTTATGTAGTTAGCGGTCGCTACAATAAGTTTTTCTATTTATTGCCTATGGTATCTTAAAATATAACGGTGAATATTACACCAAACTCAACAGATGAATGTCTTGTATATGATTTCGACACGATGTCAAAAATCTTGCATACCTTATTCTGTGAAAGACTTATTCTCACTCAGGAAGTAGGGTCACTCTACATTTTGTCTAGGGTGATATTTTTTCTTGCTAATTCGAGTGTTCATAGAATTTCTTCGTGGAATTTATAAATACAATCATCAACTTCAGTCCATTATTGTTTACTAATGTTAATACTCTTTTTACGTTTTTATTCAGGGGCTGAAATGGTTTGACAAATATAGTGAAGTATTATTGATCGAAATTTCCAAGAAATTTAAAGACACCATAAGAACATAAAAAAAGCAAAAACAATTGCTTCCTTTAAAAATAATTTTGTCTGCTCCCACCAAGTAAACATTGGGTATGTAATGTAAAGTAGTGGAGGTAGTATTGACCCTTGACGAACACCAAACAAAACGAATAGAAGTGAAAAAGTAGTAAACACCTTTTCAGAACATTTATTTTTTTTCAATTTAATCGTGGTTTAACTTATCGTGTCAAATATATATATATATGTATGAAATTTTTTTATAAATTTATGAAACGGCGTAAAACAAACAAATGAAGCTCCTGGTCAGATATATCTTTCGACGATATATACATCGGTAAAGAACCAAATAGTGTCTCGGCACAGTCTTCGGGTTGTATTGTTACAGTCATTGCGTAAATTTGGCCAAAGTGAATTTTAATTGGAAATATTCTCACTCGTGCTAGCTTAGTTGGTATAGCACCTGTATATTTTGGAGGTCCTTGGCTTCAACCCTGATCATGTCTATATATATATTTTTTTGTCTTTTAATTATTAATAACTGTTAGAATATTATCCCTTATTTGGACAACCTATGGTGTTCTCACCATACCCGTTTTATTTCGGACCAAAGCGATTATTCGCAGACTCTGGAACTTAAATCTGTTTGGACTTTTCGAAGTTAACGATAAGTAATCTTCCAAGTTCTGTAATAGAAAGTAAGTTTCCCGCCGCCGCTGGCTACAGCTGTATTCTGAATATAATTTGTCGCCGGCGGAAGGATTCCTCGGAGAGGAAATTGCGTTGAGAGAGAGAGTTGCCCCCAGGCACAGGTGCGAGGGCGGGGCCAGAGATATATTAAATTAAAATCAATGCTGAGCCGGGCATGCGCCTGCAGGTAGGCCACGCCCTCACGACAACAGTGTACCACCTCACGTAGCGCCTAAGCCGATTTGTAGCCGGGCGTAGTTCCGGAATAGTGAAGTATATCGCCTTATGCTTCCATGACGTTGGCCCAGGGAATGATAAATGGATGCAAAACATACGAGGTGACAAATCCTCGATAAGGCGTCTCGTAAGATGTTTTTGCTTCGTCAATTGTATTTGACCAGCTCATAAAAGGTACAATAGCCAACAATTATGACAGCTCGGCGCTTCCAACAATTCCAAAACGGTATACTGATGAATGTGGTCAGAGGTACTTGATTCGAGCAGCGGAGCAACAGTGAGCTTCACGAGATGTATTCATCCAACGTAGACACATCAAATTTTTCGACTCCCTGAAATACTTGACAAACCCGGTGTTTAACACGATAACCCCCGCTCCGTTCCCCCATCGATGGCAGGACGCTGTCGCGGCTGGAACTCTTTAGTCTTAGATTCTAGGTTTAGGTTTTCTCCCACATTTTCAAACCGAAGGTGAGCCCCATCACCTTGTAATGTTATGTATTTTCCTTTTAACTTCAATCCTATATATGTAACCCAACCTCTTTCAAATGCATCTGCGCATAGCAGAAAGAGGAGAAAAATTAGCTAATTCTTATTTGTTAATTAATTAATTGATTTGTTCATATTTTCACATTGTATAATTCAAAAGGGTTAAGAAAAAAACAAAAAAACAATAGCCATGCCAAATTAGTTTTATATAGACTATTAGATAAATTAAATTTAAAAAAATATATATAGAGGGTCTTTCATTAAGCGCTTCCTATCAAACAATTTAAATAAAACAAAGTGTGTGTGAGATATTATTCACACATTTTATTCATTTGAAAGGCCTATTGATGCCATTATGTATGGAATATACCATCGTGAAAATATCCGCTGCGGCTTTGCTGGGCGGTGCGCATCCAATGTCCAATTTTCCATGACCCTGGCGCATAAAACAGGCTGAATTTGACCGATGGCATGAGTTATGTTGGCTTTGAGGACCGCTGTGATTTGTGGTTTATTCGCATAGACCTGCGACTTAAGGAAACCTCACAAGAAAAAGTCTAACGGGGTCAAATCGCACGATCTCGGTGGCCAGTTCACATCACCTCCACGTGAGATGACCACACGTCGTTGTTTATTGCCGTTTACCTTCAGCTCCTGGGTCAGTTGAATTTTGTACTGGTGCAGGCCCAAGTAACGACGCTAAATTCGCCAAGTTGTGGTCTACGGGTGTTAGTTGATTGTTTACTGAACCAGTGCACTCAAATTTATCCATTTTGAAAATTTATTCCATATTTCAAATTTATCCACCACACTGCGAATACTCCTCTCGGTAGGACGGTTATCGCCACCGCGGACCGTTGCCCGAACAGAACACCCATATTGATAAAACAATTTTATCATTTGCACGTGTTGTTGAACGTTATATCCATCCATGGTGATTTGGCGAAACAGACTGGATAAATGACAGCCAATTCGACAGATGCAGCTTCAACAATATGGCCACTATCACCTGTCAAAGTACGAAAGTCCCTATTGGAAGACGCTTTATAAACGAAATTAGGGACGTAGACAGTGGGGAAATAACATTAGAAATATTTTAACAGATATCGTTTTTAAACGAGAAATTTTTATTGAGGTATATAGCTCCGAATATTGTTTCTAATTATTAATAATTAATATTAAAAAAAAAAATTATTGGCAAGATGGCCTTATATGAACCCGGGTCGTTTTCATTGGTTGATCTAATTGGTAAAGAATGTTAAAAATTAGATGAAATCTTATCTAGTGACAAGTTATATGCTTTTATTGGCGATTTTGTGACAATAACAATAAATAAATCAATTTTTCTAGAGGGACTAAAATCGTCATAAATGTTACTGGTCTATATTGCGATCGTTAACCCACCTAGTCTATTTCATTTTATTTCACTTTAACTATCATTATATTCTTGTCACTGAATATCGCCATTTACACAAATATTTTTAAAGTTATTTTTGCGTTAGCGTATTAAAAAGTGTCCCATTAACCATGTGGGATAAACCAGTCTTCTGGGCTGGTGGGGTTTGAGAAACCTTTATTACGGATTTTTTCATGTTTAAGTTTTTATTTTCGTACTTGCTCTTATTGTATTTTAACGAATAGCTGACCAATGTGTTTTGAGGATTAATATCGTAAATTTTTGTTGAGGTATAGATACCTCAGGTAAAAGAGATAAGATTGTTCGCCAAATAAACACTGGCAAGATCGGCAACTTTGGGAATCTTTCTAATGTTGGGTCCTTTACCATTTGACCATCCTGCAAGTGGAAGAATGCTACAAAGTGATCTCTTTGGGAAACGGTAAAATTCGAAACACGGTCCTGTGAAGATACTACGGTTCGACTAATAATTTTTAATAATAAACGTTTTAAAATTTTGAAAGATCGGTTCGTTTTTACGACAGCTATCGTTGGTCATACATACAGACAGGCATAAACCACCCTGTAGCCGAATGAAACTAGACCCCACCATTCTTCAGGCTCGGGGCCAAAACAGTAAAAGCATCTTTGGCTCAAATTTCGCTTCTTAGAATTAAGCGGTTGTTAGGGTTTTTAAACGAGAAATTTTTATTAAGATATAGCTCCGAATATTTTCTTATAATTATTAATAATTAATATTTTTCGCATTAACAATTTATTGTGCTCAATAAATAAGTAATTAAGATAAATGCTCTATTTCATACCATATTTACAATTCATCATTCACTCGCTCATTCATACAATATTTACAGACAGCCCAGAGGCCTCCCAAATCCAAATGGTTGTCACCTCCCTCGCATACGAAAGAGGAAGCGGAGTCTTGGGAAGTCCCCCACGCTCCTCCGTCTGCCACGTCACCGGATAAGAGCCAGTGGAGGCTGACCAAGAGCGCGAGAGCCGCAGTTAGTAATTAATATTTAAAAAAAAAAAAACATTTTTGGCAAGATGGACTTACATGAACGCGGATCGTCTTCGATATCTAGTCGGCTTATCGGTTACACCACTAAAGTTCAAAGCACAAACGATAACCAATGGCATTTTCACTGGGAACTGTAATTCTTTCTACATTAAAACTTGACTGTTTGGAGAAATATCTTGTGCCTACTTAAAATTAAGACCAATTTTAGGTTAATTAATAATTGAAACTGCTAGTCCACTGATTTGATGGAATGTCTTACGCTAAAAGAAAATGTGTGTAAATAATTATTACTAGTGCTGTAAATAAAAAATTGGCCAAGAGGATCTAACTAACATAGGAACGATTTATTGGTCAAAATTATAGCGTTCTCAAAATGGAACAGTTAATGATAAACTTAAAATTGGCTCTTGGGTTATTCATGTTAAAAAGGTAAATATTGGGACGATTTGAAATATTTTGTAATTTTTTAAGTACTTAGCGTTGTTGCATTTTGTAATCAACTCGTCTCAATCAATCTCAATCAATTCGTCTTTCACCAGGAGGATGAATTCCGGGACGGGTTTCGGTGAGGGCGAGTTTTAAAGGCCTATTTCATAACTTATTTTTATTTACTAACACTATCGATACTATCTCATTATATTTTATCGTTACTTTATGTATGGCCTTGTCGCTGTTATTATATATGTATTATTTTTGTGTAAGATAAATTTATTTGAATATTTAAAATAACCATGTGGCTGAAAAACGTGTAGTTTTCAACTCATTGTATTATAGCACGAACTCTTATTTGTAGGATAATCATTTAAATTAAGTTTATCCTTTATCTCTGCTTAACCCCCCCCCCAGAAAAAAAAGTAGACATGGCGTACTTATTGTTGGCTAAACGACAAAACATTGTAGTAACAGAAATAGCGGGGAGGGTCGGTTAAGGAGGCTGGAATCAGAGAATTGGAAAATTGTCAATTATCTCGGACGACTGATAACAGATGACGGGATAAACCGAGGCAATTACAGCTGGATAACTGCTGCCCTGGATCCGCTGGATATCTGCTTGTTCCAGGCCTCTCCGGCCGGTGCTTAGCAGTTTCCAGTCTAGGCTTAGAACTGTTCTTGCAAGCCCTTATTAAGCTTGTCGGACGTTTAGAGAATTATTTTCGGCCCTCTTTGGTGCCTAGTATTAAGGGATTCTCTGCTAATTTACTATAAAGTTTGGGTAGCATTGTAAAACTGATTTGATTTTTAACTTCCATAGGTATTGATTTCACTGTGAGTTCATTATTAGTGTTAAACATTATTGATAATAATTCGTAACAAAAGTTATGTACAAAATGATTATATAATGTGCAGCTACTATGAACTGATGCTAATATGTAACAGTTAATAGGTTTAATTGCCAAGCCATGAACAAAATATTAAATATATACATTGTATTTTTTATTATGTTACACTTTCGCATTTCTATTTTAATATATTTATAATTAATATATTTGATAATTCAAACCAATCAACTGTTACATATTGATATAAGTTCATTAGCTACTCGCATCGCACATATATAAACCTATTAGTTCAAATAATTTTTTACCTAACTTATGTTACTAATTATGTTATGACTTAGTTGTTTTTCTTGTTATCAGGACTTGATGCAGACATACATGGTGTAATAAAACGTTGTCGATTGATATATTTGATAAAAAACAAAACATAACTCTTTCATCTACCCAAGACGATTTCCCGACAAACTATTCGGGTCATTTCCATGGGTATGTTTGAACAATACTTCAGTGTACCATGCTAAGACGGAGAGACTTAGCTTGCGTGAATATCGGGGTCGAACCCCTCTCGGTGGAAATGATTGATTCTATTTCATGATAAAGTCTGCTCCGAGTGACATGGATGATAGACAAGGGTGACAACCTGTTGATAGCCAATCTGCGGGTCAATGGTCCCTCAAAACGAAAAATTGGCATAACCATCAGCTAATGAAATTTCAAAAAATATAGCTTTTGTAAGAAAATAGTATAACTATTAAAAATTATTCTTATTAAAATATAGAGTACTTTAACAGCTTTTTATGATTGTCAAGGGTTCAGGTATTTTTATTATTTATTAAAAGTTAAACCAGGAAACGTGGAAAACCGCTATTAAATGTAGTAAATAAAGCTTCAAATCTCAGAAAAAAAACGAATAATTTCTATCTCAATTTATATTCCTATATATGTATTTTTTTTATGAAACCCACTGTTTTGAGATTTGATCGTCCAAATTACATTAGTTAAAAGCTACACGGAAAATCCTTTTTCTCACGTGTTATTTTATTTTAAAGTGGGGATGAAAAAAACACAAATCTGCTCTCGAGCTAATTACCAAATAAAATAAACAAACAGAAAAAAAATGATTTGCTTACATGTGATTTTTGTCAAATTTTGTTAGGGGATTAATTATGTATTAGCAGCTTTGCATGCCAAATTATATTCTCGTATTCTCTTGAATTCTTTCTATCATTTGAAACGGGCCCAACTTTTTTCACCTTCCCTGTATTTCATCCAATAATCAGCTTATTTGGCGATGTTCTGGATTTTAACATTTAAATTCTGGATCGTTAGTGTTCAGGGCCCCTTTAATTATAGTTTATAAATACTCACTTTCCCGCGCTTTCCCTTGCCAGATCATCTCAGCAGCACAAACCAAGCATATTCCAGGAATTCTCTCATAGGCAGGTGCTGATACTGCAATTAGTTGAGAAATACAAGGAACTATCACCACTTTCAAGCCCAAGATCTAAGCCCAAAAAGGCACTCTTTGAACAGCTTAAGCACTAGGATCTTAACACTACTAAGTTGGAACAACATTCTCATTTGGTTTCTGTTATGTTCCTCATGAGCACTATGAATGAGTGAGTAGAGCACTACCTCAGCCAAACAGAGAGAGAGAGGTAGGAGATATGTGTTGGTCAACCACCACATATCACCAAATAAGATATTCAAACTTTAATGAACGTGGATCAAGATCAACAGAAATTTATTTGAGCCACATTAGGTCATCAGCCTAGAACGTCATAATTTGCACAACCGCCCATCATTCCTCCTGTACAATGTATTATTTTACTTTTGAATTCATTCAAAACCAAATAGGCAAAATTTTCTTTACTTACGTACTTCCCAAGACTCCGCTTCCTCTTACGCATGCGAGGGAGGTGACAACCATGTGGATTTGGGAGGTCTCTGGGCTGTTTGTAAATACTGTACGAATGAGCGAGTGAATGAAACTTGTAAATATGGTATGAATGAAATCATTTATCACAATTACTTATTGCCCAATGAGGTAGATTGTAATTTTATCATAATAATGTTGTTGTCAATAAAGACATTACAGGAAGGAGCGTATTCAATAGTGTACTGAGTGACCTCCTCGTCTTGGACACTGTGGCTGTTCCAGTGCTGCCGCGGGTAAAATGGGACCTTATCTAATGGTTCCCCAAAGGTATAAATGTAAAAAAATAAAAGCATTAGAAAACCATCATAATAGTAAAACAAATTACTGATTTTTTTAAATAAGATTTCTTTGTAGTATGTTCTAAAATATTGTATTATTCCTATTGTAATTTTCTCACTAGTGCGATGAATTAGTGAAATAAGGGTATTAGGAACAAATATTTTCATAATAAAGTTGTTGTTAAAAGACTACTTACATACTAACCCATAATTGTGCCCTGATTTAGGACACCATACCATTACCAGAAGCATGTTTAATTTAATTATATCTATCATATTATCACATGTATCCAGTCTTATCATTTAACATTGCTTAATCACAATCACAGCACTTACCAGTGCATCATTAATCGTTGCCCTATCAGATTATCATAACGAACAAGACCGTACTAGCTTGTAAATTACAGCCATACAAGTCTTTACCGCTGATATTTCTACCACTGCTCACTCCTTTCTTGCCACCGTTGCTGATGACACATCAATATTTTCACCCCATCAAGATATTGCATCCTATAATACAAATTCACTTGAAAGCTAGTGCAACCGATGGATGTTAAAAGTCAACGAAGGAAAATGCACCGACATTACTTTAACCCCACTAACGCGAGGCCTGGCCACAAGTCAACGATTCTTCTCATCCCAAATCGGAGAGAGTGCCACTTTGGATTCAACCTTGAAAAAATACTAGCTTGGAACTCACCTACAAGACAGAAACTCAGCTGACGGTTCGGACACCGTCATTTTTCTTAGTATATACTATTCAATACCTATATTCTTAGTATATACTATTCAACTGGACAATTGCCATGCACAAAGACATCCTAAAACCAATCGGAACTTGAACATTGAGGGACCACAAAATTCTGGAACATTTTGCGCTGCCAATGTAAAGCCCTAAGAACATAAGTAAACGCCAAAAATAGGACCAGCCATAATGACCTTAAAATTCCCTCTATTCTAGATCAGGTTTCCTAACAATTACTAAAACTTCATAAAAAAATTATCCAACCAACCAAATCCTTAAGCAATATCATTTTCAAGATTCAACCGTTTATATAATCCTCCTTTGAGATTGAAGCGGAAGTGGGCTGATCTTTTGCGAGCTTTGAGTCACTAGGAGTTCTGAAAGTTTACACCCTTCATATCATGAGCGACTAAGGCTAGGTGCTTTCCTTCAGCCTCCATTCATCTATTACCTTATTAGGTAATTGTAATTTTCTTCAAGTGAAGTTTAAAAAAAAAAATTATTTCAGACTTAAAGACCGACTGGCGATTCCTCATTGTCGGTTTAAAAGTGGAGTCTCAAACGTTTAGATAGCTGAAACAATATGGATTTGACACTTACACATTGAGGATTAGATGCTGTCAGATTGATTGTTGTTTTTTTTCCCCCGGAGCGGGTGGGCGCTCCGCCGACGGAAGGCGTGAGCGGCGGCTAAATCGGCTCTCACCACCCCCATCAAAGAGATAGACCCCGATAATCCAGACAGTTGCCAAAGCCAGAAGAGCAGATAAGCGCAGTTCTGTAAGGGTAGTTGCCATTGGTCGAGGGGGTTTGTGACGTCAGCGGTTGCCATGAGCACCCTGTCGATAGCCCGCCTACAGATAGTCCCTTCCTTCCCGGCTCCTGTTTCCAGGCACTGATAACGACCGGTTAGCGGCACCATCCCATGCCCGTA
Organism: Acanthosoma haemorrhoidale; assembly: GCA_930367205.1. Lineage (NCBI taxonomy): Eukaryota > Metazoa > Arthropoda > Insecta > Hemiptera > Acanthosomatidae > Acanthosoma > Acanthosoma haemorrhoidale. Next base: position 14,339,829 of record OV884011.1, on the reverse strand, counting down.
TCTAGTCCTATAATCACCACTAACATATTTCATGTAACCCGTTAGTAGATATGGTTAGTAAGTTAATGTACTCTCCTCTCGTTTATAAGGCAGTTTCTAATTCAAACTCAAATTTTAAATAATTTTTCTATAAAGAGTTTTTCGAATCTAATGTTTCAAATTATTGTATAGATCCCTTAGTTGAAAGAATGTAAAGCCTATAAACTTGAAGATCAAATATTACTTTAGGGAATGTAAAACACATGCATAGACAGAAAAAGCAATGTTTTTATCACACAGAAAATCAAATTTCCAGGCATAATAGAAGGATAGATATTAGAAAAAGAAAATTATGGATTTTTTTTCTTCTTTGGGAAAATGATATCAGTGAATTCGATTGTGTGGTACCCGTGGGGTATGAAAAGGGACAGAGGTCGACCTAAAAGCCGATAAGAAGTGTTTTTAAGAAAAATATGTGGAAAGGCAACCTAATTGATGTATAAATATTTTCTCTTGCGACTTCAGTTTAAAGCTCATCCCGTGAAATAATGATTATTGTGTAAATCAATTGAGATTTTAATTATTTAAATATTGTGACCCAAATCCATTAAAAAAAATTCAAAACAAATATTCTATTATAGAAATGTACCTTTTAAAACATTATTATTAAAATAAATTATCAATTAAAAAAATAATAGAATATATTAAAAGAAATTTGAATGCGAGAATAAGTTTCAAGGATTGTTTGTCCTGAATATTCATATGTTCACAATAATTGTTTCCTAATTTCAATTATAGCGTTTTTTGTTAGCTTTCAATTGACCCAAAATTCGCTTCCTTTATTGGGCACAATCCCAAGTTACACTTAGTAACACAAAATTACAATCAGTAACGAGAAATTTCTTCAAATATTTTTTATGAAAAAAATTCTGCAAATGTTCCAGGTTATATACAGAGTTTAATTAGGTTTAGGTTATACAGAATATAAACTTTAACACGAGGTAATGCATTGTTCTCATTACGGTTTTTTTTGGATTTGAAAAAACCTGTTTGATTATGTTTAGTTCTCAACATGCCTGATTTTTGGTGAAACGTTGATTGATCAAATAAATAAATGTACTGGAGAAACCCAAGGTTTTTATTGGAAATAAAAAAAATTGAGAACCATTAAATCATATCAAAAAAGTTTTTTTTTTTTTTTGATTGGTGGTTGTCATTTATAGCTTAAGCGAGAAAAAATTCTTATTAGAACAGGCCCTAGCCTACTCTAGCCCTAGCTGAATATGAATGAGTGCGTTAGTGACATACATATAAAGTGTGCCAAGGGGTACATCTACATCTGCCAAGGGGGTTGGCCATTCACGTAGGCGTTGGCCGGGGGCCGTGGGGGCGGAGTCACACCCCCAGTCGATACCGGGACCCAGTGCGCCCCCAGCCAGAGCCACAGGCGGACCCCCAAGGTACAGTCCAACTCCGGGCAGACTCAGGCCAGCACCCATAGCACTCTAGTAGTCCATTAGTTGCTACTCCATCAGTAGGTTTAGATGCTTCCATTTATCTTGACTTTTTACCAGAAGTGTAAAGACCTAGTATGTAACAGTTTTAATATATACTTTGCACTTTAGTATATTTTTTATATTATCATCATTTATATAGTTATTATCATAGTAACTAACTCTATATTATATAATCCAATAGTATTAGAATAGAAAAATATCAAATAAATACCTTCAATTTAGTTTACGGTTTGGTCAATCAAATGTTTTTGATTCAAACCAAAATATTTATTTATCTACTGTTCATTAAATTTGTTAGAATTATCTATTTTTGAAGAAGACTCAAATGCAGAGAACGCTTTGACTTACTGAGCAGGTTTGTATCGAGTCCATTGAAGAACCCCAATTGCATTCTTCTCTGGACCTGATGCAGGCATAAATTGTGAATCAAAACGTCACTTGCATGATAACATTCTATCTTGATGTAACGAGAGAATCTATCAATCTACGGCAACAGGTTCGACGGAATCGACTAGAATGCAATGGGCTTCCCTTGGAAGAAACCTGTCATGTCTAATGTCTAAATCTCACTATTTTAAACAATATTTTTTGAAATAGTATGTTTATTCGAGAAGCATATCTGTTATAAAACTTCATACATTTTTGCATGTATAGACTAATAATTTTCGTTTTATTGTTTTAAATGTACGGAATTAGATCAATTATTTACCGATTCGTAATTATCAGTTGAACCAAGTAAATTTAATCTATTGAAATCCTCAGAGGGTTGAGCCTATGGCGTCTGCGCCGTTCTATTGACACACTTCCTCTTCTAATCGAATTTTCCGTTTAGGTTGAAGACATGGCCGCGAAGAAGTACCAGCTGGACAAGCAGTATGCAAACCTCAAATACACTGGTAAGAAATATTTGATGTAATGAAATTAATATAATGATAGAATCAGTATCATATTATGTATTCATTATAATTTATGCCAATATTTTATATCTATTTGTGTTTTATTATAATAAAAAATTTCAAATGCCAATAGCTGAATGTTTGTTGGTATTATATGATTGGCATTTGCCACTTAGAAGATTGGTAATTTAAAAGTTTTAGCTGCTTTTGTAAATTTTATCTTAATAGACGATAGTCCGAAAAAGGTTCTTTCAATCAGTGGTTAAAATGATTTTTCAAAATCCGATTTTTTTATAATGATAAGCCTAGATTTAAATGTTTCATAAATCCTTGGACCTAATAGACTGTATAAATTAGTAATCAACATTGATAGCAAAATCCATAAATAATTAAAATCTGTCTCATAAGTTAACGTATTTAATGACTTTGTTTAGCCAGATTATTTAATGATATTAGCCAGATTATTTAATAAAAAAGATCATTAGAGACAAAAAGCAATTTTTGGAACATAATTTCAACTACTTAATTAAAAAAAACTTTTGAATATTTCAGCCTACTACTATACGATTCGAAGATTTCTGAATTCATATGTTTTAATTATTATTTATTATACATCTCCTCTGTAATATTATAGTAATGCAATAATAGTATTTTTCTCGCATTGTTTATTTCTACATTTAGCTGCTTCACAAGACAAATGTTTTGATCGATTAGATTAGATTTTGAAGATGTGAATTCTGATTCAGCTATACGAAATTACTAATCAAATGGTAAGAGTTAAACATAAATGAAACTATTTGATAGTTCATAATACATATAAGAAAGTTATTCTTACGTACATTATAGAACAATATTTGAGGGCTAATTACGGATTACTGATGATATTAGCGTTGCTGGGGAAACATAAACCAAAGTAATAATAACCGAATTTCAGAAACACAAATAAGAACCAGATATGATGAATACAGGATCCATGTTCTCAAAAAGCACAATTTACTTATCCTAAAATACGAAAATGTTTGAGCGCAGCAGAATGATTTGGTGTCCTAGTAGAGGTTGGGGTCCCACATGATGGACATTGTGTTCTACGCCTGGTGGCGGAGAAATAGTTAAGCTGTCTATGAACTTGAAAACTGCTTCGTGTCGGATCCCATTACTATCTGGAGCTATATGACTCTATGTCTGATAGTTATGTGCCCCGACAGTGCACTGTGTTCAGAAGAAGAGGTAGGTACAGGCTAGGTATTGTGGGTAGTTTTCGTGGACTTGGAATGACCACAAGACCACACTCCGTTATGTGAGGGTGGCGAAAACCGTCCGGGTCCCAAAGGCTAGTGTGAACCGGAAATAGGAAGCCTGGACCACTGGGGGAGACGCTACTAGGTACATTTTGTAGGGCCCCAGAGGTAGCCGTCTCCATGGAAGAGGATATGCTAGTTTAGCGGGTAGAAGCCAGGAAACTCCCCTGGGGAGGCTGTGAAGGCTGACAGCGACGAGAGTAAATCTAGTGGGGGTTAGAAATTTTCTTTTTTTTTTCTTAACCTCTATTTATTTATTAAAAATTAAATAGATACCAATAATATATATTAGCTAAAATTATCTCCTTGTACAGCAATGCTAACATGCATTTCAAGCAGTTCTTACCAACTAACAACTATTGGATTACGATTCAAACTGAACTAACAATGCAAGCAGGTCAAGGCGATGGGGCTACAGAGGTAGCCTAGAACTATGAAGAATGCAGAGGTGAAGATGTAATTGAAGAGAGAGAGAGAGCGAGAGAGAGAGAGCGAGAGAGAGAGAGAGAGAGAGAGAGAGAGAGAGAGAGAGAGAGAGAGAGAGAGAGAGAGAGAGAGAGAGAGAGGAAAAGAGAGAGAGAAAGAGAGAGATCCAATTGAATAAAAAAACATATAATTTCTGCCTTATTTAAGCAGGTAGATTTCTGCGCTTAGCCAAACAGAGAACAGCTTATTCCAACCAATCGGGAAGGTCGTTATTCAGACCAATGAGGGTCGATTACGCCAGCGCCATTAGTGAGCAACCACGGTGTCGTATCGTGACTAGTCCCAACTCTTCCTACTGACGCTGAAGATTTATTGACATAAAAATATGGAATTGTAGGCGGGTGTTTTCTGGGTGGAAGAGGGTAACTCCTATTTGTCTATGGTGAAGTTGGCACAACAGTAAAGGTTGGTAGATTCCTTTGAGCAGGATTGACTTCAAATCAGATTATAAGAAAACTACAAGTTGAAGGTAGTCAATAAACTAGGGCCATCTTTGTTTTCCAAAAAAATTCAAACTTCACAAAGATGGCTGGTCGAAGTAAACGAAGTGTTGACTCTTTAAATAATAATAATAACTCTAGCAATTATGCGTGACCCGATACAGGTTCGATTGAGCTTTATAGGACACGTAAATGTCACGTTTTCAGCTAATTACCCCAAATTTACTCCACGCATACGCCAAAAAAAAATTTTACTATTCAACAATTTATTAAGATAAAATTACAATCTGCCTTATTAGGCAATAAGTAATTGAGAATAAGTGTTATCATTCATACCATATTTACAATTCATCATTCACTCGCTCATTCATACAATATTTACAAACAGCACAGGGGCCCCCCAAGTCCACATGGTTGTCACCTTCCTAACGTGCGAAAGAGGAAGTGGAGTATTGGGAATTTCCCCACGCTCCTCCGTCAGCCGCGTCACCGCATACGAGCCAGTGGATCCTTACCAAGATCGTGAGAGCCACAGACGCTCAGGACATGATTAGAGGAACTGGTCTATGTCAGGATACCCACTAACACTTAATTATAGCAGGCCACGAGGCCACTGCCGTTTTAATCTCCGAGGAGGATTATAGGGATGAGTGGTGCAGTGCAAAGACAATGTATGTAGGTACATATACTAAAATGGGAACGATACAGAGAAGATTAGCATTGCCCCTGCGCAAAAAATTAAAATCCCGTTTTTCTTGAATAGCTTAGCGCTCCTACAAAATAAATGCTGTGATAAATTACCGTGAATTTCCGAATAGAAATCAATATCAAACCTTACTAAAACACATGCAGTGAGTGCAACAATGACACCTAAAAAGTAAAGATTCTTCCAGTTCAAATCAATCGTCTCGATCATGTAAAAAATAAAATTCTGGCCAAAGCCGTCTTCTTTAGATCGATTCTGGGTTCTCTAAGTTGAAGATATCTTTCGTCATCTGTTGCAGTGAACTTCTTCAGGCATTTCATTCCGGGCTGTGCTATCGAAGTGTTAAAAAGTGAAATAAGTTTTCGATTTTCCCACCGGGCTTCTATTCTTCCAAGGGACATTTTCTGTATAATTTTAGTCATTCTAAAACTTTTAACTTGAGCCTAGTGGATCGGCAAAAACTGCTAACCTCGGTAGGTGCCTCGGTGGCACCTCCCAGAACTTATTTTTCACACTTTCATACACTGTGCCATGCATATATGGTTTAAATTGACTCTAAGATGACCAAAAGTAATCAAGAAATGGATACGCGGAAATGTCCTGTCTCTCTAAAACTCATTTTTTACGTTTAACAAATCAAGAAGTCCTTTACTATTTCATTAAAATGAAATAAATATAAGTTAAAAAAAATTAAAATAATTTTTACAAGACAAAATCATTTTTAATTTTTGTATATTATAACTTTGTTATTTTGTTAAATTTTTGTTATAATACTATAAAATTGTGACTATTCGTGACCATAATACGATCTTATAATCTATGATCACGGTAAATTTACTACTTCTGACAATGGTCTTCTGAGGTTGCCCAGTCTACACTCTGGTTACCGAGTCTACAAAAAGTGGTTTGACACTGGATTGGGTTGGTTCAGGAACAGAGTTCAGGTAATTCCACGTTAAAGGTCATGTTTGTTCTTTGGCTAATAGATATTTAAACATTGCGATTAACTGCCATGACTAATGATTATTAATGTAAGGAAATGCGTCTCCCAGTTAAGTGCATATAATTATAATGTCGAAACATACAAAGTTACCCTAGAGGAGGTTACACCGAATTCGTAGTAGCAGTGAGAGTCTGTGTAACCGGCTTGGCTCACCCCTGCTACTACTGTTTGCCCCCCCCCCCACAAACAATTATCTGCCCATTCAAGTCTAGCCAGTCATTCATCATCACTACAGAGGTTCTACTACAGGCCAATCTCGCTTTTTGGCTGCGATTTATGACGGTCTTATAGTACGAAAACACATTTCTTCATGTCAACCTTACCTTCACTCTCTCCACAAGTCCTGTCCATTAGTTTCTTTTAATTCCATTCCTCTCCCTGTATCCGAGTTAGTACGGTACTTAGGCTTCCATTTCGACAAACGGCTGACACCTACATAGGAGGCTAAAATGACAAGAACTAAACATACGCTTTGGACAGGCTACTTCAAAGGACATCCCATCTCTCAATAGAAAACAAATTACTAGTTTACAAAGTTATACTTAAGCCAATCTAGACATACGAAATGGAGCTATGGGGGACAGCAAAAAAGTCGATCCCCTAGCACAGTCATTGCACTGCACCACTCATCCCTATAATACTTCTAGACTAAAGCGGCAGTGGCCTCGTGACCTGCTATAAATGCGTAACAATAGGAGTCCTGGCAATGACCAGTTGCTCCAATTATGTTGTGAGCGTATGTGGCTCTCACGCTCTTGTTCAGGCTCCACTGGCTCGTATCCTGTGACACGGCTGACGGAGGAGCGTGGGGGACTTCCCAAGACTCCTTTTTCTCTTTCGCATGCGAGGGAGGTGACAACCATGTGGATTTGGGAGACCTCTGATTCTTTAGCTACGGTTATTTTTCTTGAAGCGACCTCCACTTATCTCAATGGTGGTAATATTCTTCATTTCGTAGTATAATTATTTATGTATTATAAATAACCGATCACTATGGGTGGGAGTACGTCTTTTTCGGCGTGAACTAACCTTTCCCTCTTCAACGCCACCTGGCACTCTCATTGGCCAGAGGTCACATGTTTGGAATTTTAAATTAATCAAAATTAAAATTACAGGTGGTATATGTTGGAAAATGCAGGACATCGTAATATGTATATACAAAATAAATTAAATTAATGGCTTATAAATAATAATGGGCCTGTTATGTATATGTGGCGAGAGCATTATACTGAAACAAAAAAACATAAATGCATGGAAGTGAATGACATTCGCTGAATAGTTTTAACTAGTTACATAAAGAAAGTATAGGAATTATTGCCCGAGGAAAAGCAACTTTTTTGTTTTCTGTGTAAAATTTGTTTTTATGGCCTCACAAGGTTTTAGAGATATATTGCCATTGGGAATAATTACAACAAATAAAAATACATATAAAGAATAAATAATAGTAACGATAAATTGTGGATTCTTATATTAGAGGGTGAAAAAAAAAACTGGTAAGCTCTTCATTTTGAGAGTGGGAGAGTAGGCGAGGGAGGTTTAGGGAGGGAAGATTGTGGATAAGAAAAGAACCTTTAAAGAAGGGATGGGAAATACTGGCTGGTCGGGTGATGGCGAAGTGATGCTTCATTTTGAAGAACTAACCTGCCTAGGAACTATTATACATACATACATACATACATACATACATACATACATACATACATACATACATACATACATACATACATACATACATACATACATACATACATACATACATACATACATACATACATACATACATACATGCATGCATGCATACATACATACATACATACATACATACATACATACATACATACATACATACATACATACATACATACATGATATACATACTGTACATATTTTTTTTTGTCTGTATCGTCGATGAATTATATTCTTTAGACTCTAAAGCTCAACTTTGGACCCATTAATTATTCTTAGAGAGAAACTGCTTACCTTCTTTTTAACTCAGACCGCCTTTATATCAAACACATTCTGGGTGAGAGGAATGTGCAATTTTTATCATGTCCCATATCCACTATCTCCATATAAAGCGTCTTCCAATAGGGACTTTCAAACTTTGACAGTTGATAGCGGTCATATTGGCTGTCATTTATTTGGTTTTGCCAAATCACCATGAATGAATGTAGCGTCCAACAACACGTGAACATTATGAAATTGTTTTATCAATATGGGTGTCCTGTTCGGGCAACGTTCCTCGGTCGCCATAACCGTCCTACCGAGAGGACTATTCGCAGTTTGATGGATAAATTTATTTGGTTTTGCCAAATCACCATGGATGAATGTAGCGTCTAACAACACGTGAAAATGATGAAATTGTTTTATCAATATGGATGTTCTGTTCGGGCAACGTTCCACGGTCACCATAATCGTCCTAGCGAGAGGACTATTCGCAGTGTGATGGATAAATTTATTTGGTTTTGCCAAATCACCATGGGTGAATGTAGCGTCTAACAACACGTGAAAATAATGAAATTGTTTTATCAATATGGATGTTCTGTTCGGGCAACGTTCCACGGTCACCATAATCGTCCTACCGAGAGGACTATTCGCAGTTTGATGGATAAATTTATTTGGTTTTGCCAAATCACCATGGATGAATGTAGCGTCTAACAACACGTGAAAATGATGAAATTGTTTTATCAATATGGATGTTCTGTTCGGGCAACGTTCCACGGTCACCATAATCGTCCTAGCGAGAGGACTATTCGCAGTGTGATGGATAAATTTGAGTCTACTGGTTCAGTAAACAATCAACCAACACCCGTACGTCAATGAAACAAAAGATCTGCCGAAAACATCGCCGCTGTCCATGAGAGTGTGCAGGAGAATCGGAGGCAGTCGATTTCGCGTCGCTCTCAAGGACTTGGTCTTTCGCAGACCACAACTTGGCGAATTTTACGTCGTGACTTGGTCCTGCACCCGTACAATATTCAACTGACCCAGGAGCTGATGGTAAACGACCATAGACAACGACGTGTGTTCGCTGAATGGGCCCTGGAGCAGTTGGAAACTGACCCAAATTTTCATCAAAAAATCATCTTCAGCGATGAGGCCCATTTCTGGATGAATGGGTTCATCGACAAACAAAAGTCCAATGCATCCCGAAAAAGTCACTGTTTCGTTTGGATTTTGGGCTGTCCGCGTCATCGGCCCATATTTCTTTGAGAACGACGTTGGCCAGGCCATCACCGTCAACGGCGAGTGCTATAGATCGATGATGACCATTTTCTTTGGCCTGAATTGGATGATATGTGATTTCAACAGGACGGTGCTACGTACCACACAGCTCATGTAAAATTGGACATTCTGCACGAGCGATTTGAGGGAATGGTCATCTCACGTGGAGGTGATGTGAACTGGCCACCGAGATCGTGCGATTTGACCCTGTTAGACTTTTTCTTGTGAGGTTTTCTTAAGTCGCAGGTCTATGCGAATAAGCCACAAATCACAGCTGTCCTCAAAGCCAACATAACCCATGCCATCGGTCAAATTCAGCCTGATTTATGCGCCAGAGTCATGCAAAATTGGACATTTCGGATGTGCGCCACCCAGCGAAGCCGCGGCGGATATTTGCACGATGTTATATTCCATACATAATAGCATCGATAGGCCTTTCAAACGAATAAAAAATTTCGATGATATCTCACACACACTTTGTTTTATTTAAATTTAAAGATAAGAAGTGCTTAATGTTGTAGTGTAGTTATTTCCTTTCATCCATTTACAAATATATTTTTGTCTGTATCGTCTATGAATTATTATATTCTTTAGGCTCTAAAGCACAACTTTGGAACCTTTAATTATTCTTAGAGAGCAGTAAAAGAGTATGAAAATGGATTATTACTATATATTCTCCATATATATTACAATCTAAAGTCAGTATATATTAAGCTTTATACTTAACACGTTAGTTTTATTACTAATATTTCAAATTTTTTTTTGTATATAAAAAATATCCATTTTAAACATGGATAAATATATTTTTGTGGGGTGTGTAGGATAGTATGATTCCGGAGACGATTAGGAGAGCCGTGGCAAGAAAGAGTAACTGCTGACGTATCAACACTTTTAAACGCAATCCTGTAGACTATCCGTGGTTTGGATTAGGAAACGATCTGGGAAGATAAGATATTGTGAGTTGTTGATGGCGAGTGGTCAAATACTGGCTAGGCTCATACTAAGCATGAAGGAGAATTGGTGTCGGGGATAAAGCATGGACATTGTGGACCATCTTTGTACACGTTCCTTGCCTTAGGAGGGAAGTTACAAGAGTGCGGGTTGGATAATAAGGAGTTTTGGAGTTTGCGGGTAAAGGGAAAAAGTCCAGGCGGATTAGATAATTATAATTTTTTTATTAATCTATAGGTATAATGTAAGTTTTTAATGAGGTCATGTAGAATTTTAAGAAGAGTTGATTGAATGAAGTGATCTAGTTTGAAGCTGAGCATTTTCTAATCGTACAAAGAGCTTGGAAATGTTTGAGACAAGCTCAATGTGACGGAAATCACTTGGTAAAGACGAGATCCATATCTTCTTCAGAAGACGGACCAAAGCCATTATCCTAAATATCGTAGGAATAATTTTGTAATGAAATATTTTATTGATCCACCTATAAACCTTATAAACCTTAGGGTAGCATTTGCTAAACTATGAATATATTGCTAATAACCTAAACAGATGAGCAACTCAACCCTGCGAAGGGCCGAGCTGATATTCTGATGAGCCCCGTATCAGCCAAAGCGGCTTTGCCTGCGCAAACAGCAGATAACACGGCATTATTATGATAATTCCACCACCCTCCGGCTACCTGCTCCAGTGGAGGAGGGTTGCGCTGAGTCGTCGTGTCGGCTTTCGTAATCGTATACTATCCCGTATGTTCCGGGTTGGAATCCCGGGGATGATCCAAACTAGCCGAAGTCATAGCCTGAAACACGTTCTGATAAGGCACCGGGATAAACAAAACAAAACAAACTTCTTAAAATTAGTTGATTCGATGATCAGTTGCCACGGCATCATTTGTTCACACCTATGATGATTGTATTTTGGAAAACATACATAAACAAAATTTATTCTGTCTAACAACAACTTTATTATGATAAAATTACAATCTGCCTCATTGGGCAATAAGTTATTGTGATATATGATCATACCATATTTACATTTCATAATTCACTCGCTCATTCACACAGTATTTACAAACAGCCCAAAGACCTCCTAAATACACATGGTTGTCACCTCCCTCGCGTGTGAGAGAGGAAGCGGAGTCTTGGGAAGTGTCCCACGCCATACGGATATGGGCCAGCGGAGGCTGGCCAAGAGCGCGAGAGCCACATACGCTCAGGACATGATTGGAGAAGCTGCCCATTGCCAGGACTCATCAGGACCATTGCCACTGTTACGCATCAAAAAAAAATAGAGATGCTGACAGCGGGGAAGCAATATTGAGTGATGTTTGAGATTGTGAAAAAACTACTCAGCCTTATTAACAGAAACTTCGTTATATTTGTTTAAGCACCCAGCTCTCTCAAAATCCCTTACTACGTTCTTCGAACTCTGAATTTTTATTTAATTGACGGATACTTACTTGCCTATACATGCACTAATAATATATGATATACTCACTGTTTCAAAATACACGAACTGTGAGACAATATATCAAGGAAGCAACATTCCTACGGATTAACAGATTGCAACAAGTTATGGTAAATCATCTTTTCTCAAAATACTCAATTAAATTGCTGTTGGTCCAAATGGAATCTAAAACCAAATTAATTTACTTTAATAAATTAACTTGGTGATCAAATGGAAGGGATTAATTTATATAAAATGGAATTTATATCCACTGTATTTTATTGGTATTATTTAAAAATGTTTTCCTCTAAAATTTAAATATTTCTTACTATTACGATAACTTCAAGTTGGGAACCCAGATCGAGACCTCAGCGTCTCAGAGGTGCCCGAGACCAATCCTCAGCTCTACGTTTTGTCACAGAAAGAACCAGCCTGGGCAGGGGTTTTTTTTTGGTTTTTTTCTCCCCCTATCCCCTTAAAAATGACAAAATGATTATTTTCATTATAGATTCTCATTCAAATCTATTCACATATTAGTTTAATATTTCCTGTAGCGTCGCTACATTATATACAAGGTACAATGCCGTATAAAAGTTATATAACACAATACAAGTATAATGATACTTTACTTGTTTGAAAAGACTATAAGGAGATGGGGCTCACCTTTTTTGATCAAAAACTTTAAACTAACGCACTAATTCTTAACTAATTTTTCTCCGGCAATCTGAGGCCATCGATGAGGGAGGGGTGGTGGGGTCATAGTGTTACCCTAACTGGGTTGGTTAGGTGCTGCAACGAGTCAAAATTTTGGATCTACCGACGGCCCATCAAGCAACGAGTGCGGCGTTCTTTAACCTCTCGAAAGAGGTATGTCGGACCACTTTTCGCATCCCATTCTGGAAACGTTGGAGATGTTTGGCTGAATCGTCAGACAGGTGGATAAATAGCGGGGCACCGTACAGCAGAGCTGGTCGGAGGACACATTTATAGATCATCAGATTGAAACGAAGCGACAGATTGGGTGGAGTTAGCAAGTGCGATAGCCGGTAAGACCTGTGTCGTACTTTTTCTATTTTATTACTAAAATGAGTAGAGAAATGGAGATGCCTATCCATTTTTATACCCAGATACTGCATTGAAAAAGCTGGTGAGTTCTCTTGCCCTCCTATAATATATGATTTTGGCAAAGCTTTTTTGCCATTTTGGATGAAAGTTCCCGTGCTGCCTCGTCCCCAAGCTTATATCCTCTCCTCTTGGATCGAGAGGAATTTTCGTCCTTTTGTGTTCATGGATCCTTTTTTGCACCCAGTTGCAAATAAGTAAGCACGTGACTTAAAACACTATTCCCAGACTACCCTGCTTGCTGAGTCCCATATCCGTTCTGGCACTTCCTTTCGTGACATAAAAAGAAGAGTTGTAGACTGTCCTGGAATCTGTCTTTATGAGTCTCTATAAATGACTCTTCTAGACCCATTTGGGTCCTTCGAGGCTGTTTTATTATTTCTGGTTTTATATTAAATCATCGTACCGGGATCGATCACATATCACACGAAACGAATTAAAAAAATTGTGGTCAATTAAAACTTGACATAAAAAACCTTTTAAAACCTTGATTCCTATCAATTCTTTATTTTTAGAATATATTTTTAATTTAACGCTTCTAATATATCTTTAACTGTAAGACCAGAATAACGGCCAGAATGATTAATGGGGTCTCTCGTTTAATTATTTTTCATTAATACTTCCCATTGGATTATTGGTTGCATTTAAACCAATATCTACTTGGCCTTTTATATTGTTTTGTGGGATACATCTTTAAAATTTCAGTTTGAATAAATAATTTCAACGGCCGATATCGTTAAGGATCGATAATTAGCAATTATTTAACGCAAATAGTAAATGCCCCTTATTACGTCAGCAACAAAACCCTTTCATGACGATCTTAATATACCTTACATTTTCGAACTCATCCCTTCCAAGTTTATAAAATCCCGTAGTAACCAATCCAACCACCCTAATCCCCTAGCACAGTCATTGCACTGCACCACTCATCCCTATAATCCTCCTTGGAGACTAAAACAGCGGGAGTCCTGGCAATGGCCAGCTTCTCCAATCATGTCCTGAGCGTATGTGGCTCTCGCACTCTTGGTCAGCCTCCACTACCGTATCCGGTGACGCAGCTGACGGATGAGCGTGGAGGACTTCCCCCAAGACTCCGCTTCCTCTTTCGCACCTGAGGGAGGCAACAACCATGTGGATTTGGAAGGTCTCTAGGCTGTTTGTAAATACTGTATGAATGAGCGAGTCAATGAAAATTGTGAATATGGTATGAATGAAAACATTTATCGCAATTACTTATTGCCCAATAAGGCTAATTGTAATTTTATCATAATAAAGTTGTAGTTATTTAACGTAATTGTGATTTTTTCAAGATTATTCAGAACACGTAAGAGACTGTAGCACCACAAAAAATTCAAATATATTCCAGAAAATAAAGTTTTAGGCGCCAGATATATAAAGTAAGTATTTAATATTATTCCAGCGGATTTAAATAATTTCTTTTCCCCAAGTTTCAGACCACTTTCAGTGGCTGAGATGTTCTAACGAACTAGTAGCTTTTGTATCAAACAGTACTTATAATTGTATCATTTTTTTAAACCACTCTTTAGAAACATTATTGAAAAAAAAAAAAAAATTTAAACCAGATTTAATCAGATAATTAAAAACGAAGAATGAAGAGAAGGAGATTAAAAGCTAGATGAAAGGGGCCATATTTGAATATGCTGTGTTTTAGGATGGTTCCCTGATTAGAAAAGAAAAAGAGGGGAGATGAGGAAGAAGCAGCTGAACCGTGTACTGCATTGTTCTTCTATTGTGCACACTTCTGTTTTTTTCTTTTTTCTTTTTTCACTTTAGCTCTCTGTTCCCTTCTTACTGTCCGAGAATAGTCCCCATTCTTTCCGTCGCTTCACCTCCTACGAAACGCCTTATGTCCCGTTTGTTAAGAAGGAAGTGTGACTTATAACAGAGCAGCTTGTCGATGACGTTTTAGGATATATGATAACAACATCATCATCTACACATCTAAGTGAGTGTGAAGTTCGCTCGCTGTGCTTACGATTGTAAGATCAATCCTGAGGACAGTGTTTAAATGCGATGGCCCTGTCAGGATTAGAGTAAGCCTAATCAATAAGCTAGAAAGAATTCTGAACGAGGCACTGCTTACAGCCTGAAAAGCTGGACGGTTCCTAAAGAACAGACAAATATGATAAAAAGTGGGGATGACGACAATTAGGGAGTGTACAACGTCTTTAGAAATTTAACGGAAAGCCCAATCTCATTAGAGATGTGCCGACTTGGATAACGAAACTTCAATTTTTGTATGAAAGTACCAAAAATGATAGTTACCAACAAATTTTGATGATGAATGATGGAGTAACACGAGGTAGTTCCGTAAGTTTTGTCTTATTCCCTCAACATTACTCTACACTCTAACAGTCTCAAGATTAATTTTGCAGAAGACATCGCCCTCAAATCGTCAAAGACATGACAAGGTATTACTGAGATGTCGCATATTTGATAGGGGACTACAAGGAAATGTCGCCTGAATAGAAATTGGAAGCGAGATCTGCTATAGTTCCAACCCGTACAATGTACAATCGCCTCGTGCCTCACTCAGCAGGGATTAACACGATGGAAAATGTGCCATGGCTGATTATCAGCCGGATGGCAATAACGTATTGTAAATGAATAAATATTTATTAAACAAGAAGAGAAGTTGAAAATAATTATTAGACGTTTCAAATTAAAACCTCTGACTCATCAACTAGATAAATTGATTGATTTTCTATGAAATAATGGAAGTTTTCCTGGAAAAATTAGTGACAATATTCAAATTTGCACTGGCGGTTAGACACAGGCGTTCCCATAACTCACATCTGCTACACCCTCACGCACTGATCCAATATATCCTGCCAATATTAAATCTCTCCACCCCACTAGCAGAAGTGGGGGACCTGAACAATGCAGTTATTAAAACATGTAACTTATCAACGCGCTCGAGATTCGCCGATCAAAATATTTTGAGACAGAAAAAATTCAATATTCAGCTCAATGAAGAAAAATAATAAAAAATTGATTTTACTTCCTCGATAAATGAAGATAATTTCGCTGGTAACGCCTCGAGCGTTTTCGATGGTTAAAGTTTCATTCGCGGGACAAAAATATTCAATTAAAACACGCAAGCAATAAAATCAAGTTCTCTTTAAACTACTCGAGAAATAAATACTTACGGTACTCAATTCTTAAATGTTGTAGTAAATAAGTACACTGTAACCGAGTCATTTTTACAAAATATGCTTCATTCATCCAACATTAAAAAGCTAAAGAATAAATATCCTAAAAAACAATCAGATGTGAAATAATAAAATGAATTTTTTCCTGAAGGATGGGTCTGACTGCTGGATCAGTATTTTCTATTTTATCCTCCACATATATAAGATATTAGAAGTATTGGAGTCAAATTATACTTAAATGTTTTCCAAAGTAAGGGTGTTTTATGTAACCATTTGTGTTGTGTGTCAGTATGTCTATTTCGGTAATTTGAGTGAAGAATTGGCTATCCTAACTTGTCAGATCTTCTCGGCGTCTGGTCCTGAGCGTATGTGGCTCTCGCGCTCTTCGTCAGCCTCCACTGGCTCGTATCCAGTGACGCGGCTGACGGAGCAGCTTGGGGGACTTCCCAAGCTTCGGCTTCCTTTTTCGCACGCGAGGGAGGTGACAACCATGTGGATTTGGGAGGCCTCTGTGCTGTTTGTAAATATTGAATGCTCGCTCATTCATACGAATTAAATATGAATGGTGAATTGTAAATGTGGAATGAGAACATTTATTTCAATCACTTATTGTCTAATAAGGCAGATAAGGCTCAATAAAGAAGTTAAATGGTATTTAGATTTCTATAAGTTCTCCCGATGTTTGAGGAATAAACAGGTTACGTTATTATCACCTGAATGGCCCACTCTGGGGCCTTTTGTTTTTGAAAAATTGTTAGCTATCGTTCTTGCCATGATTACAAAATGAGAAGTTTATTCAAGCGTTTCTGAGAAATGTTTTGTCATTTTGTGTTTTTTCTGATTTTCAATATATTTGTTGAATTTACTTGAAGATTTAATTGGTGGAAGATTCCTGTGTTCTTCGTTTATTTTTTAATATTGTTACTTATCCAGTGACGCGGCTGACGGAGGAGCGTGGGGAACTTCCCAAGACTCCGCTTCCTCTTTCGCATGCGAGGGACGTGACAATCATGTGGACTTGGGAGTTTTCAGGGCTGTTTGTAAATACTGCATGAATGAGCGAGTGAATGAAATTGTAAATATGGTATGAATGAGATCATTTATCAGAATTACTTTTTCCCAATGAGCCAGATTGTAATTTTATCATTATAAAGTTGTTTGTTTGTCAATTTGGATTGACATACATATATATATATATAAATATATATATATATATTGTAATATGCCATTGAAACCTTCATAGTATTATTAGACCGTCAACCGTTTAAGAACTAAACAGCTCGAGTACCACTCCCTGTATCCTCCTGGGGCTCGTGTTGAATCTATTACTCAGCCAGTAGCATATTTGGATGGACAGGTCGTAGCATCCCCGGATGTCTATGCGGGGTCCTCAGGGGACTGTTTAAATTAAAGCCGTCAAGGGAGGAGTAAATGATGGAGGGTGCCCTAATCCGGAGCCAAGCCAAGCACCTGCGACCAGGGGGTTGGCCTCTTAGCCGTTCGTAGACAGCCCTATGGAGTAAGCTTGAATCGTAGAAATCTGTATGTTATTTTTCCTATAAAAGTCTAGAAATAATTTCACTGCACTGTAAGCCGAAAGATAAGTGAAAAATGTACACTCCATCGGAAAATTTCATCCCAGAAAAACAATTCATCCCTGTAATTCTTTTGAAGTTTGCTTCCGGTGCAAGTTAAGAATTGTACCTGTGAGAAGCAAGAGCTGTAGGCGACATAGATTGGGACATAAAACTAGTAGGAGTAAGTATATCTAGCTCTGTTCTGACAAGGAGATAATTATTTAGCCAACCTTCATAATACCATTAGTAGATGAGAAGGAATGAAAAAAAGAATTGCTAATATTATAAGAAAGAGAAGGCACAAAACAAAAGATAAACATGACTGACGAACTAATGAAAAAGAGAAATTCAATAATGACACAAGGTTGTTCTAAATTAGAAAATAATCGAACCGAATTTTCCAACATCGATTATGAGCTGAGTAGTATTTTTTAGGCATATGTAAACGAAATATATAAAGGACGTAGCGAGTGAAAAATTATCATATCAAATAATGATATGGTTAGCAAAAACTAGTCGGTATTTGTTTTTTTTTACTAAAAATACTCCATTTTATAAGTTAAAACCATCTTAATCCCTCGAAATCGTCTTTTCAAGAAATAAAAAACTTTGTTAAATATTCAAAAATATCAATCTCATTGGAATGTATTAAATTATTTAAAGTTTTTTTGACGTCTATGAAATAACCTTGACAAAACTTAAAAATCATAAATACTTGTTGTGACTTGAGAAGTCTAAAAAAAAAAGTGCCGATTTTTATCACCTGTAATAGTTACAAGCTAAAAGCCGATAAATAAATTCAATTGATTATATCTTCAAGTGGATACCATCACAACGGAGTATTGAGCTAGAAGGAAGTGACATTGAGGTAAGACAATGAAGACGCAACAAAAGCTGTTTGAATACTCCACAACAGCTTAGAAGTACAGAAATAAAAAAAAATCCCTAATATATACCATATGGGAAATAGCATTATAATGCTGAGGTTTTGTAGATGATGCTAGAATTGTAGCGCCTAGGTTATATCGGTAAATGTTTACCTAAACATTATTTATTGATTCACAACTGTGACTAGCATCACAACCAGTGAATGTGCGGGAGGGGGGAGGACGCCCGCCGAGGGCTAGGGTCCTACAACCCGGCCGCTGTACGGCTAGCGTAAAGAAAGAGATACAATGGGTAAACCCGTGGTCTTTGACCTTTGCTGGCGGCCTAGTCGGCGGGCAGCTTTATTCGTATTGATCTGACTCCATAAGATCTTAGAAGGTGTGCCCCGACAAAGCACTATGTTCAGGAGAAGAGGAACAGGGTAGGTATAACAGGTATTTCATGTAATGAATGACCACGAGTTCACGCTTGGTACCTAAGGGTAGACGAAAACCGTCCGGATCCCAAAGGCGAGTGTGAACCGGAGAGAGGCAGACTGGATCGCTGGGAGAGACGCTACTAGGTAAAGTTGGTAGGGCCCCAGGAGACCGTTGTCCGCATGGAAGAGGTCTCTTCCAAGGAGGCGCTAGTTTTAGCGAGACGAAGGCAGAGAATCCCACTAGGAAGGTGTGGGGTCTGACAACGCCGGACTAAAACATAACGAGGTTAGGAAAGAGAGATGCAGAGGTAGTTGAATAAGAAAGCCATGGTTCAAGCAGTTCCCTGTCTAAAGTTCCCCCTCTCTTAACTGACGCCTTTTGAAGGTTTTTATTATTAAAACATAGGCCGAGAAGAGGGAACTTCTATTTATTCGTGGTGAAGAAATTGACACAACCATGATAAAATGGCATATATGACATGAAAGAAGTGGACATCCAGAGTAACACCTCTCCTATATTGTCGAGGCTTTGAAGTTTGAAGATGTCTAGTCCATATACTCAGTCGTCGTTAATTGTTGTCAGGTATTTCAGGTGTAGACATTCCTTGTTTCAGTTGGTTTGAGTGTCCGTACAGTTTGTCGTGAAAGTTTCTACTCTACGGGAGTCGTGAACTTAAGGCCAGCGTGAAAGATATGATATCGTACGTAAAATGGTGCTCCCGTGATAAGCCTTTTATTTTTCGATAGATGTAATATTGATTTGACAAGTCGTGTAAGCATTGTCGATTATAAGGAAAGACATTTATCCTTTTCGACAATTTACATTCGTACAGTTAATAATTAGACATATAACTTGCTCACGTGAGGACATGTTTCGCCAAGTGGAAGACATATCCGACAAAACCGACAGGATGGCACTACAAAAAGCGGACATTAGCGAAGAGATATATAGCCGGAGAGTGCCTAGGGCTGCAGATGATATAGAGGGGTGAGCTGTCAGTTCCAGGAGTGGAGGATTACTTACTGCTGACTCCTGCCAGCAGGCGCAGGGTGTTAACGCCTCACCTAACCCCACCGCTGTTGTCTTCTTATGAACCGATAACTTCGTGATCAGCAACTGCTGTCGACTGTGCGACGAAGAACAAGCCTGCGGATGAAAAACATCGTTGCACAAATAAGAACCAGATTATGAAAAAATATTAAAAACTCTTAAAATATTTATAAATTTTTTGTTAACTTTAGTCAAGAAAATAACTTTTCATACATAAATAAAGATAATCAGAGAGACTTTTGGCCATTGTGAAAATTTATTAGCATATTTTTAGTAATAATAATATATAATTTACCAGAATAAACCTACAAACAGGGTGTCCCCTAAAACCTGCTAGTTTATACTCAAACACATGTTATTATTTTCAATAATATTGCGTTTTTATGAAAAATTAAGGGTCATTTATTTATCACTAAAACACTAATAAGTATAAAATATGTAATTATTTAAAATTTAGTAATTATTTTAAGAGCCATTTGTTAAACCGACAATCAATATTTGAAAACTTAATTTCGTGACTGAAGAAAGGATTTCAGGAGTTTATTAGATAGGCATAGAATTTTTTATTTGGTAGTTATTAGGATATTAATGACCAATTTTTGTAGTTTTCATTGACACATTATGCTGTGCGCATTTTTAACTATTTAATATGAAGGTAGGCTTCATGCTTACAACGCTACTTAATTTAATGTAATGAACAAGTTTATATCTTCTTAATCTTCTTCCAAGCCTCGACATAAGGAGAAAAATAATTAATAGATTATAGTTACGGTTATATACTATAAGCAATAACTACCGTTAGCTTTTAATAGCTAGTAATAGCTTTTTTTAGTAGGAATTGAGTTAAGCACTTAATTAAAATTCAATTGAGAAATGAATTGCTAAGTATACAGTATATTTAAGAGTTCTGTAGACATTACAAATATTAATGTGCAATAAAGTACAATACGTAAATATACCAATAAAAAAATAAATAAATTAATAGTAGAATAAATGGACTGCAATGAAAACCTTGAGTTTCTGAATCTCGGCTACTAAAGCGGGCTTAAGATAAATTTGGAAGTTAATGAATTTTGAGATGTCCAAGCAAAGGTAAACTTTTTGTTGGAAAACTGGAATATTTGGGTGCACAAGGAATATTACTCACACTCATTGGTCATATATTTGTTCAAAGTCGGCTATAAAAGATTTTAAGGTGAGTTAAAACGTATAATTTACAAACAGTGTCATGTATATTAAACATGTTTACAACTGCAGTAAAGGTGTAATAAATACCAATAAAAAAATAATAAATTAATAGTCAAATATATGAACTGAAATCAAGACGTACAAATCTACAATAACAAAAGCTCGTTGGTATCTGTTCTTGACGAGCATATGAGCTGGCGTTTCTGAATCCCAGCTATTAAAGCGAGCTTAAGATAAATTTTGAAGTTAATGAAGTTTGAGATATCCAAACAAAGATGAACACACGTATATATATATATATATATACACGATTTGTATATACCTGTCTATTTAAAGGTGAAACTATAGTGGACAACTATCAAATACAAACTATTATACCTGCCTATTTTTTAGCACTGCATAGTTGAAAATTCACGACCACTCAGTAGTATCCACTCCATGCCAGACCCTGTCAAAGGCCAGGTTAAAAGCTTGAAAAGCTGATCGTTTCGAAAACTACTCTTGATATTGTTTGTGTTGCGATGATTATGATTATGATTAAAGCCAAATCGATGTAGAAGTACTGTGGAGTTTATACGATAGGTAATTTAGCAGTGTGAGCAGGTTAATTAAATTTTTTTTTCTGTTAACAATTTTTTTAAAGATAAAATTACAATCTGGCTGATTGGGCTATAAGTAATTGTGATAATTGATCTCATTCATACCAATTTACAATTTTCATTCACTCGTTCATTCATACTATATATACAAACAGCCCCAAGTCCGCATGGTTGTCACCTCCCTCGCGTTTGAAGGAGAAAGCGGAGTCTTGGAAAGTCCCCCATGCGTCCCGGATGGAGTCCCATCCTTCGGAAATCCTTCGGAAAGTCCCATCCTTCGTCAACCGCGTCACCGGATATGAGCCAGTAGAGGCTCACGAAGAGCGCGAGAGCCACATACGCTCAGGATTGGAGAAACTGGCCATTGCCAGGACTCTCACTGTCACTTATTTATTAAGTTTATTTATTAAACAGGGTTCTTCTTCTGTAAACTATGTATTGCAACACTGATATTATTATTATATATTGTATTATTGATATATATTGCAACACAAGGAATATTACTCAAGATTCATTAGTCATATATTTGTTTAATGTCGGCCATGGAAGATTTCAAGGTGAGCTAAAACGGATAAGTTACAAACAGTGGCGTATATTCAACATGTCTTTTCTCCAATAAGGTATAATAAAACAGCGGGTATAACGTCTTATTCTCGGTTTCCAATTTCCTGCTAGTCCTGTGATCGAGTTGGGGCACCTAAGCCCTCAAGAAATAGGGATAGATGGCCCGGAAGTGACAAGATAGGCCGGATGTGAAACAATCAAACGACCCGCTCACCGTGAAACAAGCCTTTCCTATCGCGGTTTGAAGATTGCATTTCTGCCGAGTAGTGGTCATTCTAGCCTAGCAGCTGAATAAGAAACCACAAGGTTGTTATATAATGCTTGACTGCAAACGCTGATATTATTCATTTATTCATATTCTGTATAATGAACGTTTTTTTTTACTTCTATAATTTATTATTAGTATAGGGATGGTTCTCACTTTCTTAGTGAAAAAATAATATTTGCCTTTTTTTTTTTTTTGCAGACACAAAGTAATAAATGATTTTGATTTTTTTTTAAATGGATTTAGTACTGAAATAGTAAATTACAGTCTGTACAAAACCTCTTAAGATTGATTTAAATAAAAAATGCGTTAAACAGAGTGCAAAAGTGACAACAAATGAATTTTTGGGACAAAAATGAATTGCTATGGTCGTCATGACTGTAGCCGAATGCAAAGAGTCTAAAAGTATTCGATTTAAGGTCGTTTTAGTTTTGAAATTATCAAACAAACTGTTATTATCATTAAAATGTCGAACTTTCTTGAAAAATCGATTTTTCACATGTTTTATGTCCATATACTACCGATACATTTACTATAATATTACATATGGAGTGAAACTTAAGGCGAATCCAGACCACACCAGTTAAGCTTTAGATTAAATAAATATTAAAAAGCTTAAATTTTTCAGCGCTGGCAACTCAATAAGCATAATTATCTTAATAGGTTGATTTTAACAAAAAAATAATAATCAATTAATAATACACTTGAAATGAAGTCAATAATAACTGACAGCCTGTTCTATAGCAACACATGGTATTTAATCACCATATTATTAACAACGTTTGGTTAGGTTTAAACTAGTATCAAACGAACGCAATGGTCTCCTTAGACCCTATTCGAATCCTGAAATTGGACGCCGACGAAGAGAAAGGTGAGCAAGCCCGCTTGTCGAACTTCCTAGGCGCGATGGTTGTGGGTGACATAGTGAAGAGTACCCTCGGGCCAAAAGGGATGGATAAAATGCTCGTGTCTTACGGCGACAGAGATAGGAAGATGAAGGTGACGAACGACGGAGCAACGATCTTGAAGGGTATCGGTTTCGACAATCCAGCGGCGAAAATTCTAGTGAATATGGCAAGTGCTCAAGACGACCTGGTGGGTGACGGGACGACGTCCGTGGCGATTCTCGCTTCAGAACTGCTCAAAGAGAGTGAAGTGATGATCTCGAAGAAGATACACCCACAGACAATAATATCAGGATTCAGGCTGGCCTCGAAGCTAGCGCTGATCGCTCTGGAAAACTGTGCTCTCAGTTGCAGTGACGAGGATAGCATTCTCAAAGAGGAACTCCTAAATCTTGCGAGGACCAGTTTGAGCTCGAAAATATTAAACATGCACAAAGACAAGTTCAGCCAACTGGCAGTGGATGCGGTGCTACGTCTCAAAGGTTCGTTCAATCTAAGCGCTATTCATATTATCAAAATACCCGGAGGTAGTTTGGAAGATTCCTTCCTGGACGAAGGATTTCTATTGGCTAAGTCGATTGGGCAGTTCCAACCGAAAAGAGTCGAAAAAGCGAAAATCCTCATTGCTAATACCGCTATGGACATGGACAAGCCGAAATGTTTTGGCACAAGAGCCAGGGTATCATCGTTGAACAAATTGGCCGAATTGGAACTAGCGGAAAAATCCAGTATGAAAGACAAGGTGGATAAAATACAAAAGCACGGCTGCAACGTTTTCATCAACCGTCAGCAGATCTACAACTATCCGGAACAGTTGTTCGGAGACGCTGGCATAATGAGCATCGAACTGGCTCAGTTCGAGGGGATCGAGAGGCTGGCGCTGGTCACAGGAGGGGAGATCGCCTCGACGTTCGACAGCCCCGGAACAACCAAGCTCGGAGAATGCGACCTGATAGAGGAAGTGATCATCGGGGAGGAGAAGTTGCTTCGGCTGAGCGGGGTTAAGCTGGGTGAGGCCTGCACGGTAGTTATCAGGAGTGCTACGAAGCAGCTGGCCGAAGAAGCGGAGAGGGCACTGCACGACTCACTGTGTGTAGTCCTGGCAGCGGTACGGGAGCGGAAGTTGGTCTGCGGAGGCGGTGCTGCCGAGATCCAGATGTCTCTGGCGGTGAGCAAGGGTGCTAGCCAGACGTCCGGAAAGGAAGCAGTGGCCATGGAGGCCTTCGCCAAGGCACTGATGGAACTTCCGGTCGCCATCTCGGACAACGGTGGTTATGACACAGCCTACCTGATGACCGCCCTGAGGGTGGCGCACACCACCGGGCAGGTGTACTTCGGCTTGGATATGGCCAAAGGTGACGTGGCCTGCATGAAGGAGCATGGTGTCCTCGAGCCACTGGCGGTCAAGAGGCAGATGCTCAACTCGGCCACTGAAGCCACCGAAGTCATCCTCAGGGTGGACCACATCCTCAAGGCAGGACCTCGCAAGCGCAAAGAAGATAAATCTCTATGTTGATTATCCTTTTACATATCTCTAATTCAATGTTTAATCTCGTTTTCATGTTTCCAGGAACGTTCTCAAAAGAGTTATAAAATATAAAAATATTTTTCCTTCTTTGTAACTGTTTATTTGTTTTAAGTTGATAATTTACTTATTAAATATAATGACTTTGTAGAAACATCTGCAGCAGAATGTTTTTTTTTTTAAATTACATTGACATTTTTATTTAATAGTTATGTAACCAATCATATTGTACTTTTGATAGCAGGGACTCGTCTAGAATTGTTCATGAAAGCCATTACGTTATTGTTATGTACACATTCTCCAAGTTTTCTATTATTCAAAGCACCCGATCGTCCAATATAACTTTAGGACAGTTCCCGATCTGAACTTTTCTTTGCTTGCAAAATATTGGATAACTGGTCAACGTAAGGAACAGTCATCACAGAAAACAAACTCAAGGATTAAACGGACGTTGTACGGATTGTACATATAAGCGTAAACCATTCACCCAAAAACGTGACAAGAAGTGGTATTGACTAAAATGACTGACAGGTAACACTAAACTTACCAATGTAACTTAAAAATAACAGTTAAAAACTTACTGGCATTCGACACTACCGTATCTCTTAACAGTACCATTAAGATACATAAGTCATACATAAAAACAAATATGTTAACAAACAGAGTAAATGTTAACTATGCAAAAATATACAGCTTACATACACATTTGAAATAATATGTACGAACTTCTGAACACTTTGTGTACAAAGGAAAAATAATTTGCAAACAAATAGGAAACTGTTGTTTTTTTTTCCCTTCATAGCCCCTTTAAATTTACAGATAATTATACACAATTATAGATCCTCAGGCGAATCTATTTACAAATTATTTTTGTATTTCCTGTAGCATCGCTACATTATATACAGGTTTTGTTATCTTATAAAAATTATATAATGGAATGAACAAGTATATTGATACACATTATACGTAACTGGACAGAACTGACTAATAAAGGTGATGGGGCTCACCTTTTTGATCAACCTTAAAACTAACTTACATACTAATTCTTAGCCTAATTTTTCCCCAACAGTCTGTTGCCATCGATGCGGGAGGGGCGGTGGGGTCATAGCGTTAAACACTGGGTTGCTGCAACGAGTCAAAAAACTTGATGTGTCTCCGGCGGATGAACTCACCCACCGACGGCACATCAAGCAACGGGTGCGGCGTTCTTTAACCTCTCGAAAGAGGTATGTCGGACCACTTTTCGCATGATCCCATCCTGGAAATGTTGGAGACATGTGGCTGTATTGCCAGTCAAGTGGGTAAATAGCGGGGCACCGTACAGCAGAGCTGGCCGGAGGACACATTTATATCACCATCAACCCCGGTAGAATTAGTAACGTCTAGACACGATAATATTCTTAAAAAATAATAAAATGATTTGACTTGAGTTTTTTTTTTTTTTTGGCCATAAAATGATCGTTTTAACAAATTAATCATTTTTTCCAGATCTTTACCCGCACAGCGAAAACGGAGCCGCTACCGAAGCTGTCTTGCGGCAGCTGGTTCAAGTCCTCATCGACTTTGTGAGGGAAACAAATGATAGAAACTGTAAAGTTCTTGAATTCCACCATCCTGAAGAGATGAAGAAACTCTTGGATCTCTCCATTCCAAACGAAGGTCTCACTCTGCAAAACCTCATCGATGATTGTGCTCAGACGTTGAAATATCAAGTCAGGACAGGTAAGTTTTATCATTATCAAAATCTTCCAATATTAATAATATATTCTAGTGAGAGTACTCATATTAATTAAAAATCAAAAATTATTAATGTTAATCTTTAATATTTTATTATGCCTGGTGGGAACACATGGGTTATAAGCCAGTTAAAGAAGTTTTACACAAATAGACTTTTTACAAGAAGAGTTTATTCACAAGTACAACGAGGTAACGGTTTTACTAACTACTGTCTTACGTCTAGTCGGGAAGAGAGAGTGTTAAGGCGTGAGGTGAGTCTGACTGAGTGAGAGAGAGGAGAATTTTGGGAAGGTATATATAGAGGAGAAATGGATCATGCCTTCTCAGCTAGCGTGGGGAAATAGGTGAAGATTGCCTCACACGGGCGGTCGTCATCAGTGCCAAGCAGTCAGCAGGAAGAAGTTTATTGTTTGCAAAACAAGCCCAGGGTCAGTAAAAAATAAGTCTCGTCTCAGCTGGTTAAGTGTTATCAGGCCCAGGCCTCCAGCTGACTTTTGCATTCCATAATTAGCCTGTTCAATCAAATAATTTATTTGCATCCAAATGTGCTACGTTCGGTATTTACTCTAGTTGAGTAATTAGAATATTTAATTTTTAGGGATGCCATCTATTCAACAACTATATAACTATTCAACTATATGAAGGTATATTGTGGGTGTAAATAATATACAAGAACGGAACCAGTATTTACCCCTGTGGAAAACCAGCCTTTATTAGGTAATAAGTTGCTACGTTCGGCCGTCGGGGAAAAAAACTTTTTATTTATTTATTTAGGGATAGTCTGTTCGAACCGATACATGATTGTATCTTTTTTTTTTTTTTTTGCTCAGCCTCAAAAGGGCTTACCCCACAAGCCCGTGAAGCGAGCTCATGGGGTTACGTAGCCTGTGGTGCGCGTATTCCGGTGCAATGGGATTGTTGCACCGGTCAGCGCACCTTGAGTAATACTGTTTTCGTTCTTTATTTTTCAAAATCAACACAAAACTTCCAAAGAAAACAAAATAAAATAAAAACTTTTCCTTAAATCTACTTTGTACAATCCTTACTATTATATATTTTATATATAATATATATATATATATATATATATTTTTTATTTTTTTTTTTTTACACATGATTGTATCCGAATATATAAAACTCTAAGGCAATATATAAAGGATGTATCTTTTCTAAGGATACATATATCCTTATCTATTTACCTGACTTACCCTCAAACACCACGCTATTACACTTTAGTTGATTAATTAGAATATTTAATGTCACCTAACTATTCAACTACTGACAGATTTGATTCCTCAAATCTCGGGTGCATTGCGTTAGCGTAAAGTTGTACAGCATTATACCTTATTCGATTTATTTACTGTTGGTCCCGATTGAATATAAACCCAAAGACATTTACCTTAATAAATGAACGTGGTGGTCAAAATGGAAGGGATTCAATGGTACAATAGAAATTACTACACAAAATGCTTTATTCACCAAAAACCACAAAAGTTTAAAATCGAGGGATGACTGATTTTACTATTAATTCAAAATGATGAACATATTACATATATTTTACTAGCTACCAATAAAACTTAAATCTTACTAGTGTACTAGCTTAGTAGGTTACTAAGCAGCCTCAAGGACAAGAGCTGCCGAGACTTCAACAGCTCTGTCGACTGCCTCCCAGCAAATTCTCGTCCCAATGTATATATCTACCGCTATTCAGAAGGCTTTATTTTTCTTCAAGGCCCTTTGTGGCCGTGCAACCTTTACCACACTATCTTGCACTTAGGACTACCCTTATCCAAAACAGACGGGGTTCGATACATCCGTCGGTCTACATCAAAATAATGGTCTATGGCTTGCCCTGACCCTCTGGCATCAGTTCCTTAACCTTATTTAACAATTGAATGTGTGTCCGGAAGAAGGGCCTATGTCACGTTTTCCTAATTTTACAAGAGCTTCAATACTAAAACATCCCTAATAGTATTTGCAATAAAAATTAGCGAAAGTGACATAGGCCCTTCTTCCATTTGGAAAAACGGAAATTCTCAGAAACAACAACAAACTATTTTCCATGATACAAACGTTTATTGAACAAGAAAAGGAAGTAGATATGCAAATAGTAAAGTAAGTATTATGCATTGAATTACTACAATGAAGGCAAAGATGTATAAAATAGCTTATGTGTAGGATCAGTCATAAACGTAGTCATCTGAAGCAGATCTTTTTTCTTTTCCTTGCTAATGGGCAACAGGCTTGTGTAAAGGAACGGGAGATCTTGAATTACCGGAATACCAACTGTTGGGTCGAACATTCTGAATGTTTTCCATGGTCTCAGTGTGTTATGGGACTCCCTAGCATACAGGGTTGTTGGGTCATCCTTACATAGTTTATACCACACGTACTTGGTAATTTGGAATGTGGCATTTTTTTTCAGACAAGTTCTAGTAACGACGTCTATGTCTCTGAATTTATCTTGAGTCATCTCTGTGATTAAGAACGGGTTTGAAATTTTTGAAGATGCTATGATGTGCTTCCAGTCACCAGGAACAATAGCTTTTTGAATTTTTCTTCGCCGTTCGATTACAGCGAAATCACGGTCGCATGGCAAAAAACTATGCCCAGTGACCATAAACTTTTGGTGCACTTCTGTGAAGTACCCACACTGAATTAGGTACCAATATAACGTGAGAACTGTCTTATTATTGTTTTGCCCACAGCATCGATCCGACCAAATTATTACCTTACGTTCTTCACCTGGGCCAAGAGTGCGATACGTAGTTTTTATGTAGTCTAGTAGGCACGAACCAATCTCCTTTGATCCCCGTTTTGCGAGTACTTCATGCCATAAGTACATACTTGCAACATCGGCTGTCATATTGTGGATAGCAAAATTATAAGAGGAATATTGACGTTGATAATACATATCAGCATGAGTAAATGCAGGCGTGGAAAGAACTTGTTGTAAATCAACACACAAAGCTATGAAGTTCTTGTTCCTTCCATCTTCGGCCAGAGTTTTGTATGCACTGTCCGCCTGGATGTGGTGTATTGTACTCTCAATTTCTAGCCGTTCCCTTTCTCCAGTATTGGAGGCCAAAATCAGTTCTGCATAGAATTTGTCGCATTGGTTACAAGTGTCGGAACGTGGAGAACCAAACCTCAACTTGGATTCTCTGTTAAAAATCTTTCTGTATAGGCTGTAGGACACCTCGCTTTCAGGGTATTTCTCCACAAAAAGTCGGTGCATCTTCTTGACCGACAAGTCTACACTCAACACATTTTTTTGTGAGCTGTTTCTACTATAGTGGTTTTCCATTACTGGGAAGCTTTCAATGTGTAGCTTCACCAGTTTTCGTTTTTCACTGTCGACTGCGTGTGGTCGGTTCAGATGAAATCCTCTTGTATCCATTGGTGCGATTTCCCCCTTTTTCAGTTTTTCTTGTATAACACGAATCCGTTTTCTTCCAACTTCAAACGTATTTAGCAGAGTTTTCAAACACACAGGCTTACCAGTAATGTTATAATCAAAGGCTGCTAGCTTCTTTGACGTCGAATCACTCTTTCCGGGTCTCCTGTACTTAGGTTCACGTATATTAACGCACTTTGTCAACAAAAGGGTTTGTTGGTTGTAATTTAGATTATAAAACCGACTATGCATGGTGTGTACCATGTCCAGTGAAATCGTGCTACAACCTTGTTTTGAGCAAATTTCGGGGAGGCAACCTCGTCTAGATACAGGAAGTTGCTTTGCCGGGACCACATTCCCTTTACCACGCTTACTCACGTATTGTTGGCCTGCATTTCGAAGAGCCTGTTGTTTCTTATCATTCCACATATCTACATTCAATGAACGTTTCTTTCCGCTACTCAAATGTCTCGTTTCCGAAAGTGACAAATTCATATGAGCCATTGTACGTTCCGAAATATTCATCACTACACTGACAATAAAACACAAAACTTTATCACTTGTCCACGAATCATGAACCTAGAAAACCTCAAAATCACGCAGAATACCAATTTGTAGATGCTAATAATCATAATATCATTATGAATTAATATAACTTATTATTAACACGCGTAAAACTGATACTAGGAATCAAAATGATAACCGAACGTAGGTTATTGTTGTTGGTGAGTGGCAACTGTCGTGATGAACTGATAACATAGGCCCTTCTTCCACTTCAAGTTTTGTGATTTCTCTCAACGATTGTGATTCTCTTGACCTCTAGCGGCTTCCTTTTCAACTAATAACCATGGCAATACGTACACCACTTGACATAGGCCCTTATTCGACAAAAACCTGAGTTTCGAAAAAATCGTGACATAGGCCCTTCTTCCGGACACACGTTCAATTGCACACTACCTTCCCCATGTGGGGGGTTGAACATATAACAAATGAGACGTGAAAATAAAATGAAAGGTAATTAATAATGATTATATGAGTTCAAAATATTTTTTTAATATGTCCACCATATGAACAAACCAGGGTATCGGAGACATGCTTCTTGTGTTCCTTTCTACAGGTGACTTCAGGGATATGACTTCACGACTTGGAACTGGTCGTGTGCAGCAGCGAAGGAGTGTTACACTGATTTGCCAGCCCCAGTTTTTAAAGCTTTAAAATAATTTATTGAAACAGAATATATTTAATGATATGGGACCCTTGCAATTAAACCTCATTGAAATGAGAACTGAATTAGGTTAAGAATTATTATGCAAGTTAGTTTTAAGGTTGATCAAAAAGGTGAGCACCAGTCACCTTTATTAGTCAGTTCTGTCCAGTCACGTGTAATGCGTATCATTATACTTGTTTATTCCATTATATAATTTTTATAAAATATCAAAACCTCTATGTAATGTAGCGGTGCTACAGGAAATACAAAAATAATTTGTAAATAGATTCGCCTGAGGATCTATAATTGTATATAATTATCTGTGAATTTAAAGGGGCTATGAGGGGAAAAAAATGAGATCTGATCGCTTGAATGTTTGCTTAAATTTGTATTGGCGAAGTACCCACCTCATTTTCTTTTGATGAACCAGATTTTAAGTTTCTTGATTACTCCACGTAGCTTCCCTTTAAAGGCTGGTACTTCCCGTTGTAAAGTGAGTTTCGGTCGAGGATTTTTGATCCATTATGGCTTTATTGCAGTGGTAGATTTTTATCAGCCTTTACTCGGGCATGGCAGGATCAACGGAAGTACTTCTTCCGTGAGCAGCGTGCAATTAGTGACATCGTTGATTTTTGAGTTAGGCTTTGCGAAGGCCAACAATATACTATCCAAGTAATTCTAGGTACAAAAGCAAAGGTGTCTCGGTTGAGTTTTTCATGATCCCTTCTTTACTTTTTAAGAAACACAACCTATCTCCCGATATTTTGGTTTATGTCAAGCAAACCTTTGTTGAAATTTAGACGGACTTCGTTTTTCGATATTTTACTATCATGATATTCGATATACCTAGCTCAGATACATATATATATATATACACATAGCTGGTAGTAGCAGGAAAAGAAAAGAAAAAAGTTATCTGAGAATCACTGAACTGTTTTCAATGCGAGCTCCCCAGCTCGGAGGGGTTGGATGTGAGGGAGTGCTCATTGTCCATCCAGCTTGAAAATAGGCTGCCGGTAATAGCCCCTGGGGTAATCCTCCGCCGAATTAGAGCCGAAGACGTCAATTAGTGCCTTCTGCTACTCCTGCAGGAGGGCCGATGGGGCAAGGTTTTAGTGAGCTTTTTCGGATTAAGGCCTCCAGTAGAGGAATTGAGTCAGTGTCGGTTCGTACTTGATGCAGTTAATGGTATAGGGAGTTTTTTGTTTGATAGCGATAGTGAATGGTTCTTTTTTTAAATAAATTCTTAATTGTGCTCAAATTACAATCTGCCTTATTAGGCAATAAGTAATTGAGATAATGTTCTCATTCATACCATATTTACAATTCATCATTCACTCACTCAATGGGTACCTATGACAATATAGTCCGCAAAAGACAGTGGCTTGATAAGGATCAACCTCTCCTACCAGATCTGAAAGCTAACATCCATGGCAAAAAGCTTTTATTGTGTGTATGGTGGGATAGTCAAGGAATAATTCACCACGAGTTGTTGAAGTAAAATTTAACGATTACTGCGGATAGATATGTTCAGCAGTTGCAAAGAGTGCAAGAGAAACTCCATGAAAAGCGTCCTTCACCCGTCAATCGCAAAAACGTCATTCTTTTACACGACGATGCGTGACCACATACAGCAAGGGTGACTCGAGAAAAAATTCTTGAGCTTGGATGGTCTATTTTACCATATCCACCTTACTCCCCGGATCTTGCTTACTACCACCTTTTCTGTTCCTTACAAAACTTTTTGAATGGAAAAACCTTCAATTCTGAAGAGCAAGTCAGGCAGGCTGTCGAAAACTTCTTCCAGTCCAAACTAACAATATTTTACAAGAAAGGAATTGATAAACTTCCAGGAAGATGGTAGAAGGTTATAGATAATAGTGGCGAATACATGATAAATTAATGTAATCTTGTTATTTAATGAGAGCAAAATAAATAACTATATTTAATATATATATATAATATATAAAATATAGTCATATCCTATGAAAGCACCCTTCGAAACCCTAAAAAAAATGACTCAAAGTAAGGATGAAATATCTCCTTATCTGAAAATTGCTAATAGATTCACAGCGGAGAGTTTATTTGCCGGCGGAAGAGAGGACAATATGGGGCTTATCACATCCGTCAAGAGATAATCCCTGAGGAACGCCCCCGGGGAGGCGGGCGATATGTTTTTTAACGCACCCTCCCTGCCGCCGGTGAGTGGCGGTGCTATCTGAACAGAGAGTATGGTCTGCGGTATCTGTAATTGAATATCGCTATACGTCCACCCCATGGGCTTCGTTAGTTGCCCTTGTTGCCTTCCCATTGTGTCCCTATTATCGCACTTAGCAGGCCGCAATCTAATCAGAGGGAGTCTGCGGGACGTGATCTTGACTGATGCTGTTTGTGGTACGACAAACATTATTGTTGGCTCACTTGGAGTTGAAAAATACAACCAAGATGTGATACTTCAACAGTAGTCCTCCACGGTAGTTCCACCAAACAATGAAATAAAAAAAAAATAATACTCTGATATTGTCTCACAAAATACGAAATCAATTACTCTGTTGTGGTTAGCTTATAACTGATATTTGGTACGTGAACATATGTGCTTCAAGTGAAACAATCGCATAATACTGAACAAAAAAACTAAATTACGAACATAAGGTAAATTATTGCTTGGGGAACATGAGTGGGAAAAGTTGCAAGGATATATTAAAATGGGAAAATATGGAGTAGCGACCGCTAACTACATAAGATAAATCACCCTATACTCTATTGTATATATATTGTAAATGTGTTATAATATGTTGTAAATTAATTTAAACAAATCTAAATAACATTACCAAACAATAAGTCATACCGGTGTAAATATTGTAATCAATAAAAGACGCAGCTACGAAAAACGGCTGGTGGGTCCCAATCTAGAACAGGCAAGCGTCACCGCAACCCTGCGGTTTGGTTGGTCAGAATAAGACCCCAGATCATTGGTAATTGAGGATATATATACCCCCTAGTTTGAGCCGGTAAATCATTCTAACTATGGCTCTCTGACTGGTACCTGCAGCTGAACTGATGTTTCTGGATTTGGCCTTCGCATTTATGAAAACCTCTACATCTCTCTTCCTGACCTCACTATGTTTTAGTCCGGCCTAGTCAGACCCTACACTTTCCCAGTCGGATTCTCTGACTTCGTCTCGCTAAAACTCCTTGGAAGAGACCTCTCCCTCGCGGACAACGGTTGCCGTGGCCCTACAAACTTTACTTAGTAGTGTCTCCCACGGCAATCCAGTCTGCATCTTTTCGGTTCACACTTGCCTTTGGGATCCGGACGGTTTTCGCCTACCCTCAGATACCAAGTGTGAATTCGAGGTCATTCTAAGACCACATAAACTACCTACAATACCTACCCCATACCTGAACATAGTGCACTGTCGGGACTTTCAGATATGGAGTCAGATAATACAAAAGTTAAACCCTTCATGAAGCAATAGTCCAGGTCATAGCCTAATCAACCCACACTTCTTCACTAGGGCTAGGGTAACTAGGCACCCCCCTCGTGACGACCCGACATATGGATTGATATGAATAGATTTCGAACTTTTGAGGTGAACGACGATGGAGAAATGGAACATATTTAAGTAGTACTATAAGCTTCGAAAATACTTCACTGCTACGCAACCTTCATGGGCTCATAAATGATATACGGGCACCAATGAGCTGTTAGTAAGTACGAAAAAATCTTTTGGCGTCCTATTGACCAAAGTCAAATATCTTGGTGTTTACTTAGACACTGAGCTATATTAGAAACTACATATTAAATTACAAACTACACTAACAAATTAAATTACTTAAAACTGTATCCGCTACTTAAAAAAACACTTACTATACTACTGTTCCAAACACTAATTACACCTCTCATATGGTTTCCTGTTTGTCTGAAATACTACATAACTAAAATCACTTCAAAACAAAGTCCTCCCATAACGAATGGCCTTGGTTCATAAGAGACGCCAAAAACTCGACGTTCCCTTGATCAAGGGACTTTCTCATGAACCAACATGTGCAAATCTTTGGATATGAGTAGTGCAACCTAGCGTCTACCACAAGACATTCATTATTTATCGAAATGTGTAAGGGAATATATGGCAGTCAAAAAATAAGCATCGATTAGGGGAATAGGATCGATATGTGATTTTTTCGGCAGGAATGACCTATACATATACATATATCATTTATATGGTTGTCCAGGTCACCCCCGCTTCATGAACCAGCTGTCGTGCGGTTTAGACCTAGTGTCCATGGCCGGCGAGTGGCTGACTGCTACCGCCAACACCAACATGTTCACCTACGAGATCGCTCCAGTCTTCATACTCATGGAGAGTGTCGTCCTGGCCAAGATGAGAGAGATCATCGGATGGAGAAGCGGTGACTCCATACTCGCTCCAGGTAACTAAATCCCTTGTTAACTTCACACGCAGACTGTGCCAAAATTGAATATTGAATATAATTTCAGCTCAAAACGAAAAAGTTGACAAACGCGATATTTTCAGGTGGGTCTATATCGAACCTGTACGCGTTTCTTGCAGCCAGACATCACATGTTCCCTACCTACAAAGAAAAGGGGCAGTCATCCTTAGGTGGTCAGCTTGTCATGTTTACATCTGACCAAGTAAGTGAAGAAAATAACCATTAGTTATTCATCAATCTCTTAATATTTCAGTGAGCAGAAGATTTTTTCGGGAGATCGTCTTAGGTTGATGAAAGAGAGTGGTTAGTATTTAATAAAGGTATTAATTGGCAATATTTCAACGTACTTTGTGTCTGCATCAGGTAATCGTGTGAGTTGGTAAAAGATGTTGACCTCAAAAATATTTTTGGGAACTCAACTTTGTATTATTCATCATCCCCTACAGTCCATCACACTAGGATCCGATGAATGCATACGCAATATGTCGAAACGAAGCTCATTAATAAGCTTGATGTAAACCTAACTACTCTCTTTCAAAAACCCAAACAGAGTTCCCTACAAACTCTTCTAATCATTTGGTTATTTCTCCCTTAAAAATTATCAAGTTAAATTATATCATTAAAGCACTTTGTATATTGTATCAATAACACTCATTATATTACGTGATAAGATCGTATAATTAAAGTTACGAGTAAATATATCATCAAACCACATTGTATATTGTATCATTAACATTCATTACATTATGTGATACGATCGTATGATTAAAGTTACAAGTAAATATATCTTCAAACGTGGAATATTGTAGTATATTGTGTCATTAACACTCATTATATTACGTGATATGATCGTATGATTAAAGTTACGAGTAAATATATCATCAAATCGCGTTGTATATTGTATCATTAGTTATTATATTACGTGATACGATCTTATGATTAAAGTTACGAGTTATCATCAGCCACTTTCACTTTCACTCAGAGTAAATATATCATCAAATCACTTTGTATATTGTATCAATAACATTCATTACCTTACGTGATATGATCGTATGATTAAAGTTACGAGTAAATATATCATCAAACGTGGAATATTGTAGTATATTGTGCCATTAACACTCATTATATTACGTGATATGATCGTATGATTAAAGTTACGAGTAAATATATCATCAAACCACGTTGTATATTGTATCATTAACATTCATTACCTTACGTGATATGATCGTATGATTAAAGTTACGAGT
Organism: Acanthosoma haemorrhoidale; assembly: GCA_930367205.1. Classification (NCBI taxonomy): domain Eukaryota; kingdom Metazoa; phylum Arthropoda; class Insecta; order Hemiptera; family Acanthosomatidae; genus Acanthosoma; species Acanthosoma haemorrhoidale. The sequence goes on along the minus strand of OV884011.1, from coordinate 14,302,567 downwards.
AAATATATCATCAAACGTGGAATATTGTAGTATATTGTGTCATTAACACTCATTATATTACGTGATACGATCGTATAATTAAAGTTACGAGTAAATATATCATCAAACCACATTGTATATTGTATCATTAACATTCATTACATTATGTGATATGATCGTATGATTAAAGTTACGAGTAAATATATCATCAAACGTGGAATATTGTAGTATATTGTGTCATTAACACTCATTATATTACGTGATATGATCGTATGATTAAAGTTACGAGTAAATATATCATCAAATCACGTTGTATATTGTATCATTAGTTATTATATTACGTGATACGATCTTATGATTAAAGTTACTAGTAAATCGACTGATTTTACTGGTTATTAAAATCGATGTTAATATTTTCAGTGTCATTATTCCATAAAGAGCTGCGCTGCTGTTTGCGGTCTTGGAACAGACAACTGTGTTGAAGTTCCTTCAGATGAAAGGTAAGATTTACGTATCCATATATCACATTCTAAGGCGAGCTATAGCTTACGGAAGTTTATACACCATAAATCAATGTTTATATTAAATATATGACTCAGGGAAAAAATCAATTTTACTGGATTGATAATAAATGAAGCCTTATTCTCACAGCATTGTCCCCTGGTGACTTCATGTTAAAACATCGGTATTATTATTATATTAATTATTGTCCAAAGAAAAAATATATCTTAGGTTTAAACTACACCAATTGTTCAGTAATCTTCAGGCAGCCTGGACACCTATTGAGAAAATAGGAGTGTCCTCCCAAAGTCCTTTTAACAATTTATACTCGTACAACCTCAGTTACAATACCTTGATCCTTACTTCCTTGTCTTATCATCATCATGCTTTCAAAAGGGAGTCAGATGTGTGACATTCATGTTTGATTTTCGAATGGTAGTTTCAACTAAGAATCATCAAAACTTTAGGCATTATTCTCTCAGATGTTTGTTATATAGAAAGCCATTTAAAAATACCCAGGATAATTTGTCTTAATAATTATATTATAATAGCAGAAAAAGTGTTCTATCAAGAAGAACCTTCTGTCCATACTATGCCCAAAACATTGAAGCGACTTAACTCAATCAATATAATAGTCAAAAAGTTGCTCATCGCCATTGTTAAAATAATAATATATGGATTAAAAAAACAAAACAAGTTTTAACATTCAACTGAAATTTAAGTGGTACATGGTTTGATGCTACCGAAGAGGCTAAACCTCTGAATACTACAAGTTGTAAATTTTCTTCCTTAACAAAAAGATTTAGCTAGATTAACAGTTGCTGATTAAGTATAATATGCCCAAATGACCTAGGATAAAAAAACACAATCAGTAACTTGAATTTGAATTCAGTTATATCTCATTAGTTATATCAGTTATATATATTAAAAAAAAAAAAAAACCTAATGCAGTAAAAATACATAAATACACAGATCAATTTTCTATAATTCAACAATTAATTTATATAAATATTCAGTAAAGGATAAGTGAAATAAAGGGTAATTTTTTCTTTGCATCCCATCTAAGCTATTCCAATCTTATTGGTTAAATTCGAAAATGTTTCTTGAATGGCAGGTCACTAGAACGGTGGAGAACGCTAGTGACCTTAGATTTGCCTGAGGATCTATAATTATCTGAAAATTTAAAGGTGCTGTGAAAGATAAAAAAAAATAAAAAAACCTAATGCAGTAAAACCCCTCCCGCATCGATGGCAAGAGACTGTCGGGGAAAAATTAGGTTAAGAATTAGTATGTAAGTTAGTTTTAAGGTTGATCAAACAGGTGAGCCCCATCGCCTTTATAAGTCAGTTCGGTCCAGTCAAGTATAATGTGTATCATTATACTTGTTTATTCCAATATATAATTTTTATAAAATAACAAAACCTGTATATAATGTAGCGACGCTACAGGAAATACAAAAATAATTTGTAAAGGGTCTATAATTGTATATAATTTTTAGTAAATTTAAAGGGGCAGCATATTTTGCTTCTGTTGTATGATGGTGCTTTTTCTAGTTCTAGCTGACTGCAAAGTATGCAACCACTCACGAATTTGGGTCAATTAGTAACTGACCTTTATGGCTGTGGCCAATTCTTTTGTATTTTTCAGATTAAATTCTTGAAGGGTATTTATGGTATTTTTTCCTAGAATTTCATGTTTTGGTGGCAATCCAAGAAATATAAGAAAGAAGAAGAAAAAAAGGTGGCTTGACTTGAGATGAAGATTGGTTTTTAAACAAAAATTTCGGCTAAGCCGAAAACCCGCGGTAATGACGGGTAGAATGGGAAGTAATGAAATGTGTTTGGGAGGGTGGCCTGTATATCTATTAGTGGTCTGGGGGGAGGAGAACGGGATTAGAGGTAATCCAGGTTTGTTTATGGGCGGGCCTAGTCACAAATAGGGGGATTTCCGGGATGGGCTTCCCGCAGTCAATCCACCACCGCCCTTGGATGGAGGGCTCACTAAGCCTGCCTCTTACCCTGCCTAGTCTGCGGAAGTTAGCTTTGCTTTCAATCCCGAAAAAAAAACTTTTACTAGTCTCTCTGCTACGCCGGCTGTAGGATTCGTTTTGTTGCTAAATGAAATAGGATGTCAACCCAATAATTATTGTAATCTTTTAGTAGTATTATTATTATTATTCTAGGCAGTTTCAACTCACAAACGTTATATCAAAGGATGAGGAGTCACCCTGTCACATCCAGCCCTGAGCCTTTGAGCGCTCATGATAATAAAAAAAAATATCAATAATGTTAGGGTTACTAGTTTTTATTATTATAAAATTACAATCTGCCTTATTAGGCAATAAGTAATTGTAATAAATGTTCTCACTTATACCATATTTACAATTTTCATTCATACAGTATTAACAAACAGCCCAGAGACCTCCCAAATCCATATGGTTGTCACCTCCCTAGCATGGGAAAGTGGAAGTGGAGGCTGACGAAGAGCCCGAGAGCCACATACGCTCAGGACACGATTGGAGAAACTGGCCTTTGCTAGGACTCCCCCTGTCACGACTTGTAGCAGAACACGAGGCCACTGCCGTTTTAGTCTCCGAGGAGGATTGTAGGGATGAGTGGCGCAGTGCAATGACTGTGCTACAGGATTAGGGTGGTTGAAAAGGCTACTGTGGAATTTCATAAACTTGGAAGACATGAGTTCAAGAATGTAAGGTGTATTAAGATCGTTATGAAGGGCTTTGTTGCTGTCATAAGGGGCATTTACTATTGTTCTCAGGACGTTTGATTGAAGGGATTGGATACGCTTGATGTTCGACTTTTTTGCTGGCCCCCATAGCTCTATTCCGTATGTCCTGCTTAAGTATGACATAATTATAGAAGTAGTTTATTTTCTATTGAGAGATGGGATGTTCTTTGAGGTAGTCTATACAGTTGTCCAAAGCGTCTGTTTAGTTCATGCAACTTTTAAGCTTTGTGGCTAGGCCATTTTTTTTTTGGCAATAAGGAATTGAGAGGCTCTATTTTCATTAAGGAGAGTTTTTTTTTTGTCAACTATAGTGGCTTAAGTCAGGAACTAATAAGTTAATTAATTAGTCTGCATTCTTGGTCCCTTATAAACGCTTTAAAAAATTGAACATAACTAGAATTTGTTATAAACTACAATATTGTCAGAAAATACAATTTTTTTTTGGTGCTGACGTTTTTATACTGATTAGCTACTGTATTGTGAGATAGTCCCTGGCCCGTTTTAGTGTATCGGAATCCTTTGAAACTCAACAAAAAATATTCAATTTTTTCGGAACGGACTTGTATGGCCTGATACCGCTCATGTTCGTAGTTCAGACAACACTTGATTTCACGCGGTGATGGTTTTGGCCGATTTGCGTGCCGTAAGTTTGGTTGAAGAAACGCAACTGTTAACAATATTGATTCTAAATTCTTTATATAAAGGGTGTCCCAGAATTAACGCAAGATTTGATTTAAATAGAAAACACAGTTTTTAGTATTTTTGTTGTTATTTTTTTATTGAATTGTAAAGTAAATAGGATAGGGTTATTTATGGAATAAGTCATCGGGCATATGGCCTCCACGACTTTGCTGGCACATACGCACTCTTTTGTCGAAATTTTCCATGACCATTTGGCATAAATGTGGTTGAATTTCGTTGATGCAGCGTTGAATTTCCTCTTTTATTGCACGGGTGGATGTGGGCTTGTTGACTTACACCTTTGTCTTCAAATAACCCTATAAAAATAAATTTAAAGGTGTTAAATAACACGATCTAGGAGGCCAATTTCTCATCACCGAAACTGAATTTTGTAAGCATGAAGACCCAGCTCTTTAGTGAGTATACGCTGTAGAGAGCTTCTTGAAATTTGGAATTCTTGTCTACGACGCCGAATTGATGTTCCTGGATTTTCAACACCACTCTCCCGCACTGCTTCGATATTGACATTTGAACGGCTTGTTTTTGGACGACAAGTGTGTTTAGTGTCTCCAACTGATCCAGTCACCCTAAATTTTTCCATTAATCTCTTCACAGTTGATGAAGTCAAAACATTATTCCGACCATATTTTGTATGAAATTGTCGCACTGCGGCCGCCAAACTTTCATTATTTTTGAGATAAGGTTCAACAATAAAGACACGTTGTTCTAAAAAATTGTTTTTTTTTTGCTCTTGCGTTAATTCTGGGACACCCTATATTGTCTTCTAGAGGGGCTTTAACAAATAAATTCAACTACGGTCAATATAAAACTAATTTTTTGTCGCATATTAGTATTATGTGTTTTTAAATATTAAAAGCCATTGGTGGAGTTTTATTTTCCTTATCATAAATTTTCCTTCAATTATTGCCTATTTACGTTTATCGTGTTAGTTGTTTTAGTTTATATTTAGAAATGTACTTAACTACTTCGTTAATGGCAGAATATTTTCTAAAAACATTTATTTATTACTTTGTGCCCATTTATTACTTCTTTTTATGATACTAAATTGATAACTATAGAGCCTTCTCGATACCCAAAACACGGTCACGGGCTTACACGTATTCTGTATGTTGATAAAAAACAAAAATTGACTTCGACCATTCGCTCACTTTAATTGAACACTAACCTCATTTATCACAAATATTGATCGGCACGGTTCAAGTGGTAATCTCGCATGAGAGGAATGGTTTGATTTTTACGAACGATGACGTATTTCAAATAAACATACCGTCATTCTGTGTATGATCGGTCAGAGTGGTCAGAGGTACTTCATTCCAGCTGCGGAGCAACAGTGAGCTTACGAGATCTTTGAGCTGCCTACAGTGGATGAATTCATCCAAATTTTTGACTCCCTGCAATACTTGGCAAACTCGGTGTTTAACACGATAACCCCCCGCTTCGTTCCCTCATCGATGGCAGGACGCTGTCGGTGCTGGAACGCTTTAGTCTTAGGTTTTAAGTTTAGGTTTTAGTTTTTAAGTTTTTCTCCCACATTTTCAAACTGAAGGTGAGCCCCATTCATTTCATTGTATTTTTAACCACAACCTGTATTGTTAAGTAACCCAACCTCCTTCAAATGCATCTGCGCAGATCAGAAAGAGGAGAAATTATTTCGTTCATAGATTTTGTCATATTTTCAGATTGTATAATTTAAAGGGGTTAAGGGGAAAAAAAAAAATCTGTGTATGATCAGTTTCTCCCGGGTTATTACATCAAATCCTTCTTGCACACTCGGTACATACAAAATAAACGTCCAATTTTATCAGGAAAAAAAGTAATCAAAACGCAAATATGTGAGAATTCTCGTCCGCGCGTGAGGAAGGGCTGAAACATGTGGGACCGGCTAATAGTAGACTTAGAATTAGTGACGGTCTCGGGAAGGGGGCCCGATTACAATAGGGGCCCCTCCTGAGGAATTTTAATCTCCGCCCCAACCCCAGAGGGCACAACACAAACAACACACCCCTCTTATATTAATTCTGATAGAATTTAATCAAAAGTCGTTCAAGCCAATCCTCCCCTTATGAATTACCACATTACCCGGGATCCAAAGGATTTTTCAGATTACGAGGGTGCGGCAAGGGCACTTCTTCACTCTGACCCATATTGTGCCTGACATATACTGCTCTATCATCCTCTCCACTGAACATACTCCCTACACCTCCCCTTTTTTATAGTCATCTACTATACTATAAACTTTATATACATACCGCCAGTTTATTTCAAAGCAGACAAGATTTCTATAATAAATTGAATAAATAATAACGATTATTGAGTTCCTTATATACAGCTTAATATGAAACGAAAGAACTTTCATAAAACTTAATCTGGGAACATCTAAGCACAGTCATATTTTTTTTTTAAATAATAAAATTTAATATGCATCATTTAAATGATCAGCATGTCCACGTCTGACGGACAAACTATAAGAAAGCTGCTGTAATCGCTTTTGCTGACGACATTGTGGTTTACAGCAGCAGCATGAGTGCACAAAGAGCTCTTACACAGGCCGAGTCAGTTTGTAACGTTATCAGTGACAGACTGGGCATGTTAAACATCAGTGTAAACGCCGGGAAGACCGACTGCGTAATCTTCTCCCTCCAAAAGGGGAAAAAATCCTTGCCAAAATCGTATAGTATAGGAGGGCAACAGAACTCACCAGCTTTCTCAATGCACTATCTGGGTATAAAAGTGGATAGGCATCTCCATTTCTCTAATCATTTTCGTAGTAAAATAGAAAAAGTACGACAAAGATCTTACCGGCTTTCGTACTTGCTGAATTCACACAGCTGCTCGCTTCGTCTCAAACTGATGATATATAAATGTGTCCTCCGGCCAGCTCTGCTGTACGGTGCCCCGACTGAGAATACAGCTAAAAAAGTCTCCAACGATGATTTTATAAAATAATACATATTATCAGTCAAGACGTTGAATCCTTTATTTCACTATAATTTGATACACTACTAAAAATTATGGAAATTATATTTTTTTACTTTTATTTATTACTTAATAATTGATGACTGTTCATTATGTTTTAAGGAATTGAAAATAAAATTTCACGTTTATAGTTCAAGAAGGGGGCTTAATATCTAAGGCTGAAGAACACATGAGTGTTTGGTTCTGGTTCTGAAAAAAAAAAAAAAACCAACGAAACCCTAAAACCATAATACACTTGAATATATTTTTTTTTAAATAAAACTTATAGCATTTGTTTATTTTTTTCAGAGGAAGAATGATTCCTTCAGAACTGGAAAGACTTATCGTCGAAAGAAAATCTAAAGGGCATATCCCGTTTTTCGTCAACGCTACTTCTGGTACCACAGTGCTCGGGGCTTTTGATCCCATCAACGATATCGCTGACATCTGTGAGAAATACAAACTGTGGCTTCACATTGATGTGAGTACTGTGCCTTGTTAGAATCCTAAACTTGTTCGGAAGCTTGTTGCTACATTGTAAAATTGTATCGTCTGTCTAGAACTAGTTTGATTTGTATACCATTTTCAGGCTGCCTGGGGCGGTGGACTGCTTCTCAGTAAAAAACATCGTCATCCCAGATTGTCTGGGATCGAAAGGTAAGAAATTATCTTTTACTCATTCAAGCTCACCAACATTTATTTACGTATAAAATAAAGTACACGAGACATGGAATAAAAATTTTTGTAAGGCGTCAGAGTTCATAGTTAGGCAGGAAAGTTTTTTGTGGGGGGTTTTATTGAGAATTAGTGAGAATAAATAATGTTAAGGTATCATTACATTTATTAACGGCCTTTTCGTCAGACCGCGTACGTCTGCATCAGAACCTTGTGCACACTGGAAGTACGTATTGGAGGCTATTCTAACTAATCAGTGTATTTCGATTCGGTGAATATACCATCAAAACTTCAGAGCAATTGAATCGCTTTCATGAACGATATATCGACATCGTCATAAGAAAACGTCATAATTTCATAAGAGTTACATAGGATTTAAGAGGTTTTCAGATGATGGCGATATGTTCTAACGTACCTGTGGTATCTCATGATATTAGATTCCCCTTTCCTATAGATCTGTCACCTTTGATCATTATTGTCTACTCCATGCCCCAAATCTGTGAAGCTCCATTCCCATAAATGGAACGTCTTTAGTTTAATAATTCACAATCTGATTTTATACACCATATCTTCCTTTCTGTAATTTTATTCTTCCTCTAATTCAATCCATCTGTGCCCCAATGTTTCTTCCCAATTTTCCTCCAATCATTATCCCAAATTTTCAACTTATGTTACTTCGGTGTAATCGCTATAGAAAGAAATGCAGTCCTCTTTTATTTTTTTATGTATTTTGTTTAATTTTTTTTATAAAATTCTATCAGGTCGAGTCATAAGTGACTTCCGATGCAGCTAAGTAGAATCTATCGTTCGTATCTACCCGCTATGAGTTACCATGACAACAGGTTTTTGTTTTCGCTATATAGACGAGGCTTCAGTTAGTCTTTTGTCCACTGTTTTGTGTGATACACGTTACGTTAAACTGTTTTTTTTAACTTCTGAAATGGAGAGCCGAAAAGTACATTTGGGAATTTAAACGAGACAATAGTGCCAGGGCGACAGCTGAAAAAACATGCAGTGTATATGGTGAAGGACTAATAACTGTTTATAAAATTCCGTTCTGGAGATACGACCTTAAAAGACGAACCGAGGGCGGGACGTCCTTCCGACATTGACGACAACCATTTAAAGGCAATATTGGAGCAAAACCCACGTCAATCAACAAGAGGTATAGCAGAAAGGTTGAATACATCACAATCAACTGCTAACCACCACCTGGAGAAATTAGGTAAAGTCAGCAAGTTAGGAGTGTGGGTACCTCACAATCTCAGTGAACGGAATAAAGAAGATCGCATGTCAATCGCCACAAGTCTGCTCTCACGGGTAAAAATTTAGTCTTTTTTAAACAGGATTGTAACAGACGATGAAAAATGGGTTACCTATGACAATATAGTGCACAAAAGACAGTGGCTTGATAAGGATCAACCACCACTACCAGATCCGAAAGCAAACATCCATGGCAAAAAGATTTTATTGTGTGTATCGTGGGATTGTCAAGGAATAATTCACCACTAGTTGTTGAAGTCAAATTTAACGATTACTGCGGATAGATACGTTCAGCAGTTGGAAACAATGCAAGAGAAACTCCATAAATAGCGTCCTGCACTCGTCAAAATTAATATAATTTAATGAGAGCTAAATAAATGTCTGATAAAAAAACGGAAGTTACTTATGACTCGACCTAAATACCTAGTAATGTATAATTTTGTTTATATACTATTATAGATCAATACCATGAGACAAGTTATGTTGTATTATAAATTTATGTCTGCTAGAAATTCTACTATGTACTTTTTTGTTATTCTTTGGGTACCGTGTTCTAGAATAAAGTTTCTTTATTTATTCATTGATTTAAATGATATTAACTCTACCTTTTGACTAGGCAACAGCTAAGTTAACCATTAAACGATTTTTTTTTAATTAAAAATAAATTATATTAGTGGCAGGACATTGCGTTTGGTCTGATACAGATGCAGGCCAGCAGACCAAATAGCCGGGCTGTAATCCCCCCAGTTAGTCTAAAACAGGTGTAGCTAATCCCATGCAGTTCTAAGTGCATTTATTGTTCAGGGATTACAGGGACCACTCAGCTCCCCCAGATAATCCCCTTTCGCTACATCAGTCAGCGGGGGACTGCGCCGCACCTCCTAAAATATCATAATTCCGTATAGGGTTTCGCCTTGCGTTTTATGCTGCTTTGATAAGTATATTTACAAATATCGGGCATTAATCAGTTCCTGTTGTTGTATTCTTCATCACGATTAGATAGAAGTTACCCACTTCTCGGACTAGAAAACACCCGCTTACCTTTCCATAATTTATCAATAAATCGTCGGATTCAGTATACAGAGAGGAGGCTAGTTCCAGATACCGACACCGTAAGAGCTTATTAGGGGTGCGGGCGTCCAATGGCCCAAATAAACGATCGTAGGATTGACCGAATTAAAAAGCTCATTCGCTGTAGGCTGGGATGACCTGGCTATATAAGGCAGAAATTCTCTCTCTCTCTCTCTCTCTCTCTCTCTCTCTCTCTCTCTCTCTCTCTCTCTCTCTCTCTCTCTCTCTCTCTCTCTCTCTCTCTCTCTCTCTCTCTCTCTCTCTCTCTCTCTCTCTCTCTCTCTCTCTCTCTCTCTCTCTCTCTCTCTCTCTCTCTCTCTCTCTCTCTCTCTCTCTCTCTCTCTCTCTCTCTCTCTCTCTCTCTCTCTCTCTCTCTCTCTCTCTCTCTCTCTCTCTCTCTCTCTCTCTCTCTCTCTCTCTCTCTCTCTCTCTCTCTCTCTCTCTCTCTCTCTCTCTCTCTCTCTCTCTCTCTCTCTCTCTCTCTCTCTCTCTCTCTCTCTCTCTCTCTCTCTCTCTCTCTCTCTCTCTCTCTCTCTCTCTCTCTCTCCACTGGCACTTGTTGCTCTTACCATGGCTTTCATATTTAATTACCTCTACACTTCTCTTTCCTATCCTTGCTATCTTTAGTCCGGCGTTGTCAGACCACACGCCTTGCTAATGGGATTCACTGGCTTCGTCTCGCTAAAACTAACACCTCCTTGGAAGAGACCTCTTATATGCGGACGACGGTCTCCTGGGGCCCTACAAACTTTACCTAGCAGCGTCTCCCCCACCGATCCAGTTTGCCTCTCTCCGGTTCACACTCGCCTTTGGGATCCGGACGGTTTTCGCCTACCCTTAGATACCGAGTGCGAATTCGTGGTCATTTCAAGACCACATAAACTACCTATAATAGCTACCCTATACCTGTTCTTCTGTACACAGTGCACTGTTGGGGCACATACCTATCAAATATGGAGTAGGATAGTTCAGTAGTAAGACCCATCATGAAGCAATTGTCCAGGTCATAGCCTATTCAACCCTCACTTCGTCACTAGGGCTGGGGTAACGAGGCCCCCTCGTGACGACCAGACAACTGGTGACCCCCACGTGATCTGAAGAGTGTAACAGATTCTACACCAGCATCCCAAAAAAAAAAAAACCAACGCCATGGTCTAAGAATAGAAGCAAGCCCAGTGCAGTGAAGAGTAGCACTTTTCGCTGAGAGTTACTGACCAAGTAAATAGCCGACAAGTATTTTCAAAAAACCAAGTAAGCATGATTTCAACCACTTCTTAAACCAAGACAACCGGTGACTCCTCAAGGACAATACGCCGACGCAGGAAGAGTCAACACGTCCACTTGGACTTCATGGGACCACTACCACCACCTGAGAGGATGTGATACAAACTCACTAAGATCAACCAAACTTTAGATGGCCAGAGCCGTCGAACCTAGGCGACATATAAGCTACAACCGTAGCCATCGCATTCTAAAATGGCGGGATGACAACCTTTAACAACTATCATCTCTTCGGGCACACCTTCTAAGATCTTATGGAGTGAGATCAATAAACAAATACGAATTAAGCTGCCCACCGACTAGGCCGCCAGCAAAGCTCAATGACCACAGGTTTATTCACGTATCTTTCTGATGCCCACCGGGCAGTGGCTGGGTCACCGAGACCATCATTAGTCATTCTTTGAGATGCCTTGAGAGCCCCGTCAAAATGCCGAAAGGGGTGGAAAACCATGGAGTTTGCAGGTTGGTTTATACTGTTTTGAGGTGGGTGAATATGGAATGTGTCTGGAAGAGAGAGAAAACCGGGTGTTGCCTGATTATTTTCTAAAATTGGATGTCAAAATTTTGGAAATAATAGAAATTTCGGTTTTTTTTTGTTGTATTATCTATGATTTGCTATAAACTATGGGATACAACATATATCTTAAATAGATCTGATAAATGGAATAACTTAGAGAGCTTTCTTATATTCCCTATTGTTTTTCGTCAGTGCATAAATTTGTATAGTTAATTCCCCACCTGCCATTAATTTATGGATTCCACTAAATATTGTGACTATAGTCTGTGTCACTAACTCATTAAAATTTACTCCTGTTATAAAAAATCTATCTAAACTATAATAGACTGACTTTATTTTAATAAAAAAAACCCAATAGGATTCAAGATAAATTCTAACACCTTTAGCTTGATTATTTGACATGATAGCCGTAAAGCATTTACTTAGATAAAACAAACCAATAAATCCATTTCAAAAACATATCAAATTACCAATAAATATATATTCAACCCAATTTATTCTCACATTGGAATTTCATGTTGAACAATGGAAGGTCATCTGGTTATAGAAAAGCGACAAAAAGCTCTAATGTGATATGAAGAACTTTATTATTTTCAAAGATAATGAATTTTAAATAACATATACGTAATTTATACGTGATTAACGGTTCTATATAAATCTGCAAGTATTGATTCATAGCTATATGAGCTCGAGAAGTTATTTATTTCGAAAAGAAGGCCCTACGAGGTGAGGCCGTCTACACACGGAGCTATTCAAAAGAAACTGATTTTCGACGTTAGTAACGCATTAGTGTTCAAAGTGATTCAACGGTCGAGTCACACCTCAGTCGCTTCACAATTTCTCGTCTAACCAAAGGATGATATCGATTTTCGTTCACATTATTTTGCTATTGAATTGGTTTAGTTTATTATTAAAAACACACGGTAATGTACGGTAAAGGAAAACATTTGCAAAAGTTATATTAATAAATATACTCTGCTAATCCAAATTATCGCTTGCAATAATTACTTGTGTGATACTGTACTCTACAACTCTTTATTGCCAAAAATTCTATCAGGTCGAGTCATAAGTGACTTCCGATGCGGCTAAGTAGAATCTATTGTTCGTATCTACCCGCTATGAGTTACCATGGCAACAGGTTTTTGTTTTCACTATATAGACGAGGCTTCAGTTAGTCTTTTGTCAACTGTTTTGTGTGATACGCGTTACGTTAAAATGTTTTTTTTTAACCTCTAAAATGGAGAGACAAAAAGTACATATTCGTCATGTAATGCTTTGGGAATTTAAACGAGGCAATAGTGCCAGGGCGACAGCTGAAAAAATATGCAGTCTTTTGGTGAAGGACTAATTACTGATCGGGCAGTTAGAAATCGGTTTATAAAATTCCGTTCTGGAGATACGACCTTAAAAGACGAACCGATGGCGGGACGTCCTTCCGACTTTGACGACAACCATTGAAAGGCAATATTGGAGCAAACCCCACGTCAATCAACAAGAGGCATAGCAGAAAGGTTGAATACATCACAATCAACTGCTAACCGCCACCTGGAGAAATTAGGGAAAGTCAGCAAGTTAGGAGTGCGGGTACCTCACAATCTCAGTGAACGGAATAAAGAAGATCGCATGTCAATCGCCACAAGTCTACTCTCACGGGTAAAAATTGAGCCTTTTTTAAACAAGATTGTAACAGACGATGAAAAATGGGTTACCTATGACAATATAGTCCGCAAAAGACAGCGGCTTGATAAGGATCAACCACCCCTACCAGATCCGAAAGCAAACATCCATGTCAAAAATATTTTATTATGTGTATGGTGGGATTGTCAAGGAATAATTCACCACGAGTTGTTGAAGTCAAATTTAACAATTACTGCGGATAAATACAGTGCTAGAGAAACAGTTCAAAATACAGACAAAATACTTTTGCCCGCGCCTGTTTCAAAGTAGGGCCTCTCCCTTTGGACTTGGCATCCCCCCCACCCCATAGGCATGGTTAAAAAAAAAGCGCATAGAACTTTACGACCGAGGTCGGCCGAAGTCAAAAGCACTCCTGATATTAATTGCCCCATGACGGCTGTATTAATGACTTGGCGCCCTTTTTGCCAGAAGCGGCGGGCCGCTGGACAGCACACCCCGTCACCCCCAGCCCCGCCAAATCTGCCTAATTGAATTTTAATGTTTCCAGGAGGGGGGGGGTGCGCAGATGTTTGAGGCTGCTATTAATTATCTTAAGTGTCGGCCCTCCGGCCCAGGGGCTTAACCTGACCCGACTCGTTAGCTAGGGATTAGCCTCTCTTAGCCCGGCGTATTTTCTTGAGGTTTTCTTAAACAGGGGGAGGGTAATTCAATTAATTCTATTGTCTCGATAATTCTTTTTTTATTTTAGTAGCTTAAAACTTTTAAATGATTTTTTAAACTTTAAGTAAATCATGGACCATAAAAGAAATTTTTATTGTGGCATTGGTCTTACTATTAATTATTAAACTAATAAATATATACCACTTCCGGTCGGCCCACAATATCGTTTACCATACCACTTCCGGTCGGCCCACAATATCGTTTACCATACCATATCTGATTACATTAGAATAGGAGACATCATTTTCCTTTTAACTTTTAGGTGATATATGCGCTCATTTAATTTATTTATTTATAGTGACATAACTTCTTTATTGTGCTAAAATTACAATCTGCCTTATTAGGCAATAAGTAATTGATATAAATGTTCTCTTTCATACAATATTTACAAACAACCCAGAGGCCTCCCAAATCCGCATGGTTGTCACCTCCCTCGCATGCGAAAGAGTAGGTGGAGTCTTGGGAAGTCCCGCACGCTCCTCCGTCACCCACGTCACCGGATACGAGCTAGCATTTACAGCAGGTCACGATGGCACTGCCGTTTCAGTCTCCGAGGAGGATTATAGGGATGAGTGGTGCAGTGCGATGAATTTGCTAGGGAATTAGGGTGGTTGGGTAGGTTACTATGGAATTACATGAACTTGGAAGATTTAATTTATAAGATAGTTGACCGTGTTATAGCCACATCGTTATAAAATAAATTGTGGGTAGACCAGATTTGATTAATATGAATAGCTCACAACCTGCCTTCCAATATGAGAACTATTTTTTTACCCAGTGTGTCTAAGTAAAAATATTAAAGAATTCTACTTCGATTTCGACAACCCCAGTTTTTGATTAACGATCCAAAGTAAATGAAGAATGCAACAATCAAATTCCGATAGCTCGAAGCTATTTCACAAAAAACTATTAGCTCACTGTTGTTCTCAGCTGACCAAACTTGCTTTAGTTATACTTTACACACAGCAGTTCAGATCAAATTCTCTGCGTCAAGGCCGATCAGAGGATCAACTTAAACGCTTGAAAGCAAAAAACTTTTGCTGTTCCAATTTCTCAGTCTATTGGAAATCCGAAGAGGAATTGTCTCTTCTCTAGTCGACCCCATGCCGGTAGGACGTCCTCTGTAAAGTTTCAATTAGGTAGGATTACGGACAGGGGGGATGCGGGCCGACTCCCGCTAAAAACCCGGCGACAAAACAGGCTGCTGTAGCTCCCACGGAGCTGCGGGGATCAACTCTTCCATCCGTCACCTTCACACTCGGAGTAATTGAGTTTCCGTGTAAACAGCCTCTTCGGCCTACCTCTTTTGAATGCCCGCACTTCATCATTCGCTAATGATCTTATAGTCCCTTTCAAACTGGCTAATGATCCACTTTGATACGACCGATGGAAAAAAAAAAACTTTTAAGTTCAAAACAACTTTACAGTATCGTGTGTAGTCGTATACCGACTGCTAATGATAGCAGAAGGTGGGAATATTCTCTTTGTGAACACAACGCCTGTCTCAATTAATATTTATATATAGTCGAGCTCACAATAACATTTCCTAACGAAAACACTTTAAACCTTTGAAGCCAATTCTCGTTTAGGAGAAAAATATGACGACTTGGCTGCCCACTGTTGCACTAGTAGGCAGAAATCTGACCTGGAGTGGATCTTCACCTCTCCCCGAGTTTAAGTTTCAAGAAGAAGAAGGAGAGCTTTTTTGATTATAACTTCTTTATTGTGCTAAAATTACAATCTGCCTTATTAGGCAATAAGTAATTAAGATAAAATGTTCTCATTCATGCCATATTTACAAACAACCCAGAGGCCTCCCAAATCCACATGTTTGTCACCTCCCTCGCATGTGAAAGAGGAAGAGGAGTCTTGGGAAGTGTCCCACGCTCCTCCGTCAGCCGCGTCACCGGATAAGAGCCAGTGGAGGCTGACCAAGAGCGCGAGAGCCACAAACGCTCAGGACATGATTGGAGAAACTAGCCATTGCCAGTACTCCCACTGTCACGCATTTATACCAGGTCACGAGGCCTCTGCCGTTTCAGTCTCCGAGGAGGATTATAGGGATGAGTGGTGAATGACTGTGCTAGGGGATTAGGGTCCATTTAAATCGAATAGAATTATTGTATGTCAAAAATTATGCCTAAGTAGTTAAGTCTGGGACCATTCAAGTTCAGTATTTTCTAAATGTTGTGGCCTAGGTTTAGTGAGTAGAATTGCTTCTGTTTGAATAGCTTTGATGATTTTTGTACCTTTTTTTTGTACCTTTTTGTACCTTTGGTTGCAGACGTTAGCGATTCAATGGGCATTAAAAATAATTTATTATCACAGAATTTACAAGTTGATGTGCATTAATCTAATATTAGAGTAAGAGGAAGTAAATGACTTTACCTCCAGGGCACAGCTTATATTTTAAATTACAATAAAGTCATTGAATGTTTGCCAATAATGAAATAATAGCTCTATTGTGTACAAACTATAAGTCGGAGTACATATTCAAAAGAGAAAGTAAATATATTTTCCAAGTGACAAGGGTTAGTCAAAGAATGCGTCAGATACGGTCGCAAAATGAAATAAACAGGGACAGCGCTCAAAAAATTGTGTTGCAGTTTTTTTTCTTGATTGAGGGGCAATTCCAGAATGTACGTAGGAAAAGGGTATGACCTCACATCAGGTCACAAAAGAAGAACGAACATTGTTTGGGGAGAAACAATCATTTGTACACATACCCAGATACAAGCAGAACAACATATGTTGTCTTTGGTCTACCTAAGGGTCAAAGTGTAGTATCTAATATTAGCATCTTTAATTGTCCTTACTACTAAAAGGTTCATGTTGTTGACACAAGTCGTTTATAATGTGGCGTTTATGGGGATTGTGAGGGAGCATGGGGTATTGGTCTCATTTATCACACTGCAATCTCACAATCTCTGTAAAGTGAGTAACTAATCATGCAATGGTCCAATCGCCTTTTAAAAAAAAATCGAAATTATATTAGTCACATTTGACAAAGCAGTATAAAAACAATGAGATTGTTCTTTTCTAGTTCTTGATGAGTGGTTTTATATTTAGATAATTAAATAACTTATCTTGGCGGTTAAATAGTCCTGTACTAAATGCTACTAAAACATGCCATGTAATCGACCAGCATTTTAACATGAATCCAAACCAATGCCCAACTACACAACTTTTACCTCCTGTAGTTGAACAGGAGGGAAAAGCACAAATTGTGTATGGTCGAAATATTGATACACTTCGCTATTGCTTCTTCAGTGACATCAAACAGGAGGTCAAAAACTTTCTTACACTGAAGATATTTTTATTATAGCTCACAAGTTCTGCTATTTTAAATAATACAATGTATTTATCATATTATTATTCGTCTAATAATCTTTTATTTATCTTTAGGAGTAATTCAGTGACATGGAACCCTCATAAGCTGATGGGAACACTTCTTCAGTGCTCTACAGTTCACTTTAAAATTGATGTTAGCCATTTTTTTTTTTTTTTTTAATATTAATTTGGTACCTTTTTGAACCTATATTCACCTTTCTATATGTTAGGGTCTTCTACTGAGCTGTAACCAAATGTCAGCTGATTACCTTTTTATGCAAGACAAGCTGTATGATGTTGGGTATGATACAGGAGATAAAGTCATTCAATGCGGGAGACACAACGACATTTTCAAGCTGTGGATTCAGTTCCGAGCTAAGGTAATATACCAACTTAAATTATATTTTTAATTAACTCTCTCAAACATTTTCTCTAACTTTCTGTTATTTTTTAGGGTTTGGTAGGGTTCGAAAAGCATATGGACCATTTGATGGAAATGGGTGAATATCTAGTAGAGAGAATTAAGCAGATGAGCGATAAATTCCATCTCATTATTGAACCAGAAATGGTTAATGTTTGTTTTTGGTATATTCCAAAGAGGTTGCGGAACATGCCTCATGGACAACAAAGAATCAATGAGCTTGGAAAGGTAAAAATAATAGTGTATTATCTCAAATCTAGAAATGATAAACAACAATGGCAAGATTAGTATCATGAAAAATATATTATGTATCCTCCCATTATCCTGGACCATCTTTTAGGGGATATGAGAAGGTTTCCTCCAAGGCTTGGATAATGAATACCCATTATCACATTTCCATTTTGTTGAGAAAATTTTTTTTTTAATTTTTACAGGTTTGCCCCATTTTGAAGGGAAAGATGATGGAAGCAGGAACTCTCATGGTTGGCTACCAACCGGACGATAGGAGACCTAATTTTTTCAGGAGCATTTATTCATCAGCAGCGGTCAATAAAGGCGACGTCGACTTCATGCTCTCGGAAATGGATCGCCTTGGCCAAGATCTCTAAATAGTTAAGGAACTGTTCCTGCCTTTCTATTTATATATTTTTTCGTCTTGTGAGAACGCATATTTATTTTATTTTAGCGGGTTTGATTACAAATAAATTACACACCTGAGTTAGGATAATATTCTTTAGATTTCTTTCAAAACTTGAACCCATTTGTATACTGTGATAGATGTGTTTCAATAAAGGAAAGCATTTGCCTCGGCTGCAGGTATTTGATTTTTAAATAAACAGTTCAAACTTTTTAGCAATGACAACATAAACAAAGTGATGATTTCTGTATTAAAAAAAACATTGCTGTAAGTATTTTTGTCTATGCTAAAAATTTACTCAGAGTTTTCCTTAAATGTACATTTTATTTGTAATGATTCCATAAATTATTAGTTACATAGATGAATTGTTTTCTAGAGTAATTTTATAGTCATCTGTAACAATCTTAAATCCCTGTCGATTGATTTTGGCACAAGTGACAATATGTTAATTATTTGTTTTTATACTTAAAATAGAAAACAGAAAACTATATCAATAATTCTGTGTAATATTATAAATTATTATTTTCCTAGCATTAATATTCTAGTTATAATAAATTTTATAAGCAACCGTCACAATCACATTTACTCCGAGAAAATTAAATAATCTCTGTAAATTCTTATTGGGATTGTATGAGTTTACAAATTATTCTTACTTTTATAAAGTACTTACAAGTGAATTTATAAAAAAAAAAAAAAATTTAATATACTTATCTTCTTCTTGATTCCACGTGTGCCTTTCAGTTCTTGTGCCAAAGTCAGCATCAACATTCAATGGGGAGTTAGTTATGAATTATTTGTTACTATGTTATATAATTTAGTACCAAAGTTAAACTGTTGCTGTTTTATTTATTGTTGATTGTTGTTCGTTGAATTTTTTAAAACCTGGATCCACTGCATTTGGGAGGTTCTTGTTTAACTGTATTGAAATCCCACAGTGTACCACTGCATGAAACACTTCGGGATATATGTTTATATTTGTTTACTTTTTAATGAATATTTTATTAGTTGATATTCAGAGTTTTTATTGTTTAGAACGATAAGTACAAATAAAAAGGTAAAACATGTCTTCCACTGTACTGTTTTAAAGTTGTCTTCCAAAGATAGTTTATGTATTTAAGCGCTACCTATTAGTCGTAAGAAAAAGCTTTAGCTCTTCCAAAAACTGAAAAGGTGGCGCTTTAATCGTTAGTTGTAAGTAGGGGGAAGTTGTTTAGTTATTATACAATAAATGTAATAAAAGTTATTTGAAGTAATTTAGTAAAATGTACATTATTTAAAAAAAAAAAAGGTTTCATAACCATTGTGTTCATTTTTAATAGATTTATATAATCGGTTTCCAACATAATTTAATATGGGGTGAAAATGTGTGGAATCAAAGTTAAAACTTGTAAAATAATCTCATGATAAAACAATTGTAAGCATATACTTGAAATTAAGTCCAATCATTTGTCGATTCAGTAAAAAATTATATACTGCTAATGTAATTGTTGGTGGAATTTATTTATTTTAAATATTTAACTATTTTTACTAGTTTGAAAATTATGACAACTCGAACTAAAGAAAGGAATGGAAATTAACTAACGAGTATGTTCCCGTAGTAATTTCAGGAAAGCCTTGAACAGTTTTCACCATGATTGAGTGATATGATTAGAGAAAAGTATTCAAATTAAACAATGACACTTTTGGAATTATATTTTTCATTTGTTCATCTTCATTAAATTTCTATTACATGGAGTAAATATGATTAGATTTGTCCTGCAACTTCCCCCTGAACATATCGCCATATCGAAATGTAAAGCTATATATCTGTTTATTTTAAAGCTCGTAAAGGTATTGTTACTGTGTGTAATTGAATGTAAATTGTTAATAAAGGTAGAGTTTAACAGCTGATGTGTGTAAAGACTAGAATAAAATGGTCCATAGTAATTTAAAAACAAAAGAAAAAGTGTTCGTATCTACTTACAAATATATATGTATGAAATGAAATAGCTTCAATTAAAATGTGTAGCTTGGCAATAATAAGTTTTAGTTACCAAAGACATATGTAAATGTACTATATTGGAATATATTTATGTGAGTTAATGTTATTTTAGTTGTTGTTCTATTAAAAGAAAGCTATTTAAATGTAAATTGGCGCCTGTCAGGCAGTCTGATTGCTTTATTTTTGGACGGAAGGGTCCACTAGTGTTGATTAGTGTTAGATAGATTAGATGGTTGTTCTCACTAACAGGTCGTACGGCCCAAGAACAATTTCTTAATTACCAATGAGGTGACTTCATTAAGCAAGTATTTCCAATTAAATTTAACTCTAGTACAATGAGCTGCATTTCATGGATTGGGGAAGATTTCTTCTTTTTTTTTACCAAGTTTTCCAATCTCCATGCAAATTAAGGACTGAAAGAGTTATTTTGAAAGGGTTTAAAAACTGTTAAATTGAAAAATACGAGAATGGTAAAAGTCCACTGCCTCAGACAGGGCGAAAAGCTCTTGATTGATATATCTGTGTGTATATACAAATCTAGTCAAATATAGAAATGTCGTGTAATTGTTTCATTTTTTTTTTTTTTTTTTTCAAATCCCTTTTAAGTTCATTTATTCCCATTGTTCCCAATAATCTACAACGCTTGAGAAACTTTGGTGAATAATGAAAAAAATGATTAGTTTGTGACTGGGAAGGTAAGTCATAATAACGTCCATTATTATACCTGATGTGAAAGACATGGATGACACAAAAAAACCTGTCTTGACCTACCTCTGATGTACTGCGGGAGGTTTAACTCCAACAAGAATTCTATGAAAATTTCTGAACGACTGAATAAAGTAAGTAATATTAACAAAAGGTACTCTTGTGTCATTAAAGATTTTACAACTGTCAATCCTCTTCACGAAAATGCTAGTCAAGTGTGATGGATATATCGCACAGTTAGAGATTGCAAAAACAATTTTAATTTTTGTTGTGGCATATATCCTGTAGTTGCTAATAATTATTAGCCAAGTAAAAAATATACTGGCAGCTTTAAGTCCCAATCCTGCCATTATATTTTTTCTGTGGTAATAATTTTATTAACCATTTTAATGAATTTTTATAACTATAGCCCACTAAATCCTCAACATACTGAATCCCAAAAGTGTGTGTTAACCAGCATTATTATCCTAGGGCTAAGTGTTATTTAGATAGATAGAACACGGTCACATAAAGACACAACGCAAGCCTCAGTTATACTCTCACTCACTTAACTGCAAGAATGGTGCATAACATGGACAACAAAAATCAATACCAATACACATGGCATCCATGCTCTGTTGGGGGAGCTCCCTCCATATTTTTACTAAACACCATCCTCTACCTCAAACAGAGACCTTGCTTGGCTGACACAAGATAAACGACCAACGTGGTATCTCGATTAAATACATACTTTGAATCAAAGGCTAAAACCACCACTTGCCAAAAAAACGATCACAGGCTGGTTTCGGGCTACATTAACGTGCTTCATATGGGACGACATCATGTTAATGAGTTCTAGCAATACTTATTGTTAATCAGGACATTGTTCATTTGATACCCCAACCAAAATAGTAGACAAAAAAAAATTTTGTTTAATACCAATTAATTAATTAATGACACTTACTCAAGTTTTATACAGATTAATACTCTTGTCATATTTTTTTATGTGGTAATAATTTTATCAACCATTTTAATGAATTTTTATAATAATAGCCCACTAAATCCCCAACACATAACACATATTATTTATCAGGATGTCAAGAACCTTAATTTGATACTCTACGTTATATGGTAGAAAAAAATATTTTTAATTACAAGTATTGAATAATAATTGACTGTTTCTCATAATTTTGCTTTTATTTGAAGCATCTCTGGGACATCAAGTAAACCAGTAACAAGTAAACTCGGGCTGCATAAAAATTGTAATTATACTTTTGACAAAAGGTTTCACGGCTTTACATAATTATAGCCCACTGAAGCCCCGACATACATAGTACACTGTTATAAGGACAGAAAGATCTTCGATTCGATGCACTACTCAAAATTATAGAAAAATATTTATAGCTTTAATACTAATTACCCTTCATTATTTTTCATTGAGAAAGTTTCTTTCATTTTTAGCATCATTGGAGCAACAATTGTCATCCCTCTAAAAAAAACCACTGGTTGAGTTAAATTCACAGTCATGACGTTAATGAGTTCTAGCAATACTTATTGTTAATCAGGACATTGTTCATTTGATACCCCAACCAAAATTGTAGACAAAAACATTTTTGTTTAATAGCAATTAATTAATGACACTTACTCAACTTCTATAAAGATTGATATACTTGTCGTCTCAATATCAAATGGGATGTCCATCTGAAAAATAATTTCTCTAGTTTGAACAGGGCACTCTCAATGACCACTACAGAGAGACAAACATGTGGGTTAAAACATGGATTTTGAACAAATCTAAGAAACCACCAATATTAATATTTCTTGATTAGAACCAGCACTTGTTTTGGTACTTAACGTTCCAATCTCTTTGATAATTGAACTGTCCCATTCTTATTGATGACATTTTTTGATAGCTTTCTTAGAAGAAAAGTGGCGTCTAGTAGATAAATCGTGTAAATGGTTGTTAAAATGATAATAAGGGGGCCGGAAAGTAATGACATTTTTTTTTTTACATTAAATTCAAACAGATAAATTTGTAACAAGTTTTTTTTTTAATCAATGTTGTAATCGCCCTCGTTATCAGAAACCTTTTGCCATCTAGTGTGCAAATTTTCAATGCCGAATCGATCAAAATCAATTGGTTTTTGTGCAAAATATCTGGAGATGGCATTTTGGACATCATCCGAATTTTAAAATTTTTAGCGATCGGAATTAATGGAAATCCGATGGCGCGATATCGGGCGAGTATGGTGGCTGAGGCTGGAGATGAAAAATGGGTCCTCTATGATAATCCAAAGATCTCTCTCCGCATGAATCGACACGAAGTACAGCTAAGCCAGGTTTACACTCCAAAAAGGCGCTTTTGTGTGTTTGGTGGAGTATTCGCGGGGTCGTTCATCTCTGATACCTGGAAAACCTGTGTATGCAGATCTTTACAGTGAACAATTGGATCGAGTAAATCAATCTTTAATTGAAAATTGCCCAGCGAGTGTCAATAAAAAAGGCGTTATTCTTCTACGCGTTAATGCAGGCCCCCACTGCGCCTATTTTTTCCACAAGAACCTTGAAAAATCAATGAATCGGGGTGGGAGGTATTGCCACAACCACCATACTCGGATTTCCATTTGTTCCGATCGCTACATTTTCTAAGTGGCAACAAATTTCAAAATTTGGATGATGTCCAAAATGCCATCTCCAGATATTTTGCTCAATTGATTTTTATCGATTCGACTTTGAAAATTTGCAGACTAGATGGCAAAAGGTTGCTGATAACGAGGGTGATTACATCATTGATCAAAAACAAAAGCTTGTTAAAAATTTATCTGTTTGAATTTAATGTAAAAAAAAAACGACATTACTTTCCAGTCCCCCTAATGCATTAGTTTCTTCTGTTTCATTCTTATCCGTAACTATCGATGCTTTGAATGTTCCGACGGATTAGTCAGAAGTCTTTAGACTTATCTTTAACCTCTACGCCGAAGAGAGCTCCTACCCTTGTTATTAAAGATGCCTGTTTTGTAATAATGAGCTGACAAGCAATAGCTTGTCCCGGAGAGAATTGCAGATGATTACTTTTGAAGTTTAGGAAGAGTGCCATTAGACAAGAACAATCAGTGCACGGGCCACAGTTCCGGGAGTCACCTCGGTTGCCACATAAACGAATACGCCATCTTGAAGGGCAAATAAAATAGTCGTATCATGGAGGAAGATTATTACTTGAAGGATGATTTCTAGACAGATAGATATTTTTTAAATGACATCTAGTTAGCGTCAGCTTCCTCTTGGAATTTTTTTTGTATCCTCATATTTTTTTTTTCACATCTGCATAGAGAAAACAAATGCAAACGGGGAGTCAAGTGAGTACTAGTAATAACGATAGGCATGAACGACAACATCCAGCGACCATGTTTTAGCCCACATGTTTGTCTGTCTGTAGTGGTCTTTGAGAGTCCCCTGTTCATTATTAATTTCAGATGGATATCCCATTTGATATTGGGATGACAAGTATAATAATCTCTATAAAACTCGAGTAAGTATCATTAATTAATTGGTATTAAAAAAAAAAAACATTCTCGTACAAAGCCTTTTGTATGCCGATGACATCGTTTGATTTCTGATTCCCAAGAAAAGATGAAGGAGGCCCTAATAGAATGGCAGGAAGAGCTACTCCGTAAAGGGATGGTCATTAACACAGCTAAGAGCAAAGTCCTGGTTCTGTCCCGTGAAGACCAAGAAGATCAAGAGGACGTCCATCTAATCGGCAATGGGGAGGTATTGGAAGTGGTGCCGGAGTTTACCTACCTAGGGACCGTTATAAGTTCCTCTGGTAAGATTGACCCAGAGATATCCCATAGAATTGCTAAAGCCAATCAAGTTTACTACTAGATCTCCAATAGTATAATCGGACACCGAGAAGTAGGTATGGAGACTAAAAGGCACATATACAAATCGGTTTATCTCTTGACCCTTAAATGTGGAAGTGAAAGCTGGATAATGCTTGATAAGCAAGCTAGAAATGAAGTTTCTGAGGAGAGCGGTTGGGAAGACAAGAAGGGATTGCATAAGATATGTTCAAATAAGATAACAGTTTGAGGTGACAGAACTAAAGACCACACTCGAATCCCGACAGCTGAAGTGGTTTGGCCACGTGTGAAAGAGAACCAAAGAAAGTTCTTTCAAAGAAAGCCCGACCATCTGGGAAAAGACCAAGAGGACGTCCAAGAATTTCCTACCAGGAGAACATCCAGAGGATTGGAGGGAAAAAAGGCAAAACACTCCAGCAGATGAAGTAGCTATGTAGGGACCGAGAGAGATGGCTCCAATTTATCGAAGCTCCTCGACGCTAATAACAAGGCACAAGAGGAAGACAAAGAAGAAGTATTAAACAAAAAAATTTTTGTCCACAATTTTGGTTGGGGTATCAAATGAGCAATGTCCTGATTAACAATAAGTATAGCTAGAACTCATAAACATGATGTAGTCCCATATGAAGAACGTTATGAAGCCAGAGGTAGCCTGTCTTCTTTTTTGGCAAGTGGTATAGCGGTTTTAGCCTTTGATTCAAAATATGTATTTGTTAATCGAGATACGACGTTAGTCGTTTATCTTGTGTCAGCCAAGCAAGGTCTCTGTTTGAGGTAGAGGATGGTGTTTAGTAAAAATATGGAGGGAGCTCCCCCGACAGAGCATGAATGCCATGTGTATGGATATTGATTTTTGTTGTCCATGTAATGCACCATTCTTGCAGTTAAGTGAAAACTCAACTTTAAAAGTACTTTTCAGAGTATAACTGAGGCTTGCGTTGTGTCTTTATGTTACTGTGTTCTATCTATCTAAATAACAATTAGCCCTAGGATAATAATGCTGGTTAACACACACTTTTGGGATTCAGTGTCCGACAAGCTACGGTAGTGTGATTACAGTATACATGACTAACTTTCATTGTAGGCTAATATTGGACGTCAAACTTATCATAGTCAAGAGCAAATTGTTTATCAACCACAAAACTACATGTTAAATGTCGGGTCGTCATGAGGGGGGTGGCTGGTTACCCTAGCCCTAATGACGAAGTAAGGGTTGATTAGGCTATGACCTGGACAATTGCTTCATGAGGGGTCTTACTACTACTATCTGACTCCATATTTGATAGGTATGTGCCCCGACAGATCACTATGTTCTGGAGAAGAGGTATAGCGTAGGTATTGTAGGTAGTTTAGGTGGTCTTGGAATGACGACGAATTCACACTCGGTATCTGAGGGTAGGTGAAAAGTCCGGATCTCAAAGGCGAGTGTGAACCGGAGAGAGGCAGACTGAATCGCCGTGGGAGACACTACTAGGTAAAGTTTGTAGGGCCACGGCAACCGTCGTCCGCGAGGGAGAGGTCTATCCAAAGGAGGTGCTAGTTTTAGCGAGACGAAGGCAGAGAATCCAACTAGGAAAGTGTGGGGTCTGACAAGGCCGGACTAAAACATAGCGAGGTTAGGAAAGAGAGATGCAGAGGTTTTCGAGAAGGCCAAATCTTGAAACATCAGTGCAGCTGCAGGTACTAGTCAGAGAGCCGTAGTCAGAATGATTTATCGGCTAAAACTAGGGGGTATATATAGCCCCCAGTAACCAATGATCTGGGGTTTTATTCTGACCAACCAAACCGCAGGATTGCGGTGACACTTGCCTGTTCTAGACCAGGACCCACCAGCCTCCTAGGCACTGCCTGACTCTCCCTTCAAGGGCCTCTGACTAGTTTTTCGCAGCTGCGTCTTTTATTGTTTACAATATATACAATGTTATTTACATTTGTTTAAATTAATTTACAACATATTATAACTAATTTACAATATATATATGATACAATGGAGTATAGGGTGATTTATCTTATGTAATTAGCGATCGCTATATTAAATTTTATCTTTTTTCAAAATAATTCTGTAAAGCAATCCGATCATCATCAGATACATTACCATGCTTACAATTAACAGTAATTTCTAAAAACTTAAAGTTACACATAAACATACGCACAGACTTTAACTTATATTTAGTATATCTTAACAATAATGAGGATAATTCATGTGATCCCTCAAACTAAGGTGGTCTACCAGGAGTAGCATTGACAGGTGCCTTATAGTCGGGAAAACAAAATACATCATGGCATTATGGTAAACCTTCCTATCATTAACATCTTGAAAACCAAAATTGAGACGCTACTGATCATTGCATATGAACTAGTTTAATACAGCTGTGAAATAGTTCAGACAGACTCTTTAATTTAAATGACCTAAAATAATCATCTTGCCTGGAGATATGGGTAGTTTTAGAACCTTCCAGAATATTTAATCTTTTTTCCTGTGTGCCCAGTGTAAAATGTGTGGGGCTTTCCCTGTATGGGTGATAGCCTCCCTTTTGGTCTTAGGTGCTAACAGGAGCCTTAGACCATCTTTTCTGTTGATATCTGGTTTTTCTTCTCATTTCCAGCAAGGTCCATACTCTGGCTCTCGACATAATCATTGTGCATGATGTGCGCGGGTCTGCTCTTTGGTCACATTTCTGTTGGTCTAGCCTCTAAAAACCTAATAAAAAAGTTAGCTTCCCGGTTATCCCGCATCATCGTAAAACCATCGACCCTCTTCCATGTCTGCTTTTACCGGTAACTCTCCACGATCTTTCCTTATCCTTTCATTCTTAATGCAGCCTCTATTCTGGTTTTTACCGAGGATTCTTCTTATGTACCTCATCTCAATTGCGGTTTAGCTAATATTTTATAAGGGTTATGGCAGCGCTGTGGTGTCACGGGTTCCGAACCCACCCGTTATGATTTCCCCTCGTCGCGGTGTC
Source organism: Acanthosoma haemorrhoidale (assembly GCA_930367205.1). Classification (NCBI taxonomy): domain Eukaryota; kingdom Metazoa; phylum Arthropoda; class Insecta; order Hemiptera; family Acanthosomatidae; genus Acanthosoma; species Acanthosoma haemorrhoidale. The sequence goes on along the minus strand of OV884011.1, from coordinate 14,274,638 downwards.
TCTAAATGAGAGGTTCTCCCATCTGGCAAGTAATTAGCACGTCCTGATGTCATCTGTCATGGCTCCCGCTCACGGCGACCTCAATTAAAGCAGGTGCGTCTCAACCTCACATCTTGCATTCTCGGCTTGCTCAATTCCACGAGCTAACCTGTCTTTAAAATAATAACTACACCTTAAAAAAAAGGCTCAGAAACTTAATAACGAAAGCCACTTTTATCAACACCTTAAAAAAACAGCGTACTTTGTTAGATTCAGAGGCCTATTCTTGTCACTCCTCCAGCCAAGTTGTTGGGGAAGGTTCCACGCTTCTAAACAAAACATAAGAAAATATAAATTGAAAATGTATGCGATTCATAAATTCTGTTTCAACTGTTGCTAATTATTCCAACGCGTAGTCTTGCGTTCACGTTTCACTCTGGTCATGATGATTGGCGTCAAATTTTCTATTGTTTTAGGGATTAATTATATTTAAATTATTAACTCTTTTATTTCATGCGCTTGCTTTTAATTGTAGTATATTTCGTGCATCAAATTAAAACACAATGCCTCTGAGAAAAATAACTGCTTGTCTTTAAGCCACTAAAATGTTTTTAAATGACAATTTTGATTTTGTCAGACCTGTACAGTTCAAAAATGTGTTTCCAGTTTAGTTTCTATAAGATGGTTGCCTGATACCTTTGGCCTTTCAAGTCCCGATTCTTATCCTGTGATTTTCCTTTTATTTATTCATGATTTTATTCCATATACCCATGTAAAAAAAAAATTAAAAATTATTCTAAATAAACTCCAGTAAAAATTGAACATAAAGCAGAAAATATTACATAAAGCCTGAGTGCCCCGTTCGTTCTGTTACGGACGGTGAAGGTGGAAATAGCTCCCTTCCTATATGTTTCTACACACCCCAAAAGATTCTAACCTACAATTTATTTTCACTTGTGCATAAACTACTTTCATATGAAGGTTTCTACGCGCACCTGATAAAATATACATTCTAAGTCATAAAAATGGCCATTAGCAACAAAACCCTTCATAACGACCTTAATATACCCTACATTCTAGAACTCATCCCTTCCAAGTTTATGAAATTCCACAGTAGCCTTTCCAAACACCCTAATTCTGTAGCACAGTCTTTGCACTGCGCCACTCATCCCTATAATCCTCCTCGGAGACTGAAACGGCAGTGGCCTCGTGACCTGCTATAATAGCGTGACAGTGGGAGTCCTGGCAATGGCCAGTTTCTCCAATCATGTCCTATTGTATGAATGAGCGAGTGAATGATGACTGTAAATATGGTATGAATGAGATCATTTATCTGTATTATTATTGCCTTATAAAAGGCAGATTGTAATTATTGCACAATAAAGAATGTAAAATTTCAAAAAAAAAATGCCCATTAAAATTTTTACACTGATAATAGTTATAATTTAAAATAACGGATTCATATATCTGTTTTAAATTTATCAAAAAGGAAATTCTTATCGCCCCGTCTGAAAGTTACGCCTTCAATTCCCTGCCTAGGCTAAGCCAGCATTGATGATTATACCCTTGAGCTATCTCCGTATTTAATTGCTATCTTCATCTTCCCCTGTAATTAAATAAATTTTATCCTACATCCTCTTAATTGATTGCTTAATCCTTATAAATTTAAGCCTGTGTAGTTTCTTAATTGGCATGATTTAATTTTTTTTACATTTACTTTTTTTATGCAACTTATATATAAACCGCCGTCAAAAGCATTTACATTTAAAAAAATCCTACATGAAATTAAAAAAAAACGAAAGTTTCCGTGTTGCCATCTCGTATCAAATCCTAAACAAATTTCCATAAAATCCACTTACACTTCTTGCCACTCTTTGATTGACAATACAGCCAAATGTCTCCAACATTTCCAGAATGGGATCATTCGAAAAGTGGTCCGACATACCTCTTTCGAGAGGTTGAAGAACGCTGACCTGCACCCGTTGCTTGGTGTCCCGTCGGTGGGTGAGTTCATCCACCGGAGACACATTAAGTTTTTTGACTCGTTGCAGCACCTGACAAACCCAGTATTTAACACTATGGACCCCACCGTCCCTCCCGCATCGATGGCAACAGACTGTCGGGGAAAAATTAGGTTAATAATTAGTATGTAAGTTAGTTTTAAGGTTGAACAAAAAGGTGAGCCTCATCACCTTTATTAGTCAGTTTAGTCCAGTCACTTTTAATGTATATCATTATACTTGTTTATTCCATTATATAATTTTTATAAAATAACAAAACCTGTATATAATGTAGTGATGCTACAGGAAATACAAAATAATTTGTTAATAGATTCGCCTGAGGATCTATAATTATATATAATTATCTGTAAATTTAAAGGAGCTATGAACGAAAAAAAAATAAACCCCGTCGTTCTTTCGCATTTTTAACTTCATCCAACTTGTTGCTGCGTTTCAAACTAATGATACATAAATGTGTCCTCAGACCAGCTCTGCTACAGAAAATACAAAAATAATTTGTAAATAGATTCGCCTGAGGATCTATAATTATATATATATATATATATATATATATATATATATATATATATATATATATAATTATCTGTAAATTTAAAGGGGGTATGAAAAAAAAAATGCTACTCTTTTCCATAAAACTCTAGATACGAGTCAATTTCCACTAAAATGTAATTACGTTATAATCACCATACTTCGCAAACCTACCCGCTTATCTTTTTCCTAAGCGTCCCCTTCCTACCTTTGCAAAGCCACCTAAATCTCAGTTCTCTGAATCCTTCCTTACTTTGACGGCAAACTTCCGAACCAACAATTGGACTTCCGTTATCATTCCACCATTCATTAAGTTTATAACTATACCGCTTCATTAAGCTCTTGGAAAAGTCTGACTAAGTTTGGCTTAGAGGACTTCTCTTCAAACTTAGACCAACTACACTACATCGATCCACAAAGAAAAAGTGGCGCACTTCAAAAAATTCAAATATTTGCATTCTAATAGAATCAGTTCAGCTTTCCAATCTATTTTAATTAATACTAAACGTTTTCAGTGACGAGGGGCTTATAACTATGAAATAAAACCCCAATAAATTTAAAAAATATACAGAAATGTCTACTTTGATTTCTTGTGTAACTTATGATCTCTGGCCAACAATGCCCTTCATGCTAGTCTCTGAGGGTTCAGATTCACTTCATCGTGCCTTGTTCTCGCAGTTTCTGCACATGTTGCTACTCCCCGGAGTTGTACGGAGAAGTTGTAGTACAATGAACCGGTCATCTTTTGGCTCTGTCACTCGCGGTCAACCTAAACCGGATTTGCGATTGCACCAACCTTTCCAATTGCTCTCCGAACAGTTTCAGGTAAACCCAATTCACGGGCTGCATATCTTCGGCTTATACCGTCTTCCCCTAAAGCAACAACTTGGACTACTTGCTCGACTGTTAAAACCATTTTCTTAAATTAAAATAAAAAAAGAAATTTCTATATAATTTTTTTGGAATATTTATTGGCGTTTCTCTTTATATTTAGAGCCCCTTACCATTGAAAACGTTTAATATTCATCCAATAATAATTGAAAGCCGAAATAATTCTATTAGGAAGGTTATATTTTAATTTTCCAAGTGCGCCACTTTTTTGTGGGACAGTGTAGTTAATCCTATATTAAATATCGTTTCTTTAGCATTCAAGGTGGATCATCGATTTCTAATTTGTTATATGTTCAACGCCCGACATGGGGAAGGTAGTATACATTTGTTAAATAAAATTAAGGAACTGAGGCCAGAGGGTCGAATTTGACGTAGGTCGAACTATGTACCCCATCTGTTGGGATATGGGTGGTGCTCAGTGCAAGATGACGTGGAATAGGCACGCACGGTCACAAAGGGTCATGAAGAAAAAATCATTCTGTTAAGAGTCAGAAATACGGTCCAAGACGAGAAGGTATTCACGTCGGGTCGAAAATCGGCCTCACTCAGTCGCGTAGTCGCGCTGATGGGAGGTGGAGTCTCCGCAGAGACGGGTCTTGTGGACGGTTTGAGACGATTGATCTTGTCTTGGACCTCTTGGCTTTGAGGTTGCTTCTACATCAGATTGAAGACATCGATGTACACTAGTAAGATTTAAGCTTTATTTGTAGCGAGTAGAATAGATGTAATCTGTTCATCATTTTGAGTTAATAGTAAAGTCAGTCATTCCTCGATAAAGCATTTTAACCTTTTGTTGTTTTTGGTGAATAATACATTTTGTCTAGTAAATTCTATTTTACCATTGAATTCCTTCCATTTGATCACCACGTTAATTTATTAAGGTAAATTACTTTGGGTTTAGATTCAATCGGGACTAACAGTAAGTAAATTGAATATTTGAATAAGGTATAATTTTGTACTACTTTGGGCTAATGCAATACGCTCAGGATTGAAGGAATAAAATCTGTCAGTAGTTGAATAGTTAAATGGCATCCCTAAAACCTAAATATTCTAATTACTCAACTAGAACTAACAGCGTGGTGTTCGTGGGTAAGTCAGGTAAATAGATAAGGATATATGTATCCTTAGAAAATATGCATCCTCTATATATTGCCTTAGAGTTTTATGTATTCGGATACAATGGTGTATAGGTACGAGCAGAGAATCCCTAAATAAATAAATATATAAATAAAAAGTTTCTTTCCCCGACGGCCGAACGTAGCAACATATTACCTAATAAAGGCTGGTTTTCCACAGGGGTATATACTGGTTCCGTTCTTGTATATTATTTACACCCACAATATACGTTCAAATATTAACGTAGAAAACGCAGCTATTCTCACAAAACACAATGATCCAATATAGCGATACACGCCTCATAATTCTTCGAAATCACATTACATCCCCCCTGCACCAAAGGAAGTGCATCCAATAGAAAACACAAATCAACATTAAAAAAATTGACACAAACAAACCACTTGGTCTGGCACACGAAAATATCTCGGGCTTACGATAGACAAACCATTTACACAATAATCTCACATAAGACTTAAACGAAAAAAAACATTAATTGCCGCTTCAAAGAACAGTACCATTTAGTTAGCAGGCACTCCATTTGGACGTATGTCCATAAACGGACGATCATTGAGGGAGAGTGGGAGACGAAATGGAGTTGCATTGAGGATAATAATTAATAAGAGATAAAAGCCGTGGTCCACACGTCCAATCGGTGCAAAATAAATGCGTGACAGTGGGAGTCCTGGCAAAGGCCAGCTTCTCCAATCATGTCCTGAGCATATGTGGCTCTCGCGCTCTTTGTCAGCCTCCGTTGGCTCTTATGTGGTGACGCGGCTGACGGAGGAGCATGGCGGACTTCCCAAGACTCTGCTTCCTCTCTCGCATGCGACAACCTGCGGATTTGGGAGGTTTCTGGGCTGTTAGTAATTTACGATTTACAATTACTTATTACCCAATGAGGCAGATTGTAATTTTAACATAATAAAGTTGTTGTTGTTGTCTGTCATAGTGGTACAAGTGTGTACTAGGTCATAGTGTGGTGTACATTTTTTTTCTGGGCTATCTTTGAATTTCTCCTTTTCTTTACTTTACTTTAATATAAGTACTTTAATTCCTAGATGACTTCTGAGCTGGGCTTAAAATTTAAAAGTTAGCAAAACAAGCCCGAAATTGTGTGTGCTTATTTTTTCATACTTCCTTCTATTGTATTTTAATAATATGGTTTGTAAGATAATTTTAGAATTCCATGAAATTTCTCGCCCTTCGGGTTCGGCAACTGTGGGATTGAACTATCTGGCCACATCTGTGTACGCTAACTTCTCAGAAGTATTTTGTCATCGCCAAATCAAACACAGTTTTATCACACATGTTTTATTACACAGACTTATGTGTGTGCGTTGTCGACGCCATACCAGCTTACCAGCTCGCATGGAGGCATTACTAAGTGACGGACGAATCTATACCGAAGACCTATTAAAAAATCTAAAAGGATAAAATATATAAGACTATATAAGTCATCCACTTCGACTCGCTTTAAGTAACCAGATTAGTTGAGTCGCTAAAAAATATACTATTTATCTAAATCTATTGGATGATTACACCATTCGGTATTCTCCTCCTCATCGTAAGCAAGGACGACTCCTAAGAGCGAGGAACTGGAAGGCTGTGGTGGGGGCGACTGGCGATGGTTCAGTCCTCGACATGGGGCCCATCTGGCTGCTCCTCTACTTCTCCTCAGCAGCGGCGCTCCAGTCCTCCTACAACGAGGTAAGTCTCTAGTGCACACTATATCAGATGTATCATATGTCTATGATACACATTATATATCTGGATCAGATGTATCATATGTCTATGATACACATTACATATCTGTATCAGATGAGGTTACTAACCTATAGACCGATAGCCAGCCCTTACGGCCTTAAATTGGAGGCCTAAATTTAATGATATGCATTCTTTTAAACAGGCCATATCGGATTAAATTTATTCTGGTGTAATAATTAATTCATTAATGACCTTTAAATATTTTTTACGAAATTTTTCTTTTTAGCATCGACTATATTAACTCATAGACTATAGTCAAAATATCTTGTCTCTTAAACAAAAAAAAAATAAACCACTGGTTGAGCTAAATTTTCGATTATTGCTAATCTGAACATCGAGATACCCTACTTGAAAAATTGAAAAAAAAAAATTAGTATAAGGTTTATGGAAAATAGTTGTTTTTCGTCGATTTTATCTAACTAATTTTATCTAATAGGCAACGTTTTCACTACATATGCTATGAAGAATGCTAACATCAGCTAACAACATGATCGGTAATAATTATTAAAACAATTAAGCTCAAAAGAATGAAAAACAAAATATAGAGAAACCTTAAAAGTTAAGGTAATAAGGCTCGTTTTTGGTTTTTAAAAAAAAACCAACAAAACCATAAAAATCAAATCTTTAGATCTCAATTATCTTCTGGGCATAAAATTGAGTAAAATGAGTCCGAATTTTTTTTCTTCACTTTTGTCAAAGTGTATTTAACCAAAAACCAACGAGCAAACTTCTAGATATTGTGGAATATGCCTTAACAATTTCGCATGGATCGAATCGTTTTTACTACAAACCTAGAACTGAGAGCTGGAAAATAAATCAAAGAAAATTTCTCATAGAGAAAGAGAGATACACTAGCCATTACATTTCTACCACTTCCTGCCATAGTTGATGAGTGAACATTGCGATGAAGCGGAAATGTTGTGAAACTACCCAGAAATGTTATAATGTTTCGTGTGCGCATATCTTTCATTTCCAGTCGTTGTTAGCCTTTATGATCAAATGTACTATATATCCGCTGATATGCGACTTAAGTCCCTCAACCTGAGAATATGATGTAAATACGAGTAGGCATTGGTGACATAAATCAAAATTAAGATAATTATTAAATAAAAACAAAAATCAGCTATTTAAAAAAAAAAATGCCAGTTGAAAAGGCAAATTTCGTCAAAAATATCCAATCAATCTTGTACAATTATTAAATATTTAAGAAAAGTGGCTTGCAGACAGGTCTTCATATTGTCTTCTTTTTTTTTTTTTTAACTTTTAAGTATATATGTTTCATAAATACAATTCAGTATATAATTTATGTAACCTTTCAGGCAGTAAAAATTTATATATAAGAATAAAATTTATTTCCTAGTCTCAACTGGATTTGATTGGCTGTTTATTTGTTTGGGGGTTTTTAAGCAATAATGAAAGGACAACATCACCAGGTTAATTCATAAGTCAAAGCCATCGATTTTTTAGAAAAATATATTTATTCTACTTGACATAATTTCATTAGACGCTCAAGATGATAGGACTTGCGGACCAATACTATTGACCATACCAAAAAAGCCTCACGATTTCCTTCGCATTTTATTTATTTATTCACAACACTGAGACCGCCACCAGCGAATGTGCTGATATGACAAAATGCTCTTTTAGCAGTAAGTCCTTATACCATTAAGAATTTGAAAAATATCTAAGCCAACTTCGTAGAAAATTACCAGATAAGACACCTCCACTAACACTTATACAGTCATTGTATCGGAGACAGTGCGTTTTGTCGTAAGATAATCTTTATAATGAAGTGTTTCTGTGAGAATTGAAGAAGCTTGCAACATTTTTCAAGCTTTAATAGTCTGAGCTAATGTTTTGATTTTCGTGTGTTGTTTCCAAGTAGGTCTCTTATCAACAACAAATGTTACAAATAAATAATAGTGTGACAGAACAAGGCGCAAGAATGAATAACAAGAATTGAGAGAGAGGACTTGACAAATAATTTCACAAAATAAATTCGACGAATGCTATGAAGAAGTGAATAACAAATTAGCTCACCAATTACAAATTTGCGGCGAAAAAATTAAAAATGAATCAGAAACCCTCAGTTGTGAACTCAATGAGAAATTATGGAAAAAAATATCAAGACTTAGACGTACGCGTAGACTTTTGATTGAAAGGATTAGATACGGTTGATGTTCGACTTTCTTGCTTCCCCCATACCTCTATTCCGTATGTCCTGATTGGCTTGAGTATAAATTTGTAGACTAGTAATTTCCTAAAATTTAACAAAGCTTAAAATGATTAGCACGACTAATTTATCTTTTTTATGGTCCCAGATGTCGTGTTTAAACTATACATAACTATACATCGACGATATAATTATTGATATCATTGAACAGATATCGACACAAGGTGAAACGGACGTAATGACAAATAAAATCACATTAGACCCCAAACCAATAGCTGAAGAAGTTTTCGAAAATTTAAAACAGTCATATTCTCAGGACATATTCCCAAAATTTAAATTCTATAGCGAGTTTTTTTAATCAAATCAAAATAAAATAAAAACTATAGGCAATACGTTCCATCGGATCAAATCAAATTCATGACCATATGGGCAAGAACACATCATACGACTTTTACGCCCCAAAATTAAAGAAAAATGTCAACGAAGAAATTCTAAAATGCAACACCTTTGAAGTTTGTAAAATTACCAAGAACAAATTTCATGCAGATTATATTTATTTGGAAAATCCTGACAAATTGATGACAGTCTCAGCTCTTACCTACTGGAACGAGGAAGAAAAAATATTTCTTCGCCAGATTGAAATATATAGAATTTTTTGAAATATACAAAATTATACCAAGTAACAAAGAAAAGTGCATACTCACATAATTTTTTTATATTAGTCCTTAATTTTTATATTAGTTTTAATAACTTTCATTATTAGCAATTATTATTTTATTAAAATAGGACTTTTTCATTTTTAAAAAAAAAAAATTTCTAATTTTCTTTTTACAATATCAAATATTAGATCAATTTTTCATTAAAAAAAAAATAATAATAATCAAAATAAAATTTTAAAAAAATTATTTTATTTTGAGATGTCCTTGATTTTCCAAAATTTACCACCTGTAATTTTAATTTTGATTAATTTAACATTCCGAACACATAATCTCTCCTTTGGCCAATGAGATTGAGTCAGGTGGCGTTCATAGTGATCGGTTATTTTAAAATTATTGAACAATGATTTTACTACGAATAAATAATATTTCCACTATTAAAAGCTAAAAAAAGTGCATCGCTGGATGCTTTTCCTACAATATTCAGGCCGTATAAATTGTGCGGTAGTTGTGACATGTTTTAAGTCTAATCATCGGCAAAGTTGTGTTGGTTAATATATATAAGAAAGACGGAGCGGAAAATACGTAAAGAAATATTAAACGTAAAAAAAAAATTATTTAGTTTAATTTTAAACTGTGTGAGGACGGATTTAGCGCACCGCAATTAAGGGGAAAATTGTATGATCAAGGTAATTTCAGCCGGGTCTATTAGGTAATGGATTTTGGCTAAACCTCTGCGATCTACATGGTACGTGGTACTTTACGTTCAGCCTGGATCGTCTGTATTCCTTTGTAGTAACTATTGTACGTTGCGTTTTCTTTCCCTTGAAAATATTATAAAAATATAATCAACCTGGAACCCCAGCCTGTTATGTTTTTCCTGCATTGCTTCACGATAATGTGTCGCAGCGGATGGTGATTGCACAAGTCATGCATACACATCCGCTCTTAGTCTGAATATATCCTATATGGGCGTGCTCATATCACATCATAACTATTTCATACGGTTTTTATTGCCGATCCGAAAGAGAATTCGGAAGGATCCACTTTCAAACATGTACAGACTAGACTATGTACAGTATAGCTGTAGTAACGATCAATTAATATGAATATTTAAAACTATATTCCACACCACGGACTATGAGGACTGTGTATAGTTTAAATATAGCGTCTACAAAGACTAACCTAATCTACAAAGTTATACCTAAGCCAATCAGGATATACGGAATAAAGCTATGGGGGGAAGCAAAAAGTCGAACATCAAGCGTATACAATCCTTTCAATCAAAAGTCCTGAGAACAATAGTAAATGCCCCTTATTACGTCAGCAACAAAACCCTTCATAACGATATTATTATACCCTACATTCTTGAACTCATCCCTACCAAGTTCATGAAATCCCATAGTAACCTATCCAACCACCCAAATCCTTAGCACAGCCATTACAGTGTGCCACTCATCCCTATAATCCTCCTCGGAGATTAAAACGCCAGTGGCCTCGTGACCTGCTATAAAAGCGTGACAGTGGGAGTCCTGACAATGGCCAGTTTCTCCAATCATGTCCTGAGCGTATGCGGCTCTCGCGCTCTTGGTCAGCCTCCACTGGCTCCTAACCAGTGACGCGGCTAACGGAGGAGGCAGGGGGACTTCCGGAGGAGTCCACTTCCTCTTTCGCACGCGAAGGAGGTAACAACCATGTGGATTTTGGAGGTCTCTGGACTGTTTGTAAATACTGTATGAATGAGCAAGTGAATGAAAATTGTAAATACGGTATGAATGAGAACATTTATCACAATTACTTATTGCCCGATGAGGCGGATTGTAATTTTGAAGTTTCTATATAAAGTTCGATTTTTCCTCAATGGTTAAAAAAATTAGAAGTTTTATGGACAAAATAACTTTATAAAGATCATAAAAAAAAATTAAGTTACACTAAATCATAAAAAACTTAAATTACACTGACGTTGCTCATTTCACTACTATATTAAACTTGGGCTTCTCATCTGTATCTGATCTGTCACCAATCAGCTTAGAAACCTTTTTTTTTTTTTTTTTTTTTTATTGCCCTACCTGAGGCTGAGCCGGGCTTGCCCCCGTTACGTAGCACAGGGTTACGTAGCCTGTGGTGCGCGTATTCCGGTGCATTGGGATTGTTGCACCGGTCAGCGCACCTTCGGTTATTCTGTTTTGTTTCTTTTATTCTCAAAAAAATAATATATAAAAAGAAGAAAACACAAAACTAAAGTAAAGAGAAAAGAAACAAAAGAAACACCTCTAATAACATATTTACAAATCCTAAACTAGCTATATATACATATTTTTATTTATTTTTTTCTTATAGCTAGTTATCTTAATACTATTTACAATTTTCGATCCGTGTTCTACCTATACTTAAAACTATATTTACATGCATCCTCCATCCCCCTATAACTAAACTTATGTCTATACCATATACTTCTCAGTCCTACCTAATATCTATATATACATATTTACAGTGACTCCTCTGGAACCGGCAATACATCGTTGGCTTCGGGTGCAATTAATGAGTTGCCAGTAAATTGGCTTAAAATGCACTTTATGAAATCAGAAATGAAATAAGACTTTAATACATACAGCTGTATATATATATATTTATGCATTCTACAATGTTTATTTCAAACTTTACTTCAAAGGAGATTGTAATTTTTAATAATATATATTATTTCATTTCACCACTTTCTGTTTTATGGAGCTAATCAATTTGGCAAGTGAGCGGCTCGTTTGCTCCTTAGGGTTCCCTCAGTCAAATCTGAAAAAAATTCAGTTGTTTGAAAGGACTTAAGTGGAGTATTAAGATGGAAGAGGGACGAGTTCGCATAGAATATATGGGGGGGGGTTAAAGTCAAAGTAGAGTAAGGTCACATTTTCTTTGATTCCCAAATTTGTACCGGGAGAACTATTTGAATATTGAAAAGAGATTTGGTCAAAGGTAATTGCGAAGTCAAATTTGTCTGAATTCTATTTTTGCTTTATTACATACATCTGAAAATGGCTTGCAACGTGCAAGTGAGTAAATACAATTTTTGAGCTTAATAAATAATTGAAAAACAGCGAACGGGGTTGTGACTTAATTCTCGCTTTCTTTCAGTTTACCCCTTGCAGATTCTATTTCTGGACTTAAGTCAGAATTGAAGGGTTTGCTGCAAAAAGGAGGTAGCTCCAATTTTTCCATTTGTTGGGAAACCAAACAAAACGTTTAAAAAATTCAAATTTTAAGTTATGTAAAAATATTGTTGTTGCTTCCTTTCAATTATGGTGTTTACATATTACGATTGGAGCTGCATCCTTTTTGTGCCAAATAAAAGAGGTTTTTTTTTGACACAAGAAAGTGTTTCTAACTCCCAACAGCTATGGGATGGAGCTACCTCCTTTTTGCAGCAAACCCTTCAATTGTTTAAGTAACTCTGACTTTAAACCCCTCATGTAATGGCCTACATAAATTTAAACCAACCTTTAACTTGATAACTTTTGGTGGAATTAGCCAAAGGAAATGTTTTTAATATCGTTTGATTTGTCGATGTTTGCACTTTTGACAATATCCAATACATCTATCATGCTTTTAAGTGGAATAGTGAATTAGTTCACAACTTAGACTTAGGGTGAAATGTGTAGGGGATACGCGACAAGAAGAGGGAACACATGGTTCAAGTGAGCTGGTGCCTACAGTTACCTAGTTACCACGGTAGACCGCCTGGCTAGCGGGTCCCTCAGCACTCCATGTAACTGCATTTGTCATGACAAAATAATTCTATAGTTTTTTTTATTATTGTTGTCTTATTTATAAAGGGTGTCTCAGAATTAACGCAAGATTTGAATTTTTGAAAAAAAAAACAATTTGACAGTTTAGGGTTAGTAAAAATGGAGCGTTACACGATAGAACAACGTGTCTTTATTGTTGAACGTTATCTCAAAAATAATGAAAGTTTGGCGGCCACAGTTCGAAAATTTCATACAAAATATGGTCGGAATTGTGTTTTGACTTCATCAACTGTGAAGAAATTAATTGAAAAATTTAGGGAGACTGGATCAGTTGGAGACACTAAACACACTGGTCGTACAAAAACGAGCCGTTCAAATGTCAATATCGAAGCAGTGCGTGAGAGTGTTGTTGAAAATCCAGGAACATCAACTCAGTTCTTTGTGCCGAAATTGGATGATATTGATGTGGCCAATATGTGGTTTCAACAAGATGGTGCCACACGCCATACAGCCAATGAAACGATTCAAATACTGCATGAGACATTTCCAGGTCGTGTACTCTCTTGTTTTGGTGATCAGAATTGGCCCCCTAGATCGTGTGATTTAACACCTTTAGATTTCTTTTTATGGGGTTATATGAAGTCAAAGGGGTATGTCAACAAGCCCACATCCACCCTTGCATTAAAAGAGGAAATTCAACGCTGCATCAACGAAATTCAACCACATTTATGCCAAATAGTTATGGAAAAGTTCGACAAAAGATCGCGTATGTGCCAGCAAAGTCGTGGAGGCCATTTAGCGGGTGAACAGTCCGACGCTTGGTGAATTCTGTTTCGCAAGGATAGGAAGATACGACATCGAAGGATCAAAAAGCGACGTCGCTATGAACGCTCCTAAAATATCTAGCGTGGGCAGAGGAACACCCAAGGCAAAAACAGGTCACACAGGTTAGTACAAAAGGGTTGCTGTTATTGAATAAGACAACGAAACCTTGGAAGTAACTACTTGCGCTTATTACTACACGCAGCCGCTAAACAAACAGCCTATAGCAAACGAGACATGACAATAGATTTCGCGGCGGATAAACGGAAGAGTTTTACGGTTCCGCATCACCAAGCCCCGGGCAAGACGGACACCTGAGGCCGAAGCACGTTTGGACACACTTTCCACACACCGAGGCAACTCGGTCCAATCACTCGTGGAGTAAATTTCAAATTTGTAATGTCACGGCCTGATTTTATTAGTGGCATTAGAACGTTCTCAAGGTAACTCATTTGGCAACTTCTCACTGTTCTTCGAGCTGAGCTCAACCGGCACCGAACGGTCTGGGCATTTAATCGTTTGTACTTTTGTACAGTGTCAAGAGACAGTGCCATATCGTACCACTTCCAAGGGTTTGGGTAGATGTATCCTTCGGCCGATCTTCCTAAACCACCTCTACCACAAAACCCTCTTTTTTTATATAAACTCCTTGAACTTAAAGCCTACATCAAATCCCATGGCACAAGATCACACACACCCATAGAACCATAAAACCACTTCCGTTCACCGCTCATTCTATTTACATCAGTGCGTATATATAAATAAAAATATTCGTATCCCTGTGTATTCCGAAATAGAGAATACTCTCAAAGTTATAAAATGTAATTTTAATATATCAGGTCGAGTCATAAGTAACTTCGGATTTTAACTAAGTAGAATCTATTGTTCGTATCTACCCGCTATGAGTTACCATGACAACAAGTTTTTGTTTTCACTATGTAGACGAGGCTTCAGTTAGTCGTTTTTCAACTGTTTTGTGTGATACACGTTACGTTAAACTGTTAAGGCAATAGTGCTAGGGCGACAGCTGAAAAAAATATGCAGTGTATATGGTGAAGGACTAATAACTGATTGGGCAGTTAGAAATTGGTTTATAAAATTCCGTTCTGGAGATACGACCTTAAAAGACGAATCGAGGGCGGGACGTCCTTCCGACTTTGACGACAACCTTTTAAAGGCAATATTGGAGCAAATTCCATGTCAATCAACAAGAGGTATAGCAGAAAGGTTGAATACATCACAATCAACTGTTAACCGCCACCTGGAGAAATTAGGAAAAGTCAGCAAGTTAGGAGTGTGGGTACCTCACAATCTCAGTGAACGAAATAAAGAAGATCGCATGTCAATCACCACAAGTCTGCTCGTACGGGTAAAAATTGAGCCTTTTTTAAACAGGATGGAAACAGGCGATGAAAAATGGGTTACCTATGACAATATAGTCTGCAAAAGACAGTGACTTGATAAGGATCTACCACCCCTACCAGATCCGAAAGCAAACATCCATGGCAAAAAGATTTTATTGTGTGTATCGTGGGATTGTCAAGGAATAATTCACCACGAGTTGTTGAAGTCAAATTTAACGATTACTGCGGATAGATACGTTCAGCAGTTGTAAAGGGTACAAGAGAAATTCCAAGAAAGTCTGCACTCGTCAAAATTATTATAACTTTGTTATTTAATGAGAGCAAAATAAATGTCTGATAAAAAAAACGAAAGTTATTTATGACTCGACCTAAATATAACAACGCTATATTTAAATATGTTATTTTTTCATATAATGCCGCACTATCGCCAAACTTGCTTTCTGTAAGAAAAATTAGGCAGGGGTCATATTGTGTCCGAGCTCTTGGCTTCCCAGCATGGTTTTTCTTTAGCTAAAAATTATCAATAATACCACTGTACCACACCGAAATCTAAAAAAGTAATGTGTTCTTTCAGAGTTTGCGCCCCCCCCCCTTTTGCTATGAATAATAAATCCTCGCAAATATATACAGGCTGAAAGAGGCGGCTATAAGTTTGTTGTTGTGCGTCACCTGATTCTGACCAGACAATGGGAGGAAGGCCCGCCCATTTCCTGAACTTGGACCAAAATCCTCACCCACCGAATTGAGCATTGGTCGAGGAGTGGCCTCTGCCCCAGTTGCCGTACCCTTGACCAGCTGTAAACATTAAATACAACCACGTTTCACGTTCGTCATCCGTGAATTATCAACGCCACGCATGGATTACCCACCTCCTACGCTTGTCAATATGTCGCGACGTATTAGCTGTAGAACAGTAGAAGCATTACCCTTTAGCGGTCGAATTCACTTTATGATAACAAAAGTTCATATTTTAAGACAGAAGATAATTTAATATCTATCCCTAATCTCCCTCTCTAAAATTTTCGCATAAACATAAGAAGATAGTCCAAAAATTGTCTAAAGACAGATAATTACACTATGGAAAAGTGATGCTTAAAATCAAGATACAGTGAAAAATAACAAAACCAAAATCAAAAAAGTTGATGAAGAAATGCTTTATAGCAGTACCATTACTTAAATGAACATTTAAATATTGAAACTGCGTTCGAGAACCAGGAGTGTTTTTTGGTGTTTTTTTTCCGTATCCCCTTGTTACAAAATCATTACAGAATTCAATACATATTCTACAAATGAATCTATTTAGAATAGTATATTTGATGTAGCTTGGCTACATTTTATACAATTTCTGATTTATACACATTGTGATCTGCGCTTGTATAAAAGTATAATGATGTAAATTATACATTAATTTACTGAATATTTTGAAAAGTGATGAGGCTCACCTTATTTATCATAGGCTTAAAAGTAACTTACATCTGACAATAAAAACTTAAACTAAATCTTAACGAAATTTTCCCCGATCTGTTACCATTGATGAGGGATGGGTAGTGGGGTCATAGTGTTATAAACACTGGGTTTTTGAGACAGGAGCGTTCAATCTTTAATCTTTCCCAAGTCAAAACTTTGATTCATATGAGATTCATAATTGGTAATTAAACTAAGGGTCTAATTTACAAGGAATCGATCATTTTTGTGCCACTTATAATCACAAATGTGTTTTCGGTAAAGGTTTCGAATACAATAGTACTTGTGTTTTGGTTAGTAGTATTTAGTTCTTCCTCTTCTTCTTTAGCTTCCCTTTTTAGTGCCTCTCAGCGTAGAGGAGCATCCAGCCAGGAATTCCATTCTTCCCTATTTCCAGCTAGGTTCCTCGCCTGTTGGAGGTCCTTCCCCCTCGCCTTGCAGAGTCGTTCAATGTAGCTGAGATAGGACATCCTAGGGTGACCCCTAGGTCTTAGGTATTTAGTTCAATGTGTTTTAATCTGTGTGCAAGTTCCTCATCAGGTGGCCCATGGCTGGGGCGATCAAGAGTCTTGCAAAGAGAGTGCCTTCCTATATAACTGACTTTATAGGAAGTCTTCTAGCCACATCTTTCTTCTCTTTTCACAGTAGGACAACTATATCTTTGCATTATTCTTTACATTCTTTTGATGTCCTTACTTCCGTTCATCGGGTTTTTGACTTCATTGCTCATCAATCTTCAATTAAGTTACATGAATTGAACAAAAGCTGTGAATATATGTAATCAACTTCTACATTTTACTTTACCAGTTTACTACAATTGTTATTAATATGTATATCTATTTTTTTTTTTTTCAGGGAATCAACACAAATTTAGAAGAAGCTATACAATTCCTGAGAGAATACGATGCAGAGGCATCTGCGATGTGCACCAGAGTGACTGAAGCTCAATGGGCCTACGTCACCAATATCACAGACTACAATAAAAGGCGAATGGTACAAAATTTTTGCTTGTTTAATGTTCTATATTAGTGGTCTTAAAAATTAGTCAATCTACTTCAATTTTTTAAAGATATATTATACTATTACTGCTGATATTCTTATTATGTTTTCGTTACAACACAATAGCCAGATTTATGAGAGAGAAAAAAGTTCTAATTTTTCCCTAAGGTTTAAGATAGGGTAAAGCAGGTAACGCAAGAAGAATTTTAAAAGTATTCCCAACTTAAAGGTTTTTCATTTCAATTTTTTTTTTATTTTATTTTATTTTATCACCTTTGTTATAATTGTTTTGTAACAATCCTTTTAAATGATAGAAACTACTTTTTCCCATTGAATCAACTAGTGTCTTTAGGTGTTCGTCACTGCATGATAACCATTGTTTTTACTGGCGTAAATTAGCTCTGTACACAAGGTTATTACAAAAGTAACTTTCCAATTATCAAATTTTTAAATATTGCCTTTCGTTTTGTAATGTTTACTTTTATCTCAATTATTTATTGCCTATTAAGTAAAAAGACAGATTGTAATTTCATCATAATAAAGTTGTTATTGAATTACTAATTATTTATTTCAGATTCTTTCTCAGAGTCTCCCGGAGATTTATTATAAAAAGCTGGATTAAACATTGTAAAAAAAGAAGTTTTACATTTTCAAATTATAAAGTTAGTTAACTACTCGTGTTTATTAAAGTTTGAATCCCATAACCTCCAAGAACACCTTGATGAGATCGAGTATTGGTGCAACCAATGGCGGATCAAACTTAATGAACCAAAAAGTTCCCACATCACCTTTACCCTCTGCTGCAAGTCCTGTCCATTAGTTTTTTTTTAATTCCATGCCTCTTCCTGTATCCGTGGCAGTACGGTATTTAGGCTTTCATCTCGACAAAAGACTGACATGGAACCCACTCACGAGGCTAAAAAGACAAGAACTGAACAGACGCTTTGGACAACTGTACAGACTACATCAAAGGACATCCCATCTCTCAATAGAAAATAAATTACTAATCTACAAAGTTATACTCAAACCAATCTGGACATTCAGAATAGAGCTATGGGGGACAGCAAAAAAGTCGAACATGAATCGTATCCAATCCTTTCAATCATAAGTCCTGAGAACAACTGTCAATGCCCCTTATTACATCAGCAATAAACCCCTTCATAACGATCTTAATATACCCTACATTCTTGAACTCATCCCTTCCAAGTTCATAAAATTCCATAGTAACCTATCCAACCACCTTAATCCCCTAGGACAGTCATTGCACTGCATCACTCATCCCTATAAACCTCCGCGGAGATTGAAACGGTAGTGGCCTCGTGATCCTGGCAATGGTCAGCTTCTCCAATCATGTCCTGAGCGTATGTGGCGGAGGAGCGTGAGGGACTTCCCAAGACTCTTTCGCACGCGAGGGAGGTGACAACCATGTTGACCTGGGAGATTTCTGGGCTGTTTGTATATACTGTATGAATGGGCGAGAGAATGGAAATTGTTAATATGGTATGAATGATAACATTTATCACAATTACTTATTGCCCAATGAAGCAGATTGTAATTTTATCACAATAAAGAAGTGTCTATATAAAGTTTGAAGTGTCGACTTGCACTAATGCTACACAGATCAATTTCGTCCCCCCGTAGCATCGACTGGTGTATTTCCTAATTACTACGTAACCTCAGATTTAGAACAGTGCTCTGATATAAGCGAGTGCCTGGGGACAGGTAACGATCCAGGGGTGAAAAAGTTCGGGCGCCCGTAATAGGGAGCAGAAAGAGAAACCGGGATGAGACGGCACTATTTAACCAGCCGAAGAGGAGACGGTAACGACTTACTGGCGGCAATTAATCGACTTCCCAGTTTTCCTTTAAATAATCACCTTTTTAATTACTCTTTCTCCCGTTATATTATTATAATTTGTACCGAAATCTGTCAAAATCAAGCGACAGTTAAATAATCTTGTTCGAGGATGAATATTTTAGAAAACTTTATTATGAATAACATTCAAAACACTGGTGGTATATATACAAATATTAATGAATTACATCACTAGAACATTCCTTGACGAAGGTTTAAGGAGAAGTGTCGGGTTTTTGGGTGTGGGTTGCTGGATGCAGGTAGTTTAGGCGGGTTGTAAAAGAGGGACAAATACAAAGGAAGGGTTGACCTTCCTTGACTGAAGTACACATTTTTAGCTAAAAAGGAATATTACATAACTGACGCAAAGAAACCAATGACAAATGACATGAAAATATTTTATAATTTCAGCCCCATTAATAAACCAGGACACAGAGTTTTTAACATTTAAAAAGGAACGATTAAGTTTATATTTCGACAGTCTTTCGTGAAAATTTTATTTTCGATCCTGATCACGAATCTTAGTTAAGATGGATTCCTCGAGTAGAAATGTTTGTAAATAAAGTGTATCAAACAAAAAATGTAATTATCAAAAAAGAATAAAATAAAAAAAGTTTGAAAAATAACCACTATTGGCAATAAGATATGAACGAACAAAAAAAATATCTTGTTACGAAAGTCACCTAAGAATGACAAAAAGAAAAATCGGGTTTTATTGAATAACCTAAAGCATTAAACTAAACTCAGAACAGTATAACATAAAATAAAAAGTATACCGAAATTAAACTAATGAAAATAAGTATTTAGCTCCTGGTGAATAGTGTTTGAGAAATGAGAGTTCCATAGGCTAGATGTTCCAAATAGAAAGCTCGGTCAAAGGAGGAATATTTGTGAGATGGAAGGAAGAGGACGGATGAAGATAGATTGAAGGAAACGGATAGCGTCTGATGGTTGTTTGGTTAAAATGAACATGTTCCAGGGAAATATTGATGTCGAGAGTTAAAAAATCTTTGTAGAGAAGAGTCTTTTAAAAGAAATGAAAGAAAAGTTGATATTATGAAGTATAAGCAAAACACTGATATATACAGATATTAAGAGTTATGTTACTACATACTAGGTCGGGTGTTTGGGAACAAGTGGGGTCTTGGGCTAAAGCTGAGACATATATGTATAAGAAAAGGGTAGTTCTGGGAATAGGGAGCGAGGTCTTGGAGGAATGAGGTTGCTTACTTAAAAAAATATCAGGAAACACCAGTGACTTCCATGAAGTCACGAGGCAGGTATACACTAGAAGGGGCTTGCTTCTACTTTTAGCATTATATATAATATTAGCATTATAAAGGTAGTCCCAGAATTAACACAAGATTTGAATTTTGATTTGAAATTCGTGCCATTTGCGAGAAAGTGCTGGCAACCCTAAAAAAACAAACAATTTGACACCTGACAGACAGTTTAGGGTTAGTAAAAATGGAGCGTTACACGATAATGAAAGTTTGGCAGCCGCAGTTCGAAAATTTCATACAAAATATGGTCGGAATAGTGTTTTGACTTCATCAACTGTGAAGAAATTAATTGAAAAATTTAGGGATAGTGTATCAGATGGATACACTAAACACACTGGTCGTCCAAAAACAAGCCGTTGAAATGTCAATATCGAACCAGTGCGTGAGAGTGTTGTTGAAAATCCAGAAACATCAATTCGGCGTCGTAGACAAGAATTCTAAATTTCAAAAAGCTCTCTACATCGTATACTCACTAAAGATCTGGGTCACTCACTAAAGACAAAATTCAGTTTCGGTGATGAGAAATTGGCCCCCTAGATCGTGTGATTTAACACCTTTAGATTTCTTTTTATGGGGTTATTTGAAGTCAAAGGTGAATGTCAACAAGCCCACATCCACCCTTGCATTAAAAGAGGAAATTCAACGCTGCATCAACGAAATTCAACCACATTTATCCAAATAGTTATGGAAAAGTTCGACAAAAGAGCGCGTATGTGCCAGCAAAGTCGTGGAGGCCATTTGCCCGATGTGTTATTCCATAAATAACCCTATCCTATTTACTTTATAATTCAATAAAAAAATAACAACAAAAATACTAAAAACTGTGTCTACTATTTAAATCAAATCTTGCCTTAATTCTGGGACACCTATTGTAACTGAGTACACGGCAGAAACTAACACAACTTGGAGTAACGGTGCGATAAGCGAGAAATCTCTTGGCGCTTAAGGCTCCTTTCGCAACAAACTACTCTTAGTCAATTTGTATTAACGATATCCATTTTCCCGAGATTTACACTTCACGAATCCCCGGGTTTAATCAGAGTCCACCCGAATCAATGCAGCTACAAATTACATTACATGAATGTGAGCATAAAATTCTATAAAAGTTCTATGAACAACTATAAAAAACAATAAGATATAATTACACATGTTGTAAGTTGCAACAGACTAAGAGAGTTGCGATTCCCTAACAAGAGTAAGAGTGGGAATGCTTATCAATTACTCGGACATTAAATTATTGTTTAGCTCGCCCGGTTGAGAATCGAAAGAAAGCCTTTCTGTTCGCTTTATATGAGAAGTATTGCGGAATATCCCAGTCAACTAAAGAAAAAAAGCCTGAAATTCGTTGTTAATCGGATACTCACAAATAGATTCAGACCAATTATTATTTTTTTTTTTTTTTCTCCCTAAGCTCTCTAGTTAGAAATTCAGGATGAGGGAAAAATATAGAATATTTAGGTTAATCGGATCCTTATACTAGGAGTACCTGCTTGAAGGTGGTGTGAGAGAATTAAGGGGTGTGGGAAGCCTCGGTGGAGGTTGGTTGTTTCGGTACAGTGGTGAGAGTCCACTGGTGGTTGTCCATTGCACCAATTAATATATAGATAGATTTAGTTTTCAACCTTTTGCCAGATTTGAAGTTTACGGGAACAACCCAAGTACAAATACAATTTAATGATTATTTTCAGTTATGCAAACTAAAAAATTTTTTTTATATATCCTTTATTGTGCTAAAATTACAATCTGCCTTATTAGGCAATAAGTAATTAAGATAAAT
Organism: Acanthosoma haemorrhoidale; assembly: GCA_930367205.1. Classification (NCBI taxonomy): domain Eukaryota; kingdom Metazoa; phylum Arthropoda; class Insecta; order Hemiptera; family Acanthosomatidae; genus Acanthosoma; species Acanthosoma haemorrhoidale. Next base: position 14,252,209 of record OV884011.1, on the reverse strand, counting down.
GCTCTCATTCATACCATATGTACAATTTATCATTCACTAGCTCATTCATACAATATTTACAGACAGCCCAGAGGCCTCCCAAATCCACATGTTTGTCACCTCCCTCGCATACGAGTCTTTTAAATGAAAAGAAAGAACAGATTTATTATGAAGTACAAGCAAAACACTGGTATATACAAATATTAAGAGTTACGTTACTACATACTGGGTGGAGGGTCTAGGGACGAGTGTGGTCTGGGGCTAAAAGCTGAGGCATATACGTATAAGAAAAGGATAAGATTCTGAGAAGAGGGAGGGAAGTCTTGGAGGGATGCGGTTGCTCACTTAAAAATAACAGGAACCATCAGTGACTTCCATGAAGTCACGAGGCAGGTATGCAGTTCTGCTCAAGCCCCTTCTACTTTTAGCATCATATATAATATTCTTAGCATTATAAAACTCCTGACAAATATTATTTCACTGTTTCCCACAAACCAAAACATAAATAACCTTAGACCTTATTTTTCCACAGATGGACCTTCAGAGCCTGCAGGGTAAGCTGGAGAAGGTCTCATGGCAGAAAGCGATAGGGTTCTCTTGGTCACTGCTGCCTGACCCCATTACGAGGAAACAGATGCAGATGCTGGCAACCAAAGGTAGAAGTGCCCTCAGTGAACCAAAGCTCCAGGAGGTAAGTTCTTAGAAAACTGCATTATCAGTTACATAATTATGATAATAACTGCGATAATTTTATCATGTAAATAAAACATCTAAAGAAATAATGTTAAATATGTCAGATAAATATAGAGAATATCAGTAAAGAACAGTAATTAAGGATACAAGAAAATCGAGTGGAATATAAGAAAGAGAAGAAGTTTAATCCATATTTGCTAATTATATATCTTAAAATTCATAAGTCGGACGTTAGGCATAGTTATAAATTTGTTCAAGTAAAGAGGTTTATGTAACTTAATTCTGTCCATGAAGTATGTCAAGTAAAAAGTTAAATAATCTTTGTGGAGGAGAGACTTTTAAAAGAAAAGAAAGAAAAACTTTATTATGAAGTACAAGCAAAACACCGGTATATACAAATATTAAGAGTTACGTTACTACATACTGGGTGGAAGGTCAAGGCACAAGTGGGGTCTGGGGCTAAAGCTGAGACATATATCTATAAGAAAAGGATAAGATTCTGAGAAGTAGGGAGGGAGGTCTTGGAGGGATGCGGTTGCTCACTTAAAAATAACAGGGAACCATCAGTAACTTCCATGAAGTCACGAAGCAGGTATACGTTCTCCTCAACCCCCTTCTACTTTTAGCATTATATATGTAAGACAATTATTGAAGGTGGGGTGAATAAACTGAAATCATTTTCTATGTAAACAAAGTTAGCAATTTTATTCACTATACGAGGGTGGTCTGAAAAGTTTCCGAACTAACAAAGCTTTTATTTTAGCTTTTATTTCACTAGCTTTTATTTATTTTATTATCATCTTCATGTTGAGGTCGGAAACTTTTCAGACCATCTGTGTATATTATATTATAACAATTATTCATATTGATTTACACAATCTTACCTGTAAAGAAAGAAACGACAATTACAGTTTATAACTATCACTTCTCTATTGACACTCTATTTACAACTTTTGTTACTTAATATTACCTTCTCTATCTGATACCTGCTCCATCTGGTGGAGGCCAGTAGAAGCAACGCAGTAAATTCAAATATTCAAATTAAATATAGAATACTTTCTTTACATATATAATATTCTTAGCATAATAAAAGTGAAGATGTTTATTGACAATGTAAGTGGTAAGAGTATCACTGCACAAGTCATTCAAGACTATTTGCTCCGGAAGTATTTTGGGAAGCCATGACTCGGAATTACTGTGAAGCGTTTGATTGACTGATACTCATCGCTCGTGAACGCTACAAATCAGCATAAAATAACGAAACGAGAATCAGGGCTAGTTTTTACGTCACAGTATATGATCTACCTGTCCCACTTTTTTTTTCTGGCTTATACATTTTTGTATATATTCGTCAACTCATTCCTCATCTAAACAGTACCAGGCATAAATGACCATTTTAGTTGAATATAATTTTTAAAAGAAATACACTGTCAGCTCTTAGTTGTGCACTGCTCACTCGTCAGTTTTCAATAAATTGTAGGTTAAGTCCGTTTGGATTGAGAGTAATTTATTGTTCTGGTATTTAATTGTAATGTCATTTTGAAGAAATTAAGTAGGTTGCAGTGTTGACGCTGACTAAGAAAATGCAACTTGTACGTAATAAGCGCCAATGTAAAAGCATTGGGAGCATATCAAAAGAACATAGTGAGAACGGCCCAATTAATGAAAGAAGAGAGTAGATAATGAGAGTGAAAGACATTGTGATATTTATCGTAGCTCTTTGGGTCTAAAGACGAACCTAATTCTCTCGAAACTCGTGTGCAGAGAGGATGCTTGAGGATAGAGCGTCGAAAGCAATCCTGGCTGGTACAATGGACCTTCCTAAAATAAGTGGAGGAAGAGCGTTGAAGCGAAGGATGCAGGATGAGGATAGTACTCCAAATCAGGAGGAGTATGATTACTATGATATTATTTGTATTTATTATTTTATTGAAGTCGAATCGGCCTGTAATAAATGTTTGGCGTGGCATTAACGAACACCGTATAACAGTAGAAAACAATTTCAAAACTCCTGCCAGAATCAGGGTTGTTGTGATAATTTCAAGTTGGCAGCTGTATAAAGATTGCATAAAAACTAATAAAATCACCTTTGTAAATGTATTTATAATAAAGGCATTCGTGTGTAGGAATAGAGGGTATGATTGATAAGAGACCTAGAAGTAGGCCATTGATAATTTATGAAGAATTTCGAATTGAAATTCGTCTTTTCTAGGGAATTTGATGCAACCCCATAGTTATGTATTTGATTTTAGTTTCGGCCGGTTATTACTAAAACAAATTACAATAAGAGTGAAGTTGACAACGGTGCTAGTACATTCTATTGTACCGCGATGGAAGACAGGTCTTCCTCATCAAATCTTAGAATGCTAACAAACTGAAGTTCCTGGAGTCACGCCAGGCTGCCTCCCCCTTGCCTTAATCGCTCCTAGAGATGTGTCTCCATCCGAAAATGTGGACAATTAAGAGTTTCTTGTCCTCCAAATAGGTCAATGACAGTTTCTCTCTAACATCGGTTACTTTGTATGTGTTCGTGGAGGAAACGTTCCAGTCACTTATAATCGTGCAATGTAGTGACTTTGGTGACTGAGTCATAGTCCCAATTTTTTGCATAACTACTGGAAAATAAGTAATCTTCAATTATGTAAGAAGTTACGTTTTAGATTTTGTCTAAAAATCAAAGGAAAAAAAAACAAAGATCTGGGAAGGGGAATCGTCAAAACGTTCGTTCTTCGACTCTCACTTAATGGTAAACACGGCACAGCGTAATCTCAAAGGTAGTTTGTCCAAAATAGCCTATGGCTTGGAAGCATCATCATATAAGATTCTTTCTTCAAAATCTATAATAATATTCTACTTCACGGAGTCTGATTTAATGGTAGACCTCCTGGAAGGAAAACCTTTCCATTGAAAGCTGAAGGCAGAAAAGATTTATATCATCTGACGAGTGCCAGTTTGAAGTTTCAAAATGACTTCTTTTTTTTCTACTATAGATAATCATCCCATTAATCATTCTTTCTCTCTGTTAAAATGTTTAGTAATGTTTTTACAGAGTACAGCTTAGTGTACATTAAGTAATATACAACTTAAGTGGCATAGAATCTATGCAAGTTCTATGCATTTGTAAACAAACATTTCTTTACGTTGTCAGATAAAAACGCACAGACTCTTTACTCGTCCTAATACATTAAGGTTGGTCCTAATGTTTGTTTATGTACGAGCAACAATGCTACTGCTATATTTGTTAAGTTGCTTGTAATGTCTTCCTCAAGTAAACTTTGTCAATGTACCGTTTCTCCCAGCGGATCAGTATAGTGTCGCGACAAAATCACATCTGACGATACGGATAGCCACAACAACAAACGAAACCCCGTGCCCTACTTAAGACAATTAGAAGCGAACTATCCCGAAGATCATTAATATGCTCCGAGCCGCCACCCTCGGCTGCACTTGCCTAAGATCTGGGTCAGTCCCGGGTCCGAACAATGAGTGCCCACGGATTCCGCGGTGAATAAACAACGGTGGAGGGTAACGGCGATGCAGCGAATAAACTAAACCTGTATTATTCCGGACATAATCTCCAAAACCTCTTTATTTTTATATATACAATGAACAAAAATTTTTGGATTACAGTTTTCTCCTCGTACTGCATACACAGATGCATTCGAAGGAGTCCATAAACATGATACATTTAAGTTTGTGGTAAAAAAAGTCAAAAAAACGAATCTACAGCACTAGCTTACAATCGTGAAAACACTGAAAAACTAAAACCTATATCTAGAACCTAAGACTAGAGCGTCCCTGCCGCGACGGCGTCCTGCCATCGATGGGGGAACGGAGCGGGGGTTATCGTGTTAAACACCGGGTTTGTCAAATATTTCAGGGAGTCGAAAAATTTGAAAAAAAAAATGAATTCATCCACCGTAGGCAGCTCAAAGATCTCGTGAAGCTCGCTGTTGCTCCGCTGCTCGAATAAAGTACCTCTGACCACTTTCATCAATATACCGTTTTAGAATTGTTGGAGTCGCCGAGCTGTCGTATACGTCAAATGACGAAAAAGCGGTGCACCATACAGCAGAGTAGGCCTGAGTATGCTCTTGTATATCAACAGCTTGAGACGATTCTGTTGGTAAATTATGCAATGTAATGGTTAACAAATATTTCTCTCCCTTTGATATTTTTTAATATCATTAAATAACGTTCCCGCGACTCTTACATTCAAGCTTGCCATTGCTGGTGCCCCATCGGTTGATATGCCAACAATTAGTTAGTAGGATAGAAGTACCCCCTATCCAAGGAATTTGGATCATCAGAGAGGCAGAAATGGAAATTATGGCAATGGAGGGGGCGGCTAGGTCTGGGATGAAAGGGATGACGGGATCGTAGAGCAGGGTATAGATGTTTATATAGAAGAGAGGCTACTATTTGGATGTTTAGAGACTGGATGTTTAGGGTGTTCTATTTCATTGCATAGGACTAAATAGGCTGAACATCAGAATTTTGTTATCTATAATTGTTATGTTCTTTAATAGTTACAAAAGCACACACATGTTGGGGTACGTGAGAAACACATATATTTTATAAATTGAACAAGTAAGTAGTCGTACATAACGATGGAAATGTATTTTATTGAATGAATAGGTAACATACAGGTTACAAATGTTACAAAAGGTAACACAAGATTACGCGCGAAATATGAAATATACCACAATAATTAGCTTGGAGCGTTTGTCCAGGAAGCAAAGGAATATTGTTTATGCAGAAGATTATAGGCGATTGTAAGAAAGTGCCTCAGATGAGCCAAAAGGAAATTAAATTAAAATCGTAAATTGTGGACAGTGGAAGGAGTTCATAAATTGAATACGTTACACTCCCATTAACCCAGAATGAGATATATTTACAAATGAAACAATAATAATACAAAGAAACCCGGCCTTATGGCCTTATCAGTACGCCTCAAGATGCTGTTTTACCAGAGCGTCCTGAGACCTGCTTTAATGTACGGGACCCCACTGTTCAAGTACCTAACTCCCAATACTCTGAAAACGCTCCAGCAACTTCAGAACAGAGTTCTCCGTGCCTCCTTCACACATGCCCCGTTCCACCGAATGAAGGCAAACGACATCCACGAAAAATTTGAAGTGCTCACCATTCAAGATTTTATTAAGAGACGACACATAAAAATTTTCGACTCGTTACAACACTACCACAACCCAATCTTCTCCGACCTTCAATCACCACCAATGCCCCTTCCTATGGAAGCTCTGCTGGGCCGCAGAAGCCTGGAGACAAATAGACGTGATCGAACCCGAGCCCGCTGACGGGGACTGAACGACCAACACCCAGCCGAGAGATAGAGGTCGATCTCCCGGCCGACTCAACCGAAGCAAGAAGACCCTTCTACCTGCTCAGGGTAGGTCGATTCCCCGGCCGATAGGCCGTCTCAGTGCAGCCCCCTACAGGGGCCCAGGCCAGGTGTTACCTGGCCGACTTCAAACCAATGCCTAGTACCCCTAGGCTCCACCATGGGTAGACTCTCACTACCTTCCCAAATCCACCCGCCTCTTTTAGGCATCCCACACCCCATATCCTTCTCATACTTCCTTCAAATGGGACTCCCCTTAGTGAAAGGCACCCATCATCCCAAATGATTTCTTTTATTTTTCCTACATCCTATATTTCCAGTTGGGAGCTAAGGGAAAAAAAACAAATAACAACAAAGAAACCCGGTGGCCACCGGGTGAGGACTATTAAAAATAGCATATTAAGAACTAATTAAAATAATTACAACTACAACCAACGGGTCCAAATGAAATGAATTCTTCAAAACTTAATGTTTATTAACTAGCTATATCAAATGAATAAAGTAGATCAGAAGCATAACTGTCCCAAAGAGGTCTTATTTGCCAAAGAGATGCGTGTTCAACTCACCTGAGATACGCGTCCAGCGGCCTACTTTTTCACCCTCCGGAGATCCGACTGTTCATTTCCCGATATTTCTTGACTTATGAATTGGTCCACAGACCAAGGGAAGTCATCAATGCTGAGATGGTCTCTCCAGGGTTGTCTAGCATGGACTCACTAAAGAAGACCAAGGGAAGTCATCAATCCTGAAATATGCTCTCTCTTCTCCCCAACCACGAGAACACACAACATCAATTCACGCAGATACATAAATAAAACAGAAATAAAAAATAATACTAAATTCTAAACATAAAGAAATGACGAGAGTCGTGAACAAGCAGTCTGTATCGTCTTTTAGTTTCTTGTCATTCGGAGGTCATGTTGGGCACTGTACGAGTCTCTTGTGTAATTTAAGTCATAGACAGACGGGTTGGAATTCAGCAGGAATGATTAGTAGATGAACAGTAGGACAGGAAGAACTTTGAAAGATAAAAATGACACGAAATGACTTTTCGGCGTTCACTTTGACTTTCCATTTGTACAGACAAGCATCCAGAAACACGTGGCATTCCTGCACCACTTGGTCAGCGAGTATAGAAACAGTAGCAAAAGAGAGGATAAATATCATTTAGAATTTTCATACACATATACATTGACGAATGATTGAATTACAGCAATTATAGTATTCTAGTATCACAGCTTTTGAATCAGTGTATAATTATTAATAATAAAAAATTGAATTGTTTTTCAGCTGTCCCGAATAATACAAGAAATGAAAGAGATATACAACAAAGCTAGAGTATGCCCTTTCTCAAATGTGATTTCATCTTACTGCGACTTAACTTTAGAGCCAGGTAATTATATTTGTTTTGGACGGTTTCCGCAGAATACAATTCAAAACATTATGTCATTACTCTAAATTTTAAGTATTAAAACGTCATTTTTATTCATGATCCATTTATGTATTCCTGTTTGTATATCACAAATAATGGGGGTTTTTTTGGGTAGTTTTAAAATTTTGATTCTTTAACAGATAATTTTATGATCTTTCTCCATTTTGTCTTCCAGACTTGACAAGGACGATGGCACATTCCAGAAGCTATGAAGAACAACTGCATGCCTGGAGAGCTTGGCGAGACGCAACCGGACCAAAATTAAAGGATAAATACATCCGTTATGTAGAAATAGCTAATGAAGCTGCAAGGCTTAATGGTATTATTTTATTAGCATTAAATTCAATAGATGTTTGTAGTGTTTCTATTACAATGCTCCATGTCATTGATCGTAATGTAATTAATCAAATACTGAATAGTTTTTGTTTTTTCATGTTATCCAAAACATTTAAGATCTGTTTTTAGTCTGGGTATAAATAACTCTTCTGTAGTAATTAGTATATTTATTTGTTTTTTAAATTACAAAACTGTTATACTTTGTAGATTGTATTATCTAAAAAAAAATCTCGACTTTTTACTAGGTTTCTGTTAGTAGTTTATTTTATTCAAATTTTTCTTATGATGGACATTTTGATTGCCTTTGTTTTTTTTCTTCTTTGAACTAATTTTTCAGGAATTTCTATCTTACCAGCATTATTGGTAAACAATAATACATAAATTTAAATTAAAAAACTGAATTTCTGCAGCTATATAACTTCTTACTTATTGAAGTTTTAAAGTTATTTTATTATTTATGTTTTGATCAATAGTATACCACGATCTACTTACTGATTTTTTTTTTACTGGGTTACAGGCTTCAGAGATGCTGGAGAACAAGAAAGATCTTCCTACGGATCAGGGGTGGACATCGAGCGACAAGTCGGGGACTCTTGGGCATCGCTGGCACCACTCTACCGAGAATTACATGCATATGTTAGGACAAAATTGAGCAGCCATTATGCACCCCCACATAGGATACAGTCAACTGCACCAATTCCAGCACATCTTCTTGGTAAATTCCTAAATCATGCAAAATAAATGTTATTGACAAAAATACAAAGTAGTTTTTTTATAACTATTTGGTTAATCACATAGGAAAAATGGAGAGGCCACTCCTCTTTGGACCTTCTGGTATATATGTTTGGTATAGGAAGGATGATATTATTCAAGTTTGTAAAGTATTATTCAACTGCAAAATAAGGATGGATAAAAAATTAAATGCTTCCAGGCTTAAAACATAGCTATATCTACATACGAGCTTAACAGATAATTCCTTGTGCCAGGTAATATGTGGGCACAAAACTGGAAGAGCATCCTAGACCTAGTTCTACCATTCCTGGGTAAAAGAAGGGCAGACGTCAGCCCTGAGATGCTGCGACAGGGCTACACACCACTCAGGATCCTTCAAACTGCAGAAGAATTTTTTACTTCTATCGGTCTTAAGCCGATGCCTTTAGAGCTATGGCACAGGTCGCTTATAGAACGACCAGGGGACCGACACGTAGCATGTAAAGCATCAGCTTGGGACTTCTGTAATAGGCAGGACTACAGGTACGACATGCTTTTTACAATGTTTGCAATCACACACTCAACAGTAGGGTAGTACAATACAAACAGTATTTTTTTGTTATCTTCAAAATTGTTGTACATATTATGTTATTATATATTTATGATATTAAAGTCAGTTAATATAGGATAAAACAGTGTACGGAAGTAACTATGGAAGACCTACTAACCACACACCATGAAATGACTCATATTCAGTATTACCTACATTATTCCGATCTGCCAATCCTTTTCAGGGATGGAGCTAACCCAGGTAAATCCTGAATATTTTTTATTGGTACTTTACCGTTATCATGGACCATCTAACCTAATCTTTTTTGCTGGTCCTGGATAATGGGAAAGTTTTTTTTTTTACTTTTTAAATTATTTATATTTCCCTAGCTTTTCACGAGGCAATAGCTGATGCCATTGGACTTTCTGTAATCACCCCGAAACATATGCATAGGATTGGTCTTCTTAATAATATTACAGATGACTATGGTAAATATATTTGTTATCAATAAGAGAAAACATTTTAAAATACTATCTGCTTATTTTTTAATTGGACCAATGGTTGTAAAAACAATTTCAGAAACGGACATTAATTTTCTACTGGAAATGGCTTTAGACAAAGTCGCTTATCTACCTTTTGCGTATATCGTTGACCAGGTCAGGATAATTTTTTCCTTATATTAAATTTACAAAAAATTTCATATCTCTTAATTTCTGAATAAACCATAAAAACAAAGGCAATTCGAAAACGTATGGTTTAAACTTAAATTAGCAATGGGAATTCCCTAATAGGATATATTTAATATACTTATGTCAATAGTTTGTTATTTCGTTAAAGATTTAAAAAAAATTGTTGTCAACAGGATAAAAAATCGTTTAATGAAATATGAAAACCTAACTGTGCTGGTGCTACTCTACAGCATTCGACAAGGTTCATCTAGGCTGTGGAAAATTTCATAAGAGCTTTTAAAACATTTTGAGAGTTAAATTAGTAAAATTCAATATTAAAATACAAAATTTAAACAGTTATTTATGATTTAATGTAGTGGAGGTGGCGAATTTTTTCTGAAGGGACAAAAGCGATGAACTCAATTTGGTGGGAACTGCGTTCCTGGCATCAAGGGATTATCCCACCGATTCCAAGATCTGAGAACGATTTCGATCCTGGATCGAAATACCATGTGATTTCCGATCAGCCATATGTCAGGTAACACCAGTTGTCAAACTATAATATCTCGGATGTTAACAAATAAAAAAAATGTAATAAAATAACAGAAAGAGCCTATTGCTATACCATTTAAATATTAAGGATAAAAATGACATTTAAATATTAAGAATAAAAACAATATTTAAGTTTATTTATTTCTCTTGAAACCTGATGATTATTTATTTGAAAAAACTATTCTTTTTTATGTTCTTTATAAATCTCTGTGATTCAAAGCACCCAATTTTTTTACAGATGTTATTATTCGGTAAAAAATAATAAAGTTAGTTGAGTTTTGTTAAACAAAAAAATAGGTTGTCTTCAAGTTAAAAACATGTACCTTGAGATCTGCAAATTTGTTTGGAAGCATTCTCACAAGTCGGAGAGACATAAAACTAACTTCTACGCTTTTGGGCTAGATATTTTATCAAACTTAATTTTTTTCATCCTTGAAAAGATTTGTTTTTTAATTAGTGGATTTGTTAACTTATTCATAAGTTCTAGCATAATAAATTTAAATTTTTCATTAAGCAATGGTCATATTTTTTGCAGGTATTACATCAGCTTGGTACTTCAATTTCAAATTTACGAAGCCCTTTGCCAAGCAGCCGGACATATAGGGACTTTGCACACTTGCGACATTTACAGATCAAGAGAAGCGGGTCGTTTATTATCGTAAGATGTAGTAGATTAACTTTCAAACTATATTTTATTAAATTATTATTTTTGTTTTCCTTTTGAGATAGATAGTGATTTAGCTTGTTTGCACTCTTTCATAACTATAAATATTTATCATACCATTAGTATGAGGCAATATTTTGTAAATACTATGCCCCACAAAAAAAACTGGCGCAGTTAAACATATTTGCTTCTTAAAAGAATTATTTTGGCTCTCAATTCCTTTTTTTAATTAATATTAAACATTTTCAGTGATGAGGGGCTATAAAAACCCAATAAATATTCAAATAAATGATTTTTAAAAACAAATTACACAGAAATTTCTATTTCTTTGTTTATTAAGATTTAGCAAAAGGTTTTTATTTTTATGTTTTAATTTTAATTTAAAAAATGGTTTGGACGGTCGAGCATGTACCTGGTGTTGTTGCTTTAGGGCCAAAGAATTTCAGCCCGTGCATATTGCCGATTTACCTGAAACTGTTCAGAGAGCAATTACAAATCACTGTGAGACAGGTTTATGAAATTGCAGACAAGCGAGTGACAGGGCCAACAGATGAATGATTTATTGTACTACAAACGCTTAGGAATCGTTACTCCATTCGTGCACATAAGGTGTTCCCTAACAAATTCCAAACGAGCTATACAATGTTTTTTGGTCAACAATGGCCCTAATGCTGGTCTCAGAGGGTTTAAATTCACTTTAGCAAGTCTTGTTCTAACAGTTTCTGCACATATGGCTACTCCCCAAGTTGTACCAAGAAGTTGAGCAGTTTCAATCGCAGTTGAAAACGGTTTAAGTATTTAGTGTAGTACAATAAACCGGTCATCTCTTTATGCAGTAATTTCAGGTAAACCCAATGCACGTGCTGCATATCTTTGGCTTCAACCATCTTTCATTAAAGCAACAACACAGGCCACAACGCTCAACCGCCCATAACATTTTTTAAATAAAAATTAAAACAAACTTAATAAAACTTTTGCAAAATTTTTAGAGATCAGTTACACAAGAAATCAAATTAGAAATTTCTGTATAATTTTTTGAAATATATGTTTTTATTATTTATTGGGGTTTTGTAGCCCCTTATCATTAAAAACTTTATAATGCCATGTTTCCCTCGCATAAATAAAATATACAAAGCCTTCAAAAATAAATAAATAAATAAAATGTCATATCAACTTTTATTAATTTAGAGATGTCATGTCCATCGGAGCATCGAGGTCATGGCCAGAGGTTCTCAGGATTGCAACTAGAGGGGCTACAGACAAACTCGACGCTCGTCCAATGCTAGAATATTTCAAACCTCTTTTTCTGTGGTTAAAAGTTCAGAATAGAAATGAGAAAATGATAGGTTGGGTTACTTCAGAAGAAGATTCTGGTAAGTAATGTACTCAATTATACTTATAAATAATAAAAAGAAACAAACAGAAATCATACAAATTTCAAAAAAGTTTATATTTAAAAATTATTAAAAACCAACAAAACATTTTATTGTAACGGATGGTTTTAAGTATTACTAGGGGGTGTTTAGGCCCTCTTTTGTTTTTAAAATCTCATCATATAACATGTTTAAATAAAAATTAAATATATTACTGAAACAAAGATCATTTAATGGCTAGTATTTTTACATCAGATTTATTTAGTTTTCTTACGTTCTAAATTTAAACTTCTTGTTTAATAAGAAAAATTTATTATTACGTTATTTACCCATTTGTTATTTATTTACGTCCAAAACACATTTCAACACTTGAGTAAATAGAGATGTTTGGTAAATCTTCTTATAACAGTTATTGCAGGTTACATTAACCATTGACTGTGAAATTTCTCTGCTTTTTTTGAAATTAGAATACGAAAATGGCTTTAATGATAGACATTTAAATAACTCATATTTTAAATGGTCCTATAAAACATCATTACAGATAAGTGTCGCACATAAATTGCAAGACATTAAAGGAGTGAGTCTTGGACCATCACAAAAAACAAGAAAGTCAACTCCAAATCTAATAGATGTGATACCTTAGGAGAGTGGTTGATATATGAAGGTATTGTATTCGTTAATAAAATATTCGGACAGCACACTTATCCTGGAGACTGCCAAACAGAATCAGATGGGGTAGTTTGCCCAATTATAGACAATGTGTAAGGAAAGATAACTCCAACAAGAAATTGAGGCTAGTAAGTCGGCCTAGGAGTAAGCAATGGTTTACCGAAGAGGAACCGAATAAGAAAAAAAATAATAAAGAAAGTGTCAGGAACATATTGCCACACCCTGCTGGCTTTCATACGTTATAAAAACATAGCAGTGTCCCATTAGTAAAATTAGCCACACTTTAAACATTTCGATTAGCGATTTGAGTTCATGGCATTACCTTTCTCTTATTTCCTAATTGCTAAGCTCAAATTAATCTATTTTTTCTAATGTTTTAATTATTATGTTGTCATTTTTTTTTTTCTCAGCTTTGTTCCAAGGTTTGCTGAAAGCAGGTTCCAGTAAACCGCAAGAGAGCTGGAAGCTTTTCTTGTTTTTATTTATTATATCCTTCTTGGTGTAGTAAAACTGTATAAATATTCATTGTGAATAATCCAAAAATAAATTTTTAAAAACATAGTACATACATAAAAAATAACATGTTAATAAACTGCATCAATTTAGTTATTATAAGAAATTACATACAACCTATAATAATTTAACAAGCAATATTTTATTTATACAACCAGGTACTATTATTAGTGTAAATACATCACAAATAAGCTTAATTATTTTTTTGTTGTTATTAATGGTTATAGTGTGTGTTAAATTCACTTACATTAAGTACAGAACCATAACAGATAACAAGTACTAATATACAAATTTAAAAAATTTCATAATGATTTAAATAAATCAGACAATCACCAGCTTCAAAATTTTATAATTTACAAGAAAAATCTCATCAAAATGAATAATTTTATAGCTACTTCCATGTTAAAATTTGTGATTATCTCACTGAACTTAGTATTAGTATCGGATATTTTAATATTTTGCACACATTGTAAATGACTTTGTGTCCGTTTTGTAAATAAATACATTAGGTAGTCGTAAAGATGGCTTATAGTTATCGTTACCAATAAATGTAAAATAATATATATGTATAATGATATTTAATAGCTGTTTATAATTACAGGATATTGTGATCTTAGTATATAATGGAGTTATTAGATTTTTTTTTAATTAATTATCTATGGTTTTATATTACATCTGTAAATAGTTATTTGTATCAATAATGTTTAAATTAAAATTGTTATATGTATGTGGCTTTGTTTATCAAGTTGTTTCTGTTTTAGTTGTGCCTTAGAACTTTCTGATTTACTTATCTTTACTTTAAAATATTTTGTAAGCCGGTCATAAATGTAATCAGGAGAAATTTTAAAGGTATACTCAACAATTCCTTCAATTTAAGTTCTGATTTTCCGCCATGGTTAAGTGGTCACATTACAAATGGTAAAGCAAAAATCACAGCCATACCGTAACTTTCCTTGTGTAAACAAACAGCTGCCATATTTGTTGTCATGGTAGCATTATTGCAATCTACCTTATGTAAACAAACATATCATGTCCCTTGGTACCACAGCTGCCAGAACGTTGTGGCCCTTATAATACTTTAGTGCCGTATTTATAGCTCAAAATCTATAATGGATAGATACAGACTTCAGGCTGGATGACAAAGGATATTTTAATTGCTTTTATATTTAGCGATGTACTTCATGTTTGGTGTAGTAACATTTTTGTTGATATAAAAAAAATATATATATACATAATGACTAATAAAAAGCAAGGCAACTGATCCTTGGATCAAATATATTTATTTTATATGTGTCAGCTAGACAATATTCATTACAATGAAGTAATTACATATTTTACACAGTTCCCTAACGAATGACGGATGGACAGACGAGCAGAAAGGATCAAAATATAATAGCGTGTCAATGCTCAGTGTAATGGACAAAATTAACGGACTAGGAAAATTCATGTAATAATTTAAGTGAGAAATATTCAAATAAGACCTTAATCTTCTTCGGCCCGTCCATGAGGCAGTAAATAAGATATTTATTAATAAGTAAATCCTCTGTCGTGGCAGACACTGCAAATAAAGGCGGGGAGACATTGGAGATTTAAGCCTTGCAAAATATAGCTATATTATATATATAGCTGCATCATAAATTACAATTACATTACATATCATGAACACCCGATACTTTGTTTGAGACTTTTTGTAAATAATTTAACTCTCAGAAGGACTCCTGCAATTTGAAAATAAATAAAAACTGAGGTCTTAAAATCACTACAATTGACAGACAGACACATGAGGGTTTCTAGTTTTGAAAAAGCAGGAAATCATACATATTTGTATAATTATATTGATAATTTCTCAAAAACTACTGCCAAAATATCTATATAGAAAGCATACCTGTTCTTTCTAATTATTTAAACATATAAGTGGATTTTTCGGTTCTCTGATATATAATAATTATCAAAAGACCACCTTACCGTTTTAACAGATGTAACTATAATCTTACTACTGGATACAATTAAGCAATCGCTAAATACTATTCAATAAATTTCCTATCATAAAGTCCTAAATACAATAGTTTTGAATTCCATTGTCATTAGCTGTTGTTGCTAAAGCAAGTTCCATTGTCTTTTTTATGATAAAGATAACAAGTTCACGGCTAAAACTTATTTTATTTTAATGATACCAATAATTTGATGGAGCAAGTAATATTTACGATATTACAGAAAGCAATGAAATGAAAAATACTCTTGTATAGATCAGCAAACACACAAATACGTATGTATATGAATTATTATATTATATTGACAATGTATGGGTAACACATCTCTTCAACTATACAGCTCAATGAACACAGTTTAACTTTCTTCTGAACTACTACTTATATTGCATCTGTTTTCACTAACAAACAGAGGTGTGTAGGTATAACTTTCTTCATCATACAAGAACTTGTTGATAATATCATCTACATGAAGAGTCTCGCTGTCTTCTTTCTTAGAACTTTCATCAATATCCAGACTTGTATTTTTAAATATTGTTTCCTTTTCTTTGTCCTTTTCGTCCAATCCACCCCAATTACTACTTGCAAGTCTTTTTTCACTTTGATTCAGCACATCCATTAACTTACCTTTTGTCTTCTTACTTTTATCACCGAATCCCCGAAATTTTAAAAATCTTCTCTTCCTTTCTGCTTTCTTTTCTTGCTTATTACCAGATACCAAACTCAAATTATCTTCCGAGCTGGTAGCACTTCGAACTGATTTCCTCTTTCCTTTGTAGCTATCAAAGGCTCTTTTAATTGATTCTAAAGATATTACGCTCTTTACCGATAGTTCTGACCCGACTGATTGAGTATCCTCTACTGAATTCTCAACTCGTTTTACTTCAATAAATAATGCATCTTCACTTTGAGATGATGTTACACTTTTTTTATCATTCATTACTTCTTGGGTTGATAAACTCTCTTCAGACGTTGATGGTGAAATAAATTCTCCAGAAGCCATTAAACGCTTGGGTTTGCCCTGCTCAAAGATTGGTATGTCTTCCAATTTTGAACCAGGGTGGTTCATTAATTCAGACAGTCGCTTCAAAGCTGAGTCTAAACATAGCTCAGGGGTTTCTAATTGCTCCAACTTAGGTACTGTCACTGATTGCAATTCAAGTTCCTGTTTCATATCAGTTGATAAACCACAGTCATCAGCTGATTTGGTCTTGATTTCTGGAAAGTCTTCATTGTTGTAGTCTGGTACAATGGCTGATATTATGGGACTTGGCCTCCAGTATTGGTCAGAAGACAGAACTACCAGCTCAGTGTTAGCAGTACTGCTGTACATAATTGGTTCACTCTCTGACTGACAAATGTTCTGTTGTGCTTTACCCCTGTCCAGGACTGCGTTCATCTCTTTTGCCAAACTTGGTTCCACGCACATTTCACTGAGCCTTGTCTCCAAGTTCCAATCGCTGGCCATTTGTTTAAATGGTTCCATTTGTCCTGCAACAGAGTTCACTCTTGACATCTCCTCTTTGCACAAGTCATCAATTTCTTTAAGTCTGTGCATATAATCCAACCTGTCAAGATTTCTTACTGGTTCCTCAACCTGTCCTGTCCTACCCATATCCCCAGCAAACTCTAGGCTGCATCTTGATCTCGGCGTATGGTAACAATCATTAGCTAAACAGGGGTAGTTGGTTGGGAGATATTCCTCGGGAATGGCTGATGTGGCCCGCTGCAGGCTAAGGTATTGAGTCTCTGCTTTCAGCTCAGACAGCATCACCTTCTCTTCTTGTAATTTGTCCTTCAGACTCAACATGTATGTTTGAAGACGTTCAATCGCACCATACAAATATCTTTGGCGTTCATCCAGCAAGTAGTCACCACTGGCGAACAAGCTTATTTCTGAATTGTTTGACATGTCAATATAAATTTTTAATATTACTAATTTTGGACTAGATTACATTTGGATTAAAATTTGTATTTAAAATTTCTTAATGTAGCTAATTTATATTAAAAAAAACTATTAATTTTGTTAGCAGTCATATGATTTTTAAATAATTTTATGAATATAATTTATTACAATATTACTTGCATTTGTGATATTAAAAAAAAAAAAAATCAAGTATGATGCACCACACAATTAAGTGTTTTGTTATGACTGCAAAAACAATTTTGATGAGTTTATGACAAATATGTGCCAACACATAGTACATACTCAAGGCATCGAGATATTGTGTAACATGCGGAGCTCCTCGCTAATATATTAATATTTTTAAATTAATTTGTTAATGTTTTCATGACAAACTTCTTTATTGTTCGATATAATTATAACGAACCTTATATGTACACAATCAGCAAGAAAAATTGTAAAGGATGGATGGTATTGCCAAAGAAGTAATTAATACGGACTATAAAATTTTATCTTTTAAGTACATTTTATCGTTTTCTAATCCGAAAGAATTGGACTAAGACGAAAGGACCGATTCAATAAACTTTAGTTAATTTTTATTATATCTACAAGATCTCTTGCACCCCTCTCCTATTTTTACGTGAAGGAACACTTATAATAAATTTGTCATTAAGTAACATAGCAAACAAATATGGGGTATACAAACCAAAAATGATTGTCATAACTAAGTGACAAAATAGTTGCTCACAATTATTTTCCTATGAACAACTTTTTACTTACTCGACATATATATTTGAAAACCTTTTCTCACGCCCTTTATTTGTCTAATGAGAGTTTGGATAAGAACAGGGGTGATAGAGGAGTCCTATTAGGTTCTTGCCCCGGCTCCAGCATTATTTCCTCGAATTTGAATATAATAATTTTGAAAAACTTACTGAATAATTTTCAAATGAAAACTATGTTTTATTTCTTAAACCTCCTCAGTCAATAAAAATTGTTTTACCAAAAAAATTGTAAATACCTAAAATGTTAAAGAAAAAATTTATCAATAAGAGCCCAGGCTAGCTAAACAGATTTATATTACTGCATTACAGTTAATAAATTAATTAAGTGTACTTAGTAATGAGTGTAAATTTATTTTTAAATAATTATTAACAATGGTATGTTTTTTTTTAATAACCTTACTTTAATACCTAGGCAGGCAGATATATAGTAGAACAGTGCCCTTATTTAATAATGTTAATAAACATACTTTAAAAAAGTGTTCATTATTGGAATGCCAATGAGGTAAAGGTCAAGTACCGGAGTACTTGGTGTCGGGAGATAAAACAATTCAATTGGGCAAGAAAGTGTCATTCGATCGTAGAACATTAAAACAGATCTCGGTGTTTACTGTTTCGAAAACCCATCTACAAATACAAGAATCCATTGCTAAGAACATAAACTCAAGTATACTTTTTCAATATTTTTATTAAAAACAATTCTATAAATGAATCCTTAAGTTTTCATAAAAAGCTGGTGTTACACATTTTATAATTCATAAATATATGACCACATTTCTAATTTTAAAAAACAAAAACATTTTCACAGCAATAAAAACACTACAAAAAAAATAAATAAACCTGTAGATAAACAATACTATGAAATATATACTTAGTAATATCATTGTACTTTTAAAATAATATGTATAATATACCATTTCTACTAAATGCAACATGCCACTATGAAAACACAAAAATAAATAACAAATCACAACCGACATAACAATATGTACAGATGAGGATGGAATGGTTTCTGGTGTATACGGTGAAATAGTGCAAATGCAATAAACTGGTAATTATCATTTGTACTTAATATTTTTTTATGAATTTGGGTGTACAAGAACCTAGGAACCTCATCAGGCCATCTGCAAATTACATATTTTTTTTAATTTAAATTGGGCAGTGGGAAATCAGTTTTAATTTCCTGACTTATAAAATTGGAGTTTTATCATTTCATCTCTAAATTGATGAGTGCCGCACAATTTTTTTTTCTGGCTAATTTTTTAATAAAAATAGCCATACAACAAATCCAACCAGAGGGTAACTCCTATAATAAAAGCCAACACCCCTTAAGTACAAGTGTCTCATTGGGGGTAACCCAATCACACTGCTGAACTGCTAAAACTTATACCATAAACTGATCTCCTATCCTCACTTTAACTGGTCATCAGATGATAAACAAGAGAGAAGTATCAAAAGATATTAATAAAAAGGTGTTCGATCTACCCGTCCTTCCTACTATAGCTAGAAATTCCTGGTAAATGATATCCAAACAAAAAGGCCAAATACAAGCAATGGAGATGAGGTTACTGTGAAGGATTGAAGACAAGACAAAGTGAAGAGACAAAACTATGCAAATGATCCTCGAAATCAAGTCAGGCTAAACTGTTATTGAGGAAAACCAGCTATGGTGGTAGAATGAAACAGGAGAGACTCATCAGAATGACATTCGTGATATGAAGAACTCTAGGAAGAGCCCAGAAAACTTGTGAAGAAGGCGTTCCCACACCCGAGGAATGGATCAGTGCAGAAGAGAGCTGGCTTCCGAAAAAGAGCTAAAAGCCTGGTTGAAGCAGCATGATTGGGCGAGGATAACAGACTTGTACCCACCTAGCATGTGGGAAATGAATTTGAGGCACTCCAAAACCAATACTGTCTAATCAATAAAAACATTGTGCAAATATAAAAATACAAACAGAAAAAACACCTCAGTTTAATTTATTATATGGCTTATATTTTAGGTGCTGATTGTGGATTACTAATTTAATAAATCAATAATCTTTTCTATCCACAATAAGAGGATAGACAAAATTATTGATTTATCATATTATATGGCTATTTTCTTTGTAAAATAAGCCGGAAAGAATATATTTATCCTAAGCACCCATCGATGACTACTAACAGTCAAAGACATGTAAGTTTGAATTGAATTTAAACTCAGAAAGAAATATTAGGAAAACTAGTTCAGGTTAAATTTTAATTGATATCCCCAATTTCAATTTATTAATTAACCTTCAACCAAATTGATGAGTTTTCCAGGTTCTTGTGTGTAACATATCCACAATTCAGCTGTCTCACTTTTCAGTTTGAAGTGAACACAAGATTACTACATATGTGACATAAGTTTATTACAAATTATCTTCACCATTTTGCAGATGTGTTTCGACTCGTTGACACACTATATCTAAGTAATATCATAACCGAAATTGACTTGGTGTTCAAAAGATCATTGAAAGATATAACAATTTTAATGGACAAATTATACATCTAGCTACACAATAATTATTATATTAGTCAAGACTACAACATTTAACACTTCTCTAAGCTATCACACGGTGAAACGTAATGTAAAAATAATACCAACACTCAAGTGTGGTTGTAATTATTCACTATTACAAATTTATTTTTCACTTACCTACAATTTGCAAACATTGTGTCCGTATGTATGTCTAGTCTAGATGTTTAGCTAATCACCTCAGCGTGCAAAATACAAAAATATATCTTGCAAATTTTTTTTATACTGTGCACATAGTCAGTTCGAAATGTGTTAAGGGTGAGACCAAGCAAGTCATTAAACATCGGAAGACATTTTTGAACTTTTTTTTAAACATATCAATGAACAATACAACAATTCTCAAATGCGAATCATACATTATATAATTATATCTTATAAGTATTTGACATCTGTTTCTAAATAGATGCATGTACTTCTATCTTATTTAGCTGAATCTAGTCAAACTTATAAGATCTGATAAATGCAGTAGCTGTAGAATACCATACAAAAACATATAATTATAAAATAGAATTAAATTTAGCATAATTGCATGCAAATCATCAACAATGAAGAACATTAAAAAATATAGTTAAATATATAAAATAACCAATTTTTATTACATACAGATAAAAAAATAGACAGAAAACAAAGTTAAAATCATAAAAAATTAAATAAATGACGGCAATAAATCTAATAAATAAATAAAAATTCTATGAACAACCCGACCCTGTAATATAAGTTAAAATATAAATCTGATAAACTCATTAAAATATTTATAATAATCCATACAAAGAAAGACTAGCGACAAAAAACAAAACAAAAGCTTATCACAAATATAGACGTATAAATAAGGTAAAATTGAAGAAACATAAATAATGGAATCATTCAAAATAAAATAACTAATCATAGGAACTTAAATCATTCTATAACAATACACACAATTGAACAGTAAAAATCATAAAATGCCAATCTTTTTTTTAAATACATAAATATCATATTCTTATTAGATGTCATCACATTAACACAAACAATTACGGGGAATCTAGGAATACTAGAATAAATAACTATCTATTCAAAAATATAGTTACAAACATATATAGCTCGCACTAAAAAAGAGAGAATAACTGTTTAAAGTCATGGTCGTATACTTCAGATAAATGCAAAACAGAATGTGAATCTTCTTACAGAAAGAATTAATTTGTTACTTAATAGATAATTAGCTCGACTTGTTCATTTGCGAAATTGCGTATTAGATTCCCGTATTTTTATTGTAGATAATGTTTCAGCATGCACGTTATGAAGGCAGAGTGAAAAAGAGACTTCCACTCTGGAGCGGGTATACAGCAGTTATCTCATTCAGATAAGTTCATTTCCTATTATAATATTACTTCTAGAATGAATAAATATGAAACAACAAAAAACATATAACCTTTATGATTTCTATCAAGCATATTTTGTTATATACTCAACTTTATTAATCATATTTATTGCTTACTCTTCCTAAAATTATTAAAACTATCTAAATAATAATAACTTTTGGAGAAAAATAGCGCCTCAACAAAAAATGAAACCCGGGACCTGTATATTCTACTTAACTTAAAAAATAAAACAACCATTATTGTTATGTGATTATAAAAATTTAATACTATTGCGAATTGAATTTCCATGCATTTCTTTTGGGGAATAAAAACATGGAATTTCCTAATGCATTGTTATCTGACACATAAGTCGTGTGGTTTGAAGTTACTTGTTCAGAACTATTAACAATACTGTTTACGGTAGCCTAATTTATTAAATTTATTCTGTACCAGAAATAATAGAATACAATAATAAAAAGTTGGCACATAATCAAAATAATTCTGCAATAAGAACCAATAGTCAGTCATTCAATAGGCCATTCAAAAATTTATTTATTTTTTAAATGAATAAATCTACTATCGGGTTGGTATTTAATAAATAATAAAATAATAATAAATACAAAAGTATTTCAATAATCCGGCCTTACACCAGTGTGAATAATACTCCGTGTTTTTCTTTTAAAAATCTGATTTGGAGGTGATTGTGAAAAATGTTTGCCTAGTCAGAAAATTAGTAATACTTCATCGAATAATGTTTGAAGTTATATGTGTTAATATAAAAAAAAATACGTATGTCAAGAAGAATAGAATCTTATAGAATATAGGATCATTAGGTGTTAACCGAATTTACCCTCCAAATCTAATTCTAAGAGACAAAATGTAAACAATTCCCCAATCCTTCCTTTTTTTCAAATTTTCAATTAAGTCGTAGGTATTAAGAAAATTCAACCAATTTTATTACCAACAGATAAAAACATTTCTTGATTGAGTGAAAAATGAACAAAAACATAAAAAACTATTAGCATTTGCCTGAAGTGGAGACTTAAACATTTTATTCTCATCCCATGAAACTTTCAGTCACACACAGCCGACAAGACAATTAAGTACAACTTTTTTCTCCATATTTCCTTTGGAAAAAAGGGGTTCTTGAATACGGTAATAAGTTGTTAAAAACAAACTCTTTAGAGGGCAAAATATACATATAATAACCATGATCATTTCTATGATATTTACACAACATTCCATCGATTTTGAAATTTCATTTTCTAAATTAATTAGAAGGGGGAATGATAAGTATATAAAACTAAATTAATTTCCATATATCAAACACATCACCAGCCACTGTATAGTTCGAATTACTTAAGTCAATAATAATTAGGACTTATGATAATAATAGGGTCAATTGGATATCAAAACCAAAAGCAACTACATTTTCTTCTATAATGAACAAAATTCATGGTCAAAAATCAAGTCAACTAATGACTACATTACGGTGGGAAAGTGGTGTACCTATTCTAGTGTATTGATTTTTTCAGATTAAATTAGAAAATTTAACCGTCCCAATAAAATTCTACATAATTTTTGAAGCCATAAAATAATGACACCACATAAATGGCAAACAAAGGAACCATTTAAAAATCAGGATTTGGTTTTGTACACAACTTGAAAAGGAAGGGCTAATTATCATACTAGGAACTTCTAATTATGGACCTACAGGGGAAAAGGTAAGTCCCCATAAATAATGCCGTTTCTCTTATGCACTACACAAAACAAGAGCCCTAAGTTTATTTATTAAACACCTTTTAGATTGGTTTTTTATTACTATAAGTCAAGAGAAATTGACAATGGAGTGATAAAGTTACACAGTGAGCGGTCAAGAAATTATTGATATGTGAAAGATACAGAACAAACTTGCCGAGAAATATCGACTCTTTCATCATAAACGCTATTGATACAAAAATAAATTCTGATTAAATTAACCTACCTGTGAACAGGTCACATAGCATTGGGATAATTGTGACAAGCTTCACCTCGACTAAAACATATCTAGACCCATTAAATTGGAATATTCTAAGGACGTGCGCTAAATAGCCCTACGAAATATGAGACTCGTTTTTTCAGGATTTGATTCAACTGGCCTCCTCACCCTCCCTGGTGTCCTGGAGACCTGCGCAACAGTGGAGCATCAATACTGTGAGCGCTTGGAGCCGTTCTTCGCTCTTGCCGACCAAGAATGCTGTCTTTGCTTTAATCGCTGGGTTGTCGTTGTTCTGTTCTTCTTTCTGAAGCGCTGCGTGGTTTTGACTTTCAGTGTCTATTGCATCCTTTATCTTGCTCATCTGAAATCAATGATACACAATATACTGTATTGAATGATTAAATAATAATCATTAATATTATAACGTATGTAATCAATAATTAAATAACGTATCAGACAATTTAAAAAAAATAAGTTTTATTTACAGAACCCCTCCCCAAAAAAAAGAAATTTTCATATTATTCCATGTTATACTCTTTTTAGTGGATTCAAATTGTTATTTTATCTTAATATTTAGCTCTGAGTACTTGATAACACTTTCAAAAAACACAGAATATAACTTAAAGCTCCTTAAGTAATAATTAAAATCATCTTTTACAGTAAAATATTTAGTATTTGTTTGTTCTTAAACTGGTGGTAATCTTCTTTTTCCCTGGTACCAATTATTTCTCATTATTATTTTTATGGTGCACTATTACTATAAGACTGCTCCATAAAAAAATCACTGTAGACAGGTTGGATCATAACATAAAATGTATTGAAGGTCTGTTATGTCATGACAATGTTTAAAATATCTCACATTTACTTTTCTTGATTTTCTCTTCTTTTTTAATGACAAATGAATATTTTTATGATATTTAATTTTTTAAGGACTTATGCATTATCTTCCTACGATAAAAAAACAAAAAAACAACTACAATTCAACAATAGTTGATTGATAATAAATTCTTTAGTAAGAAGAGTAAAGACTCAACCGAAGCACCATGACCCCTTCTACCTGCTTAGGGTGGGTCGATCTCCCGGCCGATAGGCCGACACAGTGCAGCCCCCTTCAGAGGCGGGGCCAGGTATGACCTGGCCGACCACAAACCAATGCCTAGTACCCCTAGGCTCCACCATAGGTAGACTCTCACTACCTTCCCGAACCCACCCGCCTCCTTTAGGCATCCCACACCCCATATCCTTCTCATACATCCTTCAAATAGGACTTCCCTTAGTGAAAGGCACCCATCAATCCAAAATAATTTTCCTTTTATTTTTCCCACATCCTATTTTTTATAAGTTTGAGAGCTATGAAAAAAGATAATAAATTCTAGGGAACAATATCATTATTCAGGTAACCAAAAACCAACATTATCTCTCCAAAATAATTCTCAATTAAGCTCCTGTGGAACCATACAAATACACCAAGAGATGAGTTTAGCCCTGCTGTAGGTGATCCGTAATGTTCAGTGTTATTTTTTTTGGCCACTTTACAAGAGGTGTCAATTTGATTCGTCTTAGCTCCTTTTACAGGATCCATAATATGTATGTAATAATTAACAATTAAATGGTGATAGTTTTAAATGTTTGTAATGTTGCTATAAGCATCCCAGGAATCTGATATTGTAGTCGATCCAGGTCTTACATGTTTCTTAATTACAGATAGCAAGGTGTTGTTAGCAGTTCTATCAGCTACAGAAATGAAAAAGCATTCCATTAGAAAATGTAGAAGTAGTACCAAATACCCACCACTATCCCCCTCCAAACATTCAATATTGTTTATTATTATTCTTTAAAATCATCCTCATCGATTTTAACAATATCATTCATATCGACATTGTCTTTAATTACAGGGTTAACAAATATAATATAGGGACACACTTTTCTCGAGTAGCTGTTGTGATCAAAGAGTGTATGTATGTTCGAATATAATAAGAATTTAACAATTTTTAGTTCGAATGCCTAACAATAAATAAATAGAATATCTCTATAAGCTAACTTACTATCCTGAAGCCATGTTCCTTGTCTAAATTGCTTCTCTGTCCTACATTATTACATTTTTACAACTAATAGAGGACCATGTTGTGATTATTTATTCAGAGCTTTGACATAAATCAATAAGCACTTTGTTTATCTTGGATCAATGTGCATAATTCTTGAAGATTCATTTTGACTATTAAAACCTACTGGCAATTTAAATATTTAAGAAATATGAACTGTTGAAATTATAACAAATTCACTTCTTAACATAAACTTGATAATGTCTGATACCGCAACATATTATCAGTAAATATGAGAGAGAAAAAATGTGTTTTTTGTCATGGATAATGCACGAGTCCCCTTGTTGATTATTTATCCTGTCCAGTAAAAGTACTTAAATGGATAGGGCTGTTGATAAGATGAATCCACCCGTTGATTATGAATCTTATCTCATTTTCAAAATAAAACCACAAAAGATGATTTTTACTTTAGATTCGATGAACTACTTTATAATAGCGATTACCGTCTGACCTGAAAAGATGAACTGCATTAAAATAGACATCAAAACTTGACATTTGCAACATACAAATAGATGATGTGTGCAGCTCATTCCAACATAATTAAGATTCTTGAAAAACAATGAAGAAGTGGTAGTCGTGATCAATGATGAGGCTCACTTCCAATCAATGTTGTAGCTATTAAACAAAATTTCCTATATGATCTATAAAAAATAGCTTAGGATCACACCAAGAAACATAGTACAGCACAAAAGTAATGAGGTGGAGATAACTGAAATGACTTGGCATGTGAGTTTGAACACACCCAACATAAATCCAATTAATAAAACACTTTATTAACAAGTGTATTCTCACCATTTCATCAATTTTGCCTCTCCTTAGATCAGGTGCTAAATCTGCAAACAGCATCTTCCCAGAAGCTTTTGCGGCATCCATCAAACCTTCGTCATGCTGTCGTGATAACAGTGTCTCCAGAACTCCATTTATTTCATCGCCGCTTCTCAATGAGAACAAATTCTCTTCTACCACTGAAGCCTGAACAAAAATTATCATTCACCTCTGTACGAAATAATGATATTAACCAGCAAAGCATTCTAATTATCTTTTAATTTTATTAAAGAGGAAAATTATAAGCAGGCCAAACCATAAGAGTAACATTAGAATATCTGAACATGAAAAGTATTTAGACGTAAACTAAAAGGAATGTACATGAGCCATTTAATTTGACATGAGCTTGAGCAGCATCAAATAGCCATGCTTAAGATAATTTAATTTTTTACACAAATCAAGCTAGTCACCATCAAAAATAAGTAAATCTGGTGTCATCATCACACCAACACCAGATGCATTACTCTCCATAAAAATTAGCCATACAACAAATTAAGCTAGAGGTTGTTCCGCATAATTCATTTCACAATAATTTTTTATTTATAAAGTAAATTGTATCGGTGTGACCTAAACATATTTATCAAATTTATGGTGTAAAAATAGGTGTAAATTTTGTGGCTCTCCTTACCCCATACTGATTGCTCTTTAAATACAATTGTGAGAAGATAGATTATAGAAAATATCCTCTCTAGTTCAATTGTTTATATGGCTATTTTCATCATAAAGTGAACCAGAAAAATATTTGTATGCATATGAATAGGAAGCAATAAGTATAATAATGTGAACAACTTTAAGAACAGAAATAAAAGCTAGGCTGATTGTACTCTATGCAGAAGTTACTATGCCTGTATAAAAAATAATATATTGTTGTGATATTTTAATGTTATGATTTTTGATGGTGTTTTTAATATAAACTCAAAATTAGCGGGCATAAATGAACAGTGGATCACGATTCATGAATGTTTAAACACCATTCATTGCATTGTCTCTACCATTAATATTTATAATAAAAATAATATCAATAATTTAATATAAATATTTTATTTTATAAACTTCAAAACAAGCAAAGTATAAATATCTGAAACAACTGGATGGCCAAAGCCAGTTAAAAAAGGATCAAGAAGGCAGCGGAAAGGACAAGGAGATATAGGATACCGAGAAGCTGAGCACTCTTTCACTGACCGCCCGACAGAGAACACCCGGGAGACCAGACCAGGATCACCACGAGGTAGCAACCTTTTTTCACCTTCACCCGGCACCAACAAAGAACCAGACGCATAGAAGAACAAAGGACGCTCAAGACATAGAAGCTGTTATCCGAATCACGCTACGAGATAAAAGACGCAACGAGGCAGGGTGCTCAAGACAAATAAGACCACGCAAATTTGAATAACACAACCAGAAAAGCTAGCCAGCGCGCGTAGTTATAAGGTACATTTAACTTTAATTTTTTAAATAATGTTATTTCATACGTACTTATTTAAATCAATTTGTGTAAATAAACAATTATACCTTTTGCCAGAAGTTTCCTATTTTTATTAACAGAACCTTAAAGATAAAGCAAATATAAATAAATTATATAAAAGATATAATAAATATTTTAATATTATACAGAACTGTAATACAACCAGTGGTCACTTATATTGCCTCGTTACCAACACAAGGAAGTGGAAAGATGATTGTGATATGGGAGAGGAAGTTACTAAGAGAAATATTTGGGCACTAAGTGAATCTGGCGAATTAGGAAGAGAATTTGAGTCTTGAGGATGGGGAGAATGATATTGTTATCATGACCAGCCCAAGTGCTGGGAAAAGCATGCATTTTGCTACTCACAGTCATCAACAGGTTGTGAGTGATTTATGTTGAAGAATCGTCACTGTGAAGGGACAGTCAGATATACTAATTGCTTGCTACACAGAGATTATTGCTAAGACCAACCTACATCAGGCATTGAACGTCCATTTAAAAAAGAAGAGGATTTACTTCTGCGAAGTAAAATTCAGAAAAAGTTAAGCTCAAGACATTATTAAGTGCATGTGTTGAGGTTCGGTTCATTCGTAGACATCTTCAAAAACAAACACATACTGCAGTCAATTATCTTGGATTTTTGAGAATAGTGAACCAATACATCAAGAAAAGTTATTCTAAATTTAAAATTTATCCCTTTTTGTATCACAATGTACCTTTTAATTAACTTAATTAAATTAACTGAACCATTAAAAGCTTCATACAAAATTTATTATTATAAATCTAATCTATTAATTAGTTAAATCCGGGACCAAACGCATACTACGCATACTTTCATAACTATAAATTTATTATATTATACATAAACATTTGATAACGCTCTCAAACAAAAATTATTTACATACATCCACACATCCACAAATATTCAGCAGCCTCTTCCTTCCTCAACCGTGTCTTCATCCGGGTCCTTCCTCTACCCCCCCACTCCGACGACACTTGCTCACCATCAGCGCTCCTGTCGGCTCCCTCCTGAAGCTCCATCCAACAAATCTTCCAGTGGTTCATCCTCTGATACATCTCATTACCCCACCACCCGGCTAATAAAATACTGACTACTAAAAGAGCATTTTATTCCAAATTCTTCAACTCCTAGCCGTTTCTTTGGATCTGCATCATATATGACATGATAACGATGCTTCTTGTTGTATCCGTAATTGACGTGTGTTCCACACTACGTTAACTTTGAGCACTGAATACTTTCCAAAACAATAAATTATTACTCAACCTCCTTCACTGTTGTCATAACCATAGGCTTTTAGATCTCCTAAATAACATTTATAATATGAGAGCGTCAGACAACTATGAGAGCGTTATAAAATTTTTTTTTTTTTTTATATAAGTAACCAAACATGAATAAAACGTATAACCAATTATATATAAAACTATTATAATTACATACAATTCAATCTCCAACTTACTTCAGCTTAAGACAAATAAATAAAAACATTACATTATAGAATATCAATTTTAAGAACGAAAACAAAACAAATTTACATCATTTATATGAACCAACAACCAAGATTTTATCCGACCTCTATCAACAAATTCACTAATTAATGTTTTATTCATTAAAGGACTAGTCAACTTATCCTATTAATAATCTATAATGACAAAAGGTGGAAGAGGGCAGGAATCAGGAGATCGAGGGCCTATCGCAGTCTGTGCTATATAGCTAAAAAGTCAACATGTAATGCGATTGAGTGAGCAGGTTCCCAAAACTTTGTGTCATTTTTTAAACGACTTTACATTCTCATTCTACCCTAGTGCTTTGCTGGTATGGACCATTATTTTTGCATAACAGATAATATATAAACAGTTTTATATATAGAGAGGATTAGTGACATCTCATGTGCTGAAGAAATATATCAAATGAAAACATGCAACTTAAGAGAAGACATATTTTGTTTTAAAATGTTAAAAAGGTGCAAAATAGAATGACAAAATAATGAGGTGCATATAACATTTATTACCATGCAAATATAGTAGGTGTGATCTATAAGAGATTCAGCATAGGTTGGATGCAAGTTGAAGCAATTTACAGAGAAGGCAATTCAGTAGCAAAAAGCGCCCTTAAAGCAATCATCCCTGAAAACTTCAAAGGGTGGTTTAAGTGGTTAACAGATGACTGGAGAAAAACATATATACAGTATTGTTTATAGTACTAATAAAATAAAATAGTTAATAATATAAAAAATTAAATGAATAATGGGCAATCATCTTACAAAAACCAGGAAACAATTTCATCAATGCGCTAGAGGGAAAAAAATGCTTGCTAAGTTTAGGTTAAGATATAGTCATCATGAAAATAATAAATATATGTAAAAGAGCATATATTATTGTCTAAAGCAGACAAGATACTCACAATAAATTTGGTACAAAAGCAGTTTGGTACAAAAGTATCTCAACTCTCTAAATTTTGATGTATTCTCAAATTTTGGCAACCGTAAAAAAATATACTGTTCAGTATTTTAAGAAAAATTTAAGGTACTTACTTAAAGTTGCAAGTCAAAAAAGTTAATCAATTCTTTGTTTTATTAAATTATTCACGATATCCCTGTCGAACTTATAAATAAAATATTGCTGAAACAGTTAACCCAGAACAAGGTACTTTATTTATCTTATCAGAAGATTTTTCGGGGAACATTTCCTGTTTAAAAACACGTTCGCATTGTATACACACAAATTTTGAAATGTACTAACACAAAAGGTTTTTGTTTGCTGGATAATGCAGCGATTACAAACATCAAAGTCGATAGCAGATGTCACCACAAAATAAGAGAGAGTCAGAAGTAAATACCTTTCTTGATTGCGAAGGCGAGTGGCTTGGAGTTGATGGCAACGAGACCAGTTCAGGAGGGGCGAGGCTTGAAGTTGAACCTGCTCTCTTGAGACCACTGAGCAACGAGCCCAAACCACTTCGTTCCGAGCTACCCGCATTCTGTGCACGTTTATACAGCTATGTAACCACCACCACTTTTTCTTGTTTTTAATTTATTCAATATTTACATAAAAATATTATGTATATACACATTTATTTAATCTGTATTTACGCCAGTAAAGACTAATTGTACAAGAATACAATGAAACTTGTCATACGCACCTAGCCAGAAGTTTGAAAACATTTGCCTATTAATTTTTAAAGTCTTGTTAGATTTTTAAAAACTTGAAACCCTTAAGTTTTCACCTGAGTGTCTGTTATTCAATCTGCTCTGTACCATTGTCACATGTTTAAACCCATAATAAGACTTTGTGTGGAGTGTTACACCCTAATCTGGTCCTGGCAGCAAAAAAAATGGGGAAACATAAAGACATTTTGGATTACTTGCAATTATAGAGGACAAACATAAGACAAAAAAATTCACAACACTAGTTCAAGCAGGACGAATGAACTAAATAGACAAGTGTTTTCAAGTTTTGGTGGGGTGTGTACATGCAAATATTAAATTCCTCATGAAACTCAACTGCAGATAAATAATATCCAATTAAATACTTGTTATAACATATTATTATTATTATTATTATTTTAATGCGTTCTGTAATAAATCTGCTCAAAAATCTTTAACTTTAATCACTACAAATACCTTAAGAAGAAAACATGAACATAAAAATCAGTAAATTCTTTAGTTATATTGATAAAGAAATTATTGAAATAAGCACACATATAATTTTACTTCAAATATAATTTAAGTTTAATTGAAAATGTTAAAAAGTAGAAATTTATGTATGTTAACATTATTTCACAGATTATCATAGTTTTCATGGGAATCTAATGTACAATTTAAGTTCATATTTAGCCCTGAAATTATAAATGAGTGGGTGATTTAATGGAAATCAATTTAGGCTGATGAAAAAAAAATGTTGGATTTTCATCATATTATCAAGGCTCAACGTTTCAACAATATCCTATATCTACATCTGGACATAGTGGTGGCCAGTCTCCAATGTATGTCGAATTGTTCCACATTAATAAATATGATGAAAATTCACCTTTTTTTTTTTCAACCACCCTAAGCCATCTTCCAATAAAAACACCCCATTCATAATTGATATACAATGGTTCACTGTTCACTGATAGACAAAATAAAAATATATTTGTCATGGTCTGGTATCAAACTTGGAAAAATAAATCGTGCAACCACATTACGAGGTGAGCGTGCGGTGTTATACTAGACTAGACATTTTTACCTGGGCATTGATGTCATCCGGAGGTGTGGTAATTATTTCTGGCTGAAATGATGGCCGACGGAAGTTAGTTCTCGCACAGCCGGGACCGGCTTGAGCCTTCACCGCGCATTTCTTGTGGCAGCTCATCAGGCACCCTTCACACTGAAGAGCATCTTTCAGCCAAATCTAAAAAAATTATTGTTATTAACATCACATTATAAGTATTTGTTTTTTTTTTCATAAAAAGTAAATAAAAACAATAGAGAGATACTTATGAAACTGGATGAGTTTCTTAAACAACTGTAAAATGATTTTAAAAAAAACTACTCAGTTTTTTTTTTAGTTTATGTCATTTATGTTTACATGTTTATTGATATTTTAAAAATATAATATAGATAATAATCAATATAAATTTAATACAATTTTTTTTGAGATAATTAAATAAGGCTACTGATCTCAGTATCTACCAATTTTGATTTTTTATATTGAAGTACAACAGCTATTTTCCTTATTAAAATATTCATTACCTTTTTAAAACAGAATCCACACTGTGTGACCTTTTCGAAGTGAGTCCTGACGAAGTCATGTTTAAAGCCTGTGGTAATTTCGGGTATTTCCGGAAGTGCTACAGAGGGAGATGGCGGAGGAATGGTAGTTGTTGTAATGGCACTGGCAACATTGTGGTTGCCACTGTTAGCAGTCGCTCCGGTGAATGCAAATGACAGCAGTACGTCACCGAAACATAGGCAAGGCTCAAATCCGGGATGTGATGCCAGGCTGTTTCCGACACTAAGCATATAAACTTATATATTAATTCATGTCTACATTTATAAAGATAACCTAAATATAATATTTATTTAATCTCAAGAACTACTTTTATATCAGAAACTCTTCAAACCTTTATTTGAGTTTTTTTGGAATGATATGCTCAGTTTCCTCAGCACGGTAAAGTAACCGCCAATGAACCAAACCCAAATCATACATACTTTGAGTCGGAGTAAATACTATATGAGTGGGAGGAGTAAGTCAATGAGAGATACTTATTGTCAACACACCCAAATTCTTTAAATCAGATTTTAATGGTTCTGTAAAATGGGTAACGATTTGAAAATTACTGCCTAAGATAGACAATTTAATATATTGTAATAGATACTTATAGCCTTAAAAAAAATATGAATAAGCTCGCTGGGCACCATTTTGTAATATTTTGTCAATTTTCTAATATAAAGTAAAAAAAAATTTAATGGAACTTCAAACTTATTATTTATTATATCTTAGGAGGGTACTTGGCAACCAAACATTTACATAAAATAAATTTGAAACAAAATTTGACATATACTGTTTTTAAGATCTTCATAACATTTCCGTCTCCTCGACTTGTCTAGCTCCAGCCAGCCTTGCTACAATGTTTTGTTAATCCTGGCACTCCAAATATAATGCTGCCTCAATGGTCTCCTGTAGATTCTGCCAATATCCAAATATGATGTATGAAGTGAGATGATGGTATGCGATGATATGAGGTAATACAAAGAAATGAAATACAAGGGCCCTCACGACAAATATCTTTGATTATCTGACAAACTCAACACCTCTCTTCTCAAACAATGCCAAACAACTGACGACTTGTTATGATCAATCTTACCCCGCAACTTACAATGGCCCACGCTCAGTGAAGATGGGTTGGGTTGAGCTATTTTCTGGTTAACTGAAATAACCATTTTGGACGCCACGTTATTTTGGTTTCCTTTTCAGTGAAAATAACAAAAACCCTGAAATTCTATGACTGATGATCGGAGAGGAGGGGTGGAAATAATAATAAATTAGGAGTAGTGGATCAACTGCTTAGACAACCAAAAAAAAAAAATATATACATTTTGGTTTGAAAAAATATTATAATATTATTCATACCTTGATGTCAAATTGGGGTTTGGTGGTAGCAGGGAGTAAGTGGCAATATGGTGACCAGGAGTTGGTGGGCAACAGTGAGGTCTCACAGGCAAGCTAATGTGTCCCAGAAGAATATTCTTATCGCTCCCACGACTCCAAACGCTAAGGTTCACATATTTATGCTCTGGCAGAACAGTAATCTTGAACGTCTCATTGAAATGAACAACCTTAAAAACAAAATGTCAGTAAGCATAATTTGAACGTATGCTTCAATATAACTAATGTAACTATTACTTTTCTTTATTCAGTTTAGATTGATTATTAATGAATGTTTTCTATCTTAGTTGAATTACGTATTTATAAAAAAAAAATACAAAATTGAAATAATTTATTAAAGGAAATAAAATTTATTAAATCTCAAGGTTTGTTAATTCTAGGGTACTTGTGAGAATTAAAAGTTACATCACATCAAAAGCTTTTATTACTATACTTATTATTAGTAATTAGCTCTTATTAATTATTGCATATTTTAAGACAATAAAATAATAAAAGATAATGTATTTGTTCAGAGCGTTTTTAAAAACATTAGCGATCCTAATAAAACCTTCATGAAGACTACTGTTTGTTTGCTAAGAGAATGCCGTTGAAACTGGACTGCCATTGAAATTTTGACAAAAATATGATCTTTTGACTCATGACTTCTCATACCAAATATTTTCTTCTTGTTAATTTCAATAGCAGTTCAATTTCCATAGCATTCTTTTAGCGAATGAACTGTAGTTGTGACCGTAGCACACATTTCAACATAACCTGGTACAAGGTGAGTACACACTAGATATACGAATTGATCTCAATGGCATCTCTGATGAGTTATTTGTAGGTTTTCAGGTACCCTCCTGATCATCTTGATATCGATGTCTCTACTAATCCAAAATCACTTCATGATGTAACTTTCAATATTATGTAAACAAACTTATTTCAATTTTTTTATCAACACCTTCAACACATAATAATAGTAATAATAATGATAAATATTATGTTAATATTACCACTTAATAAATGTGATGTTAATATTAACCTAAACGCAGATTTTTCATCTATTCACAATAAAAGATATAATCTTTGAATTTACTTTTAATTTGACTTTTAACTTTGCTGTAAATAAAAATGTATTTAAAATAAACACAATATTCTGAAATATTATTTGAGTTATATAAGATAAGGACGATTTTCAATAAGGTGCTAATTTTACTACACCACAAATTTATTTTGATTTTGAGCAATTTTGCTAAATTTAATTTTCCTCTATTATTGCAATAAATCAAAGTGCTCACTCAGTAGAAACTAAAGAAGGCAGCGGAAAGCTAGGAACGAGGAGACGGCGGCAAAGAAGCTCTTTCAATTTTGACCCGGACACGAGACAGGAAGTTTGGGAGAGACGCAAGCCCAGGGACGTGTACTGCCTTGTGGCACACAGAAGACAACGAGGCATATGGGAACCACGCTCAGCAACCAAGAACAAAGGAAGAATGAAAAGAACAGCAAAGGACGGACAACTTAGTAAAACTGGCC
Source organism: Acanthosoma haemorrhoidale (assembly GCA_930367205.1). Taxonomy (NCBI): domain Eukaryota; kingdom Metazoa; phylum Arthropoda; class Insecta; order Hemiptera; family Acanthosomatidae; genus Acanthosoma; species Acanthosoma haemorrhoidale. The sequence continues at coordinate 14,216,087 of OV884011.1, read as the reverse complement.
AGTCACGATTATAGTAAGGTACATTTTAACTTTAGTTTTTAACATTGTAAATTTGTAACATACGTGTAACTCATGAATCAATTTGTAATTAAACAATTTTCCTTTTGCCAGAATTCTTTTTTATATTAACAGAACCTCTATAAAACCTCAGATTAAAAAAATAAATAAATAAACAATAAAGATAAAAAACGTAATAATATAATGAAGCAGTTATTAAATATTTATAGTTTTTTTTTTTCCAATTGTACTGTGTATGCGAAAAAGTGAAAAAATGGGACACAAAATTCTAAAATTAGCAAATGTTATTTGCAGAAAACACAGACAATTGCATATTGTCATGTATGACAGTTAAAATTTCTTAAATGAAAATTAAACTTATCAAACAAATCTTTAAGAGAATTTTGTACAATAACTTAAAAAGAAAACATTTGAAATGACTAAATTATTGGATAACATGAAAACATTAATTTCAGAGCTGAAAAACAATTTGTTCTTACTAGAACATAATACTGTTTGAACAGTTGCTGAGATAACATATCCTACGTACATAAACCCTGTGCCCAGTTCCCCAAGCCCTAGTACCCAGTTGTCCCTAATCAATTCCAGACAACTGGGCAGCCCCTTTGACTTTTTCATGTCGAATAAAAAAAAAATTAAGTCAAGTATAAATGAAATCTACTTAGTGTAGACTTAGAAAAGATTTAGTTATTTTTATTGTAATTATAAGATTATCCTCATCAAAATAGATTGAATAAAGTAGTACCTCAATTTGTAAGGTGCAAACACAATTTTATTTTTGGATAATCTTTCTTCTCAGCCCTTGGAGTGCTAATGGCAGTCTGTCTATTGTTTTAGAGGGAAGACATGTCTAGTGTTGTATAATACGGTTTGAAAATTCCCTCTATCCACATTTTAAAAAAAATACATAGGGGGTCCCAGAAACCCCAATAATAAATATAAGCAGTCACCTTCGAAAATGGAACCTCCTTTGTGGTGAACATCTGAGGTTTAGTCACTTCTGTTTCCGGTTCAGAGCACAAAGACAGACGAGGAATTCCTTGGCTGTGCTCTGGGCTCCCACTAATAGACCTTTTTGCTGGTGAATCTACAAATTTAAACAATCAATAAAAAAGGAAATTTATGAATGAAATTGATAATGATTTGCAATTTTTTTTATATATTTAGGTCGAGTCATAAGTAACTTCCGTTTTTTTATCAGACATTCATTTGGCTCTCATTAAATAACAAAAGCCACTGTCTTTTGCGGACTATATTGTCATAGGTAACCCATTTTTCATTGCCTGTTACAATCCTGTTTAAAAAAGGCTCAATTTTCACCCGTGAGAGCAGACTTGTGGCGATTGACATGCGATCTTCTTTATTCCGTTCACTGAGATTGTGAGGTACCCACACTCCTAACTTGCTGACTTTCCCTAATTTCTCCAGGTGGCGGTTAACAGTTGATTGTGATGTATTCAACTTTTCTGCTATACCTCTTGTTGATTGACGTGGATTTTACTCCAATATTGCCTTTAAAAGGTTGTAGTCAAAGTCGGAAGGACGTCCTGCCCTCGGTTCATCTTTTAAGGTCGTATCTCCAGAACAGAATTTTATAAACCAATTTCTAACTGCCCGATCAGTTATTAGTCCTTTGCCATATGCACTGCATATTTTTTCAGCTGTCGCCCTAGCACTATTGCCTTGTTTAAATTGCCAAAGCATTACATGACTAATATGTACTTTTTGACTCTCCATTTCAGAGGTTAAAAAAACAGTTTAACGTAACCTGTATTACACAAAACAGTTGACAAAAGACTAACTGAAGCCTCGTCTACATAGTGAAAACAAAAACTTGTTGTCATGGTAACTTATAGCGGGTAGATACTAATAATAGATTCTACTTAGCTGCATCGGAAGTTACTTATGACTGAACCTAATAGCATAACATTTATCAAAAATATTTTAAAATAATACCATTATGTAAACATTTGGAAAACATTTCACAACTGGTACAGCCACACTTACTCAACATATATAAACAATTAGAGATTCTCCACAGTAATGATAATTTTTTATACATTATACATTATTATTAGCAATACGGTATTGGTTTCATTATTTTTAGGTTGATGTTTGTTTCATAATTTCAGGTTGAGAAAAGTATTTCAAAATATTCTATCCAAAACACAAGGTTGACCACATTTTCAAAAATTTTAAAAAATATGAAAAATTGTTTCATAAAATATTTTGCCAGTTACTAGATTCATATTATGTTGCTAGAAGCAAAGGGGTGAAAGTGAAAATTCTTTAAGAATAACAAGATAATTTTGAACATTCTTGAGAGGTGGTACAATGCTAACCAACCAGCATATTCTGCACCATAATACTTCAAACATGTTTGGTATTTACATGTAATTTATTGCACCCCTTTGCTTTTAACCTACTTTTATATAAACAACTAATTAGACAATTAAATGGCTGGAATACGAAGAAAATCTTACTGTAGAACAAAAATTACACAAGTCAACAAGAAATAATTCTGTACCTGATGATGACGGCGGATTGCTGCTGTCACTATCGGTTTTATCTCCAGCCGCTGACCCACGACTTCTTAAACCAAATGTTTCCCCCTAAAAAACAAACAAAAGATGCTTTGTTAATAACACTTTTTTTAAACTATAATCACACAGACAAATAAATAAAGCAACATTAAAAAATAAATGGATATTTACTGAAAAAGATATATATTACCTGATTAAATTTATCTTCGCCACCTAGAATTGACTTCAATTTTCTTTCGACTCTAAATATGACCTTGTTTTGGCACTGCTTTATAATTTTGTTCAACGCTGACAAAGATGGAACATTTTTTCCTTCAACCATTATAACAATATCTCCAACTTTTAGGTCTTGACATAAAGGGTTTGATACATTTTCAATAACTACTCCAACCTACAAAAAAAAAAATATTAATGCATGACAATAAATAAATCACCAAATAACATTTTATATTATTAAGTAAGTTATAATGTTCAAATGGATTCAAATTGTTATTGCATCTTAATATTTAGTTTAGAATATTTGATGGCATTTTAAAAAATACACATCATAGAACCTTAAAAATCCTGAGTTAATTAATTATAATTATAATCAAATTTATTAGAATAAAACAATTAGCAGTTTTTGTTCTCAACAATTTTCAAATATAACCTTTTCTAAAAATTGTGAAAATTTAATAATTATTCGCCTGCCTTTCGGGCTTGTCTTTTGGAAATTGGCTTAGGCTAGGCTGATGAAAACCCAACTTTTTTTTTTTCTTCGCCCAAAGCTGTTTCTCAATAAAACACCCCCGCACATAATTACAGAACTAATTTATCAGCATAAATTATTAATTGATTAACTCATCAGTTAATGACAAAAAATGTTACCTGGTATTTGTCAGATATGAACTCCTGTTTGAAAGTGACACCAATGTGTGGTCCTGGCTGCTTTGTGATGCTTACATCGACCGTTAAATAGCTTGCCGCACCAGAATGGGTAAGCTCAATCCAAGCTGTATTATCTGGGCATTTGTTGTAATAATAATTATTTATTTTATTTAATATGCTCATAAAATTATAAATCAATAATAATCATTTTTTAAGAAAACTAATATAATGTTATATTTTAGAGGGTCATACTATATCAAAATTTTAATTAATCAGATAAGTTAGACCTTACCAAACAGCTCTAACTATTTAATACTGATTTTTTATTTTTTTCATTTGACAGTATCAATAGTAAATAAGTGAATATAATTCATTAATTAATTTGCTAAATAAATAAAAAATAAAACTGGCCCATATAACCACTGATTGATTGAACATTGATTACTGCGGAATTGAATTCAACAGTTAGTCACCATGTAAAGGAGAAGAGACCAATGAGAATGTTTCTTAAGGTAAGAATGTTATGATTCAACGAGCCTATAGTCGGACACTTAATCGCAATAGAAGAAGTGGTTATTACCAGAAAAAAGCAAGCTTTGTAAAATTTGCCTTTGGTGCCCTGTGGGCGGCACTCCCATATCACCCACCTCTACGACAAGTTTGGATGCCACTTCCTCTCCTTCAGTGCACTATATTTCCTCGGTTCATTTCTTTTCCAAACCCAATTCTTGTCAGCCCCCTTCTTACAAGATACAATTATAGTTCAATTCTTGTCAGCCCCCTTCTCACAAGATACAATTATAGTTCAATTCTTGTCAGCCCCCTTCTTACAAGATACAATTATAGTTCAATTCTTGTCAGCCCCCTTCTTACAAGATACAATTATAGTTCAAATCCTCAGTCTATTCCCGTAACTCAATATCCCATCTCTCTGACCTTAATACTCCAACAAACTACAAACCAAAAAACAAAATACTGCCATGATTCATCCTTTCGAACCTTTAAAACTCTCTTATTTCAACACCTCCTCACCACCCAGACAGTCACTCGATGGTCTGGGAAGATTCATTATATTATATTTTCATGCTATAATTTTTGTAATTCTATTTTTATTTAAATGATCATTATTTATATTTATATACATACATAATGATGTGATATTAGATATTGCGGAGTTTGTATATAAATATTTAATCCAACCTTGAATCAAGAAGGCAAACAAAAACAATTGAGAGTGGAGGAAAAAACAAAGGATAGTATAGTTGTGGTTGTGATAATGAAAACACACAGAGCATTATACTCATCTAGTTTTGGGATCAGCCCGTAATACATATTATTAGCTTGAGATCGTGAGTAAGAAAAACTTAAAAACTTTGTTGGTTAGTGGTTATTGACTTAAAGCAGAACGGAAGAGAAATAGCACGAAGAGAAGAAGTATTAATTTTGTTTAAAAATTGAAGAGAATTAAAGAAGAAAAGGAATCAAATTTATAGACAAGTATTTATATAATTAATGTAAGTTTATTTTTTTATGTTTGTAAAATTAAATTCATCTTTTTGCCAGAATTATTATGTTAATAGAACCTAATTTAAATTAAATAAATTTAAAGTAAAAGAATAAAAAATAAAATTACGATATCTATTCAAAGAACGTAATAATACATATACAATATATATGTTTTAATATTTTTTATGGCCTTAAAAAACATATGAATAAGCCTTTATAGATGGGTGCTTATTATTAAGTAAATTTTATATTTCTTTAATTTACTAATAAAAAAAGAAAATGTAAATTCAACTTATAATTTATTAAATCAAAGGGGGTCCTTGACAACCAAACATTTACATGCAATAAATAAAAAAAAAAAATTTAATACATTTACAGTTTTTGAGTTGTTTACAAATTTTCCGTTGAATACTTGCCTTGCTCCATCCAAGGATTAAGTTTTGTGCCTCAATGGCCTCCTGTAAACTCTGCCAATATACCAATATGATGTATGAGATTATATGATGGTGATATATATGACGCGATGCTACGAGGAAATAAAAGGTATGAGGTTATATGTAGAAATAAGAAGTATGAGGGTCTCACATCAAATATGTTTCCACAAAATCATCATAAACATCTCTCTTCTCAAAACAATTCCAAAACTGCCAACCTCTCATTCACAGCATCTCTGAACAACTGCTCTTTCCCAGTAACCAGAAACAACTCCCCACTCCAGTAACTAGAAACAACCAAAGTACCAGTGCTCCTCTCAGCAGTTCCAATTACGAGCCTCAGAAGAAGTTGAAAATTGTATCAACAAAGAATGTCCAAATGAAGTTCCGAGAAGGAAGGCCTGCCGATCTGAAGCCAGGGAGAGGTAGAACCGTATTGGTCTAGTGAACCGATCCCGGATTTTATATCGATCCCCAAGGTGTGAAGTAAACAAACCTTCATGTTACCACAACACACACTTCACAAACTACCTTTTAAATTCTATCACATAAAACCTTTTTATCATTATAAAATATATATGTATATTTCAATTTACATCTGACAATTTAAAATTTAAATCAAATATAATTAAACTGAAATTACAAAAATGTTATTTTGTCTAGTGAAATAAAAACATGAAAAAGGTACTTTTATTTTGTTGTTAGAAAAAATTATTTACATTGTTGCCAGAGTAAATGGATTTCATTTAATGTCATGCTGTATTGTTCAGACTTCTGTCTATTTTGCTTTGTCTGTACGTGCTTCTATCCATGACTTTATTTACTAAAAGCCATTAAACAATCTTTTATTTTATTTCATAATTATTATTATTTTTTTATGGAGGTATACACTTCATTTTACATTACCATTTTTTTTTTTATGATGTAATAGATATTTTTATTTGCCAGATATGATTTCGATATCTGAATATTAATGCTAAATTGTAATAATGTAAATTTATTTTTCTAGTCTACTTAATGTTTTAAATTTCCCTTTTTGTTGATATTTTGAAAAACACAAAATAACCCATGAGTAATAAATAAACCCATGCATTAGAATAAAATATTTAATATTTGTTTGCTTCTAAAAATCTTCCTAGAGAAAAATTTTGAAAACTTTCTAATTCAATTTTGGGAATTGACACTCTAGGTGGAAAAAATATACTAAATAGTTAATAAATAATTTAATAAATAGCCTAAGTTTCCTAACCATACTGCAAAATAAAATATATTTTATAACAGATGTTAAAATCACCTATTGCTACATTGCAGAACACTGGTCCTTGAGATGAACTAAGTCTTGTAGCTTCAACGACAGTCAATTCGAGCAGTCCGGGCTGAGTTTCTTCTTCTTCTACTAGAGAGTCTATTTCAGGCTTGACAAAGAAAGGTTTGTATCTGACCTTGTAGAATGGAAGAGTATGCTTTCGTTTCAAAGATTTGCGAATCTAGAAACAATTTTTTTTAAATTATCAATACTACTTAAATAATTAAAAACATGAAAAACAAGACTTATAGCTATTATCATTACTTAATTTTAAAATGTATTATAACCTGATTAGCTATTATGGAATTGACTTGCGTCCATGATCTTCCTTGGAATTGTGTCTCGACCTCAAGCTGTAGAGTAGGATCGTTATAGAATGAGAAACACCAATGAGTATAAGGATATCTTGTGAATTTCAACATTGCCTTTCCACTCAATTCATTAACTGTGAAGAACATTGAATAAACATTATAATGAAGACAAAATATTAATATAACAAAAAAATTTACTCTGGTTACCTTTTACAGACACATGAGCTAATTTTGAGAGCCGACTGCTTGCATCGATCGATAACTGGAATCCTCCAGAATATTCCAGATCGAGGCATAATTCAACTTCGTCTATGAGTTTCGTACCTGAATCAACAGAGAGGGTTTTGACTTCGATACTTCTTATAGCTGGCAAATGGCTCCCTAGGTCGAGATCACGAAGCTAAAACCCGATTTCCATACTGTTTAATTCATATATACATACACAAATAATTATAAAGTATATTATCAATTTGAATAAATAACTCTTAAAATGTTAAAATAAAGAAAAAAAAATTCCATTAATTATACTTTCAACATAAACAACTATAGTACAAATAAATTTTTACTTGTCATTAATCATTTAATTTGATTTCCAAGTTCACGCACTAGAAAAAGATCTTGGGTTTCCGGACTGGTTTCTTAAAAATTTATTAAATTTTAGTGAAAAAAGTACTCGTTATTTTTTGACAAAATTTACTTAATTTTACTTTTTAAGCCCACTGGCCACAGAGAATTACTTTTCAACATATTAGATAAAACTGTAAATAGCTTAAATATTGAACTAATAAGTTATTACAATTGTTTAGAAAGAAGTTCATATTTTTGGTTCTAAAAACTGTACTAAAAAAATATCTTAGAAATCGTTTTAACGTTACCTTACCCTAACCATGGGGAGGGGGGAATAGAACTTGAAATATTAAATAGCATCTGAGCTTCAATTTAAGAAAGCTGAAAGTTAGCGAAACAAGACATTTTTAATTGACATTTCATACTCATCATTTTATTTTAACCCACATATAATCTATTGTGGGAATTTTTTTCTAGCTTTAAAATTTCAGAATGATTGGATAAATTAAATCAAAGGATCTCCCTTTGTTCGGGTAAGGAAAAAACTTTTATCAAATAACAAATTTATTTTGTTTACATGTATGGGCTAAACTAATCACTTTTCATTGACCTCATTAGTTTAATTAACAGTTCTTGTTTCTCTGACAAAATTAAGCTTGACTGAGTCAATTTTTCACAAATTCAAGTTAACTTTAACAATAAATTACTTCTAGTAAGAACAAAAAGGGTTGTTAAGATGTCATTTCCAACAGACATTATGTTGATGACATAAGAACATTAAAGTTTAAAACTGACTATTTTTAAGTACAAACATATAATTAAAGAGTACAGTTGCAACTTAAAAGAAAAATGAGTTTATGAATCAGCTTTGAACAATTAACATAACCAATATGTACCACAATCTTTTCAAACAGTTTTCCAGTTGTTGTCCTAGTTAACAATTCTTCCAATTCAAGGCTTAAACGATGCCTAAACCATTTCCTCACTCTCTTGGTATTACGAATTTCCTGAAATAAAAACTGCAAGAGTGCATTAAGAGCGCCAGCTGGTTCTTTGCCCTGTGGTTCTTCCTCTAAAACACCCTTCAGATCAAAAAAAGTTAGATGTTTGTTTCAATTATTAATACACATAATAAATACAACACAAACCTTTGGCAATGAAAAAGGGGCAATCACTGGCTTAGAAGATGGACCAACATATGGTAATTTATCAATATACAGATTGAATAAGTACCACTGAATAAAAATTGTTACTGCGATTCCGGCAATGAAACATATTAACATCAGAAAAATAATAAATAAGAATCCCATATCATATGAGTTAAATATGTTTTGTAACGGATCGTCAACTTATTAAATGCCTTTTAAATCTAAAAAATAAATTAAACATCGCTTTACAAACTATTTGTTACACATGAGGGCTAAATAATGAACTAGACTCTTATATAATTCACAGAAACATTAATGTTTTCTAATCTTAAGGTAATTTAAACAATAATTAATCAAATATAATGATTGATTTCACTCAGTCGTGAACTGGATCTATTTAACTTACTTAATATTTATCACATCACAAATATTTATTTCTTGTCTTCTTTCATAAATGTTTGAAGCTACCAGCTCCTAACACAAATGAAACCATTTTTCTTTCTAAGAAAAGCAGCGTTTTCATTATATAAGACATCAAAGCATGAACTTTCTAATCAAATTGCACTTGTTTGAATGGCCCAGTGAAGTTTCATATTGATAATGATTCTAAATGTTGACAGAATAACAATTAAAGCTACCGTTCACTAAGGAAAATGTCACTAAGCTACAAATGCTAAGAGCTAATAAACATACTAAATGCAAGGATTATGATTAGGATTGGTGCCTTCACGGTGACCACATTTTTTAATATCAAGGATTCATGTTTCATAATAAGAGAAAGACGGTTGCTTTTATTTTTTTAACCACAGCTCAAAAGTCTCATAACACATAGTAGAAAATAACGATACAGTCAATCCTGTTAGGAGGCCTGCCGGTACTCATTAGTTTCCGTCCAATGGTTTGATTTTTTGAACGGTTACTGTTCGGAACAGTTAACATTTTCCAAGTAGTTGGACAATTCCGGTAAAACTTCGGGAAGGCGTTCCACTAGTTCTTTTCCGGCTTGTGAACCAGTTCTGTAGACAGTGCCGCTCCGGAACGTAGTAGTTAAAAAAACCGTGAACAAAAATGCTTTAGTTCTTCTAATAGTCATTTTCGGTCATTTTTACACCCCCTTCACTTCCACAGGGGTGCTTGGGTTGTCTTACTCATTCATTTTTTTCCCTAGATTTTAAGGCATATATGTACGAAGTTTTGTGTAAATTTCTGCAGACATTCCGTGATTATGCTGTTAAAATAAGAAACTGACGTCCATTCATTAATATTAATGATTATATAAACAGAAACTGGTATTTCAAATCAATGAATCATTTCAAAAATGTATTAATGAGATCAGCTGATTCTCCTGGAAAATTTTCCATAAAATAGTGTAGATTATTAGCGATGATAGTGAAGATTAGCCTGCTAATTTATTTTATAAATAACTGTGACTACTTAAATGCTATTAGCTGCTAACTACACGGCGTACTTATCAGTACCACGGAAATCAATGGGAATAGTTTTATCATTGACCACATAGCGAAATGTTAAGCGCCGACGTTGAATGAAGAGCTGGCTACAAAAAATAAAAAGTCATTCTCATGTTACCCTGCTGAAATAGATTAGCGTGGCAGAAGCAGATGATTACAAAAATTATTTTCAATTGAGTGAAGGAACTTTCAAATAATTGCTGGGAATGGTCAGGCAATTTGTGATGAGAAATACTACTAATATGAAGGAAAGTTTACCATTGAGTGGGAGACTAACACTAACTTTGAGAACCCACACTAACGAATTGACAGCACTACTCCACGACAATAATATCGACGTAGCTCTCATTACTGAAACAAGACTTACGAGTAAACGTTCATTTACCGTTCGACAGAACCGGACTTATCGAACTGATCACCCAGATGGAAGAGCACATCCAGGTACCGCTGTCATCGTCCATAACGCCATTTCCCATCACACAGTTCCTTTGGTAGCACATGATTTCCTTCAGTCCATTGCAGTGTCAATCCGCACCTTCATTTTCCCCCTCACTCTAGCACCAGTGTACTGCCCTCCCAATAAATCCATTTCCGATTCACAATTCATCTCCTTTCTAGACTCCATCGGGCATCGTTTCCTTGTGGGTGGGGACTTTAACGCGAACCACCCACATAGAGGGGTCAAGATCCACAAATACACGAGGACGTGCTTTGCTGTCTGCACTCACAAGGAAACATTCCTCCACTATCTCTCCTGACACAGCCACCTATTGGACATCTGATCCCAACCGAAATCCTGATCTCCTTGACTTCTTCTTCACCTTTCTCGTCAAAAGCATACTCATGGCACAACTGTTGAAGATTTCCTCACATCACCTATCCCTCTTTCACTTCGACCAAAAGCCTTTAGCCCCTCTGAGGTCAAATAACTTCTGAAAAACTTACCTTACCAAAAATCTCCTGGATATGATCTCCTTACTCCTCAAATTCTCCAACAGCTTCTTCCTAAAGACATAATCTTCCTAACCTATATTTACAATTGCATTTTTATAATTGTCCTATTCACCAATCTCGGTAAACCACCCAATGACGCCTCATCATATTGACCTACTCCCTATCCACTCGAAAAGATTTGAAAAACACCCATTAAAACGTCTAATTCCAATTGTTGAATCCAAAAACCGTTTTCCTACTCACCAGTTTGGTTTGCGTCTACGAGTCGGCCCCGGCCGCTTCTGAGGCAGCTGCTCCTAGCTTTGCCAACTGGTAAACAGTTCAAAGAGACATAAATTTTTCTGAGTCCCTACCCCCTCGGATTAGTGTATTTTTAAAATATAGTTTCTTTATAAGAATTGTTTTTTGCATTTTGGGTCTTTTAACTTGAAAAATACCCAAATAAATTTTTTGTAAAACATTTCCCGCATGTAGAGCTTAAGTAATTCTTAATTTTTTTTATCCTTTTCTTCGTATAAACTCTTGTTTCCATGCATCCCCACTCTTGGTTAGGATGCCTGGAAGCCAGGGTTCACCAGTCACAAACCAAAAAAAGCTGAAGCAATTACGCTTGCATGTTGTTAATTGCAAACATTCCTTGCTAATGAAATTAATCAAATGTATTTCAGCTTAACAGAAATAAGTACAGAAGGATAGAACTTCTTGGATTTACAAAGCACTTTAAACAGAAATAGTTCTTCGAACGCCAAAAAAAAATATGAGATAAATACTGCGAGTACTACGACAATGAAGAAAAATAGGAGTATAGCCCCTTTAGAAGCAAGAGTGGGAACCAGCAATGGAGAAGCCTGGAATGAACAATGCCCATCCATCAACAATGAAAAATATATCCACCTATAATTTTTGTTTGTTAAATATCTTTATTGAAATGATTACATGCAACCAATACTATCTTACTGAGGCTTAGGACTTTGGTTTGTTAACGCCTTGCTTCTTTTTTGGGGGAAAAAGGCTCATAAGCCAAAAGCACTTAACAACCAATAATCTTAGATAATGTTTTGTAATTCTGATTAGGTAACTATCATTTAGATTATATATAAATTTCTATAGCCAATTGTGCCAATATGAAATAGCTATAATTATGGACTAGAATCAATAATACCCTGAGATCATATTAAATGAAGAGTTATAAAATAAACTCAATATAAGATCCTTATGAATAAGCAAAGTAAGATAGTTCACACACATTCGCTCATATCTAAACACACATAAAACTAAAATAATATTCTAGTATTATAAAGAAATAGAAATAAATTTATTTGATTTGCTTTTTATCTCCAGGGATGTTGATTATTTTTTCTGATGTCTCATACACCATTCCAATCTGCAGGCAGCTCTTAAGCACTTCCCTGAAATGGTGGAAGAAAAATCAGGAATAACAAACATCAACACCAGAGAAAAGACCCAAATCAAATCATAAGACATCCCAAGGAAGAAATTCAAGAAACAAAATGTATGTTTAGAAGACAATATATTTACAATGTAATTATATACAAAAGTAAAAGTTTATTTATATTTACAATCTATTAATTCAAATTTCACTTAAGATATTTCATGTCCTGCTTTTTCCTCAACGGTGTCTTTACCGGTTTCTTCCACCTTAATATTTTCTTTATTTGACATTCCTTGAGCAATTCTTAAGTATTCTTCGTGCCGGTATTCTTTCTTTGCAGCATCTAACAATACATTGTGAAGAAGATTACGGTTGTGAGATAAATCCTTAACTAGCGGTGGGTATGGGTTACCTAAAATTTAAATATGATTTTAAGCAAAAATAAAGAGACATACTATAAATCCAATTAAACAGTTATTAAATGCAAATATTGAAATTTTCTATGATTTTTAGTGACTAGTATTATTTTGATACATCTTACAAAAAAAAAATAAACCAATTTTACCATTAATTATTTGTAATTAGATTAGTTTTCTTGGGATATATAACCCAATAGTGTTGTTTTTATAATAATTGTTATGAATTGAAAGGAAGTGAATTCATATTTAGTAAAAGTTTGACAATTTTATGACATAAGAGGACTACTATTCATGTGAAGCTAATTGAGAGGGGTTTTTCAGGCACCGTGATTGGTTGTCAGGGATAGTAGGAGACAACAGAGACAAATTAACTGGATTCTCCTGCCTAGAAATTCATTGAATCAGTTACCCCTGATTTCGATTACATTAGGAAGAAAAAAGTTCTTATACCTTGAGCAATGGATAACTTGTGGATACTTGTCATGAGTAAAATCGTAATAATAAAATTTTATGAACTAGACCAATGCCAATGGATATATATTTTTAAACACTAGTTGCTACAAAGATCAGGAGCAAGCAATATTCCAAGTGTATATATTTTTTATTTCAACTGATTTGAATTCACATCAATAATATGAACTAAATTATTTACTAGACACAAACAAATTATATAATTTAATTAATGATTATGATTAATGATATAATATAATTAAATTAATGATGGAAAATATTAACGAACATTATTTAAAACTTGAACAAAATAATTTAAAACTTGAAGAAAATTTTTTAAAACGTGAAAAATTTTTATTAGAATTATCTAATAAATTGGCAGATAAAAATAATGACATTTTTTTAAAAATTGACGATAAATGTGAAAGAATTGAACAACAGTTACAAAATTCTTATGATGATTTAAATGAAGAAATTGATGAAAAAATAAATATTTTAGAAACGGATTTAAAACGGGAACTGGAAAATCAGAAAAATGATTTTAAAGAAGTTAACTTCGAAACCGAAAATAAACTCATAGATCATGAACAAAATTTAATTAAAAATGATTTCGATACAAATAAAAAAGAAAATAATAATAAAAGTAATAAAAAGGAGAAGGAAATGGAGGATATAAAAAGTATAAAGGAACAAAATTCAATTAAAATAACTAGTAATTATAGTTAAACTAAATCGGTAATTAATCGTGATATAATACGAGTAATTAATAATCATGATAAGTTAGAGATTCAAGAATTTAAAAAATTTGACCCAGTAAAAACCTTAAGTAAATTTAAAAATACAATAGATAAAATTTTGGATTGGGATCAATTCGAATTTAAAATTTCATATCATTTTAGTGAAATCCCCTTTTACGAGTTTAGTGGAAATAACATGAAAACAAATAAAAGGAAAGACTTTAAAAATAATTACATGTATGTTTTTAATACCATAGAGTATAATTATAAAAAAAAGAAGAAAAAGGTTATATTTTATTAGTATGAAATAATGCTAATCGGATGACATATAAAAAAATCTATCTAAAAACTTGAAAATTAAAATTAATTGAAAAACCTATTGTAAAATAATGGCAATCAGGCAAATGTAAAAACTTGAATTGAAATTTATTGTATTGTATTAAAATGGTATAATGTTTTTTTGTACAATCAAGTTGGTAAATGTTAAAAGCTATATAAAAGGTTGAAATTTAAAAGTAATTAATACTTTATTATGAAGATATTGTCAACCCAGCAATGTAAAAACTTGGAAATTATAAATTTATGGTACTATAGTTAAAAGTTAAGATGTCTGTAAGGTACAATTACATTTGTGATGTAAATGGTTGAAATGAAAAATGTAAAATTTTGGTCACACATAATTTGATATTGTCATTTAATTATAAGAAAACGCAAATTGTTAAAGTGCTAAAAAAGTGAATAGTGAAATCAAAAGTAAAGTGGAATGAAAAATTTTTTATCAACAAGCTCAAAAAATTTTTAAATCGGAGCGGACCCGAATGTTGTGATATTAGATATTGGAGTGTGTATTTAAATATTTAATCCAACTTTGAATCAAGAAGGCAAACAAACAATTGAGAGTGGAAGAAAAATACAAAACACAGTCTACTGGTGGTCTCTAGTTTTTAGCCAGTGATAATAATATAGTTGTTGTTTGTGAGAATAAAAACCACACAGAGATACTGGTTGTTGTGATGATAGATGAACACATAAAATTATTCTCTAGTTTTAGCAGTTATAATGAGTTGTTGTTGTGGTTCTGAGAAAACATACAGAGCATTCTCTCTAGTTTGGAATCAGCCTGATATATGTAAAAAGAAGACAATTGAAGAAGAAAAAGAATCAAATTAATAGACAAGTAATTATAAAATTAATATAAGTATATTTTTTATGTTTGTAAAATTAAATTCATCTTTTTGCCAGAATTATTTTGTTGATAAAGTAAATAGTAAATAGCAAATAAAATAAATTTAAAGTAATAGAACATAATAATATATTGTAAATAACTAAAATGTTGAACTTATATGCAATTATATATACTGTTGTGATATTAGATATTGTGGAGTTTGTATATAAATATTTAATCCAATCTTGAATCAAGAAGGCAAACAAAAACAATTGAGAGTGGAGGAAAAAACAAAAAGAGTATAGTTGTTGTTTTATGATGAGAACACAGAATTTCTCTCTCTAGTTATGGGATCGGCCTGGTGTATAGGTGTCTGGGTCTAGTGATCATGGAAAAACTTTTATAGCACTAGTTGTTGTTGTTATGATAAAAACACATAGAGCATTATACTCATCTAGTTTTGGGATTGGCCCGTAATACATGTTATTAGCTTGAGATTATGAGTAAGAAAAACTGAAAAACTTTGTTGGTTAGTGGTTATTGACTTAAAGCAGAACGGAAGAGAAATAGAACGAAGAGAAGAAGTATTCATTTTGTTTAAAGAATGAAGAGAATTAAAGAAGAAAAGGAATCGAATTTATAGACAAGTATTTATATAATTAATAAGTTTATTTTTTTATTTGTAATTAAATTCATCTTTTTGCCAGCATTATTTTTGTTAATAGAACCTAATAATAAATAGTAAATAAAATAAATTTAAAGTAAAAGAATAAAAAATAAAATTACGATATCTTTCAAAGAACAATACGCATATTCAATAAATCTTTAATCACGACTTTTTCACAATTATTTGATTTTTGCATACTTTCAGTTATTAAATTTCAACCGAAACATATTCAGGATAACCCAAGGTGTTGTAAAGACCTTTAAAGTTTCAGATCATAAGGATAATCCTAACCGCTATTGTGGAACACAAAGAACATACAATTGTCCCAAAAATTTTTAATGATTGGGCTCGGCAATAATAGAAGTTAGTTATCAATCTTGCCTAGCATCATCATCATTCTGGGGCCTTTATAAAGAGGTTTCCAAGTAGCCAGGATATAGAGCAAAAAATCAAAGGCACGGGTACCAAATAAATTGTTTCAGCAACAAGAATAGGTATACCTCTTAGTTCCAAAAGGCCTCTTGGGTAAGTATTCAGACGGCTAGAAGGTACCTTTAAAAGCCTCGAGTAAGATATATTGTAGTCCTGAAATCTCGGTACAAGTACTTTAAACAATTTGTGAACGAGCTGTTTTTCAGTGAGCCAATAATCGGCCATTTCCATGGTCGGAATATGACAATCCCCATTCCTTATGGCCTCAGAAATAAGCTAAAAAAAAAAAAATGGTTGAAACGATCATAAAAAGGCACTCAAAACCTGTAATATATAACTTCACATGAATTATTAATCGAAATTGGCTTACTCTTTCAGCATAACCCCTTGCCTCATCAGCTGTTCTATAATTAAGTTCAATTCTTTCATGCTTTACCAAACCAGTAACAATAGTTCTAAGTTTGTCAAGTCTTCCTTCTGGTCCTCTTGGATTCTTCAAATTGTAATGTCTAGGCCGAATATTTATTCGTATCTTTGAAACTAGCTTAGATACATCTGCTTGATTCATAGTGAATTGTTTTTATAAAGATTCAAGAGTTAATAATTAAATAGAGAGGCAAACAATTTAAAAGAAATTGCTTTATCAATAAAATGTGTTGTAAACAGAACCTTCCCCCAAGACCACTTTTTTGTTTTACAAAGAGGAACGAATCTCCTTGTCGTTCATTTAAACTTAAAACTTGGATATATATCCCGGATCTCTTCTGTCTGTTTGAATAATTAGTATGTAAGCTAGTTTTTAAGTTTTCTTCTTTTGTGATCAAAAAGGTGAGCCCCATCACCTTGTAGAGTCTTGTCAATGAAGCCAAGTACATTGTGTATCATTGTAGTTGTATTGGTTATATAACTTCTATACCGATTCAGACCTTGTATAGAGTGTACCGATAGTACAGGACATATAAAATGTACTGTGTAAATAGATTCCCCTAAGAATCTATAGTAAATAAAACTTTTGTCATTTTTTTAAAGGGGATTTGGAAAAAAAAAAATCTGTTTGCAAGTTCTATGACAGCTTCGTATAATTGGTCCGATAGGTCTACATTTTGAAAGGTATACTCCACAATGCCTATTTCCTGATTATGTGTTGTTCAATACAAAACGGAAACAATGAATAAATTAATTTGAAAAAAAAAACTGACCAGTTTTCAAACTTCTTAGTCCCAGACAAAAAGCTTTTAAACATTTAAAGTTCTGATTTTTACCCAATGGCTGAGGACTTGTTAGTGACGGCCACGCGTAAATAACACAAAAGGTATCCCAAAAAATTAAGTTTTGCGAGCAAATCATTCGATTTGAAGAAAACACTATTTTCTTCAGCAATGGTTTAACAGCTAGAATGAAGTATTTTTGAAAGAAAAACAAGATTTCCAAAATATTCTAAGTAACACAGGAGGAGTCTCATAGTAATATCTAGACATTTGTGTATCACTTGCCTTTTTGTGTAATTTATTTCAGTAATATATAAATAAAACAAATTCAATTTAGTTTATAAATGATGTGAAAATAATAACAATAGTCTTATAGAAAAATATTGCCCTAACGTAGGACCTCCTTGGTCCCATTTTACAAAAGTTACAATTTATAGGTATAAAGTTTTTACAGATGTAAATTATTGATTAATTATTTTATGATATATTATTGATTTTGATTTTATTTTATAAAATTTAAGAAAAAATTGTAATGAAGTGTAAGATAAATAATAGACTTGATGGAATAAAAACCGTTCTGCTTGAGAAATTTTCACAAATGGGAATATATAGCATCAAAACTAATATATTTTGATATTATAATTCAAAGCTACGATTTTCGTTTGGAAACCATTTCAAAATGAATGAAACCCCGACATTTCATCGCTTACACTGACATATTAGCCGTTAGAAGATATTTTTTATCTAAAGTCAAAAGTTCTTCCTCGAAACTTTAGTTTAAATGTCTCAACAACTATCGTTAGACGGTAGAAGTCGGAATTGCATCCTTTTTTAAAATGACGTACAAACGAACACCATAGCTTCTCACATTCAAGTTACAATGAAGAATCACAAAAGTCCCTGTGCGCCACCGGGCAATTCTGCTAGTTGCCTACAAATGCAGAAGTCAAGGCGTAATCAGAGACAAACACATAATCTTTTGATTAAAACCCCTCTTTATACTTCTACGAATGTCAAAATGTTATTCCTTCAGAATTTCAGATGTTTATTTTTGATTGTTTCTTCTTATCCAAATCATCACTTCTAGAGTCTTAAATCTAAAAATTGGCACAGCTGTCCAATCTCATAGCTAAAGAAAATTCCTTTATCACACTAAAATATAACTACACGAAGTTCAGATTAAAATATCATTTGCTCGATAAGCTTTTGGCATAGTCATCTATTTCATAGCTGCAGGTCATAATTGCAGCAATTTATTCATTTTTAAAATATTCAATTCACATATTCAATATTTTTTTTGGAAAAGGAGGGGGGCTTGTGCTTTGCCTGCATGGTGGGTTATCCATATTTAACAATTTTTAACCAGCTTATACCTTATGGGGTGGGGACCACCAGCTTTTTAAGCCAGAAATTATTTTAAATCGTTCTTATATCCTAACAAGATAAAATTAAAATTTATTTTTAATGGAACAAAGGAATGTAATTTCCACCTCAGTGATTTTATCACCTAACCGTTAAATTATAATTCCAGGTCAATTTTTAATCAGAGGTATGTATACAGAAGTGAGTCAAATAATGATATTGTTCCTTCTAATTTGTGAGTAATAATAATAGTTTCGTATTTATTTTGTTTAAATATTTGATTGAAAATGAATTCATTCAATAACTATTAATATGTAATGTGTACCTTACATAAATCGGTGCACTTTTTATTTACAGACCGTTTGTCAAATTCTAAATTAATGAATCACAAGTGTCAATTTCCATATACGATGTGTAGACCACTTTCAGCATAATGAATAGTGTGCGTATAAAAAAAACTGATGGTTTCTAAATATTAAAACGTATAATCAGTGTTCGTATGGTGAAACATTAAGATGGACGAATATTTATTTGTACATGTTTTTAGACATATTTCTATTTCTCGTGGTATTTTTTCGTAGAGAAGCGGTTAAATTAAAAGATAAAAAATGTTTCAAATAGTTAAAGTGTAAAAATCGCAATTGATTTTGTCAACGCTGTAATCGTTTAATTCTTTGATTATTTATTTGGAAGCTAACAAGCTTGTTGCCTTATCTATTACCTTCCAAACGATGTAGCGTTTACTCCTCTGATCCTAGTTGCACTTTACCATAGGTGTAAACAAGCAGGTAAAGCAAATGCTTCTTATGAAGTTTTGAATCAAAATGACTTACACAAGCAAATTTTTCAGGTATATTTACCAACGCAATAGTTCATGGGTTGCAGTGGGTTAAGCCATGTGGACAGAGGATATGCGAAAAAATTGACAGTCCGTTTTGTGGAGCAAACCTGGTAAAACGAGTCGAACGGAAGATGTTTACCAATGAGTGTCACTTGTTGAAAGAAAATGATTGTGGGGCAAGTAAGTATTAAGAGTTCACTTACTTAGTGTAATGTAACTTACTTATTGGTGAAAGAGAAAAAGTGGTGATACTACCGGGATTCAAACACGTTTCTTTCTAGTCGCCATTCAGCCTCTTTTCTAACTGAACTTGTAAAAAATAATATTGATGTGGCATTGGCCTCTACTTTGTACTTACATCAAGATCATTATATACATATGTAACATATGGCCTCATTGTAACTAAAAACAACTATGGTGGAATACACGAGTTAACCTAGCGTCT
Source organism: Acanthosoma haemorrhoidale (assembly GCA_930367205.1). NCBI lineage: Eukaryota > Metazoa > Arthropoda > Insecta > Hemiptera > Acanthosomatidae > Acanthosoma > Acanthosoma haemorrhoidale. Next base: position 14,195,845 of record OV884011.1, on the reverse strand, counting down.
GTGTTTTATCTATGTAATCCTAATATATTTCTACAGGTTATGGGCCCAGTCATGTTCAAAAAGTACTTTGTGTAAGTAAAGGGAATTTTACCGGTTGTTTGTTTTTGGATAGGGACGTGTTTTGTGTTGGAAAAGAAAAATTAACGTGAGAGACAGTCATGGCTACGGGACACACGTTAACATACCCTCAGTTGACGTACAATAATTTTCACAACTGGAAATTCAGAGTGTTAATGTTATTAGATGAAAAAGGTGGAATGAACGTTTCAATGATTTTTTAATTGAATTGGGGTTTAAAAGATCCGAAAGAGATGTGTGTTTGTACTATAAAAATATTATTTGGCTTTTAATTTTTGTGGACGACATTCTTTTAGTTGGATTACAGGAGGAAATAAATGAAATGGTAAATCTATTAAAAAAGGAATTTGATATTAAAGATCTAGGAGTTGCGAATCATTTTCTCGGAATGAATATTAAAAGGGATTCTCAAACAATAAAGATATCGCAGCAGGGTTTCATAGACATAATTTTGAAAAAGTTTGACATGGAGAATTGTAAAAAGGCAATAACTCCAATGGCTCATGATGCTGATCCTAATACCTCTGAATTTACAATCGATGTCCCATACAGACAACTTACACGTAGTCTGATGTATTTATGCCTGGTGAGCAGACCTGACATTACGTATGCTGTTGCATATCTTAGTCGCTACTTGGATAAACCCACTAAAAGTTTATGGAATGCAGGCAAGCGGATTCTAAAATATTTGAACGGGACTAAAAATTTTGGGTTGGTCTATAGAAAGGGTAAAAACGATTTGGTGGCTTATACGGATGCTGACTGGGCAGGAGATGAAAAGGACAGAAAAAGTACAAGTGGATCTGCCATATTTTATGGAGATAATTTAATTTCATGGGCATCAGTTAAGCAGCAGTCAGTAGCATTATCAACAGCCGAAGCAGAGTACTATGCTGCATCTCAGACTTCGTCTGAACTTATTGGTTTATACGATTTAGTTAAAGATCTATATGTAAATGACTCCATCCCTATATTATATTGCGATAATCAGAGCGCCATTCATATGATTAACAATTATGAGAACTCAAAGCGTTGTAGGCATATAGACATAAAGGCGAATTTTATAAAAGATTTAGTTTCTAAAAATTTGATAAAGCTAGAATATATCGAATCGGATCTGAATAAGGCAGAGATCTTTACTAAACCTTTGTCCACTCAAAAATTTCAAATTGGTTGTGAAATGTTAGCTGTTTTATCTATTGATGAGAATTAATGAAGTTTCACTGCATTGACTCAATATTTTTGTTTTATTTACTTAATTAATCTATGTTGTTTGATTTTATAATCTATGTTATAAATAATTTTAATATTCTGTTTGATTTACTTAATTAATCTATTTTTTTTTACTGGGACATGATTGTAAGCAATTTAAAGTACTTTTGTAAAGATACTTTAAATTGAGGGGGGGTGTAAAAAATAATATTGATGTGGCATTGGCCTCTACTTTGTACTTACATCAAGATCATTATATACATATGTAACATATGGCCTCATTGTAACTAAAAACAACTATGGTGGAATACACGAGTTAACCTAGCGTCTGTGTTTTATCTATGTAATCCTAATATATTTCTACAGAACTATTCAAGCTATGGCACAGTTTTTCTGTCTTCTCTTAGTGGCTTTCGTTAACTCTGATATCACTACATTGCATTCATTTATTGGTTTTTCATTTGGAAGTATCCATACCTGGAATTGTTGAAGCTAGCTCAATCGTGTGACAGAAAAAAAAACGAACATCCGGCTTTTGTTTATTATCAGGTGAGCCGGGTTCATAAATTCGATGAAATCAGAAGATGTGAAAGCAGGTGAGATTTTATGCAAACCTGTTTGATTTTTGTTCTAAAATGGGAAATAAAAGGAAGGTGCCCTTTCAATGTGATGTAAAAGCAGACAATGCTGAACGTTGGATCATGTGTAGAATTGTGGAAAAGTTTTGTTTACCTTGAGACAAAAATAGTTTTTAAAAATCCATTGAAATCCTTAAAAGGTCTTCACCGGAATTTAGTTCAAATATATGTCATTATTTAACCTCTTGACATACAAATAAAATGCGCGTCAGTTAAATAATCTAAAAATAGGAAAGTCTTTTTGAATAATGAATAACACAAACACTGGTTAAATATATAATTAAATAACTTCAGATGCTGTTGAACTTTTTAAAAAGTACTTTATTGATTAGAACAATGCACAAGATAATGAGAGCAACTTATAATAGACTAACTGAATGGATTACTGTAACAGAATGACTGGTTCTTATCTCTAAGGGGGAGCGTATATAGAAGGTCAGGAAAGGATGCTAGTCACCATTATAATAGTGAGCTGTGTCAGCCCTTAACTCCTCCCTGGGGAAAATTGGACATTACTCCTGGAATGGGATAGCTAGGAGTAGAGATTTCATAGGGATTAGCCATGGTATAAAAGGGGGTGCTGTAGAAGTAGGTTCATGGGATTTCTTAGTTTTACATTTATAAATAATAATTCCTACAATATAAAGTTATTATGGCTAAACTAAGTATAATTCCTCCATGCATAAAAAGAAGATCAGAAGTGTCTTCGACTTCAATAAATAGAGGTATAGTTAGATTAATAGTTTTAATGGTTTTTAATTGACTTACATTTATAAAATTATACATTGGTAAAAATACTAAATTATAATTATGGGTGTATGTCTTGTTTAAAATACAATAATTTTTAGTGGTATTAAGTAGAGCTACATTGAGTAAAAATATAGTATCATTGTTACAATTTGTGAGTTTAGTTTGATTATGTGTAATATAGACTTTAAGTAGTCGTTTAAATAGCCGTTAAATCTAATGTTAGTTGAAATATCTTTATAGGTACATTCCTTTATAATTGAATTCATAATAATGTTATTAATACAAGTACTGTTAATAATTTCTAAGTTTTTACAATAATAATAATGATCAAGGATACAATTTCCTATATAAAATTGGTTATTTTTCTTAATAATAATTGGGTTAATAATATCAATTTCTTTATAAGGAGGGTTAATAATAGTAGGTGTAGGTACAATAAGATATTCTGTATTTGAAATTCAAATTCTTGAAGCTTCCAAATCCACTTCATGATTCTACTATTTTCATTTTTCATAGTAAATACCCTCGTTAATGGTTTGTGGTCTGTAAGTAATAAAAATTTTGTTCCGTAAAGATATGGTTTAAAGTGTTGCGTAAAGTGTACTTTAGATAATAGTTCTTTTTATATTGTACTATAGTTTTCTTCCGTTTTTGATAGTAGTCTCGAAGCAAATGCTATCGGGTGTTCTTTGTTATCAATTATTTGACTGAGTACTGCGCCTATGGCTTGATTACTCGCGTCTGTAGTTAAAATAAATTGTTTGTTCCAATCTGGGTATGTCAATATTGGTGTATTAGTCATTTGTTGGAGTAGTTGATTAAAACTTTCCTTGAATTCTGATGTGTCATATTTCTTGGTGTTAATTACCGAACTGAGTGGTCTAGTTATTCTAGCATAATTTTTAATAAATTTTCGATAATATCCCGTCATTCCTAAAAATCGTCTAAGGGATTTTTCATCGTTAGGTTGTTTAAATTCTGAAATGGTTTTTATTTTATTAGGATCTGTCTTAAGTCCATTTTGAGTTACTATATATCCCAAAAATTTCAATTCTGTTTCGAAGAGTTCAGTTTTGTCTAACTGTATACTTAAATGATTTTTCTTTTATGTTTGTAATACTTTTTCAATATCTTTCAAATGTTATTCTATCATTTTTTGAATAAATTATAATATCATCAATATATGCCATAGTTCTGGGTAGATTTTCTATAGCCATGTTAATCATGCGTTGGAAGGTTGGTGGTGCGTTGCATAAACCAAACGGCATTCTTACGAACTTATAATGTCCGTCGTCCGTGCTAAAAGCTGTTTTTGGAATCGTTTCGTCATCCATAAGTATTTGGTGAAAACCCGAAGTTAAATCAATAGTTGTAAAATATTTAGCTCTATTTAGTTTATTTAGTTTTCTAATAGTGAAATATTATAGAAGTGATAAGTTTTGTGATAATCTTCAATAAGTTTTACGTTATTCAGAGAAAATTACATTACCCCTGGCGTGGTGCTTAAGTCTGTGATTTTCAACGTGGTTATTGCCATCCACTGGCATATCAGTCAGAAGAATTGTTTGTCTTCATTATTGTCTGAAACACCTAATGGTCTTTTTGAATATCTTTTCCTGGGGCGTTTCATGCGATTTATATGCGCAGTTTTTATTAAATTTCTATCCTTGTATTGTAAATAAAGTTTATAAATATTACCATGTTTTCTATGTGTTGCTGTTTTTAATAATATTTGTTCTTCAATAATATCAGGAGGTTCCTCTTGATTTTTATTAAGACGTGTTGTTCTTTGTTTTTTTTCATTGTCTATTCGTGTTTTGACAATGTCATGAAGTATTCTTTTCTCATTGTTCTTATTGCTGTACAAATTGTTCTTTGATGCTAGTTGTTTTTTCATTATTAGTTTGCCGTATAACTCCGAATGTTATTTCATCAGGAGTAAGTTTTAATAAGTTGTTTACTGTATTATTATATGCTATTACAGCAAGCCTAATTCGATTTTCAATTGTTAAATTGGTTAAATTACTATTTTTTAGTGTTCTTAATATTTAAATCAAAGTATTATGCATTCGGTTAAGTAAACCTAAGGAGTTGGGATTTCCTGTAGTTGTATAGTAGGGTATGATGTCATTTGTTTCTAAGAAGTTAGTCACTAGTCAGTACTCATTACCTCTTTCATCTTGCGTCGTTTCCTGGTTTAGCCGATGCGATTTAGTTTATTGGTACTGTTGAGAGGGGGAAAACATCTTAAACAAAACAGGATGAAGGCACGACTGCAGCAGTTAAAGAACCTGATAGTATACTGAGCGGCGTTTGCCGAAGAAAGTTGTTACTGTCTCGGAGACGTCAAAGTCTACAATCACACATTTGACTCCCAGACGTCATTGTATGTCAAGGCGTTAAAAATATAATACTTTTGGCATATATGTAATAAATATGCGATGAAAGAGCACCTAAAAAACTCGAGACCCCAGGGAGGTTTTTTTTGTATTAGTTGTGAGCTGTATTAATTGTTAGAGTCAACATTTCAAAAGTTGTGTGAAATATCTCAATCATTGCTATTATTTTTTCAGGCTGGAGAAGATGTAACAATCATCCTTACATGCTACCATCAGTGCCTTAAATGAAAATCAGTCCATTATATTGCAGTGATCTAAGAAGTAGATACTTCTGTTACATTTGCAACATTAAATGGGACCTGTTTCAGTGACGATGTTCCGCCAATATTTGATTTAAATTGTGTATCTATTTTTAATTGAATGATTCATATCGTTTAATATGTGGAGGCGAAATAAATTGTATTTTTAATAAAAATCAGGGTATTTCAGTGATTTTTGTTATTGTTTTTTTTTAAACATAAGCCCTTATGTTGTTACCCCAGTGTATGTTTTATCTTTGAATGTGAGTTCTGTTTTACCTTAAGAAATGAAATTTGATATGGAAGTCCTGAACGACTTTTCAACAACCAAAAAATGCTGACATGAAGTGGTTACCGAGTTATAAGTTTCATTAATTAATTTATTTATTTCTATCATATTTAGTAAACTTTACTATAAACAAAAAAAACAAAACCGGCAGACCATAAAAGAGGCCGGAACAGGCTGGAGGATAATTGTCAGATAGATTGGTCTTCAGGAACTCCGGACTACCGCAATTAATTAATTATATTAGTATTATATTATATATAATTATAAGGTTGGCCAAAAAGTCCGTTCGGTTTTTTAAGCGAAAATAAGACACAACTTTTAAACACAAAGCGATTTATTCAATCAATGATATAATTGCCGTTTTGTTCCAGTATCTTCTGCCATCTCATGGGCAGATTGATAATTCCATGCTCAAAGAATTTCCTGTCTTTACTGACAAACAAATTTTCCAAGTGGATTTTTACATCTTCTTCAGAGTTGAAGGTCTGTCCATTCAATGAATTTTGAAGAGACCGAAACAGGCGGAAATCTGAAGGTGCAACGTTGGGCGAATATGGAGTGTGTGGCAAAACTTCCAAACCAAGCTCCAGTAACTTCTGCCGCGTCTGCAAAGAAGTGTGCGGTCTGGCATTGTCGTGATGGAAGACTATCCCCTTATGGTTGGCTAGTTCTGGACGCTTCTGGTGGATCTCTGCATTTAATTTATTCAGCTGGTCACAGTACACATTCGAATTGATGGTCCTGTTCGTGGGAAGAAGTTCGTAAAAGACAACACCCCCTCCAATCCCACTAAATCGATAGCATAACCTTCTTTGGGTGAAGTCCCTGCTTTGGGGGTTGTTTGTGGTGATTCGCCGAGCTTCCCCCATGAGCGTTTGCGCTCTACATTGTTATAGACTAACCACTTTTCGTCCCCTGTCGTCATTCTCTTCAAAAAAGGATGGATTTCTTCACGTTTCGACAACGAATCGCAGATGGAAATCCTTTGGCCGAGGTTAGCCTCACTAAGTGTATATTTTTATTAATTTTTATTGCCTCAGTAAGTGGATATTTTGAGGATAACTGCGATCTCCCTAGTTGTATAACGGGGATTGGTGTCGACTAATTCCTTCACTTTGTCGCTGTTAATCTCAGTTGGCTGGCCAGAGTGAGGTGCGTCTTGAACCGAAAAATTTCCCGATCGAAATCTTGAAAACCACTTCTGGCACACAAGTTCTGTCAAACAGCATCCTCTCCGTATACAGCGCATATCTTCCTGCTAGTGTCCACTGCTTTCTTGCCTTTTTTAAAATAAAAAAACTTGAGGTGTCGATAATGTTCGTTTTGGATTTCAATTTTCAGGATGATCCTAAACACACAAAATACAATCAGTCTCTTCGGAATTTCGTGTCAAACTACGTTGAAGAGTCTAGTATCTGACGAGAGCGCACTCGCAAAGGATGGATTGAAGTTAGCTACATATTAGACTGCTTGAAGTTTCGTCACGACAAAAACCGAACGGACTTTTTGGCCAACCTATTAATTAATTAATGTGTTTAACTAAAAGATCTGGACGTCCTGATTGATACTATGTATTTTATGATATATGTATTAATGTATTAAACTAAAATTACAAATATCGTATCCGCAACGCATGTAGCATTTAGAACACGTAGAAGCATGGTATTCTGCGTTGTAGTTTCTTTTAAAGCCCCGACTATGCTAGAAATATAACAGTCTTTTTAAAAGTAATGGAGGGTTAATTAAGAATTGAATATTTTCCTACTGTATTGAGTACATTATCAAATCAAAGTAATCAGCGAACTGATTAATAACCTATAATATGAGTTGGGTTTTTGGTGGAATATAAAAAAAAAAACCATTTAAATAGTTTACTAGTTGCTGTTTAGCAGTTGCTACGGAATCCTACAAATTATTTTTGTGCCACATCATACTTCTTAATTGTAATAACCAGCTAATTGTAAGTATAAATAACATAAAGAGAAATTAGGTTTTAGCTCTTTGTTTTTATCTGAAAATCTAAATTGAAATATCGTTCGCGAACGTGATTGTTGCTGGTATCAGTGTTTGTTTTGGTTTTTGTTTGCTTGCTATCTGGTTCTGGTGGCTTACTCTCCAGTGGGAGGCTGTAGTGTGTAAATATATTAATCTTGTTTTCTGCTTCCTTCAATTGTCAAAATGATGGTCAACTGTGAGGTTTGTCATATTGTCTTGTCTGAAAATGATATCCCTTCTCATAATACTGGAAAGAAACATATAAAAAACCTTAGTAAAGTGAAATTAGGTATGTCGAATTTAGATCTGACTTAAATTTGTTTAATATTTACTATAGATATGTAATGAAATCTCATTTATAACTTTTTATGTACTGTTATTGTCTTGTAAATTTTAAGAACACATGCAATATTGATAATTGGCTATACCCATTATTGATACTCCCTCCTTAAAATAGTATACACCGAATGGAAAGACATTGCACTATCATATTATTGTTCTCGAAAAAGCAACAATATGAATCTGGTATTTTCAATGGCTGGTTAACGGTTGTTTCCTCCTCATAACATTATATGGACATCAAATCCATGTGAATATGTTACCACAAGATTAGCTTAAATTACAATAAGGCAAAGGTAGTGTACAATATGGTTAGAATAAGATTTTAAGAACTCATACAATATTGATAATTTGTTATATCCGTTATGGGTACTCCCACTTTAAAATAGTGAGTATACACCAAATGGAAAGACAATGCATCATTTCATCACTGTTCTCGGAAAAAGCAATGATATGAATCTGGAATTTTTAATGGACGGTTCGCATACGATTCATTTTTAGCTCTCGATAAAGTAACAACCATATACGGTTTTTAAGTATATACAGGAAAGATCAAGCACACAAAATAAACGTACGATAAAAACTCCAGGAATTGGTGAGAAATTTAAAGCAAATGCCGAAGATTCGGGACAATTTGCAGTCCTCGACTCGGGCACAATCAATCTTGTGAAGTCCCTAACTTTGGATTCCCCAGCTTATTCATTGTTTCTAGGACAACCAGGATTTGAACATTGAACATCAATGGTTCCATTGTGAAATTGATTGATTCAATACTCGGTTAACAAATTTAATTTTTTAACAACTCAAGTTAACAAATTAAAGACTTAAAAATGAGAAATTATTGTTGACAAATTCTAATTAAAGTTATAAACCGGTACCAGTGAAACAGCTTCGGTTTTGTTTCTATAATGGCTAATGTTTGTTCCCTCAATATTTCTACCATGTTAGTTGAGCTTAGAATGTGACTGTATGTCATTGAGATATGCTTTGAATTCGTACGTTCAGAGAAGTTGAAATTTTTTTTTTTTTTTTTTAAACTTGCATTTAATTTTTTGAAATAGAGTTTACTAGAAAAGAAATGTGCACGGTTTTTGCTCAAAATGTTTTGCTTTCTGGGGAACAAAAATAGAATGAGACCAGTATAAGATAAGCAAGGAGACATTTCAAGTTTTTGGTTTCATTATGCTGATATGTTGTCAGGTCTTTTAAGAAATGCATCCCATGTATTGTAGAAGGGAGTAGTGTATTTTAAATGTTTTAAGTTGCCTATTGATCAGTTGTGTTTCACTGGTTAACAAATTAAGACTACCAAATGAGAAATTATAATTTTTGTATTCATAGATAAAAACAAGCAAGTAGTCTTATTGAATAATGAAACTGCACCAAGTACATCTCATGACGTGGATATGGATGAAGTAATCTTACCATCTGAACCAGCCAATGTTAAAGAAACCACTTCAAGTATAAAAAATAAGAGAATTCCAGAGGGTCAGAAAAAAATGGTTTGTAAAAGTTTATTTATTTAACTTTTAATACAATCGTTTAGTATAATTAATACATGATTCCAGAAATATTGTAGCTAACTAAGTTTAGATATTAAATAGGATGAGGAAACTCAAGTTTAATTTCAATTAACAAATAACCTTGGGTTTTGATTCCTTCTAAAGATCTTTTGATCTTATTGAATTCTGTAATAACCACTTATTGAATACTTCAGGTCTATTATAATTAGTAATTATAACTGGGGTGTAATACACAGATGATTGATGTAAGAATGTGATGTTAGCCATACAATTAAAACTAGATCTATTATTTCAGTTATATAAGTAAAAACTTTGATTTTCTTGGTAATATATTAATTAAAGAGTATATTATTAACAAATTTTACCTTTTTAGCGTTTTAGCCCACTTTTTTCAAACAGTGATAAGATGGCACCTCTCATAAGTAGGTATACTGTATTATATACTGAAAAACAAGGCCAGAATTTGAAAATTACTTTATTATAAGTTATTAACTATATTGGTGTATAACTACAAAAAAAAAAAAATCGATATAATGTCAATAATGAGAGGGCTGAGCTTGGTGTAAAAGCTCTAATGTTTGGCTGTTAGTTGTCAAATTTGTCTTTATCTTAAATGGCGGCATTCCACAATTCACAATATGTTTGTTTTCTTCGTTTCAAAATTGCTGTCTACGCTAAATCCTCTTTCAGCTAAACTGTTCGGTCTATGTACTGTATTATTGCTTAATGGGAGTTTCTTAATATGGATGGTGGCTTGTCCAGCACAGAACCACACTGCTGGCTATATCAATTCTTCCCTAGTAGATGGTGGTATTCCTGATTTAGTAATAAGCAAGGAAATGTAGGAGGCATTATTGTGATGGATCGATACTGCTGAACATATTCCAGCCTAAATTATTCTTAAGAATAACCCTCTAAAAAAGAGGCATCTGTATATATTGTTGTGATATTAGATATTGTGGAGTTTTTGTATAATGTTTAATCCAACCTTGAATCGGGAAGGCAGGTGAAAACAAATGAGAGTGAGAAGAAAAAACAAAAGACAGTCTACTGTTAGTTGTGATGAGAAAAACACACAGTATTACTCTCTAGTTATTAGCCAGTGATAATAAATTAGTATTGTTGTGGTTGTGATAATAAAAAACACACAGAATATACTGGTTGTTGTGATGATAGATGAACACAGTATTACTATATAGTTTTAGTAGTTATAATGAGATGTTGTGGTTCTGAGAAAACATACAGAGCATTATATTCACTCTAGTTTGGAATCAGCCATATATATGTAAAAAGAAGACCATTGAAGAAGAAAAGGAATCAAATTAATGGACAAGTAATTATAAAATTAATATAAGTATATTTTTTATGTTTGTAAAAGTAAATACATCTTTTTGCCAGAATTATTTTGTTGATAGAACCTAATAATAAATAGTAAATAAAATATAATTAAAGTAAGAGAACGTAATAATATATATATATTACGTAAAAATTAGTTTTTCAAAAAAAACCTTGAAATATCTTTTATTATTGATATTACATCAACAGTCGACATTTCACCTATTCAGACATCCTCAAGATAAAAATCCAGACAAAATAAACATACTAAACAATTAAACTTTTTAATTTATTATTGTTTACCATTTTAAAATTTTAATTTATTTTGCAGAAAGGTTGCCAATGCCGTACACAGCAAATGAATGAACTTGAATTTAAAGATACTATCATTCACAGGTGTGTTGTTTTCTATGTTTGCAAATTTAATTGTTTTGTATTTTTCATGTCTGAATTTTAGTCCTGAGGATGCCTGAAAAGGTTAAACGTTGACTCTTGATGTAATATCAATAATAAAAGATATTTTGGGAGAGATTCAAGTTTTTTTTTTTTAAAATAAACTAGTTTTGAAAACAGCTAAAAAGTTTGATGGCTCGAATGTTGTTCTTTAAGCTTTTGAAAATAAGATAATTTTTTATCTCTTCAGTCTGGGTTTATTTTGGTCAAATGATCTTCTAATCGTGAAGCTTTCATGCATGGCTTCATTTGAGAAAACTTTCTCGTAAATCAGGCACATTGGTAATGTCTTGTTAAAGGGCTCCTTGTTTGAATCCAATGGGTTTCATTTTTATCTACTTTTCTCTCTTTTTTGGTTCTGTTTTTTCTCTCTTTGATTTCATTTTTGTTTTCTATATTTTGTAAAAAATTATTTGATTAACAATGCCACCAGTGGCGATTACTGGCGTCCTGTAACGTATTTTGTTTTCATGTCAATTGACCGAGATTTTTTTTTTCTTTTATATTCTAGTATAAAAGAAAACTGAGAGATGAAAATCCACAAACTAGTTTACCTGAAGTGTTTGTCAATAATAAAAGTGATTTCGATCTTCAAGCAGTAAATTTCATCATGCAGGTTGAACAGACTCAACATGAATGGAACGCCATAAGATGGGTAAGTGGTAAAAATTGCCAAAAGGAAAAAAGTCCTTTAACCATGAGCTAGTAGTTAGCCATTAAATCAGATTTCAGTGGATGTATTTGTTGAGTTATCAGCTTTGGTTGATGTAAGAAAGATGATATTAATTATCTATTACGAATTATGTTGTTAATAGCAAATGAGCTCTAAGAAAATTTAAATAGAAAAACTGTAGACTTCTTAAAAAAAATATCGCCCTGGCAATGTTTTCAGAATATAGATGAGACCCGCTAAAGATTTTATAATTGGCATGGATGTTGGTTCGGGTGGCTCAGTTGGCAGGGTGCCTAGCAAGTGATCAGGAAGTCCTGAGTTCGAATCCTGGACCTGTCACTAGATTTTTTCTTTGTCAAGTTTTAAGTGACGTTTAAGTTTTATTTAAGTGATGTATTAAGTAGTATAGATTTTGTATCCTTAAATATTGAACTTTATAGGATCTTTTAATATTGTGATACGGTTTCATCTATATTATTTTTTGGAAATAACCTTAAATAATCTATATTTGTATTCATTATATGCATTGCTGGCACGTTTTCTTAGGTGTATCCACCATGTCTTACAGAATGTTAAATGCTACTAATAAGAATCAGGTATTTTTGCACCATGGTAGCACATCAGTCAGTGAAAAATATTTATGTTAGAAAAAACGCAAGAATGTAAGGGATAACTAATTATAAACAAATTTTTTTTTTTTTTTTAATTGATCAACCACTGTTTTTATCCAAACAAAAGACAAAGTGTTTGATTCATTAAGCAAAATGGATCCACAACTAGTACCTAACAGATAAAAAGTTATTCATTAATTTAAAAAAAAAGTTTACTGACTTGTATGATTCTTTTAGGTTTTATATGACATAGAGTATATCTTTGGAAATGTTATGCCTGGCGTCAGACCGGTTCTGTACGGATCATCATTCTCTGGACTTGCGTTCAAAACTAGTGACATTGACGTGTATCTGCATGACCGTAAGTACATAACCAATTGAAGAGACCATGGAAGAAACGTGAAATGTCAGTTTCTGGTTGGTTTTGTAATAGTATCTATTTTCAAAACATGAAGAAATACAAAGGCTCTCGATGGTTTTTAGACAATTTCCTGTCTCTTACGATAGGCGAGACTTTGACTTCTAAATGGTTATATAGAGGAAAAAATGACATTTTTGTATCTTCCCTGTATGCACTCTTCAATTGGTATGAAACCTCTTTGCCTTGCCTTACTACTTATATATAGTCGATCTTATTGTATAACTATATGTGCCCATCGAAAATTCCAAAATACTATTTCAATTCAACATTAATTATGATGAAGATCACAAATAATTTATAGTTAATGGAAACCAGAAGGTTTCAGGTTCAAATCATGGGTTTGGTTTATTTTTATCTTTTGCCAATAATTATCGATATTTAGAACCTATGTGCTAAGTTACTTATACATATTTAGGAAAATGTATTCTTATTGATGGACTTCTCCACATCTTCCCTTTAAGGAAGGTGGAAGGACACAAACAACATAATTTTCTCTAAGCTCGTGACTTGACAGTGGCTTGAAATTTGTAGAGTTTCTAGTTGTTTTATGCTTTATTGCCTATTTGAAGATAGGCTCACCATTTTCAAAACTTATTGAAAAGGAAAATGTTTAGTTTTGTTTTTTTTCCTAAGTATTTTACAATGGCCCAATCCCCAATGGTCAGTTATTCTGATGTTTTGAAAACAAATAAATCTGCTTCCTATTCTTTAAGCATTTTTTTCCAAAAACTCATTTGCATCTCTTACTCTAAAATCATCATCGTCAGCACCGTCTGACTCTAAAAAATTCCATAGATTTTTTTTTTCTTAGCTGTTTTCAGTTTCATTTTTTGTCTTCCCTCCTATAATTTTTCTTTCTCTAATTTTTTCTCAAGAAGTTTCTGATCACACAGCTACTTTCCTTTTTTCTTTTTTTTTTGTTCTGAAATCTGGTGTGCATAAAATTATTGCTTATTGTAGTTATCTGCACTTCCTTTTGCCAAATAGTCAGTTATTTTTTGGGGGATTTGTATGTCATGAGTTCTGGAAAAACAGCGGCTCTCATCATAACTTATCCTCATTTTTAGACCTAAGTATAAGTATTACTGTCATTATCACTGTGTTGAAAAGTACGAATCAGAAAAGGTTATGCCATTTGTCGTGTACTTGCGAAGTCATTAATGTTTTTAGAAAAGTTGTCTTAGCGGGCTGGATAGGTTTCTGATTCTACTGCAAAGTCCAGGCGTCCAGTTGATGAACTCAGATCTTAGAGATTCAGTTAGAAGACTTCCAAAAGTGAAGCCATGCGGGATCAAAAATCATGTTTTCTGGGATCATTTCTCTACTGAAAGGATAGATCCATTCTTTCTAAACTTTGATCTAACTTCACTTGAATTTGTATCTTTCCACAATAGGCTAATGATTTTACTCCTCTGAAAGTGTCTGCCCTTTCCCCTTGAACAAGCTCTCGAGGGACATGTGCCAACCAGGGTCTAAAACCTTGCAAACGGCCAAGGAGAATAATGACTGATCAGTATTTTGTATGAACGCTTTCGAAAAAATCTACTTTATATATATAAAAAAAACTACAAATCTGGAATTTTGACACAGTCTTGCTGGATGAAAAATATTGGCTTGAACTTGATGTACAAGCTAGAATGAATTCGAACAAGAAAAAATTTAAACCCACCCCACGAGTTAGCAATCTTTGGTATTTGGCCCATGAAACATCTACATCTGCTGTTTCACCACGGATCCCTAAAGGGCACAGCTCACTTCACTGTTTTATGTAAATTTTATAGGGCAGTTGTGCACCAGCCCTACATTACTTTATCTATTATATCCACAATCTATGTTTTATATAATATTTTTTAATGTGGACTTAAAATCAAATGAGATGTTTGCATAATATCTAATACATTCTTCTTCTCTTCTTTTGCTATCATCCCTTGTACCTCCCCATCTGGGGTCAGCTTCGATCTATCTTCTGAAAACTTCCCTGTGACTTACTTACCTTCACTCACAGGGAACATCCCTTATCTTATCTGCTTAATGAACTCCTCCCAATTACTCCAGGGTCTCTCGTGTGGAATCCTCCAGGATTTTATTTATTATTTATATATTTAATATAAATAATAAAAAGAAATATTCATAAATAAATACCAATAATAAGTAAAGTTTTATTCTAAGTTATGACTTACTTATTCATTACTAAAAGGTTTTTAGGTCCAGGGCAGTCAGGTGACTGCTCAACCCCATATTTTATATCATTCCCTATTATTTGAAGACAAGAGTGTATGTCAACAAGCCCACATCCACCCGTGCATTAAAAGAGGAAATTCAACGCTGCGTCAACGAAATTCAACCACATTTATGCCAAATGGTCATGGAAAATTTCGACAAAAGAGTGCGTATGTGCCAGCAAAGTCGTGGAGGCCATTTGCCTGATGTGTTATTCCATAAATAACCCTGTCCTATTTACTTTATAATTCAATAAAAAAATAACAACAAAAATACTAAAAACTGTGTTTTCTATTTAAATCAAATCTTGCATTAATTCTGGGATAATGGGGTCCTTTGTAATGTGGTTACTTTAATAAAAACTGTACCTTTATTGGAGTAAACAAATTTTCTAGGTGTTCGGTCAATCTTCTAATCATATTTTACCTCAAGAATTTGGCTGTACATTTTTTGCCCCCTATCTCTAACATTGTGTACGGCAATATACATCGACCGTGGCCCTACACTGCTATGTTCGGCGAACTGTTTTATTTAAATAGACGGATGGATACTTACTTGTGTATCAATACACTAATATATCTGATTTACTTACTGTTTTTGAATACACAAACTGTAAGGCAATATTTAACGGATGTATCTTTTCTACAGATACATAATGAGCGTATTGCATTAGTGTAATGTTATACCTAATTACCTTTTCTCAAAATATTCAATTAACTTACTATTGGTCCCAATTGTCTCTAAACCTAAAGTGATATACTTAAATAAATTAACGTGGTGGTCAAGGAAGTAAGTTCTATATACAGAATAGAATTCCATAATACGGTTTATTACAAATGTTTTTATGAAAAATGATTGAACTTAGTACGAATAAAATGATGAAAACGATTATATATTTACTAGCTAACAATAAAACTTGAGTCTTACTTAATACAATGATGGCTTCAAGAGATGACTTGTATAACCACAAAAACCAATGTCCTCAGCTAGTGTCTCCAACCAGTCCACAGTCAATGAGTCCCGAGACGACCCAGAGAAACGTGAAGTGCCCTTCAGAAAACTGCCAAGAAAGTGCCCTTTGGTTGCGTCCTCATGCTTGTATCCCATACCCTGGGACCAAGTCCCCTTAAAAAAAGATTTTTTTTCTTTATGACCCTTTGTATTATGAGGATATTCTTTCTTGCCAAGGTTTAAACGAGTCAGCACACGACTCAAAATACTCTCTAAGGACCACCTTGACTGCTGAACCCCATATATTTTATGGCATTCCCTTTTGCGAGAAGAAAATGAAGGGTTGTAAACTGTCCTTTATGATGGTTTATAAGGGGACTTGCGACCTTTTGAAGCTGGGTATTCTTACAAAATAGAGTTTTATTGTATGCTGACTTCCAGACGGGTCCTGCCTCACTTTTAAAATCAGCCTCTTATCGTGTTCTTATTCCTATATTAATTTTACATTACATTCACATGTTAGGGTAGGCCATCACGTAACAATACTTTCAGAAAAGATCAGCAAATTCTAATTAACAATAATAGACAGCCTTTAGCCGAACTTTTCATGGGAATTTTTCAGTTTTTCTAACTTTGCATTTGATTAATATGTCATATCTACATACACTGGAAAAAATGATTTTTAATTAAAAATTAACTTTATTATTTCTACTTTTTTACATGTTTTTTTTTTATTTGTTACAGCTAGAAGAGGCGAACCTGATCGAGAATTCATCCACCGAGACGGTGGTGTAATTTACAGGCACCGTTCATTCACGAATATAGTGCGTATAATAAGTGCCAGGGTTCCCGTTATTAAGGCAACTCATACTGGTACAGGGATACACATTGATATCAGTGCAACTTCAGGACAAGCTGTGGCCAACAGCCGAATGTTACGATACTTGTTAAGCCATGATTGGAGAATAAGAAGTATGTTGATGTTGCTCGGTTACTTTGGTAAAAAGTATACCCTTATTGGAGTAAACAAATTTTCTAGGTATTCGGTCAATCTTCTAGTCCTATTTTACCTTCAGAATTTGGCTGTACCTATTCTACCACCTCTCTCTAAGATTGTGTACGGCGATACTGATCGACCATGGCCCTACACTTTCACAGAAGATCGGCAAATGCTAATAAACAATAACCGACAACCCTTAGCCGAACTATTCATGGGATTTTTCGAGTTTTATCTTAACTTTCCATTTGATAAATATGTCATATCTACATACACTGGGAAAAAATTTCCAATTGAAGATATGGGAAAAGAAGAAGTTCTAAAACAAATGATATACTATAAAAATTGGCTGCTATTGGGCGGTGAAAAGATAGTGTACAGATGTATTTGTGTTCAAGACCCCTTAGAACTAAATCACAACACAACTAAGGGATTATCGGGAAAAGTCATACAACTGTTCCAGTTTATCTGCACAAACGTTCTTAAAATCAAGGAGACAGCTGAAGAAAGAAACTGGCTTTCTGAAATGATGGCTATGAATCATATTCCTCCATTTTTCAAAAGAAATATGGAAAATAATGCAACCTTTGTTGTTCCGTTTGTCAATAATACTGAAGGTATTTGGACTGATAATATTAAAGAGCCTCTTGTATTGGCATTTGAAACTTTAGCAATAAACATTGACTGGAATTGCCCTCTTATAGAGGATGATGAGGATGAAATAGCAAAGAAAACCAAATTATCCCCAGGCCTTTCATTTAGTATTGAAACTAAGCAATTCATTCACCCTAAACCTCTTAAGATGATTTTAAACCAGCTTAAGTATGGCTCATTTAATATAATAGAGGCTAAAAATGAGGTATTGAAGATAATCCAGGGTAGAAATCAAACTGTCTTTAGCGCACAATGTTTTGCTTCAACCGACCAACCAAATTTGATCAGGATAACCATGAAAAACAATTGTACAAACAAGCATGCCTTCAATATGCTCCCTATATTAAAACCTAATTTAGGTCTTTTATTAACTGCAGCTTCAAAGGAGCTAGAAGTTGGTAAAAGTAGAAAAAATTTAAAGATCGAAACAAGTCCAGTTAGTAATTTGACATCAGGTTGATGGATTGACCTCAATGAAACAATTAGGCTGTGATAATTGATAATTTGAATAATTTCAATTCTTTTGTTTATAAATAAATTTTAGTTCTTTGTACTATGTAAGCCTACTCAGTGTTTTATGTTTTTAATTTTTCTTTATATTATAAATATAATTAGAATTAATGGTTTTAATAACTTTTTAAAATATATACTTCAAATGTATAAATAAAATGTCATTTTAAATAAATTATATTTAAAAGTTATCCAAATAGTTTTTTAAACTCATTTGTTTTATTTTTAATTGAAAAAAATATTTGTTTTTAAGGAAGGTTTGCACACGTTACTTTCATCTTACAACACAGATCCTGCCCACCAGACCTATTCAATCTGATAGTTGACACTGTTCGATACCTTAAAGTCCACCTTGATCAAAGGTTAACTTGGGACCAACACAAGAGATTAATGTCAAGAACTTGATGTGATGTTTTAGAAATTTCCTATCAGTACATTATAAATTCTAAAAGTGGTTGTCTGATTGGTGGATTCTTAGTCGCATTATATGGTACCTTTTCTTTTTTGCGCACCTTTTTAGGGGCTCTTTCCCCGCTTGTCCTCGAAGTTCATTTATCTATTTTCTGTGATTGCATACAGAACTCATGGGTTTGTTTCAGAGTTGACGGTGAGTTCATAAGTGTAGTGAATAGGGCCTATTGAAGAAATCCGTAACTTAACCTTTTTGGTCCTTGTTGATGTTTTTTTATAGCAGCATAGTTTTCAAAGAGTTCAAGACTCTACTTGAATGTATCAAGTGTTGAATCGAAAGGTTTGTCATTACTACGCAGTAATGTTAGCAATCAGCAACTGACTAATCAGATGTTATTGAGTGTCAGGGACGTCCACCAGGGTGGAGGTCTCGTAGACCCTGGCCACTGCCCGGTGGGCGTCGGAAATAAATAAATGAATAAGCATGTGGCCTTTGACCTTTGCTGGAGGCCTACTCAGCTGCCTAGCTTTATTCGTATTTTGTTTATTGATCTGGTTCTATAAGATCTAAAAAGGTGTGCTCCGACAGTGTATTATGTTCAGGAGAAGAGGTAAAGGCTAGGTTTAGGGGTCTGACAACGCCGGACTAAAACATAGCGAGGTTAGGAAAGAGAGATGCCGAAGTAGTTGAATGAGAAAGCCATAGTTCAAGTAGAGCAGCAAGCGCCAGTGCAGAGAGAGAGAGAGAGAGAGAGAGAGCAATGTTCCAGGTGCCGGGTGCTGAGAGTCTGTCTAATGCTTTTTTTTTTTTTTTTAAACCCTTATATTAATAAAATTTTTAACAATTTACAATGCAATTACAAAATTCTATTTAACAATTTCTCCTCTTACTGCTATGCGCTGATGCATTCGAAGGAGGTTGGGTTACATAACAATATCAGGTTGACATTAAAATTACAATGCAATGTATAAATACTAGGTGATGGGGCTCACCTTCAGTTTACAAATGTGCTGTTGAATGCCCCAAATCGGGCTGCTTATATAGGCAGGCAGGCTAGCAGTGGGAGGTGGCCCCCGACACCCCGCCTGGGTCTGTTTCGTATACTTGCTTCCCCCTCTCTTAACTGATGCTTTAAGGTTTTTATTATTAAAATATGGAAACATAGGTAGATATTTTCTGGACCGAGAAGTGGGGAACTTTGAATTATTCGTGATAAAGAGGTTGACACAAAACTGCTGATTTACAATCTAAAGAAAATTGAATAAATATTCGCAATTTAATTTATTCAACCATTTTCCAAAGGGTTGAAGGAAATATCAATATTGTATCATAAAGGAAACGTTATTTTGATAATCCTTTTGACCTGTTTGTTTTTATGAGGATACCCATAAACTACATTGGACATGAAATACCTGAAACTCCGTCCCATAAACGGAGTAGGGTGGATCCTCATGAATTACGCCGTTACGACGAAATTATTAAACATATTTAAGTTCTGAAAACTAATCTGTGTAATTTACACCTGGCTAAAACCGGAAAATTTTAGAATTACATTCCATAAGTGCCTATCTTACCCATAAAGTTGCACAAATTTGTAAATAACAATTTTCAAAAATTCCATAGGACCATCTTAATGAGAAATCCGTTTGAAGTCATAAAATATCTCAATTGCTTTTCGACTGAGGAGTAATTAAAAAATTAAACATCTGATTGCACTGCAATCTCTTGATAGAGCAACTATCTAAAGCCAAGGGAAATTTATCCTTAACGTGACCTACTGACCTTCTGTTTTACATCTCAGGTGAGCGAAAACGTCGAATTCTCCTATTCAACAATTATTATAGGAAAAGTTTTTTTTATTTTATACTACATTTTAGGACTACATTGTAAGCATCTTATGTAGACGTTTTCACAAACTCAATGTTGTGCCAGCTACTTCACCACGATAAATAGAAGTTACCCTCTTCTCGGACCAATAAGCAACAGCTCACCTTTCCATATTTTATCAATAAATCTTCGGCGTCTCTATAGAGAGAGGACTAGTTCACGATCCTGACACGGCCGGAGCTCACTAGGGGCGCGACCATAGGCTGGCCTCTGACCTGCCTATATAAGAAATTATAAGTTTTTTCAGACAGCCAGAACAAGACACTTGAAGTGAACACTGCTCACTCTCTGTCGGCTCTGGCGCTTGTTGCTCAACTGGAACCGTGGCTTTCTTATTTAACTACCTCTGCACCTCACTTTCCTAACCTTGTTATGTTTTAGTACGGCCCCACACCTTCCTAGTAGGATTCTCTGGCCGTGTCTTGCTAAAACTAGCACATCCTAGGAAGGGATCGCTTCCATGCAGACGACGGTCTCTGGGTCCCTACAAAATGTACCTAGTAGCGCCTCCTCCGGGGATCCAGTCTGTCTCTCTCCGGTTCATACTCGTATGGGATCCGGTTTTCGCCTACCCTTAGATACCGAGTGTGAATTCGTGGTCATTCCAAGACCATATGAACTACCTATGATACCTACCGTGTTCCTCTCCTCCTGAACATAGTGCTTTGTCGGGGCACACCTTCTAAGATCTTATGGAGTCAGATCAATACGAATAAAGCTGCCCGCGGACTAGGCCGCCAGCAAAGGTCAAAGACTACAGGTTTTATCTCTTTCTTGGCGCTCGCCGGACAGTTGCTAGTGTTGTAGTAACCCTAGCCCGCGTCCTCTTCCCACCTTGGGGACACAATTAACCCGACAAGCAGGTTATGTTTTATTGATAATACGATACAAGTATTTTATAATATTGTACTAGCTGATAACCTGTATTACGAAGATACGAGAAAATAAAAAATTGATTCGGATTTTTTTTTTTTCCTAAAACCCTTTAATTAATACTATATGTGAAAATATGAACAAGGAATTAACAATTTTCTCATCTTTCTGCGATGCGCTGATGCATTCGAAGGAGGTTGGGTTACATAACAATCAGATTGAAGTTAAAAGTCTATAACATGTATACATTACTAGGTGATGGGGCTCACCTTCAGTTTACAAATGTCTATTGATTTAGAAGGTTTCATTTTTTAGCTTGACAAATTATGGAATTTTATCATTCATAGGAGACGAATGTTTATTCTATACATTTTGTTGAGATCTTTGGCCTCGAGTAAATTTGGTTTAGGGTAAGATTGTTTGGTACACAAATAGGAGTTGATTTTTATACTTAAAAAACAACAACACTTATTCTGACCCAAAAACCAGTAAAAGTCCCATTAATAAGCAAAATTAATCCAAATAACAGATTAGCTATAAATTGCACATCGGCTTTCGGGGTACTAGCCATACCTCTCTCGAGAGGTTAAAGAACGCTGACCTGCTCCCGTTGCTTGGTGTGCCGTCGGTGGGTGAGTTCATCCGCCGGAGGCACCTAGCCAACCCAGTGTTTAACAATATGACCCCACCACCCTTCCCGCATTGATGGCAACAGACTGTCGGGGAACCTATCATACTGTAGGTTAAGAATTAGTATGTAAGTTAGTTTTAAGGTTGATCAAAAAGACGAGCCCCATCACCTTTATTAGTCAGTTTAGTCCAGTCGCGTATAATGTATATCAGTATACTTCATTATATAATTTTTATAAAATAACAAAACCTGGCACCGGGCGAAGACGGGATCCAGAACATTCTACTCAAGCAGCTGCCGAGGAAAGGAATCTCGTATATCACCAACGTGTTGAACTCGTGCTTCAGGCTGCATTATTTCCCTCAGAACTGGAAGCACGCTGTGGTCGTCCCCCTGCTGAAACCAGAGAAAAGTGGTTATGAGCCATCTCATTACCACCCCATCAGTCTGCTGACTCAACTCTCGAAGCTGTTCGAGAGAATCATCCACCTACATCTCTCCGAGCACTGCGAGACGCAAGAAGTCATCCCACCAGAGCAGACTGGTTTCAGCACAGGCTTAAGTGCGGATAACAACCTGGTGAGATTGCAACACCACGTCGCATCGAGCGTCTGGAGCAACAGAGCTACCGCTATGATCTCACTGGACTGTTCGAAAGCTTTCGACTCTGTGGACCACTACATCCTACTCCAACGTCTGAGGGAGTATGAATTCTCGGATCAGCTACAGAACCTGATGAGATCCTATCTTACAGGCAGATTTTTTTCGGTTCGGATAGGCACCACGTCTACAACCCGAAGAAAATACACTGCCGGTGTCCCCCAAGGATCAGTGCTAGGCCCCCTGCTGTTCAACATCTACACCGCCCAGATCGTAGGAGCCTCGTACCCTAACCACGAGGTATCGGCGTATGCAGACGACATAGGTGTCTACAGCACTAGTATTAATCCAACCAGACCCCTGAAATTTGCTGAGAGCGCCAGTCAACACATTGTTGTGAAACTCAACGCCGTCAAAATCAAAGTCAACCCGGCCAAGACGCAAGGAATTATATTTAGTTACAAATCAGGACAAAAGAAACTACCAAAATCCTTCGTCTTAGACGGCAAAGAGTGCACCGTGAGCAACAAGCTATGCTACCTTGGGATTACCCTTGGTAGACACTTGTCAGCAAGAAGCTAAAGAGTGTTAGGAAAAAGTTCTACAGCCTAGGACACCTACTTTACAGCCCGGCCTTATCAGTATGCCTCAAGCTGCTGATTTACCAGAGCGTCCTGAGACCTGCTTTAATGTACGGGACCCCACTGTTCAAGTATCTAACTCCTAAGACTCTAAAAACGCTCCAGCAATTTCAGAACAGAGTTCTCCGTGCCTCCCTCTCACACACCCCGTTCCACCGAATGAAGGCAAATGACATCCACGAAAAATTTGAAGTGCTCACCATTCAAGATTTCATCAAGGGACGATACATCAAATTTTTCGACTCGTTGCAACACTGCCACAACCCACTCTTCTCCGACCTTCAACCACCACCAATGCCCGTCCGATGGAGGCACTGCTGGGCCGCAGATGATAAGAAATAGACGTCATCGAACCCGAGCCCCCTGACGGGGACTGAACGACCAACACCCAGATAGAGGTCGATCTCCCGGCCGACTCAACCGAAGCAAGAAGACCCCTTCTACCTACTCAGGGTAGGTCAATTCCCCGGCCGATAGGCCAACTCAGTGCAGCCCCCTACAGGGGCCGAGGCCAGGTGTTACCTGGCCGACTTCAAACCAATGCCTAGTACTCCTAGGCTCCACCATAGGTAGACTCTCACTACCTTCCCGAATCCACCCGCCTATTTTAGGCATCCCACACCCCATATCCTCCTCATACTACCTTCAAATGGGACTCCCCTTAGTGAAAGGCACCCATCATCCAGTCGAGAGCTAAGTAAAGTAAAAAAAACAAAACAAAAAAAAAAACCTGTATATAATGTAGCGACGCTACAGGAAATACAAAATGAATTTGTAAATAGATTAGCCTGGGATTATCCTAGGATCTATAATTATCTGTGAATTTAAAGGGGCTGTGAAAGAAAAAAATAAAATAAACATATAATGAAGCCATTGTAAATAGATTCCTTTGTAGAATCTATATTTATAACATATATATTAATTTTGTAAGAAGGGGATATGAAAAATTAAAAAAAAGAAACACACTAACAAAAATTTTAAATTAACGAATGACCAATAAGTAACAAATGATAAATAACGAATTATAAATTATTCTTTTTTTTTTTTTTTTTCTTTTTTTTATTTCAAAACCTCAAACAAAAAATATGTAATGTACAAAAAATAAATAATACAATAATGGAGATACTATTTTCTCCTCTTCCTGCATTTACATGCATTTGGAGGAGTGCATAATATAATAGATTTCTGTTGCGGTTAAAAGTACTCAGTCTCATGTTCTCACTAACTCATGCCATTCGTCAAATTCAGATTTATGCGCCAGAGTCATGGAAAATTAGACATTTCGGGTGCGCGCCACCCATTTGCACGATGTTATATCCCATACGTAATGCCATTGATAGGACTTTCAAACGAATAAAAAATTTCGATGATATCTCACACACACTTTGTTTTATTTAAATTTAAAGATAAGAAGTGCTTAATGAAAGGCCTCTATTTAGGAATTCGTCGTTTCTTTACATTCTAAGCTATTTGTTTCATGTAAATCGATTTTAAAGTATAAATTAATTAGATGTAGATTTAAATCGCTATAAATGTATTTGTATAATTGACGAGGCTACAGTCGATGGATCGGGCAGCAGTGAACTAATATCCAAGTCTTGATCTGCTGCGTGAAGAAGTATTGGCAAAATGTAAAAAAAAACATGTAAATGGGATGGGAAGATGTTGCAATTAGTTTGGCAACATATTGTTCACACGGTGTTGTTCTTAACAGCACAACTTCCCACTACCAGGCGTTCATAATAGCTTGGTCAGCTGCTGTAGTAATTTTCCTCATAGATATCCAGTCAGCCCTACTGACCCACCCGAGAGAAAGATTAGTGACCTTTTCCGAGATTCAAACCCGAGACCTTTTGACTACTGTTTGGACCCTATAGTCTATTTCCTACTGTACTTTAGTTATTAGAACTACTTTGTTTGGAAAGGTTACAATGGCTTGTATATAAGCAATAAACGTGATGTATGAACAATCTATTCATACCTTATACTATACCGCTCACTTAATATGCATAGTTCATATTCATACAAGATATATTGGGTTGGACTGGATGTCAGATTTATTTATTATAATAAAATGCTTACGAACACTAACACAATGGGTATTGTAAAAAAAAAAATCATTAAAACAGCTTTATTATGATAAAATTACAATCTTCCTTATTGGGCAATAAGTAATTGTGATAAATGATCTCATTCATACAGTATTTACAAAGAGCCCAGAGACCTCCCAAAACCATATGTTTGTCACCTCCCTCGCATGCGAGAAGGGAAGCGGAGTCTTGGGAAGTCCCCTACGCTCCTCCGTCAGACCTGTCACGAGCCAGCGGTATTGAATTAATTTGTAGACATTTCTCTTTCCTTTTCATGGTATATGTTTCAGTTTATTGTGAACAGTTCAAGTGTTTGTGTAATTTTTTACTATCAATGTAATTTGCGCAATAAAGAGTTATATAAATTTACATAAATTTAAGCATGGACATTATGCTTCCGAAGCCTTTCGAGACACAACATGGCTTTTGGCGATGGTAGAGTGAATGAAAGGATTGAATCGGTGGTTCTCTAGGTTTCAATCCGGCAATACAAGCCTCGAGATTGATTCTTGTGGAAGGCCAGAAACAAATCTCGCTGATGATGAATTAAAGGCTTTAGTATAGGCCAATCCACATCAAACAAGTACAGAACTTTTAAATCATTTAAACGTCAGCCATACTTCAGTAATACAACAACTTCATGCTATGGGGAAACCGATAAAAATGGACCAGTGGGTGCCACAAGATCTGACTGATCGCCATCAACTTTGTTCAACACTTTATATCTTAAGAAGGTATACTGTTTGTCAGTTAACTTTAAAAATTAACGTTATCTGAAAATGGCATACCATGGGGGCCCCAACATTCCTCTCTCTCCAAGCGAAGACCAGAAAGAGAGAGAGGACAAGAGAGCCGTAGATACTCAGAATATGAGTGGGGAAAGTGGACAATGCCAGGATCCCACAGCATACAAATCTATTCACAATTCGAGAGGCCGACGCCTCTTTATTTGGGAGGATTTGGTCGAGCAGGAGAGGTGTATGTAATCTAATAAACTCCAATTCAAGGAAGTTAATACATGGGAATAAGAACATTGTGAAGGGATGAGTTTTCAATATAGAAGGCAGAAAGTGTACAATAGTCCTAAATTATAATTTCTATAAAGTACGAGTAGCCTGAAAAGCTGTTCAAAAAGTTCATTCAACTCTGGTCTCTTAAATGAGACTTCCACGGCAGATGTTTTACCAGACGAAAGCCTAGGTATTGTACAGAATTTGACGAGAGAAACGGTTTCACGTTGGAAGCGACGGATCATCTTCAAAGGGAGAATATATTGTGTACAACATTACCTACATTGACTTAAATGCCCCATTCATCACACCAGTTAACTGTTTCTTTCAGGTGATTTGAGGTGGAGGTTATAGGTTATAAACTCGTAATCAATTATGAGATGTTATGTGATAATGTTAGTTTCGTTTACACATGTTGTAACTATAGCGTGAAATAGTTAAGAAAGTTATCATACCCGTGTAATTGTATATTGACTATGGTGTATTCAGTAGTCATTATCTTCACCAAACCCTTTGTCGGGCCAATCGCGTCCAGCCAATAGGGTGAGGTTTTATTCTAACCAATACATTGCAGCCTTGGATGAAGCTTTAATGTTCTAGACCAGGACCCAGCCCCAGACCTGACTCCCTCTGCAGGGGCCTCTGAGCTAGTTTTTGCAGCTGCGTCTTTTATTGTTTACAATATTGACACTGATATGACTTATGGTTTGGTAATATTATTTACATTTGTCTAAATTAATTGACAACATACTATAACCAATTTACTATATATAGAATAGAGTATAGGGTGATTTATCTTGTAGTTAGCGGTCGCAACACCCTTATTGACAGGTTAATCATTCTTTCATTATTGAACAGAATGAATACTAAATAGAAGCATACACTATAGACAGATAGTTACATGAGTAAGATAGCCTTCTTAACCGTTTCACGCCATAGTTACATGTGTAAACAATACTAACATTACCACAGAGCAGCTGATAATTAATAACGAGTTAATAACGTATAACATTCACCCCTCTCTGAGTGATCCTCGATCAGTGTAAACGTACGCCGGATTCCCGAAAAGAGAAAATAGTTCCGTAAGTTTTGATATGATAGTCCTCTGGCATTCATCTAAGGGCACAGGTATACAAATGGAAAGTATGAATACTCGTCCACAATTCGTCGGTAGGGAGGCCATAAATTCCATATTTAACCCCTCAAAAGGTTCTGGCGCTTCAATGACATGGCCCTGATTCCTGCAAAAACGATGTTTGACTTGAGCACACTGGACAAGATGAAGATCCTAGAATGAGTCTGGAATTATTTCGCATCAGAACGTGTCTCCAGTGTCTAAGAGATTCTATCAAGGCGTGGCCATTTTTCTTGATAGAAACTCTTGTTCGAAGTTGTAGGTAAGTCAAGGAGAGGAACTGTAGCGACCGCTAACTACATAAGATAAATCACTATTTACTCTTGTATATATATTATAAATTAATTTAAACAAATGTAAATAACATAAATAAGGCATTGTAAATTTGTAAACGATAAAGAAGTCACAGCTGCAAGTTATGAGCTGGGAACACGCTCACCCCATATCAGGCAGAAAACGACCCTGCCGGATCAGCCCTTCGGCTGCCTACACAAAGCCCTACCGCACACTGGGAACTTATTGGATACAATAACGAGGCAGATGATTGGTCTAACGAGCCACCACTAACTATAAATAGGGGCAGATCTCGGTCTGTAATTCATTCAAAGGTGAGCCTCATCACCTAGTGTTGTATAAGAACGATGAACTTTTAACAACAATAAAAATTTTATTATATTATCCACTCCACCAAATGCATGTAAATGCAGAAAGAGGAGAAATATGTAATCCAATTATTTTATTATTTATTTTTTGTACATTGTATTATTTTGTTGAGGTTTTGAAATCAAAAAAACAAAAAAAAACTGTAATTTATTCTCCTCCTGGCGAAGCTACTTAGGCCTTGCAGCTGCGGCGGTATTCAAGAATTTGGTCTTCTCCCTTATGAAAAACCTCTGCATCTCTTTCTCTCCTCACCTCGCTACGTTTTAGTCCGGCATCGTCAGACCCCACACCTTCCTAGTGGGAATCCCTGCCTTCGTCTCGCTAAATCTAGCACCTCCTTGGGAGAGACCTCTCCCTAGTGGACAACGGTTGCCGTGGCCCTGCAAACTTACCAAGCAGTGTTCCCCACGGCAATTCAGTCTGCCTCTCTCCGGTTCACATTCGCCTTTGAGATCCAGACGGATTTCGCCTACCCTCAGATACCGAGTGTGAATTCGTGGTCATTCCAAGATCACACAAACTACCTACCCTATACCCCTTCTCCTGAACATAGTGCATTGTCGGGGCACATACCTATCAAAAAAAAAGATAGTAAGACCCGTCATGAAGCAAATTTCCAGGTCATAGCCTAATCAACCCTCACTTCGTCACCAGCGCTAGGGTAACTAGGCACCCCCCTCGTGACGACCCGACAGGAACTATTTGAATTATGACTGGTGACATGTTCAAGGAGGCCGATTGTAGGTTATGAGGGCACAAACTTCTTAAGGTAAGTGCCCTGCTGCTTTTGATCCACATCATCCCAATGTATTTTGATGCCTTAGAGTTATTTTCTGCTGTTACGAATCTATAAATAATAAGATGATAAGAGTCCGTGGAAACGCTTGCACGCCATTTCTGACTCTAAAAGGTATCCGCGTAAACTGCCGCACTGTTATATGGGCCCTCCTTTTCGAGGTCCGGCACCTGGTACTAAGGCAATAAGGCACTGTGAAAGTCGATTGAAATGAAAACTTGATATTTAGCTACATCAGTAACAATACCATCGATGTGATGTATCGGAAAGGCATCGAGTTCTGTATATCTATTGATTGTTTGCGAGTAGTCGACTACCATTCGTCGCTTATGATTGGCTGAGGAAACGACTAAGACTTGGGCTCGTCATGATGACACGCTCTCTTCAATGACTCTATCCTTAAACAGCTGACATATGTAAACAATACTAACATCATCACAGAGTAGCTGATAATTGATAATGGCTTTATAACCTATGACAACATTCATCGCATGATGTTCCCCCTCCATTTCAAATCACTTACGACAAATGGTTTTCTGAGTCATCAATAATGTTGGGATGGAAGTTGCTTAGAGCAATGGGAATTTTAGCTGTATAAAGGATAGTGATCAGGAATGCAATAGTGTTTGCTTCCAAGTGCTGAGGTTATATGAACAACAAGTTTGACAACAATGTTGAGCAATGGAGTGTCTTTGATGGAAGCCAAATTCTTGGGTGGGGAGGAGCATTTTGGATTCAAATATGGGCAGTGTAGAGACGTGCAAGAGTAGGATTCTTTCGGGAGGATTGGAAGTAGGGCTATACGTCGAGGGATCATACAGGGACTTACTTTAAGTCTCACAGGGCAATATTGGATTTTTTCTAAATTATTGGGTAATGTTCGGCTCTAAAAATGCTATGGAAATTAGTCGTGGAAGGAACGGAGAAGTGATATCATACCAAGGAGGATTCCTTAACAGTAATCTAAGCTATTAATTTAAGGAATCTTAACTAAATCTTATGTCGGGAGCACCCACCGGGGGAGATCTCGCCGACCCAGTCACTGCTCGGTGGGCGTCAGAAAGAGATAAATAAATCTGTGGTCTATGACCTTTGCTGACGACCAAGTCAGAGAGCCGCTTAATTCGTATTTAGCTAGGTGTTATTGGTAGTTTTAAGTGGTCGTGGAATGACCATGATTTCTCACATGGTATCTAACGGTAGGCGAAAACCGTCCGGATCACAAAGGCGACTCTGAACCAAGAGACTGGACCACGGAGGGAGACGATACTAGGTATACCTTGTAGGGCCCCTGAGATCGTCGACTGCATGGAATGGATCACTTCCAAGGATGTGCTAGTTTTAGCGAGACGAAGCCAGAGAATCACACTAGTAAGGCGTGGGGTTGAAGCTAGCATGACCAGGAAGGGAGGGTGCAGAAGTAATTAAATAAGAAAGCCACGGTTCTGCTTGGTTCACTTCAAGTGCCTGATTCCGGCTGTCTGAAAAAGCTCAGAATTTCTGCCTTATATAGGCAGGTCATTCCTGCCTACAGCGAATGAGAGATCGGTTTATTTCGGCCAATCAGGGGGTCCAACGCCCACGCCCCTAGTGGCCACGCCGACGGATGGTCGGAATAATGTTTTGACTTCATCAACTGTGAAGAGATTAATTGAAAAATTTAGGGAGACTAGATCAGTTGGAGACACTAAACACACTGGTCGTCCAAAAACAAGCCGTTCAAATGTCAATATCGAAGCAGTGCGTGAGAGTGTTGATGAAAATCCAGGAACATCAATTTGGCGTCGTAGACAAGAATTGCAAATTTCAAGAAGCTCTCTACAGCGTATACTCACTAAAGATCTGGGTCTCCATGCTTACAAAATTCAGTTAACACAACAATAGAAGCCTAATGACCATACACAGCGAAGAGGGCTCGTTAAATGGATTATTGAGCATCAACAAGTGGATGATGATTTTTCGAGCAAAATTATCCTAAGCGATGAAGGACATTTTTATCTTGATGGCTTTGTTAATCGACAAAATTTTCGCTTTTGGGGTTCGTAGAACCCACATGTGATTGTCGGAAAACAAATACATCAACAACGTGTCACTGTTTGGTGTGGATTTTGGGTTGGAGGCATCATTGGACCGTACCTTTTTTGAAAATGAGGCTGGTCAAGCAGTGACTGTTACTGGTGCTCGATATCGCGAGATGATAACACTGTTCTTTGTGCCGAAATTGGATGATATTGATGTGGCCAATATGTGGTTTCAACAAGATGGTGCCACATGCCATACATCCCATGGAACAATTCAAATACTGCATGAGACATTTCCAAATTGTGTACTCTCTCGTTTCGGTGATCAGAATCGGCCTCCTAGATCGTGTGATTTAACACCTTTAGATTTATTTTTCC
Source organism: Acanthosoma haemorrhoidale (assembly GCA_930367205.1). NCBI lineage: Eukaryota > Metazoa > Arthropoda > Insecta > Hemiptera > Acanthosomatidae > Acanthosoma > Acanthosoma haemorrhoidale. The sequence goes on along the minus strand of OV884011.1, from coordinate 14,164,421 downwards.
AACAAGAGAGACAATAGATGAATTTATCAAAAATAAATTTACCGAATACCATCACAGTTTGCAATAAGTATAAATAAGGAGCGATTTAACTTGGCAATCCGTCTTCATATTCATGAGATCCCGTTATAAACAATAAAATATTATAGAGGTTATGTTCCATTATTTATTTATATACATATTACATATTTATGATTGTATATTCATTGTTTATTTATTTTTTATTCCTGGATTTTATTTAATTTTGTGGTATTCAGACATGCATGTTATATAACTAATATTCGTTTACCCTTCATAATGATCTGAATATACCCTACATTCTTGAACTCATCCCTTCCAAGTTCATGATACCTATCCAACCACCCTAATCCCGTAGCACATTCATTGATGTGCACCACTCATCCCTATAATCCTCCTCGGAGACTAAAACGGCATTGGCCTAGTGACCTGCTATAAATAAGTGACAGTGGGAGTCCTGGCAATGGCCAGTTTCTCTAATCATGTCCTGTGCGTATGTGGCTCTCGCGCTCTTGGTCAGCCTCCGTTGGCTCTTATCCGGTGACGCGGCTGACGTAGGAGCGTGAGGGACATCCCAAGACTCCGCTTCCTCCTTCGCACGCGAGGGAGGTGACTTGGGGGCTTCTGGGCTGTTTGTATATATAGTATGAATGAGCGAGTGAATGAAAATTGTAAATTTGTATGAACGAGATCATTTATCACAATTACTTCTAGCCCAATCAGGCAGATTGTAATTTTATCATAATAAAGTTCTATAATAAAAAAAAAAATTTTCGTTCATTATATAGAATTTCATTTTATTATTAAAGTGTACCTAGTACGTGTCGTCTAGCGCTCGGTACACTGTTATGTTTCTAGTTAATATCATTGTATGCATGAGCTGTACATAAAAATACTTATATATTTCTACAGATAAATATGGATTGATTGATCGTGCTAGACCCTCCCTTTAATGTAGTTGTTTTTTTTATCTCGTACATATTACCATTATATGCTAATATCGATACATATACCACAGAATAGGTAATTAAAACATAACTCTCTCAAAAATAGGACATTGCCTAAGATAGCTAAGACGAAATAATTAATTAATCCATGGGATAGTTGCCTAGAGGCGGTGGTGGGGCAGCTATATAAACCCAAGCTACCATCGCAGTCTGTACTCCGCCTCATCTCCAGCACCATGATCAAGGTATTTCATCTTGTATATTATTAATTATATATTATTGTTTATTACAAATACAATAGTACTATCAGCATTACAGCTGTTTAATTTATAGTATAATAGCTAAACTGCCCGCATAGTAGAATTTTTCAGCTTTTTCCCCCTTTTGCAAGTCTTCAACATGTATAGATAAGTTTCAATTTGTAAATCATTTAAAAAAATAATCAAATTTCGAGTATTCCTACCACACAACACGTCTATAATCGTCGAGATATTTTATTCCAAATTTTTCGAAGAGACGACTGGATGAACTCAGTACTGAACACCTCATAAACAGTTACCGCAGGCAAGCAGAACAAATATTGGGTGTTGTATCCCCTTTAAAACGGCATGGAAATTAAAATTATGGCTCTTTCAGTCGTGAAGTTAGGGAGCAAAGGAAATTCCACCTCTTAACAAAACAATATTGAAATCTTTATAAAAATTAATATTAATAAAAATTAAAATCTTTGAATAATTTTTATGGCATTAGCTTGCATTTGTGCTAAGAAATGACTGTACCGAATTCAGATACGATCTGTCAAACGGTCAGGCCGTTTCAAAGCGAACACGTTTTAGGGATGTCAGGTCTAGGTTTTGCACCATATATCTATGTCACTAAAGATCAATGTTCATTTCAAAGCAAATATAGCGATTAGAAAGCATATATTATTAAATGAATAAACATTTATTTATACTTCAGGCTTAAAACGGATCAGCTCTTTGTCTTTATTAGGTTGACAGTTTTCTTGTATCCCAACTGGATACTGACCACGTTTTTATTCTTGACTTTGTAGCGGAGTTGGGAATTATCACAATAAACATTTATTCAAATGTAACTAACGAATAATTTATAATTCGTTATTTATTGGTCATTCATTAATTTTAGTTATTTGTTAGTGTGTTCCTTTTTTTTTATTTTTCATATCCCCTTGTTACAAAATTAATATATGTTAAAAAATATATATTCTACAAACGAATCTATTTACAATTGCTTCATTATATTTTTATTTATTTTTTTCTTCCTAGCCCCTTTAAATTTACAGATAATTATATACAAATATAGATCCTCAGGCGAATCTATTTAAAAATTATTTTTGTATTTCCTGTAGTGTCGCTACATTGAATAAACAACTATAATGATATACATTGTACGTGACTGGACTAAACTGACTCTAATAAAGGTGATGAGGCTCACCTTTTTGATCAAACTTAAAACTAACTTACATACTGATTCTCAACCTAATTTTTCCCCGACAGTATGTTGCCATCGATGCGGGAGGGGTGGTGGTGTCATAGTGTTAAACACTATAAGCTAAGATACATATGAGCTAAGATTAGTATTTGTATTTTTTCAAGACTTAAATTGCGGCGAAACATTGACATATCTAGTTTATCACGAAACCATCCCTAATACTTCTACATTAATGACATGAATGTGAGTGATTCTACATTCTGACTTACTTTCAAAACCCTCCTGTTCCAACAGCTCTTTACCACTCACTCAGAGGGTTGCAAGCGTAGACATGTTATGTTTTTAAATATATAATATTATTAAAATTTACCTGTTCTGTTTTAAATCTTTTAAATTAATAACTACTAATAGCATTTAATTTTATTACATTTTTTTTTATTTTTTATAATTGCATATTATGCTTTTTTTTCTTATAATGTATTTAAGTAAATTATTGAATGATATTTTTTTTATTTGAGGTATAACTTTTAGTTTTCTCTATTTGCTCGTCTTATGCGATGTACTCCTTTTATTTATGCATTATTATTCTTTGGGGCCATTGTCTCCGATTGATTTTTTTTTTCTATTCCATTCTAACTCCATTACAACTCCAAACAAAGGTTTTTCCTTTGTTTGGAGTTGTAATAGAAATGTAATATCTGTCCTCGAAACATGATTTTTCACAATACAATAGACTTATATAGTCAAAGTCCCGGAGAAATAATGCAATCATAGTCAAGTTCACTATTGATTGCTTTATAGCTCTATAAAAGGTGACGTATCGGAAGGAATTTTGATTCACTTAAGCTATTTCGTTCATGCCAAGTATTTGTAGCTTGAAAATAGTATTCATTTGATTAATCCTTTGAGTTGTTAACTAATTAATTTTATTCACGTACTAGAAATGTTAGGCCCACATGACATCCTGGACTCCCAAGTTTGTATCCGCCCTTGAGCGCACCATGTACTTTTTTGCATATCGTCATCCGGCCTCTGGACGGTTATGGATCGTCCAAAAGAAACCTTGGTATGGGTAGTTAATCCATGGAGCAGTAGCCACGCCATTTTTTAAGATTTCGTTGATAATTTCAAAATCCGATACTCTATTTACTAATATGTCCGTCTCTACTGGCCTTTGTGTGTTCCATATTGGAGTTGGAGAAATAAAATGGTCCGTAGAGGTCCCATTTATTATTAGGAACTGACTCTAAAACATTAAACAAAAAATAATTCACCTAATCGCCATTCTACAACACTACATCCCGGTTTTTCTAATTTCTCTTTCTACCTATCAATCTGCCACTGAAACTGAAGTTAATTTTTCAATTTTTACTAAACAGAATATCCCTTTATACGCTATGGCATGCATAAATTTCTGATTCAAAAAAGCATGATAAACAAACCCCAGAACCAACTACACAGTGATGCAACGAAATTTTTCGTTAGAAAACGCTGAGAATCTATTTCTCTCATAAATAGAATCTTTGATTAATAATGGATAAATATACCCATACTTAACTTTAAATAAATATATCTTTATTCTCAACATATGAAATAGAAAATCATTTAAATTGCTAGATTCTAAAGGGTACCAAAGATTGATATATATAATTTACTATAATTTTTGATTGTGGTATACTAAATATATCCACGTCCTGATAAACACTATGTGATCTGTATTTTTTTTTCAAATTCCAATAGTAAAAGTCTTTAAAACTGTTATTGACTCCATGTTCTCAACTAGTGATTATTTAAAAAGAATAAAATAATGCATGAAAGTTCTGAAGTTAAAAATAAAACCATCAGTTCTAATAAATTAATTAGTATAAAAACAAAAAACCACTTCAAGTGTTTCATCCATTTGAAAGTGTTGTGAAAAAAAATGATTTGGCTGAAAATCGTCTTTCGACAAATGATTGACCAATAATTTGTTGGAATATATGTTGCCATCTCGAATGTCTTCCCAACCTATGGCATAGACAAGTCTTTCATTTAAAATTTTAAATAGCTTCTGACAATGCTGGTTTTTCAAATTTATTAAGAATGGATAAACTTACCCTTACTTAGCTTTAAATGAATATATCTGTATTCTTGACATATGGAATAGAAAATCATTTGAATTGCAAGATCCTAAAAGGTGCCAAAGATTGACAAGTGAGCACATGCTTGACTGCTGTTTTATCCCATTGGACCATTAACGAAAATTAACAATAGCCGTATTTTAAAATAGCAATAAATTAAAATCCAGTTATTGATAGAGAATAATGGACAGAAAGGAAGGATCAGTTATACAGTTTAGTGGATATTTAAAATAAACGTTAATATCTGTCTTGGGATTTGAGGTTAAGGAGCGTTTTCAAATTACGACACCAATTCAACATATGAAATGTTTCAAGTTTGATATTTACTTTAAATAAAATAGTGCGAAAGCACAAACAGAATACAAGAAGGAAACAGATCTACTCACCTATATGTAATATTATTACATATAGGGGTTAAGAGCCCATCAACTTCTATTCTAAATATTTGTGGGGCTATACAAAAATAAATAATTGATCCTTCTTATAATATGTAGTTATTGTAGCCAATACACACTGCTTTGCAAGAGTCAAAATAAAAAATAAAAAAATTGGAGAAAAGGCTCCAAGTGTGAACACTGAGAAACGACAATATTTTCCACCGACTACTACCATCTGTGGTAGTGCTTGGGTTTATGTTTCGTTTACACATCGTGTTTTTACAAGTGTATAAAAGGGGGACAAGGGACCAATTTTATACCTACTATTGACTCATGTTTTACCTCTTTCAGACGATCGTCAGAATGAAGAAGTGATAACTAAACTTATCATTATTGTATAAATATTGTAATAGGTGTGGTTTTAGTTTAGTACAACTTCATTATTTAAAACCTTTAAATTGGATAGTGTCACTAAAAGAAATCGATTTCCGAAAATCAAAAAAACTTTCTTTTTTTTTTTAAAGTAATTGACACCTGAATTTTCATTTTCTGTGCCTAGCCTTAGTATTTAGAACGAATCGGGGCTAAAATTCTGCGTGAAAATAATTCATTTTGCGTTTTCTCATTTTTGTCCTCAGCAACTTAATTTTTTTTTTTAAATAACCTTTGGAACTCTTTACTCGCCTAATCGCCATTCTACAGCACTACATCCCGGTTTTTTTAAATTTCTCTTTCTACCTATCAATCTGACACTGAAACTGAAGTTAATTTTGCAATTTTTACTAAACAGAAGATCCCTTTATACGCTATGGCATGCATTAAATTTCTGATTCAAAAAAGCATGATAAACAAACCCCAGAACCAACTACACAGCGATGCAACGAAGTCCAAAGGACTTTTTCATTCGAAAACGCTGAGAATCAATTTCTCTCACAAATAGAATATATGTGTGGATAAATATACCCATACTTAACTTTAAATAAATATAGCTTTAATCTCAACATATGAAATAGAAAATCATTTAAATTGCTAGATTCTAAAAGGTACCAAAGATATATATATATATAATATTTACTATCATTTTTGATTGAGGTATTTAATTAAATATATTCACGTCCTAGTATGTATTTACAAAATAACTAAACTATTATTACTATACTATTATATAGTATTAGTAATCGTTGTTGTCATTCGTAACTTGGGTTCCAGATTTCAATCAATATATCACTCATACAGACAGATATACAGAAGATAGACATACAGATAGACATACAGACAGAAATACAGATAGACAAAATACGGTTGCCTCTTCTCTTCTCTCTAGTTACTCCCTTCGGGATAGGTAATCCATTTTTTGTCGTCGTTCTTGGAACAGTTTATGATGTAACGATTACGCGGAGATAATCCCATGGGAAGGTAACTAGATGCAAACTATTCAACGAGACCTTCCTCCAATGAGATAGGATCAGATGGCTAGATACCCATGCGACCTCGACACACAGCAACCTATGTCCACTTAGGAAGGCTCTTGGCAAGTCGCTATTTCTCACAGTATGTCTGCAGTTTTGGAACCATGTGGTAATAATGGTTTCGCACAGACTACTGGGAAACTTTTATGACGAAGCTACAATACGTGGTGAACTGAATGCGAATTGTTTGGGGAACAGCACTTCGCATGCGTCAATGCGACATTTACAAAATAAACCAATCAAATTAACATGATTTTTTTTTTTTTGCAGTTTGCATTACCTTTGAGCCTGCTTCTTCAGACCACCTTGGCTGGCCTTCTCCTGAAGCCTGTTGTCGACTACCATGTATGTACCTAGCTCTTGTAGCTCTCTGGATAACAAGTCTTAAATACACAAAAATAAATACAACCATACATTTACAGTATAAGCATGCAATAAATAACATATTTACATAGCCTATGAATCCTATGCGTTGTTATAAATCGTAACGTTACCATGGATATAAATATATCACATTGACTAGGTATCTACGAATTTGAAACATTACGCGAAAAATGGGGTTGTGAGCTATAATTTATAAACTTTTACATGGTAATTCCATTCAATGACATCAAATAAAAGAATTGCCAGTCAATTATATATAGCAAGTGTCAATAATATAAAACATCATGAACACTTTCTTTAAAATCTTGTTAGTAACATTTTTGCGAAACGTGTTCGTTTCAGCCAAAGTAAGCCATGGTATTCAAAAACCAACTGCTTCCCGACCTACGTGGATGTATGACACTTTGCACGGAAATTCCACCAGAAGCTATTTAGGAATGATTATCTGATAATAAAAAAAGAAAAGTTTCTGTCATATTAAGCAGAGTTGAAAATCTTGGCCTTACATCTTACAGTGGCTTGGTTGGCAAAGCATCTGACCGGAGCTTCGAAATCCTAGGTTCAAACCCACGCCCAGGCGATGTATTTCTGTTTTGGTCGATAAATATATAACTATCGGGTTGGATTACACAGCTCTATTAGTAATTATTAATATAAAATCCCCAATATTTAAACATTTTATACATAAAAAGAAAATTACCTCTGAGGAAATTCGAGGCAGTCACAATCGACAGAGTTCGCTCAGTCGTTGTTTTTCTGAGGTTTGCTGGAGTTGTGATTTGAGCTGGCTTTGTGCTCAGAAGAGCAGGAGGTCTTCTTTGACTAAACATGAAACCCTTTTTTAAATAACGTGAAGCACCAACCGCACAGTTTTTCCCATGAGGAATTTGTTCCTTCTTAGATATCTTTTTACTAGAAGTTTAAAAGAAAGCCTACTCATTATAATTAGATATCATTCAATGACATCAAATATAAGAAATGCCGGTCAATAATATAAAACATCATGAACACTTTCTTTGAAATCTTGTTTGTAACATTTTTGAGAAAGGTGTTCGTTTCAGCCAAAGTAAGCCATGGTATTCCAGAACAAACTGCTTGGACTTCCCAACCTACGTAGATGTGAAGCACCAACTGCACAGTTTTTCCCCTGAGGAATTTGTTGAGGAAAGCCTCCTCATCATAATTAGATACATGTAATGGTATATGTTTTTGATGTAACCAAAAAAGATATATGTAATGATCGAACGTAAAGTTTATTAGACATTGTTCCAAATCACAGAGAGCTACGCTCACAGACGCAGAAGCGAAACAGACAAATTAGCTGAGATCTCACGGGACAATAGCCTGTAATACGTGAAGAAAGTGGTGCGTCGGCTGCAGGGTTACTGCCTGGGAACCAGCACCTACCCATTGTGCAACTTATTGTTATTATTACCCAATGGAAGTATAATTATTTCAAGGCGTTTACTAGGATCCTCATTTGCTTAGTCCTCATAGAAAGTAATTATTTGGTTATTTCCTAAGCGGCAATGTTAAAACTGGGGTAAAACATTCTTCGGGGACATCTTCCGTTATCAAAAAAAAAAGTCAGTTGAGGTGAAAGCCGTCCCTTGGCTGCCTGCCTTGAAATTTCTTTTTCCATGACCTTGTCCCACAATAATTTTATTCTAACGCAGCCACCTATAAACGTATCTTCTATAAGGCTTCCAAATTAAACGCATTAGGGTATACCACGATCCAACTGAGCATTTGTTGTCGAAATCTTGGCTACTGCCGTAAAATCACCAGCAAAAGTAAGATTCCAAAACAACATCCATCGACTTCCCGACTTTCTATGGCAGCAGGTCATGAAGCAATCTTTTACTGGTGATATAGAGCTCTGTAAAGGTTTAGTTTTGCACATTTAACGATCAATTGTTTTGCATTCATTTCCCTATTTCATATTTTGTGATTCGTGTGATGATCAATTATATTCAATAAACTAGTGTTAATTACAAAGTCAATTGTTATTATTGTTCAACCGCATCATCAAAAGGATTTTTTTTCTAATCTTCTTCATTTATATAAGTATACAATGAACAAAAAATAAATAATTTTCGATTTACATTTTCTCCTCGTGCTGCATACACAGATGCATTCGAAGGAGTGCATAATTATGATACATTATAGTCAAAAAACACATACACACACTAGGCGATGAGGCTCACCTTCAGCTTACACTGGGAAACAAACTAAAAACTAGAACCTAAGACTAAAGCGTCCCTGCCGCGTCAGCGTCCTGCCATCGATGGGGAACGGAGCGGGGGTTATAGCGTTAAACACCGGGTTTGCCAGGTATTGCAGGGAGTCGAAAAATTTTATATGTCTACGTTGGATGAACTCATCCACCGTTGCCAGCTCAAAGATCTCGTGAAGCTCACTGTTGCTCCGCTGCTCGAATGAAGTACCTCTAACCACTTTCATCAGTATACCGTTTTGGAATTGTTGGAGTCGCCGAGCTGTCGTATACGTCAGATAATGAAAAAGCGGTGCACCATACAGCAGAGTAGGCCTGATTACGCTCTTGTAAATCAATAGCTTCAGACACAGTGATAGATTGGGGGAAGTTAATAAATGTATAACAATATTTACAGAAAATTGCTCCTCTTACTGCATACTTAGATCCATTTGAAGGAAGGTAGAATTTCAAAATAAAATTTATTTTTACAGTTAAAAATACAATATCAAATAGACAGGACCATGTGATAGGGCTCACCTTCGGTTTGCAATATGGGAAACTTACAAACTAAAAACTTAAAGACTAAATTGTTCCTGCCTCGACTGCGTCCTGCCAGCGATAGGGGAACGGAGCGGGGGTTATCGTGCTAAATACTGGGTTTGCCAAGTACTTAGAATGAATTCATCCACCGGAGGCAAACATGGTTACATCAACAAGGTTGCTCTGTGGGAGCATGGGGCAACCAGGTTCGCTAAAGAGGAGCGTACCGGGCCAGGGGGGAAACCCAGCAGTCAAAAGGAAATAACTTAAAGCTTTTAGTAAGGCTATTCACATTCTCTGGCGTCCGGGACTAAGCTCTGAAGTAATTATTCAATATTAAATGAGTGATTATTGCCAAGTATTTCAAAATAGAAACATTGAAATCTTTTAGTTATTCCAATAAATATCAGGCAAGGTGCTCGTGGAAGTTACTGTATTTAGAAAAAAACAGCCCTTCTTCTGATATATTTCTACTGCTAAGCATATAAAGCAAAACATATGTATATCTTCGAAAATAAAACAAAGGAAATATAAAACGCAACGACTAAGAAAAATAAGAGCTATCTCAAAAAATACACGATCTAATTCCTTTCCCTAAAAACTGTTCACACAAAGCCAAACCTAAACCTCCTTTGTAACCTCTCTATCCGTCCTCCCGAACAGTGTTGCCGGCATTATATCTTAGCTGTTCATCCTAGAAGAGAAATATCATAAATTTTCGAATAAGGTGAGTAAGATATTGTTGAGGTTAAAGCTGCTGGGTCTGAAATAATCCGAAACACCTTCCTTCTAAGGTTTCATGATATTTGTTCGGCTCTAAATCCCTTAAGGTAATCGTATGAAGCCCATTGGCAACGTTGGCTGAGTATATTAAGCTTGATCCTTTGGGATTTGCTGTTTCAGGACCCTCACCCGAAGTACGCCTACAACTACGGCGTCAACGACCCGACGACAGGAGACTTCAAGGAGCAGAGCGAGGCCAGAGACGGCGACGTTGTCAAGGGACAGTACAGCCTCGTCGAACCCGACGGTTCTGTAAGGACGGTCCAGTACACAGCTGATCCAGTCAACGGCTTCAACGCAGTCGTCAGCAAGTCACCTGGAGTCCACCCGCAGCCAGTTCCTGTGGCTCTCCCTGTGGTCAAGCCTGGTCAGTGTACAGTTCAGTACCATTAGCTCGACCCTTTTCTTGAGCGAACAATTGTTGGTATTTTGTCAAGATGGGTGAATCTGACAATTGACTGATGTATACGCACCGTATTTACGAGAAACGTGTTCCCCCCACTTATTATATTAAGTAGAATCATTTCCTTAGCTAAATAATCTTAGTAGAGAAAAGTCTTTTAAAAGAAAAGAAAGAAAAGCTTTATTATGAAGTAAAGGGTGTCCCAGGATTAACGCAAGATTTGATTTAAATAGAAAACACAGTTTTTAGTATTTTTGTTGTCATTTTTTTATTGAATTATAAAGTAAATAGGACAGGGTTATTTATGGAATAACACATCGGGCAAATGGCCTCCACGACTTTGCTGGCACATACGCACTCTTTGCCGAAATTTTCCATGACCATTTGGCATAAATGTGGTTGAATTTCCTCTTTTAATGCACGGGTGGATGTGGGCTTGTTGACATACACCTTTGACTTCAAATAACCCCATTAAAATAAATCTAAAAGTGCTAAATCACACGATCTAGGGGGCCAATTCTGATCACCGAAACGATAGAGTACACGACCTGGAAACGTCTCATGCAGTATTTGAATTGTTTCATGGGCTGTATGGCATGTGCCACCATCTTGTTGAAACCACATATTGGCCACATCAATATCATCCAATTTCGGCACAAAGAACTGTGTTTACGACGCCGAATTGATGTTCCTGGATTTTCAACAACACTTTCACGCACTGCTTGGATATTGACATTTGAACGGCTTGTTTTTGGACGACCAGTGTGTTTAATGCCTCCAACTGATCCAGCCTCCCTAAATTTTTCAATTATTTTTTCACAGTTGATGAAGTTAAACACTATTCCGACCATATTTTGTATGAAATTTTCGAACTGCGGCCGCCAAACTTTCATTATTTTTTAAATAATGTTCAACAATAAAGACACGATGTTCTATCGCGTAACGCTCCATTTTTAATAGCCCTAAACTGCCAGCTGTCAAATTGTTTTTGTTTTAGGGTTGCCAGCGCTTTACTGCACAAATGGCGGCAAATTCAAATCTTGTGTTAATTCTGGGACACCATTTACAAGCAAAGCACTGGTATATACAAATATTAAGAGTTACGTTACTACATACTGGGCGGAATGTGTAAAAACAAGTGTCTGGGAACAAATGGGGTCTGGGGCTAAAGCTGAGACATATATGTATAAGAAAAGGATAGTTCTGGGAAGTAGGGAGTAAGGGAAGCAAGCTTTTTCACATGTAATAGGTACATTTAGTTTCAAAGATGACTTGTGCAAAAAAAGCACGGTATTTTGACATCCTCTATGTGATGATGCACTAACGCAGTTCTGTTTCAGTTCCAGTCGTAAAGACCGTCGTACCGGAGTACTCGTACGCTGTGGCGCCCGCCTACGACTACGCAGCAGAGAACTACGCACTCCAGCAGGCGTACCACGCTTATCATTCCGCCGCGTCGCTCCACGACTACCACTATTACTGATCGAAAGAACTCCTTGTCGGCTGTCGACAATGCCTGTACCGCTGTAGGTAATTCCTACTTCTACAGTCACCTTGTATTGACAATATGATACACCTCATGGCCGGTCATCCAAGCCTAAGTGGTTATTGAGTGCTATTAAACGCCAAAAATTTTTCTAAATCTGATGACGTACCTTCATACTCTTCATTTAATATGCTACGATCTCTCGTTGTTTATATTTAACAAGACACGTAAAAGAATCGGATTTGTATTTTTATTTATATAAAAATCCACAATTCGGTCAATTATTTCTCAAGCAAATACTTTTGCTCTCTTCTTGGAAAAATCTTGGCCACTAAAAATTGAGATTAATAGCAACAGAGGTCATCAGTTAGTTAGGTCTAATTAATATTTTTGGCTTTGGAAAAATACATAATATAATTGAGAAAATTATTTTAATTATATCTATACAATTATTTTGGAATCACGTTGTAAATTTATCGATAACTTTTTAGGTGGTAGTCGATTATCAAAATACGACACATATAATCAAACTGTAAATTATCATTACTCAAATGTAATATATTTTTTTGTATAGAGTATATATATATATTTTTAATATCGTTTAAAATGTATTTAGTTGTAAAATAAATTTATTTTTGCAATTATCCCCCTTTTTTCTATTAATAATTGAATCAATTAATACCTAAGACATACCAAAGACAAATTAAATCCTATATTGGATTTTTTTTTAATGATCATAGACTAGGGTCTGAGAGGATTTTTATAGGCCCTTGTTTTCTCCTCAAATCCTGTATTGACCCTAAATCACTTTTTACTCCACTGTTACAAATTTAAGTATTGACCTAATCCTCTCTTGAAAACCCCACATCACACCCCGACGGTCGATACCCTGAAACTAGTCAATCATTCTCAATATACCCTCCCCCACCCTACTCTTCAGCTCCTGGTATCCTCTTCATCATTTGTCCTGATTTTGGTTTTCTTTGCTTAATATTTTCCTGGTCCATACCTTGTCCAAAACAAATAATTCCCATTTCCCTTGGACATACAATCTCCTACACCTCAAGTCTCTACTCCAGGAACACAAGAGCCTGTCTGTCTGACCCTTCCACAATATGCATCCCCAACTTTTATTGCTTGCTACATCACTAGAATTCTTGCTGATTTCCACCATGTTTCACCTTTACGTATGTTCCTCAATATAACATAATAAAAACATAATGACAACATAACATAATGAAAAAAAAAATAACAATGGTACTAGAACTAGTGCTATGAAAGATCGACCTTTTTTTTTTTCTTTTTTTATATATAACTTCTTTATTGTGCTAAAATTACAATCTGCCTTATTAGGCAATAAGCATCTTCTCATTCATACCATATTTACAATTTTCAATCAATCGCTCATTCATACAGTATTTACAAACAGCCCAGAGACCTCCCAAATCCACAGGTTGTCACTCGCATGCGAAAGAGGAAGCGGAGTCTTGGGAAGTCCCCAACGCTCCTCCGTCAGCCGCGTCGCCGGATACGAGCCAGTGGAGGCTGACGAAGAGCGCGAGAGCTACAGACACTCAGGACATGATTGGAGAAACTAACCATTGCCAGGACTCCCGCTGTCACGTATTTATAGCAGGTCACGAGGCCACTGCCGTTTTAGTCTCCGAAGAGGATTATAGCGATGAGTGGTGCAGTGCAATGACTGTGCTGGGATTAGGGTGGTTGGATAGGTTTAAAGATCGACTAGTTTTAAAAAATAGCACTCCCACTAGGAGTGACATTAAACTTTGTTTTGGAACTAACCGACATTTGGTTCTGCTGAGAATGACACTGATGTTTTACTTCTACATTTAATATTCTCCGCTTTCTTCATCCAGTCTTTCTAGGTCAAACTCAGTCTTTCTTTCCCCCAAATATCTGTCTCATCTTCAGACCTTTTTTTTATAAATGGAAAAATAGAAATCCCCTCCGTTCGTATTCTTCTATCTCAATAACCTAGAACTACTTCTTGCCCAAACCTTATTACACACACATCACTTCCGAACTGCTCATCGCTCATCGACTCACACCCCCTGTCATAACAGACCCGTCATGTTTGTAACCACACCACACTCTGAGTGTTAGTAACTTTCGATCGGTCAATTATATTTCTGTTGCTCAATAACTCTTAAAATAAACTTTATTTGGTATAAAGCACAAATGTACAATCATATTTGGTTAAAAGCTGAGAGCTCACTGGCGACTGAGCTCTATAAGGAATCAACAGTCTGTCTTATGCCTAAGGGCTATTTAGCTGTGTAGAAACAGCTGTAGTGGGGGTAGCAGGAAGGCGGTAAAAGTAGAGATAAGGCCGCAGATGGAAAACGTCATGGGAACCCAATTATTTAGAATAGAGGTCTGGGAAGGGAAGATAAGTTACTAATAGGATAAGATAAGATAACTATAATAGGGCTGATTATTATAAGTTATGAGACACAGTCCTTAGGATGTTACTGATAAACATACCATTTGTTAAGATAAGATTATATATATACGTGACATAACTGTCGACAAAACTGAAAATGAATGGAGATACGAAAATACGTAAGTACTACACCTTTCTATAACTCAGATGATTTTCGATGGTTTATTAAAGATGGAATCTTGTCATTTTTAATTTGAACACATAAAAAATAAAAGTACATCATAATCATCATCGGACATACCATGCCGTGTCGCAGGATGACAGCCGTATACAGCTCTTATGATGGTTTAAGCCATATAAGATAAACAACTTTATTATGATAAAATTACAATCTGCCTCATTGGGCAATAAGTAATTGTGATAAATGATCTCATTCATACAGTATTTACAAACAGCCCAGGGGACTCCCGAATCCCCATGGTTGTCACCTACCTCGTGTGCGAAGGAAGAAACGGAGTCTTGGAAAGTCCCCCACGCTCCTCCGTCAGCCCCTTCATTGGATACGAGCTAGTGGAGCCTGACGAAGAGCGCGAGAGCCACAGACACTCAGGACATGATTCAAGAAACTAACCATTGCCAGAACTCCCACTGTCACGTATTTATAGCAGGTCACGAGGCCACTGCCGTTTTAGTCTCCAAGGAGGATTGTAGGGATGAGTGGTGCAGTGCAATGACTGTGCTTCGGGATTAGGATGGTTGGATATTATGGAATTTTATGAACTTGGAAGGGATGAGTTCAAGAATGTAAGGTATATTAAGATCATTATGAGGGGTTTTGTTGCTGACGTAATAAGGGGCATTACTTTTGATTGAAAGGATTGGATGCGTCTGATATTCGACTTTTTTGCTGTCCCCCATAGCTCTATTCCGTATGTCCAGATTGACTAATGTATAACTTTGTAGATTAGTAATTTATTTTCTATTGAGAGATGGATGGGATGTCCTTCGAAGTAGTCTGTACAGTTGCCCAAAGCATCTATTTAGTTCTTGTCTTTTTAGCCTCGTGTGTGGGTTCCATTTTAGTCTTTTGTCGAGCTAAAAGCCTAAATACCGTACTAAAAAACTAGTGGACAGTACTTGCGCCGGAGGGTAAAGGTAATGTGGGAACATTTTGCTTCATTAACATTGATACGCCATTGGTTGCATCAATACTTGATCTCATCAAGGTGTTTTTGAAGGTTTTGTGATGCTATATCGGGGTCTGGTTGGTATGACAAGACTGCAGTGTCATCTGCAAATGTTGCCAAGAAGGTATTGGTGGTGGAGGGGACATCAGCGGAGTATAGATTACAGAGGATGGGACCCAGGACGCTGCCCTATGTAACTCCTGCTTTTATGGGACAGTAGATAGAATATTCCAAACCACAGCGAACTTGGAAGAAGCTGTTTGAAAGGTAGGACTGTAGGATTATGAAAAGGGTCTGTGGTTAATATATTTTGAGCTTGTAAAGCAAACCTGCGTGCCAGACCCTGTCAAAAGCTGCTACTTATTACATAAATAATAAAAAAACACTGTGGGCAGGTAAAAGTATTTAATAATTTAGACAATTTTTTTTACTCTCCGTTTTAAAACAGAGCTTACTGGCGTGAGATAATGGCGGAACTACTTCCGTCATGTGTTCAGCAATACGCTTCATGCAAGTCCACTCCCACAACGTTACTTTCATTTAAACTGTTCCTTATTTCGCTATATTATCACACAAGCACAACAACAATAACTGATACGCTTAATCCTATCACCATTACATTCAGACAGAGGTTATGACTATACACAGTGTAGCCATAACCAACCCTTACACCACCCATTGAGAGAATGATGATACCCACTTCTCTAAAAGCCTAAAACTTTGTTATGATTTAAATTGCAATGATGTTATGATTTGTTACAATTTAAATAATTGTGAATCAGCACTTAAGAGTAATGGTACAAAAATCTGAGAGGCTATCTGAAAATGAATTTATAGCAGGTCACGAGGCTACTACCATTTCAGTCTCGGAGGAGGATTATAGGGATGTGTGGTGCAGTGTAATGACTGTGCTAGGGGACTAGAGTGGTTGGATAGGTTATTATGGAATTTCATGAACTTGGAAGGAATGAGTTAAAGAATGTAAGGTATATTAGGATCGTTATGAAGGGTTTTGTTGCTGACATAATAAGGGGCATTTACCATTACAAGTATTTAAGAAATTCAAGTAATTTGCTAAAAGAAAATACCATAAGTGCTTACCTCAGTAGATTTACGTTCACCTTGGTGTATAGATCGAGTGCAGAAATGACGCCATTTTTTCGTACGCAAACCATTCTGTCTGGTATGCTTCGTTTTTTTATTTTACTTTCATCGACAACTTCCTAAAAGTAGCACTGATATAATCTTTCTACTTTTAAGTTCTATCTAAGAGCATTCCATACTAATATTATTTTGAATACTTTTTCCAACCATCACACACCTGATTCCTATCTTGATCTCCTCGATGTTGTGGGTTCCATATAACAGGTTCTCCCTCGTAAAAATCCTAAACTCCATTGTAATTTCATTATTCCACTCCATTATGAACTACTTTACAAAAACTTTGACAGACAAACAGGTCCTGAGAACGGGTACACGAGCGGTAGTGGCTCGTTTTGAAATGGTATAAAATAAAGGTTCTTGAGCAGAACCCTTGTTTTTTGTAAGTAACCCCTTCCTGTTTCCTAAAACCCAACACTTTTCTGACCTGCTTAGGGCCAAGACACCCCACTCGGGCCTAAGCATTCACTAAAGTATGTTCTAACGCTGTAACTAATTAATATTTGTATATGTACCATGATTGTTATTCATAATAAAGTTTTTTTTTAAAAGACTCCTCTACAAGATTATTTAACTGCCTTGTCGTCCGCCAGAAGCCTTTAATATCGGAAGCATTTACCCACATTCCACTGGAAATGGCCACCTAGTAGCTCCTCGACACATTTGCGTTCCCACGACTTGATATAATAGTGACCAAGAACCAGGCGTGACAATCGTCGTGTCGTGGGAACGGGGACGTTCCTCGTCCAGACCACTCTTCGGTTGTCGATGACTCGAGAGTGTAAGCCATGGTCGTAAGTGACCACACGAGGATTAGCGGGTAGATATGTGCTTCGAATGCCACCTTACGTATATTGTCGATATAAGCTAGTTTTGTTCTCAAAAACCTTTGTACTGATGAGGACGTCAGGAAAAAGTAATGAACTTACAATAGCAATAATAACATGTAGACTAACAAAAATTCATTTATTGATACATTTTGGATCAGTAGTGACTGTGACCCTGCCCGTGACCATAGTCACCGTAGACGTGTGGGTGCGCCCCGTGTCCGTGCTTCTTGACGACGGCGTTGAATCCGTTCTTGTGGTCTGCTGTGTAGTGGACCTCCCTCGTCGAGCCGTCAGCCTCCTTGATGGCGTAGAAACCTTTTACGACGTCGCCGTCTCGGTGCTCCCATTGCGACTTGTGGTCTTTGGAGTGGGGGTCGTGAACCGAGTACTCGAACTTGTAGGCGGGGTGAGCCTAATAACAGACAAGAAGTAAATTTAAAAATTATCATTTGAATGAGGTATAGCCACCATATACATGCAATAATATCATCGTCAATTAATAATAATAATATTAAGAATAATAATTAAATCAATATTATCGACAACCCTGCTGGGCCCTTTTCACACCCCTCACTGTCCATATTCTCTCGTCAATACCACGAAGCCAGAGCGGGGATCTCTCTCAGAAACAAGATGGACACAAGAAAAATTATTCATTTTATTTATTATTTTAAAATTGGTAAAATGCAACATGAAAAAAAGCGATTAATGCGAAGTTTAATGTCATTTAAGCCTACCTCAATAGTTTTAGTTATTCAATTTTTTTTGTCAAAAAGGTGATTTTTTGTGGCCGAAACTGTCTAACAAATAAAATATTTTTGATCCAAAATACTCATCAGCTTATCACAGTTATTCAATAAGTTATTAAGAAATCCCAACCAAGTACTGAGGGTACCTTCTTCACATTCTAACGACTTTTATCGTCGTTATGCATGCACTTAAAAAATACAATTTAATATATAAACGATGGTGAAGCTACTGATATTTTTATGGAATAGTTTAATTTGATGAAGAAGGGGCGAGATTTTATTTGATAGCAATAGCCCAAAGGAAGAGATACTTTCTTAAATTCTTAGTTAGAACAAAAAAACGAATTTTTATTTCAATTAAAGCACATTGGACTCCGTTATTACAGTCCTATTTTTCTCCAAGCTGGCCTTCGTAACCACGTATTACCCCCTCAACAAAAAAAAAATAAATAAATAAAGGAAATTGCAGGAAATAAAACGGAAGGTGTCAAGACAATGAGTGGCGAATCCGGGTGACGTCAGGCCCGGAAACGACTCACATAAATGCGACAGTGTTACAAACTCGATTTATTACCGGTTACATCGAATCGAGTAAACAGCAAGTTCCGTTCCTGGGGAACGTCATCTATAACGAGCTGTGACTATGAGTTACTGTCACATGGCGGTCACGGTTATTCCGGAGAATTCGGTGTCTGGAAAACTCACGTCAATTGCGATTTCTGCCGCTCTCACATTATAAAAGACCTTGGGTTAAAATCCTGGAAAAATGAACCGGTTGTCACATGTAATACTAAGTACAATGTAATTTTCATATCGAGAAAATCGTGAAGGGAAAACCACTGTTACATGTATATTCCGTATATAACAGATCTGAAACACTGGAGTAATACTCCACAACCCCTCGAAATGTGCTTATTAGTTACTAGTTGAAATAATGGCAAGTTAAGAACAAAAATTTGGCGGTAATAACAAAATTCTTAATTCCTTGCTGTTACGATTGTAATTTTCTAAGAGCTGTTTTGGCGTGGTGGTAATAGACTCACGCATACAGCAGAAAGACGAAAGTACATGTAGAATGTTTTTAGACGATCAAGTAAATTAGAAAGGGGCATGAGATATGTCTTATATATTTAGCCTGCTGATAGTGGGTTATTGGGAAAGGGGTAGAGACTTAATGAAGGGATTCTAGCGATTTTTGCTTAAAGGGTCTAGACTTTTTTGGAATGTCGAAGGGTTATTAGTAATTGTTATAGGGTTATTAGCAGGCTGACCCTTTTATGATTATACTGACGTGCCATGAGTTAGTTATGATCTGTCGACCAGCAGTCATGTAGACAGTCACTTAATGTAAGAAAAGTCATATCTTTTAAGAGTTCACATTTCATTGCTTAAAATCTGTTCTCGATTTAAAGTTCTGATTTTTAGCCTATGGTTGAGTACAGATAAAAGATAAATTAGAAGGACCCAAAATAAATTACTTTGGTGCCTTTCAAGCTTTTTTTTTTTGGTGGGGGGGGGGTGAATATTGTTTCTGTTTATATTTTGACATCTAAAAATCATCGAGGTCGTCAACGGATGAATAAAATGAAGTATTTTTGGAGATAAAAAATTATTCATTAGGATCCCGTAGAAAATTTTTTCCAAAATTACAGTTTAGTTTTATAATCAATGTAAAGAAGTTTTCGTCCTCGAATCAACATAATTAAAGCTGCATAATTTTATACTAAGCAAAAACTCTTTCCTAGCCTGAATTGCAAAATGGCGTTGAAAATCGTGTAAACAAACAAATCAATTAGGAATCAAATCGGGAAAAAATTCTTTTTTGAAAACTTGCCATTGTTCATTCGCGTCGGCGATTTTCTGTGATTAACTGCCCCCGTTTATTTATTGTATTATTATTTATTGTATTATAATTAGATTTTTTTAAATAGATATTAGAATATGGGCGTTGCGCTCACCCGTACGTAATAATGATCATTAATTTGTTCAATAGGACATGACGCCAATGATGTTTCCTAATGTTTCATGTAGCCTCCAATTAATCGTAATTTTCCGACTCGTCTGTCTGTATGTCTACGACAATATTCGTAAGGAGAAATCAATGGATCTTAAATTTTAAAAGCATATTCAAAATTTAGCTTAGTTCTTTCCAAGTCGTAGTCTCTTATTTCCTAACAAACTCTTTCAATTTAATTTAAATTTTTCACAATTAATAGCTCTTAATCTATGAGTGATTTAAAGTTGTGAGTTTTTTTCTTGTGGTAGCGAACACATTATGTAATACACCACTACATTACAGCCAATCGAGACTTGACTTTCCTAATTTTGTTTTTTATGAAGTCCTCAAAATACGCCGATTATGTTAATAAAAAAAATAAACGTGAATAGAGTCCAACCAGAAGCTATTAATGATCTGAAATAATTGTTCACTATAGTTACGGACAAATTAAGCATGGTGACGTAAAATGAATTTTAAATATATTTAAAAAAAATGTTTTGGAAGCCATACAAATCCCGAATTTAATTCTGTTCCAGCCGATCACCATAGTTTTTTTTGTTTGACAATATTGCAGTATTTTCGGATTTGAAAAAGACATTTGCAGAGGCGAAGTAAAAAATGTTCAGTAACAAATTAACAGTCATATTTTCAATCGGGAATTCTGCGTAGTTTTTCATAATTATAAAAGATGAAAGCATAACAAAATCCTCTCGTTAACCGAAGCCGATTTCCTAACAAACTCAACAATAAAAATATTTTAGCCCTTAAAATTGTGAGGCTACAGATCTATGGAAAAAATCATTAAATATACCACAACTGCACATTTAATCAAAAAAATATATGTACTCCAAGTTGGAACGACGTGATGGTTCGTAGACAAACCCACCGGTGCATATAGCACCGATTGATCGATTATCAACCAGTTAAACGAATTATTGTTTTTTCTAGTATCTATTCAAAAAGAATAGATATACACCGATATATACAGACATAACAAAAAGCCAGAATAAACAACAAATAAATTATTTATATATTAACAATTAAAATTGGCTCAGGCGAACTAATTAGAGAGGTTTCAACTGTTGGATCTCCCAACTTTGGGAATATCTCTAGAACTGTTTTAATTTACTCGTCTTTAATGTGTCCTTAACCATTGGGAAAAAATGAGAACTTTAAATCTTAAATACCGTCTGAACAGAGACTTGAGAAAGCTTAATAGTTAAAGAGTGAGTATATGGTTAGCCGTGAATTTAGGCAGATTATTGGTTTATGAAAGAGAGATGTTAGATACTTTCATCAAATTTAATTAATGGACAACGTTTCGACATACTACATATATCTGCATCAGGTGATTGGTAGAAGGAGTGCTCTGCTTAAGACATATTGGAAAACTTACTGCTTAAGCAGAACACGTCATAATTCCACCTCACACTAGGACCAGATTACACTTTTTTGGTTTATAATTACAAAAGTCATTAAAAACTTAACTACTCGTCATTGTTCCTGATGTGTGTTTTATAACAGCTTATTAACTTAATAGTAACTACTTATCACTGTTCCTGATGTGTGTTTATTAACAGCTTATTAACTTAATGGTAACTACTTACATGGTAGTCGACGTCAGATCCATGTCCTCCGTGACCGTCGTCCGGGAAGGCCATGGCTGTGCCTAGGGCGATGGCGCTCAGGCCCAAGCCGAGGAGAAGTGTCAAAGCCTGAACAAAAGTACAACAATAAATTAAAGTTTGTGGAGTTCGTTCCATTAGGACCCGCTCTTGCACATGATACATCCTACTCGGAAATACCCTTACAGCTAAACTCCAAGATCTATTCCATGGCTTGACCGGGCCCATAAAAATAACCGAAAAAGTGGCCACTCCTTGTGGAAGAATCGCACAGAAATACGTCGAATGGCCCTGCTAATGAGCATAAAAATCTTTTTATTTCAGACATACTCGTAAGGTTCTTGACAATAGGTTACTCTTTTAGTTTACCTACTCCTGAAATAATACTGACAATATTATTGAATTTGAACTAATGACCATCTAGTGATATTGAAAAAAATTTAGGAAATTGTGTCACGTCAATAGTTATGCACATATTTTTCGTCAAGAGCCAATAAAAAGGACATTGCGAAATTCGATAAGAGAAACGGTGTTTCTGATGACATGTAGAAGTTAAAGGTCCTTATTTTTATGGTTTGAGCAGTAATTTATTAATTAACCTATGTGATTGGCGTGGACAAAATTATGTGAATAAATTTTAATGCGTGATCCGATAGTGTTTTAAAGGGCGTTCTTTTACTCATCGCTCACCTCGCACATCTTGCTTTGCTCAAAGCTAGCCCCACACCGTCTTTCCTCTATTGAAGAAAAAATATTGACAGTCAAGGATGTAATGAAAAAGAGGCCAATATCGCTGGATTTACAATATTATTGCAGATGTATTAAGGGGGGTGCAGGTTTCAGTATCTTACTAGCATTTTACAATAGTCTCAAGAAGCGACCCAACCATTCCTTTTGCCTTGGATTTGCCCAATTGCTTCTAGTTGTATATCCTATCTAGAACAAGAGCGAATAAACCCGTAGCCTACGAGTAACGAACAGACAGGGACGACCGGAGGTTGTAACTGCAGTTAGTTGGTAGGTAGCGCTGTGGTTCTAGTGTCCTCTACTAAATACTGGGGTATTATTAGTATGATTTTTTTATAATTCTTTTGAAAATTTTAATCTTTCATATCAAACTCAAAATTATATAGTAGAAAGACATTTTTTACTAATACTAACTGATTTATTAATTTGCTCATGCTTTTACGGAGGTAGTTATATTTTTCTTAACTCCAATATTTCCTCCGTTTAAACATTAAGTGTTTTTCGCCCTCCAAGTAATGACAATTGGTTTTTATTTTTACCATATTCAATGTAATTGTTATGGACTTTAACACTTTCCACACCTGATATAAATAAAACTATGGGAAGCTGTAGTTAGAGGGCGAGATAAACAAAAACGGGCAAGCCAAACATAAAAATATTAATTTCCTTAACATGAGTATTTATTTATAATCAATGTGTATTATTTTCAGACACCTGGTGGTGAAAGGTGGTTCGTACTGAAAATAGAACTAAAATATGACCCATCAGATAGCTTTTTCGAACATATCAAGACAACAGGTAAATCAAGATTGTTATCTGATAAAAGTATTGTGTAATATGATATAATATTTTAATGATAAAGGGTTTATTTATTGAAAACATATAGAGGTTTATTTAAGTATATTACTGTAAGTGCCTAAGTCCGTCCGTGGTACAAGTACTAAACAAATAAATAAATAGCAATTAGATAATTATTAGTTAATTTATTAAATGATGTTTTAGGAAGATATTCTTACAACTTGTCATCAAGTAGCAGTCACACCAACTACCTATTCCCGACACCTGTGGGAAAATCTTACAAGTGTGATCGAGAAATAGAAGTAGAACTTAGCAGTTTTTTTTCTAATTCTTTTGAAAATTTTAATCTACAAAGGAATGTCACGCCTTAAACTACTTGACGCTCAGGCCCAAGCCGAGGAGAATTGTCAAAGCCTGAACAAAAATTAAATTGAAGTTTGTCGAGTTCGTTCCATAAGGACTCGCTCTTGCACATGATACATCTACTCGAAAATACCCTTTCAGCTAACCTCCAAGATCTATTCCTACTATAGGTAGACTCCCACTACCTTCCCGAAACCACCCGTCTCTTTTAGGCATCCCACACTCCACATCCATCTCATACTTCCTTCAAATGGGACTTCTCCCAATGAAAGGGACTCTTCACCCAAATAATTTTCCTTATTATTTTCCTACATCCTATTTTTTGTTTGAGAGCTAAGAAAAAAAAAAAAATCTATTCCTTTATTCTTCCTTTATTTAAAATGTGTAAATTGTAAAATTTTGATCAATAAAGGGGTTTTGAAATTAAAAAAAAAAAAATCTATTTGGCTTGACCGGACCCATAAAAATAACCAAGCCGTTTGTCTCATTATTTGCCTCTTCTACAACACCTTAATTGCTCAGCATTGCGTAAATACAGAAAAAAATCCGAAAGCAATCCCTCTTATTCATACGAGAAAGTCATCCCCACTCGCCAATGATGAGTTAAACGATTTTGTTGCATGATTAAATATTAAAACACCCGCCAGAAAATAAAATTGCACAATACTAAACGCTCTGAAACATCTAAGGCTAAGTTGTGGGTTAATCCTCTACCTTAGTTAGCTATAATTTCTTTCCTAACTAGTTCTTTCTTTTCGCATTTACTCATGTGCACTCACCACACGATGTTTTCATTAATATTCATACAAATTTACTTTTAATTTTGCACTATTAGATTGAGAGAAGAAAAAAAAATAGCTATATATATATAAAATATATATATATAGTGTGCCCGTTGGTCGAATAAGAAGTGGTAAAAAGACTTACCGAACAGACCATCGTGAGCAGAGCGGAGACTGTGCCTGAAGAGAGTGGGCAGGGGCTATATATCCACAAGCTGTGTAGTAACCACTTGCGACAGGTAACAGCCATCCCCTAAGCTCTAATGCACCGTGAACCTCCGGGCTCCAGTCTGTTCTTGTCCCTGCGTCCGCCAGCTCTTCCTCCAGTAAGTACTCAGCAACCCCATCTAGAGGAACAAGAAACTTTTGTTAGAACAATGTGAACTTACACTTTTTTTTCTTTCATTGCCCCTTTAAATTTACCGATAATTCTATAGATCCTCAGGCGAATCTATTAACAAATTATTTTTGTATTTCCTGAAGCGTCGCAACATTATATACAGGTTTTGTTATTTTATATGATGAATTAACAAGTATAATGATACACAATATACGTGACTGGACGAAACTGACAAATAAAGGTGATGGGGCTCACCATTTTGATCAAACTTAAAACTAACTTACATACTAATTCTTATGCTAATTTTTCCCATACAGTCTGTTGCCATCGATGCGGGAGGGGTGGTGGGGTCATAGTGTTAAACACTGGGTTGATCAGGTGCTGCAACGAGCCAAAAAACTTGATGGGTCTCCGGCGGATGAACTCACTCACCGATGGCACACCGACGGCTGCAGGTCAGCGTTCTTTAACCTCTCGAGAGAGGTATGTCACTTTTCGCGTGATCCCATTCTGGAAGTGTTGTAGACATTTGGCTGTATTGTCAGTCAAGTGGGTAAATAGCGGTGAACCGTACAGCAGAGCTGGCCGGACACATTTATAGATCATCAGTTTGAGACGAGGCGACAGGTTGGGTGAAGTTAACAAGTGTGATAGCCGGTAAGACCTGTGTCGTACTTTTTCTATTTTATTACTAAAATGAGTAGAGATGGAGATGCCTATCCATTTTATATCTTTGAGTACTTGTGAACTTACACCAATCGAATCGAGAGATATAACTTACGGAAGCGGAAATTCAAGTCGAGAGTGTGAAAGGTTTCGATACAGTTGTGAAAACGATTTTATTCTTAGATTTTATGACTTTGAGTAATAGTAGTCCACAAAATCCCCGAAACATAATACATATTATTAATGAGGGGATCAAGATGATCCGAATTTATTTTTTAACGGCACTTCATTGTCTGTCATGATGGCTTTTATTTTTACTATCATTGCAGGAGGGAGGCCACAATTGTATAACTACCGTGCAGTATATACATCCTAAAAAAAAAAAGTTGAGTTAAGGTTGCAAACACTATTTCAATGACATTACGTGATTTAAGTCCAGTAACTTTGAGCAGAATCTCAACATATTCTATTTGACTAGTAAATATTGATAGAAAAACATATACTTCTGTAATATATTAACCATTAATTATGTTTTTTGGAGTTGACGAATGTTTTCCTCCATATAAAATTTCATGCACATAGGTATAACATAGAACGTGATTCACAATTTGCGGAATATCACAGACGGACGAATGAGAACAATGGGGAACTCGAATAAGCTCATTTCAGAAAGCTCGAGAAAGACGAGTCGCGTTATTACGATTTTTGGATTCACTGCAATTCTCGATAAAAAAACGTTATATCCCTGGATTTTGGTTCTACTGCGAGCAAATCATCGGTTTGGAAAGTAGTGTTTAAGCATTCCTAGGATTTCAACAAACATAGCCAAATATTTAATTGTGTTGTATTACTGATTAAACTTTAAACTATCCATAATTATTTATACCAAGGTATCAATTGGAACTTCCTTGCAAAATAACATTCTTACTAAAAAATCACTTGTTGCGAAAGCGATGTTAAATGACTCCAGTGGTCTTACCAACATTACTGGGTCCATAAAGATAACAATGTTTCTTCTTATGATAATGAACAGTAGAACAATATCCAGTCCACCAATTATACAAATCTTGAAACCAGTCAACATCAAAAGATACCATAGGATAAATAAAACAATACACTTTGCAATAATCATTATAAATAGTACGCCACAACTGTTCTAAATATCGATAATTATTACGATGTTCAGCAACAAACCAATGAGAATAATCCCAATCAGGCA
Source organism: Acanthosoma haemorrhoidale (assembly GCA_930367205.1). NCBI lineage: Eukaryota > Metazoa > Arthropoda > Insecta > Hemiptera > Acanthosomatidae > Acanthosoma > Acanthosoma haemorrhoidale. Next base: position 14,137,357 of record OV884011.1, on the reverse strand, counting down.
TGTGACGTAATATACGAACAGCGTGGTAATAAAAACTAAAATTATTAGTATTTACATTATCAAATAAAGGGCTTTCATCTTGCTTAGTAATATAACGCAAGTACTTAGACAAATTCTTAATACATTCTACATGTACACTATAAAATAATGGTATGGAAAAAAAAAAATTAAAGATTGTTAATCATGGCGTCGATTAATAATAATTTGGTACGCTACTCAAAATTATAGACAAATATTTTATTTATTTAAACCAAATAATTAATTAGAAAATTAATGACATGAATTGAAATGGCTGAATTTTTCATTTCTAATGAATAGAAGACTCAACCTAAGTACCAAAACAGACGGGCTTAAAGGTAAAAACGAAATTTTCCGATAATGAAAAACTCAACTAAACCTAAATAAAAAAACTTACTTTTCTATGTTTCGTGATTTCAGTACTTTCTAATTAAAAAGGACTTAAAAATTCTGCTACTAGTTTATATTCAGGCTTCCTGAATATTTTCTAGGCTACTTAAAGTCGGTACCTCTTTGCCAAAAGTCCGTAAGTAATAGAAAATTCATATATCTTTATTAGGACAAAATATATATGGACTAAATCACTCAGAACTGTTCAAATTCGTCTTTTTAGAAAGACGTTGCCTGGAAGAATCTACACATTTAAGAAGTCTGGAAAAAAATTATAAAATTTCTGTATGGGGTTTCAAATGGAAGTATCGTGCCTTTATTTTAACCCCTGTACAAAATAAGCTGAAATATTTAATCTGAGACTAAATTATGCTTATTTCCCACAATGTTATTTGAGTTTTATAATCCACTTATTTTTTCTAAAATTTAAACCTTGTTAAATAAACAATCACGTTGAAGGAGTTAATGAAAAAGAAACGGACCCAACTATATCATATTAAATTTTTTTTTCTATGCCTCCCGTTATTTTATATTTTAACCAAAGATGGTATAGGTATATTTCGAGGTGTTGTGGAATATACATTTAAAATATCAGATAAGTTGAATCATTTTTTTTATAATATCACATAACATACATGTATACTTACAGAAAGACAAATAGGCAGAATAACATTCTTAGCTCAACAATGAAAGTTGATCCTCTTCGGGCACGGCAATCACACATTATAAAATACCGTTGGTTGCGTTACGTGATTTTGACTTCATATAAAGATACAATTTTACTTAGAGGTCAGATTTGATGATCCGACCGCATAAATACATTACTGTATTTTATTGGTGATTTAGACGATCAATCATTATCAAAAGACGATTGCTCTGTACCTGAAAGTTAATAGTTAACCTCATATTTCTTGAACTTTTAAGGCTATTTCTGTGGGCAATTTTGAATATATTTGAGTTTATCATTGTTATATAGTTCAAGTAGTTTAAGTATGCTTCACAGACTGTAGTTAAAGTAGATACGCAGTCTATAGTTTAAGTAGACAACGAAGACTATAGTTTATGAAGACTACAAAGTCTATAGTTAAATTATACCACACATATTATAGTTTAAGTACACTAGACAGTCTATCGTTTGAGTAGACTACACAACCTGCAGTTTAAGTAGACTGCTATATATATATATAAGTGTCATTACAGCTGATACAAATTTTTTTTTTGATTAATAACAACTGTATTATGATAAAATTACAATCTGCCTGATTGTGCTGTAAGTAATTGTGATAAATGATTTCATTCTTAACAATTTACAATTTTCATTCACTCATTTTTATTATATATACAATCAGCTCAGAGGCCCCCAGAGTCAACATGGTTGTCACCTCCCTCGCGTGCGAAAGAGGAAGCGGAGTCTTGGGAATTCCCCCACGCTCCTCCGTCAGCCGCGTCTGACTGCATCTACTTAAACTGCAGGTAGTGCAGTCTACTTAAATTGTAGGTGTTGTTTGCTTAAACGATAAATTGCGTAGTCTACTTAAACGATAGACTGTGCAGTACACTTTAACTATAGACTGTCTAGTCTACTTGAACTATAATATGTGTGGTATAATTTAACTATAGACTTTGTAGTCTTCATAAACTATAGCCTTCTTTGTCTACTTAAACTATAGACTGCGTATCTACTTGAACTACAGTCTACTTAAACTGCAGGTTAATAGCAATAACAATAGGCTTGAATGACATGCAGGTAAGATGCCTCTCCATATTAAGGATTGATTACACTAATTACACTAACGGCATTCCACTGCTCAACAAGGTCTTCGCGTTGTTGATCACATCTCCTCAGCCCTTGAAACCAAACAGTATTGCACTGCTGCATTTCTTGATATAGCTCAAGCTTTTGACAGGGTTTGCTCTACAAGCTCAAAAGATATTTACCACAGACTCTTTTCCTATTCCTACAGTCCTACCTTTCAAACCGCTTCTTCCAAGTCCGCTGTGGTTTAGAATACTCTAACTACTATCCCATAAATGCAGGAGTTCCACAGGGCAGTGTCCTGGGCCCCATCCTCTATAACCTATACACCGCTGATGTCCCCTCTACTCCCAATACCTTCTTGACCACATTTGCAGATGACACTGCAGTCTTGTCATCCCACGCAGACCCCGACATAGCATCCCATAACCTTCAAAAACACCTTGACGAGATCGAGTATTGGTGCAATCAATGGCGGATCAAAGTTAATGAAGCAAAATGCTCCCACATTACCTTCACCCTTTGTCGCAAGACTTGTCCACTAGTTTATTTTAATTCTATTCCTCTCCCTGTATCCGAGACAGTACGGTACTTAGGCTTCCATCTTGACAAACGACTGACCTGGAACCTACATACGAGAAGTATTGACTGCGTATCTACTTGAACTACAGTCTATTTAATCTACTTAAACTGCAGGTAGTGCAGTCTACTTAAATTGTAGGTGTTGTTTGCTTAAACGATAGACTGTGCAGTACACTTTAGCTATAGACTGTCTAGTCTACTTGAACTATAATACGTGTGGTATAATTTAACTATAGACTTTGTAGTCTTCATAAACTATAGCCTTTTTTGTCTACTTAAACTACAGACTATACAGTATATCCAAATTATAGGCTATGTAGTCTTCATAAACTATAGTCTTCGTAGTCTACTTAAACTACATACTGTCTAGTATGTTTAAAGTATTGACTGCGTATCTACTTGAACTACTGCCTATTTAATCTACTTAAAACTGCAGGTAGTGCAGTCTATTTAATCTACTTAAACTGCAGGTAGTGCAGTCTACTTATATTGTAGGTGTTGTTTGCTTAAACGATAGATTGTGTAGTCTACTCAAACGATAGACTGTGCAGTACACTTTAACTATAGACTGTCTAGTCTACTTAAACTATAATATGTGTGGTATAATTTAACTATAGACTTTGTAGTCTACTTAAACGATTGACCGTGTAGTCTACTTGAACTGCGTACAGCGCAGTTCACTTTAATTATTAAATGTTTAGTCTACTTAAACTACAGCATGTGAAGCATACTTAAACTACTTGAACTATACAACAATGGTAAACTCAAATATATTCAAAATAGCCCACAGAAATAGCCTTAAAAGTTCAAGAAATATGAGGTTAACTATTATCTATCAGGTATAGAGCAATCGTCTTTTCCAATGAAGGTATTCTCTAGTAAACTCCAGGCGGGGTTTCCGATGATGTACGGCGAACAGCTCTTCTGGGTCTTAAATTCATTTCGGCAAGACTCTACGAATAGTCTCAGCACTGTCCGTCACCGCTATGAAGTTTTTGAAGTCTCTGTGCCGCCTCAGAGACAACAGAAGAGCAATGTTCGAAGAGATTAAATTTTCGTGAATCGATAATATGTTGCCCTAAACCTCACCGATTCTGGATTCCTCGTGCACAATCCTGCCTCACGGTAGAATTCTACTTTTGTATAGGCTTCTTGACAGTCGTTTCTTGTCTACCTTGTATCAAATTAGACCTCCATGAGAAATTTCATGTCTGAACAAGGCGTACCAAGAGTAGAACAGGCAGCCTTAGGGGTACAGGCGGGTTAGAAGGGTATAGGGTATAGACATAAGGGTTTCGTGTAATTAATTGAAAAATCAACAAAATGGTCAAAATATTATTCACATTTTTTAACGTCCTTTCCTTATATAAAACCTATTACTCCGAAACCGATGGTCTCATTGAAAATTCGTTCCTCTGACAATTATTGACAATTTTAAATGACAAAACATGCTTGCACAAGCTACTGGCTCTGAGGACATTGAATTACGGAATACTCAACACAATAGCAACTAAAAAGACTCTCATATGTCGTATTGGTTAGCGTAACTACGTCGTGATTTCAACGTTCCCGGTTCCGATAGAAATTGAATTTATTTCGTTTCTATGAAGTCAACTTTAGAAAACGAAATTCAATACACATGACATTCACGCTAAATTATGGCCATTACTCCCTTGTTTTAAAGATAATTATACCTCAAGCAGACTTCTCCTCAGTAAAGGGCTGGCTGGCACTTGGTAAACGACTAACGTGGAACACACGCACTCGATCAAAAATACAAAATTTGAACCAAAGGCTAAAACTGATACACCATTGTGCTAAACAGACAATCACAGCTACCTTTGACACAAAAAGACTAACTTTTTAAGATCTATTTTAGCAGATGGAGCACAGATTTATTGGGCAACCAAAAAATCAAACCTAGCGACAATTCAAAAATTTCAATCAAACTACTTCGAATAGTAGTTCTAAAGTAGTTAGTAGTAGAACAGGTGCAAATGTTTCAGAAATACAACCGTACAAACCGACTTACTAATTACACATGAACATACCTAAATTAAGAATCAGTGCAGACAATTCCATCGAAAACAATAAAGACATCCACTCAAACAATAAAGACCCTCACTAGAATTGCTATTTTGATAACTAACAAACACAGGCACGCAGCGACGACACCGGAAGAACTGGAGTAGAGATTTTTTAAATTAATTTTTTTTTTTTTTCAATCTAACAATCTTTATTGTGCAATAATTACAATCTGCCTTTATAAGGCAATAATAATACAGATAAATGAGCTCATTCATACCATATTTACAGCATCATTCATTCGCTCATTCATACAATAGGACATGATTGGAGAAACTGGCCATTGCCAGGACTCCCACTGTCACGCGTTTATAGTAGGTCACTGCCGTTTCTGTCTCAGAGGAGGATTATAGGGATGAGTGGCGCAGTGCAATGACTGTGCTACAGGATTAGGGTGGTTGGAAAGGCTACTGTGGAATTTTATAAACTTGGATGAGTTCTAGAATGTAGGGTATATTAAGATCGTTATGAAGGGTTTTGTTGCTGACATAATAAGGGGCATTTACTATTGTTCTTAGGACTTTGGATTGAAAGGATTGGATACGCTTGATGTTCGACTTTTTTGCTGTCTCCCATAGAGCTATTCCGTATGTCCAGATTGGTTTAAGTATAACTTTGTAGATTAGTAGTTTATTTTCTATTGAGAGATGGGATGTCCTTTGAAGTAGTCTGTACAGTTGTCCAAAGCGTCTGTTTAGTTCTTGTCTTTTTAGTCTCGTATGTGGGTTCCAGGTCAGTCGTTTGTCAAGATGGATGCCTAAGTACCGTACTGTCTCGGATACAGGGAGAGGAATAGAATTAAAATAAACTAGTGGACAAGTCTTGCGACAAAGGGTGAAGGTAATGTGGGAGCATTTTGCTTCATTAACTTTGATCCGCCATTGATTGCACCAATACTCGATCTCGTCAAGGTGTTTTTAAAGGTTATGGGATGCTATGTCGAGGTCTACGTGGGATGACAAGACTGCAGTGTCATCTGCAAATGTGGCCAAGAAGGTATTGGGAGTAGAGGGGACATCAGCGGTGTATAGGTTATAGAGGATGGGGCCCAGGACACTGCCCTGTGGAACTCCTGCATTTATGGGATAGTAGTTAGAGTATTCTAAACCACAGCGGACTTGGAAGAAGCGGTTTGAAAGGTAGGACTGTAGGATTAGGAAAAGAGTCTGTGGTAAATATCTTTTGAGCTTGTAGAGTAAACCCTGTCAAAAGCTTGAGCTATATCAAGAAAGGCAGCAGTGCAATACTGTTTGGTTTCAAGGGCTGAGGAGATGTGATCAACAACGCGAAGACCTTGTTGAGCAGTGGAATGCCGTTAGTGTAATTAGTGTAATCAATCCTTAATATGGAGAGGCATCTTACCTGCATGTCATTCAAGCCTATTGTTATTGCTATTAACCTGCAGTTTAAGTAGACTGTAGTTCAAGTAGATACGCAGTCTATAGTTTAAGTAGACAAAGAAGGCTATAGTTTATGAAGACTACAAAGTCTATAGTTAAATTATACCACACATATTATAGTTCAAGTAGACTAGACAGTCTATAGTTAAAGTGTACTGCACAGTCTATCGTTTAAGTAGACTACGCAATTTATCGTTTAAGCAAACAACACCTACAATTTAAATAGACTGCACTACCAGCAGTTTAAGTAGATTAAATAGACTGTAGCTCAAGTAGATACACAGACAATACTTTAAACATACTAGACAGTATGTAGTTTAAGTAGACTACGAAGACTATAGTTTATGAAGACTACATAGCCTATAATTTGGATATACTGTATAGTCTGTAGTTTGAGGAGAGTACATAAGCTACCCTTTAAGTAGACTGCATAAGTTAAACAGACTGAATAGCATGTAGTAGCTTTATGCAGTAATAGTCCTGACAATATATTACACAACCTGCAGTTTAATTATTAAAACTAATAAAATAGAAAAAATCGTTATTACAGTTTGTTTGTTTTTTTGGAAAAAGCTCCTTTTAATTAAAATGGTCTGTTTTTTTTTTGCATCTTTTTTTTTCATTGAACCTGACCTAGGTTTTTTAAATACATAATTATAGCAAGCATATATAAAATTATCATAATAGTTTGTTTTTGTTTTTTGATAAAATTACGATCTGCCTTATTGGGCAATAATAATGATAATGATCTCATTCATACCACATTTACAATTTTTCATTCACTAAATCATTCATACAGTATTTATAAACAGCCCAGAGACCTCCCAGATCCACATGGTTGTCACCTCCCTCGCATGCGAAAGAGGAAGCGGAGTCTTGGGAAGTCCCCCACGTACCTCCGTCAGCCCCGTCACCGAGCCAGTGGAGGCTAACCGAGAGCGCGAGAGTCACACACGCTTAGGACATGATTGTAGAAACAGGCCATTGCCAGGGCTCCCACTGTCACGCATTTATAGCAGGTCACGAGGCTACTGCCTTTTCAGTCTCTGAGGAGGATTATAGGGATAAGTGGTGCAGTGCAATGACTGTGCTAGGGGATTAGGATGGTTGGTTATTATGGAATTTTATGAACTTGGAAGGGATTGAGTTCAAGAATGTAGGGTATATTAAGATCATTATGAAGGGTTTTATTGCTGACGTAATAAGGGGCATTTCCTATTGTTCTCAGGACATTTGATTGAAAGGATTGGCTACGCTTGATGTTCGACTTTTTTGCTATCCACCATAGCTCTATTCCGTATGTCCAGATCGGCTTAAGTATAACTTTGTAGATTAGTAATTGGTTTTCTATTGAGAGATGGGATGTCCTTTGAAGTATTCTGTACAGTTGTCCAAAGCGTCTGTTTAGTTCTTGTCTTTTTAGCCTCGTATGCGTGTTCCAGGTCAGTCGTTTGTCGAGATGGAAGCTTAAGTACCATCCTAACTCGGATACAATGAGAGGAATGGAATTAAAAGAAACTAGTGAACTAAAAATTTACTAATAAACAGATAAATAAAAAATTTCTAATTGTGCCACTTTTTTTGTGAAGCCATTTATGCGAATAATTTTTTCCTTACTACTTAAGGACTTTTTTGGCACCTTTGAAGCTCACCCACTTCGATTTATGGACAGAAAATAAATGCATTTTCCATTGTAGGGATTTGAACCTAAAACCTGAGACATGAGAGTTTTCGGAGAAAGGGGTGTCCTATAATAATTTAAAAAACTGCACTGTATAACACAGTTAAGGATTTTATTACGTATTTGTTAACACTTTAAATAATAATAGCCCACTAAAACACCAACATATTATACCTCCTTATTAGGAACACGCAGTTTTGCTTTAGTTTTTTCATACTCTAGTTACAAGTTATTAAAACTGCCATTGACATTGTATTCACAACTTAAAATTAAGAGGTGCTTTATATAGAGGCATGATATTTTGCATTATAGTTTCATATGATACCACCAATGATGCTAAAAATAATACCAACCTCATAAAAAGTAGTGAAGGGTCATTTATAAATTAATTCGTAATAAATTATAAACATTTGTCTACTACCGAGTAGGTATGGTACCTCATAATGTCATTAAAACTAAAAAAGAATTTTTAACGAGTTTGGCAATCCCTCTCATGTTTTGTGACTCGTTGCAGCACCTAACCAACCCCGTGTGTTTAAGTTAAGTGTTTAATATGACCCCACCACCCCTCCCGCATCGATGGCAACAGACTGTCGGGTAAAAATGAGGTTAAGAATTAGTATGTTAGTTTTAAGTTTGATCAAAAAGGTGAGCTCCATCACCTTTATTAGTCATTTCAGTCCAGTCACGTATAATGTATATCATTATACTTGTTTATTCATTATACAATTTTTATAAAATAACAAAACCTGTATATAATGTAGCGAAGCTACATGAAATACAAAAATAATTTGTAAATAGATTCGCCTGAGGATCTATAATTATCTGTAAATTTAAAGGGGCTATTATGGTGTATTTCCATACTTCAATAGTGGTCGATTGTCAGTCAGGACGTGCCACCATGATCATTAAACAAACAATAACGAATCGACCGTGTACGACCTTTAATAATTAATGTACTTTACGAACCAGCGTTTTAGGACCCCCTTCATGTCCACGATTCGATTGATTCGTGTTAATTTGTATAATCTCTCCATGAAATGTAATGGCCTACAGAAATCATCTACATGGTACATAGAACACCGCCTTCTAAATGTCGAGCTGTGTCACTTATCATACGAGCGTATGGGATCTACCTACAGCAGTTTTATATAATGTCGCTAATCGATTATGTACTGCGGAGTGGTATATACCGGCCGGCGATCGGTTTCGCTATATAAGACGAATCGCCGCCACTCTGAGCTGCATTCCGTTTCGACAAAGGCACCGACAAATGTTGCTGAAATAAATGGAGAGTGCGTGCGAGACATTGCCACGTACGTCAAACGTGATCAGCACTCAATGCACAACGATCGGACTGCACAAATTTGCTCGCTAGCGATTCATAGTTTGTTATTTTCATTATCTAGCGTCTCCAGTCATTTCCAAGCCTGGAAATTAAGTTTATTCCATAGACATAGACTTCATCTGGAGAAGATAAATCTAATGAATTCACACAGACCATTTAGTCGAACATTCGCGGCGAATTCATACAGCAAGTACTGCTAACAGATAGACCCGGATGAGAAGAATCACTGACCCCGAACAAGCGATCGGGGCGTTTACTGACGTAAACGAACAAAATGTGTTTTTATACCCACCGATGTAGTAAGGTTTGTATTTATGAAATAAAATAACAAGTTGGCTATTATAGACAGTTTGAAACCGTTTTCAAATTCACTAAATAAACCCGTCGTAATCAGCATTGCTTACCTGCCTTCTTCATAGATTAAATCCCCCCCCCCTGGGAAATATTCTGCGAACACCCCTGATCAGGACTGGACCACAAAGAGAATCCTGGTACCAATATGCATTGCAGTGAACTAAACTCACATACAAACATTAAAAAAAATAAAAGTAATCCCAATTCAGAGCAGCAGTACAACAATAAAACGTTCGTAAGTTCTACTTATAATGGGTGTCCCAGAATTAACACAACATTTGAATTTGCCGCCATTTGTGCAGTAAAGTGCTGGCAACCCTAAAAAAAAAAACAATTTGACAGCTGACAGTTTAGGGTTGGTAAAAATGGAGCGTTACACGATAGAACAACGTGTCTTTATTGTTGAACATTATCTCGAAAATAATGAAAGTTTGGCGGCCGGAATAGTGCGACTTCATCTACTGTGAAGAGATTAATTGAAAAATTTAGGGAGACTGGATCAGTTGGAGACACTAAACACACTGGTCGTCCTAAAACAAGCCGTTCAAATGTCAATATCGAAACAGTGCGTGAGAGTGTTGTTGAAAATCCAGGAACATCAATTCGGCCGAAATTGGATGATATTGATGTGGCCAATATGTGGTTTCAACAATATGGTGCCACATGCCATACAGCCCATGAAACAATTCAAATACTGCATGAGACATTTCCAGGTCGTGTACTCTCTCGTTTTGGTGATCAGAATTGGCCCCCTAGGTCGTGTGATTTAACACCTTTAGATTTCTTTTTATGGGGTTATTTTAAGTCAAAGGCGTATGCCAACAAGCCCATATCCACCCCTGCATTAAAAGAGGAAATTCAACGCTGCATCAGCGAAATTCAACAACATTTATGCCAAATGGTCATGGAAAATTTCGCAAAAGAGTGCGTATGTGCCAGCAAAGTCGTGGAAGCCATTTCCCCGATGTGTTATTCCATAAATAGCCCTATCCTATGTACTTTATAATTCAATAAAAAAATAACAACAAAAATACTAAAAACTGTGATTTCTATTTCAATCAAATCTTGCGTTAATTTTAGGACACCCTATATATGTACTAATATGGAATAGTGCTACAACGAATGTAAGAATAGTCGGAAAACCACTTTTCAACGGGGACGGTTCGGCGTTTTTAGTATTCATTCGCTGGAAGAATATCTCCCGCTTCATGATCATTTACTCTGAGTAGTATTTTGTAATTACGCTATTGTTTTTTATTGGCCCTCTGATCCATCAATTGTCCAGCATTGTTGAAAGATTTCTATCGTCGTTCCACAAGGGGGTGAACATCATTTGACCGAAAAAGGGGTCCTTGGAAAAAAAATAATAGCTCGCTAAGAAACCTTAGACTGGACAGACAGGAAAGAGATTGTCGTTTCGATGAAAATGAGCTCAAACCACTGACCTAAAGTCAAATTAATAAGATCGATGCAATTTCGAAGAATTTTTTTGGTAAAATCGTGTCACGAGTAGCCTCGAAAAAATACGACAGAAAATTCGCTGCCGAGGCATTATAAGATTTTCCAAACGTCATTGGCGAAAAGAAATCGGGGTTGCCCAAAATGGTTCCCTTCCTTCGTTGGCTGGCTAATTTTAAGGTCGACCTTTTCTCCGGCAAACTGACCTAAACCATGCCAGTGCGTGACAGTCGGGCTGGCGAAATATCGGTTTTTGCGAGCTGTAACACCCTCTTACACATTCTTGCTGTCCTTCACTTAGTTAGGGGTGGAGGGTTTACGAATCGCTTTTATCGCGACAGCGGTAAACAACTAATGATGTGATGGCAAGCTAAAAGTGTTAGTGACAATGTTTTTTTTACGAAGAGTAACGCAGCACAAATAATAAAGAAATTTTTCAACAAGTTCTAGGCCGTCCCAATGATTTGTGTTCAGTATAAATTTTGAAGAGCTCGCCCAAAGCAATGTGAAGTAACACTTGATTTGGCCGATGAAATCATAAAAAATTATTCACTTTTCTCTAATTTGAAACTTAAGTTTTACTAATTTAATGTCGTTAACGATAGTTGTTTCCTTACATTAATTGTAGCACAGTTCGTCAAGCTTTGGCAAGGCGATAATTAAGCTGTTCTCACAAAACGCAATCATAAGTTCGCTAAGTAAACGAAATTTAGAATTTTTTTACTCCTCCCCAACTCGATAATCAAGTTTCACGAATTTGAAATGAAAAATCACTTTGTTCTGGGACATTGCCCCCTAAGAATAACAAGATAAAAAAAAAAATTGGAGCTGAGAAAAAACGAAAAAAAAATACATAACATTGGAGAAATTTGATGAGCTTATTACTAATAAGGGAGATATGTACACATGAGGTGAATAGTGACTACAAAGAACCAATAGGAAGAGATTTTAACAAAAACCTTAAGCAGAGATGAAAAAAAAAACCAGTCATTATTAGGAGGGTAGAACGGGAAAGAACCTGGAAGGGTTACTAGGATGAATGAAAAATAAATTAACAAAGTAATAATGTTGAATTATGAATTATTAGATTGGAAGGGGATACTGGTAATAGCCATTCCAACACTGAGTAGTCTCAGGGGATCCCGAGTATAAATCTAAGATAACAATTTCCCAGCCACTCTAATCGAACCTTCAGATCCTCACAGAGGCCAACATATTGTTGTGATATTTTGATGTGGTGATTTTTTATGGTGCTTTTTATATAAACTCAAAATTAACGGGCATAAATGAACGGTATACGACCCATGGATCACGGTTCATTTATGCTTTGAACACTATTCGTTGCGTTATGTCTAATATGAATAGTTATCAAATAAACAATATCAAGAATTAAATATAAATAATTTAATGTTGGATTTGGTAACTTTAAAAACAAGAAAAGTTAATAATATATGAGACAACGAGCATAGGAAAACCAAAGAGGTTAACAGATCCAATATGGCAACAGAGCGTCCTCATTCATTTTGACCCGGCAACCATAGAAGACGTACCAGGACCACGCTGGGCACCAACCAAGACGACAACGAGACGTCTGGGAACCACGCGCTGCAGCCAAGACCGAAGGAACAAAGAATTCAACAAAGAAAAACTGGCCTGTCACGATTGTAGTAATAAGGTACAATTTAACATTGTAAAATTTATCCTGTACGTACTAAGATGTATATTCAATCCATAAATCAATTTGTTAATAAACAACTTTCCTTTTGCCAGAAGTTTCCTTTTTATATTAACAGAACCTCAGATTAAAGTTAAATATAAAATATATCAAAAAGATAAAAAAAGTAATAATATACCACACAACCATAGTCAAAATAGAGGGAGATTAAGGAGGAAGCCAGGAGTTGGTATCTGTGAAATAAGAAATGTTAGATCGATTGAGCAGCTTAAGGATGGAAGTGGGTTAATGGGTGATTTGGGAAATGTAATCTTTTCAGGATGATGACCAATCCTAGATTTTTTACTAATGGGAAGAATTAGATAGGGCGAGCATTGAAGGCGAAGTTGGGAATATCATTTAAGGTTTTGAGGAGGGGGTCATGAACCAATTTGTCATCATTTGCGTTCATTTTTTCCCAATATTCCTTGCAACGTAGTTCGTTACCTTTCATATGGCATATTTTCGCAGTTGTCCCTGGAGGAAATCCAAAATTACACTGGATATTTTGACAAAATAAAGAAATTTTTCACCAAGTTCTCGACAGTCAACAAGATTGTTTAAATACATTGATTGCAGCATTGTTTTTTTGCATTTAGTGAGAACAGTGGTGAAAAGTGGTATTTCAATTGCTTATTATTATGTTACGATCATTATTACTTCAATAAAATTAATTTTACACTTATCTCAGTTTCAATAGTTCTTGTTGTTTACATATTAACTAAAGCTTGGCCTCTTAGCATTTGAATGGCTAATTTTTTATAGTCCTCACTCAATTCAAGCTGAAGTTACACGCTATGTTAACAAAATTAAGAACTTTTTACCTTATTTTTCACTGATTTCACGGGGATTGATGACACCTAATATTAATTATAGCATAGTTCATTATTTTTTGAAAGACATTACTTTCACAATCCTCCCTCCACACAATACATTATAAAATAAGGAATGGTAAATCAAAAACGACTTTTTTTTTTTTTTGTTCAAATCACTTTTTTTTCAATTTATCAATAAATGAACAAAATCTTTATAACAGAAGGTAAATTTCAAAATATAATATAGTATATCAGTTTCTAAATACCTTGCCTATGTGTATAAAAATATTTCATCAATATATCACAGAATGATTGGCAATTTTAATTTTCAACTCTTAATCATCAAATAACAACATAAAACAATGATATCTGCATTATTTGACAATATAATGTGAAGTTTTAGAAATAATTTCAATAAACAAAGGTTGTTCATAAGTTATTAATTTATTTTTCATGAGTTATTAATTACCCAATATTCTTTAAATATAAATCCTTTAAAAAAAAAAAATTTTGGTCTATTAGATCCTAAATTAATTGAGTGGCATTTAGTAGCGTAAAATTTCCATATGTGCTACTTAGAAGTACATATGTCCGGAGCAAAAGGTATATATAAACAAATATTTCTATATAATATATGCTTGAGTGTGTATTGCACCGTTTAGATTTGTGCCCACAAGAGTAAAAAAATTAATATTTATGAAAATAGAAATTTGTTATATCCAGTATAATTTTGGATTGCTGTCGATAACACATCAAAACTTTTTAAGAAAAATGCACTAATAACATAATACTTTTGAGGAGTAAATAAGTCTAACATGTATTAAAAAATTTCTTAAACATTTTAATTAATACTCATCTAATGTAAGGCACTAACAAATCTACCACAATTGATAAAGTTAACAATTTATACCGATCGGCTAAAATCAAATTCTGCACAGGAACTATTTATATGTCTCCGACAATAATTCCTTTGAGTAGTGAACCTTTTTTAATTTCTCCGTCATATGGCAGGATGAGCAAACAGTTCGCTTCTCTCCAGCTCATAAGTCTACTGCTGATTTGATCACCTGAAATAATTTTGATGCGTTAAATTCAACACTTAAAATCCAACGAGTGAAACAAAAAATTTCCAATGTCATCAACATACCGGTAGAATTTGCCAAAGGAATACCATCATATTGCTTCCAATCGAGTACTACCCTCCTGTATTCAGGTCTCGGATCCATTTTTTTTATATCAAACCCAAGCTGAAAATAGTTGTAAAAATTTGTTGTTATTATTTAAACAACAGGTCAACAATCAAGTTAGTTCGTGACTGTAAAAAAAGTAGTTTAACCCATTTGAGAAAATCTCCCGACTCAGGAAAAAATATTTGTAATACTTCAATTCTAGATTTCAAGATACCACTGGGAAAAACGACTGAGCGACAGCAAAAGAAACTTGCGTGGTGGAAGGCATCTGTAATGCTGGGAATACCAGTCTTCAAGACACGCTTCGGTCAGATCACCCTTCAGTTGCCAATGATGATGATTTACTGGAGAGTGCCAGCCAGGAGTTTTATGTATCCACACAAGGATTAAAGGGTACAATAGGGGCGGATTCAAATGGCACCCTAAATGTATTATTTTTTAAAATGAACTAGTCTATTTATCTAATAGCCACAAGAACTATTGTAACAATTTAGTATATGGTAGCAGATTTACGTTTGTTAATTAGATTTCCATAACTTGTTTAAACAAAACATACAGGCCTTTGGCTCAGTGTAAATTTAAATCTTGATACAAAATTACGATTTCACTTATAATACTAACTCTGACTATTACAGTTGTTTGGTACGGTTCCCGATGCCCCGCCATGGCCCTCAGTGCTGGCAGTAAGTACAAATGGAAAGTTACTGTTGCAGATACAGGGTTCCCAGGAAGGCAGAAGAGTAATTTTTTATTACCTTTCCATAAACAGGTAGCGAACGTCGTCGGTTTCCTGAAAACCTTAATCCTTTATTACACGGACAAAGAAAAAGTTCATTCATTGAGACAAGGAAAAAATAAACATGGTTCACCCCGGTTTCATGTTGACCCTCGCAAAGTGAATCTTGGCTCCCAAATCTTTGGTTATAACTGCTTTTAAGTAATCCCGCTCTCCCATTGACACACCACCAGTTGTCACAAGTATATCTGATGATTCCAGTCCTCGCCTCATGTGGAAAAGTATTTCGGAAGGCCTTCAACATAAGTTCACAAACATTAGCAGAAATTTTGAGAGAAAATATTCACTATTATATCAATAATAACCGACATATTAGTAAACTTTTCAAGACCAAATTAATAACTAAGTGATTATATAAGGTACAATTAAGTGACGTATGATACTAAATGCTGCAAAATTTGCCACAAACGTTAATAAATAAACAAACATGTATATATAGAATTTAATTACATACATTGATTCATTTGTTAGCTAAAATTCTAAAGTCTAATGCTCACACAACTTATAGAAAAAGTGAAAAAAATCTCAAATTGTGATATTTTTTTAAAGAGGTATAAGCCAATACCTGAGTTTTGGATATGGTATGGATCTGAAATGGTTTCCAGGTCATGAATTTAGTATATTACAAAGCTTGGTTTCATAATCAGCAAGTTTCAAGATGTTATGGAATATACCATTTAAAAATTGATCGATTGAATCATTTTTTTTACCACTAACATAAAACATAGGTACAGAAACAGACAAAAGATAATTACTCCACACCAAAATGAAATTAGATCCTCTCAATTCGTGGTTGACAATAATCTTATACATTACATTTATAGATAGAATAGTAAAAAATAATCTCAATAGAAACGAATCAAAAGAAGAAGAATTTTAAACTTTATAATGAAAACGTACTCATCTTTGGCGATTCCAAGGTCCATTGCTGGGAAATGGTGTTTGTTCAGCAACGATAGAAGAGTTATCCTGTTACTGTCTCGGATTTTCCCTGCCGACAATGCAGCACCTGGCTCAACAACTTCGTTTCCCGTGGACATTATGCAAATCCTTGGCAACCTACAGAATAAAAATTGTGTGCAATTGATTTATATTAATCTGTATAATATAAATAATGTCAATAATTTAATATAAATATTTTATTTTATAAATTTCAAAACAAGCAAAGTATAAATATCCGTACAACCAAAGAGGTCAAGACTCAAGAAGGCAGCGGTAGGTAGGAGAGAGAACAACGCTAAGAGCAGGTCGCTCATTCATCTTTGAACCGGCAGAGGACGAGGAAGCACCAGGAGGAACTCCAGCCCAGGTAGCAACCCACACTAAGGCACGGTTACGGCCTCGTAGTGCACGAGAGAGGAGCGGCCCTAGACTTGCATCCGGCCAGGAGACAAGATCACGCACTCTTTCACTGACGATCAAGACAATAGAAGACGCTAATCCGAATCACGCAATAGAAGACGACCATCGAAGAATATCAACAAAGAAACACTGGCCAGTATCACGTTACAAATAATTATAAGGTACCATTTTAATGTTAGATTTAATAGTATTCTTTTATTACGTACAAAGTTAATTTGTATATTAATTTTAATGAACATATGTGTAATAAACAATTATTCCTTTTGCCAGAACTTTATCCTATTTCTATTAACAGAACCTTGAGATAAAGTAAAAGTTAAATATAAAGTTATAAATTATATGAAAAGTATATTGTCAGTAAACAATTTTTTTTCTAAACTTACCGAAAAACGGGTACACTGGTAACGCCGATTGTTGCTAAGAGCCCCAATTCTATTGATGTGATCACATCACCCATTTTAAGAACAGTTTCATTATAAGCAATATCACTTCCAACAGGTCTGTAACAAATTTTAAAACACTTTGTTATCATAAAAATTAAGTTAACATGCAATAAAATTGTGATTTTATAGTTTATAGATGATATTAATTTCTGATAATGCCTGATAAAAAATTGATCTTGCTTTCCATGATTAGTCTTGAGTAAAAGTTATGGGTTGTCCAAGTTATTAACTACTTCGAACAAACAACCTTTGTGCTAAAAGAGGCAATTTTTAAAGCATATGGAATAATATTTTCTAGCCTCCACAAAATATTTTTATTAAATGACCACATTCAGAACCTGTAAACAAAATGTTCTACGTGTAACAATACCTCCAAGCTATAAAACATATCTTTCAACACACCCCAATGTTCACTGGAATACTGACAGGAAAAGGTATAACACCAGACATCATAATAACTCAAGGAAATAATGAGTCCGCAGCAGTTCCAGTTTTAAATTTTCTCTCAGAAAACATGCGCTGATCCTAATTAATAAACTTGACAGGGGAATGCGAGTAGGTTTGGGAATCTTTCGCCTGTTTTTTCTCTCATGTCTCACATTGTCGTGTAATATTAAATTTCTCTTTAATTTTTTTATAATTTTGACAACCGTTAATAATAATAAGGATTTTACCTTTTAAGACCTCATTAATAAACAAATCACTACGGCCAGGACCACAGAAACAATTCAAAGAAGAAATAAGATGAGAAAATTAACAAATGAGAAATAAATAAAGAAATCTGTCTTTAGAAAATGTAAATATAAAATGTTTTATTGTCAATTAAACTGTTCCCATGGGCAGGAAGGAGAGGCCTACTTCAAACTCTTCATTTCCCACCTCCTTTCTCAGCTCCAAAAACAGGGCATGCCTAGTGGCACTATCCAGGTAAAGAAAAAACGATGAAAATTAACATAAGCTGTTTTTAGTACATTTAAATTTTTATTGTATCTTAATATTTAGTTTTTAAGTATTCCAAAATACTGTTGTAATATTTAGATGTTGCTTTCGATATAAACTCGAAATTAGCGAGCGTAAAAGAACGTAAAAACGACCCGTGGTTCATGGCTATGAAGGGATGAATGCTTTTGTTGCCGTTATATCTACTATTAATATTTATCGTATAAATAATATCAAGGATTAAATATAAATAGTTTAATATTGGATTTGTTAACTTTAAAACAAGAAAAGTGATTAATATATGAGACAACGGGCATTGGAAAACCAAAGAGGTTAAAAGATCCAAGATGACAACAGAGATCGCTCTCATTCACTGGGACCCGCCGACGAGACAAGGTGGGCTGGTCCGTGACGATTGTCGTGGAAGGTACGAAGCCAGCACCAGGCAGCCACGCTCGAGACAAAGACGACAAAGAAGAACCGCGCGTAGAACACAACTTAGTAAAACTGGCCAGTCTTATAGTAACGTACATCGTAACTTTATTTTTTTAACATTGTAAATTTATAGCATACGTGTAACTCATGAATCAGTTTGTAATTAAACAATTTTCCTTTTGCCAGAATTCCTTCTTATATTAACAGAACCTCCATAAAACCTCAGATTAATAAAAAAGTAAACAATATAAAGATAAAAAACGTAATAATACATAGAATTAAACTTGAAAATCCATAAGTAAAAAGTTATACTCATTTATTAGAATAAAACATTTAGTATTTTTAGTTTTTAATAATTATAATATTTTTTTTTAATTTAGCACATTGCAGCATCCGAACAGAGCGTACATTAAGTACAATATATATACAATATCTCATCATATGTACAGTAATTTAATAGTTTATAATTATTTTATATAGTAAAGGAGTGAGAATTAAACCTCAACAATTGAAATATTTCAAAGATAAAATTTCAATTAATACTGGCCTAATATCTTGCCCAGCTTGCGGATAGACTGTTATTTCTATCTCCACTTCCTCACCGTCACTACTTGCCTTCAACAATTTGGTATCTTCTACCTAGATAAAAAAATACGATGAAAAATTTACGGTACTTTTCTAGAATAGATTTACATTAAATTTCAGTTAATGTTATTACAATTTCAATCTTTAACCTACTAGAATAAGTAGAAAAAATATCCTTCTGTTTCGTAAATTTTGAAAATTGTTCTACAAAAGGTAGGTAGCCTACAAGGATTCCTACATATAATTTTCAAAAATTAATGAAATTTAATTGAAATAATCACTGAAGTCTTGACTATATATTATTAATATATTTATTGTTAATAATGTAGAAATGCTATTAGCTCAATCTATCAATTAACTTGCCTGTACAACAGCATCAGCATTGCCCGGCAGTGGACCTCCAGTATTAACTCTCACACACTCTCCGGGCAATAATAGCAAACCACTACCCTGGAAAAAAATTTTTAATTTACAAATGGGATAAAAGTATTTCACTGCAATAATGTGTCAAAATGTATACAAATCAGTTTGTCAATTGTGTCTTATACTACAAATGCGTCTTAAATTTTCATAACAATTTAAATTGTCATTTGTGTAACCGAATATGCTGTATAGAGTTTTAAACATATAAAAAATATTATGTTTGTATATTAATCAAGTCTCATATACTAACAAATATGGTAATATTGAGGTGCTCTCACTGAACATTAAATCAGTAATATAGTAAGACGAACCGACATGCCTGCAGTAAAACTTTTCAACACTATTCGAGTTCCTTTCTTATCACTTGACAAAACTGCGTAGCCATCTTTAATAGAAGCCCTGAATGGTGGAAGCGGATCTACAGAAGTGACATTGTCAGCAACTACACGACCCAATATGTCCAACCTGAAAAAAAAAAAAAAAAAAAAAAAAGGTTACCGATTCATTAATGAGTATTATCAGTTTCCAATAATAAAAAGTTATTTTATCAATAAATGTTTTATAACACATCTTTAAAACTTGCTGATTATTTTTAACAAAATGTGTTTATGTTATGTTTGTAGAACCCACCTGAAGATGACAGTTGAAGCTGTTGAAAACGTTAATGGCAAGTTAAAGAATGCAGTAGACATATATCTTATTTATTTATCTGAATAAAACACACCCACGACCCGCAACAAATATAAACCATAACTTTCATTGATATTATAATTTATTTTAAAAATTTTTCTTTCTAAATAAAACAAAACAAAGTAAAAATAATCTTTTCAGAAAAAAAAATATATAGGGCTTCTCTGAATCACTGGTTAGCTACTCTCCGAACTGGGCCATCCCTCTATCCGATCTTGCATAACCTCTGAAAAATATGCGGGGAAAAAAACGACAATCTTTCAAAGGAGACTGTTGTTGGCATGTTGTCTGCTTAAAGTTGCCACAAATTGTTAGCTTTTTCTGAAATTATTATTGTTTCTTTTGCTAATTATAAAACCATTGGAATTACTAAATAAAACTAGTGATTATTAATAATTTAAAAGAAAACATATATCAACGCAAAGATCTACCGTTTATAAGCAATAAAATTACTATATTTAGTGGACAAAGCTAGAGAATAATCACCAATACCTCAAAGGACAATTTTCTTTTACGGGAGGCAATATGTGTTCCATAATGACTTCCTGTGAATCGGAGACGGAAAACATAGGCCACTGTGATTCTCTGGGTCTGTCAGCGACGTTGTCAGTCGAAACCTTACAAAAAAAAAAGGATCCTGTATTACAAAACTCACTTATTACACTGATGGATAAAATTAACACATCACCATGATTTTTTTTATATTTAAGTCTTAATATATCTTAAATATATGTGGGTTTCAATAAGTAAAAAAATACTAATTAAAAGAATGTTTAGTACTAGAAATAGTTGAAAATCGCTTGTCTACTATCTTTTTCATAACAATGCTTGTTGTCAACAGTCAATGAACACCAGTATCTCTCATTATAAATAAATTTGGCTGCCTTCACATACACACTCTGTAGTTTTTGAACAGTTTAAATGCCTCCGATCAGGAACTTAAGTGAGCACGATCTTATTTGGGCTCTTATGCTGTTAAAAGGGTACATCCAGAGAACGGTCAACAGGAGGCTGGGTGTTTATCACATGACGATTGGCAGGGGTCTAAGGTGTTTTCAGGCTCACACTCCAGACCAGAATAAGGGAGACCGAGGTAACTAACTGATGACAGGTTCATTCGGAATTGGGCATTAAAAAATCAAAGGGTGACTGGAAATGAACTCAAAAGTCTGATCAGGCAAGTGTGAAATGCAATGATGGTGGTGATGGGGAGGTCTAAAATACTCAATGGTACTCAAAAGGCATCGTACAAAACCTTACAGTGTCATTTTCTCTCTACATTGGAGGAAGATTCTTCCTGATGCGTGATCGAACAAATAATAGATGGTGAAGCTTGTGAATAAATACCTCGAGGAGGTTGGTATCCAGTATCTAGAGTGGCCACCACAAAGCCTTTACCTATATCCCAGTTTTTTTTTATCTTACCCCATAATTGTTTGGTGATTAACTCCATTATTATTTATATTGTGAAAATTCAGTTCATTTTATATCTGTTACTCGTATGTTGTTTCAGAGTTGACAAATTCCACTTTAACTGTTTGCTTGAATTAATTTAGTCTAACATAAAGAAGTATGCATCAAATATGAACCATTTGATAGTTTAACTGCCAAAACTTTTCTGAGAGGAAACTAGAGCTAAGTCAAAAATGAATGAATAGGTAATGTCTTAAAATTGTATAATTATACTTTGCTCTTAATGATTGAAGATGGGGCATGACTGTTCTCTCCTCGAAGCAAATCCACTGCATGTTTTAATGTTGGTGCCACCGATGTGAAGCATTCTAAGCTTCCTTTAACACTTCCAGGCAAGTTTATAATTAAACATCCACCTCGAATCCCACAAACAGACCTAATTAAATAACATTTGTATGCATAAATACAAACTTACTAACAAATATTCTCAAAATTGATAAGAATTTTAGAAATTTAACTCACCTAGACAAAATAGAATGTTTTGTTTTTGGAAGGCTAGTTAAAGTCATAGCTAGCGGAAATCCGGGAACATCTCTTTCGATCACAGCTTTTGTAGCCTCAGGTGTAACATCCCTTGGAGAGAAACCAGTTCCGCCAGTTGTCAAAATGACATCAGCAACTGCACATCCCTTCACCAATTCTAACTAAATATTTATACGATTAATTTCCAATAACAATAATTTAATGTTTTTTATTTCAGGCAAATTCTCAGGTGTAATGTCAAACCTCGATGATCTTTTGTTCGTCTGGGATACATTTTATTTCATGAACTATGCCAAAATTATCTTTCAATATTTGATTTGCTAGATTAGGCCCGCTTTCATCAATTGTTTCACCTCTTGAGCATCTGTCACTGACTGAAAAATTAAAATTTATTTTAAATTTAATCAGCGGAGTAATAGAAGACAAAACAATACATTTGAATAGCTTTTAAAAGAGCCAATTTCAATCAGTAGTACATTAATTAATTTAAATTTTTAAAAAGACTGTAAATACTAAAAAAGTAAAAAAATAAAGGTTTTAAGTCATCGCAAGCAAACTCTGGGGTACAGTATTTTACAAGATAAATATATTCTTCCAAATGCAATATGTCTTAGTGCAAGCTAAGACCTCTTGCATTAGGATTAAAGAATTTTCAATATCTTTAGACTATTTTATGAGTCAGTGAGGTTTCTTTTGTTATCTTCAAACAGATACACATTTTAAAAGGCTTCATATTATTTAAATAAAAAAAGACTTTAATTTATAATTTTTAAAAATTAGTCAACAATTTCTATAAAAGGTACTAATAATTATGCATCCTTGTAAACACCTGACAAGAAGAGCTATGATAACCATCAAGGTTTTGAGTATTAATTTATCAGTTTGATATCAACAAGGGGAGAAACATTTAGTTATGAAGGTTTCAAGATAGTTCCATGCCTAAATTTGACAGTCTGAAGAGTTAATTGAGCAAATTTTTAGCCCATTAAATTTCTAATCCCATTTAAGTAAAAAAAAATTGACACAACATTACAATTAAATACAGATAATACACTCAAGAATGTCCACATATCACCAAAAGCTAAAATTCAAGTTTTAAAATAACAATAAAAGGGATTAGCCGAAAAGAATTAATATGGGGAGTGAATGGAAGTCTTGACTGATTAAAGGTATTTTGATGTAATAAAATAAAAACATTATCTAACAAGAAAAAAATATTTAATACCTGTAATGATCAAAAATCTAATGGGCTTTTCCATAGTTATAACAGGTTATCAACTCGTAAAATACGAATTCTTTAGCAATTGCATAACCAATTCGTAATTAAACCGACCGGTATTGACAGATAAGAGTCAAATTCAAAGAGGTAGACAGTAGAGGCTTGTCGGTGACTTACAGATCTGTTTGTACGCTTCCTAACTTGGATCAAGTATATTCCACCAGATCTATGTCAATGTACTGTAGAATTCTCATCATGTATAACTATGAAACACCCTTGGGTCTAAATATCACAAAATATTAGTAAGTATATCTCATTAATATAAGACTAGAGACCGACAGCCCCCTTCTAACTAATATGGTTGATAATGTTCCATGACCGGTAGAGACCAGACCAATTATCTTCTTTTTTTTTTCCAATCCCCTTAAAAGTTGAAAAAATTATTATTTACTATAGATTCTCATGCGAATCTATTCACATGTCACATTTTATATGTCCTATAGCATCGCTACATTCTATACAAGGTCTGAATTCTATTTTATGAAGTTATATAATTAATACAAGTACAATGATACACAATGTACTTGACTTGTTTGAGTAGTCTATAAGGTGATGGGGCTCACCTTTTTGGTAAAACAAAAAACTTAAAAACTAACTTACATACTAATTCTTAACCTAATTTTTCCCCGACAGTCTGTTGCCATCGATGCGGGAGGGGTGGTGGGGCCATAGTGTTAAACACTGGGTTTGTTAGGTGCTGCAACGCGTCGAAAAACTTAATGTGTCTCCGGCGGATGAACTTACCCACCGACGGCACACCAAGCAACGGGTAGCAGGTCAGCGTTCTCGAGAGAGGTATGGCGGACCACTTTTCGCATGATCCCTTTCTGGAAACGTTGGATACATTTGGCTGTATTGTCAGTCAAGTGGGTAAATTTATAGATACGCACATTTATAGATCATCAGTTTGAGACGCAGCGATTGGTATCTCTCATTGATTCTGCTTCAACACATAATTGTTCACCCCATTCTATATTTGATGTGGACACAGCTCTCTGTGGACTCTCTAAATACCGACATGAAATTGTTCGCAAGGCGACTAAAGATATTGGACAGGATAATTATCCAAGCTATAGGGTGTCCCAGAATTAACGCAAGATTTGAATTTGCCACCATTTATGCAGTAAAGTGCTGGCAACCCTAAAAAAAACAATTTGACAGCTGACAGTTTAGCGTTAGTAAAAACGGAGCGTTACACGATAGAACAACGTCTTTATTGTTGAACATTATCACAAAAATAATAAAAGTTTGGCGGCCGCAGTTCGAAAATTTAATACAAAATATGGTCGGAATAGTGTTTTGACTTCATCAACTGTGAAGAGATTAATTGAAAATTTTAGGGAGGCTGGATCAGTTGGAGACATTAAACATACTGGTGCTCCAAAAACAAGCCGTTCAAATGTCAATATCGAAGCAGTGCACGAGAGTGTTGTTGAAAATCCAGGAACATCAATTCGGCTTCGTAAACACAGTTCTTTGTGCCGAAATTGGATGATATTGATTTGGCCAATATGTGATTTCAACAAGATGGTGCAACATGCCATACAGCCCATGAAAAAATTCAAATACTGCATGAGACATTTCCAGGTCGTGTACTCTCTCGTTTCGGTGATCAGAATTGGCCCCCTAGATCGTGTAATTTAACACCTTTAGATTCCTTTTTATGGGGTTATTTGAAGCCAAAGGTGTATGTCAACAAGCCCACATCCACCCGTGCATTAAAAGAGGAAATTCAACCACATTTATGCCAAATGGTCACGGAAAATTTCGACAAAAGAGTATTATAGTGGTACATTGGCGTATGTGCCAGCAAAGTCGTGGAGGATCGATGTTTTATTCAATAAATAACCCTATCCTATTTTCTTTATTATTCGATAAAAAAACACAACAAAAATACTAAAAACTGTGTTTTCTATTTAAATCAAATCTTGCGTTAATTCTGGGACACCCTTTATAAGAAGGTGCTGGCTTCCAAATTTTGTTAGGATGCATACTATCAGATACTAAAGAAAACGGGTCAAAATAACGTTGTTATTTTTCGTCTAAGCGCTACACTAAAGCGCTGTGTAAATTTATTTATCTGATTTAGTTGCTATAGCGTCACATTGCCTATAAATTCCAGAAATTTGGGATACTAACTTATATTAATCTCTTCCATCTACTTCATTTCTGGAGTAGGAATTTATTTCTTCAATTATTTTGATTGTTTGAAAATCATCAACTGTAGCTGATTAATAAGCACCCATTAATGTGCAAGCTCTTGACGACTGGTGTAAGCATATGACTCCAAATGAAACCATTAACAATATAGTCTGGACCAGTCAATGAGCTGTCCAGCAACTACGTATACAAATCATAGGTTCAAATGCGTGCTTGGGAAGCAAATTTATTTCATGTCAATAAATAGAAGCGGGTACTTTCCAAAAAGATAGCCCGCCATTTAGTCTCGAACGGGAGTACATTACGGTGCAAATAATCAAACAATACATCAAATATAGTTATGTTCTGAACAAAATTTGCGACGGTTACAAGCGACCAAACAAGCAATGTGTGAATTGAAATATTTTGCAATAAATATTCTATATATAGAAAAACATTCTCAACCATGAAAAAACGATTATTTTGATGAGTTAGTAATAGATTCAATGTTATATTCCATAGAGGTAACGATGCTAGGAAATTTTGTTTTTCTAATGTTGGCAACTGCTGATATTTGAAAAGTCCGTTTATGTGATTTCTAACGGTTTTATTAATTTAAGTCATAATTTTCGATTAATTATTAACGCGATTAACAGTTGACAGGATTTAATTATATTGATTGATTCTCTCTTGATATAATTTAAATGTCTACAGGCGCTTAACCATTCGGGAACGTGTCTCTTTGAGTAATGTTTTATTGTTGTTTTGACAGTGAAGTATTTATTTTTAATTCCATTTCAAGTGGATTATGAATGTATATTTTTTTAAAACTTATTATTGATTTACTTAATGTTTCCGTTAACAACTGTTTGCACTTTGACCCTTGCCATAAAGTATCAAATGTTGTATTGTGAGAGATCAACTTAGTTAAAAGTTGCAATGGCTGGACTCAAAAGAAGGACAGATTTCTTTGAGGTAATGTGATTACTTATAAACTTTTGTTTTAAGAAATAAATTTCAGTTCTAAAATGTGAAATCATACAGGTAAACGTCACACCGACATTAAAAAAGAAAAGAGATTCAGATCCTCCAGCATTTTTAGTATTGGCACCTTTTGCTCTTGTTCCTAAAATTTCCCTCAGTGATGTGAAAATAAATACAAGTGCGAAAACAATTGTCATTCTGAGAAATCCTACTGATAAAAACATTCAGGTAAATATTATTCAAGCTTTTACATTTCCTTTTGTTTTACCATTAAGTAAGTTTACGGAGGTGGAGTAAACTCAGAACATATAAATCAAGAAGCAGTTTTGGGAGTTATTTGTGTAATTATAATCAGATACCCAAATACAATTTATCAATGGGCCATTCCATGCCAAATCAACCCGTCAGTCAACCTTACAAGATCCATTTAAAATATGGGTAGAAATACAATTATAAATAATTAATTTCATTAAAGATTGTCATTGTTCTGTTATTTCACTTGTTCAATTTTATGGTTTCCCGAGGCCACTTGTATGGGAGAACTGTCTGTAGATCTGGAATTGGCTTACTCAGTATTTAATACATTAATGTAGGTTTTGACATAATTCCTTATCTCATTGAAATCCCACTCTATAAGTATCAGAACCTAAAACGTACGTCTTATGCTACGTAGTGGTTTTTTGTAATATAAGCTTTTAGTCTTGATACTTAAGTATGATAAAATATTGATTACTAAACACATTCCGGTAAATATCAAATTAAACTATCTTTGGCATGGGATGAGCCAGTTACGCCAACCACAAAATACAATATTTATATTATTTTAATTGGTATACAGAAAACAATTTATTCATATTACATACGGTAAATCTCTAGTTGAAATATGATTTTCATTCAAACAGCCAGTAAGCATTGGCCAAGCTATTGAGCAACATTTTTTTATATAATTATTATTCTATATCTTACTTTATTTTCTATTTATTTACAGATATCTTTAGACTTAGCGGATGGTCTTAAAAACATTGGCCTGCAATTAAATGCAAATTCTTTTGATATAGCTGGGAATTCGAATGATATTCTTGAAATAGGATGGATACCAACATCTGTGATCCAATTGAGAGAGAAAATATGTGTAAAACATCTGAATGGGGACAAAAAGTTTTCATATATCAGCGTTGTATGTTCCTCCATATCTTTACAATCAAAAAAGGTGATTATTCGTTATTATTTTTATGATATAATAATTTGTTCTGCTAAAACAATTTGAACAATACACATGTACTGTTGGTTTTTGAACTGTACAAAGATTAGTACTCTAACTGGGTACTGACTAATTATACGTTCAATCACACTGACGATATATTTTCAGACAGTTCTACTTGTTTGTTCAATGATTAAAAGGTTCATTTGTGTAACGATTTGTGTAAAGATTCAGTTTATATTAAGGGTGTTAAGCAATGAAGTAGACAACTAACTGATGATCTGAAAATATAAACATCTAAATAACCTGACACTATTTTGGTTAGAAATGTGTCTAATTATTTTTGCCCCTTACCTCCTTAGTATCAAACTAGAACTATGAAGAAATTTTCCCTTGTTCACAATAGCCTGTGTTATTCTGACTAAAATGTTCTCTGACTGATTCAGTACCAATCATAACAGATATATTTTGTTTATTTTTAATAATTAATATTAATGAACCTGGATTTGATTCCCAGCTCTCCTGAGGTTCGTTTGGTCACGGTTGACTCATGTTGTGAGTAGCTACTTCATTAAGAAGTAGCAAATCCAATTAAGAAAATAGAGAGGTAACCAGCCCTCTGGCATTCTGGAACTTACCATTTCTGAAAAGTAATTTTTGACATGTGGAAAATTGAGTTGACCTGTTTTTTGTATTTATTGCCAATATCTTGAAAATGGTTTATTATATAAAATGTATGTTTATGGTTAAAGATGGTGGGACCAAAACTGCAATTTGTGGTTATCGATTTAAAGTCGGCCTCATTAAGAAACATGTTTTACCTTTTATTTAATATTCAGTTAAAGGGGAGACGTGCTTAATTTTTTTATGACTATTATATCAGTAAAACGAGAAGTGTTATTGAGGTAAAATTTTATGATTAAGTTCTTTATAAAAAATTAAGTAGCATGTACAATCAATAAACATTGTTTAGTACGCTGTCATCTAACCTAATTGTAAGCTACATTAGGTAGAGTTTTCTTTAAAAAAACAGGAGCATTAAAATCCGTGCAGTTAAAGTCGGGCAGCAACAATTAATTTTTTAACACTGGAAATATTTTTGTTTCAGGAATACTTTTTTAGAAATTGTTGAAATAATACCTTGATATATTTTTTTTCTTTACTAGGCGCTTCCTAAAAGGCTCATTAATGCAAGAAGTAGAGAAAAAATCAACAATAATGAAAAAGTTAAGCAAAAGACCGTTAGATTTATAGAAAAATTACCTGATTGCAGATCTACTAACTCCCTCAGAAGAGAAACATACGAAGTCAAGGAACCAAAACATTGTATTTCTTATACTCCTTCTAAATTTAGAAATAATGATTTCCCATTGAATTCATTTCAATCCCTGAAAGAAGAAGAATTTAATTTACAATTTAGTGACTCCTTAATACTAGAGTCTTCTAGTCCAAAGTTTAAAAATACAGAAAAAAAAACAGGCCGAGAACCTTTGAAAGAATTTAACCTGAATATTCACTTAGCAGAATTTCAAAGGAACAACGTTTTAAGTGAGAAAGAGAGAATGGAAAGAGATTTATCTTTTGATTTGTCTCAATTGAGTTTCGATCGAGATAGTCTCGACTCTCCGATACAGTTTTCAGGGAATTCAAGCTTTTTCAATCTCTCAGCCTTTAAAATTAGAACATTGGACTCTCCTATTAAAATAGAAAAAGGTTTAGATGATTCATTGGAAGAAAAAAAATTTGATATTAATTTAACTGTTAAGTCAGAACCTATGACTGATTCTAAAAGCAATATGACATTTTCTGTTGTATCTCTCTGCTCAAATTCTTCTTTTGATGAATCTCATTGTAGTATTACTGCAACATGTAATGCAGGCAAAGAAGAACTAGTAAAACCACCGCAGCAATCATTCTTTTATGAAATTTCACCAACAAAGCCTTTATTAAAAGCATTTAGTTTACAAAAGGATGTTAAATCTACATTGAATGGGAACAAGAAAATAGAGAAAGAAAAAAGTCCTAAACGTCATGACACTTATAAAGGTATGTTAGTAATATGTAGTTTTATGTATAAAGATCTATATAGGCCCCTTTGAAGCATTCAATATGTATTTGAGATCTCACTTGAATTTTGTTATTATGTCTCACATATTTTTTGTGTCAAACCAGACAGATTTCTCTGTGTGAATGACTATTCATTTGGGTACTTGTTAATTGCAGGAACTATCACAGCAGATAACGTAAGCTCCCTTCCTGAGTTATTACCTCTTGGGAACTAATTAGTAGCTGTAGGTGTCCCATCTCTAAGCCGAGTTAGAGTGGCTATGCCTATCACCCCCCCCCCCTCCTTATATATACAACATTCTACTGTTCAAATCCTCAGTCTACTCCGGGAACACAAGATCTCAACTCTCCGTCTTCTGTACTCCTGCTCACAAAGCTGCAGTATACGATCATTCCTTCCTCGCTCACTCCACTATCCTCTGGAATTTTCTACTTCCTAATCCCACCATGCTTCATCCTTTAAAACCATCCTATTCCAACATCACACCATCCCGAAAGTTCTCAGCTAGTGAGGGAATTATTAATTTCTTTAATTATATTTTTTTTACTTTTAGTCTTTGTATTTCTATTTTTATTTCATTGTCAACTATATATATCCAGATGTTTGTTTGGCGCCTTCCTTGGTTTTTATTATTGAATGTTTAGCTTGTATTTTACTTCTTTTCTGTACTAATTTTATGGTTTTGGTTTATATGTTTTATTGTACAGACTTCTTAATATTGGCACCCCCTGATATAATAAATAGGTTGATCCATTTATGACTCTATTTACTGAATGCTAAAAATTTAGACAATCTTTTATTTGTGTTTCTTTTCTTGTGTAGGTTTACATTTTATTTTACTTGGTCATTTTTATTTTTGATGAAATAGTTCTTTTTTTTTTTTGCCATTAAGTCATTGTCATTCATGGGAGTAATATTTTTTCTATTCTATTTTGTATTCTCAAACTATAGATAACCTACAAAGTAATAGTTTATTTTACCTATAATGTTCATGTTAAAAGTTATTGTTTGTCAAATGAAAGTGCTGTATTACTAATATAGGAAGAAGGATTATTACAAAAAAAAAAAATGTGTCTTTGGACATAAGTTTATTTTTTCGCAGAAGAATAATTTTGGACAAATTATCCTTCAAAGGGATTGGATTAGATCGGTAAACAAATGAATGTTTCTTTACAATTGTTCCTGATCCAAAAGAAACTACATTATTGAGGCAAAGATAATTCTGGCGAGTGTCATTGTGTCAGATTGCTGGAAGGAACACCAAAATTTATTAAAGAGTTAAGTCAAGAAGGACAATATAAGGAGCGAATTGGGAATTTCTGGCCGAATTTATATGGAGGACGCATTTGAACACATAATTTATAAAAAGATATATTTCAATTTTAGTTAGAAATAAACTGTTAAATATTTAATTTTAATAAAAGTTGTGCAGTATTGTAACTGTTACCTGAGGCAACTATAGTAACAAGTGTTTTGTAATAAATTTCCTTTGTTAATACGCTTGCCTTACTATTTATTAATATAATGTTTTTGTTTTTTTTAGCTTTTCCATCCAGGCCTATTCTCGAGGGCTCAACTAAGGGTTTTTATGATGAGCCAGATTACTTATTGCATCCTTATGGCATGACAGCTATTCAAGATCCTTTTTCTAAGTATGTATTTAAAAAAATAATTTTAAGATAAATTTTTACTATTTAACAACTAGTCAATATTATATTTGTTCCTAGGCATTCGATTCACTGTCGGGATTGGTTGGAAAAAGTCGAACTTGAGTTGATCAAATGGCTGAACTCTCTCTTAAGACCACCTATAGAACTTGGTAGCATTGTTGAAGGTATTTATTTTCCCTTAAATAAAAAAACGTAAAACAAACTTTATTTTATAATAAGCTGAAAAGAAGAGAAATAGTGATTCGGCCAGGACATCTTGATCTCTGTTCTGCCAATAGAGCCATCCCCGCCTCCTTCAGCCAAGTAAATTTCTATTCTCTTTAGCTTCAATTTAAATCAGTCAATTTTAATTTCTAGTATAGGTTCCGCTCATAAATGAATTGCATCAGCTGCTGTTATTCATGCTTTGAAAATTAATAGGTAATACAGTTTGATTGTCAAAATCTAAAAGTTGGAATTTGTTATTTACTTCTTTACAGGTTGTACGTAAGAGTCAAATACTGTTGTAGTGACAACTTCTTCACCACAAATAAATGGAAGGTTCCCTCTTCTCAGTCCAAAAAATATATACCTATGTTTCCATATTTTAATAATAATAACCTTAAAGTGTCAGTTAAGAGAGGGGGAAACTAGTGCAGGAAACAGCTGAAGCCCGCGTTGTCGTGCGGGTGAAGCCTAGCCTCTGACCGCCTATATAAGGGGCCAGATTTGAGGTTTGCAACAGACTCTCAGACACGGTTGTAAGCAGAAGGTGAGCCTCATCACCTAGTGTTGTAGATGTGTTTTTTGACTTTTTTACTACAAATTAAAATGTATCATATTTATGCACTCCTTTGAATGCATCTGCGTATGCAGTACGAGGAGCTAATTTTAATCCAATAATTTTTTGTTCATTGTATAGAGGTTTTGAAAAAAAAAAAAAAAAAACTCAGAACCCGGCACCTGAGGAACACTGCTCTCTCTCTCTGCACTGGCGCTTGCTGCTCTACTCGAACCATGGCTTTCTTATTCAACTACCTCTGCATCTCTCTTTCCTAACCTCGCTATGTTTTAATCCGGCGTTGTCAGATTCCACACCTTCCTAGTGGGATTCTCTGTCTTTGTCTTGCTAAAACTAGCACCTACTTGGAAGATACCTCTTCCTCACAGACGACGGTCGCTGTGGCCCTACAAACTTTACCTAGTAGTGTCTCCCACAGCGATCCAGTCTGCCTCTCTCCGGTTCACACTCTCCTTTGGAATCCTCTTAGATACCGAGTGTGAATTCGTGGTCATTCCAAGACCACATAAACTACCTATAATACCTACCCTGTTCCTCTTCTCCTGAACATAGTGCTTTGTGAGCACACCTTCTAAGATCTTATGGAGTCAGATCAATACGAATAAAGCTGCCCGCCGACTAGGCCACCAGCAAAGGTCAAAGACCACAGGTCCATCCATTTTATTTCTTTCTTGGCGCTCGCTGGACAGCGACCAAGTTGTAGTGACCCTAGCCCACGGCGGCGTAATGAAAGATTATTCTTTGTTTAGGAAGGTTAAATTCATTGCATAATATTCTGCCATATCAGAGCTAATTGTGTGGTGAAACTTCAGGTGTCATTACTACTTCTCAATTTTTTTAGCAATCCTTGTTGTTTGACATAGAAAGATGAAATTTTGACTTTAAAGACAAACTTGTCTTTTAGTATTGATGCTAAAAATAATTAGGTTTCATTAATTTATTAAGAACATGATGAATGTTAAATGAAAACCTTCATTGTGTGACGAGACTTAAAAAAAATGTTTTCGTTACAGGAGTTGACGTCATGAAGTTATGGGATCAGTCAACTGCAAGTTCTTTAAAACTGGCACCATCCCGCGAAAGTGCTTGTAATGAATATGTGATGTCTGACGGAAGTCATATGTTCACCTTAAGAAAGGCTGCCTCTGCTTTTGCCCAGTCAAGCCATATAAAGACAACCATTTACAATATTAGGGCAAAGATTCAGAGTGGATTTTTAAGCGTGAAAGACAACATAAGCTTACACCACAACCAAGGTATTTCTAAAATAGATGTTGCTTTTGTTTTCTTAGGCGACTTAATGACAGTGACTGATGTTCCCCATGAGTGTGGTTATGGTGCAAAATTTCCTTTTAAAGACAAAAACTAAAGAAATTTAAAGTAACTCAAAAGACAAATGTAAGATCAATGTAGAGATATAATTGTAAATTAATTGTCATCACTGTCTGTTTCTGATTGATCATTCAAATTTATTACTATTGGCAATTCGATCAAAAATTCCTGATTGAGATAGCCTTCGAAGCAGTAATTAACTTCTGAACATGGTCCAAATATGACTCGGAACAGTCTGTGCCATGCCTGGTTACCCAGGTTGAGTGTTTCTTCCTGGAAATCCTGCTGGGTCTAGAAAGAATGCATAATCTAATTCACTACTTATTCAAGTTCCTTCTCATTTGTCCTCGCAATGCTGATTTAACCCTGACCTATCCGCAAAAGAAAACAATCCTTAAGGGAGCCAGGGAATAGCCAAGGGGTTTTAATTGGTATTAACAGTGATGTATTCTAAGAATAGATTTTGTAAAAAAAAAAAAATTATTTGTGATCTGATTAAAAAATGCAAAACAACTTTGTTTATAGTTTTATTTATTGTTGTATTATTTCTATTCATTTTCTAATTCAATTAACTTAAGTATAAAATTTTAAGTAAAAAAGAAGGCGGCAACATCAACTTTTCGAAGTAGGTGGAATTTTTTTATATGCAAGTGTATAATTTGATATATTCTTTTGAACATTGCCATTCTCTGATTAGACCTAAAACCTATTTTTAATTCATGCTCTGTATGTTTTCATTATAAATTATTCCTTTAATGGTTTCAAATTTCAGGTGCTAGAGTGAAGTTAGTTCAAATGATCATGTACTATAATCCACTTTGGCTGAGAATTGCTCTTGAAGTTATCTACGACCAGGTTATACCACTTCATGAGAACAATATCCATCGTGGGCTGGTCTACTTCTTAAAACAGAATTTACTTACTAGCCAGCACATTATTGGGAAAAATAAATTTCCAAAATCGACTCATTTAAAACCAGAATTCACTGTAAGTACTTAGAACTAGTGATATAATGTTTATTACTTTTATATATATTGTTATGTTTTTTTATTTAATTTTATTTATTTTAAATTATTTGAGGGTTCTGGTTTTGCTAATAGCAAAAAGGAATGACTGGCAAAAGGAGAAGTTTTTAATAAATAACTTTATTCAACATGCATATTCTTAACAATTAACCATGGTTATCACAAACTATTAATTTTCACCCACTACCTCTCGCAACTGGCCAGTCCGCTCCCGTTCTTCCTTATTTGCTCACTTTATGTTGTACGCCACACTGTCAGTTACCTCCACTGCTATTTTCTCAATGCTCTCTTTCAACAAATTCTTCCTCCTTTGGTTGTTCCTACTTCAGGTTCCATTGCATCAAATAACATTTCCAAGGTTCTCCATGCTCTTCTTTCCTCTTTACAGTTGTGACGTCTACCGCGATCTCTGACGAACAACCGCTCTCGCCATCTTCCTTTTCCCGCCTTCCTGATCCACGGGTCATTTAACGCCCTTTAATTCCCGCTAATTTCCAAATTTAAATTACACAATGCAAATATCACAACAATATATATCAGGTCGAGTCATAAGTAACTTCCAATGCAGCTAAGCGGAATCTATTGTTCGTATCTCTCCGCTATGAGTTACCATGACAAGCTTTTGTTTTCACTATATAGATGAGGCTTCAGTTAGTCTTTTGTCAACTGTTTTTTGTGATACCTGTTATGTTAAACTGTTTTTTTTAACCTCTGAAATGGAGAGTCAATAAGTACATATTCGTCATGTAATGCTTTGGGAATTTAAACAAGGCAATAGTGCTAGGGCGACAGCTGAAAAAATATGCAGTGTATATGGTGAAGAACTAATAACTGATTGGGCAGATAGAAATTGGTTTATAAAATTCTGCTCTCACGAGTAAAAATTGAGCATTTTTTAAACAGGATTGCAACAGGCGATGAAAAATGGGTTACCTATGACAATATAGTCTGCAAAAGACAGTGGCTTGATAAGGATCAACCTCCCCTACCAGATCTGAAAGCTAACATCCATGGCAAAAAGATTTTCTTGTGTGTATGGTGGGATTGTCAAGGAATAATTCACCACGAGTTGTTGAAGTAAAATTTAACAATTACTGCGGATAGATACGTTCAGCAGTTGCAAAGAGTGCAAGAGAAACTCCATGAAAAGCGTCCTGCACTTGTCAATCACAAAAACATCATTCTTTTACACGACAATGCCCGACCACATACAGCAAGGATGGACGACTCAAGAAAAAATTCTTGAGCTTGGATGGTCTGTTTTACCACATCTACCTTACTCCCCGGATCTTGCCCTGATAGACTACCATCTTTTCTGTTCCTTACAAAACTTTTTGAATGGAAAAACCTTCAATTCTTAAGAGCAAGTCAGGCAGGCTGTCGAAAACTTCTTCCAGTCCTAACCAACCACATTTTACAAGGAAGGAATTGATAAACTGCCAGGAAGACGGGAGAAGGTTATAGATAATAGTGGTGAATACATAATAAATTAATATAATTTTGTTATTTAATGAGAGCAAAATAAATGTCTGATAAAAAAACGGAAGTTACTTATGACTCGACCTAATACATTGTAATATTTTATTGTGGCCTTAAAAAAATATGAAAGAGCTCCATTTTGTCAATTAACTAATATAAAATTTAACTTATAAGTTATTATATCTCAGGAGGGTCCTTGACAACCAAGCATTTATATAAAATAAATTTAAAAAAAAATTAAACTTGCACTGTTTTTAAGTTCTTCACAATTTTTTCATCTCGACTTATCTTGCTTCAGCCCAAGTATTGTGTTTTGTTGATCCAGATTCTCCAAATATAATGCTTTCTCAATGGCCTCCTGTAGATTAAGGCGATATGCAAATATTTTGTTTAAGGTGTATACGTAGAAATAAGCGGTATGAGGGCACTCAAGTCAAATATGTTAGACCATCCGCAAACTGCACAAAATTATCAACATCTCCCTTCTCGAACAATTCCAAACAACTGATTTCATATCCTTTTAAGCATCTATAAACAACTGC
The DNA here is from genome assembly GCA_930367205.1 of Acanthosoma haemorrhoidale. Lineage (NCBI taxonomy): Eukaryota > Metazoa > Arthropoda > Insecta > Hemiptera > Acanthosomatidae > Acanthosoma > Acanthosoma haemorrhoidale. The sequence continues at coordinate 14,100,437 of OV884011.1, read as the reverse complement.
TCCACTCAAGTAATCATGAACAACTGTACGCCCAGTGTTCCTCTCAGCTGTTCCAATTACTGGCTTACTTCCTGCTGTTCCATCGACTTGTTTGAATTTAAACTTTTTATATTATTTAATATTTTAATAATACAAATAATCCTTCTCTCAAATTACTCTTTAAAAATAAATTACTGATATATATATCTGGGAGACGGGATATCAGAAATAGCCGGGTCAGGATCCATAATAGAAACACAATGGTTTAAATAACTGAGATACCTATTTAATGGACAATAAACAGTAGAGTAGGACACACAGACTGTACACTACTATCAGTGTCCCCAACAGAGTGAATGCACTGGGTCTTCCAACAGTCAGGATGCAGCCGCTTGATGTCATGCATGAGGCGTATTCTTGCATATCCGGATATGCTGATTGGTCTAGTCACTCCTCATCAAAAGTATAGCAACATGCTGATATTAATTACTTGTAATTGAACAGTATTTCTCGGTCATATCAAGTAAGATATCAAATGAAAGATCTCATCTTAAGTCCTGATTGAAAATTTACAATATGTGTTGTGGCTTAAGTAGACTATAAGTCACTAAAAAACTCCATAAAATCATTTTCTCGGCCGTAATGAAACCCTTAATTGTTTGATACGTTTTCACTTAACTTGAATTTTGTTCTCTAGGAGTATCAAGTTTATCCCTAAATTTGTAAAGAAAGGATCGCTTTTTTGAAAAGAAAAAAATCATATTAAATTGTTGTAATTAATAATGAATCAATCTAAGAATACTTTTTTATGAGCCATTTTCTTATATATTACAGTTGCAATACTTTTGATGAGGAGTTTATATATTATTACATCATATCATTAATAATATATGCATAGAGATGCAACTGGTAAATATAACAGCAGATATGCTTCATTATAATTTTGTTTTACAGACAGAAATGAACAACTTTGTAATATTAAAATTTCTGACGTTGGTTTATTTCCTTGATCAAGCAAAAATAAAGCGACTAGTGCCATATGATCCATGCTTATTCTGTAAGAATTCGCCAATCAAGGTAAATTATTTTATTATTAATACTTATTAAAAATGCAATTGTCAAATATAATATGATAATGCAGTGTATCAAACATATATTTATAAATTTCAATCTCCTCAGGCTATAGTTCCAAAGGACCCATTCTTTTATTACTCGAGGGTTTTTGGATTTTTTTTTTTTTTAGTCTCAATAAATACGAAAAACGTATGATATAATAAAACCTTCTTTGTGAACTCCTTCCTTCAGGTACACCAATTGCTTCTCATGATTATATGTACATGAAAAATAATGAACATTGATTTACTTTTGGCTTGGCTTCCCTTTCTAGGTTTTCCTTCCAAGCTTGGAATAAGCCATTTTTTCAATGGTCAAGAATTTTTATATTTCAGATATATTTATCTTGTTTTTTATTCATCGTGTCAAATAAAAAATATTTAACACTTAAAAAATAGATGAGGCTGTTTGAAACAGTATAAGGTTATGTTCCCTATTGACTCGAAAAATTAGTGTGAGTACTTGGAATAAACAAAAGTCTTTTACAAGTTCTCACAGGTGTGTTAATGGTATGCTAAGAATTGATCAGAGAGTATTACATTAGTAATTTATTGAGTATATGTTACGAGTTAATTGAAACCGAAATAGAAATATTCACAGATGATCGAACATAACAAAAATTTTATTTTCATCAACCTAAGCCGACTTCCAACAATTGATTTTCTTAAATAAATACCATTTCCGACTTTAATTTAATCACATAAATTTAAATTATAGATGATACTTTTGTTTACATTATTTTTATTTTTTTTTAATTCTTTAAAGTATTCCAGTTATAACAAATTAGAGCTGATGGAGAATTTAATAATATAAATTAAATTAATTTACACAATTTTTTCATTCCTTTTTTTTTTTTCAGGACAGCGAAAGTATGCTGAATGAATTCATTAAGGATTTTCTAAAATGTGTCGGCCATTTTAAGAAAACTTTGAAAGCAATAGGATTCCATTTGGGATACTGCCAAACGTATCTAGATGAATTTGATTACGGCTTGTCCACGCATTTAGATCTTAGAGATGGTGTTAGGCTCACACGGACTATGGAAATAATTCTAAAGGACCCATCCTACTCGCAGAAATTATGGACGCCGGCTGTGTCCCGCATTCAGAAAATTCACAATGTTCAAGTTGCTCTCTCAGCCTTGGCAAACAATGGCTATACAATCAACGAAGACATAGTATCTACGGATATCGTCAATGGCCATAGAGAGAAAATCTATTCTTTGATTTGGCAGATACTTCATAAGTTCCTCGCTCCGAGATATCAAACTGCTGCTGTTAAAATACAACTTTGGTGGAGAAAATATTTTGTCAGGGTCCGCAAGAGGAGGGAAGCAGCTACTAAAATTCAGAGGTGGTACAGAAAACATTTAAGAAGAATACAACTGAAAAAGAGGTCCCAAGCTGCTTCTGTTATTCAGAATTGGTACAGAAATATTTTACTATTACGATACTATGAGCGCAACCGCGTTAAAGTGAAGAATGCTGCTGTTACTATCGAAAAATGGTATAGAAACATTAAATTATGTGAAAAAGATAGGAAAGCCTTCTTGTTACAAAGAGTCTCTGCCATTAAAATTCAGCAATGGTACCGAGCAATTGCCATTGGAAAAATAGAACGCCTTAAATTTATACTTGTATGGAGTTCTGTCATTACCATTCAACGAGGCTATCGGAATTACCGAGAAATGGTACTGTGCAGGAATGATTATCTCAAAGTTAAGGCTGCTGCTGTTACTATTCAAAAATGGTACAAAGGAGTTATACTGACTCGAAAATTGCGAGCCGCCTACCTGCTGCAAATAAAGGCTACTAATTCTTTGCAGTTGTGGTGGAGAGTGCGCCACACCAGGCGGAATTTCTTGAAAAAGAAGAACTCGGCCATAACAATTCAAAGGTGGTGGCGCAGTAAATATATGAGTAAATTAGACAAAGAGCTACTCAAGCGCCACAATGCTGCTACCCTTATCCAGGTATCTTGGTATAATATAGTATAATACAATAGAATTAACTTAAAATTATCATTGAGGGACCTAAAAAATTATATTGTTATATTCTAGTTAAAGAAAAGATTAAAGAACAATATAAATACACATACTTATGTATGTAAGCAAATTAAAAAAAAAAAAAAAAAAAAATGGTTTGAATAACAGTATAAAATTCATTTATTATTACATCTAAGACAAAATCGTGCAGAAATTTGTAAATTTCAGCCTGATATTGTCAAAAACTATGTTCTTCTAGCTAAAGTTGGTAATCCAATAAGAACATTTAAATTCTTGTTTATTAAAGTTTACTAAATTAAGTCACTAATTCTTGAAGCACCGGGTTATTTATCGGAATGTTGGAACATTGAGTTTTAAACCACTCCAGGAGAGCCTGTTCCACGTTTTGTTGTTGGCTTTTGTATTTTCAAGATTTGATTTTCTTGTTAGACGTGTTGGCATTTAAAAAAAATACTTCTGATTTGGTCATTTGATTTCTGTATATTAGACAGCCTCAATTGGCTAATTTCCAGCTCTTGGCAGAGGTCTTTATTAGTAATATCATTTTCTTAGCTAGCATCAATTATTTTCACTTTTACAATGATAGCAAAATAACGGTGACATATTTAACATAAATTTAATGTGTCAATAAGTGTAAGAAACAAAAATTTTGACTGTAGAAGAGCTAAAATGGAAAAATATTAATTCTTGTCCTGGCTTATAGTCCTGATAACGGATTTCATGTATTCAACATTAAGCCAACTGCGTTTGCTGGGGATCATTAATCATTATCTTTACTCCAAAAATTGAAAATAGGGAAGAAATCACCGATGCTAACGTAAAAGGTACTTATCCCTTTTTACCCTAGCACCACAGAAAATCGTTATAGGATAATAAAAGAACCAATTTTGTTCCAAAATGATATCAATAATATTTTCGTAAGCAAATTCAACTGTAGTTGTAAGTTAAAACTTATTTCAAGACCGAGTATTTCTTTACAGACAATAACTGGCGTAAAAACTTACCAATCGAACTAAAATTTTAAGAATATATATTCATTGACCCCCTCTCGGTCGTGTCGTACTGTATGCATTTTGGTCAAGGAAATATATGAAAAAAAAAATTAAACATTAATAAGTTTACCTGATAATCTATTAACTGGCCTGACAGGTTTCTCTCGAACTTTTATTATTTATTAAACTTTCCCAAGTCCCAGCTGGGAAGCTGTTTAAGGTTTAATGTTCTGGCTTTCTCCCTTGGGTAGCAACACATTACGTACAGTTAATGGGAAAATTAATTTTTGGGAGGCAACAATAGAAATCATGTATTTCATGGTATTCAAGACGAATAAACAGTTTTAATTTTTTGAAAAGGTGATTTTCATTGACTGAGGTGTTCATTAAATTATTGAATACAGTATTTTTGGTAAAAATACTTGGTGGTTTTTTTATAATCATTCAATAAGTTTTTAAAAAACTCATGTGAAGTTCCATAAGTATCTCTCAATATTGTTTTTTCTCTTTATTTCATTTATGTATATTTAAAATAATGTAACTTGTTTCAATTAATGTAATAAAACTATAATAGGTGAAAGTTTAATGCAATGTAAAAAAAAAATTGTTGAAGTCATTTTTGACAATCGTGTGAGGATCGCCATACATAGTTCAGACCCTTAAGCCTCATTTTGATTTAAAATATAGCTGAAAGGCGTACAATGTTTTGGGCTTGTATCTACAAATGTTCTGTAGACTGTTTTCTTGTATTGTTGACGCTGTCGGTAAATTCTGAGTTGATAGCCAATGAGATCATTAGTATCCCCTCTCCGTCATTGATTGGATTGGAGAGGGTTTTTTTTAACTATCAATCACTAGTACAAAGTTATTAATGCATATGTGTATATACAAATATATTTATTAGTCTCTATTTTGTCAGGCACTGTGGCGCGGATACAAGGCAAGATATGAAACGAGCAAGCTGTTAGAAGAACGATTACAGAAAAAAGTTACTAACATACCTAAACAGAAAAAACAAAAGAAAGGCCTCGTTTTGTCCCAGCTGTTTGTAAATGCTGTAAACTTTGTATGCCATGGGAGCAGAGACTTGGGAAATTTGGCCCTAGCTTATAATGACATTGGTAAATTACATCTCAGATAGATAAATTATTTATGTATTAAAATACACTGCAATGATATTTAATGTTGTAATAATAGTTAGTAACATTTAATTAAATGAAGAATGTTGTCATAATAAATCTAAAATAGTTGGGTTTCATTGATCTGCCGATATTTGAGTGTTATTGGATTAATAAGTAAGATAATCAAATCAGGAAAGGTAATAATAATTCGAGAACCATCATATGGCGAATACAATACACACAGCTATTGACTAAAAGCAATAAAAATATATTTAATTTGCTTTATTTATAATAAATTCAAAAGTAAAGAACCAACCTGACACATAAGCTTATAAATATTTGTTTACTTCTTAAATTTCATTTTAGTTCAAACATTTCTAAAATAAAAAAACAAAAACACACAACCCTCCCAATTTTTTTGGAGGGAGGGTTCATTGGTTTAGTATTAAACTTGAATATCTCCATGTCCTCATTAATATGTATTTTATATATTCAAACTGTAATTACAAAAAGCCATTAACAACAAAAAGTTTAGTCAAGTTTGCTGTAAGGGTTTCGTTGATAGTATTCAATAAATCCCTCTTGAATGATACTTCTAACAAATAATACCAACTAAAAATTATTGATAAAGTGGGCCCATATATGTAGTATGTTTTTATTGTGCCTACATTTAAGAGATGAGTATGATTGATTTTTTTTTTCAGATATATGTACTGTTTTTTCACCGGTTTTATGTTTAGAACTTGTAAACGATGATTATTTTTTTGAATATATGTGGAATGATTTAAACCAAGGATTTCGTGATGGGCTATATCTAGAAATATTTTCACATTGCCTCAATATCATATTGAAACTTGCCAGGTTCCCAGAAACAACAAGTTATCTTATACAGGTTTGTAGATTAATTAAATTTTGGATGTTTTCCTATAAAAACATTTCTTATCTCCTGCTTAAAGTTTTTAAGTCAAATATTAAGTAAGTGTTACGAAATATGAACATTTTGTACCTATTACAATAAAACTTGCTTATAAGAAACATGAGGGGACCGAGTGAATATCCGAGTAGCAGGACGCAATTGGAGGTTTGAATATCATAAAATCTAAACGACTGTATTTATTTTAAAAGGCAGGTAATTTTTTATTGAACTTTTTTCATCTCTTACATTTGGTGGAAAATGTGTCCTTGTTGATGAATCATTTGGAAAAATTCTTCTGGAAGACTGTTGGTCAAATAATAATTCCAGAGAGTTTCAAAGGCGACGGTGGCATCTCTGTGGCTGGTTTTAGAATTGGTTCCTGTTTCTCAGCTTCATCCTTGTTGTTTGTTGACAGTATATTCTGAACAATATCACTATTAATCGGGATTTCGCTTGTTGCGACATAAGGGTCCACCACAATGTCTCAGGTAGATGTAAGAGTCGGCTATTCGGTGAATTGATCTGGGGGTAAGCAGTTGTCGACCAGAAGAATTTTTTCGTGAGTTTTACTTTCCAATGCCTGAGATGCGTCCAAAATATCTTGGCAGTCTCCCAGGCGTTCTTGTTAGCTTTGTATTTTACCGGTATGTTTTTGAAGCACCAGGCTTCATGGGACTGTCCTATAATCAAGGGTTGCCTTTTTCTGGTCCCCGTCATGTTGGCCCAAATCAATGGAGTCTTTTGATTTTATCCTGCTGATACACTTGGAAGGAAACCGTTGAATGGGGGCAGAGCTTAAAAAAAGCTCCTGTCTTGTCTACATTGTAGGTTTGCAGATCTTCATGCTCCCTTTCGATATCTGGCCAAAATTTTGTAACGTAATCACTCCAAACACTCTAATTTTCAGAAGCCGCTTCTCCTAACTTTTTCCGGTACATAATGTTGTGGCGGCTAAGTTGGCCAGCAAAAGTTTGTCCGCTTTCGTTTAGTTATACTCCGTTAATGGACTTTTTAATGTCAAGTACATGGAAAACCACTTGAGCAGAGCTATCTCGTTGTCTTTGTCCCATTTACTACAAACAGATTCATGAGCAAAAATTACCAAAACCTCTGGAAATAAGCAGTGAAGTTATGAAAATGAGATCTTACTTTAATTTTTTCAAAGACCTCAAGAATTTCTTTTTTCTTCACGATAATGTTGGCAAAGTGAATTTTTGTGACACTTAGATGTTACTCGAACCACTTTCACTTTCTCTAATTACCGTGACTTTGTCTTTGATAAGAGTAAACTTTTCTCTTTGACATTCAGTCGAAAAAACTGAAACACCCAGGTAATTTTTGTTTCTTATAACCGGCTGAATGTAGTAGGGTGACCACCCTTTCTATTCTAATACTGGACCTTATAGCTGAGGTTTTCTTTTCAGATTAAATCAAGTTTTACTGTTTTAATTATTATTATTATTATTTAAGTATTTAATTTTAGAGAAAAGGTTGGCTTTCATATCCCTCGATTCATCATTTAACATCTCTTTTAATACTTTGAAAATAAAGTTCTGACTACAGAACACCATCTTTTTGTTTACTCTTAGCTTTTACCATTGTCTAGTAAATGTTTGGTGAAACATTAATAATGTTCACCAAGTTTTTGCAGGACTTCATTTTTATGGAATCACAATAAACAAATGTGCTTAGGATATGGTTCCTAATTATTACCCGGTCTGCCTCTCAGCTATTTATTTTTCTTAAAGCCATTAGTTTTTGTTTGAAAGATATATAACACATTGCTAAACTTGAGTTAGGGTTTGTGAGAAGGCAAGATATTGCTCCAAATCGTCTACATTGTGTATAAACTAATAAGAAATATATTAAAATATTTTTATTTAATTTGCAAAATAGAAAATAAAAACAAAGCTCTGAATAAAAAAAATGAGGGATAAGTTAATAACTTTAAATTTATCTCTAGTTAAAGTAAAACGGAGCTGAATTTTCTTGGTTATTTTTTTCTTCTTTACATCCCCATATTTAAGGTATGAAAAATTTGTTTAACATTTAAGATTGATTAAATCATTTCCAATCCCTATCGTAGAACATACAGACAATTGCTGTGTACACTGCCTCCCGGACAGTAAAAATATGCCATGAAAGAATTAGTCTGTTGTCTTATATTTAACCATTTTTAGGGTTTTATTCTTTATTCAATAGTAATATAGTTGTCAAATCCTTTCTTTTCCTAAATTCAGAGTATGAACATGTTCGATGGATATACAATTCTGGTAACACTGATGGGAAAGTTCATAGAAAAGAATACAGAAATATTTTGTAAAGCTGCGTCTGTCACATGGTTTCTTCTCGTCACTTGCCCAGATGAAAAGGTAAAGTTTTAAGGATTACTTTATGATGTATCTCTAAGTTTTGTAGTTTGAAATTTATATCTTGATATGTAACTGCATAAATTTGATTTGATCTATTTTTTTTTTTTAAGTTAAAGAAAAACTTTGACTTTGACAAATTGAGATTTTATCACAAAAAAATTTTGGCAAAGAAAACGTCAAGAATTGAGAAGTATAGATATATACCACCACTTAGACCGGATTGGGGTTATAACAACGAATCTGTCTCATTTTTAAGCGTGAGGACAGCCATAGAAGAAGTGTTTAAGGCAATATCATAGGCCATTTTTATAATTGTGACTTGTACCTGGTAGAATTTTATTCTTAAATATTTTATTGTTAATGATAAAAATGTAAATTAACTTAAAAAGTAATTTTTTTAATTGTTATAAATAAAACAACAAATCTAGTAGTTTTTCTTTTTATGAATCTTTCCTTTTCATCCGAACCAACCTTTTTGATCATTATTTTTCTTTAGTAGTGTTTTGAGAGAGCTTTTTTGATTGATTAAATTTAAAAAAAACTTTATACAATGAGTTATTGATGAACAGAGTTTCAGTTGTGGCTGGGAAAACAATTTTAATGTCTTGAAGCTATAGTTTAAAGAGACTTAGAATTTTAAATCAAATTAAAAAAACTTTTTGTAAGTATCAAGAAATTAATTTATGTTTTATGGAGATAAATATATTTTTCATCTTCCCAATATCAAACAGAGCTTCAGATGTTTGTGAAGATAATAAGGATTTCCTGGGTTTTTTTTTGGGGGGGGGGTTATACCCAATGTTATGGATTTAAGGTTGTAATAATATCGGAAGATTAAATATTATAAAAGAAGAATTATTTATCTTTTAAGCTAACAGGTAACAACTGATTCCAAAGCCAATCATCATCATGCCAAGCTTTGTTCCTGAAAAAAACAATAACGTAATTTTAATATCTTTTGAAAATAACAGGAAGTGAGCTTGGAAAGGGACAAATTCAAAATATGTAATAGTCAATTAGTTACTTCGGTTTGGAACCTCTTCTCCCAGCCACCATCCAGCAAGAGCAGTGCAGACAAATGAGAGAGAATTGCAGACTGGTACAGCCAAAGTCAAATCTTAAAAATAAAATCAAATCATTCAAACAATTTAAACAAACGCCTATACATTTATTTAAATTGACTAGTCACTGAACCTGTATCTTTTAATGATAAGTAATAAAGGACCGATCCACACTGATTAATAACAAAAGGTATCATGAACTGAAAAAAAAAAAAAATGCGTTATATAAGCTATGAAAAAAAAACCTGGCATGAGACTAAAGAATGACATAGTTACAGATCATTTTTTAGGGTTTTGTATATTTTTTTTTGGAAAATCCGAAACCCTTTCAAACAACCTATCTTCCATCTCTCCACAATATGTCTTCTACAACCGGCACTAACCATATAGAAACCCTTTTGTTTCACCTGTGACCATACTTTGCCTGGCAGATTGCGAGTCCTTTTTTGACCAATAAGCATGAAATTTTTGAACGAGATGTCATATGGTTCAAGGCCATAAAACATAATTAATGGATATTAATTAATTAGTAATAAAAAAACCCTAATCATATTGAGTAGGGTATCAAATTGATTATATCTTTACCTTGATGAATAAGTAATTTTTGAACTATAATTACAACCATTAAAAAATTAATTAATTTCGTATTTTTTAAGCAGAGATGATATTTAGCATGTTCGTTTCATTTAATACTTAGATGGTAATAAAAATAAAATACACTGCATAGTAAATTGAAACATAATATTTTCGTAGCAAATTACAGATCTCAAAGCTAATTAATAATATTTGAGGGGGATTTCAATTCTAGGAGGCAAGATCATTGGAACTCTTAATTGTGAGATACTGCACATTTAAACTTTTTAGAATTCTATTAGTTTTTATTTCAAAACCAGAAACCCTCACGTTTCCACTTTTGTCCTTGAGAGAGGTTTGCCGATTTGTAATAGGAAAGATACAAAAAATATAGAAATCCGCAAAGAAGAGTTTAAAGATAATTTTTTCGGGTTTTCTGAAATATTTATCAAACTAGTAATTTTAGCAAAAATGGCTTAAGAGATATTAAGGGATGAAAAAACAGGGTTTTTCACAATTTTTGTTATAGCGTTTTATTCATGAAAAAAATTACTTTAAAACCCTCTTACCTCATGTTCACCCACAACTGTACCAGAAATCTACCTAATTTTTTTTCTTCTATTTTTCCTGTTCTAAATTATAACACTTAATTCATGTTAATGTGTTACTCATGTTGTTATAAGTAGACATTTTTCACTTAGCCTAGTATTGGTGTATTTATTAAAAAAATGTTCCTTTGTTCAACATTAAGTTTTTTTCTTGTTACAAAACTGCTTTAACAAAATAAAATTGAGAAAATTTCTATTTTTAATGCTCGCTGTCCCCTAAACCATTCATTCACTCGACAAAAAAAATTAATAAAAACATTTTTATACACAATTTTGTGGACTTTCATTTGGCATATAAAGAACTTTCTCACAAGTTAGTGAGATATTTGAGAAAACCCAAAAGAAATTACCTTAAAACAGCCCCCCCCCACCCTTGGGGACTAATAGTATCTTGAACAGGACACTACCCTTAACAAGTGTACTAAAAATCAGAACTACATGATTTTTTTTTTTACTGTTTTCCCTTTGTTGCCAGGACTATAAAGTGGACTAAAATTAAATAAAAATGTCTTAAATTTTATATTTGCAACCCTGTTTTTATGTTGAGGAATATTTAGCATGAAAGTTTTACTTGATGCTACAAATAAAGGCTATCTTATGAAAAAGAGTCAATTATTACTAGTAATTAAAAAGTAATAGTAAGTACTATCATATAAAGTAGGATATCAAATGAAAGACGTCAATTTCCTCATTGATAATAACCAATAATTGTTGGGGCTTAAGTGGACTAATATTAATTAAAGTCACAAAAACTGTCTTAAAAAAGGGTCAAAAAAGAAATTAATAGTTTTACGGTTAGACAGAAGTACTATTTTTATATTTACAATGACCATATAAATAATACGAGGAATGAGTCCCATGCTATAATATGAGTCAGATTGGACTCACAATGGCAAAATGTAATGTACAGAAAAGATGCACTAACTTCTTTTTCTGAGTCATTTTTTGAAAATACCATTATTTACCCTGCCAGACAGTATTCACAAGCCATTAATTGGGTATTTTGCTTCCACATAACTTTTTTTTTTAGATGATCGCAATAAGATACCATCATAAAATTTGGTGTGTGCATTTTTATATTATTCACATTAAACAGATATTTGTTCAAAATATCAATGTAACAAATTTTAAGATTAATCTAGTATATAATTATTAATTAACCCCCTTGTAATTCTGATGAGAATGGCACAAACAAGGTTTAGATTTTGTAGGACAAATAGTTTTTAAGTTACAAGCTTTTGAAAATTTAAAAACAAAGCAAAAAACTTTTTTTGTGTTTTTAAACATGTGTAATTCTAACACAAAAAGTGAGAAAATTTTTTTAATATGCCTAGAAGATAAGTGCACTCATTTTGAAATATCTTGGGTCTAAAATTTTTGTTTTTGATTTAGTGTAAAAGAAACAATATGATGGGGCGAAGGGAGCGCTGACATATAAATTTGGTTACATTGTTAATCATACCACCTCATATTGTATTGGAAAATTTAGAGCAATAGTATGCATTCTTACAGTCCAGTTGGTAACCAAATAAACTAATTCTTTGATCATTTTTTTTATTTTGTTTTCCTCCTGTATCTTATTGACTCCTGCGGTGCCTCTCTTGATGAATGGATTAGTAACACCCCAAAGAAAACCAACAAATGCAAGACTCATAAAGGGACCTACAATTTATTTTAATAAATAATTAACATAAAACACAACAATTAATAAACTGTAACAGGTAAATAAATAAATACGGGACCCAAATTGATCGAATCCATGATAATATTCCTTTTACTGTGAAGGAAAATTAATTTTTAAAGGTATACATCCGAATTACACAACATCATTAATAACTAAATTGCCAAATTGATACTGTCAACGGTCACCACAACGATGTTTACCATAGAGGGATGAGTAGTTCGTGAACGAACTACTCCAGTGAACAAATTGAACTAACCAAACTTTGGGTTAGTGAACTAAAGTTCTTTTTAGTTCCTTTCCGGAAATCATTGTAAAGTTCACCCTGAACTGTAAAACTACAGTTCCTGTTTATAGTTCGCCCTGAGCTGTTAGCCTACAGTTCCTGTTTATAGTTCCCCCTGAGCTGTTAGCCTACAGTTCCTGTTTATAGCTCACCCTGAGCTGTTAGCCTACAGTTCCTGTTTATAGTTCACCCTGAGCTGTTAGCCTACAGTTCCTGTTTATAGCTCATCCTGAGCTGTTAGCCTACAGTTCCTGTTTATAGTTCACCCTGAGCTGTTAGCCTACAGTTCCTGTTTATAGCTCATCCTGAGCTGTTAGCCTACAGTTCCTGTTTATAGTTCACCCTGAGCTGTTAGCCTACAGTTCCTGTTTATAGCTCATCCAGAGCTGTTAGCCTACAGTTCCTGTTTATAGCTCATCCTGAGCTGTTAGCCTACAGTTCCTGTTTATAGCTCACCCTGAGCTGTTAGCCTACAGTTCCTGTTTATAGTTCACCCTGAGCTGTTAGCCTACAGTTCCTGTTTATAGCTCATCCTGAGCTGTTAGCCTACAGTTCCTGTTTATAGTTCACCCTGAGCTGTTAGCCTACAGTTCCTGTTTATAGTTCACCCTGAGCTGTTAGCCTACAGTTCCTGTTTATAGCTCACCCTGAGCTGTTAGCCTACAGTTCCTGTTTATAGCTCATCCTGAGCTGTTAGCCTACAGTTCCTGTTTATAGTTCGCCCTGAGCTGTTAGCCTACAGTTCCTGTTTATAGTTCCCCCTGAGCTGTTAGCCTACAGTTCCTGTTTATAGTTCCCCCTGAGCTGTTAGCCTACAGTTCCTGTTTATAGCTCACCCTGAGCTGTTAGCCTACAGTTCCTGTTTATAGTTCCCCCTGAGCTGTTAGCCTACAGTTCCTGTTTATAGTTCCCCCTGAGCTGTTAGCCTACAGTTCCTGTTTATAGTTCCCCCTGAGCTGTTAGCCTACAGTTCCTGTTTATAGCTCATCCTGAGCTGTTAGCCTACAGTTCCTGTTTATAGCTCATCCTGAGCTGTTAGCCTACAGTTCCTGTTTATAGTTCACCCTGAGCTGTTAGCCTACAGTTCCTGTTTATAGTTCGCCCTGAGCTGTTAGCCTACAGTTCCTGTTTATAGTTCCCCCTGAGCTGTTAGCCTACAGTTCCTGTTTATAGCTCACCCTGAGCTGTTAGCCTACAGTTCCTGTTTATAGTTCACCCTGAGCTGTTAGCCTACAGTTCCTGTTTATAGCTCATCCTGAGCTGTTAGCCTACAGTTCCTGTTTATAGTTCACCCTGAGCTGTTAGCCTACAGTTCTTGTTTATAGTTCACCCTGAGCTGTTAGCCTACAGTTCCTGTTTATAGTTCGCCCTGAGCTGTTAGCCTACAGTTCCTGTTTATAGTTCCCCCTGAGCTGTTAGCCTACAGTTCCTGTTGATAGCTCACCCTGAGCTGTTAGCCTACAGTTCCTGTTTATAGTTCACCCTGAGCTGTTAGCCTACAGTTCCTGTTTATAGCTCATCCTGAGCTGTTAGCCTACAGTTCCTGTTTATAGTTCACCCTGAGCTGTTAGCCTACAGTTCCTGTTTATAGCTCATCCTGAGCTGTTAGCCTACAGTTCCTGTTTATAGTTCACCCTGAGCTGTTAGCCTACAGTTCCTGTTTATAGTTCACCCTGAGCTGTTAGCCTACAGTTCCTGTTTATAGCTCATCCTGAGCTGTTAGCCTACAGTTCCTGTTTATAGTTCACCCTGAGCTGTTAGCCTACAGTTCCTGTTTATAGCTCACCCTGAGCTGTTAGCCTACAGTTCCTGTTTATAGTTCCCCCTGAGCTGTTAGCCTACAGTTCCTGTTTATAGTTCCCCCTGAGCTGTTAGCCTACAGTTCCTGTTTATAGTTCCCCCTGAGCTGTTAGCCTACAGTTCCTGTTTATAGCTCACCCTGAGCTGTTAGCCTACAGTTCCTGTTTATAGCTCATCCTTAGCTGTTAGCCTACAGTTCCTGTTTATAGTTCCCCCTGAGCTGTTAGCCTACAGTTCCTGTTTATAGCTCACCCTGAGCTGTTAGCCTACAGTTCCTGTTTATAGTTCACCCTGAGCTGTTAGCCTACAGTTCCTGTTTATAGCTCATCCTGAGCTGTTAGCCTACAGTTCCTGTTTATAGTTCACCCTGAGCTGTTAGCCTACAGTTCCTGTTTATAGCTCATCCTGAGCTGTTAGCCTACAGTTCCTGTTTATAGTTCACCCTGAGCTGTTAGCCTACAGTTCCTGTTTATAGCTCATCCTGAGCTGTTAGCCTACAGTTCCTGATTATAGTTCACCAACTTCAGCCGGTTCATTTCAAAACTACTTCACATCAGGTCGTTTTGAACATCGTTCTTAAGTTCATCCTGACCTGTAAAACCCTACTTTCGTTCTATCCTTCTTCAACCCATGTGTAACTTTCCATTTCCAGCCAAACATTATTTTTATTTTCAAAGTAATTGTTTTTTGATTTTTTATTATTTTTACGTTTTTTGTGGACCTGTTTAAATATTTCGCTACGAATTATAAGGTTGATTAAAATTACAAATTAAAACTTCAGTTGCAGATGATGTCTTCAAGACGGACTACTGGTATTTGGTACCATTTCAGTAAAAATGAAGTGAACAGGGCAGCATGCAAATACTGCCGTTCACTTATAAGTAAGTATGTAAGTATAGGTGGAGGGTTCTTTGGAAATTTAAGGAGACATTTACAAACATTAGAGGGTAGTTCCCATACTCCTGTAACAGATGAATTTTCATGGTCATCATCACGGACTCGTTCGCCTTCTGTGCCAGCCTCAACGTCATCCTTCGGCATTTTAACCTCCATCGGCTTACCTAGTTTGTAAAAGACCTTAAGAACATCTTACGTCTACTTCACAATCGTCATTGCACCGATTCGAAGAAGTAATTATCCCTCTTTCCAACAAAAAAACGATATGCAAAGAATATCACCCTTTTAATTTACTAGAAGACACCATTAAAAAAATTGTCTCCCTTCTTAGCCCAAGCTATAAGCTCCCCAGCCAAAAGACCTTATCAAAAAGTATATTAACATAACTATATTTAGATTTGGTATTAAAAGTAAATTGCTGTTGCACAGACAATTGATAGCTGAACGTCAGTAAACAAGCTTTTAAAAAGTTTTATATCAATGACAGCACATTGAATAAATTCTTGAGTCCATTCTGTGTAGTAATCTTGTTGGCTAAGTATTGTAAGCTTTAAGATTTAAAATTATGGCTGTTCTAGTTAGGGCGATGATATCAATTTCCTAGAAATTTCATTTCATAACGTCTATCATTGAGTACTATCATCCGCCTACAGAATTTGCGCCTCTTCAAGGGATTATGAACACTTTCTCCTAGCAGACTCTGCCTAGAACTAGTTGAAAAATCACTCAATAATTTGTTATTACTAGCTGTATTTTATTAATTTAATCAACAGATTCTTGTTTGTAAACATATATTTTGGCCATTGTCCAGTGAAAATTTATAATATGGGTATCAGAGGCCTGGAATGTTATTTGGAGCGTTATAGCCCCGATGCCTGCTATGAAGTAAATATTGTCGAATTAATACATAGATACAGGTAATGTAATTTTTTACAGTTAATTTTATGTAAATTAGAACAGAACAGGCTTGGTATAATTAAAAATAATATTTTTTGAGCCTGCCTTAACAATTCGTGCAATCCCATGTAATCCGAGTATGATTGAATGGATGAAAAAACTTTATCCTGAGACCACTTAGAATAATTATTAGGTTGTCTTATTCTGGCATTTAATATATAAAATAATTCATAAGTAATTGAACAAATTCTTACAGTGGAAGAATATATGTATATTAAATATTTTTAGTTAATAGCATCTGTCTGAAGGGTAAAGAGGTGATGAAAGAGACAGGCTTCGAAAGTAGGAAGAATTTTCATCCTTCAGAGAAAGAATTCTAGAGGTTTGTTGCTCAGGCAATGAAGGATATTAAAATCCAGTCTTATGTGAAGAAATAAGGCCAGAGGGGCTCTGGTGTTTCATGAAATGGACGGAGAATTTAAATTGTAGAAAGTTAAGATAGTAGGATGGATTTTTTAAATTTATGATTTAGTACAGAAATGAGCACAGAGAATATTGCCTATGGGCAGCAGGATAAAACCAATCAAGTCGGGAGTGCAGACTGAGGACACTGGAATCCCCACGAGACAAATCTGATGAAACAGCACACGAGTCGCTTCCAAGACACCGTCGTACACCACAGTACTGCAATCAAATACGGGGAAAATAAGGGATGAAATTAATAATTGTTGGGGTTAACTTGCATTTGTTTTAGGATAGAAATAGAACATCCAGTGATTTGGGATAAATGTGGTTTTCAGGTGAGGGTTTGCTTAAGAAGGTATTAATGGTTAAAGGCAGCAAATCAGGGTAGGATTTGAGAAGTGAATTGGAACTTCTGACAATAGTCTGTAACTTGAGCGTTAAGCCTTAGTTTGTTACAGTTCATCCAAGCACTAATTCTATTAAGATCTTCCTGAATTTTATAAAATGTAGATGGCAGTTCTGAGGAATAGAAGGATAAGTATACCTGGGAATCGTCTGTACTGATGGTATGTAGAGGGGTATGGGCAGTGGGTTAAGGTACTGGGAAGATTGTTTATGTATGCATTTAAAAGTGTAGGAGATATTTAAGCTAAGGGAGTGAAATACCCAGGGTGTAAATCTGACAAAGGATTTATGAGTTTGGAATTTACTAGGAAACAAGAGATTTGGGTTCCTACCAGACTTTAGGAGGATTTGAAGAGATTAGATAGAATGGAGATTAAAAGGAAATCTTTTGGAGAAGAGGATGGGGAAGATAAAAGGGAGACACTGATTACATAAGGTTTAAAAAAAAAATAGCAAAAGTGAACCACTCAAGATTAAAAAAATTGTTTAGGCTGGTTTAAGGTATCTATACAACTATCGCGATTTCAATGAAATTTATTTAGGTTGTATTAGATGGAAAAATAGTTAGACTGATGCTCCAAAAATAAATTTTGAAGTGCTGAAAATTTAACATCTTTACTAATTATGTCTAATTGAACTGAGCATATTTTTTTATTATTCTGTGCTAAAACCAGGAAGGCATTGTGTTCTCTAAAAGTTATTGATAGCCATGTAATGATCAAGGAAAAAATGACAACGTCCAGTTTTCAATCCTTCATTCATTTTCTTTCTGAGTCATTGGAAGAAACACCTGGAATGTGACAAATATTTTTGACTTAAAACCACCAGAAGCAACGATTCCATTGCAGTTTGATCTCTTGACTGTCTATGATAGAGATCAAAGCCTGTGGTGGTAGCAATATATTGTTTTTAAAGCATTTTGGCCAACCTTAAAATTGGCAATTGCAACTTTCTAAAACTGCTAGACATTTTTTGAAAACAAAAATTGTGGGGAGAGGTTTATATCTTTGCCTCCCTTCTTATGGTTAGTATGTAGCACAAAATTGGAATTTGAATATAATTTTTTTTTTAATTCTTTCATCTATTTTATGAAATCTGAAAATGAAATCTAAAACTGTCTTTAAAATCATTCTCACAGCCTTAACGAACCCCTTAATTGTGTGATACATTGTGCTTGACTTAAATTTTTTTCTCTTTTTACCATGAATTATTATAATTTATACCAGTGAGATAACTTTCTGTATATTTCAACCTTATAGGTCTGTTTTGTATGTTGTGGTTGCTTGTCATTGGCTGAATTTCTAATATTAAATCAGTTGTGTCTCTCTCCGCTTTATGTTTTTTTAATACTTGAGTTTTTGATGTTTCAATCGTACTAGCATGTAGGAAAGGAGGACAGTTATGTTTGCTATTCTGTACAGTACCTGAAGATGATGGTTTGACCCGTTGAGAACATAACTATTAAAATATAATATCATAATACAAATAAATTGAGGGCATTCACATTTGTATTTGCTACATCTTTTATTTCTTATCATCATTTATTATTTTTAATTGAATTTCAGGAGAGAGAACAAACGCACACCAGTCATAGTTGTTGACGGGTTGGGAGCAATGAGTTTTATTTACCAATCAAAAGGTTTGTCTTGGATAAGTGGGGAACAATTAAAAGAATATGAACAAATTGTTAAAGATTTCATCCAAGCTTTTCAGAAGGAAGGTGCAGAACTAGTGTTTTTCTTTGACGGACCTCATACTTTATGTAAAAAAGAAGCGAAGAAAAGAAGAAATCTAGCAAAATTAAACAAGATTATTAAGCTCTTCGATGATCTTAGAAATGGAGTAACGGTATCTTTACTGGAACAACAAAATTTATTAAACAACCATTCTAATGTTCGTTTAGTAACACTTCTTGCCGCAAAGCATTGTGGATGTAAGGTATGTAATTGGTGTTTAGGTATTTATTTAGGTCGTCAGAAGTAACTTCCGTTTTTTTATCTGACTTTTTTTTGCTCTCATTAAATAACAAAATTATATTAATTTTGACGAGTGCAGGACGCTTTTCATGGAGTTCCTCTTGCACTCTTTGCATCTGCTGAACGTATCTATCAGCAGTAATCGTTAAATTTGACTTCAACAACTCGTGGTGAATTATTCCTTGAAAATCCCACCATGCACACAATAAAATCTTTTTGCCATGGATGTTTGCTTTCGGATCTGGTAGGGGTGGTTGATCCTTATCGAGCCATTGGCTTTTGTGGACTAAATTGTCCAATACAATCCTGTTTAAAAAAAACTCAATTTTTACCCGTGAGAGCAGACTTGTAGGGATTGACATGGGATCTTTATTCCGTTCACTGAGATTGTGAGGTACCCACACTCCTAACTTGCTGACTTTCCTTAATTTCTCCAGGTGGCGGTTAACAGTTGATTGTGATGTATTCAATCTTTCTGTTATACCTCTTGTTGATTGACATGGATTTTGCCCCCAATATTGCCTTTAAAAGGTTGTCGTCAAAGTCGGAAGGACGTTCCGCCCTCTGTTCATCTTTTAAAGTCATTTCTCCAGAACGGAATTTTATAAACCAATTTCTAACTGCCCGATCAGTCATAAGCCCTTCACCATATACACTGCATATTTTTTCAGCTGTCGCTCTACCACTATTGCCTTGTTTAAATTCTCAAAGCATTTTTTTTTTTTTTTTTTTTTTTTTTAATTTCAATCAATTTTATTAAGATAAAATTACAATCTGCCTTTTATTAGGCTATGAGTAATTGAGATAAATGTCATAATTCATACCATATTTACAATTTATCATTCACTCGCTCATTCATACAATATTTACTAACAGCCCAGAGGCCCCCCAAGTCCACATGGTTGTCACCTCCCTTGCATGTGAAGGAGGAAGCGGAGTCTTGGGGTGTCCCCCACGCCCCTACATCAGCCGCTTCACTGGATAAGAGCCAGCGGAGGCTGACCAAGAGCGCGAGAGCCACAGACGCTCAGGACATGATTAGAGAAACTGGCCATTGCCAGAACTCCCACTATCACTTAGTTATAGCAGGTCACGAGGCCACTGCCGTTTTAATCTCCGAAGAGGGTTATAGGGGTGAGTGGTGCAGTGCAATGACTGTGCTAGGGAATTAGGGTGGTTAGATAGGTTACTATGGAATTTTATGAAATTGGAAGGGATAAGTTCAAGAATATAGGGTATATTCAGATCATTGTGAAGGGTTTTGTTGCTGACGTAATAAGGGGCATTTACTATTGTTCTTAGGACTTCCCAAAGCATTACATGACAAATATGTACTTTTTGACTCTCCATTTCAGAGGTTAAAAAAAACAGTTTAACGTAACGTGTATCATACAAAACGGTTGGCAAAAGACTAACTGAAGCCTCGTCTACATAGTGAAAACAAAAACTTGTTGTCATCACGGTAACTCATAGCGGGTAGATACGAACAATAGATTCTACTTAGCTGCATCGGAAGTTACTTTGACTCGACCTGATATATTAAGCTGGTTTTAGATTCTATAGCTAATAATAATGAAATTAAATACTGAAGGCTCTCCGATATTCACACTAATTTAGGGGGGCCACCCGGGCAACTATATGGGATGCACGGCTTATAGAATCCTCAAGTCCAGGAGCGTTGGCCAGAAGAAGAGAAGCCAGCCACAGGTAGCCGCGCCCCAGCCAGAAATTTGAGGCCTTCAGTCTCTTTTGCTGATGCTGTTTGGAACAGAGAGCTATCACAGCCACCTTCAAGCTCTTCAGATCTCACTAGCCTATTAACATCAATCCTTACAGAGTTCAGAACCCTAATTACCCCTCTCATTTCTCTTCTTACAAATCTTGTCTCCTACCTTATCCCCATTAAACAAAACCCATAAGTAGATCCATCCGACTGGTCCTTATCCATTCTCCTTTGGAATGCGAATTGTGTTCGCACCCAAACTGACAGCACTACTCCACGACAAGAACATCACCGTAGCTCTCATTACTGAAACAAGACTTACGAGCAAACGACCATTTACAGTTCAACAGTACCAGACTTATCCAACAGATCACCCAGATGGAAGTGCTCTTCCATGCACATGCAGGTACCGCTGTCATTGTCCATAACTCCATTTCCCATCACATAGTTCCTTTGGTAGCACACGATTTCCTTCAGTCCACTGCAGCGTCAATCAGCACCTTCACTTTCCCCCTTACTTTAGCATCAGAGTACTGCCCTCCCAATAAATCCATTTTTGATTCCCAATTCATCTCATTTCTAGACTCCATCGGGCATCGTTTCCTTGTGGGGGGGGGGAGTTTAACGCAAAGCACCAACATTGGGGCTTAAGATCCACAAATACACAAGGACGTGCTTTGCTGTCTGCACTCGGACGGAAATATTGCTTCACTATCTCTCCTGACATAGCCACCTATTGGCCATCTGATCCCAACCGAAATCCTGATTTCCTTGACTTCTTTTTCTATAATAGTTTAGGAACACTAAACTATTCCCTTAGAGGCCACGACGACCTCTCTTCCGATCATAGCCCTTTGATACTAACCATTCCCCTAAGACCTCTGACATTTTCCTCAAAGTATCTCTGAAAACATCCCAAGACCTAGATGATGCAGTGCATTCACTGCCTGGGAGGCATTGTTACCCCACCGTCATCCAAAAATTCACAATCAAAATACTTTACCTCAGTATCTCATAGACCTAATCCAATCCAAACGTCACTCAAGAACAGTGTGGCAAAGATCCCGACATCCAGCTGATCGTCGCTTGTACAATCAGTACTGCAGATTGGTAAAGAGGCAATTGGCATCCTTCCGTTACAATTCTTTTAATTCGCACCTCTCCTTTCTGTCTACCTGGGATAACTCTCTGTGGAATGTTACTAAAAACATCCTAAAATATCATCCTGTGTCACACCCACTCTGTTGTGATGATGGGTCCTGGGCGGCTTCAGATGACAAAAAGTCGAAAGAATTCGCACTGCATCTTTCCCGTACTTTCACTCTTCACCTTACTCCTCAAAACAATACTCATCGCATAACTATTGAAAATTTCCTCACTTCACCTATCCCTCTTTCACTTCCACCGAAAGCCGTTAACCCCTCTGAGGTCAAATATCTTCTGAAAAAATTACCTTAACGAAAATCTCCCGGATATGATCTCCTTACTCCTCGAATTTTCCAACAACTTCCTCCTAAAGCCATAATCTTCATATATAATTGAATTATCTGAACGACACACTTTCTTCTCCTCTAGAAACATTCCATTATAGTCCTATTCGCCAAATCAGGTAAACCACCCAAGGACACATCATCTTACTGCCCAATTAGTCTACTCCCTATCCTATCAAAAATATCTGAAAAACTCCTATTAAAACATCTATTTCCAATTGTTGAATCCAAAAACCTTTATCCTACTCACCAGTTTGGTTTCTGTCAATGACATTCCACTGCTCAACAAGGCCTTCGCGTTGTTGATCACATATCATCAGCTCTTGAAACCAAACAGTACTGCATTGCTGCCTTTCTGGACATAGCTCAATCTTTTGGCAGGGTCGGGCACGTAGGTTTGCTTTACAAGCTCAAAAGATACTTACCACAGACCCTTTTTCTAATCCTACAGTCCTACCTTTCAAACCGTTCCTTCCACGTGCGTTGTGGTTTAGAATATTCTATCTACTATCCCATAAAAACATGAGTTCCACTGGGCAGTGTCCTGGGTCCCATCCTCTATAATCTATACACTGCTGATGTCCCCTTTACCCCCAATACCTTCGCAACATTTGCAGATGACCCTGCAGTCCTTTCATCCCATCCAGACCTTGATATAGCATCCCAAAACCTTCAAAAACACCTTGATGAGATCGAGTATTGGTGCAACCAATGGCGAATCGAAGTTAATGAAGCAAAATGTTCCCATATTACTTTTACCCTCTGCCGCAAGTCCTGTCCACTAGTTTTTTTAAACACCATTCCTCTTTCTGTATCCGAGATAGTACGGTACTTAGGCTTCCATCACAAATGGCTGACCTGGATCCCCCATACGAGGCTAAAAAGACAAGAACTAAACAGAAGCTTTGGACAACTGTACCGACTACTTCGAAGGACATCCCATCTCTTAATAGAAAATAATTTACTAATCTACAAAGTTATACTACAAAGCCAATCTGGACATACAGAATAGAGCTATGGGGGACAGCAAAAAAGTCAAACATCAAGCGTATCCAATCCTTTCAATCAAAAGTCCTGAGAACAATAGTAAATGCCCCTTATTACGTCAGCAACAAAACCCTTCATAATGATCTTGGTATACCCTACATTCTTGAACTCATCCCTTCCAAGTTCATAAAATTCCATAATAACCTATCCAACCATCCTAATCCCTTAGCACAGTTATTGCACTGCACCACTCATCCCTATAATCCTCTTCGGAGACTAAAACAGCAGTGGCCTCATGTCCTGCTATAAATACATGACAGTTGGAGTCCTGGCAATTGTTAGTTTCTCCAATCATGGCCTGAGTGTCTGTGGCTCTCTCCCTCTTGGTCAGCCTCCGCTGGCTCTTATCCAGTGATGCGGCTGACGGAGGAGTATTGAGGACTTTCGAAGACTCCACTTCCTTCTTCTCACGCGGGGGAGGTGTGACAACCATGTAGACTTGGGAGGTCTCTGGGCTGTTTGTTAATACTGTATGAATGAGTGAGTGAATGAAATTGCAAATATGGTATGAAAGAGATCATTTATCACAATTATTTATTGCCCAATGAGGCAGATTGTCATTTTATCATAATAAAGTTGTTTATCTATATTTTTAAATAAAATAGAGAATGAGTTTCATAGTAAAAATGATTCCAGATGTAGAAGGGACTACTGTATTAAAACATAGATTGTAATGCATATACATTTCTTTGCATAGTATAATTTTAGAGGAACCTTCTGGGTGCAATTGCTCCTTGTAAATTGGACCCACAGTAATTATGACCAGCAGATTGGACTAGATTCAGTGAAGTGATTAATCAGCACAAATGAGAGCTAATTTAAAAATTCGTTTTTCTCATAAATTTTTGTTTTCAAACACTAATATACCAGCGATCACTGATTTTGAGACATTTCAGTCTGAAGTCATCTCTTTGAAATTTTGTATTAAAATATCACAACTATAACCGTTAAGAATGTAGTGTAAAAAATATAATTACTTGGGATTTTAACATTTTTAAAATTATATACAAACGAATACTGTAGCTTACCTACTTACTATAGTTAGTAAAAAAATTCATAACAAAACTCGGTGTTTTTAATGCTGTTAAATTAAACTTCTCCGATTTCCGGAGTAATTACATTCTTTAAATTAAATAATTAAGTTTGAACCTTTTGTTTAATGGAATAATTCTTCTTCTGTGGCCTTGCAGGCCAGGGCTAGTCTTGATTGCATGCAGGCACTTCCTCTAAGCATCCCTGCTCTGTGATACCATCGTCTGGGCTACAACGCCAAGAAGTGATGTTCCATCACTGGACATTGTGAAATAATTATTTTTATTAATTAATTATTTAACATAATTTATTATTAACATAAGATATCACCTAGTTTGGTTTCTCATAGTTTTGGGAGAGAATATTCACCAAATTAGTGATTATTTAAAAAGAACAATAATGATCCTGGTTTTTTTTTTCTGCGCCTTAATGCTTTTTTAAATGGGTAATACTGCGGTTATTAAAGATACTTGATTTTTTTTTTTTTTTTTTTAAACTCATCAGTGCTTTACATCTAAAATTGGAATGAACTTATTTTATCATTATTCTAGGCAATGCTGGATAATTCTGGTAGTAGTTAATAGACATTTTGTTTGATGATTTTATGTAATTAACTGTTTTTTTTTTCTTTTTCCCTTTCTTACTTACGTAGGTTTACTATTCCGTAAGAGAATGTGATCTAGAAATAGCTGAGTATGCATTTCATCATAAATGCATGGCGATATTAGCTCAGGACACAGACTTTGTTGTATTCAAGAGCACCAAGTATTATTTGTCGTTGAAAAATTTTAATCTTAGATATATGACTACTTTGAATTATGACAGTGACAAACTCGCTTCTTCTATCGGTTTGTATTCTACCGAGTTACCATTGCTAGCCAGCCTCCTGGGAAACGATATGATTTCTAGTGAAGACCTCAAAGTGAGTAGTAGATTGGTTGAGTTATGCTTTGCTATATTGTTAAAAAAAATTAAAACTTTTGATTATAGCCTTTCCATAGATATTTATTGGGTAAAAATTGGATACAATTTCAAGAACTCATTGTGGCAGCCGCTGAATTCATTAGAGATCATGTCCCTATCTCGACGACGATTGATCGTCAGATTTTGCAAAAAATAGCTCGGAGAGTTTTTGAAGATAAATCTAAATGGAAACTTCTGGAACAAAGTATTTTATCATATGACATTTCAGCACTAGCAAACAGTAATTATGTTTAATTATTACACTTATTAGTATTTAAGTATTATTGCAACAATCAAAGGGACAGTTTAGTGGTAATGGCCTGAGATACCATTATCTTTTGAGTATAATTCTTGTTCTTTATGAAACTTTCAGACAATTATTTCAGAGATAATTATCTAGCAATATAATTCCTATGGCACTGAGGTAAGTGTCTTATGTATGACGTAAGGTAAGTAACATCCCTATAATAGTATCAGGTTGGCCAAAAAGTCCGTTTGGTTTTTGTCGTCCCGAAACTTCAAGCAGTCTAATGTGTAGCTAACTTCAGTTCGTCCCTTGCGAGTGCATTCTCGTCAGATACTAGACACTTCAACGTAGTTTGACGCGAAATTCTGACGAGACTGATTGCATTTTGTGTGTTTAGGATCATCCTGAAAATGGAAACCCAAAACGAACATTATCGACACCTCATGCTTTTTTATTTAAAAAAAGGCAAGAAAGCTGTGGAAACTTGCAGGAAGATGTGCGCTGTATGCGGCGAGGATGCTGTTACAGAACGTGTGTGCCAGAAGTGGTTTTCAAGATTTTGATCGGGAAATTTTTCGGTTCAAGACGCACCTCGCTCTGGCTGGCCAACTGAGATTAACAGCGACAAAGTGAAGGAGTTAGTCGACACCTATCCCCGTTATACAACTAGAGAGATTGCAGTTATCCTCAAAATACCCAAATCGAGTGTTGAAAACCATCTGCATCAACTTGGCTACTCGATGTTTCCCCCAACTTGGTTCCCCATCAACTTAGTGAGGCTAACCTTGCCCAAAGGATTTCCATCTGCGATTCGTTGCGGAAACATGAAGAAAACAGCTGGACAAATTAAATGCAGCGATCCACCAGAAGCGCCCAGAACTAGCCAACCGTTAGGGGATTGTCTTCCATTACGACACTACCATACCGCACACTTCTTTGCAGACGCGGCAGAAATTACTGGAGCTTGGCTGGGAAGTTTTACTGCACCTTCACATTCGCCTGACCTTCAGATTTCCACCTGTTTCGGTCTCTTCAAATTTCATTGAATGGACAGACCTTCAACTCTGAAGAAGATGTAAAAATCCACTTGGAAATTTTTTTGCCAGTAAAGACAGGAAATTCTTCGAGCATGGGATTATGAATCTGCCCATGAGATGGCAGAAGATACTGGAACAAAACAGCAATTATATCATTGATTGAATAAATCGCTTTGTGTTTAAAAGTTGTGTCTTATTTTCGCTTAAAAAACCGAACGAACTTTTTGGCCAACCTTTGACATATTTTGAGAATAAAATCCAGTTTTCAATTGAGTGGTGATTAGAATTAATTAATGAAGTAAATAATTACTCATCACCTACCTTAGGGTCAGAATTAAATATAGCATTTTAAAATGAATAACTAAGTGAGATAGAAAGGCTGGAATATGTTGCTGCTTAAAAGGAACATTAAACTGCAAAATTCTGTAATAATGACCTTACAGTCCCAATGGGCGAATGTTGACATAATTGTGGTCATGGTTTTGGCCACTGCAGGGAAGCTGCGTTGTAGTGGAAGTTAGAGATGTTCACCTCCCCTTCAAGTGGAACATTGCCATGAGTGTTAGTTGTGATCTAGAAGCGAAGCGCAATGTCCAGTGCAACAGTGATATTAAGTGGTTTTTGTGGTAAAAATACTATCAGTTTATAGGGTTATTCCAGCCCAACAATGTAATTCCTGCATTAAAAACTGCCTACACTAGGGATATTGCCTGTTTCAGAAGGCAAATTTACAAATTGAAAGAGTTTTGTTTAAAAATAACCTGATACCCCAATAAGATAGACAACCAGTGTAAATAAGAAAACACAAAGTTTTATGAATAATCATGGCTAAACTACGTTTTATTTTCTCAAAGTATTTAAGTAAGACATATAAAACAGTAGCTAAATCCTTGTGATCATCTCAAAATTATATTAATTTTCTCAATATTGATATTTTAAATGAGCATAAAAAAATAAACCTTATTTGAAATATTAAAATGATTTTATAATAGAAACACAAAACATGATACTAAAATTTTCTAACTCTACAACTAAAAATGTCTATATGAAATATTTAAAACATTTATCTCTGCTTTGATAATAGAAATATCATTATAAATATAATATAAGAAATATCATATTTTTATATCTATAATTTTGTTAC
The DNA here is from genome assembly GCA_930367205.1 of Acanthosoma haemorrhoidale. Lineage (NCBI taxonomy): Eukaryota > Metazoa > Arthropoda > Insecta > Hemiptera > Acanthosomatidae > Acanthosoma > Acanthosoma haemorrhoidale. Next base: position 14,072,607 of record OV884011.1, on the reverse strand, counting down.
TAATATGAAGTATGGTAATGTTAATTGAATAATGATACATCTTAGAGAATATAACTCAATGTGAACATCCTCAAACACAATCTTCATATGTTTCCTCAGGTTCATATCTCAAGTCCCATAGGATCTCTGATGGCTATGGATGCTATCTGAAAATGGGAAAAATTGTCCCTTCTTAATTTGGCCTTATCTTATTCTAATAGAAAAATGTTATATCATGAGATTTCTGTATATTCCTACAAGTTTTAGCCCAAACAATTTGATCAGGCCACAAGCTTAACTTTCCCTTAAAATCAAAAATTTCTTATTTCCACACCTCCATGGTTCATGGAATTTTCCCCTCTTTCCAAAAATAATAAGTAATATATTATTACGTTCTTTGAAAGATATGGTAATTTTATTTTTTATTCTTTAACTTTAAATTTTTTTTTATTATTTATTATTAGGTTCTATTAACAAAAATAATTCTGGCAAAAAGATGAATTTAATTTTACAAACATAAAAAAAATAAACTTATATTAATTATATAAATACTTGTCTATAAATTCTATTCCTTTTCTTCTTTAATTCTCTTAATTCTTTAAACAAAATTAATACTTCTTCTCTTCGTGCTATTTCTCTTCCGTTCTGCTTTAAGTCAATAACCACTAACCAACAAAGTTTTTAAGTTTTTCTTACTCACAATCTCAAGCTAATAACATGTATTACGGGCTGATCCCAAAACTAGATGAGTATATTGCTCTGTGTGTTTTCATTATCACAACAACAACTATCTTATCTTTTGTTTTTTCCTCCACTCTCAATTGTTTTTGTTTGCCTTCTTGATTCAAGGTTGGATTAAATATTTATATACAAACTCCACAATATCTAATATCACAACAATATCTATATATATATTATTACGTTTTTTTATCTTTCTTGTTTATATTTAAATTTAATCTGAGGTTTTATAGAGGTTCTGTTAATATAAAAAAGAATTCTGGCAAAAGGAAAATTGTTTAATTACAAATTGATTCATTTGGTTAATATACAAATAAGCACATACGTGATAAATTTTACAATGTTAGAAACTAAACTTAACATTTACCTTAACATTAATCGCGACTGGCCAGTTATCTAAGTTGTGTGTCCTTTGCTGTTTGTTTCATTCTTCCTTTGTTCTTTGTTCTAAGAGCGCGGTTGCCATATCTCGTTGTCGTCTGTGTGCCGAGCCGGGTTCTGGTGCTGCCTCGTGTCTCCTCCGACGATCGTACCGGACAAACCCACCTTGTCTCCTCGGCGGTCAAAAATGAATGGAGGGCCTTGCTTACCAGTGTTTCCTGGTTCTCGTACCTTTCCGCTGCCTTCTTGATCTTTTAACTTTATTTTCCAATGCCAGTTGTCTTAGATATTATTAACTTTACTTATTTTAAAGTTAACAAATCCAATATTAAAATATTTATATTTAAGTCTTGATTTTATTTATATGATAATTATTAATATTAGGCATAACGGCAACAAAAACGTTCATCCTTTCATAGCCATGAACCACGGGTCGTTTTTACATTCTTTTACGCTCGCTAATTTTGAGTTTATATCAAAGGCAACATCAAAACCCACAACAATATATTTAATATTGTTTTTAAAAAAAAAAATTTTATTTTAATTTTATCTTTAAATTTTTATTATCTGAGGTTTTAAGGTTCTGCTAATAAATAAATAATTCTGGCAAAAAGGTGAATTTAATATTACAAATAAAAAACAACAACAAATTAATTATATTAATACTTGTCTATAATTTTGCTTCTTCTTCTTTATTTCTCATTATTCATCTTCAATCAAATTAATACTTTTCTTTTTGTGAAAATTTCTCTTCCGTTCTGCTTTAAGTCCAACAACCATTAACTAAAAGAAGTTTTTAAGTTTTTCTTGCTCACAAATTAAAGCTAATGTGTATCACGGGCTGATCCCAAAACTAGAGTGACGCTAACGCTCTTCTCCCTCTTGAACAACAACAACAGCCATCTTGTTTTTCATAACCTTCCTCTTTTGTTTTTATCGCCTTCTTAATACATGGTTCGATTAAATCTTTTTATTTCAAGTTCTTGTTATATAAAGTTTATAATATCAAATATCACAACAATATATTATTACGTTTTTTATCTTTAAATTTAATCTGAGGTTTTATAGAGGTGTTTTTTATATTAACAGATATAAAAAAGAATTCTGGCAAAAGGAAATTGTTTAATTACAAACTGATTCATGGATTTAATATAAATACAAGCACGTACGTGATAAATTTTACAATGTTAGAACTAAACTTAAAATTTACCTTAATGTTAATCGTGACTGGCCAGTTTTACTTAGTTGTGTTCTACGCGAGGTCCTTCTTTGTGCTTCGTTGTCGTCTTGGACACTAGCGTGGTTCTAGAGCTTGCCTCGTGTCTCCTGCAACGATCGTAACGGACCAAGCCAACCTTCTCTTGTGGCCGGGTCCAAGTGAAAGAGCCTCTATTCCGCCGTCTCGTCGTTCCTTCCTTTCCGCTGCCTTCTTGAGTTTTTAACTTCTTATTCTCCAATGCCAGTGGTCTTGGATATTATTAACTTTTCTTGTTTTGAAGTTAACAAATCCAATATTAAAATATTTATATTTAATTTTTGATATTATTTATTTGATAACTATTAATATTACGCATAATGGCAACAAAAACGTTCATCCTTTCATAGCCATGAACCACCGGTCGTTTTACGTTCTTTTACGCTCGCTAATTTCAAGTTTATATCAAAGGCAACACCAAAACTCACAACATCAAAGTATCATAACAATATATATAATCATGAAGTTAACTATTGACTGTAGCATCAGTGGCCTTGCCCAACATTTTTTAATTTTTTAATCTTTACTTCCTAAATCTAAAGTTCCCCATTTCTCTTTCACTTTTAAGATTTCTCAAGACATATCTTTCAGAAGGTATTTGGGATTTCTGATTTTATTCGCATGATTAAGGAGACATTAAGAGACGGGAACACGAAAAGAATTTTGAAGATAGGTCATTAAATAAAGTTGACAATTGAAATTGTGTATGAATGTCCTGAGCTGATATAGGTTTTTTTTGTCAATATTCCATTTTTTTTTTTAATTGTTAAAAGGTTGATTTTTAGTGATTCATTTTGTCCGGTTGTCAGTCCCTGGTGACAGAGTGTGAGTTGAATAGGCTATGACTTGGATGATTGCTTGATGGCGGGTCTTACTACTGAGCTATCTGACTCCATATCTGATAGGTATGTGCCTCGACAGTGCACTATTTTCAGGAGAAGAGGTATAGGGTAGGTATTATAGGTAGTTTATGTGGTCTTGGAATGACCACCAATTTACACTCGGTATCTAAGGGTAGAGGAAAACCGTCCAGATCCCAAAAGGCAGTGTGAACCAGAGAGAGGCAGACTGCATCGCTGGGGAGACGCTACTAGGTACAGTTTGTAGGGCCCAAGAGACCGTCGTCCGCATGGAAGGGATTCCTTCCAAGGCTAGCTTTAATGAGACGAAGGTGGAGAATCCCACTAGGAAGGTGCAGGGTCTGATAACACCGGGCTAAAACGTAGCAAGGCTAGGATAGAAGTGCAATCACATTCCAGGCCTGCCTGCTGGATAGCTGGTGAGCCCGGAAGAGGCTTGACTACCTGGCTAGGGATCCCTGGCTTCCTCAGAACTCGTCTACAGCTACGTCATTTATTGTTTACAATAGTTACTTTGATATGACTTTGTGGTTTGGTAATATTATTTACATTCGTTTAATTTAATATACAACATATTATAACTAATTTGCAATATATGAAATAGAGTAGAGGGTGATTTATCTTATGTAGTTAGCGGTTGCTACAATTTATTTCATAAAAGTTTGTAAAATTAAAATTTAGCGCATAAATGATTTAAAATTTGACTGGGTAAAATTTGTCAACAATCCTTATATCAACTAGTATGTATTTTGATATAACTATGTTTTACTATTCTATTTATTTATTTTTTTACAGATAGTCTTGGTCCCCTTACTTCAAGTGATGAAAATTGGCAAAATATTTTGAGGAAGCTACATGAGCTTCACTATGTTACTTCTATTCCATCTTCCATTTATGGCATTATTGCTCAAAAAAGTTACTCCGCCGGGGCTTCCTTTGAAGATTATAGGCTGAATGATCTACCACCTGCGCAGATAGTAAACAGTATTTTTTAAATAACCGTTTATTCCTTGGCCAAAACGTAAAATATTTTTTACAGTGATTTTGTTTTTATTAATTTTTTCTAGGTACTTAGACCTTTGCGTGAAAAACTGTATGGAATTTTGCATTATGAAAATCCTGAAGTTTGTGAAATTGAGGAGTGGGTTGTGTCTAGCTTACAAAGCTTAGATGAGACTACTTTCATCAAACCTAAAAAAACAGACGGTACAAAATTTCACTATTAACAGATCCAAGAAACAATCACCTTGTTACTTTTTTAATTTAATATTTTTTTTATATCATAGAAGGTGGTGTAAGCCTGTGATCATTTTTTGGATACGGTCAGTCATGGGTGTAGAATAATATCCAGATAATGAATTTAGTAGTCAATAAGTAATTAATGAAATTTTTTAATATAAATTGTTTTTTTAATGAAATAGTAAAGTGCAGACTTGATAGAATCTAAGATATCTCTAATTAAAATTAAATTACTAAGATATTAATAATAAGTTTATGTTGAAACGGATCGTAAGAAACGTAAAAAAAAAAAAATATCCATCAGTTAACTTTTAACACGTGAAAACAGACATCAAAATACATCACACTGAGTCCAATAGTGACAAAAAAATGAGTGTTATTTAGCCAGAGAAGATTTTATTAGTTACAGCCTCTAGAAGACTAAATACAAAAAAGAATTTAGTACAGACTGTAGTAAACAGTTGCAATTCTTCAATATGGAGTCAAAACTAACACTACTTCCAAATCAAAAATATGGAACAACGTGCAAGTTAATTGGACAAATACAAAACTAGTGCTACACCGTAAAGATGATGGTTGTGTAACATTTCCTATTCCTGTCCTTATTTTTGTATGTGATTTGAACTGCATAACCATCCACCTTACGTAATATACTAACGTGCATTAACAATAATAATGATAAAGTAAAATATATATTTTATAATGATAATGGTCAAAATTTAATATAAGGATTCTAAGTTAAAAAAAAAAAATTAATTAAGAATAACAGTTTTGTAAACCCCTGTCTTTCTCTCTCTCTTCTCCACCTAAATGTTTACGGGAATTTGGGAAAATATTAATGACAGGAGATGGCATTACCTAAGGAAAGGGGAACCTGAAATATTACATGGAATCGACATAACTAGGGGAAGACAAATAATTTAATTTGGATTAAATAAATACTTTAAAAGATAATTAAAATTTATTCAATATATTTCGTCGTAACCACTATTATCAAATCATAAACCCCGGAAAAAGGGCTAACTTAAAAGTAAGTTAACTAAGTGTCTTTTAACTAAACCCGATGCTAAAAACTTAAAGATTAATTACAAAATTAGCAAGACTGTCTGTCCCCTTTTTTCCAGAATCATCATGCTCTAATTTTTCTCCCATTCGATATGAGTATGATTAATCTAAAATTAGTTCCACCAACCTGGGTACCACATCTCGTCTCTCTCTTTTCCAGTCCAAAATTCACTTCAGTCACTGTACTCGTCGCCACAATCGACTCAACTGCACTGCCGTTCGTGGGAACCCAAGCCTTCTCCCTTAAGGCGACAGCCAGTCTTGCATTCTCAGCACATTCCTTTTACTATCGTTGCCTTCATTAATACTTATCAACTAACTATTTGAATAACTTATTTCTACAACTTAATTTATATTATCGCTAATTTCACATTGGTTATAACTAATTAAATGTAGAATTCTCTTGGTCACAGTTTATTTTATAAAGTTACATTTAATATGATCTGAGGGTATTATATAGTTCTAGCGCATAATTTTGTCTATTTCAAATGTTTTATGATAACATTACTGGCTAAAGAATTTCATATAATTAAAATATTAGTTACCTATTTTAGAAATAATGATTTACAATAACCTGGTAAAATCTGTGTTGTTGGAAGTGTATCTGCACTCCTGTTGACTTGTACTCTGCAATATTTAATATTTGTTCTTTCCCCTCTGGTCTAGTAACCATTACTTTCAAAGTCTTCATCAGAAACACTGAACTGATTCAATGAAGAGACACTCTTTTTTTTTTTCAAATGTCATAGTTTATATCATTTTTGATGAGGTAATTATTATTAAACTTAATGAATCTATATAATACTAGCTTTTTTGGAACTTTCTGGTGTACTCACTTTTATGTTCAGCTTACCCTGATTGTCACTAGTTTGGATGCTAACTGACTGATCAAGAAAGGGTTTTTGTTACACATTGCTATAGAACATCAGGCCATAAGTGAATACAATTACAGTGGCTTCCCTGTGTTGTTGAACTTTTGTGTACATGTTGAATTGTACCGGAGACAAAATACCTTCTTGGGGAAAAATGATCCATGTGACAAAGAGATATGAAAAGGGTAATTCTACCCTCCATGTTGCGGCAAGGGGAGAGAACTACTCAGTAAATAGTTTCGTGTATTAGAGTAAAGACATACCAGGTTACATGGAGCAAATGCTGGCCTGGTGATTGTAAATAGTAAGTATTCATATTTCTTACCTCACCCACAGCATGTCCATTGTAAATAATTATTTGTTTATATACTTTAATTCATTTTAGATGTTCAAATGATTTCCCTATTATTTTATTAATAGTAAGAGTTAAGTTTACTTTTTGAGTTAAGATATTTCCCTCAATTCCATTAGTGGGACCTGGCACCCGTACCCTTTTTTAGTTTATTTAGTAGTTAATTGTGTTGGTTCAATTACCTTGGTACACCCACAATAAATAAGTGGTTTTCTCCCGCTCTTTTAATTATGAAATTTTTGTAGAAATTGTGTTCTCTAGACCTTTGCTCAGTTTTGTTTGTTGAGGTTTGGCTTTGTTCCTTGCCTTAAGGAATGGTCCATCTCCTTGGTTGGTTTTGTCTTGAGGGATAAAACTTCATTTACTTACGACTATTATGCAACATAAGGTACTGCAAGAGAAGTGATATCCATAACTTCTCTTGCCAGAGTAGTCTTTCTACAGCTCAATGGAGTGAGCCATGGAGGTCCACAGCTCTCTTCTTGCTCCCAGACGATTTCGAGCAGTCACTGGTGGATAGTTTACTATTTCTATGTTCATTATTTCAACAGAGAACTCGCTTCCTTAAAATGAACTTAATTCTAATATATATATTTAATTGATAATAAAATATTGTTACTATATACAGAACTATGTACCTTGACTGTATGGTGTTTGACGGGTTTAAAATATTGTGATAACTAGGCAAACAATGAATTAAAAAAATAAATTAAATAAACAATGAATTAGGTTTATATTCTGATATAGAAGTATGTAATTCAAAGTATTTATCAATTGCTGCAGTTGAACATCCCGGCTTGTTGTCTCTTTGGAGCAGACCAAGCCCAGCACACCCAGCGATTATTGGATATTTGTTTAACATAGACCCTTTAAAGGTAGAATCATTTCCAGAGCATCTCATTGTTCCCGCCCTCGCCCTAAGATATCTATATGTGAGTATAAAAAAATTACATTATTCAAATTTATTAATCAAAAACACGGCATACCATTTTATTTCTTTATTGGTAATAAAATTCTGTCTTCCCACAAGTATTTATTACACAGCATCCTTATTTGTAAAGTAATGTCCAATCTCTGTGATTTGAAAATATTTTTTATTTAAACCTAATTGATTCACTATCTCTACTTGTTTATTCCGTTAGTTCGTTAATGCCGTAATACCTGATGTGTTGAAGATTGACAGGAGGTTGGCCACTCACTTTTATCACCTGCTTTCTCTCTCTTATGCCTGATTCCTCGCTATCTGTGAGTGATAAGCTAACGTATATCCTTCTATCCCCTTTAGGTCAACCCTTGTCTCCAGGATTTGCTTAGGATTTCTTTCCTGTCCCATTCTTTGTTTCCGGTCAAACCTCCTCAACTAGGAGTGTTTAACTGTAGTCAGAAAAGCTTTACTGTCCAATGTGTCAATCTGTTCTGTCTTGCCTCATCTTACCAACTACTCCGGAGATATCTAATATCTAATGCCTGCAATTTGTTTTCACGCTTCTCGGTTAGTGCCCAAGACTCTATTCAACAAGAAAGAATAGGAGTATAGTCTGATTTGTATACATACATAATTGTTTTTCGGGAGATTTCCATTTTCCTTGAAATTTGGCATTGATATCATAAAAAAGTTACCAGTCCTTGCGTCTTTCTCTTCTCCTGTTCATCCATTACTTCTTAACTTAAATCTTTACTACTCCCAAGTATTGAAAGAAAGCTTTTATTTTTTTGTACATCTGCATCTTTGACCTGTCAGCCCATAATGATGTTCTCTTCTAGACATGTCATTATATTTTATATGGTTTTTAAGCTTCTCGCTGTTGGCATTATCCTATGGCATCTCCAGGATGGTCCGCTGCAATGGAGGGTGAAATATAAGAAGAAAATGGAGACCCCACCATAAGAATATACTTTGTCTTCCTTCCATTCATTTACTAACATTTTTTTCTTTTTGTAGGAGTTAGTGCTGAAGCTCCTTAGTCACCTGGATAGGCGAGGCACTTAATTTGAATCGATCCAATCCACCAACAATGATTCTAATATTTTGGGGTTTTGTTGATTTTTTTTTTAAATCAGAAACTAATGGTTTCACTTGTGCGCCTGTCAGTTCTGGTAATTGCGAGTCTACTGTTTGACCTATAAACATGAAATTTTATTTTGAGATTCCAAATGATTATCCGTCATGAAAAGTACGTTCAACCATATAACACATAATTAATAACGATAAGATGGATGCTCCCAGCTATTAGTTATTAAATACAAAACATAACGTTAGCCTTGTAAGCTCAATTTTGTACTTTCACAAAAGTCACAGAATAAACAATAATAAGAGACGTGTTATTATTGTTAGTACCTTTTTAACTATTTATTATTAATTATTAACTCAATTTATTATTGTTACTACCTAATTTAAAATTTGTGTGTGCATGTATACTTAATTATTTATTAGTTTGAGTAAGGACTTCCTTACATTACAAGTTTAAACGTTGTTAAATATTGTATTACTGTTAAGCTCAATATTTACTTTCCCGCTATCCCAGACCACATTTTGAGGTCTAGGAAAAGTGCAACTAGGCTGAGTGGGTGGTGGAAGGTATTTAAAAAATACCTTTTAATATAAGATTTCAAAATTTATGTTATTATTTTCAGAATAAAGTTAAGTTCCGGACATGGGAGTTGCCTGCTCTTGTTTCTTCTGCAGTTCTAGTCCAGTTTTACATTGTACAGGAACTTGCTCGACTCCCCACCCCAGAAACAATAAAAAATACCAGGTCTATCAGACTTATTAGTTTAGTAAACATATCCTACTCTACGGTTATATTCATCTTACATGGTATTGGCAATCCTGTTCCATCTGAAATGGTAATCGAAGACTTTTTATTTATTATTTAATAATAACATTGAGACTGCTATGTAGATGTAAGTTACAATTATATTATATAATTGTATATAATATAATGTATTATATACTGTTACAACAATTTATTTTTCATATATTTAAATTATATATTTTTATTTATAATTTATATTTTATTATTATTTTCCATATTCAACTTTTACTTTATCTTTAGGTTCTGTTAATAAAAATAGGACAATTCTGGCAATAGGAATAATTGTTTATTCACACACATTTATCCAAAAATTGATATACAAATAATTACTTACGCATATAAAACAATACTGTTAAAACTAAATTTAAATTTACCTAAATTACTTCATAACGTTATACTGGCTAGTATTTCTATGTGATATTCTTTGGGTGGTTCGGATGGTCCTCTTAAGCGTCCCTGTTCTATGCGTACCCGGTGAAAGTGCGTGGGAGCCGGCCTCCTGGTGGTCATCTCCGTCGAGTCGTGTGTGCCAGAGTGATCTTGTTGCGTCTCTGTGCCGGATCGGATGAATGAGAGCGAGTCTGGCTCGAACCCAGCCTTATTATATACCTTTCTGCTGCCTTATTGATCTTTCAGCTCGTTGTTGAATGCCAGTTGTCGGATATTATTACTTTTCTTGCTTTGAGTTTAATAAAATAATTATATTAAATTATTGATATTATTTATTATTATACATATTAATGATAGATTCAACGCAACGAATAGTGTTTAAACATTCGTGAATCGTGGTACACTAGTCGTATATTGTTCATCAACGCTCGCCAATGTCGAGTCTATCTCAAAAACACCATCAAAATATCACAACAATACATATTTTTATTGTTTATGGATGGATTAATGTACAAATGAGCAATGAAATTCTTAACAAAAAAATACTTGAAAATTTTCACTTTCCATAATGTTCTTTTTATTTAGAATAATTATTCTTATTATTGACCATCCAAATTCCTTAGTAAAATCACTTTTAAGCATCACCCATCGATACAGTCTACCTCAGTGTTTGAAGTGGAACTGGCTCCATGATCTTTTTTTAACATTGCTAACTAGTACTTAGTTCTTTCTCTATTGTTGGAAAGGTGACAATTTTGTAGTTGAATTCAAGGGATTCCAGGGCTACATATGTTCATATTGTAAATACTCTATATCAAGTTTATAGCAATAAAAAATGCACGAGAGAGGAAATGTACGATATTGTAAATATTGTACAAATGAAATCTCTTATGCCAATTACCCAGTGACCTACTCTCCTCTTTTATTTTTTACTTCTATATTTTATTAAAAATCCCTAAAAGATTCACGATGCGGTTTCATTTATTACGTACTTCTATATATTATTAAAATCCCCAAAAGTTTCTTGTAATTGTGTCTAGCGGTTTCGGAGGTAGGGGATTGTTAACATATTCTAATTTGCTAAGCTTTGTTGTCCGGTATTAGTAGGAGCTGGATAGAAATAGACTTTTCCGAATGTTTATAGCTCTGCAACCAGTAATGGCAAAATGATGTGGTTTCGTATATAACGTATTTCTATATATTATTAAAAATCCCTAAAAAAAGGAGAGGGAAAGGGACTGATCAGATCGTAATTTTTTTAAAAATAAATTATTTTTACAAGGAATTATCGATATTATCTTTTTTAGTAATTTTGTTATGTAAGTAATAAATTAAAAATTGGTTTTAGTTACCTCCATTCTATTATCATGTGTATCTAATAATTTGTAATGTAATCTTTCCTGTATCTTTTTTCTTATTGTTATTATAATTTATTTTTTTTAATGATTCATCTATGAATTTGTTTACTGAAAAACTTTCAAATAATTTATTTTATTTTTAAATAGAGGTTAACAGGTATGTTATTTTTCATTGTCATGTAATTTTTCTTTATATGAGCTAGAATTCAATTTTTTTTATTTATATTTAATTATTATTTATAGGAGAATTGGTCCTAGAATATTTTTATTTTATTTTTTCAGATATCACCTTCCAACTATACAGATGGGAAATTATTTCACATGAAATATTTGCAAGCTTCACGAAATCTTGGAGTCGTGGATCTTTGTGATGGAAAGGTTATTATATATATTATTATGATATTTATTATTTTAATATTTAAATTATATATTTTTCATATAATTTATAACTTCATATTTAACTTTTACGTTATCTTTTAGGTTCTGTTAATAAAAATAGGATAATTCTGGCAAAAGGAATAATTGTTTATTACACATATTATTCTAATATTTGTTTATTATTTAATTATATATTCTTTTCATATAATTTTAAAAACTTTATATTTAATAACTTTTACGTTGTATCAGGGTTCTGTTAATAATTATATAGGAAACTTCTGGCAAAGGAATATTGGTTTTATTTAGACACATTGAATAACTAAAATTGATATACAATAATATAAAATACGTACGTAATAAAGAATACTATTAAAACTAACATTAAAATGGTACCTTGTAAATTATTCATAACTGTATACTAATACTGGCCAGTGCTTCTTGTGGATATATCTTCGTTGGTAGTCTTCTTTTGCTTGATCCGAATCGTCATACTTGCGCGTCCTTGGTCTTCGTGTTGAGTGAAAGTGTGCCCACGAGGTGGTGGGTCGCCGTGCCTTCGCAAGGGTGCTACCTGGGTCCTTCTCTGCCTGCCTTCTGAAGAACGAATTCTTGGTCCCAGATGAAAGAATGAATGAATGTGTTCATGCCGGTTTATTTATACTACCTCCTGCTGCCTTCTTGACTTTCAACTGGTTATTTCATGCCAGTTGTTTTGAATATTTATACTTTGCTTAAATTAGAAGTTTATATAATAAATGTTTATATTAAATATGATATTATTTTTATTTCAATTATTAATAATTAATATGACGACAATAAAAACGTTCATACTTTCAAAAATGAATCACGGATCGTTATTACGTTATTCAATGCTCGCTAATTTCGAGTTTATTTAAACAAACACTATTAAAAAATCATCATTTTAAAATATCACAACAATATGTTCATTAAAATTAATATACAAATTAACTATGTACGTAATAAAAGAATACTATTAAATCTAACATTAAAATGGTACCTTATAATTATTCGTAACGTGATACTGGCCAGTGTTTCTTTGTGGATAATCTTCGATGGTCGTCTTCTTTCGTGTGGTTCGGATTGCGTCTTCTTTAGCGTCCTTGTTCTATTTAGCTGCAGCGCATGGCTCCATACGTCTTCCTTTGTTGTCGCACCGGGTGAAAGTGAAAAGGGTTGCTACCTCGTGGTGATCATCTCCGTTGGGCTGTCCGTGAAAGAATGCCTGCTCTTGCTTCTTGTATTCCTATATATCTCGCATCTCTCCGCTGCCTTATTGATCTTTCAACTGGTTATTCAATGCCAGTTGTGTTGGATATTATTACTTTTCTTGTTTTGAGTTCAATAAAATAAAATATTTATATTTAATTATTGATATTATTTTTATTATAAATATTAATATTTAATATAACGCAACAAATTGTGTTTAAACATTCATGAATCGTGATCCATCGTTCATTTATGCCCGCTAGTTTTTAGTTTATATTAAAAACACAATAAAAAATCATAACATTAAAATATCACAACAATATTATTATCAATTAAAATGGCATTATAATATAAATAGCATTATTGGTATTATAATGTTTTATGCATTATCGGTTAAAGGAGATAAAACCCCTGATATTTCTTTTGCTTACCCAGCGGTTAATGTTTTAAATATTTTAATGCGAAGATGGAAGTCATATTTTCCTTACTATAATTAAAATACTTTGACATCTATAGCCATTAGACATGAACTGTAATTAATAGAAATACTTATAATTTTTTTTTGAACAAAATAACGTCAACATAACTTTCAATGAAAATCATTGAGAAAAATCTCACAATTTTTGAATAAACTGTCCTGGATCATTCTGCTAGTAGTATATAAATAAATAGATGCCAAAGTAGGTAAATTAAAGCAGTTAAAAGGATTTTTGTAGATGTGTGATAGCTGGTAGGATTTTTTCCAAACTTGGTTTAGTTTTGTTGTCTAATTGTCGATTCTCTTTCATTACTGTGGTACCAGTACCTTGTTCTGGCTTTATTTGGGGGGGGGGGGGAAGTGTCTCAGTAAAATAGCCAACATTCACTTTTCATCAAAAAGAGAAAAAATTTACTCTTTTTATTTTAAACATAAACTAACAAATTATTATAACTTTGAATTTAAAATTAATATTTTGGCTCTCAAACGGTATTGTAGTCAGCATAACTGCTTCGTGATATGAAGGGTCTGAGTTCAAAATCCTAAATGGGGAAGTGAATTTATTTAATTTTTATAAATAGTAGTGGATGGTCCCCGATATGATATTCCACCTTTCAGCTCTAAATATGAGAATATAAGTGCGTAAATAGTTAAACCAACCAACAAAATTAATATTTATAATTAAAATTAGTTCTACTTAATATAAAAATGTACCTATAAAATATCATTACAATTTATTCTACTTTTCAGAGTGGTGCTGTAAAAGGTTATAAACATATGATGAGCTTCATTACTGAAAATAACCAACCACCAATTTAAGAGCTTTTTCAAATCAAGTTTTTTTTTAAATTTAAGTTAATTTTTTAATTCTTTTATGTATGGATTATATAAATAATCCAATAATAATTGGTTAATCGGGACTCCACTTATATATTTGTATTTAATTATTTGAAAATTTTGATTGATGCTCTCTTTTAACCAACAAATAAAACATTATTTTTAATATACATGTTTATATATATAAAAAACAATGTTAAGAATACTAGCTTAAGAATATTGTTTAGATTAACCAATGAGTGTTAATGTTGGGTTATTTTATTTTTTATTTTAGTTGAGTTTATTATAATGTGTTAAACCACATCAATCAATGTAATACATGTAGTGATCAGTATCTGCAACAAGTACATTTTTTTAATAAAAGCTTTTTCTTCCTTGGGGCTACCTACGGAAGGAAAACAAAAATATTAGTCATGATATCAAGGTTTTTTGTTATAGTCCCTCGATTTTTTATTTCACCAAAAGCTCTATAATTGAAGTGGTTAGCTTACAATGTAATAACTTGTGATTCCTCCGCCTAAACTGAGCTATTCATGACTTTTTCCTCAAAATAAAAAGTTATGAGTGGTTTTTGATTTGATTTATCAATGAAGATAATGGGTCTCTTGTGTGCCTATTATGTGGTTACTGGCACAGAGAAGGATATAACCATAAGAAGTCAAGAAGCCTCCTAGTTAACCTACGTTGGACGCTTAAAGTTAACATTAACTTAAGCTAGTCGCACATTCTTGGGAGCAGATTTTATTTCATATTGACCCTTTATCTCCAAGTTTAGGCATTCTCCAAGTGTAATGTATTCTGAGGGCCGGTTTCTTAAAGAAGTTACGTAGGGGGGGATGAAGATAGCAAATAGCAAAACAGGATTGAGAAGGGAATTATAACATATAGCAAAATCAGTGGGAGAGAAAGATAACAGTACGAGAGTGGAAAAACACCGGGATAGATGTCACCGTGCCCTTGATCCCCCTCTCAGGTGCTTAGTGAATTGGAGGATTTCTCCAGAGACCAGCAGTGATTCCTGTGAAAAAGGAGAGCGCCTATGTTATGTTACAGTTGCATTCCTGATGTTAGCAAGAGATCTGGACAGAGCAAGGCGCTGATTCCGGAGGTGTAGGAATAAACAGGCCTGTGAAACCCTTAAGCTCTCCAGGTCCTGTTCATAATATAAGAAAAGCTGCGCTTCCCCATATCCCAAAGGGCTCAGACTGAGACCTAATGCTAATCAGCTTTCTCAAAGTCCTGGACCAGCTTAGGTACACGTCACTTGAGCAGGTGTTTAAAAGAACAGATCATCCGAGCTGGTACAGCTCCTGTAAGGGCAGGAGCTCAGCTGATGTCTTGAATAGGATTTGGGATGACATAACTGGGACTCATTCAAAGTTTTGACCTTTATCATGTCTGCTCACGACAGAGTATGATGCCCGTATGTGATAAGAGAGCGAGCTTCAGGAGCTAGTGGAGGGTGCATGACCTTGAGGAGTCTTAGTTGAGGCACCTGTGGAGTAAGGTTGTCCCCAATGCTCTGCCTGGGGCCCTACACTTTGGAAAATAGTCCTTGATAAAGTCCTTGCGGCCCTAGATGACCACGGGATCCCTGAAGTGGCCTAAGTAGATGATCTGGAAGCGACCATCATGGGGGACTACTCAGTAGCCTTAAGTAGATTTAATAAATTTTATATAGCACGAGTCTTTTATTTCTTAATCCTTTTTAATATTACATAATTTTTAGTTTGTGGGGATTTTAATATTTAACTAATTTTAAATAATTGTATTATTTGATGTGAGTGATTGGCTTAGTACATTAATATTGTCTTGATTTTACTTTTTTCTTAAACTCGTTTAAGCTAAATCAAAACTTTTAATTTAGAAAATATATCTATTCTTGACAATTTATTTGATATTTATCTTTTAAGAGCTTATGTCACAGGTTGGTTCTTTATTGTCGATTGACAACTTAAGAAATATCCAAATAATTATCAAACTATAGTTTGTTCACATTCAATTGCATTATCGTACTTAATGCTGTATCTTAACCAACTAAACATATTAGTGGGATCTTTACAACGAAAAAGAACCTCAATCTTAATACCCCCATAAAACATGACCTAAACAAAATTGATAAGCTATAATTCCTTTATTTTATTGTAATTCATTGGTTTGTTAAGATTTAATATAACAATTAATGACATTTAAAATGCAAGAAACAGTTCTGCAATAAAAAAAAAGGTTTATGAGAACACATTGTTAGGTATTATTTATCTGTATCAGTATATAATAATAAATAAAACGACAGGTTCAGATCTTAACCTTTATTTATAGTGTGAATTTGAAGCTCATATTACTAAACATACAAAGTCACTTTTTCCTTAGATTGAGAATAACGATTTAAAAGTTAGAACCCCCCCCCTTTACTGTAGGAGATAGGTAATTTTTTTCAAGACAATTACAATTAAGTATTCTACTTCTACACCCTACAATACGTGTAAACTAACACTCAAAACCAATTCATATGATTTGAAAATCATAATTTCTTATTCAAGTGATGGTTGTAAAGTCTCAAATATCTTTAAATGTTTGTGTCTATATTTTATGATTCAACATAACACTAAGTAGGAAGTAACTATTGTTTGCTTGTTAAACCTTTTTCATCATCAAAAATAATACAGGAATATGGCTTGATTATTACAAACTAATGTTGAATATGGTTTAAATATAAAATACAATGAGTATATTAATATAGGAGTAAAGGAGTGTATCTTTAGTTTGTACAGAAAATATGTCGACAAAAAAACAAAATAAAATTACACCAAAAACACAGAAAGTGAAAAAAACAATATAAAATTTTATGGGAGAGCTTTGCACAGATTTTCCAAAGGATTGTGGATATAAAATATTTTTTAATATTTATTTTACTTTCATACCTTAGGAGTCAATAGCTCAAATATTGACAAAAAAAAAAAATACACTTTTTCGTACATTAGTATTCAAACATTTGTGCAAATATGCGAAATAGCAATTTACTTTATTTTTTCTACAAACTTTAAAACCATCTTATACTTAACTATATAATTACTCAAGATTACTGCTAACCTTACTTACATAGTAAACAGTGTGAAGCTAAAATGCTTAGGCAGGCTGTTTTCATTGTGGAAAATGGAATGACATTGCAGCAAACAAAGAATACAGTGAAGACATCATAGTCAATCTACATCTCATTCATTCATTACCTTGAACCAATTTCTGTTAAGTTTAGTTAGTTTTAATTCTAACAATAGTAGTTATTAGCTTCTGTTGTTCAGAACGAGCAAGACACTACAGAGCTGGATATCGAACCCTAAAGACCCTGTGCCACTTCGAGACCGCTCCAGGGTCTACAAGTTGAGACGTGGCAAATGTGATACTTCATGCGTGGAAAGGGCCTATTTATGTTAGGTTGCAGCTTTAGACTAAAGAAACCTCATAAGGACTTCAAAAATGCATTTGTAACTTCAATATAACTTTTCCTAATAATTGACACTTACATTTCATTCATATTGTTCGGGCCCTTAGACAGTAAATAAGTTTTTATTAAACTTAATTTTTTTATTTGAGAAGATTTTTTTTATGATCGTAATTATTTTTAAATTATAAATTCATTTTCTTTCCTTTTCTGATTGTTTCGGCTGGAGACAATTAATATGTAAATATTGTATACATCAACAGACTGAATCATTTAATAAATAATTGAATCCATCAACAGAGGGAATAGTTCGAAGGATTACACAGCTCGAGGAAGTAAATAAACACGTCTTTGCGTATTAGCGGACAAGGCTTTAGTTCTGAGCCTCTTTTTTTTAGTCAGTGATGAAGATAACTCCATACCGGACGGTTCCCCTGCGAACACGAAGTCGCTGTTTCTACAACTGAACTTCTCGGCCTATCTGCCTTTATCTCTCCATGCACATCGCCGACCTGCGGTTGACTATCCGAAGATCACCGTCCTGCGGCTGCTATCCGAACATCCAGCGTATCGTGACTATAAACTTTTTCGTAATTTTTATACGTTAATTATACTAACAATTATTTATACTAATATTCAGGCCTGGTTAAGTTGCTGATCAGTAATTTTTTTTTGTTTTGTTTTTTAATAAAATGAATTGTTATTTCTTTAATTTTTTGACTTTGTTTATTGTATATGCCTTATTGTTGGCAAGTTTGTGAGCTAGCCGACACAATCAAACCTCTAGCTTCTCAAGACGTAACCGGCGCAATTTTCTGGCGTTTGGGGACTTCTTAATTTTTAAGAGCCCTAGCGCAAACACATATAAATCATGTAAACTAGTTAATTTCTGTGGAAAATATGGTTGGATCATCCTGTAGCTGTAATGGGTAAAACTATTCATTCTAACGTCTGTAAACCAAATTTAAACATAAGATAGGTCACTGAACTCTATGTTAACCTTGTATGTTACGATCTTGCAGAGATCAGGGATTAATAGAGAAAGCAGGTGGTCTAGTTAAGGCAGGGTCCTTTTTGCCGGCAAAGTAACTTCCGCAGGTACCATAACTGCTACTGGTTTAATTATAATCAGTAGTTCAGTAATTCAATTTTAGTTTAATAATAATTCAGTAGTTTTTAAGTGATAGGAATTCAAACACAAATTCGCCACCACACGAAATAGTTGTACATTACATACATTATAGATGTGAGCAATATGATTATAGCTTATTCGGAGATACATCTTTCTATCTGAATGCAAAGCAATTCAGTATAATGTGAGGTTTTTTTTAAGAAAATAAATTCTGTTCTTTCTCTTATAGTTTTAAAACTATCATCTTCAAGCTTTTTTAGTTGTCTTATACTTTTGCCAAAGAACCTTGTCATTAATTTCATAATGTTAGATATAATTTTCCACAAAAATTATTTTAAATGTAAAAACTATGCAGTAACTAGATTAGTGGTGTATTCAAATTAGTCCATATTACCCCTTAAAATATATTCCAGAGTCAAACTTAGGTCAAATATTGGATCAACAATTTCTAATTTGTTATTCTACCTTCTCCGTTTGACAACCAGCAATTCCTAATTGCTTCAGTTTTCCACAATTTAATTACTTACCTGGTCTCTAACAATTAGCCGAGCAGTAATTGTTAACAGTGGTGTCTATGGTGGTCTCAAAGCCAGCAAGAAACAATTTTTTGGCAAATTGCTGCAGACTTTTCTTTAATAGATCATCCCTTTGAAATTGACCTTAATAAAATTATACTGATTATCTTATGGGTTAAGAATCATGTCAATAAAAAAGCAATTATTAAAGCCCAATCTCTCTCAAAATCAAAATGGTGGGCAAGTGACCAGTTACCACTCTTTTCTAACCAGGAATGATGAATTTATTACCAGAATAAAAAATAACTCCCAAATGCAAGAATCAAACTTGGGGAAATACGACTAAACTTACATTCTATCTGGCTTAAATATCTGTTTACAGTAAATATCCAAACAATTATCAGCAATTGAGTTTTTTTGTTTAATTTTTGACTTGGTTTTTTCCAAAATCAGAAACCCTACTGTTTTCACCTGTCTGTTTGTAGGTTTGGCATCTTTAGTCTTTGTTAGTCTTCTGTTCAATGCTAGAGACATGAATTTAATATGGAGTGATATTGAAAAAGCACCCCCATGTCTATAAATCATGATTAACTTTCATTAATTAGTTAATTGGATTTTAAAATGTATATTTTTTTTATAATTTTGAATTAAATTAAAAATTATATTCGAGTGTGTTATGAAGGGTCATTAACAAATCACTTAGTCATTTAAAAAGTAAATATTTCTCCTTCATGCTATAAAATTAGTAACATGATGCTAAATGATTTATATTTTGTGTTGGGATTGTATTAAAAACAAATGTTAGGCTTGTTATCAATGTTCTGTTCTCATTTTTTTTTTTTTTTTGTGCCCCCCTTGTTTTATATAGGGGAATATTTTTCAAATAATTTTTACTTGATGCTGCAAAACAACTAAAAATAAATATTTTCCTATCACATTAATTAGGATACCAAAGAAATTTATACTCATAAATTTTATATGATTTATAATATAAATTATACTCAGAGGCTTATAATTATGATAAGTCATTGAAATCATTTTCATGGCTTTAAGAAAACCATTAACAGTTTGGTGTGTGACATTTCACTTGATTTTTTTCATTTCATTGTTAAAGTACATAAACAAAGTTCCTTAATTTGTATACATCATTTTATATACCAACCTTTATATACAAATCCTTAAAGTTGGTATATAAAATATTCTTGAATAACTGAAATTCTGTGTGTCAACTGTATGAAGTACAAGGAATATTTAATTAAGCGGTTTATTTAAGTAATCTATCTTTTATATTTCAGCCTTAAGATTACTTAAGCATTTTATTTACATAGAAAAATAAAACTCAGATATATTTTTTAAATATGTTATTCAAATAAATAACGCTTTTAATAATTAATACTGATTAAATAATAAATTTGTATTATCTACATAAAACAATTTTATAAATATATTACATAAAAATACTACATTTAACAACAAAAGATAATTTAGGAGTGACAAAAATTGTTTTATCAAAGTAAAATTTTAATAATATATACCTAAATGTTCTCATATAAATAGAAATACATAAATAACTCTATCACATTTCATTTTATAATACTATAAATAAAAAAATACTGCATGTTTTACCTGAAATTCAATATTCCTATTTCTGAGCAAAATATCCCTTTTCGGAACAAACCAAAAATAAGAATACTTTACTCTTCAAAACATCTTACCACCCTAACTTTGATTAAAGTTGAAAGTGACTTTTACATTACAGTAAAACTTCCATTTCCAAAATAAAATATTTGCATTGAGGAAAAAATATATTTTTCTGTAAAAAATGAATGATGACTGCTATGTTTCCAGTTGTATATCTTCGACATAAGCCTTGTTTTCTTTACCCTTTGACTTGTCTTTTATTGGTCTGAAACATGGTATTTTGAAAATTAGCTACCTCCAACAATGTCTTTAATTTATTTGCAAATAATGAACTAAAATATTACAATTATTACTAACGAAAACACTATAATATTTTTATCTTACCGAAGAGATTCAATTCAAGATCAAATTTTTACCAACTACCATAGAATATTCTTATCTATTAAGCTAGGCAAATAGAAAAGAAAACATTTGGTTTTGAAATCACCAATGATTGAGAAGTTTCCTTGTGTGGAATTTTATTTAATTTATTCATTTTTTATTTGAAGAGACTAATCTATTGTGTTAGATCATTTAAATGCAAGTACTTAAGCAAAATCATTGATTCTACTTTCAATTAAATGAGTAAAGCAGTTTTCAATCTTAAATTTGAAAAATTTGTTTTGATATATTGCTTTTATTTACCCGGTAAATGCTTCTCCATCGGCCAATGTAACGGGTAGTAGTGCTCCCAGTGTTTCAGGAAGCAGAAGACATAGTAGACCTGCGGCAAGACTACTGCATCCGAACATAACTGCTGGTGCATTGTGCCACAATTTGTCCTGTTGAAAAAATTGTTGAGCTATTAGTTATTTCCATAAACTACAACATCTTTTACATTATCTTATTATTATTTTAATTTATAAATATTTTTTTCTGTAGTTAAAAGTACATTTCCTTACCAATGATGCCACAAAAGGTGCCACCATCGAGCCGATCCTAGCGCACATGGATCCCGCACCGAGACCTGTATTCCTTACAACTGTCGGAAAGAGTTCAGTTGAATAAAGGTAGAGAGTAGTAAACCCAACAGCTGTACCGGTTACTCCAATTGTAGCAAAAGTCACTCGCC
This sequence comes from Acanthosoma haemorrhoidale, assembly GCA_930367205.1. Taxonomy (NCBI): domain Eukaryota; kingdom Metazoa; phylum Arthropoda; class Insecta; order Hemiptera; family Acanthosomatidae; genus Acanthosoma; species Acanthosoma haemorrhoidale. The sequence goes on along the minus strand of OV884011.1, from coordinate 14,050,544 downwards.
ACCACTCTGCATCTATCAAATGAAATATTGGTTTTATAAGGCTCTACTTTTTAATATATTTATAGCCTATTATAAATTACTCACTTAACCGACCATTTTGAACATTTCTAACAAAACATCGACTTAATTGTTGAAAAGAAATTAATGGGTACACAAATAATTATATGGCATCTAGTTTTCAATGGATTGACACATTTTTCATTAACCAATGCACATGCAATATAATGTAGAGATAGTACCTAAGGCTTGGGGAATAAGTAGGTAAGTTGACTTAACCTCAAAATAAGATAAGTATACAAACATAGTTTGGTAGAATTTTGTTCTCCCTGGGAAGAAATGGATATAATTGATTTTGAGGGGATTTGGTTCTTAATGGTACAACTGAGTTAATTATTATTAAACACATAATTTACATGAACATTACTTATCGCCTTAAACCAAAGATTTCAAACTCCTCAGATTGTAGCTGAAGGACTTGACAGCAAATTATTTAATAATTTTTGTGGCTGGAAGAAACCTCTCCTGGTGTATTAACTGGTGGTTATTGCCAGATTTAGGTGTTGCAACACGTTATTTAATATATATTTCTTTACTATTATTTTAAATCTATGTAATAATGATTTCCATGTTTAGCATAAACATTGCTAATTATGAAAATTCAATTCAACCATTCAATGTCAAAAATCACAAAAGCTATTTTTTCATCTGACCTTAAAAAATAAAACAAATTTATTAATAAATATTATTGGCATCCAGGCGAGTGAATAGAGCCCAACTTGTCAGAAAAGGAGGCATTCACGTCACCGATCAGGAAAATGGAAATAGCATGTGAGGTGACTAAGCGTATCTACAAGAGATCAATACCCTTAAATGCTTAAGTCAGACTCTACAACACTGTACAAGACCGGAGGCCTTATACACCACAGAATGCCTTCAGATGCATAGGAAAGGTCTGTTGGACAGGCTCGAAGTTAAAGAAAGAAAGATCCTCATACAAATCTTGGGGCCAGTAAGAGAGAACGGTGGATACAGTAGACGACATAACCAGGAACTTAACATCCACATAGAAAAAATAACGGGCATAATGAGGAAAAGGAGGATTCAGTTTTATGGTGACTAGGTGCAAGACAGAGATTGGCAAACAGGATCTTTAAGTACTTCCTAGAGAAGAAAGCTAGAGCCTGGTTCTTTGAGGTTGAAAAAGACTTACAGGAATTGGGAATCACATGTGACAATATTCAAGATCGTGACCACCTTAGCTCAAGATTAAAGTACGCAGTAGATTCCAGGAAAAGCCACCGGGCAAGGCATTGTCTGAAGAAAGGAAACAACATCAAGGAAGAATGCATTTATACTGGGAAAATGTTAAAGCCCGAGGAAATATCATGGTCCATTGTTCGCCGAGAAAAAAATTAAATATTATTGATTTCTGTTAGGTAGTCTCCTTCCCTATAGCTTAGTGATTAGGATGCTGAATTCTAACTGCAGAGGTCCAGATTACCCAAGGAATTTTTTGTTGGTCGGGTTTAACTCAGCCTTGTGAGGATAAGTTATTAGCGATTTGAATAAACAAGTAGCGAATCCAATTAAGAAAACTGAAATTAAGGCTGACAACCTTTGGTCGGCCCTTACCGCTTCATGGGTTGTTACTTCATGAACTTCTTTATTTAAGTAACCTCCATCAAAACAATCCAATAATGCAAATACACATTTGATTTTCTTCTCTCTGGATGTATCCCAGCAGGGAAAATACATATATTGTTGTGATATTTTGATGTGGTAATTTTTGATGGTGTCTTTAAGATAAACTAAAAATTAGCGGGCATAAATGAACTGTATACGGCCCGTGGATCATGATTCATTTATGTTTTGAACACTATTCTTTGCGTTATGTCCAATATTAATAGTCAACAAATAAACAATATCAAGAAATAAATATAAATGATTTGATATTGGAATTGTTAATTTTAAAAACAAGAACAGTTAATCATATATGAGACAAAGAGGATTGGACAACCAAAGAGGTTAAAAGATCAAGAAGGCAGCAGAAAGGAGAGAGAGAGAGAGAGAGAGCAGCCCGGCTAGCAGTGGCACTTTCATCCGATCCGGCCCCCAGACCAGACCAGACCATGCTCAGCACGAGGTAGCAACCCACGCTATGGTACAAGGACCCAAAGAAGACACCATAGGGACGCAACCACACAAAGAAGACAACGCATCGAAGAACGCACAACCAAGAAAAACTGGCCAGTCGCGCGTAGTAATAAGGTACAATTTAACTTTAGTTTTTAATAGTGTTAATTTTATCAACGTACATACGTTATTTGTATATTAATTTAATGAATATATTATTGTAATATTTTCTTAATTACTCTATTAATTATCATTATTTTAATTATTTATAAAAAAAAACTTTATATTCAATTTTTTACTTTAATCCAGGGTTCTGTTAATTTATTTAGGAAACTTTTGGCAAAAAGATTATTGATTTAATTGTTACAAGCATTTATAAACAAATTTTACATACAAATATTATCACGTACTTTTAATTTCTTCTTTTGCTGGCCAGCGCTTCTTCGCGTTGGTATCCTCATTGTTTATATCACTCTTTGCTCGATCTGCTTATCTTCATGTTGGTTGATTTTAAAGTTGTCCTGATGTTGATAAATGAAAACGGACCATCAGGGGCAGCTTGGGTACGCCACCTTCTCTCACTGTGTCTGCCCAACGACTCTACACGAACGACCACTCAGGAGGTTCATCTCCTTACTCCTCGACGACTTTCAGGAGGTTCATTTCCTGTCCGATGCCTTCTTGACTTATAATTTCGTATTTTTCCGATATTTTTTACATAAGCACCATTTAAAAAATATCATAACATTCGGGTCCGCTCCGATTTAAAAATTTTTTGAGCTTGTCGATAAAAATTTTTCATTCCACTTTACTTTTGATTTCACTTATTCACTTTTTTAGCACTTTGACAGTTTGCATTTTCTTATTACTAAATGACAATATCAGATTATGTGTCACCAAAATTTTACATATTTCATTTCAACCATTTACATCACAAATGTAATTGTACCTTACAGACATATTAGCTTTTTAACTATAGTGCCATCAATTTATAATTTCCCAGTTTTTACATTGCTGGTTTGGCAATATCTTTATAATAAAGTATTAATTACTTTTAAATTTCAAACTTTGCTATACCTTTCAACATTTACCAATGTGATTGTACAAATTAAACACACCAACATTTGAACATTAGAATAAACTTCAATTTTTAAGTTTTTACATGTGTCCGATTGACACTATTTTCATATAAGGTTTTAATGAATTTAAAATTTCAATTTTTTCTATAGATGTTAACATATTTGATTGTCCAGATAAACACCATACCATTTTAATACAATACAATAACTTCAATTCAAGTTTTTAGATAGATTTTAACATATTGACAAATTTGATTGTACAAATAAACACACCAAAATTTAAACATTAGAATAAACTTCAATTTTTAAGTTTTTACATGTGTCCGATTGACACTATTTTCATATAAGGTTTTAATGAATTTAAAATTTCAATTTTTTCTATAGATGTTAACATGTTTGATTGTCCAGATAAACACCTTACCATTTTAATACAATACAATAACTTCAATTCAAGTTTTTAGATAGATTTTAACATATTGACAAATTTGATTGTACAAATAAACACACCAACATTTAAACATTAGAATAAACTTCAATTTTTAAGTTTTTACATGTGTCCGATTGACACTATTTTCATATAAGGTTTTAATGAATTTAAAATTTCAATTTTTTCTATAGATGTTAACATATTTGATTGTCCAGATAAACACCTTACCATTTTAATACAATACAATAACTTCAATTCAAGTTTTTAGATAGATTTTAACATATTGACAAATTTGATTGTACAAATAAACACACCAACATTTAAACATTAGAATAAACTTCAATTTTTAAGTTTTTACATGTGTCCGATTGACACTATTTTCATATAAGGTTTTAATGAATTTAAAATTTCAATTTTTTCTATAGATGTTAACATATTTGATTGTCCAGATAAACACCTTACCATTTTAATACAATACAATAACTTCAATTCAAGTTTTTAGATAGATTTTAACATATAGACAAACTCGATTGTACAAATTCTTACACGATCCTGATTGATGTTATTTTAATAATAAATTATTTCAATTGATTTTACTTTCAAGCTTTTCAATGTCTTTTACCATAATTTCAACTTTGATTTTACACTATAATAAACTTTAATTTTCAAACTTTACATATGCCTATTTTCCAATTTTTAATAATAGATTTTTCTATTAATTTTAAATTTTTTATTTTATTTTTAATTACTTTTTTATATTTATCCGATTACCATTATTTCGTAATAATAAGGTATAGCTATAAATTTTTTTCTTTTCTTTTTATAATTATATTCGATTGTATTAAAAACATCTCTGGAGCTATTTTTGCATTCTTTCCATTTGTTTATTTTTATGTTGTTCCTATTGAACTCGCCAAAAGAAATTTCACTAGCATGATATAAAATGTTAAATTGGAATCTTTTCCAATTCAAACTTTTACCTATTATACTTTTTACTTTACTTATATTTTTTACTGAATCAGAATTTCTAAATTGCTGAACTTCTAAATTATCATTATGGTTAATTATTTGTCTTACATCAGGATTAATTACCGGTTCATTATTTATGCACGTTTTTTGTTTCTCAAATTTAATTTCCCTTTTTAAAGGATGTATTTTTTCATCCAGTTGTACATCAGACTGTTTGAAAGAATTTTGTAATTTTTGTTCACTGATTTCTTTTTTACTGTCATTATTATCATTAATATGTGTATCTAAATTATTTTTAATTAGTTCCCGTTCATAATCTACGAGTTTACTTTCGGTTTCTAATCTATCTTCTTTGAAATCATTTGTCCGATTTCCCAGTTCCGGTTTTAAATCCGTTTCTTTATCAACATTAAATTCTTTGAAAGGGTTTCGTAATCTTTGCTCAATGCTCTCGAATCTACTATCAATTTTTTCGAGTTTTTCGTTCAAATCATGTTTATTTTCTTCTAATTTACGATTATTTTCGTCAAATTTTTCGTCCAAATCACGTTTATTTTCGGCCATATCACTTTTAGTTTCTTCTAATTTACGATTATTTTCGTCTAATTTTTCATTAAATTCTATCATTAACCTAAGCATCGTTTGCATCTCACTTTCCTTCAGACTTGATTCATTTAAACTAAAATTTTGATCATTGTTTGATACGCTCGTACTAGCACGTGGTTGCCTATTGTAAAACTCATTCTCTTTATTATCTACGTATCTATCTATTATAGTTTGCTCATTTGGATTAATATTTACACTATGCTTATCTTTTTCCATGACTGAATTCTATTAATATGAACCTTAATCACAAATACAAATTTTTAACACTTTTTGACCTAACCTTTATATCAAATTTAAAACACAATTTTCGTGATACTCTTTATAATCCTTTAGCCAGATTTCCTATATTAACATGTCCCTATTCGGGCGCCAAATATTGTAATATTTTCTTAATTACTCTATTAATTATCATTATTTTAATTATTTATAAAAAAAAACTTTATATTCAATTTTTTACTTTAATCCAGGGTTCTGTTAATTTATTTAGGAAACTTTTGGCAAAAAGATTATTGATTTAATTGTTACAAGCATTTATAAACAAATTTTACATACAAATATTATCACGTACTTTTAATTTCTTCTTTTGCTGGCCAGCGCTTCTTCGCGTTGGTATCCTCATTGTTTATATCACTCTTTGCTCGATCTGCTTATCTTCATGTTGGTTGATTTTAAAGTTGTCCTGATGTTGATAAATGAAAACGGACCATCAGGGGCAGCTTGGGTACGCCACCTTCTCTCACTGTGTCTGCCCAACGACTCTACACGAACGACCACTCAGGAGGTTCATCTCCCTACTCCTCGACGACTTTCAGGAGGTTCATTTCCTGTCCGATGCCTTCTTGACTTATAATTTCGTATTTTTCCGATATTTTTTACATAAGCACCATTTAAAAAATATCATAACAATATGTATAAATAAACAATTTTTCCTTTTGCCAGAAGTTTCCTATTTTTATTAACAGAACCTTAAGATAAAGTTAAAGTTTAATATAAAAACGTAATATTATATCATTTTTTTTGTCATATTTACCTTTTGGTAAACAGATTATTATAAGGCAGCAAGTCGCAGCAGTAAATTGCCCGGCGCACAGAGTCCATCTCCTTCCGAATTTGTCCATTGTGAATATTGACGCAAGAACTCCTGGGATGATACAGGCCCCTGGAAAAAGTAAATTGGTATTTAACTAAATATAATAAAGTTTGTAGGTTAGTAACATTATTTGTTACTTTTATGACAAATTTAAGTGTTAACTTTGTTAAAATTTTCTTATTTTTGAACTATTACTGCATTTAAAGGAAACAGTTTAATCAATATGGAAAATTTTGTTTCTAACCCTTAAGAGTTTAGTGTTCTTTCTGGTTTGTTTTCCAATATTACTAAATTATTTCCAGTCATAAATTATAGACAGAATCTAAAAGTGTTATTTTTGCAGTTGCCTTCATCAATATTTCTCTTTGACCTGAATGAATGGTCAACCACACATTTAAAACTGCTAAATACATATTCTATTCGATAATAATGTTCTTTCAAAAAATCAGAACTGATCTTATATAAAACATTTGCTTTTTCCATTATATATTGTTGTGATATTAGAGATTGTGGAGTTTTTATATAATTTTTAATCCAACTTATCAAGAAGGCAAAATAAAAACAAGTGAGAGTGTATGAAAAAAACAAAAGATAGTATACTGGTTGTTGTGATGATGAAAACACACACATGATTTTTCTCTATCTAGTTATGGGACCGGCCTGGTGTATAGGTGTCTGGGTCTAGTTATAATGTAAAAACTTGATAGTATAGTTGTTGCTGTATCAAAAGGAACACACACAGTATTACTCACTAGTTTTGGGACCAGCCCGTGATAATATAGTTGTTGTTTGTGAGAATAAAAAACACACAGAGCATTATACTCATCTAGTTTTGGGATCAGCCCGTAATACATATTATTTGCTTGAGATTGAGAGTAAGAAAAACTTAAAAACTTTGTTGGTTAGTGGTTATTGACTTAAAGCAGAACGGAAGAGAAATAGCACGAAGAGCAGAAGTATTAATTTGTTTAAAGCATGAAGAGAATTAAAGAAGAAAAGGAATCAAATTTATAGACAAGTATTTATAAAATTAATATAAGTTTATTTTTTTTATTTGTAAAATTAAATTCATCTTTTTGCCAGAATTATTTTTGTTAATAGAACCTAATAATAAATAGTAAATAAAATATATTTAAAGTAAAAGAACATAATAATATAGAAGAAATAGATGTGATGTTTACCAGATAAAGCAACGTTTACAAATATGTTTCCTCCGACTTGAGATAGATACTGTTCCAAGCCGAAGAAGCACAGCCCGACATTGTTCCAACAGAACCATGCCACTAGTGTTTTCTTCCTCATGTTTGGTGTTCTCAACAGATCAGTCACGCCTGATTTCCGTTCCATTTGATTATTGTTATCAGTCTGAAACAGATAATAAATAAACAACTTCTTAATTAAAAAAAAAAAAAAATCAAGTATATTCATCATAATCAAATAGTATCATATTTTCACTTATAAAAAAATCTCTATCTAAATTCATTGAAAACACAAGATTTAAAATCTTGTTGATTTTTAGGGTATCATTGAATTTGATGTTTACAGCCGTGTGTCTGTCTGGACTGTATTAGTTCTTGTGGGTCCCCTGTTCAAGATAGGAACATGTCATTTGAAACATGAACCCCACATCTGATATATGGAATAATATAGAATATAAAATATCATGAAACATGATTTAAGTGTCATTAATTAATTACTCAGTATTTAAAAAAAAACCATTTTTTTTTCAATAATTATGAACAGGTATTCCAATTAAAGGTCTCATCCTGATTAATAATAAGTAATTTTTCTTTTTAGTTTTTCAGCCTATAATTACAAGGAGTCATTAAATCATTGTGTTCACAACTTTAGCTTAAACCCCCCTCGCCCTATTGGCGGAATGCGATTGGCCAGAATAAAACCCCAGCCCATTGGCTACTTGGGGCTATATATACCCCCTAGTTTTAGCTAATAAGTCATTCTAACTCCCTGGATTGGTACTTGCAGCTGCAGTGATGTTTCTAGATTTGGCCTTCTCATTTATGAAAACCTCTGCATCTCCCTTTTCTAACCTTGCTATGTTTTAGTCCGGCCTTGTCAGACCCCACACTTTCCTAGTAGGATTCTCTGCCTTCGTCTCGCTAAAACTAGCACCTCCTTGGAAGAGATTTGTTCCTTGCGGAGGACGGTCACCTGGGGCCCTACGAACTTTACCTAGTAGTGTCTCCCCCAGTGATCCGGACAGTTTTCGCCTACCCTCAGATACCGAGTGTGAATTTGTGGTCATTCCAAGACCACATAAACTACCTACAATACCTACCCTATACCTCTTATCCTGAGCATAGTGCACTGTCGGGGCACATACCTATCAGATATGGAGTCAGGTAGTAGAGTAGTGAGACCCGTCATGAAGCAATTGTCCAGGTCATAGCCTAATCAACCCTCACTTCATCACTAGGGTTAGGGTAACTAGGCACCCCCTTGTGACGACCTGACAGCAATCTTTTACTGCCACAATTTCATTTAGAGGAATGATGTTTTGCTGGGAAGTGTTACTTGATGGCCTAGTAATGGTAAATGTAAAAATTTACCTCATGAAAAACAATGAACGCTCAATTATTAATGAAATATGTACTTGTAATTAATCAGTAAATATTTTCTGTCTTTTCGAGGGTTCAAATTAAAACATGTGTCACGTCTTTAATGGACTATTATTACAAAATCAATTATATATATATTATTACAAAATCATTAAAAATTGCAATAAAAATGTTTTTTAAATTTATTTAATTTGATTTCTTTGGAGACATTATACCAAATATTTTGGGTTCATTTGAATACACAAACAATGGCGATGTTTATGTTTTGTCATATTACTTTGTAATTCTTCTCAATAAAAGGCTTAAAAATTTTAATGGTCAAGAATATGTATAATTGTAAGTTTGTTCTGTTAAAACACAATTTATTCTGAATTCAGAATGATATGATTTTACACAACTAATCAGACGAAGATTAGAAATTCTGAATGAATGTATATTGAGTTAACATAGTAATTAGTAATATGTATAATAAATGTATAAATCATGTAAAATTTATTATTCACCTCTTTTTTTACTTCAGGAATTTTTTCTGGAGGGGCTCTACCGTTTCTGATCGCTGCCTCTTGAAGAATTTTGAGAGCTTCTTTGTCCCTGCCCACAGCAAGAAGCCACCTCGGGCTTTCTGTAATCAGCCTGAAATGAGCAACACATTATTATAACCTCTAATAAAATATATATTACTCTACATTAATAATACTTTGAATATTGATCACTTTTATTAAAATCCTAAAGTTTTCCAATAAGAAATAATGTATCATCAAGTGTCACCTAGTTTCTTATAAAATGGTAATTTTTAATATTTCTTCATAATTTAATATCATACTTTTTATATTGTAATTATGAATCATTGTTTAAAACTAAAGTAAATTTTACAATTGCTGATTAATTATAAAACAATGAGTTTTGTCTTTTCTTTCTAAGTACTTGATAGTTTTGAAGTTTAATATAGTGTACAGCTATGGTTATAATAATGATATCCTATGCTTTAGCTAGATTTAGCTTATTAATTTAAACTTATATTTCATTTTGAATTAAGTAGTTTTAACATAACTTGATATTTGCTTTACATCAAATTTTGAATGATTTGAATTGATTTAATTCAAATATGATTTTATAATAATTTAAAAGTATACAAGTATTTATTTATTCCTAAACAAGAGCTAATTTCCATCTCAGTTTAAGTTAACTATGTTTCCTGAACATGTAGACAGACTACCTTTTGGATAACTGTGTTGTACTTGGAGGTGACTGTTTGAAAATACTGCTATAAAATAAATGATGATTTTTTATAATGACAATAGTTACCATGGATACAGAAAGATGACGATAATCGGTAGAGATATGGCCAGCTGAAATGTCCTCCAGTCCCTGGTAAGCCAAGCCAGACCAGACATTATGATTGTGCCTAAGTTGAACGGGATATGAGTAAGAGATGCCATGATAGTTCTCCACGACCCACTCAGAACTTCCATACCTTTAGGAAAATACAATACAAATCAGTGTATTAAATTTGAAAAAAAAAAAAATGAGAGATAAAAAACAGGCTTTTCTTATGATATCCCCCCTTACTTGTCCAAATAAATAAGTATAATCCACCCTCAAAAAGATAAAAAAACTGAACTATTACCAGTAAATATATGTGTTAAGGGTCATTTGACGGTTTTGAGGTCGAATAGTTTTCAAAGCAGAATCGCTTAAAAATTTCTTTACTCATATATACGAGGGTGGTCTGAAAAGTTTCCGACCTAACAAAGCTTTTATTTATTTTATTATCATCTTCATGTTGAGGTCCGAAACTTTTCAGACCACCTATGTACCATGGAATTTCATCTATTTTGATTTAATATGTAACTAACAATAATTTTTAACCATTTAGAAATTCAAATAAAATTTATGCTATACAATTCGGATAGTTTTTTTTTTAGAGGAGAGTTCTAATTTTTATGTGTAAAGCAAAAACATATTTGAAATACTCGTGTCTTATTTAATATTAGATATACCAAAAAGTTTTTTCTTTTACTTAAAAATAAACTTTATTTTGATCTTTTATTTTCAAAATATCACTCTTGGTTGCAATACATTAGAAGAAGAAATAAGTGAAGCATTAGTATTGTGTATAAAAGCTTACAGTTCCAATCTCTACTCTTTGACTGTTTGTCTCCAATTCTGCTCTGTTAAAGACTTAAAAGAAGAGAGTGGAAACCAGCAGGGAAATCTTTTGTTGATTTAGACAAGAACAAACTGGTAAAGGTAACTGTTTATGATTTATAGTTAAGTCCCACATTATATTTGAAAATGTAAATAACAATTTTCTTATTGATATCATAGTCTGTAGTACTTGGTAACTGGTAAAAAAGGTTACCCAAATTTTCAAACTATCATATTTTTTTTCTTTTATTCTGTTTATAATTATTTTTGAAGTAATAATTTTGTAAATTATCACACAAAAACTTTTTAGGCATCGAGCTGAATGGAATAGTACACTGTCAACAGATAAATAAAAGCAAGTGGTCGAGCAATTGAATATGCAAAAAGAAATCCAAATCCCCAGTAATAAATTAATATATTTGAGTTTGTAAAATATTTCTTCCATGTAAAATGTTTGTATTTCTTACACAGATTGCTATTATTTTCTCAAAATTAGTATTATCCAAAACTTCAATTCAGTATTTTTGTTTTAATCACTAAAATGTAATAATGGTTGTTTCTAGGGTAAATTGTCACCTCAACATCAATATAACTTAAAACATTTGTGTTTTTGAAATATTTATTTTAAAGAAAAAGAATTAGCGATCACGAACTATTGTATTTATTTTAAAATTTGGTTAAAAAGAAGAACTACCACTCACAAATAGATACAAATTATTTTAATAAAAAAGTGTAGTCAGACTAAGACAAAACCTGACTATTTAAAATTATAAAAATGCTTCTCATTAATTCAATCACTTCATATAAATTTCATTTAGGAGAAATATAATTTAATTTCTAACATAATAACCCGTTGTCTTCTATGTTATGTTCTGTCTCTTTGAATGTGTCCATACTGTTAGCTCTATGTCTAGTACATCAGTAGCCATGTTGCCTGTTTCATATGGGTAACTAACAGTGTATTCTTTCTAACTATTAATAAATTGACTCCTCGGAGACTGAAACGGCAGTGGCCACGTGACCTGCTATAAACACGTGACAGTGGGAGTCCAGGCAATGGCCAGTTTCTCCAATCATGCCCTGAGTGTCTGTGCTCTCGCACTCTTCGTCAGCCTCCACTGGCTTGTATCTGGTGACACGGCTGGCAGAGGAGCGTGGGGGAATTCCCAAGACTCCGCTTCCTCTTTTGCATGCGAGGGAGGTGACAAACATGTGGACTTGGGAGGTCTCTGGGCTGTTTGTAAATACGATATGAATGAGATCATTTATCTCAATTACGTATCACCTAATAAGGCAGATTGTAATTTTAGCACAATAAAGAATATTATATATATATAAAAAAAAAAAAATGTGTCTTACCTTCAATGTGAGCATTTTTTTATAACCTACAGAGCCAAAGTAGAAATTCTATTTCTTCTCTGTATGCAAAGAAAAACTAATCGGTTGTTGTGCAGTTAAAATAACCAGTTCTCTCACAAGTTAAATATTTCTTTATTTTTCATTTAAATCCATACTTTTATAAAATACACTCTTATGAAACAACAACTGATGACTATAACACACGCTTAACTAAAAGTGGTTTTTCTTCTAAACTGCAAGTCTACACATGGAGTTGTATAAGTGGTTCTATATGTCGAACATTGTACACACAATTTTGTGGCATGGGAATACTATAATTTCTGCATGCATGATACCCATAGGAATGCTGACAGAGGAGGACCAAGACAAAGATTATCGACGAGAGTGTTTCCGGAAAAGCAGTAGGACACACCCAAATGAAGATGTTTCCAATTTCCTCATGGTTCAGCCAGATCCATTCATAAATACCTTTCGTGCCAAACCAAAAACACTAACACAAATTAGATTTTCATGAAGACGCTAAAAACTTTGACAGTAAAACGTTCTTTAAAAAAATTATTTTTAAGATGTTATTTTGTTTTTACGATGAATAAACAATTCGTTAAATTCTAGTAGTTTTTCATTTTATTTACACTACCTAACTGCTCCTCTACCTCTCCCCCTCCCATGCTCGTATTTGTCCCTGAAATGAAAGCTATACCGTTTTACTTATCTCGTAAAAAAATAAATAATGATAAGGGTTGTTCTCATGAACTTGGTTTTAGTCTAGGTCGAATCAGAAGGCCCGTTTTTCAGACATCCTGCTCAAATTAAAAGTTTCCCAGAGTTTTTGCCTTTTCCGATGCGGTGTGGGTCGGTTCAAGATGAATCAGTAAAGGGGTGGGGGTAAGATGTAGGAAACCTTTAGATATTACGTCAGAGGCATTCTCTTAGCGAACGGACAGTAGTGCCACAAGTCTCTACAATCCACCTCAGAGATTGAAGTGACAATGGCTTCAAGAACTCCTGTAGTAATTAACCCAACATCATGAGTCTTGGCATTGCCAATCAATCTCTCCTTATCTCCAGACTGTCTGTGGCACACGTACTCTTCCTCTGACAGTGACGTGGCTGCACAAGGAATAGTCTACCAAAAACGTCCTGGACAAATCAATAAATTGTGGAGAGACAAAAACTTAATTTGTTCACATGGTGCATTCCACTCCAGATGCACACCAATACATTTTTATTCTGAATTTAGGTAATTTAAAGTCATGCAACACCGCTAACTGCGAAAACTGCTTTAGAACAGTGCCTGGTGCTGTGAGTGAGGGACAGATGATTGATCTCATTAGTTTCAAAGTATAGCCTCTCCCTTCGGGCTCATGAATAAAGTTTAGTATAATAAATGTAAAAGTAAGCAGATTTATTATATACATATGTACGCTTCCTAAAATACGACGTAAGTGACAATTACTCCATCCGGTAGATTAATGTCGTATTACTCAATTTAAATATTCAATCGGTCCAATTGATTATTCAAACAGGAAATAGGGAGGAGGGAGAGCGTTGTGCTGGATACATAATACGAATATAATGAATATCCAATCCAATCTCTGCTAACCGAGACCGGCGGGAGGGGTTCTACTTTCAAACAGATTTAACCCATATGCTTGTGTGTGAGAAAAAAAATGCATTTGTACATATTTGTTTAATGTTTTGTCAAAATTCACCAAGACTGTTAGTGCACCTGAAACCAGGAAAAAGTTCATAATATTCCTGAGGGTAACCATTCCTAACAGAGAGACTTCCTGTGGTTTGTCTTGTTGAAATAGTGCCAAGGTCACGAATTTGATATCATACAAAGTAATTATAAATAGGGTCAAAGTAATGATTTTTTTAAGCAAATATGTGTATGTTAAGTTGTTTAAGCTTCAGACTCTCTAAAATAGTCTTTTTATTGGCAATATATTATCCACACTCGACGTTTCGCCTGTTCAGACATCATCAGGATTTGAAAGAAGATAATAATTACATTTACAACCGAGATCCATTAACAAATTTTGCGTGTTTACGTGTAACACACAAAATAGATTTAAAAAAATAATTCAAAAATTGGGATGTAATGAGATATAATTTACTAAATGACAAGATTTGAAAAATATTTTGAAGAAACTAAAATTTGAACCACCCAAAGTACAAATGTAAATAAATATTGTTTTATAAAAGTGTCGGGTCGTCACGAGGGGGGTGCCTAGCTATCCTAGCCCTGGTGACGAATTGAGGGTTGATTAGGCTAGGATTTCGAAGATTGTTTCATGACGGGTCTTACTATCTGACTCCATATTTGATAGGTATGTGCCCCCGACTATGGACTATGTTCAGGAGAAGAGGTATAGGGTAGGTAGTTTGTGTGGTCTTGGAATGACCTCAAATTCACATTCGGTATCTGAGGGTAGGTGAAAACCGTCCGGATCACTGGGGGAGACACTACTAGGTAAAGTTCGTAGGGCCCCAGGTGACCGTCGTCAGCAAGGAAGAAATTTTTGAGACATCAGTGCAGCCGCAAGTCACCAGTTAGAGAGTCGTCTTGAGAATGATTTACAGGCAAAGGCCTGGCCCTACTTATAGTCAGTGGTGGCTCGTTAGACCCAATCATGTGCCTCGTTATTGTACCCAATGAGATCCTAGTATGCGGTGGCGCTTTGTTCTCGGCAGTCCCAGGCCTGGCCTGGGTCACCGATACCTGCCCTGAGTAAGTGTTTCCAGCCCCTAACTAATTAACTTGCAGCTGCGTCTTTTTTTATTGTTTACAACATTTACAATGACTTATGGTTTGGTAATGTTATTTACATTTGTTTAAATTAAATCACAATATTTATACAATAGAGTATAGGGTGATTTATCTTATGTAGTTAGCTGTCGCTACAAAAAGAAATAGAAAATTAAAGCTACTACAGTCGATTCAAAGCATAATTGGAATCCACAGATTCCATAACTATGAACAAATTCATTTTTAGGGTCACACCTCATCACTTACTTATCTGGCTGAAATACGAATCTGATCTGTATTTAAACCTAAGGGTTCGACCCACAAAATCTAAAGAATTCCTGTTGAATTTTAAGGGGCATAAAAGTATTGAAATGAACATTTACAATCTGACTATATATTAAATATATTTGTTTGGGCATCTTTCTCGACATTTTTATGAATTTCGGGCCACAATGGCTATCTTACGATTGCTCCCTTGGCCATACCGCTTATTGCTGGATAATCCTCGCAACTTAATGGTTAACGACAGACCAAAAAATACGACTACCGGCATGAAAGTACATTCTCCACCTTTGGGCTCGACAATTATTGTTAAAGTCTAAAGGAAAGTGGCTTATATATATAACAACTTTGTATAAACTCTTTTATTGACAGTACAGCATTCACAATTTATAAGACATAATAAACATTTTTATGGACAGACTCTACCACCATTTTATAATTAAGATTTGGAGATACAAAGAGGTATGAACCAAAGAGCACTCGCACGACATTACATCATACAAATATAAATGTAATTACACTCCTAGATTACACCGAGAGAAGACTTAATAGGTCTGTACCAGCTCCATATGTACATAATTTTCATGTTAATCTCTAGTGGTTAAGCAATCACTCGATTGGATGGGGGGTTCTTCTACAATTCAAATGCTGAACTCTAAATTACTAAATCTCTGAACTCCCCAACAGGCTATCCCCCCCTAATAATATCTCAACTACTACATACTATCCCACCCACACTGATATCTCCGGAGTCCATCTCTTCCGATAACAACGATATAAAGGAAGATCCATAATGGGAAATTATAAATGCTAAATGAACCTTACAAATCCGATTAGCTCTCTATAATCTCGGCGGGAAGCTATTGAAAATTGAATTTCTCCTAAAAATATCTTCGAAACTCATTATATTTTCCCTACCTATTATCGATTTAAGGTAATGGCGGATGAACCTCTACGTGTATAAAACAAACTACTTAGACTGTACAGAGGAAATACGAATTAGCGAAAAAACAAATTTTAAAAGCAAAGTTAGTCAAGTGTGTACAGTATAACATAGTTAAGAGTTCCAATGATGTAACTGATTACTCCTTCTTGATTGATATTCCAAGTTTTATTGACTTATTTTTATTAAATTTATTCAAAACAATTTTGTGTAACACGCCCCATTAATTGGTAGTCTCCGTAAAAATTTGTGGCCACAGATTTTTTTATCTAAATATTTTTTTAAAAATATTGTAATTAATATCATTAATCTGATTTTATGTTTTTCGTAATTATAGTTCACTCAAGCCTTAAACTATTATACATCTTCATAATAGGCAGGTCGAAATCTTTTATCAAATTAACTGATAATATTTTACATCCCATCTCTCAATAGAAAATAAATTATTAATTTACAAAGTTATACTTAATCCAATCTGGACATACGGAATAGAGCTTTCAATCAAAAGTCATGAGAACAATAGTAAATGTCCCTTATTACGTCAGCAACAAAACCCCTTCATAATGATCTGAATATACCTTACCTTCTCGAACTCATCCCTTTCAAGTTCATGAAATTCCATAGTAACCTATCTAACCACCCTAAGCCCCTAGCACAGTCATTGCACTGCACCACTCATCACTATAATCCTCCTCGGAGACTAACAGCAGTGGCCTCGTGACCTGTTATAAATGCGTAACAGTGGGAGTCCTGGCAATGGCTAGTTTCTCCAATCATGTCCAGAGGGTATATGGCTCTCGCGCTCTTGGTCAGCCTACGCTGGCTCGTATCCGGTGACGCGGCTGACGGAGGAGCGTGGGGGACTTCCCAAGATTCCGCTTCCTCTTCGCATGCGAGGAAGGTGATAACCATATGGATTTGGGAGGTCTCTAGGTTGTTTGTAAATACTGTATGAATGAGCGAGTGAATGAAAATTGTAAATATGATGTGAATGAAAACATTTATCACAATTACTTATTGCCCAATGAGGCAGATTGTAATTATATCATAATAAAGCTGATTAATTAATACCAATTATCTGTTATCAGTTAATCAGTCACTGTTGTTGATGTCACTCGGGAAGTCTTCAGGTGCCTGGTCACCGAGAAAGAGTTAGGTGATCTATAAACTTAATGACGGGTAACATCTTTGATTTATCTGACTCCATTTTCTTTTGAAAGGTGCGTGTGACCCGACAGTGCTCTGTGTCCAGGAGAAGAGGTAGGCATAGGTTAGGATTTGGGGATTTTACGTGATCTTGGAGTACCACGAGGTGACACGTGATCTTAGTTTAGACTAAAGCCGTTCCCCTTGGGCAGAGACGGACTGGAATCCCGCTGGAGGAGTGCTACTAGGAAGATGTAGTGCCCCAGAAGCCGTTGTCTAGGGAGTGATAGTTTCAGGTTAGAGTTGAAGTATAGTTATTATATTACATTATTTTCCTTGAATATCAGAGTATAGGAAAAATATTATCCGTAAAAAGGTTGTTACAACACTGATTAATGGCACTTTTAATTTTTTTATGTATTACTTTTATTTTTAGCATTATCAGGGCATCAACTTCCAACATAGCAGTTTTGCGAGTAATATTTATCATTCCTCTAAAAAAATCAATAGTTAAAGTTACGAACACGATTTTAATTATTTGCGTAGTTATAAAAAAAAAATTATAGTATCGGTTTTACTGGTTTTTGTTTAATTATGAAGCAATAAATTAAATATGACACCGTAATTTACTAATGTAATGGTTTTATTTAAAGCACCATGGAAACAATCATCTCTTTGCTCTAAACATAGATCGAATTTCTCATTATAAAATTTTCTATTTATATGTAGTTTAAACAGAGAACTCACAATATAAAGGATATATCGACTGATAGACAATTCTGATGAAAACTTAAGGTTTTCTGGTTTTGAAAAATAAAATCCAATGACACCTTAAAAAAATGTTGCGACCGAACCATAGTAATCACGCTCCACTTGTGATTTTATGTCCTTTTCTTGTCAATATATATATTTGAATCGAATTATTGTGAACTGAAATGTGAATGGGAGATTAAACATTCCGTAATATCCAATGGTCCCCTTGTTCCAATTCCCTTTTGTTTTACGGGAAAAGAAATAAAATAAAATGAAGAATTCTCGATAAAGGTTTTTTTTTTTTTTTTTTTTTTGCTCTGTGGGTTGAGGATTTCTTTCTTAGAAGATTCTAATTTTGAATAATCAGAGTGAAGGGATAGGATCTAATTGCGTTCAAGTACAAGACTGTATTCTTCCTTCTTCGAGTTTGTCTGCTTGTAAGTATTCGATAAATGAAATTTTAAAGATACATTCCACAACATTAAGAAACATAATTTTTTGGTAAGAATGAGATAGTGGGATTTTTAAAACATAATATATGATTTCTATTGCCACAGCTCAGAATCTATTTAACAATTAGATTTGTGATTTTACCCTTCGAGGAAGAACTCATTAATTCTGTGCAATAAAAGGATTTCGAATATATTCTAAAATTCGAGGCAATAATAGCGTATTCAATACTGTCAAGCAGGTATTAATAGTATTTTTATTTGAATATTTTAACTATTTATAATTTTTTTAAATATGTTGACCAGGTTATTTTTGGTTTGAGAAATGAAGCATTTTTTATCAAAAATACCATCTAGTTCATTTAAGGATTTATTAGTTTTATTATTAAGGATTTAAGAAACTCACTTGGGCCAAGGATGGAGAGTGATCCTTCACTTTCTCTGTCGTTTATTTTACATATTTTATCGATCTTAGAATTTGAAAATTAAAAAATGAGGAAAATAGAAATTAACTAACAATCAGAATAACTTAAATTTGAAGTTTTTTTTCTGTAGCACCTTAATATTTACAGATAATTATATGCAATTATAGATCCTCAGGCGAATCTATTTACAAATTATTTTTGTATTTCCTGTAGCATCGCTACATTATATACAGGTTTTGTTATTTTATAAAAATTATTTGATGCAATAAACATGTATAATGATACACATTATACGTGACTGGACTGAACTGACTAATAAAGGTGATGGGGTTCACCTTTTTTATCAAACTTAAAACTAACTTACATAATAATTCTTAAACTAACACCGTACAGCAGAGCTGGCAGGAGGACACATTCATAAATCATCAGTTTGATACAAAGCGACAGGTTAGTCGAACTTAGCAAGTGCGAAAGCCGGTAAGACCTGTGTCGTATTTTTCTATTTTATTATTAAAATGAGTAGAGAAATGCAGATGCCTATCCATTTTTATATCCAGATAGTGCATTGAGAAAGCCGGTGAGTTCTCTTGCCTTCCTTTAGTATATGATTTTGACAAGGCTGTTTTCCCCTTTTGGAGGTAGAAGATTACGCAGTCAGTCTTCCCGGCGTTTACACTGATGTTTAACATGCCCAGTCTGTCATTGATTACGTTACAAACTGACTCGGCCTGTGTAAGAGCTCTTTGTGCACTCATGCTGCTGCTGTAAACCGCAATGTCGTCGGCGAAAGCGATTACAGTAGCTTTCTTATAGTTTGTCCCAACAATTTCTGATGAGTACATGCTGAAAAGAACCGGAGACTAAACCGCACCTTGAGGAACTCCACAAGTCAGAGGGAATGGGTTAGAGCGGCAATCACCCACCCGTACCCTCATCGATCTGTTCATCAAGAAGGGAACCAACATGGTGTATAGCTGCTATACCGCGAGTTCATTGTTAGCTGTGAGTTCATTGTCGACTGTGAGTATATAATCGAGTTCATTGTTAGCTGTGAGTATATAATCGAGTTCATTGTTAGCTGTGAGTATACAATCGAGTTCATTGTTAGCTGCGAGTATATAATCGAGTTCATTGTTAGCTGTGAGTATATAATCGAGTTCATTGTTAGCTGTGAGTATATAATCGAGTTCATTGTTAGCTGTGAGTATATAATCGAGTTCATTGTTAGCTGTAAGTTCATTGTTAGCTGCGAGTATATAATCGAGTTCATCGTTAGCTGTAAGTATATAATCGAGTTCATTGTTAGCTGTGAGTATATAATCGAGTTCATTGTTAGCTGTGAGTATATAATCGAGTTCATTGTTAGCTGTGAGTATACAATCGAGTTCATTGTTAGCTGCAAGTATATAATCGAGTTCATTGTTAGCTGCGAGTATATAATCGAGTTCATTGTTAGCTGCGAGTATATAATCGAGTTCATTGTTAGCTGTGAGTATATAATCGAGTTCATTGTTAGCTGCGAGTATATAATCGAGTTCATTGTTAGCTGCGAGTATATAATCGAGTTCATTGTTAGCTGTGAGTATACAATCGAGTTCATTGTTAGCTGCGAGTATATAATCGAGTTCATTGTTAGCTGTGAGTTCATTGTTAGCTGTAAGTATATAATCGAGTTCATTGTTAGCTGCGAGTATATAATCGAGTTCATCGTTAGCTGTAAGTATATAATCGAGTTCATTGTTAGCTGTGAGTATATAATCGAGTTCATTGTTAGCTGTGAGTATACAATCGAGTTCATTGTTAGCTGCGAGTATATAATCGAGTTCATTGTTAGCTGCGAGTATATAATCGAGTTCATTGTTAGCTGCGAGTATATAATCGAGTTCATTGTTAGCTGTGAGTATATAATCGAGTTCATTGTTAGCTGTGAGTATATAATCGAGTTCATTGTTAGCTGTGAGTTCATTGTTAGCTGTAAGTATATAATCGAGTTCATTGTTAGCTGCGAGTATATAATCGAGTTCATTGTTAGCTGTGAGTATACAATCGAGTTCATTGTTAGCTGCGAGTATATAATCGAGTTCATTGTTAGCTGCGAGTATATAATCGAGTTCATTGTTAGCTGCGAGTATATAATCGAGTTCATTGTTAGCTGCGAGTATATAATCGAGTTCATTGTTAGCTGTGAGTATATAATCGAGTTCATTGTTAGCTGTGAGTATATAATCGAGTTCATTGTTAGCTGTGAGTATATAATCGAGTTCATTGTTAGCTGTGAGTATATAATCGAGTTCAATGTTAGCTGTGAGTATATAATCGAGTTCATTGTTAGCTGCGTGTATATAATCGAGTTCATTGTTAGCTGTGAGTATATAATCGAGTTCATTGTTAGCTGTGAGTTCATTGTTAGCTGTAAGTATATAATCGAGTTCATTGTTAGCTGCGAGTATATAATCGAGTTCATTGTTAGCTGCGAGTATATAATCGAGTTCATTGTTAGCTGTGAGTATATAATCGAGTTCATTGTTAGCTGTGAGTATATAATCGAGTTCATTGTTAGCTGTGAGTTCATTGTTAGCTGTAAGTATATAATCGAGTTCATTGTTAGCTGCGAGTATATAATCGAGTTCATTGTTAGCTGTGAGTATACAATCGAGTTCATTGTTAGCTGCGAGTATATAATCGAGTTCATTGTTAGCTGCGAGTATATAATCGAGTTCATTGTTAGCTGCGAGTATATAATCGAGTTCATTGTTAGCTGCGAGTATATAATCGAGTTCATTGTTAGCTGTGAGTATATAATCGAGTTCATTGTTAGCTGTGAGTATATAATCGAGTTCATTGTTAGCTGTGAGTATATAATCGAGTTCATTGTTAGCTGTGAGTATATAATCGAGTTCAATGTTAGCTGTGAGTATATAATCGAGTTCATTGTTAGCTGCGTGTATATAATCGAGTTCATTGTTAGCTGTGAGTATATAATCGAGTTCATTGTTAGCTGTGAGTTCATTGTTAGCTGTAAGTATATAATCGAGTTCATTGTTAGCTGCGAGTATATAATCGAGTTCATTGTTAGCTGTGAGTATATAATCGAGTTCATTGTTAGCTGCGAGTATATAATCGAGTTCATTGTTAGCTGTGAGTATATAATCGAGTTCATTGTTAGCTGTGAGTATATAATCGAGTTCATTGTTAGCTGTGAGTATATAATCGAGTTCATTGTTAGCTGCGAGTATATAATCGAGTTCATTGTTAGCTGTGAGTATATAATCGAGTTCATTGTTAGCTGTGAGTTCATTGTTAGCTGTAAGTATATAATCGAGTTCATTGTTAGCTGCGAGTATATAATCGAGTTCATTGTTAGCTGTAAGTATATAATCGAGTTCATTGTTAGCTGTGAGTATATAATCGAGTTCATTGTTAGCTGTGAGTATACAATCGAGTTCATTGTTAGCTGCGAGTATATAATCGAGTTCATTGTTAGCTGCGAGTATATAATCGAGTTCATTGTTAGCTGTGAGTATATAATCGAGTTCATTGTTAGCTG
Source organism: Acanthosoma haemorrhoidale (assembly GCA_930367205.1). NCBI lineage: Eukaryota > Metazoa > Arthropoda > Insecta > Hemiptera > Acanthosomatidae > Acanthosoma > Acanthosoma haemorrhoidale. Next base: position 14,027,857 of record OV884011.1, on the reverse strand, counting down.
TGAGTATATAATCGAGTTCAATGTTAGCTGTGAGTATATAATCGAGTTCATTGTTAGCTGCGTGTATATAATCGAGTTCATTGTTAGCTGTGAGTATATAATCGAGTTCATTGTTAGCTGTGAGTTCATTGTTAGCTGTAAGTATATAATCGAGTTCATTGTTAGCTGCGAGTATATAATCGAGTTCATTGTTAGCTGTGAGTATATAATCGAGTTCATTGTTAGCTGTGAGTATATAATCGAGTTCATTGTTAGCTGTGAGTATATAATCGAGTTCATTGTTAGCTGTGAGTATATAATCGAGTTCATTGTTAGCTGTGAGTATATAATCGAGTTCATTGTTAGCTGCGAGTATATAATCGAGTTCATTGTTAGCTGTGAGTATATAATCGAGTTCATTGTTAGCTGTGAGTTCATTGTTAGCTGTAAGTATATAATCGAGTTCATTGTTAGCTGCGAGTATATAATCGAGTTCATTGTTAGCTGTGAGTATATAATCGAGTTCATTGTTAGCTGTGAGTATATAATCGAGTTCATTGTTAGCTGCGAGTATATAATCGAGTTCATTGTTAGCTGTGAGTATATAATCGAGTTCATTGTTAGCTGCGAGTATATAATCGAGTTCATTGTTAGCTGCGAGTATATAATCGAGTTCATTGTTAGCTGTGCGTATATAATCGAGTTCATTGTTAGCTGCGAGTATATAATCGAGTTCATTGTTAGCTGTGAGTATATAATCGAGTTCATTGTTAGCTGTGAGTATATAATCGAGTTCATTGTTAGCTGTGAGTATATAATCGAGTTCATTGTTAGCTGTGAGTATATAATCGAGTTCATTGTTAGCTGCGAGTATATAATCGAGTTCATTGTTAGCTGCGAGTATATAGTCGAGTTCATTGTTAGCTGCGAGTATATAATCGAGTTCATTGTTAGCTGCGAGTATATAATCGAGGTCATTGTTAGCTGTGAGTATATAATCGAGTTCATTGTTAGCTGTGAGTATATAATCGAGTTCATTGTTAGCTGTGAGTATATAATCGAGTTCATTGTTAGCTGTGAGTATATAATCGAGTTCATTGTTAGCTGTGAGTTCATTGTTAGCTGTAAGTATATAATCGAGTTCATTGTTAGCTGCGAGTATATAATCGAGTTCATCGTTAGCTGTAAGTATATAATCGAGTTCATTGTTAGCTGTGAGTATATAATCGAGTTCATTGTTAGCTGTGAGTATACAATCGAGTTCATTGTTAGCTGCGTGTATATAATCGAGTTCATTGTTAGCTGCGAGTATATAATCGAGTTCATTGTTAGCTGCGAGTATATAATCGAGTTCATTGTTAGATGCGAGTATATAATCGAGTTCATTGTTAGCTGCGAGTATATAATCGAGTTCATTGTTAGCTGTGAGTATATAATCGAGTTCATTGTTAGCTGCGAGTATATAATCGAGTTCATTGTTAGCTGCGAGTATATAATCGAGTTCATTGTTAGCTGCGAGTATATAATCGAGTTCATTGTTAGCTGCGAGTATATAATCGAGTTCATTGTTAGCTGCGAGTATATAATCGAGTTCATTGTTAGCTGTGAGTATATAATCGAGTTCATTGTTAGCTGTGAGTATATAATCGAGTTCATTGTTAGCTGTGAGTATATAATCGAGTTCATTGTTAGCTGCGAGTATATAATCGAGTTCATTGTTAGCTGCGAGTATATAATCGAGTTCATTGTTAGCTGTGAGTATACAATCGAGTTCATTGTTAGCTGCGAGTATATAATCGAGTTCATTGTTAGCTGTGAGTATATAATCGAGTTCATTGTTAGCTGTGAGTATATAATCGAGTTCATTGTTAGCTGTGAGTATATAATCGAGTTCATTGTTAGCTGTGAGTATATAATCGAGTTCATTGTTAGCTGTGAGTATATAATCGAGTTCATTGTTAGCTGTGAGTTCATTGTTAGCTGTAAGTATATAATCGAGTTCATTGTTAGCTGCGAGTATATAATCGAGTTCATCGTTAGCTGTAAGTATATAATCGAGTTCATTGTTAGCTGTGAGTATATAATCGAGTTCATTGTTAGCTGTGAGTATATAATCGAGTTCATTGTTAGCTGTGAGTATATAATCGAGTTCATTGTTAGCTGTAAGTATATAATCGAGTTCATTGTTAGCTGTGAGTATATAATCGAGTTCATTGTTAGCTGTGAGTATACAATCGAGTTGCGAATTGTTTTGTCAACTGTTACAATATAATATCAATTCTTTAGTTGCCCACTATGCAGTTGAATCCACCTTCATTTTTGTATAACTATTGTCACTTATTCTTACCAATAATTATACAATTATACTTTGTTTTGGTCTAAAAAACAGTAGTACGCAGTTACTATAAAAATACTTCAAACTCTCATGAATTTTAGTTACTACTCAATGAAGTTACCTAACTTCTGGCAACGTTCGTGAGAATGTTCAATTCTTACGTTTAAAACCTACATTATTTTCTTTCTATCAGGGACCTGGTACAGCCACATATAGTGTGCCGAAACAACGTCCACTAATAACTTGATGAAAAGCAACACTATTTCATCAACCCAAGATGATCTCCCAACCAAACCTTTAACTCATCAGTATTTCATTTTATCGTAAATGGGTGAAAATATTATTGTATGCTTGAAAATTGAATGTGACTGACACCAGGCTATTAGAAAATTTTTTAGCCATTCTTAATATAAGTCAAATTATTTGTATCTACTTTGAAATTTATTGTGAGTTGTTCAACAACCTCGCCAGATAATTGAAAATAGCAATTTATTATTATTATTATATTACGCGTTGAAAAAAGTTACACACTTGATGTAACATCTGACACAATACAGGTTCGCACGTGTTTAGTTTTACCCCCTCCCTTAGTTTATTCAGTTAAGACATTGGGTGGCTGCTGACATTAAAATCATGATAAGTATTTTTAGCCACTCTCACGCATGTTACTATTTTTTCATTTACTTAAAAAATAAGTAATTCAGATTTAAGTGCTTGACAGCGTCGAGTGTAAACTGTACTTTTTACAAATATATTTTGTTTTGGTTTAGAAAATAGTAGTACGCAGTTACTATAAAAATACTCCAAACTCTCATGAATGTTAGTTACTACTCAGGAATGTTACCTAACTTCTGGCAACGTTCGTGAGAATATTCAAATATTCCTCTCATTTTGCATTATTTATGCCGCTTTCAGGCTAAAACTCCAGCAGAGAAGCAAAAGCGCTACAGGGGAAAAAAACAAATGGACCAAGAAAGAGATACAAGATACAAAGAAAAAGAAAAAGACAGGTTAAACAGATTTATATTTAAATCAAAGGATTTGACGTTGCATTCTTGATTCTGTAAAAGCTGTAAGCTAGACTATGTATATTTATTTATCTTTACATATTATTTTAGAAACGCTTAAAGGAAAAACAATTGCTGATATGACAGCTAGCAAACAACGACAAGCTCAAAAATACTAGAGAAAAAGGGACAAAAATAGCCGGGACAATATCAAGACACTTGAGTTTATTACATCCATGACTCCACTCTCAAGTTGAACCATCAGGCAACAGCCAACGAGGTAGGAAACGAGTATCAATTAAAGAATCGTTCCAAACCTCTAACCAGACAAGCCAGTATTGGCCATAAAAACAAGAGAAAAACGATGTTTTAGTTCAAGTAGTACAACAATACCTCAATCGAAGAATATAAATATCCTACCATAATCTGGACTTATAACGAGCAACGTACCAGATTTAAGGCAGACAGAGATCACAAAAACCATGATCTTTCACAAACACTTAGCTTAGCTGAAAAAAAGAAGAAAAACTTTTGCAATGTGGAAAAGAAATATTGTGAAGCAGAAACTGCTACACTTTGCAAGGCGTTCTTTAGGATACGCCTCACCTACAGACCGGATGGAACCCTCTTACCAGTATTTTTTTTTTATGTGTATATTTAATAAAAAATTGTACAGTCAATTGTTTTTTCTTGCTACAACACCCTCCCTCCCTAGCACCGTAGGTTCGATTAGGTAATCGTGCACATTCCTGCAATCCACGTTTATGTGCAGCTTATGTGCGTCAGCACGAATGTTATTATGTCCTCCACTAGAAAATCAATTTGTTACTTTATTAGTTTTTCAAATGATTAATTTCATAATTTTTCATTACTCCGGCATACGCCATAATAAATTGTATAAAGTTTTTGAAAAGATGATAGTTTTTTTTTGTGTTGAGTTATTATTCGTGAGTTTTGGTTACATTTTAGCTATTTTCAATAGACTCAAACCAAATTTTGAGCCTGCTTGGTAAAACATGGAGTGAAAATAATGTCGTATAATGAATAAATTTTAATTTTTCCTTTGAAAATGCAAAATATATTAATACTTACATTGCCCATGAAACCTATAAGTATGTTATCAAATCTCTTATTTGTATTTATTTTTTAAATGAATTGCTTTTCGCTTAGTGATTGTGAAATTGAATTCTAGAGACCAGATGATTTCCTGAAAATAGCCACCATTTGTGAATACATATTCCTAGTTATATATAAATCCTCCTGCAAGAGTATGCAGCGAAAGGACCAAAATAAATATTGATTGCTCACTTTACTAAAGTTGAAGACTCGCTTTATTTTTATTATGCTTGGTCGGTTCAAAGCTAAAAATAGAGATTTAAAGGGGGCTTTTATCAGCAACGGTTGAGCTGGGGGAACATTTAATTCCTTCGAATCCATGCTCCATATCCTGCATATCTTCGAGTCTAATCCTGTCTCTTTTAGCCCCCACTTCCTTCGCCTATGGATTGGCCTGGCTTGGGAAGCGTATGCTATCTATATCCCAGGAGAGGGAATATTTTAGTCACATTCAGCGACAGATTATGCAATAGTTATGGGCTTTACCTCCAAACATGTACAGAACAGTAGTCTTCCGTCTGTATAGTATAAATAGTAGTATGTATAGTTAAAGAATCAACCGCTTTATCGCAAACGAAAAATTAAACATTGGACAATAAACTCTCCGCCGTCACTCCTGTACCGCTTGATTTAACCGTAGGCGGGTGGCAATGGCGATCGGAGCTGATTGGTACGCAAAGTAGACTGAGCTGCCTAATGTTGACCGAAATAAGGGACAAACCCCTATGTCGAAGGTGAGCCTTATCACCTAGTGTTGTGCATATTGTTATGACTTTTACTACAGATTATTATTTACTATTCATATTATGCCCTCCTCCGAATGCATCAGTGCATCGCAGTACGAGGAGCAACTTGTATCTCTATATAATTTTTTGTTCATTGTAATATTTTGAGGTTTTGAAATAAAAAAAAAAAAAAAAAAAAAAACCTACATTCATCCAACGTAGACATATCAAATTTATTTCGACTCCTTGCAATACTTGACAATCCCGGTGTTTAACACTATAACTCCCGCTCCGATCCCCTATCGATGAAAGGACGCTGTCGCGGCTGGAACGCTTTAGTCTTAGGTTCTAGGTTTAGGTTTTAGTTTGTAAGTTTTTCTCCCACATTTTCAAACTGAAGGTGAGCCCCATCACCTAGCATTATATTCACTTCATTGTATTTTTACTACAATCTGTATTGCTAAGTAACCCAACCTCCTTCAAATGTCAAATGAAAAATTTGTCAATTATTTTGTTCATATTTTTACACATTGTATTTAAATTTGAAGGGGTTTAGAAAAAAAAACATAAAACCCTACCGGTGCTCAGGCAGAATTAAGCGCGCCTTATTAAACTCTGTAGAACACAGATCCGGAGGACATTCCTCAACCTCTCACCTACAGTCCATACCTATCTGTACCCGTTTCTTCCAGTCACCTCTCCTGTATAAAACCGTTACTATTGTGAGTTCATTAATGTTCGTAGCCTGTGGAGTTGGATTGGATTGGAGTACGGTCGAATTTACTGCACTTGTCAATACACCTTGGGTAATTATGTTAAACCGGTTTTATTATTTTCATATTTATTTTTAATCCATACCATGCCTCTCTCTCTATCTTATAACTCTTGTGTTGGCATGAAAGTGATTTCGGTTTGCAACTGTAGATAACTTTATGTTTGTTTCGTTATTCTTTTGTTAATGTTAGAATTCATTTCATTTGAGATTTGGTAGTCGAAACCCCTTTAGGTTGCTGTAGAAAGAAATTCCATGTAATTTTGTTTACAACTGTCAGTTTTAACATGGAGTGCAAAAATAAGCATTTTCGACACATTTTACTTTTTTATTTTTATAAAGGCAAGAAAGCGGCTGAGGTTCACAAAGAAATATGTGAAGTTTATGGCGTTGATTGTTTAACAGAACGCTCATGTCAGAATTGGTTTAAAAAATTTCGTTCTGGAGATTTTTCATTAAAAGATGACCAACGTTCTGGTTGACCGTCTGAAGTTGATGATGACAAAATGAAAGCCATAATTGAATCGAATCGTCATATAACTGAGAGATTACAAAACAGTTAAATGTATCACACACAACAATTGAAAATCATATTAGACGTCTTGGACTTGTTAAGAAGCTCGATATTTGGGTTCCGCCAAGACAATGCGAGGCCTCACATATCTTTAGCAACACGTACGAAACTATTGGAGCTTGGTTGGAAAGTGATGTCGCATCCCCCATACAGCCCCGACCTTGCACCATCGGATTATCATTTATTTCGAAGTTTACAAAACTTGTTAAATGGTAAAAATTACGGTAATAACGATGACCTCAAATGGAGTTTTTTGCTGATAAGTACCAGAAGTTTTATGAGCGCGGGATCATGAAGTTACCAATAAAGATGGCAAAAGATCATCGAACAGAATGGAAGATATTTGACTGAATAAAGTTCATTTTTTGTAAAGAAAAAATTGACTTTTATTTCACACTAAAGAACCGAAATTAATTTCTTGCCAACCTATTATTTATATATATATAAAATATCCACACTTTTGGCCAGGGCCTCCGCACCATCTTGATACAAAAATATTCTTTAAGAACTCGCAGGAACTAAGGCGTTTCTTGTAGTTCTGTCCACTTTTGAACGAACAGAAGATGACTCGCTATCAAGCTTAGTGTTACAATTATGTATCGTAGTTTCAAATTCTTTGTATCTTAGCAGCCACACTTCGTAAAATTATTTTCTTCCTGCGAAATGAGGATCTACCTCGCAACGTTCCATTTATTACTAACACTTCAACTCTCTAAACCATCAATGCTTCAGAGAATGTTTTTCAATAACACAAATGGTTTTGTCTGTCAAATAGAAAAAAAAAAAGGATATTTTTCGTTAGATACTTTTTCAATTAGTAAATTGCTTTATTTTTTTTTTTTTTGTACAGTCCATAGGGATGAGAGACCAATAAACATTATTGGCACGCTACAAAAAAAAAAGAAAACTTTTTCTCACTGCCACTCCAATTCACTTCCATTAGAAACACCTCTAATGGATTTCAGCAACGGCTTATTCTAACTACAGCAAGTACAATAGTAACTTCTTTAAAAAAAAAAAATACAGTGTCGGTTCTACTTTGTTTTTAATTATCAAGCAATAAATTAAATATGACACCGTAATTACTAATGTAATGGTTTTATTTAAAGTACCATGGAAACAACCATCTCTTTGCTCTAAACATAGATTGAATTTCTCATTATAAAATTTTATATTTATATCTAGTTTAAACAGAGAACTCACAATATAAAGGATATATCGACTGATAGACAATTATGGTAACAATTTAAGGTTTTCTGGTTTTGAAAAATAAAATCCAACACCTTAAAAAAAACGTCGCGGCCGAACAATAGAAAACACGTTCCACTTGTGATTTTTTGAAAAAAAATACTTTACGGCACTTCTCTAAACATTTAACTGTTTTTTTTATAATAACATTTTTTTTTTCGGTGAGATTTTAGAATAAATATTTAAAAAAACTAGTCAATATATCTAAAATATTTCAAAAAGTTGTGTAAGCACTAAGCACCGAAAAATTATTCTGTGAGAACACGTTGACAAGATCATTTATATCACGGTGGTTCTTCGTAGGGAACTTTAGTCTTGGAATAAATATTTTCTTCTATTCTATTCTATATCTTAACCCACCAACGTGCAATCAGAGTATTGGTTTTTTTTATGCCGAAACCTTGTAGTGAACTAAGTAGTATCTGTAAGGAACATCATAGTCTACACATTCCCAGGCCAAAAGATGGTAATTAACGCTATGTTACCCATAATGAGGAATATTTTTTTATTACTGTAGCGACCGCTAACTACATAAGATAAATCACCCTATATTTTATTGTATATATATTGTAAATTAACTTAAACAAATGTAAATAACATTACAAAACCATAAATAAATGTAAATGTTGTAAACAATAAAACGCAACCGCAAGCCAATTAGTTATATGAGCTGGTGCACCCACTACCCAACCCGCCGAGAGGCCCGAAGACCATTACACGGGTCAGGTATCGGTGACATATTTCTTTGTCAGAGAACAAAGAAAACTACATACTCAACCCTCATTGGGTACTACAAAAACAGTGCTGATTGGCTACTGACTAAGCCAGCTGGGTATTTAAGACCGGCGGTTTGGGGCCTGTATATCATTCACCTGACAACTGACTGGCTCGTGGCTGCTCTGATGTCTCAAAAATTGGCTTCCTCATTTATGAAAACCTCTGCATCTCTCTCTCTCCTCACCTCGCTATGTTTTAGTCCGGCGTTGTCAGACCCCACACCTTCCTAGTGGGAATCTCTGCCTTCGTCTCGCTAAATCCAGCACCTCCTTGGGAGAGACCTCTCCCTAGTGGAGAACGGTTGTCGTGGCCCTGCAAGCTTAACAAGCAGTGTTCCCCACTGCGAATTGGGTTTACCTCTCTCCGGTTCACACTCGCCTTTGGGATCCGGACGGATTTCGTCTACCCTCAGATACCGAGTGTGAATTCGTGGTCATCCCAAGACCAGACAAACTACCTACCCTTTACCTCTTCTCCTGAACATAGTGCATTGTCGGGGCACATGCCTATCAAAAATGGAGTCAGATAGTAAGACCGCCATGAAACTATTGTCCAGGTTATAAACTTAATCAACCCTCACTTCGTCACCAGGGCTAGGCTAACTAGGCACCCCCTCGTGACGACCCGACAATTACAAATTTCAACTTAGAGAAATATTACAACTGTAACAATTTTATTGACTCGATCATATTTTATGATATTCAATAACGGTTGCGATGATCATGTAAACCAAATCGGAAACATTGGATTGATCGGGACGATGTCGCAGGGAGAATACATCCTTAATTGAATACTGATCGTATGCAGTCAGTCTTCGTCCAGAATAAGATCTTCCTTCCGTCTCTTATATTTCAGCATCTTCCTTTTAGAGGAGTCTTTTGTTCCTTTAGAAGTAATTATCGGGTAGTCAGCTGATGATAATATACAGTTAAAGGTCTTTATTGGACCCTCCTCCTCCTCCCTGCGAATCGATAGACTCCTGAAAAGAACCCTGTATCCTGAGATCCTATCATTCAGTGAAGGATGCTTGGGATGAATGCCAAGAGCCTGTTCTTTTGATCTCAAGTTTCTTACTTAGGCGTTTGAAGTTGTTTTTTTTTTATGATAGTTTATTTACTCAACTCATCCATCTCATTTTATTTTATGTCTTTTAATTAGCTAAATAATAAAAGATAGTGGCAGGGAGATATAATTTTTTTTCCAATCCCCTTTAAAAAAATGACAAAATTATTATTTACTATAGATTCTTAGGCGAATCTATTTACATATCACATTTTATATGTCCTGTACATTCGGTACACACTATACAAGGTCTGAATCGGCATAGAAGTTATATAATCAATACAAGTACAATGAATCCTATTGAGGATGTTTGGGATAAACTCCAACGCCAGTTACACATGCGTTCGCCTTGTCCAGATAACTTGGATGAACTTGGAGATCCCTTAATTATTAAGGTATGGGCTTCTTTGCCCTAACAGAACATTTTGAGCCTTACAAGGAGTATGAAACAACGATGTGAATCTTTAATTCGAAGCAGATGAGGCATCCAATCAAAGACGTTAAAAAATAAATAAAAAACAATTTTTTTTTTTAAATCGTAAAAATATGAAATTGATTTTTTCTTGATTATCAATAAATAAATCGTTTTGTCAACTCGCTCAGGCGTATTATTATTTTTAAACCCAATAAACTAATGGAACTACATTTTGAACAGCCTTTTTGATTGAAGGGGCTCAAATTGGTAGTTTTGTAACTAGGGTAAGTTTTGATCCGTCTCCACACTTGGCTTAATTGACAAGACTACAAGGTGATGGGGCTCACCTTTTTGATCAAACTTAAAACTAACTTACATACTAATTCTTAACCTAAATTTTCCCCGACAGTCTGTTGCCATCGATTCGGGAGGGGTGGGGTCTTTAATTATAAAAAAAACCAGTCAAATGTTCAGTGTGTTACACGTAAAGTATTTTTTTTCTTCAAAAAATCACAAGTGGAACGTGAATTCTATGGTTCGGTCGCAACATTTTTTTTAAGGTGTTGGATTTTATTTTTCAAAACCAGAAAACCTTAAATTGTTACCAGAATTGTCTATCAGTCGATATATCCTTTATATTGTGAGTTCTCTGTTTAAACTACATATAAATATAAAATTTTATAATGAGAAATTCATTCTATGTTTAGAGCAAAGAGATGATTTTTTCCATGGTGCTTTAAATGAAACCATTACATTAGTAAATTACGGTGTCATATTTAATTTATTGCTTGATAATTAAAAACACAGTAGAACCGGTACTGTCATTATTTTTTTTCTAGTGTTAAGCACTGGATTTGTGAGGTGCTGCACCGCGTCGAAAAACTTGTTGTGTCTCCGGCGGATGAACTCATCCACAATTCTTGATAATAATTAAGCTTTATTTCCGTATCCAGATCAAATTCATTCAATCATTTACTCTTTTTTCTTAACGAGAATGCCTGGAAGACCCTGCCTTTGCTCCAATGGATGCTTTGATTATGAAGTTGTAATATTTATACTTACAGAGTACGAAGCTGATGGTCATGGCTCCTCCGACAGACAGTGCTTGTATGAAGCGGAGAAGGATGAAACCCCAGTACCACGGGACGAAGGCTGTAGCGACTCCTGTTATCAGTTGTAAGATTCCGGCAAGAATGAGTGGTTTCTTACGCCCCCACCTAAAATAGGAAGTGTCTCGTTAAATAAATACAACATAAAATAAACGTGGAAAATGCAGAAAAAAGAATTTATTTAAATTACGAATCGAAGGAAAATTCACCCGCGTTACTTTGACCCTATTGATTTGACATTCGATCCTGCCCACTGTTCCTCTTCGATTGCCGTATCAGCAGACACAGTGTGGTACCTTGGACTCCACATCCTACAGAAGTGAGTACTTGGAACTCTCACAAGAGACTTAAAAAAAAACGGGAACTCGACAGACGGTTTGAGAAACTGTATTGAATAGTTTACAGTAAACCTCAAGTTAGAAAACAAATTCTCCTGTGCAAAGCCATAACAACAACAATACATACGTATTCTGTGAGACAACAGTACCCTCTAACGTTACCTAAGCGAAACAAACACTTGCAATCTAAAGTTAGTTAAATGCACCTTTTTATATCACCAATAGAACACTTTATGATCACATTTCCTTACAATTCATAAAATTGTATACAAATACCTATTGAATTTTAAAGAATGTTTGTTGGGGTTTCTCATTACCCCTGTGTACCTGTACAGCTCATAATTTTTTTCTCATGTCTTACATAAGGAAGGTGAACGAACACCTTAGAACGGAATAACCAGAAAGGTACGCCATTGATCACACTTGACAGACTTTTTTTTTTATGTACACAACATAAATCTTAATATCTTAGGCTACGGAATGTTTTAGTAATCTCGTGAATTATAGACGTTGATTAACTATTATATATTCATTTTTAAGTGTAATATATTTTATTTAAAGTAATCATTCATTTATCAATGAACTTTTAATCAGTCATTTAACAACAGCTCGAAATATGTTGAATGTAACTTTTTTTTTTTTTAATGATGAAATTACAATCTGCCTGATTGGGCTATAAGTAATTGTGCTATATGATCTCGTTCATCCCAATTTACAATTGTCACCTCCCTCGCATGCGAAGGAGGAAGCGGAGTCTTGGGAAGTCCCCCCACGCTCCTCCGTCGGCCGCGTCACTGGAAAAGAGCCAGCGGAGGCTGACCAAGAGCGCGAGAGCCACAGACGCTCAGGACATGATTAGAGAAACTGGCCATTGCCAGGACTCCCGCTGTCACTTATTTACAGCAGGTCTTTTACTAATAGAATTACTAGAAATATAGTTTTATTTATTTGTTTCGCTCCATGCTTACATTTGTACTATAAACCCTTCATTGTGCCCTAAGGTAACCCGTAATAAATTATTGGGCATTGAACCCGCTAAAAGTCTCTTGGCAAAACCATATTTGAGAGCTCAAGGAGCGAGGCGCTTAGAGATGCTAAACCATTTATTCCGTACTGTGTTGTGTAAATTGCGTTCTAGCTTCATGGCGGCTCCTTGTACAACCGAATTTCTCGGAATATAAAATCCTATATTACAATACGACTAAGGTTTGTAGCGTTTTCTGAAAACGGAAAATTAACCTTTTAATGTTATACAAGTCTGTTGTCTGGGAAGTGTAGGTGGGATGCTCTTTCCGAGATTTCCTTTAGAGGGTTTGTTTGGAAGTGGGGTCAATTCAACGAAAAGCGAATCGATGGCTCGACTACCTCTACCCACCTTCATCATTACATGATATTATACCAGGGTATATTTTTACTTTGCTTATTAGCGACGAATGTGAGGTAGCTGTGACAAAAAGAGAACTGCTGGACGTGCAAGCAGAAGTTATTCAGTCATAACATAATAACGCTACATTTCAAGATTTATTATTATTTTTAGGGCTCATAAATCCATTACTAAGTAATGAAAATATAAACATATTCCTGTCATATCAAGCGGGCTATCAAATAAAATATATTTGACTTTCTGAATAATAATCTGTAATACCTGTTTGGACTTATTATAGTAAAATGTAATTACTAAAAGTGATTAAGGCAGGCATTAAAGTCGTGCAAATCACACTTGACTTGATTATTTATATGATTGTTACATTGAAATTGAAGTAACCATTACTGTATTTGTTTATCATAAGTTAAATAATCTTTGTAGAGGAGAGTCTTTTAAAATAAAAGAAAGAAAAGCTTTATTATAAAGTACAAGGAAAACACTGGTATATACAAATATTAAGAGTTATGTTACTACATACTGGGTGGAGGGTCTAGGTACAAGTGAGGTCTGAGGCTAAAGCTGAGACATATATGTATAACAAAAGGGTAAGATTCTGGGAAGTAAGGAGGGATGCGGTTGCTTACTTAAAAACTAACAGGAAACACCAGTGACTTCCATGAAGTCACGAGACAGGTATACAGTAGAAGGGGCTTGCTTTTACTTTTAGCATTATACATAATATTAGCATTATAATATTCTTAGCATTATATAACTATAGGTTGTTTAGTTCAAAATTTATATTTTTACAAACTCAAATCGTTTACGTCAATAATAAATTAATAACAGTCTTGGTTACTTTCATACAAAAAGTTTCATTAAAAACCCTCAATAGAACACATCACGCATGACTTGATCCCTTTTCAAGCTCCTCCGAAACATTTTAATGTAACATAATCCTAGAGAGTCCCTCTTGAGGTAAGTTTTGAACAATTATGTAAGTTTATGGCAAAAATGGCAGGAGGGTCTCATAAAATATGTTTATGACAGGCGTGTGGCTGGTGGTTACAATATTTTCCCCAGAAAAGTGTGAGCAGTTCTGATCCACTAAAAGGTAAATAGAATACCCTCGAACATAATAATACTTTTCAATGATATATTATAGTATATACTATTCATATATACTATTTTATGATAAACTATTCATATATACTATTATATGATATACTATTCATATATACTATTATATGATGTACTATTCATATATACTATTATATGATATAATATTCATATATACTATTATATGATATATTCAATTATATATTATATGTGATACGACATATATTATTTATAGTTACTAACAATCAGACCTAATTAAATTAACTGTTAAATTGCTGATCGGTTATTTTTATTTATTTAGTTTTTTTGAATAAAATGAATGGTTATTTATACAATATTATAATTAGCTTGTCTAGGCACAAATTTAATCTTATGATTTTGCCTACGTAACAGTCGCAGTATTATATACAGGTGTAGACAGTTATTGTGTCTGTAGACGTGGGTGGTCGCTCAGTATGTTGTAGAAGTATTTAGTATGATATTTTAATGTATGAGTTACCATGACAATTCTTGCGACTAGTACCAAGAATCTCAATGCGGGAAGTTACAAGTCTTTCAATGAAGTTGGTATTTTAAACGCATCCTTAGCTCTCCTTAAACGGATAGTGGTCAGGCATTCTGATGTAAATACACAGTTAGGGAATAATACGCGATACGCATAAATTTATACATAATACATTTTGATTAGGTGGGTAAATCAAAGTAAGTGACTTCATTGTTTTGTTTAAAATTAATTTTTGTTTGAGAGGATTTCAGCAATATTTTTTTATTATTCTTTTTTTTTATGGTAATGAGATAAGCGGAAAATTTCAAAATTGTAAATTTCTTAATTTTCTGATTGTTTTGGCTAGAGAAAATTAGGAAAAGCGTATGTAAATATTGTATACACGGACGTACGGGCGGTCTGAAAAGTTTCCGACCTAACCAAGCATTCATTTCACTAGCTTTTATTTATTTTATAATCATCTTCATGTCGAGGTCGGAAACTTTTCAGACCACCTGTGTATATTTAAGATTTAAACTTTAAATGTAGGTTATGAAATGTGTTTGTTTTATTTTTCTTCATCAGTAGACTTCTTTTTGTTACATCAACATACAGAGAAGATAGTTTGAAGTACTATAAAGCTCGAGGAAGTAAATAAATAGGACTTTGCGTATTGGAGGGCTTGGGCTTCGCTTAGTCAGTGTTGAAGATAGCAGAATACCGGGCCTGTTCCCCTGCGAACAAGAAGTCGTTGTTTACTACAAATTTGCACTTCTCGGCCTATCTCGTCTGCAGAGCTGTCCGTCAGCTCGCACCCGAGCTATCAACCCCCTGCGGTTGACTATACGCACTCTTCTCCGAAACATCGTATCGTGACTATAAACCATTTTCGTTATTTATTATACATTATTTATAGTTAATAACCATCAGGCCTGGTTAAATTAACTGTTAAATTGCTGATCAGTTATTTTTTTGTTTTGAATGAAATGAATGGTTATGTAAATATTATTTTTGGTACTGTGTTTAATGTTTGTGCCTTACTGTTGGCAATTTTGTAACGCTAACCGAATCAATCCAACATCCAGCTTCTCACGACGTAACCGGCGCAATGTTCTGGCGTTTGGGGAATTCTTGATTTCTAAGAGCCCTAGCGCGAACAATATATATATAGCAATGGGTTACCTGTCTGACGCTATGCTGAACAGGATCGTTCCAAACATAATGCCAATCATGAAAGTCATCTGTGCGAAGTTGACCAGCTGGCTGTTAGTGCACACCAAATCCCACTGCAAAAGAGAAATCCACATCAAAAGTTAAATAAAGATAGTAGTATAGTCTAGTTTCGAAAACTAGATGAAGGCAGGCTTAACAGATTTGTTAAAACCTTACAGTCTATATCTAGAAAGATCATGTGGCCAATATCGCACTCCAACCACCAAGTTAGACACCCAATTTAGTCTCCTAGTACATTTAGTCATTGCTCTGCACCACTCATCGCTATAGTCCTCCCCGGAGACTAAAACGGCAGAGGCCTCACGTCCTACTATAAATGCGTAAGAGTGGGAGTCCTGGGAATGGCCAGTTTCTCCAATCATGTCCTGAGCGTATGTGGCTCTCGCACTCATGGTCAGCCTCCGTTGGCTCGTATCCCGTGACGCGGCTGACGGAGGAGCTTAGAGGACTTCCCAAGACTCCGCTTCCTCTTTCGCATGCAAGGGAGGTGACAACCTTGCGGATTTGGGAGGGCTCTGGGCTGTTTGTAAATACTGTATGAATGAGCCAGTCAATGAAAATTGTAAATATGGTATGAATGAGAACATTTATCTGAATTACTTATTGCCTAATAAGGCAGGTTGTAAGTTTAGCAAAATAAAGAAGTGTCATATATGATTAATAGTAGGGATTTACTTGGGCAAATTCTTGATAATAATTAAGCTTTATTTCCGTATCTAGATCAAATTCGAAACAACTTCATTCAATCATTTTCTCGTATTTCTTAGCGATAATGTGTGGAAGACCCTGCTTTTGTTATGAAGTTGTAATATTCAATTAGAAATTTAGTTCTGTGTATAAAATAATCTAGCCATCTTGAAGGGCTTTTTTTTAAACAACATCTTTTGACATCCTTGTTTTACTATAAGACACATTTCTACTCCACTAAAAGATATATTATGAAGAACTTGACAACACTTTCTACCTCTCCTAGCCTAGGACCAGGCCATAGACATCGTTTGACAGACAAGCCGGTAAGTGACATAGATGGGAGCATCTCGAAACCTTCAGAATGACTGCATAGTCCGTCGAAAACGTTTGGGCACAAATCAGTGAGGCTGTGGAGAGACGTAAGTCATTTTTTTTTTATAATATTCATTCACTAAATACTTTATAATGGCAGTGTGAGCTCCCCAAAGCGCTGGTGTGATAATATTCCAGCATTTAGGCAGACAAAGTTGTTGAAACATATTTGATCATGCAGTTAGTTTTCTCTTGTTTATAGTTATCGCTCAGGTCATGATTGGAGAAACTGACCATTGCCAGGGCTCCCACTGTCACGCATTTATAGCTGGTCACGGGGCCACTGCCGTTTTAGTCTCCGAGGAGGATTATAGGGATGAGTGGTGCAGTGCAAAGACTGTGTTAGCGGATGGTTTGATAGGCTACTATGGAATTTTATGAACTTGGAAGGGATGAGTTCAAGAATGTAGGGTATATTAAGATCGATATGAAGGTTCTTGTTGCTGACGTAATAAGGGGCATTTACTATTGTTCTCGGGACTTTTGATTGTAATGATTGGATACGCTTGATGTTCGACTTTTTTGCTGTCGCCCATACCTCTACTCCGTATGTCCAGATTGGCATAAGTATAACTTTGTAAATTATTAATTTGTTTTCTATTGAGAGATGGAATGTCCTTTGAAGTAGTCTGTACAGTTGTCCAAAGCTTCTGTTTAGTTCTTGTCTTTTTAGCCTCGTGTGTGGTTTCCAGGTCAGTCGTTTGCCAAGATGCCGTACTGTCTCGGATACAGGGGGAGGAATGGAATTAGAACAAACTATGGACAAGACTTGCGACAGAGGGTGAAGGTAATGTGAGAACATTTTGCTTCATTAACTGTGATCCGCCATCGGTTGCACCAATTCTCGAGCTCATCAAAGTGTTTTCGAAGTTCATTATTCTAAGGATATTACCGAATGGATCCTATATAATATAAAGAGAAGGCGAGGAAGGCAGCACAGGTGCTGGAGTGATGTCCTCAAGACTGTCGCTGGTCCCAATTGGATGAGAACTGCTCGTGATAAAGAAAAATGGAAAGAACTATGGAATGAAATTGCGAGCTCCACTTCCCAGTATGTTTTGGTCTCCAGGGAAGTTAGACCATCACCCCTATTAAGAGGAGGCCTGCACGAGGCAACATGTTCCAATCATATTTGCTTATTCATAGTTGTAAATATATTTCAAACAGTTTTTTGAAGTACTAAGTATAACTTTGTAATAGACTATTAATAATTGTAAATAGCTCAGAAGCAGCACTTTTTATTTATATTGTCGCAAGTTATTATTTATTTTACAAAATATTGTTTGTTTCCTCATGCAATAAAGGCTTTATTTATTTATTCTAAGGATATTATTTGGTTCATACTTTCGCTTTAGTTTGAATGATTTAAGTATAAACATTCCATAACTAGCGATATTCCAATTTACCGGACGAGTTCACCGAAGAAATTTCTCTTAAAAAACTTTTCCTTTCCAAACAGTTAAGTGTAGATTGACGGTGTGGTCAGGCCGATTTGGAAACACTACTATTATACGCCTGCGAAAACACTTGCATGCATTGGACGTTTGCATGTTGGCAACACCGCTACTAACTACTACAGAAACCCGAACCGTTTGCTGACCACTTGACCTCCATTTTGGTGGTCCATTCCACCTCGTCAGGCTGAGCTACACATGCCACACCGATCCCTTTCCAATCAAGTAGAAGCTTTCACGACTTCCAGGAGTATCCTTTAAGAGATCTTCCTCTACCTGAATATATTGTCAAAGGACATCCCATCTCTCAATAGAAAATAAATTACTAATCTACAAAGTTATATTTAAGTTTGTATACGATTTATATAAGATAATATAGAAAGTATGTTTGTTTTCCTGATTATACCCTGTTTTAGCTAAAAAAATTGAAATTTTCGTGGTGCTGCTATAAATGCTATGCTATATCACAGAGTGGTTTTTTCATGTTTAGACAGGTCTAGGAGAGTCTCGATAAAAACAATATGATCATACCTTGAGAGCGTATAAGAAACTTATAGTCCCTGTTTGGCCTAAATACATGCATTGAAATTCCTCTTGACCGCTCAAAGACATAATTCGAAATTTTGTCAATCCTATAAAATTTCGATAGGAGGGCTTCAAAGTCTCGCAATTTTTTGATACTTTCTTCTTCTACTACACCCAATCATTATATTACCTCTCAGCGTGGATTATTTGAGACATGTCAGTCTTCATTTATTTTGGCTACGTTTTTCGTTTTGATTATTTTTATCGTTTTTATATTTTCTTTATATATTGATCGTTTATAAGTTTGAGAGCTTAGAAAAAAAACAAAAAAAAAACAAACTATTGTACTTGTCTTTATAACATGAAACCTTAAATTCTTCCCGAATCCACCCCTCCCGCATCGATGGCAACAGACTGTCGGGGAAAAATTAGGCTAAGAATTAGTATGTAAGTCAGATTGTTCAAAAAGGTGAGCCACATCACCTTTATTAGTCAGTTTAGTCCAGTCACATATAATGTGTATCATTATACTTGTTTATTTACTATATAATTTTTATAAAATAACAAAACCTGTATATAATGTAGCGATGCTACAGGAAATACAAAAATAAATTCTAAATAGATTCGCCTGAGGATCTATAATTATCTGTAAATTTAAAGGGGCCATGAAAGAAAAAAAAAATTTCCAAATCCTATCATTTCTCAGATTATATATCTTATAATTATACATTATAATATCTATAATTATATATTATATATATTCAACAGGCCGTAATGACAGAAACATTCAATAATACTGTTGTCGGGTTGTCACTAGGGAGGTGCCTGATCACCCTAACCCTGGGGACAAGTGTGGATTGTTCGAGTTAATAACCGGGATAATCGTTCCAGGACGGCGTTACTATCTGACTCCATTTTATGATAGGTATGTGCCCCGACAATGCACTATGTTCAAGAGAAGAGGTGCAGAGGTTTCATAAAGAATAAGTCAAGTTTTCAGAGTTCGAGCGGAAGCCAAGCCAGCGTTACGGGTACAGGGTGCCAGAGAGTCTGCAAGGAGACTAAAAGACGGCTGAGAGACTCAGAGGCGGATGAAGAGACTGAGAGACTGACGAGGAGTCTAAGAGACTGACTTCCAGGGCCAGGAGCCCTGGCGTAAAGCGTCACCGAGTAAAGGCGGATGGGGAGACTCAGAGGCTGATAAGGAGACTAGTATACAGGGCCAAACGCCCTGGTTTAGATATCGTTCCTGCTTGGGGGGGGGGAGGGCCTAGGCCGGCGTGAGGAAATAGTTAGCGGTCGCTACACTGTCATCACTTTTATCCAACTTTTTTAGGGTTTTAAGGGTCTCCTTAATATGAAAATTGTTTAGAACCACAAATAAATTAAGAGACACATAATATCTTATTACCTGCATCATTAAATGACAATGTAATTAAAACCATCGAAAATCGCGTTGTTAAGAGTTAGTGAGCTCCAATAAATAATGCTTATAGACTCCGAATGAACTAATAAAGTCTTACATTTGGATCCATAACGGTGAAATTACATGAGTAGCAAATAAATAGGAAAAGGTTCGAAGAAAATTAAAGGTTTATTTTAAAAAATAATACCCGGTTTAAACTGGATGGACACTTTGCAACAGTGACTGAATTCTCTGGTCGGAAAACTTGTGGTTTTCAGTGAGACAAATTCTCTCAAATACTCAAACAAATTAAACTAAATAAATCTAAATACAACTGTACAAAACAATAATCTTTTGTGTAATACACGGAGCTGCAAATCGCACACTGCTCACCTCAACTTGAGTCCGGAGAGGCTACCTTACTAACACAAAATCACACTCAATTGAAATAAGAAAAAATTATAGAATTTCTTAAAAAAAACACGAAAACCAATTAGAAAAGTGAATGAGAACGGGGAAATTATTACGAATAAAACCCTAACTAAGCTCTAAGGTTCTATGCTGACTGAATTTGATTGAAGGATTAGCTATCGTATGAATGATTCGTATTAAAATTTTAATAACCGAAGCTGTACAAACAATCAGAAAGTCGTAGAAACATTTATAGTTCCTTTAATGTAAAAACTCTTTTTTTTTTCTACCTGAAAATGTGTCATAATTTTGGTTTTCTGCTGAACAAAAATTACAATTGACCGCATTAAGCTCGGACGTTGTAATTTACCCCGGTGTTAAATGTGGTGGGTATTAATGGTGAGCACAGTGGTTTTCACTGTAGAGTAAGTCCCTCGAGGCATAAATTCCAGTTAGTGGTGGTGCAACAGTATCTTCGGATCTCCATTGTCGTTTGTGCCAACTGGGGCGGCTCAGCTGCACTCCGCCTTCTGAATAATAAATATCAATGGGCTAAACCCTTTTTATGCTCACATGACTGTCATTAGATTGAATAAAAAAATCTGTGAGCGGTCCCTCAGGGTAGCATTATTTTAGCCATACAATTTACGCTAGTGGATCCCTCTTCCTCTTAGATAACTCAAAACCGAAATACCGGTATAGGCATCTGTCATAAAATAACTGACCACATAAATGCTGTTTTATATATATTAGTATGAATGAATATTAATCAATATTCTTTGAGGTCTTAATTACACACAATTAAAATCTTAGTGAAAATATTAAAAAAAAAAAAGTACTATCAAATGCCTTGAAAACGGACCAGAAACTCAAAATCCTGAATTTATACGAGCCCTCTAAGATTACAACCCGTCTTCAAACTCAGTCTCCTTAGGCAGTCTGATGATTTTATTATATTTATTTTTAACTAAAAAAGAAATTTTCAATATCCTAGATTTTTTTAAGTGTAATTTATCACTCAATAAATGGTTTCGCTAGACCGACTACCGCAACTCTTCATGTTTCCTTGTACCTTGCGATGACTTTTTGTATTCATGCTACATTAAAGCTCCAAACTCAATGCATATCAAAGAGTCAAAATCTTCATTTGATACATTCTTGAACTCATCCCTTCCAAGTTCATGAAATTCCACAGTAAACTATCCAACCACCCTAATCCCCTAGCACAGTCATTACACTACATCACTCATCCCTATAATCTTCCTTGGAGACTGAAACGGTAGTGGTCTCGTGACCTGATATAAATGCGTGACAGTGGGAGTCCTGGTCAGTTTCTCCAATCATGTCCTGAGCCTATGTGGCTCTCGGGCTCTTTGTCAGCCTCCACTGGCTCGATTCCGGTGACGTGGCTGAAGGAGGAGCGTGGGGGACTTCCCAAGACTCCGCTTCCTCTTTTGCATCCAAGGGAGGTGACAACCATGGCAATTTGGGAGGCCTTTGGGCTGTTTGTAAATACTGTATGAATGAGCGAGTGAATGAAAATTGTAAATATGGTATGAATGAGACATTTATCACAATTACTTATAGACCAATGAGGCAGATTGTAATTTTAGCACAATAAAGAAGTGTCATATATGATTAATAGTAGGGAACTACTTGGGCCAATTCTTGATAATAATTAAGCTTTATTTCCGTATTTAGATCACATTAGAAGCAACTTCATTCAATCATTTACGCACGAATTCTACCAAGTCACTCACTCTCTTGGGACGAGATAATATGGTGTCTAGGTTGTAGGTTCTTTTGGGAATTAATTACACTCAATTAAAATCTTAATGAAAATATTTAAAAAAAAAGAAAAAAAAGTACTATCAAATTCCTTGAAAACGGACCAGAGAAACGATTTCCCGTTTTCAAACTCAGTGTCCTTGGGCAGTCCAATGATTTTTGTATATCTTTTTTAAATAAAAAAGAATTTTTCAATATCGTAGTATTTTAAGTGTAATTTATTACTCAAAAATAGTTTCGCTAGACTGACAACTGTAATTCAAAGTCTCCTCTTGTTTCCTTATACCTTGCGATGACTTTTTGTATTTGTGCTACATTAAAGCCCCAAATTCAATGCATATCAAAGAGTCAAAATCTTCATTTGATACTTTACTATTTTTATTTGTTTTATTTTTAGCATTATTGAAGCATCAAATTGATGTCTCATCCCTCTACGTCAAACAGTGGTTGCGAACACGATTTTAATAACGTTCTGTTATTTTATTTCTGGTAGTATCAATAAACCCAACATTGTATTAATCCATTGGTAAACATTTTTAATTTGATTCACTGCTTGACATGATAGGTAATTATACTTATTGTTAATTAAACATGTTTTGGAAAGATTTTCCCTATCGTCGAATACGTAAAATTTTGTTTATCGATACAAACGGGGATTCGCATCATCAGAACATACGTACACCCAGAAGTGGTGAAGAATTGGCAACAGGATTGTAAAGACTTACATGCATAATGGCTTTTTAAAATTACACAAAAATGGTTTTTGTAATGACAAATCATAAAAGCTAGATGAAATATAATCATTTATTTTTGGTTTCTAGCGTAAAGTAATCATTCATTCGTTGTCTTTAAAAAATAATAAAGAAGTTGCCATAATTAAAAAAATCGTTCGATTAAAAGCAACATTTCTCAGGTGATCTCAATATGTTATGGTAATGAAGACATAATGTTTCCGGATTCAAATCTTGTTCAGTTATTTCAGTTAAAAGCCTGTTTGCCAAAGTGGCCGGCTCTGCCAGAAATATCCCCGTCAGAATTTCTGATTTAAGACTCACTGGTGGGTTCCCGCGGTTTTGCCGTCCATCATAACCTACGCGACAGACCTAGCTCAATAATTCAAAATTTTCCATCTAACTGAAATGTAGTTCAGTCCCAAGACTCAAAAGTGCCCTGTCACAAAACATGATATATGAAATATGTATAAATATATTTATATTAGTTGTAACCATAAAAAAAAACAAAAAACTTTATATCTTCATTTTGTCCAGTAATAAATCTTTATTCTCTATGTTAATGCTAATTAACAAATCACTGTGGAACACTATTTACTGATAACTAACAGCTCAGAACATAGATATAAGGTAACGCATAAGATACTGAATGTATTCAAAAAGATACAGAAAATGTGAAAGAAACTTCTTTATTGTGACAAAATTACAATCTGCCTCATTGAGCAATAAGTAATTGTGATAAATGTTCTTATTCATGCCAATTTACAATTTTCATTCACTCACTCATTCATACAGTATTTACAAACAGCCCAGAGACCTCCCAAGTCCACATGGTTGTCACCTCCCTCGCGTGCGAGAGAGGAAGCGTAGTCTTGGGAAGTCCCTCACGCTCCTTCGTCAGCCCAGTCACCGGATAGGAGCCAGTGGAGGCTGACCAGTAGCGCGAGAGCCACAGACGCTCAGGACAGGATTGGAGAAACTGGCCATTGCCAGGACTGTCACGTTCTCGAGGCCACTGCCGCTTTCGTCTCCGAGGAGGATTATAGGGATGAGTGGAGCAGTTCAATGACTGTCCTTGGGGATTAGGGTAGTTGGATAGTTTTCAATGGCATTCCATGAACTTGGAAGGAATGACTTGCTAAGAACAAGTAGAAGGGACTTGAGCAGAACCGTCGACATATGGTCATAGTTGACGTGTGCCCTCCTATGCAAAGTGGTAAAAGCCTAAACTACTATTTACACTTGGTCCTACTAGAATTTAGCAGTCAGGAGACTGGGGGGTCTCTTTAGGGGGGGGTCCGGTTTAGGGCAATTTAGTTTATCTATTAATACTACATAAAGAAAACTTAAGGTAAGATTTTAATTATCGATGTTATTAAATTTATTAGGCTTCATCAAAATGAGTTTTTGCTAAATCGTTATGACAAACAATATGAAAAAGTGTAAACGAACATTTATAGTCAGTAGTATATCGTTAGTGTCGTCGACGTGCGAATTTAAAATTTTCTCCGCACGAATTTCACAGATTGCTATATATAGGGAAGATTTGAGCAGTAAAGTCCTGGCAACCCAAAAAAAAAAAACAATTTGACAGCTGACAGTTTAGGGTTAGTAAAAATGGAGCGTTACACGATAGAACAACGTGTCTTTATTGTTGAACATTATCTCAAAAATAATGAAAGTTTGGCGGCCGCAGTTCAAAAATTTCATACAAAATATGGTCGGAATAGTGTTTTCACTTCATCAACTGTGAAGAGATTAATAGAAAAATTTAAGGAGACTGGATAAGTTAGAGACACTAAACACACTGGTCGTCCAAAAACAAGCCGTTCAAATGTCAATATCGAACCAGTGCGTGAGAGTGTTGTTGAAAATCCAGGAACATCAATTCGGCGTCGTAAACACAGTTCTTTGCGCCGAAATCGGATGATATTGATGTGGACAATATGTGGTTTCAACAAGATGGTGCCACTTGCCATACAGCCCATCATGAAACAATTCAAATACTGCATGAGACATTTCCAGGTCGTGTACTCTCTCGTTTCGGTGATCAGAATTGGCCCCCTAGATCGTGTGATTTAACACCTTTAGGTTTCTTTTTATGGGGTTATTTGAAGTCAAAGGTGTATGTCAACAAGCCCACATCCATTTATGCCAAATGGTCATGGATAATTTCGACAAAAGAGTGCGTATGTGTCAGCAAGTCGTGGAGGCCATATGCCCAATGACTTATTTCATAAATAACCCTATCCTATTTCCTTTGTAATTCAATAAAAAAATAACAACAAAAATACTAAAAACTGTGTTTTCTATTTAAATCAAATCTTGCGTTAATTCTGAGACGCCCTATATAATTAATCTCAGAGACTCACTCTGTGTCTGTGAAATGTTCAAACAATAGAGGTCAAACATAACGCATCTATCTGAAAGTTTAGAGTTAATATCAACAAATCCCCCAAATTTTCTTCAACTAGAATACTGAATAATTTTTGCTATTAAATCCCTAAAACTTTTTGAAACACAATGACTTATGGAGCGAGCGATCGTCCCTCGTCTGTCCGTATGCCCTGCTAGAGCGGTAGTCGAAATTATTCAATCGATCTGAATTTTCAAAAGTACATTCACCATCACCTAGATAATTTTGATTAAAATATAAATAACGGGAAGTTAGTAGACAAAATGAACCTTCAAGTAAAATTTTTACCATTATATATCAGCTCATAAGGTAATTAAACATTTTGATGATTAGGTGATTATTAATGCTATTATTTGATACAGTAATGCAAGGAAAATTTAAAATATTTTAATGTTTTTGATTTATAAACTTTTTTAATGCAATTTTCAGTATTTTTCACAATATATATTTAAGAAACACGACCGTAGTCCTGCCAGCATCTCTCGATGCTATTTATTTTATATTTCTACAAATATGATTTAGTTAATAAGTCTCAGATTTTCAATCTGATATTGTACTTCATGACATGTTCAACCCGTGGTTGTTGCAGTAACATGAGCCACCCGGCTCCCACAATTCCCAGACTCATAAGACACGATGTCTTAACTCAACTCCAACTAGGATGGTTAAATATCACGCATTTGACCCGATGTGCGTTCTCGCAACCAGAACACACATCCACCTTGGCCTAGTTCTTCCTTATACGGTCTTCCTTATTTTTGAACACAGTGCTCCTGTAAGGGGTCTCCAGATTGAGATTATTTCCTACACAGAAGGGAGAGGATCCAGTTTCGAATAGGAACATAACAATAGTTTGTCTGTCTGTTTTAAGACATCGTTCGTTACTATAATCCAATCTATCAGAAACAAATTAAAGTTTTGAAAGCCTACTAATATTTTTGGGCAAACGTGCTGACTAGTTTTGTCACAACCATTTAATAGGTATTTAGGAAACCTAACAACTATGTTATTACATGAACCCCTCCCCTCTGATCTACCCTTATTGTATTTTTCTTAAATTTAATTTTAAGATTAGAATTTTTATAACAATAAAACTGTTATACCCATTAAGTATTACCCCAAATGTAAAGCTTACGTTGATTGTATGAAACTTTTCAATAGTGATCCTAGTTTGTCTGTAAATTTTAAAGCATGATTGGATACATATTTAGTTACTTATTATCCCAATGGTTTATTTTGTAGACCTAGTATTGGTCCTGTACAATACATGACTAAGGATCCTACTTGTTGTATAATAAATGTTATCACTTATGATTGTGATGTGTATTATAAATTTAAGTTTACTGGAAGACAAACCACTGAAACTATCTACATAAAATATATTATTTCAGATGGACTCTACTTTATTAGAAACCCAAGCCAAGATTATAATTAAGAAGTTTGTGGAGCTGCATCGTTTCAATATGTGGCCTGAATATTGTCAGAGTTTGTTGCTATGCAGGAATTCTTTCTATAACTTAGTTCGTTTTCAACAAATTGAGTTTTGTGTTATCAACCGAATCTCATGTCAAGATTATATCCATTATTTATTATAATACATATTTAAATTATAATGTAAATCGACCTCTTAATGAATGATGGTTGTTATAAATTGATGACCACTTTGCGTATGTATATCGCTAGCAAAATGCTAATCCGGGACTAATATCTGCATACTCCATTGACTATCGTGGTCTGTCCTATGACATCTGATCCAGCCCCAAGCCATCCATACTCCTCCCACGGGCTGTTTCGAGAGGCAGTAAACAGTTTGAAAACTGTTCTGAGGGCTTGTTCGAACAGCCGTCTGCGAGTTAGCAATGCGTTTAGTGGTTGGAACGCCACAACTGGCTGTACATGCCTCACAAGTTTGCTGACTGGTTTTGATTGTTCTTGGAACAAACCTACTGTAATCCCAAAGGCTACAAATTCCTCCACTTGTATATATTATATTATATATTATTAATATATATATATTATTGCATAAACCCCCTCATTTTCTATAAGCTGCCCTTATTTTATTCTTCTAAAATTTTGTTAATTACTTTACTAATTATCTTGTTTGTTGGCTTTTGTCTAGGAATATGTCTCTTGAGTGAAGAGTTGACTTGAATTTACTTTTCAAATAAATAATTGTAATAAATAAATAATTACGGTTAATTATTAGGCAAGAGGATGCAACAGTAATATATAACGAAAGAATATACAAATAAATATATACATAAATATAGAATAAATAATAAGTAAATTTAGGAAAAGAATAAGTATTAAGAACTTAAGATCTGCATTAATTTATTGTACGCTTGTAAATTTGAAATTGGCTTTAAATGAATTGCAGTATATAAGAGTAAAAACATTTATCAATATAATAATTTATTATTATCGTTAAACAGCTTTATTACGATAAAATTACAATCTGCCTTATTGGACAATAAGTAATTGTGATAAATGATCTAATTCAAACCATATTTACAATTTTTCATTCACTCGCTCATTCATACAATATTTACAAACAGAGCAGAGACCTCCCAGATCCACAGGTTGTCACCTCCCACCAATGCGAGGGAGGAAGCGGAGTC
Organism: Acanthosoma haemorrhoidale; assembly: GCA_930367205.1. Taxonomy (NCBI): domain Eukaryota; kingdom Metazoa; phylum Arthropoda; class Insecta; order Hemiptera; family Acanthosomatidae; genus Acanthosoma; species Acanthosoma haemorrhoidale. Next base: position 13,999,791 of record OV884011.1, on the reverse strand, counting down.
TTGGGAAGTTCCCCACGTTCCTCCGTCAGCCACGTCACCGGAAACGAGCCAGTATATAATAATTTAAAATCACAAATTTATCAAGCCCATATAAATTGTCTTTGAATTTAATTGATTTTGGTCGAATAAAATTGTCCGTTTACCCATTTAGGAAGTCTGGACCAGCGGAGGTTGTATCTCTTGAAAGCGTCCTCTGGTGTGGAGTTGTTGGAGAGTAGAAAGACGTCGGGTGTTGATTCGACTGGAGACGGAAGACAACCCTTTCCCCGTTTACCCTTGCTATCTCACCCTCTGCTCTCTAATTTCATTCCTGAATCCTTTTCCCTCCGTACGGTGTGGTTGATAATAAATAATTTGGTTGGCACCTGATGTGAGAATTGGACATTGTTTTAAGCGACCTGTCGAATTGAAGTCACCCTTCCCTTTTTCCTTAGAATTTGTCACTCGCTCGTTCTCCGTTCATAAATGCCCTTTTTTAGAGTCCCAATTCACTAATTCCAACATGAAACGAATGGTATACACTATGATTTTACTTTCATTAAACTAATTCACTTTATACAATGTTACATTTAGCCAACAGATTGAACATTTAATATAATATAATAAAAAATTTAATAATAATATGATTGATAAATGAACCTAATATATTAGGAAGATTTTTATGATGGGGTGATTTTAATTCCTTGACTATTTAATATTTACAATCATATTTTCAAAGATACTATTATTTTTGCTTAATTTTGAGTACATTTTATATACTGGTTTGTCACAAGCGAAAGCAATTGTTTTTTTTAAAAATAAAAACAGTAAATTATTGAAATTTTGTTTTATCGATATAAATTCGTACCTCTGTGCTGATGGTCTCTTTGAAGACTGTCCTGTTGTAACGCCAAGCCGTGCAGGCTTCTCCATTCACGTCTTCGCATTCGCTCTCACTTCCGACACACTTGTGGGGCACTGACGCTCCCATAAAGATCAGACCAAGCAACGTCCAAGCAGTAGGGAACTTGAGAAAAGCCATCAGCAAGAATATTTTGATCTGAAAAAACAAAAAAAAAAAACGAAAAAATTAATTTTTATTCCAGTCATGCTTTTTAAACTGAATTTTGCATAGCCTTTTGGAGATGTGGCTTGAAAAAGATTATAACCAAAAGGCGACATTTGTTTTTCATATTTTCCGGAGCATTATTTTAAACATCACAGAATCACAGCATTTTTTTTCAATTATTCTAGAAAAAGTGATTAAAACTTCAGATCGATTGAATTGTTATTTTGACCGATTTCACAGTACACCGTAACAGGAGGCTTGTTCCCTTCGGTCGTTTCCGGATAGGTTCGGCGTGTCTCGGTCCATCACCATGGCAACGATAAAAATTCATTATTTCACTTAAGCTATTATTAGACTGGGGAACTTATAAAGTAACTTATACAAATTTAAATAGTCATAGAGTAGATTTTGGCAGTCAAAATAAAATTGCTCCATTCATATTTAAAGTAAATACTATCCTTCGGTCTCAGAAATTAACTGTCATTTGATAACTTGTTAATTAATCAAAATCCTTTTATTTATTTATTTTTTATACGTTAATGTACCATATTTTTAACGTGTACTGTTTCACTATCATAACTTTAATTAGTATAAGAGTATTATTATGATCATTGGTATATTAGAAAATTATTTATATTAGCTATAGTTGTCAATTATAATTTGAAAATGCACCTTTGTCGGGTCGTCACGAGGGGGGTGCCTGGTTACCCTAGCCCTGGTGACAAGTGAGGGTTGTCTGAGTTTATAACCTGGACAATCGTTTCATGACGGCTTTACTATCTGACTCCATTTTTTGATAGGTATGTGCCCCGGCAATGCACTATGTTCAGGAGAAGAGGTATAGGGTAGGTAGTTTGTGTGGTGTTGGAATAACCATAAATTCACACTCAATATCTGAGGGTAGGTGAAATCCGTCCGGATCCCAAAGGCGAGTGTGAACCGGAGAGAGGCAGACTGAACCGTCGCGGGAAACACTGCTTGGTAAGTTTGCAGGGCCACGACAACCGTTGTCCACTCGGTAGAGGTCTCTCCCAAGGAGGTGCTAGATTTAGCGAGACGAAAGCAGAGATTCCCACTAGGAATGTGTGGGATCTGACAAAGCCGGACTAAAACGTAGCGAAGTGAGGAGAGAAAGAGATCCAGAGGTTTTTCATAATGAAGCAGTTTCATAGTTTCAAGCAGGGCAGCCACGTGCCGGTAGTTGACAGGAGAATGATATACAGGACCCAAACCACCGGTCTTAAATACCCAGCTGGCCTTGTCAGTGGCCAATAAGAATCGCTATTGTTGTAGCCAATGATGTGTGGTTCCTTTGTTCCCTGGTAGAGCCGGAAGGGTCTCCCGGTGGTTGGGTCTATTGCCTGCCTGACAGCTGGTGTCCTAGATAATATAACTAATTTGCTCCCTGCTAACTAGATTGCGATGGAAAGCCATCGTTGCTACTGACCCAAGAATTTTCCCTGGTTTCGACAGCTGGAGGTTGGCAGCACTTACAGGGAGAAAACTGGTGTTCAATGTTGGCCAAATCCACACGCAAATAATTTATCAATTTAAAACATTTATTTCAATAATTTTTATAGTATACATAAAACTTACACAGCAGTAAATTTATTTGTTATTATGCAACAAATATACAACATACGCCATTAAAAAAAAAAATGGGTTTACAACATAAAACTTCTCATTCAGTACAATTTTACTCTATACAAACATAAACACTGACTGGTTTGTTATTAAAGCCGGTGGTTAATGAAAAAGTGTTCAGTTGAAACCATAAATTTTGAACAGAGAGTCAATTTCATTTAAATAAGGTTAAAATAAGACACTGATTTTGAAACCACTTACGAAAATAATACCACTAATACTCGCCTGATCGTGGCATTGAATAAGGCATAACATGCTAATGTTAGCTTACATATTCTGGAGCCCTTTGGAATCTGATAGACCAATTCCCTCTTCTATACCACAGGTACTCTCAAAGGGCAGTTAACATCATAAGGGTTAAGGCAGAAGTCTGCTTCTGACAGCAAGGTCAGTTTAATTTACTACGCAGTCAAGCAGCACTGCGATATGCTTAAGCTTGTGATTGTAGAAACATATTTTTAATTTAGTGAAATCTATCTTTAGACTTGTGATTTGACCTAGAAAGCACTTCGTGCCGTTCACTAGCATCAATATCTCTAACAAAAACCGCAAATAAGACTTTTCGAAATGCCGAGTGCATGTGCATTGGGTCTTTTAGTAAAAAACTAGGTCACGCTATTATTCAACACAGGCTTTTTTTATGTGCGTCAGTGAATACATTTCAGATCGATTGGACTGTTTTATCTGCATGTTTGAAAGTATAGCCTCCCCCTTCGTTGGCTACAACAAACAGCTGATTCAGATTATGTTCTAATAAATAAAACCATTTAATAAAAACATTTGATGTACCATCAAATTATTATTATACTTTAGTGAATTTAAGTTATATTTTTTTTCATATATATAACTTCTTTATTGTGCTGAAATTACAATCTTCCTTATTAGGCAATAAGTAATTGTGATAAATGTTCTCATTCATACCATATTCACAAACAGCCAAGAAGCCTCCCATATCCACATGGTTGTCACCTCCCTCGCATGTGAAAGAGGAAGCGGAGTCTTCACGCTCAGGACATGATTGGAGAAACTGGTCATTGCCAGGACTCCCACTGTCACGCATTTATAGCAGGTCACGAGGCCACTGCCGTTTTAGTCTCCGAGGAGGATTATAGGGATGAGTGGTGCAGTGCAATGACCGTGCTAGGGGATTAGGGTGGTTGGATAGGTTACTATGGAATTTCATGACCTTGAAAGGGATGAGTTCAAGAATGTAGGGTATATTAAGATCGTTATGAAGGGTTTTGTTGCTGACATAATAAGGGGCAACACTATTGTTCTTAGGACTTTGGATTGAAAGGATTGGATACGCTTGATGTTCGACTTTTTTGCTGTCCCCCATAGCTCTATTCCGTATGTCCAGACTGGCTTAAGTATAACTTTGTAGATTAGTAATTTATTTTCTGTTAAGAAATGGGATGTCCTTTGATGTAGTCTTTACAGTTGTCCAAAGCGTCTGTTTAGTTCTTGTCTTTTTAGCCTCGTGTGTGGTTCCAGGTTAATCGTTTGTCGAGATGGAAGCCTAAGTACCGTACTGTCTCGGCTAATAATTAAGTTACTTTTATTTAAAATGTATTACGTTTTGTCAGGTTTTTTAAAAATTAAATCACATATACCAAATTTTCTACATATTCTCACATTGTTGTTGTATATTTCTTTGGGAGTGCTACATACTATTTTAAAATTAGAATTAATTCGTCACTTTCAATTGTAAGATTGTTAAATTTTAGAGATATGATGATCATTTATTTGGATAATGTGGCTGAAAATTGTGAACTTTTTGGAGAAATGATGATTTACATGTCGGATTCTAGTGATAGGTGAGATTATTTGTTTTCTTGTTTGATTAGAGTGAGAATAGTCCAATTTTCTAAAGTTGAGGAATCCCTTACCTTCACACTTATACAGATCTGTCTCTTCAATTCATGTTTTGCTTTCATACAATAAGTCTGAAAAAGTAGTTATTAAACAATTCCAAAACTCAATACAATCCGAAACAAAATACAACTTGCCAAGTTCGTTCGTGACGTTTCTAGACAAAAATTTTAATAGTGATTCGGTGGTATTGGTGTGGCACTGCAAAACAAAGAAAATAAGGAAAGGAAGTCAACGTTTCAACAAACTTTCTTTACTTCTTCTTCAAGTACTTCTGTATTTTAATACAGACGTGTGCCGAGCTTTAGTTATGGGCAATATCCTGTCTTAAAAATAACAACTTTCATTTGAAGGATTTCTTTGAAAAGTATACTAATAGAAAAATACTTGACCGAAGCACTGTAAATATTTTCAAAATACATATATGTTGCAAAAAAAAAAATAAGAAAATATACTTTTTTTATAACATTTAAATCCCGGCCCTAGTCATTAGTTGTATGACCACTTGGCTAATGTGGCTCTATTTTATTGAAGGATAGTTTATTCATTAGTTACTTCAAAAAAATTTTTAATAGTTTTTCCTCTTCGAAGTTTGCACAGTACAACTATCTACAAAAACCAGTTGACCCGAAATTAATAATGGAACACTGATTCCTTGAAACAAAATGCCATAAAGCTTTAAAGTTTAAACTACCCCAGCGCTTTTTGTCAGTTTGTCTAGTGTTTGATATTCATTAGTTCCAGTATGCAAATGAATATCAAACAGTGAGTACAACTCCTTCACAATCATGAAATGTCGCAGAGACACTCGCATAGCAAATCCGTTCCAAACTCCAGTTTTCACTTCTATTATAATTCCTAATACATCCTTTGTCTCATTTAATGTATTGTGTACCAGTCATTGTTTCTTTATGTACTTATATAACCGTTAAATAGTTACTATATGAGGTATAAATGTATTTGTTGTTTTTATTTGTCTTTTTTAATTTTCTTGATGCTCCGTCATCCGCGTCAATAGATACGAGCCAGCGGAGGCTGACGAAGAGCGTGAGAGCCACATACGCTCAGGGCATGCTTGGAGAAACTGGCCATTGCCAGGACTCCCATTGTCACGCATTTATAGTAGGTCACGATGGCACTGCCGTTTTAGTCTCCGAGGAGGATTACAGGGATGCGTACATTTTATTAATGATTTGTTACGTTATTACTATACGATTTCTACAATAGTATAATTACAAAACATCATTTAAATCCTGTTTATAATTTTTCAACGCAGAAACATTAAATATTACTTCAAAATCCATAAAATGCACCATAGAAGCCAAAAAAAAAATAATACTAACCCCTAAAAAAGGTCCTTAAATGATTAATTAAAATAATTACCACTGGCGCTGATTGCGAATCGCGTCTTTTCTGCGTTATTCCATAGTGTTCGTAAAAATGATTCAATCGGTATAAAATTTTAAATGTATATTCCACCTACAGATTTACAGATAATTACATATATAATTATAGATCCTCAGGCGAATCTATTTACAAATTATTTCTGTATTTTCTGTAGCATCGCTACATTATATACAGGTTTTGTTATTTTATAAAAGTTATATAATGGATAAACAAGTATAATGATATACATTATACATGACTGGACTAAACTGACTAATTGTTGATATTCCAAAGAAAATTTAGAATATATTAATTAGTGTTTGATTAAAATACAATAGGGAGAAGTATGGGAAAAAAATCAATAGTGAAAACGTCTCACGCATTTCATATTTTTTTTAAAGATTTCTCCCATTCAAACTCAAAAGTGATTGTAAAATTTATAGTCCTGATTTTCTCACATATCCAAGAAATCAATAAAAAAAAGTTACGCCAATACAATTTCGAAAAAAATTTGAAAATAAGGGTTTCAGAAGCTGACATGTTTAATACTTTTTATCGACACGTTTTACAAATAATTCTATTTATACATTGGTTTTTTGTGTTCCTTTAGTAACTTCAAATTCATAGAATCTGCGCATGCCAGGTTTAACCTAGTAAAATTTTATACGAAAGTTAATGTCTTAATAACGTTATTGTATTTACAACCCAATAAAACATAATTAAAAGACATTTATTAACTTAATCACGTAGAGATCTTCACGACAATTGCTAGCACGTAAATATATTCGATGACACTTAGGATCATGCATGGCTGAATTTCAATTAACGATCTTCTCTTTGCGTTTAAAATTGAATACAATTTATTCAATGGCGTGATGTTTCAGTCATTGACAGGGGCTTTCCGGAGTATTTTTATTTTCCCCCTTTGATTACTTTTTAAAGTGCGCATGTACAACCTGATTGATCGCCTGTATTCTTCCAGTTATAATTAGACCCTTAACAGTGTACCTGCTCTTCAAGACTAGGCGTCGATTCGACCTGACGAAAGATCAATACCTGACAAAGGTGATTATATACTACGTTCGGCGAATTTAACAGTATGAGGGTGCAATTTCAGCGTGCGCTCGCAATAGCGAAGCCTATTTTTATATCTGACATTAATATCAAGGCCAATCAATTATAGACCTGTAGATGTGCAAATCATTTTTTTGTCTTCATAATTAAGGACTCTTTCACTACTCTGGTCCAGGGGTCGGCTTGGGAGGCATCGTCACCCCATCGTCACCCAAGAATCCACAATCATAATCGTTTACCTCAACATCTCAAAGATCTAATCAAATCCAAACGCCGCTCTAGAACAGTGTGGCAAAGATCCCGGCATCCTGCTGATCGCCGCTCGTACAATCAGTACTGCCGATTGGTAAAGCGGCGATTGGCATCCTTCCGTTCTGATTCTTTCAATTCCTACCTCTCCTCTCTGTCTACCAGGGATAACTCCTTGTGGAACGTAACCAAAAAAATCCTAAAGTATCAACCTGTTTCACATCCACTCCGTCGTGATGATGGGTCCTGGGCGGCCTCGGATGGGGATAGGTCGGAGGAATTTGCTCTGCATCTTACCCATACTTTCACACCTCACCTTTCTCATCAAAGCCATACTCACAGCACAACTGTGGAAGATTTCCTCACTTCACCTATTCCTCTCTCTCTTCCACCAAAAGCCGTTAATCCCTCTGAGGTCAAATACCTTCTGAAAAACTTACCTTACAGAAAATCCCCTGGATATGATCTCCTAACTCCTCAAATTCTCAAACAACTTCCTCCTAAAGCCATAATCTTCCTAACCTACATATATAATTGCATTATCCGAACGACACACTTTCCTCTCCTCTGGAAACGTTCCATTATTGTCCTATTCGCCAAACCCGGTAAACCACCCAATGACGCCTCATCTTACCGTCCAATTAGCCTACTCCCTATCCTCTCAAAAATATTTGAGAAACTCCTACTAAAACGTCTACTTCCAATTGTTGAATCCAAAAACCTTTTTCCCACACACCAGTTTGGATTCCGCCAACGACATTCCACTGCTCAACAAGGCCTTCGCGTTGTTGATCACATCTCCTCAGCCCTTGAAACCAAAAAGTATTGTACTGCTGCCTTTCTCGATATAGCTCAAGCTTTTGACAGGGTTTGGCACGCAGGTTTGCTCTAAAAGCTCAAAAGACATTTACCACAGACCCTTTTCCTAATCCTACAGTCCTACCTTTCAAACCGCTTCTTCCAAGTCCGCTGTGGCTTAGAATACTCTAACTACTATCCCATAAATGTAGGAGTTCCACAGGGCAGTGTTCTAGGCCCCATCCTCTATAACCTATACACCGCTGATGTCCCCTCTACTTCCAACACGTTCTTGGCCACATTTGCAGATGACACTGCAGTCTTGTCATCCCACCCAGACCCCGACATAGCATCCCATAACCTTTAAAAACACCTTGACGAGATCGAGTATTGGTGCAATCAATGGCGGATCAAAGTTAATGAAGCAAAATGCTCCCACATTACCTTCACCCTTTGTCGCAAGACTTGTCCATTAGTTTATTTTAATTCTATTCCTCTCCCAGTAACCGAGACAGTACGGTACTTAGGCTTCCATCTCGACAAACGACTGACCTGGAACCCACATACGAGACTAAAAAGACAAGAACTAAACAGACGCTTTGGACAACTGTACAGACTACTTCAAAGGACATCCCATCTCTCAATAGAAAATAAACTATTAATCTACAAAGTTATACTTAAACCAATCTGGACATACGGAATAGAGCTATGGGGGACAGCAAAAAAGTCGAACATCAAGCGTATCCAATCCTTTCAATCCAAAGTCCTGAGAACAATAGTAAATGCCCCTTATTATGTCAGCAACAAAACCCTTCATAACGACCTTAATATACCCTACATTCTAGAACTCATCCCTTCCAAGTTTATGAAATTCCACAGTAGCCTTTCCAACCACCCTAATCCTGTAGCACAGTCTTTGTACTGCGCCACTCATCCCTATAATCCTCCTCGGAGACTGAAACGGCAGTGGCCTCGTGACCTGCTATATGGTATGAATGAGATCATTTATCTTATTATTGCCTTATAAAAGGCAGATTGTAATTATTGCACAATAAAGTTCTATAATATAATAATTAAGGACACTTTTTCAGGACTTCTTTTTACCTCTTATTTTCCAAACTGGAAAGGAGTGCCTCTACTGACATTGTGAGGCCTCACACATCTTTAGCAACACGTACAAAACTATTGGAGCTTGGTTTAGGAAGTAATGTCGCATCCCCCATGCAGCCCCGACTTTGCACCATCGGATTATCATTTATTTCGAAGCTTACAAAACTTCTCAAATGGTGTAAATTTCAGTAATAACGATGACCTCAAATCGCACTTGGTTGAGTTTTTTGCTGATAAGGACCAGAAGTTCTATGAGCGCGGAATCATGAAGTCACTAGAAATATGCCAAAAGGTCAAACGATGATAATGGAAGATATCAGTCAAATATCTAATAAGTTCATTTTTCGTATAGAAAAAATTGAGTTTTATTTCACACTGAAAAACCGAATTACTTTCTTGCCAACCTCTATAGAAGAGATGGTTTATGAAATTAAATAAAGTATTTTTGGTCATAAAAATCGAGTTGTTCACAATATTTTAATTGGTATTCGGTCGGAGCTTCCGGGCTGCAATGTGACTACCTCTGTTTTTCTTTACTTGCTACGTCCTTCATTTTTTTTATATATATTTCCTAAAGAACGTATAAAATATATATAAAAAGTTTGTAATAAAATAAGATCAAAATAACTACACGTCAATTTTAATGAACTTAAAGGTGAAACTGTGTGCTTGGAATCTGATGATGAAAGAGAGAAAAAAAAATGCCTGCATAATTAAAGGGGAAGAAAAGGTGAAATCCAAATAGTGGTTCTCTTTTAAATTAAAACCTTTTGATAATGACCAGCTATGTTTTTTTAGCCATTCATTTCGGTATTGTAATAATGTTTATGCAATCCTGTATTCAGAGACTATATTTGATAACAAGTCGCCTGTTGGTTTTCATTATTTTCAGTCACAAAATAATATATAGACTAGTCTAGACGTGCTCGTACCGTTTTGGCCCGTGCACACACAAACCAGTACAACATAAGCTACAAAGCTTCATAATAGGAATACAAAACAAATAGATTTAAACTGTTTATCTCATGGGCTGAGTCCCATGACAATCAAAGTTTAATTTCTCAACAATACTCTAAATTAAATGCTTAATCTCCAGCCATTTGCTAATTCGCTCACAATGAAGGTCTAATATAGTGAGTGATTGTAGTCTATTGAAACTATTTCAGTGAGTACATTTTCTCACCAACTTCATCGCTATTGTCCTTCAATTCAGAATTCTCTTTATAATATTATCTTTAATTCTATCCGTTGAGAATTCTAATATCATGGCTTACATCCTGTTACTTGAGATTCTCTTGATCTCTTACAGTTTGCAGATGTCACGACTTCTTACTTTTGACAGTCGCGCGGACTCCTTCCCCACGGTGGTTCTATTGTTCTGCCTAATTCGGTGACATTAACAGTATTTGTAAGCAGCCCAGCATTTGGGATGTTGTTGAAGAAGTCTCTTGATCAGGATTGAACTTTCTTTTTGATTGAATTTTCTAGGTGTCAAAATAATCAAACCTTTGACTTTTTATTCCTTTGTTTTGAGACACTATATGCTCTCCTGATAGGTGAGCTTCCACCACTTCCTTCAGTGGAACAATTCCAAGCTTTCTATACTGGTTTCTTGAGTTCTGTTGGTTTTCCTGTCACCTAGGATGTTAAAGTTATTAGGTATCATCCGTAGTCAAACCCTTCCAGCTTACCACAGATCCTTTGAAACTTTTGTTCTGTATAGGAGATTTTTTTATAGTTTAAGATTCGAATCTTGTGCCACTGGTATTACTCTTTAAACATATCATATTCATTTATTACAATATATTATTGATGAAGCCAAAAGTATGGCTATCGTGTTTTGTTGGCCTGCCTGGAAAGGTGTACTAAAAACTTCACTGGTATCATGATCAATTAAGTCAATCAACTTATAAGTGAAAAGCTATGATGATTCCGTTTTATGACTTTTCCTCTAACAAAGGGCACACTAGATAATCAACGTTTTAGCCATTTTAACTCTTCGTTGTATGTTTAAAAGACGATATTCAGAGGTTTATGGTTTAACAAATAAAATGAAGGATTTTAAGTCATAAATATCCTAGTAGTTTTTTCATAGTCAATTTAAGTTTTTTAAAGACAGATTAGTCTTTTGCCGGAGCTCAGACATTTCTTGATATTTTTATAAATCTATTAATTAGGACCTGCTCTAAAAGGGCAATGATAAAAACAACTTTATTATGAGTACAATCTGCCTCATTGGGCAATAAGTAATTGTGATAAATGTTTTTATTCATACACTATTTACAAACAGCCCAGAGACCACCCAACTCCATATGGTTGTCACCTCCCTCGCATGCGAAAGAGGAAACGGAGTTTCGGGAAGTCCCCCACGCTCAGCCGCGTCACCGGATACGAGCCAGTGGAGACTGAGCCAAGCGCGAGAACCACATACGCTCAGGACATGATAGGTGAAGCTTGCCATTGCCAGGACTGCCACTGTTACGCATTTATAGTAGGTCGCGAGGCCACTGCCATTTTAGTCTCCAAGGAGGATTATAGGGATGAGTGGTGCAGTGCAATGACTGTGCTAGGGGATTAGGGTGGTTGGATAGGTTACTATGGAATTTCATGAACTGGATTTGGAAAAGGGCAATAGATAATTTACATTTACTCTCTCATTCAGGCCTAATTATAGTTGTATTCTTCCCTGCTACGAAAAAAGAGGCAAGGAATGGAACGATAAGCTACTCCAGCAGCAACATCATACATACGCGCGAGAGCCACTGACACTCATAATAAGAGGAGAAAACTGCCCAGTACCAGCACTCTCACTGACTAAATAAATACAAAAGACTACTGAGTCACTTCCGCTGTAATCTCGGAGGACTATGTAGGATTGATGTTTGAAAGGGATCTTGCTAGAGGATTTGGATAATATGATTTGTGATGAAATTTTAAGAATTTTGAGGAAATGTGGTTTTGGATAGTTGGAATTTTAAGATCGTTACAAAAGGGTTGTATCTGTGCATATAGAGAAATACACGGAGGTTCTTAGGATTTCGGATTGGAAGAATTGTTGGGATTTCACCGCTCACGTACATTTTTTCGTATTCCTATATTATAGGATAGTTATATAATGCTAATTGTATCTTACATTTTTAGTAGAAACGTGTACCTCAGTTGAGACTTATGGTCCCCTTGTTTTTTTGTAAGTAACCATTTGCCTCCCCTAACCGTAACCCATAACCCTTTGCTACCTGCTAGGGCCTAGACACAGTCACTGGGGCCTAAACATTCACTAATGTTCTAACGATGTAACTGATTAATATTTGTATGTGTACCAGTGTTTTGATTGTTATTCATAATAAAGTTTTTTAATAGACTCCCCTCTACAAGATTATTTAACTGGACTTAAATGAAGAATCCCGTTGGTTTGAACGTTGTGGTGATGATTATACCCCACCTCGTGGAAGCGAGGTCATAAGGTGCCTTTAAGGTAAGTTGGCTCGAGGCACTACTTCAAAGTTTAAGGGCTCCGAAGTCTATAGCAGGTAAGAGCTTAAAGGGAGTGGGCGTGAAATGGAATCCTTGATGAGCTACTCACACCGCTCTTCAAACCTTCAAAAGGACAATTACCTCCGTATATGACAAAAAAAAAAATTATATTTGAAAAAAACTACGTTCAGTCAGAAATTAGTAATATTAAATCCAATGTATTGGATGAAGTTGGTGACTTGAAGGGACTTGGATGAAAGTTTCAAACTACACGGCATTCTGGTAAAAAAAACTTATTTCTGCAAAACCCAGTATGGCCCATAAACCTTGGCACTTCAATAAATTCCGTTGAACTTTTAAACTAACGCTGAACGATCCTGACTTTTCCCAAGATTCTATTCAAATTTCCCATTATTATATTTGAACCAAAAGCAGATTGAAGTATTTTGAGGTTCTGTGGAATGTAACATAAAATTTTCACATAAATTAAATCATTTTTATGGCCACTAACGATAATTGAAACAGAACTTCAAATTCATTTCTTATTTTGATATATACAAGAAATATATCAAAATAATTCAAAGTCAAATATTCAAAATTTTCCATTTCTTTTTTAACAGGAAAATAAGAAAAGCTGAAAATCCAGTGGGAAATTGAAATTTCTGTTTAGAGAGCTAAATCTCCAATTTCGAGATAAACAGAGAGTGGGATGGGGAGCTTTTGAGACAGCGTACCAGTAGAGGATCTAATTCAAAATTCATTTATAACTTATATGCTTGTGTCAGATTTATTTTTACAGGACAGAATACAAAACTATGTATAAGATTTTGTAAACATATTAGTTATGCATAGAAACTTACATGTTATCTATGTATGACTGAAGCGAATTTAACTTTCTTTTCGTTTCTGGATCTCCCATCCTTCAATTAGAATATTTTCAACTTATCAAGGAACTAAATAAAAAGAAAAAGTGTGCAATCATAAATTGATCCAACGGTCGATTGCCTTACAATTTGTTTCTTCATTAAAGCAGTTTTCATGAAAGTTTTTTTTTTATATGTACACATATAAACGAATAAACTAAATGACGGAATATGACCCCACCACCCCTCCATGCATCGATGGCATCAGACTGTCGGGGAAAAATTATGTAAAGAATTAATATGTAAGTTAGTTTTAAGTTTGATCAAAAAGGTGAGGCCCATCACCTTATTAGAGTCAGTTCAGTCCAGTCACGTATAATGTGTATCATTATACTTGTTTATTCCATTATATAATTTTTATAAAATAACAAAAAAATACTGAAGAAATTAAATGAAGAAATTAAAGCAGTTTTCATGAAAGTTTTTTTTTTATATGTACACATATAAACGAATAAACTAAATGACGGAATATGACCCCACCACCCCTCCATGCATCGATGGCATCAGACTGTCGGGGAAAATTATGTAAAGAATTAATTTGTAAGTTAGTTTTAAGTTTGATCAAAAAGGTGAGGCCCATCACCTTATTAGAGTCAGTTCAGTCCAGTCACGTATAATGTGTATCATTATACTTGTTTATTCCATTATATAATTTTTATAAAATAACAAAAAAAAATTTACAGAATAAAAAATAACTATCAAGGGGTGGGCCCTATTTTTTAGGTTTTTGTTGAAGTTATTAAAATCTGAAACCTTTATGTTTTCACACATGTGTCTGTCCGAATTGTCATTTGTTGAATTCCCTGTTATATGCTAAATGCTTGAAATTTTAAATGAAAGACACACTTCATAATGAAAAGAAATGAATACATGGACATCTATCGCCATACAATTTGTGTCGTTATCTAATTAATTAGCTGGAATCTGAAATAAATAATTCTTTGTAATTTTTAGTAGGGTAAAAAAGTAAAGATCTCAATGTCATTATTAACAATATGAACTATTTGTTTTGTTTTTTATAATTACAAGGAGTCATTGATACTGGTTCAAATCAAACAATGATTTTTTTTCTGTTATGTTGTCTATTATCATGATGATTCCATTCATATACCCAATGATGCTAGAGCGTCGGTGCTTTAGTGGACTGTATATATGTGAAGTCATTCAAACTTTCATCAAAAGTTTTTTCGTAATTAGTTTGCAGCAAAAGATACATACATAGGGTGATATTTCGCATAAATATTTTATGTATGTCTGCATAAAAGTTTTACTTGATGCCTCAGAAACGCTAAAAATCTACCCATGGAACGTGATGAAAAGTTATAATGAATGTAATTATTACCTGCAATTAAAAATTAAATATTTTGCTATGTTATTAAGTAGAGTTTCATATTTAAAATCCTCAGATCTTAATTAATAATATGTATTATTTGTCACAGTTTTAGTCTCATAGCTCATTAAGACTGTCATTAAAATAGTTTTCGAAACCGCAACTCAACTCTTAATTATGCGATGCATCACATTTGACTTGAATTATTTTTTCTTCCTAGCCCCTTTAAATTCACAGATAATTATATACAATTATAGATCCTCAGCCGAATCTATTTACAAATTATTTTTGTATTTCCTGTAGCATCGCTACATTATATACAGGTTTTGTTATTTTATAAAAATTATATAATGGAATAAACAAGTATAATGATACACATTATACGTGACTGGACTGAAATGACTCTAATATGTCATGAGGTATGTCAGACCACTTTCCGCATGATCCATTCTGGAAATGTTGGACACATTTGGCTGTATTGTCAGACAAGTGGGTAAATTGTGGGACACCGTACTTACAGCAGAGCTGGCCGGAGGACACATTTATTGACTTGAATTACTTTTTCTACGGGATTTATTTATATTATTGTTACTTGAAATAATTTTTTGGGAGATATCTTTGAATTTCTTTTTGCATTACCAACACGTGATTTAATAAATATTAAAAGAGAATTTTAAAATTTTGCCTAGGTACCCCTAGGCTCCACCCTCGGTAGACTTTTACTACCTTCCCGATTCCACCCGCCTCCTTTAGGCATTCCACACCCTATATCCTTCTCATACATCCTTCAAATGGGGGACTCCCCTTAGTGAAAGGCACTCATTAGCCCAAAATTATTTTCCTTTATTTTTCCCACATCCTATTTTTATAATTTTGAGAGCTAAAGGGGAAAAAAAGAGTAAAGGAGTAACTAAAAATACCTTTAAAATTTCAATTCCGTTGGATCATTAGCATGACCACTATTTTACATGATATGGAAAAAGTCAGGCAAAACAACATGTCTCAGGTCGTACCTGTCTGAAGGTACAACCTCTCTCCGAGCTCGCCTGTTAATGATTCCGCCGTTAACCTTTTCCTGGGTGCAATTTGTTTACATCACTTTTACTTTTCATTGTTTTAGTTTTTGTTAGCATGTTTATGGAGCTGTTACCTTCAGAGTCTATAATTTGCCCCAAGGAGGTGGTACTGAAACATTAAAATGTCAGTTTCATGCTGGGTCATAGTAGTGTTGGAGGCAATACAGAAGTGAGATGAGCTGGCATCGGAGGCTTGAAATGAGGGGAGTCACTAAGGCAGCATTTTCACATTTGTCCTCTGGAAGTTAATGTTGTGTATGAGATAATGGACAAAATTTACTCTGAAACTTCTTTATTGCGCTCAAATTACAATATGCCTTATTGAGCAATAAGTAATTGAGATAAATGTTCTCTCTCATACCATATTTACAATTATTCATTCACTCGCTCATTCATACAATATTTACAAACAGCCCAGAGACCTCCAAAATCCACATGGTTGTCACCTGCCTCGCATGCGAAAGAGAAAGCGGAGTCTTGGGAAGTACCCCACGCTCCTCCGTCAGCCGCGTCACCGGATACGAGCCAGCGGGCCAGCGCGAGAGCCACATACGCTCAGGACATGATTGGAGAAACTGGCCATGGCCAGGAATCCCACTGTTACGCATTTATAGCAGGTCACGATTAACAAAACTTAAAAGCGTTTCAAAGTAGATGATAAGAGGTTGCAATCACAGGTTATCTATCATAGCTAGCGCTTGTCGTGTTTATATCAAGCTTTAATTATTTGATAAATTTTCGAAAGTTAAACGGTTAAAGAAAAAGTGCTAAGTAGAAAAAAATCAGTAAAATAAAATGTTAAAATTATTTGAACGAAATGGAGGAAGGACTAAGATGTAAAGCGTTTTGTATAAAACGATTGTTTTCTGGATGTCAGAATAATGTGTCATTGAAATGAACTGATATAATATTTTCAATTCCTTATAGCATCTCGGAGAGATAAACGTAAGTTTTAATTATATATTCCAAAACCTAGGCATCTTTAAACCGAACATAAGTAAACCGAAGGTGAGCCTCATGACCTAGTCCAGTCTATTTATTATGTAATTTTAACTTTAAAACAATAATTGTTTTTGTATTTTCTGCCCTCTTTACAATGCATATTTTATACAGAAAAAGGACCCATTAATTACCAATGTAAAATATTGTCCATAAGCTGTTTTTAAATAATGTTTAAAAGAAGGGGTTACAATTATGTAAGAAGCTTTTTGAAAGGTAGGACTGTAGGATTAGGAAAAGGGTGTGTTGAAAATTTCTTTTTCAAGCAACCATGCGTGCCAAACCAGGCTAATGCGATTACAAATGTAGGTTAGGAAGATTATGGCTTTAGGAGGAAATTACTGGAGAATTTGAGGAGTATTTTCCGGGAGAATTTCGGTAAGGTATGTTTTTCAGAAGGTATTTGACCACAGAGGGTTTAACCGGTTTTGGTGGAAGTGAGAGAGGGTTAGGTGAAGTGAAGAAATCTTCAATAGTTCGGCCACGAATATGGTTTTGATGAGTAATGTGTGAAAGTACGCGGGAAATGCAGAGCGAATTATTCCGTCCTTTCCTTATCTAAAGCCACCCAGGACCCATCATCCCGACGGAGTAGGTGTAGACAGGATGATATTTTAGGATCATTTTCGTTACATTCAACAGGAAATCATCCCTGGTAGACAGAGAGGAGAGGTGGGAATTGAAAAAATCGGAACGGAAGGACACCAATTGCCGCTTTACCAATCTGCAGTACTGATTGTACGAATGGCGATCAGCAGGATGTCGGGATCTTTGCCGCACTGTTCTCGAGTGGCGTTTGGATTGGATTAGGTCTTTGAGATACTGAGAAAAACAGAGTGATGCCTCCTAAGCCGACCTATGGATCAGTAAAAGAATCCACTGCATCGTCTAGATCTTTGAATGTTTTTAGAAACCCTTGGAGGTCTAAGAAATCTGTAAAAAGCTTGCGGAAGTTGTCCCAATCAACTGGGCCCCCAATAAACGAAGGAGGGGGCAGTTCGTGGTCACCGGGGCGCGTCAGTGAATAGTTTAGCGTTCCTAAACTATTGTAAAAGAAGAAGTCAAGAGGATCAGGATTTCGGTTGGGATCTGATGGCCAATAGGTGGCTGCGTCAGGAGAGATAGTGGAGCAATGTTTCCATGCGAGTGCAGACAGCAAAGCACGTCCTCGTATATTTGTGGGTCTTGAGCCACAATGTTGGTCCTTTGCGTTAAAGTCCCAACCCACGAGGAAACGATGTCCGATGGAGTTTAGAAAGGAGGTGAATCGGGAATCGGAAATGGATTTATTGGGAGGGGAGTACACCGATGCTAGAGTGAGGGGGAAAGTGAAGGTGGTGATTGACACTGCAGAGGAGTGAAGGAAATCTTGTGCTACCAAAGGAACTATGTGGTGGGATATGGAGTTTTATATATAACTCATCCGTATAGATTCTACATAAATTTACAGTAGATCATTATATGTCCTGTAGTTTGGCTACATTTTATACGATTTCTAATAATTTAGCGACTTGTGATTGTTGAAAAAGTATAATGTGCAACTTTATGTGCTCCAAGCGTTGATAGCACCTTGCAGGCCTTTTGTCACGCAATGCAAAAATGGTCCCGTAGAAGTGCTGTATCATTGGGGTCAACTCGGAGGGCAATTGGTGTCTCGTACGTCTCATGGTCGATTTGTGAAATTAAACCCTTATTACCTTTTGGATATTATAGTGTTTAATTGTTCACTCAGTGAACGGGACATTGCATTAGGTTGGCGGGGGGGGGGGAGTGAACTTGCGGAACGAAGCCTTAAATTCTGCCAAGTTAGTACGAGGACCTTATGAAAGTTTGATGGCCGTAAAGTTGAAAGTTAGTGGTGTTGGAAACTACCAGACCGCAGAGCCAATATCCCCTGTCGGACATTGAAAATAACAGGTCGATGTAATTAGTATTTAGGTTGTTTGATGTAATGGCGGGCGGTGTTGTGTATTTTGTAGTACTTCGGCCTTGTGGCTGGTTGGATTATTGATATTCATAAAGCGTTTCAATTTCTGAAACTACATATTCATTTTTAAGCGTAACACGTTTCAAGCGTAGGGAAATGGTCATTCATCATTCTGTCTGTGAGTTGTACTATAGAATTTTGTTTTCTTCATGACCCCTTGTTATGATAAATTATGTAAATCAGTATAGATTCTACATAAATGAATCTATTTACAGGTCATTATATGTCATGTAGCTTGGCTTCATTTTATATTGCGATTTGTGATTGTTACAAAAGTATAATGAATATAATACATTAATTGTATAAACATGTTTAAAAGTCATGGGGATTACCTTATGAATCATAGACATAAATCTAACAACAAAATCTTAACCTAATTTTCTCCGACAGTTACCATCGATGTGGGAAGGGTGTTGGGGTCATGGAGTTAGTTATGTGCTGCAACGGGTCAAAAAAACTTGTATCTGTAGTGGACGAACTCACCCCACCAACGTCACACCATGCAACGGGCGCAAGTTGGCGTTCTTTAACCTCTCGAGAGAGGTACGCCTGACCACTTTTCTCATGATGAAATTCTGAAATTGTTGGAGACTACAGTTAAATATATATATTATGTATATATATAATTTTTTTTTTATTCAAAGTTTTCAAAATTTGAAAAGAGGAATGGGGGAAAAATAAAAAAACATGGAATTTATAGCAGTGAAAGGGATCCTTTAAACTAGGAGGGACCTATTTGAAGGTTGGGTGAAGGAATTGCGGATATCTCGGTGCAGTGGTGAGAGTCCACAGAAAGTTGAGCCTAGAGTCTGCGTAGGCATCTAGTTCCGACTCGTTTAGGATTGAGTATCTTTCTGTGGTGTACCCGTCAGGGGCTTGTTAATTGGCCGTAATGCCCACCATCTTGTCTGCTTTCCCAGACCTACTGAGTTGCCATCTAGCAACTAGTCTGCTATTAACTATCTAGCATCTAGCTGGTAGTGGTGGTGGTTGCATGTCACGGAAAAGAGGATTCTGGCAGTGCCTCATCGGGTCGAAGAATTTCATGTGTCGTCTTATTATGGCTTTTTTGATGACCTCAAACTTTTTATGAATGTCGCAGCCTTCAACTCTCGGAAAAGGATGTGCCACCGTGCGAGCGCAGAATCTTGTTCTGGAACTGCTGCAGCTGATTTATGGTGCTGGTGTGGAGAAACCGGAAAAGCGGAGTTCTCTTCTGTTATCCGGTGCTGCCCAGAAGCCACCTGAGAATATGAGGCTGTTCGATTTGAGGTGGGGGGGGGATGCTGGAGCATATCTAGTGGCCCTTGGTGGCACCGTTGTATTATGCTGGGTCTGGCGGCGCAGCTCCATTGCATCCATTAATTTTATCCTGAATGGACATTGTTGATAAGAAGCGAAGTGACCTTCCCCGCAGTTTATATATAAATATATTGTTATATTACACATAACTTATAGTTGCATTATCATGTGAGTATATACAGCAAAGCTGGCCGGAGGACACATTTATGTATCATCAGTTTGAGACCAAGTGACAAGTTAGGTGAAGTTAGCAAGTGCGATAGCCAGTAAGACCTGTGTCGTACTTTTTCTATTTTGTTACTAAAATGAGTAGAGAAATGGAGATGCCTATCCATTTTGATACCCAGATAGTAGATTGAGAAAGCCGGTGAGTTCTCTTCCCCCCCCCTCTATAGTATAGAATTTTGGCAAGGCTTTTTTCTCCTTTTGAAGCGAGAAGATTACGCAGTCGGTCTTACCAGAGTTTACACCGATGTTTAACATGCCCAGCCTGTCACTGATTAAGTTCCAAACTGAATAAGCCTGTGTACGAGCTATTCGTGCACTCATGCTGATGCTGTAGAACGCAATGTTGTCAGTAGTTCTATAGCTTTCTTAGTTTGTCCCAACAATATCAGACGTGCCCATGCTAAACAGCATCAGCGACAAAACCGCTCCTTGAGAATCTCCACATGTTAGAAGAAATGGGTTCGAGAGGCAATTGCCCACCCGTACCCTCACCGTTCTGTGCTTCAGGGAGGAAACCAACATGGTATATAGCTGCTCTGGGCATTTCCAGTCCAGAAAGTTGCCACCACAGCATCCCGTGGGATACATGCAGGCCAACGAGATCATAGCAGTTGCTGTTTTCCTGTTGATACCGAAGATGGCTTCCGTACGTACCTTCGCAAGCGGATGTTCTGTACTCAGATGAGGCTGCTTCCTCGTACGGAATGATCTTTTGAATAGAACTCCTTCAGGTAGTTCAGTATTATATTTTCGAGAGAGGAGACTGATCAAGCGATAGTGGGCTGGGTGGTCGCCTCTCTTTTAGGGCTTCCGCTGCGGGAATTTTTTGCATCTGTAGTATATATGTATTTACTGTAGAAGCAAAAAAAACTACTTAAGTAGTATATATGTCAAATATAATTACGGGAATTATTTCTTTAACTTTTAAATCTTCTTCAAGTCACAGCTCAAAAGCCATTGAACGTTCTAAGTTTCGCCATTAAAGACTGCCATGTAAAAACAAAGTAATATGGCAGTAATTTGCCGCAGGAAATAATCAACATGATAAGTAAATTGAAAGCTGTCGAATCAAATAAGAGACTTTGAGAGGATACTTGACTACAGAAGAAAATTAATTAAAAATCTAGGGAGATAGTTTCAACCTATAATGCTCAACATATTCTTCCAAAATAGTACGTATTACATATTGCTCATATCACAAACCTATATTGAGTTTTATTGATACAAAATATAACATACTTAATTTAACCATTATAGAGAAAAAACATTCGATCCTCCGCTTGATCTAAGGATAACTAAACCACTACACCGATTATGTCAAACGTATGCCAATCTCTTAATTGTATAGTACCAATGATTTAATAATCACTTACTATACATAGAAGCTTAATTTCAATATTTTCGTAGAAAATAAATTAAATAAATATAGATTTCTTTCTATAAAGAAGGATCCTTAAAGATAAGGAAGACCTTAAGCAGGAATGGCTACGACGAAGCTTCAAGTTGAACTGAATGGTGAAAGTTATATAAGCAGAAAAGTACACCAAGAACACTTTTTTTTTTTCTAATCTTTTGAAATTGGGGACAAAAAAATCAAGCTTTTATAAGCTTTTGAAAAGAAATATTTTTATACTGTGGCTCTTATTTAAAATTTAAGTTCGACTATACAGCTTATTCTTCGTAATCATTATTAATTCTGTATACTTTGGGGACATTGTATCACAATTATTATTATTATTATTATTTCTTATTGTTTTCGGTTCCTCGTTGACTAAAAGGGCAGTTTTTTTTTTGTTTGTTTTTGTTTGTTTGAAATTGCCATATCAGAGTTCATTGATTCTAAAGATCAGAATTTCTTTAAGACAGGCATCTATGCATTAAAATCTCGTTGGGAAAAGTGTATTGAAGTAAATGGAGCATATTTTGATTAAATAAACAGCTTTTGGAAAAAGATATGCAGTTTAATATATTCACTTAAGAATCCGACATTTCATTCGCACCAACCTAATAGGTTATTACTAATATTATAATAACCTCCTATTATTAATATTATTATATATTATTAATAGGAGGTTATTATTATAATTAAATTATATTTTCAATGCATATATTCCTCTACCCTTTACTTGCTAAGTCACACTTCATCCTTAGGATATTAATCCCTTCTTTTTATCTTACTTGTTAAAACTATTGAATGAAACTTTGAATGTTTGATTCTTTTTGGACAAATTCAGAATATGATGAGCATTACTGATATTGAAATCACAATACTTTCAGCAAATTTACCTGTTAAATACCTCATAAATTTACCTTAAATGCCTCATGTAGAGTAAGTGAAATTAAAATAAATAAATCTGTAGAACAAATAGGGTGGGGTTGTAATAATTATTTCAGTTTTACAGCTTGGATTCGCTATTTGTTTACTGCTTAAGAATGAATGGACCCCGTTTTGAAGCTACCGAGAGGAATGTTTACAGGATATTACTCCTCTTACAATAGTTTCATAAATATGGGGTAATTCCCCTGTTTGAACTTGATACTTGAATTTTACGAGGAGGTTTCATTTGATTACCCGACATGTATGACATGAAACATGTCAGGAAATGTCCCCCCCCCCCAAGGGGGGAGGACGCCCACCACGGGCTAGGGTCACTACGACCCGGCCGCTGTCCGGCGAGCGTTAAGAGTTAAAATGGGTGCACCTGTGGTCTTTGAACTATGCTGGAGGCCTAGTCGGCGAGCAGCTTTATTCGTATTGATCTGACTCCTCAAGCTCTTAGAAGGTGTGCCCCGACAAAGCACTATGATCAGGAGAAGAGGAACAGGGTAGGTATTGTAGGTAGTTTATGTGGTCTTGGAATGACCACGAATTCACACTCGGTATCTGAGGGTAGGCGGAAACCGTCTGGATCCCGAAGCCGAGTGTGAACCGGAGAGAGTCAGACTGGATCGCCGGGGGAGACACTACTAGGTAAAGTTTGTAGGGCCCCGGTGACCGTCGCCCGCGAGGTCACTTCCAAGGAGGTGCTAGTTTTAGCGAGGAGAAGGCAGAGAATCACACTAGGAAGGTGAGGGTTTCTCCTTGTACTGCATTGCGTATATTTTAAGCAGTTGTCTTTAAAAAACTAACAGTCTTTTTGTGGTTAAATCTTAATAACATTGCAAAGGGACTCGGTGATGGGGCTCTCCGTCTGGTTACAATAAGGCTGGCAAATACCCCAAATCTGTCCCCTTTTGTAGCCAGGTCAGAGGCTGGGCCTCACCCGCGACCCTAGTGGGGTTTAGCTGTTTCATGCACTAGTTTCCCCCTCTCTTAGCTGACGCTTAACGTTTTTATTATTAAAACATACAAAACATAGGTAGATATTTTCTGGGCCGAGAAGAGGGGAACTTCCATTCATTCGTGGTGAAGAAGTTGACACTACAAATGTGTTTAATATGTAACATGTGCTAGGTATGACATGATACAACATGAACATTCAGGTGATTTTATGTTTTTATTTTGTGTTAATTTTTAACCATACAGTTTAGTTTATATTATTAGTTATAAGAAGATTTTAGTTAAATCATTTTTTACAAAATACTTTTAAATAATGAAGAAAAAAAATGACGATACTTCTCCAATAGGGCCAGCTACTTTATTATTTATAATATTTATGAACGAAAACGCCTAGGATTCATTTTTTTTTTCAAAACCAAAGTTTTAATAAAGGAGGATCGATGCGATAAATTCGGACCGTATATAGAAATAAAGGGAATTTCCCTCTCACCGGGGCTACCTCACTTCCAGACAATTACATTCCTGCTCTGTAATATTGCTTTGGAATCCCAGGCTTTGGAGGGGAGGGGGCGAAAGGACGAGGATGGGGAGTTATATCAGTAGTAATGCTTTGTTCTCATTGGCAGGTATACAATAGTTAGAAGTGCAATAGTGGGGGTGTTTGTCAAATAAGATTTCATTAGTGCACTGGATTCCCATATCTCAGCCACTAGTGCTTATTCAGGACTTGAAATGTATTCCTAGAAATCAAAACCAATACACTTTTTTTCTTTTTGGACTTCACAATGCACTAAACATAATTAATCAAAATATATACAAATACCATTAAAGGCATAGTAAGTGATGGAATTCTATTGAGAGATGTCAGTGCTTCGAGTTTCTTAATAAGTTATTTAATGCTTGCGAAAAACATAACTCCGTTCTTCACTCAAGATATTTCATCTTAGTTTTTACAATAAATTTCTAAAAATATTGGCTACAGTAAAAAAGGTAATCGAAACTCAAATTTTTGATTCGAGGGGTTCGTTACCTAGCTCACTCTGTTGTGTGACAAACCTTTAAAATTTCATCCAGATAATTTTTTTATATATCTCCCTCCGGTTTTGGTGATTAATATAAAATTAATATTTAATTAAGTCAATTGTATATATTTTTTTTATTACCTGCCATGGCCCAACTGATCCCAGTGCTGCATGGGCAGTCTCTTCACGAGGATCCATCCTGGAGTAACCCTGAGAAAAAACAAATTAAGTTTTACAAAATTATTTAACAAAGTTATTTACACCTGTGGTAATGATAAATGTTATTTCTCAATGTTAACAAAATGTTAACGAAAACCAAGATAAAATGACAATTGCCACAACGACTCTGAAGCTCGCGACCACGTGATACAACTTAAACGAACAAAATAGACAGATGACATATTGAAAGTTTCAAAGAATAGAAAGAAACGTATTGAATAAATAAATGGGAAATTTCTCGTGAGCAAGGTAAAATTAAAGTGGAATGTTTAAGTGAAATAACTCTCACCTTTATAAATGCAGACAGCAAACGCGTATATGTAACAAGAAAGGGAAGAGTTTGTGCGGATTTTGGATTGTATGGATTTGTTGCTAATCGAAGCCCCAACGAATCTTCTTATCTGTAAACGTCTTCACAACAAAGAATAGAGCGACTCCCTGTCTTAAAAACTCTAAAAGCACGCCAAGGTTACATAACTGAACTATGGTTACATGACTACATGGCTCGAATGAAATAGCAGGAAATAACCAATACCGGCAGAACCAAACATGTATATGTTTCTAGGAACGTGATTTTATTCTGTACTAAAGATATAACTAATTAAAATACCTTACTAAAGAATTCAACATTACACGTCCTTTAAATCTATTATGTGTCAGTTGTAGAATGAACAAACACAAAAATAGACGTATGAGTTGAGCAATGTAGCTAACCTTACATATATTTAACATATTGGAGCAAGTTATCTTAGACGAATTAGGATTAAAAGAGAAGACGTCGAAGGCTACAAAATCGGCCGCAAAAAATTAATCCCACGCTGGTTATGCTTTAATCCCACAATTGGTACCTAGAAGGGTACGGTAACATGCAAGACACTTAGTCAGCGAAGGATACTACTTTTAAAGGATACCATGCCATATGTACATTAAATAACCGACGACTGTTGCCTATAGTCACTAGGGGTGGGGAGCAAAGCCATAAACGATTAACAATTAGACTGAAAATCGATTAGTCACAGTACCAGAACACCACAGCTTATTGATATCAGCATCTGTACGTGTATACTATTGAAAAGACACTTCGAAAACTACAGGAAATGCCCTGTTAGTGGGGTGGGAGACGGAGTCAAAATTGTTTTAAGTAGGAAACAGCACACCGCGGTCCCCAAACAGGGATGGGGATAACTTTTGGGGTAAAAGCCCTAAGATTGTCTGCCTGTCTGCGCTCTTTTATATGACTTCCCCATGGTGACCATGGCGGTTCCTTGTGGCCATGGCCTTGCCGGACATTCTCACCAGTGCAAGCCCACCATAGCTCTTCCTGAAGACAATACTTAGCACAACATAGACTAAATAAGAACTTTGAGCTCATTACAATCAACCATCGGCGTATAGTATTATATGAAAATAGGACTTTATATTTCCTTAGTTTAGTTTAATTCGATGTAAGTACGCCACCATATATATCAAATAAAAAAATTACAGACAAATGAAACTTAAAACAAATGTTTTCTAATTAAGTTGGGATAATAAATCAAAGATTTAAAAAAAAAAAAAAGTCGATTTGTACAATTTTATACGTTCTTGATCATCAAAGTGCTAAGAATTAAATATTTGTTTAAAATGACATACTAACAAATACCAGATTATACAGATTTTATAGATAATGATATAGATTTTACCACCTAAAACACCACCTGAGTGTTTTAATGAAAAACATGGGTAAAAATTATAAAATTAGAATAAACTATCCCGTGCAAGGCTGAGAAAGGATATATAATCAACTAATTATTATAATTATAACAATTAATGTGTCACTTGGTAAAATTGAATAATTTAAATTGTAAATTATGTACTGATTACATTAAATGAATGTGATTCATAGATACATGCATAGAAATGCCTGCACTCATAACATATTTAAAATTGGCATTACCCGATTCTTGCATGTTTTATCGTAAGTGTAGAACAAGAACACGCAGTACCCCAATCGAAGTCTATCAAGGCAAGATAATGGATTCAAAGCCATTTATGTGTAATCCCCTAGATCACAGGGCCTGTACATGAGTTATGTACGACGATGTGCATGTCCGTGTATGCATGTATATATATATAGAAGGTGGAATTGGGTCATCCCACTTGACCGCCCTGTCAGTATTGTGTTGCTTGCACACAATGGCCGAAGCTTTTCATTCCCATCAAGTCATCAGAGAGTCCTTTTATACGGCTTATCGAAATAGATGTTAGCCCACGTGCTCCCCTGTATAATCCATATCCTAGCTCATATCAAAAATCGTTTCTCATAAATTTTTACGACAATCGTCTTTCTCTGACGTGTTTATCAATCTACACGTGCACCACAGCTCAGAAATAACTGCTTTTCCCACGTCGCATTGGATTAACTACAAAAATAATTTTCTAAATATTCCTCAAATTAAATTTTTGGGGGCCAAATATATTTAGAATTGGTTAGTAAATATCGTTCAAGGAGATTTGAGTTATTTGTTTTGTCAATATTTTATCACCTTAAAATAGTTTAAATTTACAATTTATTCAGATTAGATGAAAAGGCAATTTATAACGGCCGGTATGTTAAATTAAGTGACTATTACAAAAAAAAAGACGGGTAATTTTTTCACAATCATTTAAGTATTTAAAAAATACAAGAAACTAGAAAATTTATGGTTAGATAAATCATTATTTTTTTCTACATTGCGGCAATCTGTTCTAATTTAGGTAATCCCGTTTTGTAATAATTTAAATCCTACAGACGTGGCAGTCTACCAGCCCTTGAATATTCAAAATGACCTTAATTTTGGCTAAATCTTTTCTCTAGCAAATTTTCTGCAAGTAAACTTTCTGAATAATCTACGCTTTGTTTTTTCTTTTTTTTTCAGGAGTTTTGACCTCGTCAAACCCTCCTGAGGTCCAAGTCACTGGGAGACCCTTCTAAATCAATATATTTTCAATCTCTTTGCTATGACAATGCCTGCCGTCTCTTCTTAGACCCTTTGAAAATACCTTATATTTCCCCCCCCCCCCCCCCTTCAGGTTCTGATGATAGCCTTGTAATGACTAAACAGAATTATCGACCGATTCTCAGATTTTCCCGGGGTAATTTCTCTAATTTTATTACAAATTCACTTCATTACATGATTGTGACTGAGGTGATAATATGTTCAGCATTATGTTACAGTCACTAATGTTTGACACCGGCTAGTCAAATGTCCAAAACATTTTGAGAGGGATTTTACTATTAGCTGCTTGTTTTTGCTCGTCTGGATTCCACAGCGTGTTTGTAGAGGTTCGTCGGAAGTATATGATTGCTATCGTTGTAATGAAGATGAAGGTCAGCCAGTACTGCATAACTATGAGGAAATGCATTTTTGAGTCTAGTCTTAACCCAGACTCGAAGCTACGAGAATCCGTATATAAGTATAAAAGGATAATTTGGATTATAAAGAGCAGGAAATGTCACCAGATAATTACACCAATGTTATCTTTGGGCGAACAATGTTGTGTCATTAAATAATTGTGGGTGGAAAAAAATACTACATGAATAACATGTACTTGAAGAAACTTTTAGCCAAAAAATTCATGGTTTTATTTGCTAAACCAGTTAGGCCACTGAAAATCATTTGAAACAAAGAAATAATACCTGTCGAACATCAAGCGTATCCTATCAATCAAAAGTCCTGAGAACAATAGTAAATGCCCCTCATTACATCAGCAACAAAACCCGTCATAACGATCTTAATATACCGTACATTCTTGAACTCATCCCTTCCAAGTTGATGAAATTCCATAGTAACCTATCCAACCACCCTAATCCCCTAGCACAGTCATTGCAAAGCATCACTCATCCCTGCAATCCTCCTCGGAGACTGAAACGGCAGTGACCTCGTGACCTGCTTTAAATCCGTGACAGTGGGAGTCCTGGCAATGGCCAGTTTCTCCAATCATGTCCTGAGCGTATGTGGCTCTCGCGCTCTTCGTCAGCCTCCACAGGCTAGTATCCGGAGACGTAGCTGGGACCTTCTTAGTGGTTGGAGACTTCCTAAGACTCCGCTTCCTGTTTCGCAAGCGAGGGAGGTAACAACCATGTGAATTTGGGAGGCCTCTGGACTGTAAAGACTGTATGAATGAGGGAGTGACTGAAAATTGTAAATATGGTATGAATGAGAACATTTATCACAATTAGTTATTGCCTAATGAGGCAGATTGTAATTTTAGCTCAATAAAAACGTGAAAATAAAAAAAAAAACCTATAAAAGAAATTTATTATAATCGGTAGGAGATCAATTTCAGTCGCTGACTCTTAAGATTTTATTTGTTGGACGTCATTGAATTCTTACAGCGTTGCCGTATTTAAGGTCTCTATAACCATAGAAGACAAATCATAACTTTTCATCTTAAATATTTAGCTTCTGAATTGTGCTATCAAAAAAATTAAAATACAAAGCATTGTTGATTAGCAAGATAAATGGAGTTTTTCACATTGGATTTTTGTTGTTGTATTTGTATACCTAAGACCTTTTGCAAGCGGATCATTTTAAATATATCTTGCTAGACGAAGGACGATTGTCCAGCGTGTCTGATTTAATGTTTGTTCTACACTTACTTCATGTTGTGAAATTAACTGCCAAGTAAACATGCCAACACGAGCGCCTTGAAGCAATACTCTTCCAGGCTCCCCACTCCACTTACTGTTCCCAGTTCAGATCCCTGTTACTTAATATCGTGTTATTACCTCAATAAAGTTTATTTTTTTAAATAGTTGCGGTCTGTGAGTTGTGATTATTTCATTGGCACCCACGCACCTTAAGCCAGTTGAGAAGACGGTTATTTCTCCTAGCTGTACGAATACAGCTGTACGAAATATTCTCTGCATTTATACATTGGTTCCGAGACTGATTAAACAGTTAACATCGCAATGCAAACAGGAGCTGGGATTAGTCAACTATGACGATTGGGCTGAGAAAAATCGATGAAATATTAATTAAGACCAATATATAATAAGACAATGATTAAATAATTAAGAATAATTAATAAGACATATATTAAGCGGACCAGTCACCTAAAGGTTTATCTCAAAACTTTACGTGGGCTTAAGACCAAAGACTCCAACATCAGCCCATCACCACTTAAAGGCAAATCTTCCTGTACTGTGTATAGTCTAGTTATTATTTACAAAGACATATAAGAATCTCTCATTACTATTAGAATAATTTCAACCTAATAAAAACATCAAGCAAGGAGGATCTAACAACTCCTACCAAAGGCACGATAATTGCAGACCAAATCAAGGACAAAAACAAACTAATTTCAGATGTAACACGCCAAATTTGTATCCCCCTACAATCGTAACAATTATCAACAAAGACTCTTATAATCATTATAGCCTAATCGTTATCAACAAGATAATTTTCATCAAAAGGACTTATCGATGAGGACCTTTAGAAGCACGGGAAAATTACAGACTTGAAATCGTACCTAGCGAGTCAATATAAATTAAATACAACAAAAGAAACGCCTTTATTTGTTGAAAAATAGGCAATCATTGGTTAATTGGTACGCCAAATTCCGCACCGGTAAAAAAGGTTCAATCTTACTCGATCTTGCCCCGCGATTCCGAATGTTGTGGCCTCTTAATTACAAATAATTATAAGTCACCCTCTTCTCGATCAGATCATATCTATCACTGTTTCCATATGTTTAATAAAGCTTATGACGTCAGTCGGAGTGGGGGAGAAGATAGTGGGGAGAACAGGGATGGCTCCCCACCACGACTAGCCACCTATATAAGAAGCGCCCC
This sequence comes from Acanthosoma haemorrhoidale, assembly GCA_930367205.1. Lineage (NCBI taxonomy): Eukaryota > Metazoa > Arthropoda > Insecta > Hemiptera > Acanthosomatidae > Acanthosoma > Acanthosoma haemorrhoidale. Next base: position 13,968,955 of record OV884011.1, on the reverse strand, counting down.
ATAGGGTGAAAATCAGAAATAAACAAACCGGCACCTTGAACACTTCTCTCTCTCTCTCTCTCTCTCTTTGGACTGGCGCTTGCTGCTCTATTCAAAACCATGGTCTCTCTCTCCTAACCTCGCTATGTTTTAGTCCGGTGTTGTCAGACCCCACACCTTCCTAGTGGGAATCTCTGCCTTCGTCTCACTAAAACTAGCACCTCCTCGGGAGAGACCTCTCCCTCGTGGACGACGGTTGCCGTGGCCGTACAAACTTACCAGTAGTGTCTCCCACGGCAATCCAATCTGCCTCTCTCCGGTTCACACTCGTCTTGGGATCCGGAGGGTTTTCGCCTACCCTTACACACCGAGTGTGAATTCGTGGTCATTCCAAGACCACTTAAACTACCTATAAACCTACCCTGTACCCTGTACTTTGTCGGGGCACACACCTTCTAAAGATCTTATGGAGTCAGATCAAAACGAATTAGGCTGCCCGCCGACAAGATCGGCAGCCAGGGTGAAAGACCACATGTCCGCCCGCCTTATCTCTTTCTAGGCGCTCGCCGGATGGTGGCTAAGAGGTCGTAGTGAGCCTAGCCCGCGGCGGGCGTCTCCGCCCCACTTTGGGGATACTCAGTTATCTGAACCCGACACGGACTAAGACATGAATTATTAGTCGAATTTGAAATATTTCAGTTTAGTAACAAATGTGGTGTTAGTAGGAATAGAAACAATGGGCGAACTCGAAACCGAAATTAAGAGAAAAAAAAATGAAATTTCGATGAAAAAAAAAAAGGTGGATATTATAGACTGGGAAATACAAAAAAAATGAACATATAATTGATATACTATAAACAATACAATCGAACTATAATCCTTAGTACAAAACGAGAACGCTATAAAAGATAATAAATAAAATATATCAAAATGTATAGATAAAAGGTTCTAGAATTCGTGAGGAAAATGTTTTGACAATTTTGGTTAAAAGAGAAATTTAAATAATCATCAGCCAAAAATTTCTTCTCGTCGGCCAGAATGTTATGTTAAACAGGAAGCAATAACACATGCAAATATATATTTAGTTCCACGAAAATCTCCTCCGAGAAGTCTCAAGGATGATGCTTATGTGATTTTCTTTTTTTCAAATAGACAGTTAGTACGGTACTTAAGCATCCAGCTCGACAAACGGCTGACCTGGAACCCACACACGAGGCTAAAAAGACAAGAACAAAACAGACGCTTTGGACAACTGTACAGTCTACTTCAAAGGACATCCCATCTCTCAATAGAAAACAAATTACTAATTCACAAAGTTATACTTAAGCCATTCTGGGCATACGGAATAGTGCTATGGGGGACAGCAAAAAAGTCGAACACAAGCACATCCAATTCTTTCAATCAAAAGTCCTGAGAACAATAGTAAATGCCCCTTATTAGGTCAGCAACAAAACCCTTCATAAAGATCTTAATATAACTTACATTCTCGAACTCATCCCTTCCAAGTTCATTAAATTGCATAGTAGCCTTTCCAACCACCCTAATCCCTTCGCAGTCATTGCACTGCACCACTCATCCCTATAATCCTCCTTGGAGACTGAAACAGCAGTCGTGACCAGCTATAAATGTGTGACAGTGAGAGTCCTGGCAATTTCATCACCTAGCCCTGTACCCAGTGATTTGTAATTTTAACTTCAAATAGAAAATTGTTTTTGTAATTCTACCCTCCTAAGAGGAGAAATTTGTATATCAAAAATTTGTAAATTGTACTTATTGATCAATAATAAAAGGGTTTTTTAAATAAATGAAAAAAACCTGGCGATGGCCAGTTTCTTCAATCATGTCCTGAGCGTATGAGGCTCTCGCGCTCTTCGTCGTTGTATAATACGGTATGAATGAGCGAGTGCATCAAAATTGTACTTATGGTATGAATGAAAACATTTATCACAATTACTTACTTCACAATGAGGCAGATTGTAATTTTAGCACAATAAAGTAGTATCAATATATAAATTTCAAATAGATATACCTACGGACCCCGATGACAAATGCGGGCATTATAATAACAAAGCTGAAAGTGAACAAGTTGTAGTAGAACATTTGGCTGACTAATCAGATGAACAAGTTGACTGCTGGGATGCTTCATCAATATTTCATGATCGAGGCAAATATCAAAATTCGGATGCGCGTAGTTCGTACGATGAAAGCTCCTCATCTCGTTCGGGGAGGATAGAAGAAGGTGGCGATATCATCTTGAAATACAGCATGGGGAAAGTATTTTTGAGGAAAATTCAACTTTATAATTAAGGAAGAGGGTTTGAGAAGATAATTCATACAGAATTCTAGTCTAGTTCAGATAGCTGTTACTTGATGTTATTACCTCAATAAAGTTTAAATTTTCACGAGTGATGGTCTGTGAGTTGAGATTATTTAATCTACAGCTAAATAATCTTAGTAGAGGAGAGTCTTTTGAAAGAAAAGAAGGAAAAGCTTTACTAGAAAGTACAAGCAAAACACTGGTATATCAAATATTAAGAGTTACGTTACTACATACTGGGAGGAAGGTCTACGAGTGAGGTATGGGGCTAAAGCTAAGACATATATGTACAAGAAAAACATAAAACACTCGTCCCTAAGTGTGGTCTGGTTATTTTTTTTTTTTTTGGTTTTTTCCCCTTAGCTCTCAAAAGTAAAAATAGGATGTAGGAAAATAATAAGGAAAATTATTTGCATGATGGATGCTTTTCACTAAGGGGAGTCCCATTTGAAGGAAGTATGAGAAGGATATGGGGTGTGGGATGCCTAAAAGCGGCGTGGATTCGGGAAAGTAGTGAGAGTCTACCTATGGTGGAGCCTAGGTCTGGGGCTAAAGCTGAGACATATATGAACAACAAAAGGGTAAGATTCTGAGAATAGGGAATAAGGGAAGTAAGGAGGGTTGCTTCCTTAAAAATAACACAAATAACTTCCGTGAAGTCACGAGGCAGGTATACAGTTCTGCTCAGGCCCCTTCTACTTGTTCTTAACATTATCTTAGCGTACGATAAGTTACGATACTTGAAGTTATCCTGATCATTTATTTCTTTAAAATGCAATAACTTAACCTGAAATAAATTCAATAAATAGCTTCCAGAAACATCAAAGTCTTGAGTAATATAAATCGTTTATTTAATACGTTCCAGCAAATATTAATAGGTTTATTATGTAATAATTAAAAATATTTGTTAAAGAGGTGTCATTTAATCAACCATCACAAAAATGGTTGAACAAATAAAATGAAGCTTATTATCAGTACTTTTTTCAAAACCATTTAATAAACTTTTAAGAACCACATGTCTAGTGAATATCTCTCGGTATAATTTCTTCACTTTGAAAAAAAAAAGTTCATAACTGGTGAAAAAAGATGGTAAAAAGTTACAAAATAACCCTTCAGCTAATAAACATAAATCAAGGAACTACGGATGAAGTACTTAGCGTTATGTCACCTTTTATTGGGCAATCTAGAATTGTCAAGGTTTCCGACATAACGTTGTGAAATAGAAAACAAATATCCTCTAAACCATCTGAGAAGATAATATTTTTCGAACGACTGGGATAATGACAGGCGAACTTGACATTTCTGAAATTGGTCCTGCCTCTACACTATATTGGATAGAATGTCAACATTCATCAGGTAGGGTCGAACCCACTCACTCAACCAGTCGGCTCGATGGTATTAGCAATGTTCACACATTGCAGGGAGAGCTTATATTCACATAATGAAATAACCTTTTTTTTTATACGGATAGGTATGTTTGTAGCACCTGTGCTCATTCACTTATAAACTGTGTACTTTTGCGGTTTTCTTTCCTTGTTAAATTATTCATATATTCTAATCATATTTCCGTTGAACGTTTCGACTGCGAGAGCTCTGCGGCAAAAGCAAATAATTTGAATTCGAAATGCCCTTGAGGCAGCTCCACTGAAACGGGGCAACTCGGTTACCAATGCTCTAACATTAATAGCAATGTATTATTTAAATTAACTTTATTGGGCGAGTTCATCCGCGGGAGACACCTTACGTTTTTTGACTCGTTGCAGCACCTGACCAACCCAGTGTTTAACACTATGACCCCACCACCCTTCCCGCATCGATAACAACCGACTGTCGAGAAATAAGTAGGTTAAGAATTAGTATGTAAGTTAGTTTTAAGTTTGATCAAAAAGCTGAGCCCCATTACCTTTAAGAGTCAGTTCAGTCACGTATAATTTTAGTTCAGTCACGGAATACTTGTTTATTCCATTATATAATTTTTATAAAATAACAAAACCTGTATATAATGCAGTGACGCTACAGGAAATACAAAAATAATTTGTAAATAGATTCACCTGAGGATCTATAATTATATATAATTATCTGTAAATTTCAAGGGCTATGAAAGAAAAAAAAAAACTTCATTCCCTCTTAACTTTTGATTATAATTAACTTCGAGGAAAAAAAGTAAGAGAGAATTAACTCTAATTCATACATGAGAACTAATACCACAGGCGCTCAACGAGCCTTTGGTTAGGAAGCTTATATGTCTAAGGTTTTAGTCTTTGTGTTTTTTTAAGGCTCACGTACAAACAATGATTTTTGTAATTTTATACACAACGTTTATTGTGATTTTTATACATCCTGTAAATCTAGTAGGACGAAAACAAAGATCTTGGGTGACAATTTTGATGTCACTTCAGCTGATTCCAATAGGTTTTTCAATATTTTAGCTGTACAAAAATTTTTTTTTAAAAAAAAAAGCAATTTTCAGTTGCCAACATGGTTCAGAAAGTAAAATTTTCATATGAAATGAACAGTTTCTTTTCATAATCATGTCTCTTACAAAAAAAATTTAGTTCATAATTTATTGAAAAAATTAATTTTTTCCCATCTATTCTTTAACCAGCATCATTCAATCCCCTGCTAACTTATGGGGGGGGGTTTCCATTGTGATCTGAACGGAGTCCTCTTAGTCTTGTTAGGTTAAGTTGAGTAGCAATTTGATTAGTGAAGTCTGGGGACCTGAAATAAACTGAACTCTCTACCTCAATTCAGCCCAAAAAAAATGCATGAGCACTTGATTGATTTGGATCAAATTATTCATGAGCAGAGGTAGCAGAAATAATCGCCAAGCAAAACCAAACAACAATATTCCCCAACAATGAGTTTTCCACCAATTAAATATTAACGATCTTTTCTGTGGTTGTTTTAGCTCCGTTAAAAAAAACAGAGAAAATTCGTTGATTAACAGAATTCGTAAATGTATTGTTTCCAGATTCAACGACTAATATCCATCTGATACATTTTGAATAACGTTTCTCGTATTAGCGTCGTTCGGCGTTTTAATTAGGGTTCGAATCCAGGTATTAATTAATTAAAATGTTTCCTTTTTTACACAGTAGATGAGTTCTTCATTTGGAATAATAATAATAATTTATTCTGTTCCAAATAATTAATGATCAAGCGTATCCACAGCATGCACAATTGGTTAAAAACACCCTTCTAACATAGAGACACAGGTTCCATTCCCGTTTTCCCCATATTGATTTCCCTGAAAAGAGTGAACAAGGTTCATTCAGGGGAAAAGTGGTGTGAAAATGTACATAGACACAAATCCTGCCTAGAAACCTAAATAATCGACAAATGTTTAATTGCCAATCTAAGTTTCTGTATGTTATTCTATCAGGTATATTCCACAAAACCTGAAATGTGCTGATAAGATTTCGGTTAAATACAATATCTAAATGTATGAACAAAAAATAAATATCGCTTTACATCCAATGTTCTGATTTTAGAATAAAATTTTTAGTGAAGTTATCATTTTGATTACTTAAACGTGGTCATGTGAAAATATTTACAAATATATTTTTAAAACATTTACAGTTTTGATAGCTAACAATAGAACGCGTATTTAAAATGTTCCTAACTTTAATAAGTCTGTTTCATATTAACGTTTTAGTTGTTTGCAAGAAACCCACCATCTCGATATCTCCTTTAAGCAGACCTTACACAATCAGTAATGTCATTACCTTCATAAGTCTTTCATCATTATCTCCTTAATTACTTTTCAATCTTACAAGCTCATTTTCGGAATGACATTACTTTTCATCGGTAGGTTGAAACGTAATGAAGGAATAGTGATGAAAAACGTATGATGTTAACGACAATATAGACGACAATACACTGGTAGTATAGGGGACGCTTAATAAAGCCAGCCACAGAGTGAAGTCGGTAGAGATAACCAGTCTATTTAAAAGATTTTTAAAAGTTTAACTTCATATAAATAATTTGAAATGCCTTAAGTTTTTCATTACTTCAATTACGTGAGTAGCTCAAGATATTCAATTGAGTTCAAGATATTAATATATTATTATTGTGTTTTTTATTTATTTGTTATTTACGTGTTTAATTTTTATATTTGATAATATATAAAATGAATGGAGCATTTCTGACTTAATGCAGTTCAGCAGCTATTATTATTTTGTCTGTCTGAACTGTGTGTCTCTCGATATCGTTTAAACAAATTTTAATTAATAAAAATAAAATATTTTAAGTAATAATAAAAAAGTAGGTTGAGGCTACTGATCTATGGATATGCATTTTACTGATAATAAATATTTCATCATGACATCTATATCATTTCGTCAAGTTTTATTCACACCAGGACACTGGCATGTGATTCATGTGTGAACAGACATCAACAAGTTATCTTTTTTGTCAAAAGACTTCTGGTCCCAACTGCATACAAATATATATATTATATTCATGTGTATTCCATAACTAGTTGACTATAGCTAGAAGTCTAAATGTGTTCCCAAATATTTAAGAAATCAGTCCAACATCACGTTCCAACGATTCACTGAACTATCGCACAAACCCGGTGTTCAAAGACATATCCTGTTCAACCTTTCGCATCGATGTCAACAAGCGGTTGGAACAGGAGGGAACCTAGGTTTAGACTAGTTCGTAACATATGAGTTTCCTCATCCCTTCCCACCCAATGTATCCACAATACAGCCAAATGTCTCCAACATTTCCAGAATGGGATAATGCGAAAAGTGGTCCGACATACCTCTCCCGAAAGGTTAAAAGAACGCTGACCTCCACCCGTTTCTTGGTGTGCCGTCGGTGGGAAACACATCAAAATTTTTGACTCGTTGCAGCACCTAACCAACCCAGTGTTTAACCCTATGACCCCACCACCCTTCCCGCATCGATAAAAACCGACTGTCGGGAAATAAGTAGGTTAAGAATTAGTATGTAAGTTAGTTTTAAGTTTGATCAAAAAGCTGAGCCCCATCACCTTTAAGAGTCAGTTCAGTCACGTATAATGTTGTGTATTATACCTGTTTATTCCATTATATAATTTTTGTAAAATATCAAAATCTGTAAATAATGTAGCGACGCTACAGGAAATACAATTGTAAAAAATAATATTGATGTGGCATTGGCCTCTACTTTGTACTTACATCAAGATCATTATATACATATGTAACATATGGCCTCATTGTAACTAAAACAACTATGGTGGAATACACGAGTTAACCTAGCGTCTGTGTTTTATCTATGTAATCCTAATATATTTCTACAGGTTATGGGCCCAGTTGGTCCAACATTTATATCGTCATCAATTGGGAAACCATGTTTAAAAGATACATTGTCATTTGTTTCTTGAGTAAAATTTTTACTGTCAAAGTAATAATTATTTTCGTCAAATTTAACGTCACGTGAAATAATGATTTTATTTAATTGAGGGTCCCATAAACGATACCCATTTGAAGCATAGCCTACCATTCTAGCTTCATTAGCTCGTTGATTTAATTTATTCCCTTTAGGTAACTTATAATACCAAGCCATATTTTATGGAGATAATTTAATTTCATGGGTATCAGTTAAGCAGCAGTCAGTAGCATTATCAACAGCCGAAGCAGAGTACTATGCTGCATCTCAGACTTCTTCTGAACTTATTGGTTTATACGATTTAGTTAAAGATCTATATGTAAATTACTCCATCCCTATAGTATATTGCGATAATCAGAGCGCCATTCATATGATTAACAATTATGAGAACTCAAAGCGTTGTAGGCATATAGACATAAAGGCGAATTTTATAAAAGATTTAGTTTCTAAAAATTTGATAAAGCTAGAATATATCGAATCGGATCTGAATAAGGCAGACATCTTTACTAAACCTTTGTCCACTCAAAAATTTCAAATTGGTTGTGAAATGTTAGCTGTTTTATCTATTGATGAGAATTAATGAAGTTTCACTGCATTGACTCAATATTTTAGTTTTATTTACTTAATTAATCTATTTATTTTTACTGGGACATGATTGTAAGCAATTTAAAGTACTTTTGTAAAGATACTTTAAATTGAGGGGGGGGGGGTGTAAAAAATAATATTGATGTGGCATTGGCCTCTACTTTGTACTTACATCAAGATCATTATATACATATGTAACATATGGCCTCATTGTAACTAAAACAACTATGGTGGAATACACGAGTTAACCTAGCGTCTGTGTTTTATCTATGTAATCCTAATATATTTCTACAACAATAAACAATTTGTAAATAGATTAACCTGAGGATCTATAATTTTGTATAGTTATCTGTAAATTTAAAGGGGCTATGAGGGGGGAAAAAAATAATACCAACAATGCACTGCCTATACAACCGGTACGTATTTAATCTTCTCAATTTTTTTAATTTTAACTCACCCTCGCTAGACTCTCACTACCTTCCTGATTCCACCCGCCTCCTTTAGGCATTCCACACCCTATATCCTTCTCATACATCCTTCAAATGGGGGACTCCCCTTAGTGAAAGGCACTCATTAGCCCAAAATAATTTTCCTTTATTTTTCCCACATCCTATTTTTATAAGTTTGAGAGCTAAGGGAGAAAAAAAAAAAAATTAATTTTTGAGAAAAAAAACATTACCGCTTAATGTTCTGGATTCAAAATTTTAGACCGATAGTTAATTTTTCTGTCACAGAAAGTCCAAACAGTTGAAACTACTCCGACATGATAACTTGCCCTAGAAATTTAAATGCACGATGGAGTACTCTCCTCTCCTAAAAAAAAAAAAATTCAAAATCATAAGGTATGATTTATTGAAAGGATTTCCTGGCGTTTAATTTGATGAAGAAATCCACCACTTGCTGTGGAATGGATTATCGCAAATTAGACCTGTCAATAGCTGCAGGATTGATGGTTTCCCTTCCCCATCATGGTGGCTTATCAAATTATTGGTTTCACTTGTTCCCTGGTATAACGATTAATTCACTTTAGACTGTATCTGAAGCATGCAGTTCAGGGGAATATATAATTTATATTTTAAACTGACTTGCCCGGGAAAATTTCAAAGAAAGGTCACATCCCAATAGACCTGTTTAGCTTAAATGATGCAGAACGATCGACTCACTTTTAAGTGCAGAGGAAATTTTCCTTTACTCCGACCCTTCCCGTTCCACCTACCGCTGCGTTTTCTTACATAGTCACCATACACACCTCCTATAATATTGTCATTATTTCAAAATTATTCAATGTTATTGTCAGTTATATTGCGTGCGAAATTGAAGAAAAACAGGAATCCTGAAATCTAACGATTTAAAGATTTGATTTAAATGAAAACACAGTTTTTAGTATTTTTTTTATTGAATTATAAAGTAAAGAGGATAGGGTTATTTATGAAATAACTTTGCTGGCACATACGAACTCTTTTCTTGAAATTTTCCATGACCATTTGGCATAAATGTGGTTAAATTTCGTTGATGCAGCGTTGAATTTCCTCTTTTAATGCACGGGTGGATGTGGGCTTGTTGACGTACACCTTTGACTTCAAATAACCCCATAAAAAGAAATCTAAAGGTGTTAAATCACACGATCTAGGGGGCCAATTCTGATCACCGAAATGAGAGAGTACACGACCTGGAAATGTCTCATGCAGTATTTGAATTGTTTCATGGGCTGTATGGCATGTGGCACGATCTTGTTGAAACCACATATTGGCCACATCAATATCATTCAATTTCGGCATAAAGAACTGTGTTTACGACGCCGAATTGATGTTCCTGGATTTTTAACAACACTCTCACGCACTGCTTCGATATTGACATTTGAACGGCTTGTTTTTGGACGGCCAGTGTGTTTAGTGTCTCCAACTGATCCAGCCTCCCTATTTTTTTCAATTAATCTCTTCACAGTTGATGAAGTCAAAACAGTATTCCGACCATATTTTGTATGAAAGTTTCGAACTGCGGCCGCCAAACTTTCATTATTTTTGAGATAATTTTCAACAATAAAGACACGTTGTTCTATCGTGTAACGCTCCATTTTTACTAACCCTAAACTGTCAGCAGTCAAATTGTCTTTTGTTTTAAGGTTGCCAGCTACTTACTAATTGACAATAACATTGTAAGTCTATATTATTGTCAATACTGGTGCTTAGAAGTGGGGGGTATTGACATTAATATTGGCTTGCCAGCATTGCGTCAATATTTGTCCTAGCTAAATAGACTTTATTAGGAGAGTCGCCAGCCCATGTCTCTAAGATGACAATACTAATTGTTTTAGTCGACATTATGGCAGAAAGATAAAGCTAAGGCAAAGCCAATCTTTCCTTAACTAAAATAGTACGTCATGGAACATTTTTTTTTTTAATAAATGTACGTGAAATGTTTCAGCACTCATCTGCAAGTAATATCACGAGTAATATTTCATTGGATAACTTTGGATCATTCACACCACACTTTTTGTTTTAGCAAATTGTAAAAGGATATCCAAACAACGTTTTCTTGCTGAGTTTTGGTTCTGAGAATTATCCCTTGCCTGCTCGTGATCACCGTAGCGAAGAGAGAATATTGACAGTGTAAAGTTAAATGCAAAACCGGAGACTAATGGCACTGGTTTCTTAATGACATTGCTAATATTATTGCAGGGAGGCTATTCCAAGAGGAAATTTAAACGTTTATTGACATATCTTAAAAGTTCCTTTATTTCATCATCAACCCAACCGTTTTGTTGGAAGTTGGCCCCGAGGTATATTTAATCATCGACTCCTACTTCATTCAGTCTTACAACATAAGGGGAATTTCATTAAACACCAAATATTTGCACGACATCCCAATCAGCTTGACACTGTGTTTATTCTTTATTAAACAGAAAGAACAGAGTTTTTGAGATAGAATTCGACACTCTTTGGTTTGGTACATTCCCAAAATTGACAACATATGGAAGGCTACATCTGTCTAAAATTCGCTGCCCTGAATTATGTTCCCATGTTTAAATAAGCTAAAAAGTTAAAATTTCCCATAAAAAAGTAAAAAAGTTCCCATTATTTAAAAAAGCTATTCAGCTTCCCTAAGTAGGCCAATTGGACTACGTTCCGGGCCAATATGTCTTCGTCATCTCGTTTTGGAATAATTACTGTTTGTCTACTCCTGGAGGCCCTTAACTAATTAAAGAGCTTAATTAATATAGATACTGGCATTTACTAGTTGGAGCATGATTCTGACTATGCTATGAAGTAGCACAGAGGAAAACTTTTTTTTCCCCATACAAATTAAATCATTATTGTGATGAAATTGGGCAATAAGTAAATGCGATCAATTTTCTCATTCATACAGTATTTACAAACAGCAGAGAGACCTCCAAAATTCACATGTTTGTCATCCACCTTGCATGAGAAAGATGAAGCGGAGATTTAGTAATACTCCATCAGCCACGTCACCGGATACGAGCCTGTGGAGGCTGATGAAGAGTGCGAGAGTCACAGACGCTTGGGACATGATTGGAAAAACTGGCTTTTGCCAGGTCTCCCACTGTAATGGTCACTGCCGCTGTAGTCCCCGAAGAGGATTATAGGTATTCGCGGCGCAGAGTAATGACTGTAGTAGGGATAAGGGATAGGTTTCGATGTAATTTCATGAACTTGGATGGGAAGAGTTCATGTATGTAGGTTATATTAAGATCGTTACGAAGAGTTTCGTTGCTGACGTAATAAGGGACAGAGGTATACTAGGTTGAGTTTTCTACATCCCCTTTGAAAGAAGCTGCCAATTTTCACTCAGAAAAGCTGGATTGACGACCGTTCTAGAAAAAATGTACATATTTAATCTATATCTTAGTAAATTTTTAACCGTATCTACCTTCACGAGAACTAATAAACATTAGGATAACATATCAGTATCTGATTACAGCTTAGTAGCTTTTATTTCTTTGAACACTAATTGTTTCTTCCCTATTGGCCAAATAGAAAAGATAACGGCAGATTCGTGTCGCGGGCCCCTTATCTCGACTCTGCTAATCAACTGAGCCTTCGCCATCAAACCGGTGTCCTAGTCAATATCTAATCTCTTAAGTAACTTCCTGAAACCAACCGTAGTCATACCTCTAATGAGACTAAAGTGTAGTCTACTTAAATTTTAATTTTAATTAAGGTTTTGTGCTTTTATAATTACGAGTATGGTGCTGTGAGTTAGAGTAAAAAATTGAAAAAAAAAAAAAACCACGTCAAAGCTCAGATTTTATTATGTATTACAAGCTATAAAAAAAAAGTTATAAAAATACTGTTTCAGGTTTATCACTTGCAATAGACCAGCAATAGACATTCCAGTATTATTGATAATTTTTTATGAACCCAAGTATGATGAAAACCCCAAATTTTTCATCAATCGTAATTTTATGTAAAGCTGTCTTAAAATCTTTGTGTGAATCAGATCGTACTTCATAATCATTTTAGATGAAATGGATTCATTTCTTACCACCGAGTCTTTCTTTTTATATTGTTCTTTTTTAGTCTTTGAATCAAACAAGCATTTATTTAAATTCGTCTCGGTGAAATAATCAAAAACACGGGGATTGTTACAATTCCATTTCTTAATCAATTTGTTGGTTTTGATTCTTTGATTATATTTTCCTTTATATTCAGTATTCTACCCCTTATAGTGCGGCGCAGAGGCCAAACCATGTGGACTTGGGGGCTGTTTGTAAATATTGTATGTGTGAGTGAATGATGAATTGTAAATATGGTATGAATGAAAACATTTATCTCAATTATTTATTGCCTATTAAGTATTAAGGCAGATTGTAATTTCATCTTAATAAAGAAAAAAAAAAATTCAGTAATTTATATTTTACATTGAGACAGGTGAGTATTGATAGATCAAACCTAAGTTTTATTAATCATAAAACTCCATTGTTTTATACCAGGAAAACAAATGATTTTATGACTGTGACCTCCGGGAAATATTTTTGTGATCATTACATTACATTTCAAATTTGTGTAATTCTTACTGTTTTTTTTGTTTTTTTACGTTTGGGTTTGGATCAGAATATTCAAAATACAAAAGACTATTCTAAAAAGTTTATTTGATTTAGTATGAAAGTAGACCGGAACTTTTCAAACCGTCATTAGCACCTGCCGACCGGACCAGATAATGTCACATTATATAGAAATAAACAGGGAGTGACATCCTGTAGGAAATGCAGTCCGCAGCCTCCTGTATATGTGGTCCTGTCACGCTATCCAAGTCGTGTCGCTGCCTAGCCTAAATAAAAAATTGTCCTTAATTTCCCACTTTCCAACTGCCGTTTCACCGACCGGCGCAAGGCGAAATCGCGTGCCCCTGGGCCCCAAAGAAACGGTGCAAATTTCGGAGTGATTTCTTCGGTTGCACATCGAGGGCAATGCAACTCTGTCCAAATAAGGTTTGTACCCAAGGGATCAGTGGCATCACCAGGTCATTTTAACGAGTTAAAGTTAGAGAACTGTGAGTTATTTAGGAATAGTTGATAGCAAAAAAAACTGTTAGATTTTCTTCAGTTTTATAGATAATAAACGTTTTGACGTCTGCACAATGTTCTGGTTACAATAAGAAGAAAAGGAGATGCTATAAGTAGTGGTAGGAATGAGTAAAACATCAACAGTATAAGAAATATCCTTTAAACCATTGATCAATAAAAAGTTTTAAAATTACAAACAATGAACCATATTTAAAAAAGAATATCAATAATATTACAAGAGTATAATTGTCAGTATTGTAGTTTATGAAGGAATACGTCTGTAAAAACAATATATCTATAGACAAAAATTTATATGTATATGAATAAGTTAATCTCCGGCGAATAAGGTTTGATAAAAAAAAGGAAAGAGGGAAACCAAATGACACACTTGGGCTCAAGAGAAAGACTCACTTTATTGTTCAGATAATTGTACATAAGTCGGATCATGGGTTGCTTACATCACATGATCGTATTTATTTACAATATAGTCATACTCCTGACTTTAACTTATATATATGTATAATGGTTCTTAGGGTCGACAGAAAAACAAGGTTGTGTTGCTCTGTAAAACAAAGTTTATTTTCCTTTAATTGTTAATTACTTTACGGGTTTACAAATAAAATCTAAAGTCATACCTGTAAAACAAAGAAACGACATTCAATGTTTATTCTCCTGTCGATTCGGTTTGTTTTATAATAACAAATAATTAAGTCAAATATTAAGTTTAACTTGCTTTCACTGCTTGCCTAAAACTCACGTAACCTCCCTGCTGATAACGCTAGTATCATTCTCTTCAACGCCTGCATTATCTACGTTGATGCGGCGTGCTAATTCAAATTAAAGAAATACATTTTCTTTACATCTCCCCCCCCCCCCCAGAAGCGAAAATATTTACAAAGGAAGAAAACTTTTTTGCTGATAGGACATCCTTTACTCGGGATTGTCCTGAAAACTAGGGATAAGTTTTGAAACGTGGAAGAGATTTGATTCGGTTTTTCTATGTCCTGTGTTGATCCTGTATATCGAGTTTGATATTTTCTCTATTATTTTATATGGTCCAATTCTGAGTTCGTCAAGTTTCTTCCTGTTTAGTTTGTTTCCATTCTCTATGTATACCACATCGTTTTCGTTAAACTCGTGATCCTTTCGGTGCTTGTCGAATAGTTGTTTGTTGTATGTGTGTGATTTTATTGTATTGTGAAGCGCTTTTTCTTTATCCTTAATCCAATCTCTGTTTGCTATGTCTCGTTTCAATTCATTTGGAACTATTTTAAAGTCTGTACCATCAAGCAAGTAGCTGGGGGTGAAACCGGTAACGGAATGTTCTGTGTTGTTGTATTTATCTATGCACACTCGAGCTATTGTTGTCCATGCCGTTTTTTGTGTTCGTTCGTTTATTTTACACCTTATTTTGTTCACTATGGTGTGGTTTAGCCGTTCATTTAGACCATTCGAAAATGGTGAGTTTACTGCTGTAAAAATTATAGGGATTTTTTTTTCCTTTAAAAACTTTTTAAATTCTTTGGAGTTTATACCTGGATATTGGTCACTAAGGATTGTACCGATTTCACTTGTTTCTATCACTTCATTTACTAGTTTTATAAAGTCCGTTGCATTTTGCGTTTTTGAAGTATGTATGAAAGCATACCTTGTGTAGTGGTCAACCAACAGGTGTAAGTATTTCTTCGTCGATCTCGAGCCTCCAAAGCCTCCTATCGTATCTATCGACATTATTTCGAAGGGCTTTGTTGCTGGACCTAAATGGGACATGAGGCCGAATTTCGTTTGTCCTCCAGATTTGTTTTTAATACATACCTCACAATTGCTGCAGATATTTTTGATATTTTTTGTTAGGTTTTTTGCTGTATACAAGGGGCCTATTTTGTTTTGCATTTGTTTTATGCCAATGTGACACATGTCTTTATGTACATTTTGTATGAATTTTATACTAAATTCCTCAGATAGTAAAATTTTTTCTTTATCTTTTATTTTCTTGTAGTAGACGTCGTTTTTTTTTTGTTAAACCTGTTTTATTTAGTAGTTCTTGATTTCCTGATTGGTCTTGAATGATATCTGATAATTTTATTAGATTAACAATTTTTAATTGTTCTTTTTTGTTATCTTCTGGTGCCAGTACTGGGTTCCTGCTCAAACAGTCTGCTTCTAGATTGTATTTACCTGGAGCATATTTTATATTAAAATCATATTGCAACAAATAATAAGTTAGGTCTCCTAGCTCTTCGTCTGATCTGGCTTTTATATTCATATTTTCCAATGGTTTATGGTCTGAGTATACCGTGAATGACTTCCCAATCAACCAATATTGCCAGTATCTAATGGCTTCTTTAATAGCTAAGCATTCCAGATATATCGCTTTTTTTTTCTTTTGTGCTTCGTTTAGTTTTTTTGAGAAGTATGCTACTGGTTTTTGTTTTCCGTTTTCTTGTATTTGTTTTAATACTGCAGCTAATCCTTCTATTGATGCATCGGTGTATATTACTATTGGTAGATTTTTGTCGTAGATTTCTAGTATAGGTTGTGAGCATAGTATTTTTTTTATTTTTTCGAACGATTCTTGACATTTTATTGACCATGAAAATTGTACATTTTTCCTGAGTAAATTGTGTAAAGGATCTAAAATTATTGCACAGTTTGGAATATATTCGTGATAGAAATTTATCTTTCCGAGGAATTGTCGTACGTTTTTTTGAGTCTTAGGTATTGGAAAATTTTTTACTGATATTAAATTATCTTTTATTGGTCTGATCGTATTATTTTCTATTATGTGGCCCAGGTACTGTGCAGACTCTGCTGCAAATTTGCATTTTGTAAATTTTAGCCTGAATCCTTCTTTTTTTATTGCGTCTAATAGTAATTCTATATGTTTCACATGTTCCTCAAATGATTTCGAAAATATTAGTAAATCGTCTATAAAATTTACTACAAATTGAGTTAATTTATTTTTTCTTAATATATTGCTCAAGATTCTTTGAAAGATTGCTGGGGCTGTTTTCAGCCCAAAAGGTAAACATGTCCACTGATAATGACCTTCTTGTGTAACAAAACCTGTTTTGTGTCTGTCTTCAATACGCAAAGGGATAGACCAGAATGCAGAGTTTGTGTCTAATGTAGTAAAAAATTTACAGTTTCTTGTTTTTATCATTAAGTCGTCTATCAATGGAAATGGTTGTGCTTGAGGTATTACTATTTTATTTATGTCCCTGAAGTCTATGCATAGTCTGCTTCTTTTATTTTCACCTTTTTTAAACGCTAGTGTTACAGGTGCTGCGAAAGGGCTGTATGATTCTTCAATGAGTTTTTTATCTAATAGTTTTGTTACTTGTTCCCCTATTTCTGTTCTGTCTTCTAGGCTGCATTTGTAAGGCCTCTTGCTACAATATTTATCTACCAATAGATCTATATGTGCTTCATATTTATTTACTGTACCTACGTCATATTTATCTTTTGCAAACACTGATTTGTAAGTATCTATTGTTTTGTTTATTTCATATTTTTGATTATCTGATAAGTGATCCATATTTGCTATAAAATTCTCTTCTTTTATGTGCTCGTTAAAATTTACTAAATTTTTTTCTTCATTAGCATTTTCCTCGTTTTGTTGAAAAATCTTGAGGTTTTCATCCTGGATTAATTTAAATTCTTTTATTGTGTCTAATCCAATTAGGAAATCGTATTTAAAATATTCGTTATCTATTATGTGGACATCCATATTTTTTTCTATGTTGAATATTTTTAATTTTCGAGTCGTCAAACCGTTTGTTTTTTGGACACCATTAATTGTTATCAAACTTGCATTATTACCTTTATTATTATTTTCTTTTTTATTTTTTATGTTTAGGAATTTCGAGTTTATTAAAGATACATTTGATCCTGAATCGTAAATTCCCCAAAGGTTTATTTTGTTTTCTATAGTTAGTTTGACTTTTATTAATGGCGTCATTACTCGTTTTTTTGATCTGATTCGTTCAATTCGGATTCTATTACTGAATTGTTTACGTGTCTAATATTTTTTGTACCTTTATCATTTTTTTTATTGAACCAGCAAGCGGTTTCTGCGTGGAATCTTTTCCCCTTATTTAATTTTTCGCATGTTGTGCATGGTGTTTTATTTTTATCTTCCGCGTTTGTACCGGTTTTTTTATTAAAAGATTTTTTTCTCACCATGTGTTCATATTTGTTCAACTCGTTGAATAAATCTGAAGTTTCTCTTATCATTTCTCTATCAATTCTGTTTAAAATGAATTCTGGAAGTCCTGCTGCAATGAGATCGATGAGAGTTCCCTTATCTATTGTTTGTCGCATATCTATTAAAAGTTTTTCTTTTCTTAGTGCATAATCTATTAAAGGTCCTTCTCTGTATTTGAAATGTAGTGCATAGGTAACTGGGTTCCAGCCTTTTGCAGCGAATGTTTCAGAAAAGTTCTTTTTCCATTCATCCCATGTCCCATGCACTGTTAATTTTGTAAACATTGAGCTGAACCAATCTTTGCAGGACCCTTCCATGAAGAATCGGAGTACTTCAACTTTTTGGGAGTCTTCATTTATATTAAATCGATTGCATTCTTGTTCAAAAATTTCCATCCATCGGCTTGGGTTTGGATTTTGACTTGTGAATCTGTCGATAATGAATTTCTCTGTTATGTGTTTTAAATTGTTAGCTCGTGGATTTTCAATTAATGTTTTAAGTAGTGTATTTAAAGTACTTACGTCTGCATGTCCAGCAGTTATATTTTCTGTTTTGATATTTTCTAGGTATACGTCATCAGATTGTAAATTTTCTTCTTCATCTACATAAGTTTCTTTGATTTCCTTTGTCAATTTTATCCAGATATTACGCTCGTGGTGCCTTTTTTTCAACGAATTTTTTACCTTCTTAAAAGCGTTAGTGGCGATTAATTGTTCATGGAGGTTTGCATTTTGCAATTCTTCTGGGATTTTGAAAATTCTATCATCCTCGGTAGTTATCGAGGTTATGCCAATTACATTACTTTTTCCGTCTGTTGTTGGGATTACTTTGAAACAGAATTGTAGCTTCTCCATTTTATAATTTTCTTATAACCCTTGTAATTTAAACTTGAATGTCGTTTTATAATGGTTCTTAGGGTCGACAGAAAAACAAGGTTGTGTTGCTCTGTAAAACAAAGTTTATTTTCCTTTAATTGTTAATTACTTTACGGGTTTACAAATAAAATCTAAAGTCATACCTGTAAAACAAAGAAACGACATTCAATGTTTATTCTCCTGTCGATTCGGTTTGTTTTATAATAACAAATAATTAAGTCAAATATTAAGTTTAACTTGCTTTCACTGCTTGCCTAAAACTCACGTAACCTCCCTGCTGATAACGCTAGTATCATTCTCTTCAACGCCTGCATTATCTACGTTGATGCGGCGTGCTAATTCAAATTAAAGAAATACATTTTCTTTACATATATATAATGTTCATAACGTAATGTTATATGTAATAACATATTATATTATAAACATTCTAAAATTATAAAGTTCCCAAAAATTTAAAGTGGTCAGTTTCTTAAATAATTGTAAAAATACTTCTCAGTATTTTTCACTCAAAAATACTATGCTAAACCGTCAGTGAAAATTGCTTATAAAATAGCTACTATTAAAACGAGTTCATTCGATATTATTATGATATATCATTTATTACTATTAGTAATATATTAAGATATTATTAGTTACGATTACATTGTCACTATTATTTCGTAAGCTTCGTAAAGGCCATAAATATACTGCTACAAACTAATATTCCTTTTAATTGCGCTTTCTATTATTGGTTATCACAATATTTTTTTAAAAATATGTTTGATTATTGTTTACATTAATAAAACCCTAAAATTAAAATTACCATGGCACATTTCCATTATTCAGTGACAATAAATAAGATTTGAAAGCTTATAGATTATAGAAGGGTTATGAAGACTTTCATAAAATTGTTGGTGAAGTAGTCTATACCAAAATGTAACAATTGCAATTCAGAGCGTTGATGAATACACGTTTTATTTTTTTTTGATTGATAAAACAACTTGTAGCGACCGCTAACTACATAAGATAAATCACCCTATACTCTGTTGTATATATATATATATATATATTGTAATTGGTTATATGTTGTAAATTCATTTAAACAAATGTAAATAATATTACCAAACCATAAGTCATATCAGTGTAAATATTGTAAACAATAAAAGACGCAGCTGCAAAAAACTAGTTCAGAGGCCCCTACAGAGGGAGTCAGTCAACAGCGGAGTGTCGTCACCCAACCCTGCAATGCGGTTGGTCAGAATAAAACCTCACCCTATTGGCTGAACGATATTGGGCAGAATAAAACCCCAGCTCATTGGCTACTTGAGGCTATATATACCCCCTAGTTTTAGCCGCTAAGTCCAATGCATCAGCGCATCGCACAAAGAGGAGAAATCTGTTAAATTGAAAATTGTAATTGTAAATTGTTAAAAATGTTATAATTAAAGGGGTTTAGGGAGGGGAAAAAAAACGATAAGTCATTCTAACTACGGCTCGGCTCTCTGGACTGGTACTTGCAGCTGCACTGATGTTTCTAGATTTAGCCTTCTCATTTATGAAAACCACTACATCTCTCTTTCCTAACCTCGCTATGTTTTAGCCCGGCCTTGTCAGACCCCACATCTTCGTAGTGGGATTCTCTGGCTTCGTCTCGCTTAAACTAGCACCTCCTTGGAAGAGATTACTGACGACGGTCACCTGGGGTCCTACGAACTTTACTTAGTAGCGTCTCCCCAACTGATCAGCCTGGCTCTCTCCGGTTCACACTCACCTTTGGGATCCGGACGGTTTTCGCCTACCCTCAGATACCGAGTGTGAATTCGTGGTCATTCCAAGACCTCATAAACTACCTACAATACCTACCCTATACTTCTCTCCTGAACAAAAAGCACTGTCGGGGCACATAGCTATTAGATATGGAGTCAGATAGTACAGTAGTAAGACCCGTAATGAAACAATTTTCCAGGTCATAGCTTAATCAACTCTCACTTCGTCACTAGGGCTAAGGTAACTAGGCACCCCATCGTGACAACCTGACACAACATTATTATGATAAAATTACAGTCAGCCTCATTGGGCAATGCGTAATTGTGATAAATTTTGTCATTCATACCATATTTACAATTTTCATTCACTCGCTCATTCATAGCGTATTTACAAACAGCCCAGAGACCTCCCAAATCCACATAGTTGTCACCTCCCTCTCATGCGAAAGAAGAAGCGGAGTGTCGGGAAGTCCCCCACGCTCCTCTACTAGCCGCGTCACCGGATACGAGAAGTTGAGGCTGAACAAGAGCGTGAGAGCCACATACGCTCAGGACATGATTGGAGAAACCGGCCATTGCCAGGACTCCTATTATCACGTATTTATAGCATGTCACGGGGAAACTGACTGATGATTATAGGGATGAGCGGTGCAGCGCAATGACTGTGCTACGGGATTAGGGTGGTTGGATAGGTTACTATGGAATTTCATGAACTTGGAAGGGATGAGTTCCAGAATGTAAGGTATATTAATATCGTTATGATTAGGTTATGTTGCTTGTTGCTGACGTAATAAGGGGCATTTACTATTGTTCTCAGGATTTTTGATTGAAAGGATTGGATACGCTTGATGTTCGTCTTTTTTGCTGTCCCCATAGCTCTATTCCGTGAAGAATAAACGTTTAAAAAATGAGATCGACGGGACTATTATGCCGTATTTCATACAGACGGTATGTGCAGAGAAGAAAAGAAGCCATTCCCAGAACTGATCAATAAAACAGATTCTGTGTAATAAATATATCTGTTCCTCCAACTGGATAAAAGTACCAACCCACGCCGCCGTTTTGGTATTTATCCAATATTACATTTTATATATCTGCCAGTTTCTTTTCCTTCTTGGAATATGTGCATTAAAACGTTCCTGTAATCGGGTTATTGATTTCGTAACTATAGCAACGGACGTTTTTCCTCCCATTTCAAATTGAATGCTCGTTAATATTCAGAGTTTGGACGGAGAGTTCTGCGAACCAGACCAATTATAAGATATTCTCCTAACAAGGTGTACAATAATAATACACTATCCTTTACGCCGGCTGAATTCAACGTCATGTGTAAATATTTTTATCACATCGGCGTATAATATTAAGATGTAGAGAGGGTTTTAGTGTTTTTTTTGCTACTTCCCATTAACCCGGACCACTCCTCTGGAGAAACTCACCACAGGCTCCATGCTGCTTGTCCACGATATAGGGAAAGTACCAGTTTTATTGGGCGATTTGAATGCTATTAGATAAATGAGAATTGCTGAAAAATACGCCGAACGCGGGAATATTTCTCCCTAATGTTACACCGTGCCCACATACGCCACGAACATTTACTGCGAACATCGTTCCAAGGCCAATCCGACTTGGATATTTACATCATCATGGTCGTCTTAATTTAAATCACCTATTTTATACATTACAATAAAACTAGTCGATCTATGAATCAGTTTTCTCGCCATTGTTTCATATTGAATCAAAGAATTTTTTTTTTTTTTGTAGCAACAACATTTGATTACGTCAATCATAAATTAACTTGTAATAGTTTCCAAATTATTAATACTTAAAAAGATACATTTGCATATGTATATCTGTATTTTGGGTTGTTTAAACTTCAGTCTCTCTAAAACATTAATTTTATTGACAATATATCACCTACAGTCAAAGTTTATGTGTTAAAACGGCTCTCGACAAACGGCTGACCTGGAACCCACATACGAGGCTAAAAAGACAAGACCTAAACTGACGCTTTGGACAACTGAACAGACTACTTCAAAGGACATTCCATCTCTCAATAGAAAACAAATTACTAATTTACAAAGTTATATTTAAACCAATCTGAACGTACGGAATAGAGCTATGAGGGAACAGCCAAAAAGTCGAACATCAAGCGCATCCAATCCTTTCAATTAAAAGTCCCGAGAACAATAGTGTTGCCCCTTATTATGTCAGCAAAAAAACCCTTTATAAAAATCTTAATATACCTTACATTCTTAAGCTCATCCATTCCAAGTTTATGAAATTCCATAGTAACATATCCAACCACCCTTATCCAACCATCCCTATAATCCTCCTCGGAGCCTGAAACGGCAGTGGCCTCAGTACTGGAAATGGCCAGTTTCTCCAATCATGTACTGAGCGTATGTGGCTCTCGCGCCCTTGGTCAGCCTCCTCTGGCTCGTATTTGGTGACGCGGCTGACGGAGGAGCGTGGGGGACTTCCCAAGACTCCGCTTCCTCTCTCGCATGCGAGGGAGGTGGCAACCTGTGTATTTGGGAGGTCTCCGGGATGTTTGTAAATATTGTATAAATGAGATCATTTATGACAATTACTTATTACCCAATAAGGCAGACTGTAATTTTATAATAATAAGAAAAAAAAAGTTACATATTACAAGGAATAGATTAAAGAACTTAATGCATAAATTGTAATATAATCAGATATAATATACAGAATACAAATATTGGAAAAATACAACAAACAATAAAAAAAGGTTTGCTATATAACCTGGCATGGTTGTGATGGGAATATGTGGACCGTGCTGGCTCCTGGCTGTAGTATCTCGTATGTCCCGTACAAGATCAAAGAGAGTATGCCGAAACCTGACAGCGGGTTAACCCGATCGATCATTCACTGACGAAGAAATTTTATTCCTCTGCTATTCCTTGCTTAAATGTAACAATTTATTTATTTATTAAAATTTTCCAAATTTTTCACCCTTAATTGAACCTATGTAAGAATATGAAGGACTTATAATACACTCAACTCTACGAGACGACTCAAAAGGAAATGATCTAAGGACGTGACGGCTTCTTTATACTATAAATAAAACTGCATAGCCATCCGACATTGCAAGTTAGTAGAAAAAAAAAAAACTACTAAAATAACGAAACTATTTTGTAGCGTTGATTCAGGGCTGATAGTAAAACTGCGCTATGATGTAGCGATTCTAACCTGTACGGTCCGTGAAGAATAATTAGCTCATATGATTCTGTTTTTATTTGTATTTAGTATACTACACATTAAAGTTAGAGAAACGTTAAAACTGATTGTATAAATAAATGGGTTCAATACAGGTACTACAATACTTACCTGTGGCATCAGTTTACCAACCGAGAATTGATGCTTGTTTCATAGAAATATTACACAACTTACTTAATTCCAAAGAGCAGTGTCCAGGATCCCATCTTTTATAACCTATACACCGCTAGTGTCCCCTCTACTACCGATACCTTTTTGGCATTACAGAAGAAACTGCAGTTCTCTCATCCCATCCAGACCCCGATACAGCATCACAAAATCTTCAAAAACACCTTGATGAGACAGAGTATTGGTGCAACCAACGGCAAAGTTAATTAAGCAAAATATGCCCACATTACCTTTACCCTCTGTCGCAAGTCTGGTCCACTAGTTTTTTTTTTAATTCTATCACTTTTCCTGTATCTGAGACAATACGGTATTTAGGCTTCCATCTTGACAGAAGGCTGACATGGAACCCACATCTGAGGCTAAAAAGACAAGAACTAAACAGACGCTTTAGACAACTGTACAGGCTACTTCAAAGGACATCCCATATCTCAATAGAAAATAAATTACTAATCTACAAAGTTATATTTAAGCCAATCTGGACATATGGAGTAGAGCTATGGGGGACAGCAAAAACGTCGAACATCAAGCGCATCCAATCCTTTCAGTCAAAAGTTCTGAGAACAGTAGTAAATGCCCGTTATTACGTCAGCAACAAAACTTTTCATAACGATCTAAATATAACTTACATTCTTGAACTCTTTCCTTCCAAGTTCATGAAATTCCATCGAAACCTATTAATCACCCTAAACCCCTAGCACACTGCATCACACAGCCCTATAATCATCCTCGGAGACTAAAGTGGCAGTGAAATCGTGACATAATATAAATACGTGTACTGTACAGTGGGAGTCCTGGCAATGACCCGTTTAGCCAATCATGTGCTGAGCTCTCGCGCTTTTGGTCGTATTTTTGCTCGTATCCGGTGACGCGGCTAACGGAGGAGCGTGGGGGACTTCCTAAGACTCTGCTTCCTCTTTCGCACGCGAGGGAGGTGACAACCATGTGTATTTGGGAGGCCTCTGGTCTGTAAACACTGTATGAATGAGCTAGTAAATGAAAAATTTTAAATATGGTATGAATGAGAACATTGATCGCATTTACTTATTGCTCGATAAGGCAGATTGTAATTTTATGATAATAAATATTTTGAAAAATTACCTTACTTAATTACTAGTCATTAGTTATATAATGGCTAAATATAAATATGTACTCTAACATTTTAAAACGTTATATAAACATTTAATAAACTTTTAACCAGCAAGTTGCCATAAAGTTGTTGGCCAGCAACTTGCCTTTCCGGGTTTTCGTGTATACACTCTCGCTGAAGCAAAGGGTAGCTACACTTTCAGTGACCTCGTGGCTTGCTAGTGTGGGAAAGCTTCCCTGTGTTCTTCCTAACTTCCCTGTTGTTTCTTGTTTATTCGCCTGTCTGGTAAGAAATCCTCCCTAAAGTTTCATAGAAGGGAGGCTGGCCTAGGTATAAGAGGATTTATGCCAAAACTAACATTATCCTGACTCTTCCCCGGCGCGTGCTCACCTTATGTCAAAATTAAGAGACTACACTCACTACAGTATATAAACTGAAAGCACCTCAGTACAGAAGTGTATCTATGACATTGCTTACCTTTAGTCGCACAGAGGAACGTTACTGAAATCCTGAACTAGTATGAAGATTTAGTCAGTTTTTGAAATATTTATCAGGACATCATCGGCGTGAACATCTGCAACTGAAAAAACGTTCAGATCAGTAAAATTAAAATATAAAAAGTACGAATATCTTAATGATCCTGCCCAATAGTGTAGGAACTAAGGAAATCAGCGTAACCTTAAACATAGGAATATTCCAAAATAAGTCGAGATCTGGTAAATACTCGTTGGTTAAAGTACAATAACAGAGCTGTAGGACAAAGGCTATGAACAAAGTAAGGAAAGTATTAAACAAGAGAAGCCGTCACCTTGACCCTTTGTATCCAAGTGAGCTGCAGAGCCTTCGACCGAAAAGTGACAAACAGACCACGTTAAACCCTCCCTCGAAAAGCAGGTAAAATCAAGCAGCCCTGTATAAATTCATTTGACCTTAACCCCATATCCGCCCAGACCGTAACCATTATTGTCAGTTTTTTATTCTTTTTCAAATCCCCTTGATATCAAAATTATGAAATTCAATATAGACGGATCTATTTACAATAAGTCATTCATTATATGACTTGTAGCTTGGCTAAGTTTTATACAATTTTAATATTTTTATATTGTGATTTGTTGTCTGTTAAATACTATGTACATTATATATTGTCTACACATGTTTAGAATGTAATGGGGCCTTATGAATCAAAAAACTAACTTGTACCTAACAAACAAAATCATTTTTTCTGACAGTCTGTTGCCATCGATGTGGGACGGGTGTTAACACTGGGTTTTTTAGGTGCTGCAGTGAGTCAAAAAACGTGATGTGTCTCCGGTGTATGAGCTCACCCACCTACGGGACACTTAAACTAACTTACATCTAACAACAAAATCTTAACCTAATGTTCTCCAACAGTTGCCATCAATGTGGGAAGGATTATGGAGTCATGGGGTTTGCGAGGAGCTGCAACGAGTCAAAAAACGTTTGACTTTTGAAGTGTTTGTAGTGGACGAACTCACCCCACTGACGGCACACCAAGCAGGTGGGCGTTCTTTAACCTCTCGAGAGAGGTCTGACCACTTTTCTCACTATCCCATCCTGAAATTGCTGGGGTCTTTTAGCTGTATAGACAGTCAAGTGAGTGTGTAGCACCGTACAGCAGATTTACACATTTATATATCAGTTTGAAACGAAGCGACAAGTTGGGTGAAGTTAGCAAATGGTAAAACCTGTGTCGTACATTTTCTATTTTTTTACTAAAATGGGTAGAGAAATGGAGATGCCTATCCATTTTTATACCCAGATAGTACATTGAGAAAGCTGTTGAGTTCTCTTTCCTTCCTATAGTATAAGATTTTGGCAAGGCTTTTTTCCCCTTTTGGAGGGAGAATATTACGCAGTCGGTCTTCCCGACGTTCACGCTTATGTTTAACTTTTAACTAGTCTGTCGATGATTACGTTGCAAACTGATTCGGCCTGTGTAAGAGCTCATATTAACATCTCCCTAAGAGTCTTTACTGATGTGAGATCTTTAATTTCAGGAGGAAAATATCAAGCATGCCGGTGTCAGTTCTTTTACTAATTTGAAGGCCACAGGCAAGAATCGTGTTTGATGCTTTGATTTTTACTCTCCTGGTTAAGGAGAGATGATAGCGCAAATATAATTTCAAATGTATAAATAATATTTGGGAACTCTAATAGAAATTGCGAGTTAAAAGATTTTAGTGTATGTTTTAGCTGTTCGGTATATTTTATCAGATATCAGAATTACCAAGCTAACGGTGAAACATTTCTTTATTATTTGAAAAAGTTATTTTTCAGTGACAGCGATGGCCTAACAAATAAAGCGTAGTCAACAATTATAATAGTTATTAATGAAATCAACCGACTTGTGTATTTTACTTTAAATGTCATCCTTGTTTGATTGTTTAAACACACCCTCAGGTCTGGTCGTTACCTCGTGAACTAAGGAACCATATTTAGAAACAGTGGAAGATGAATAGCATTCTATGTGAATAGAACCTTCAGGATGAAGAGATTGAGCCCGGAGACAGATGGGCGCTTGCTTCAGCGAAAGCTGGGCCCTGAAGATATTATTGGAGATAATTAATGAAGAGATGGTAAAGATCATTGAACTTACATTGTTCCGTTGATAGTTGCCATTCTCTCTTGCTGTTTGTTCCGTTGATAACATCTTTGTACAGGGGAAGCCCGTTAGTCGCACCGTGCCCTGCTTTTCAAATATCTACTCAGGTTCCTCCAGGTCAGGATAGTTAAGGAAGTCCTTTCATATAGTTCGTCGTAAGACTAAGTATCTTAGATAGCTAATGTGATATGAATAGCAAAAATAGGAACTCTTATTTAAAACGTCGAAAATAAAACTTGTCTATATTCGGCCTGACAAACGCCTCATGCAACGATTCAAACAAGACATTATCTACAGATCTATAAATTCAATACATAAATAATATCATTGAAAATAATATTCCCGACTTGTTTCAAAGACAAACTCCACGGGCACAGTAACAGTTTCATTCTAATGCTTTTTCGCCAAATCTCATTACGAATACTTTCAATAACCTAGCCAAAAGAGCATTGAGATTTTTATTCTTTTTATTATAGTTTTTTTTACTTTATTCTTCTTTATTATGGTATATTTGTATGTTAATTATTCCTCTGTGTCACATATAAGTAACCATCCCAAGCCACTATGGAACATTTGATTATATTTTGTGATAAAATATGTGTAGCATATTTCAAAATAAATGAATATTTACACCCATCATACTTTCTACTATAGATTGGAAACAAAACGAACACGCAAAATAGAACCACAGTTATACAAAGTTCCCAATCCCGGTACAAATCCTGGTACAATTTTTTTTTTTACATACGTAGTTATATAACCTGGGTGCCTGTAATTACCCATCTTTATATTATGCCAGAGTTCATATTGCTTCTGAGCCGTATGCAGCTAAAGGATATTAATACTCGTGTGTTCAACGTTGTATTTGGTGTCGGGTCGTCACGAGGGGGGTGCCTAGTTACCCTAGCCCTGGTGACGAAGTGAGGGTTGATTAAGTTTATGACCTGGACATTCGTTTCATGAAGGTCTTACTATCTGACTCCATTTTTAATAGGTATGTGCCCCGACAATGCACTATGTTCAGGAGAAAAGGTATAGGGTAGGTAGGTAGGTAGTTTGTGTGGTCTTGGAATGACCACGAATTCACACCCGGTATCTGAGGGTAGGCGAAATCCGTCCGGATCCC
The DNA here is from genome assembly GCA_930367205.1 of Acanthosoma haemorrhoidale. Taxonomy (NCBI): domain Eukaryota; kingdom Metazoa; phylum Arthropoda; class Insecta; order Hemiptera; family Acanthosomatidae; genus Acanthosoma; species Acanthosoma haemorrhoidale. The sequence goes on along the minus strand of OV884011.1, from coordinate 13,940,100 downwards.
AAAGGCCAGTGTGACCCGGAGAGAGGCAGGTGCCACGACAACCGTTGTCCACTAGGGGGAGAGGTCTCTACCAAAGAGGTGCTAGATTTAGCAAGACGAAGGCGCCGGACTAAAACGTAGTGAGGTGAGGAGAGAGAGAAGCAGAGGTTTTCATAATGAAGAAGCCAAGTTTCAGAGCTTACATCAGAGCAGCCACGAGCCAGTTAGTTGTCAGGAGAATGATATACTGGTCCCAAACCGCCGGTATTAAATACCCAGCTGGCCTTGTCAGTAGCCAATAACGATCGCTTTTGTAGTACCCAATGATGTGCGGTTTCCTTTGTTCTCTGACAGAGCCAGGAAAGTATCCCGGCGGTTGGGTCTCATACCTGCCTGACAGCTGGTGCTCCCAAGCATGTTTTATTGTTTAACATATTGACAATGATTTATATTGTGGTAATGTTATTTACATTTGTTTAAAATATATATACAATAGAGTATAGGGTGATTTATCTTATGTAGTTAGCGGTCGCTACATATGGTGTTAATAGTTATTATGATTTTTTGTTTTGTGGTATGAATCATTTAGATCCGCAATAAATGTTTAAGGATGAATGCTTTGGATTTTTTGGATCCATATATCTATAGTAGCTGCTGCCACTTTCTTGGTTAATAAGTTACATCTTCCTAAATGGCCTAAATTCTACAAGGAACTTCTACTGTGTTGTTCTCCGTGTATATATGTTAGATACATTCAGATCCAATTTTGTATTATTAACAGATTAACTTTTAATGAATATCTGTCAATTTTGTCATTAAATCCTAATTATTAATATGTTAATGGGAGGTGTTTTAATAACGGTGCTGCATATATATGTAATGAAAGAGTTCTCTCTTGAATTTGAACTTGAATTTGCCGCGCTGCTTCCACTGGCTGCCACCAGATGGAGCAGCAATCAGATAGAGAAGGTTATGTTAGGTAACAGAAATGTAAATAAAGAGGTGATAGTTATAAGCTGTAACTGTCGTTTCTTTGTTTACAGGTAATATTGTGTAAATCAATATTAATAATCGTTATAATGTAATATATAGTGAATAAAATTGCTAAATTTGTTTACGGAGAAACTGATTTCAGTTTATTCACCCCGCCTTCAATAATTGTCTTACATATGTATGGTAATAATAAAGCGACGCTACAGGAAATACAAAAATAATTTGTAAATAGATTCGTCTGAGAATCTATAGTTGTATATAATTGTCTATAAATAAGTTTTCAGGGGCTATGAAGGAAAAAAAAATAGATTACTACAATTTTTGTTCATATCTTCTTTTTTTTTAATTGTACATAGTCGATTTAGAAGTGACTCAAAAAAAAAAAAAAACAGCACTATTTCGCTTCATTTTAAAACGTTTCCCCTTTGAGACAGAAGATTTGTTATGCATTTGTCCGTACAATGTTTTTTTTGTTGGATGTCGATTTCTCAGAAGTTAAGTATTCCCCAACATTAAAGGTGTTTAAGGGCGTGACAATAGATGCGCCAGCTGACACGAGCGTAGTATCTGCGCATTATTAAAGGAACTTAGATGGCTGGTAAAATAAGTTAGAAGCGTCCATCTTTCCTCGAAAGTTATCCCCGTTGCGAATCAAGTTTCCTCTCAACTTTCTTTTGTTGGAAAATTCTTTCACTTCACTTCGACCCTCCCACTCCAGTATTATATAACGTAGTTACAATTTATGTATTATATTACAAAATATGTTATATTAAACTCAAGGATGATCAGATCGAGTTACTGTTGATTTTCTAACGTCGGAGCGGAGAACGAAGGAAAATTCTCACTGAGCAATTTAGATAATGGATGTTTTTATCATACATGATAACGCCATTTTGAATTACTTCAGATAACAGTATATTTCGTTGAGATATTTTCCGTGTAATAAGACACCATTTTTTTTTTTTTTCTTTCATATCCCCTTTAAATTTACAGACAATTATAGATCCTCAGGCGAATCTATTTACAAATTATTTTTGTATTTCCTGTAGCATCGAAAGATTATATACAGGTTGTTTTTTTTTCCCTTAGCTCTTAAATTTTAAAGATTATAGATAAGGGAAAAATAAAGGGAATTTATTTGGGGTGAGCGGATCCTTTTACTAGGAGTGCCTGTTTGAAATTGGAGTGAGGGAATTAAGGAGTGTGGGAAGCCTCGGTAGAAGTGGAAATGTTGCGGTGCAGTGGTGAGAGTCTACTGAAGGCTGAGCCTAGTCTCTCTAGACATGTAGTGGAAGCTCATTCAGTTGGTGATGGGTGCCCGTCAGAGGCTTGTTGTTGATTGGCCAAGGGCCGTAATATCCACCATTTGGTCTGCTTTCCCAGATCTAGAGATTTGCCATCTTGCCGGTCGTGGTGGGGGTGTCAGGTCTTGGAATAAGGGGTTTAGGCAATATTTCATTGAGTCGAAGAATTTGATGTGTCTTCTTCTGATGGCTTCGGTGACGGTGGGGACCTCGAACTTTTCGTGGATGTCAGGAGCCTTCATTTCACGAAAAGGTTTTGTTATTTTATAAAAGTTGTATACATGTATAATGATATACATTATACGTGACTGGACTGAACTGACTAATAAAGGTGATAGGGCTCACCTTTTTAATCAAACTTAAAACTAACTTAGATACTAATGTCTTAACCTAATTTTTCGCCGACAGACTGTTGCCATCGATGCGGGAGGGGTGGTGGGGTCATAGTGTTAAACACTGGGTTTGTCAGGTGCTGCAATGAGTCAAAAAACTGAATATGTCTTTGGCGGATGAACTCACCCACCGACGGCACAGAAAGCAACGGGTGCAGGTCAGCACTGTGTCTCGACATCTGTCTCTTGATTGGGGCTACACAGCCACAAAAATACTAGGACACCATTCGAATCGAATGGTATAATCTAGTGAGGCTATTAATGAAAATGAGTATACGGCGACCAGGGTACACCGTAGTCCGCAGACCCAGTAGACAGTCCAGCGGGCGACGCCAAGAGTACTTTCATGAAGCGCTCTGTTCTCCTGATTTCAAATTCAAATGTCATCTCCTTCGAAAACTTTCCCTCTGTGCCTCTGCACTTCCTCCTCAGAGGCACCTGAGGAACTAAACTCATATTTTGTTGCTGCCTGCTCGACCACTTATTCATCTCCCTAATCCTATAGTTAGTACATAGTTTTGTGAGCCGTTACTTAATGTCATTATACCTGTTAAAGGAAAATATATACAATTTTTCTGTTTAAAACTGAATCTTCTCAACTTCTTGGAAAAAAGCTTTTGTCCAACCCTTATATTATTAAACAGCTTTATTATGATAAAATTACAATCTGCCTTAATAGGCCAATAAGTAGCTGTGATAAATGATCTCATTTATACCCTACAATTTACCATTCACTCACTCATTCATACAATATTTACAAACAGCCCTGAGCCCTCTCAAATCCACATGGTTGTCACCTCCCTCGCATGCGAAAGAGGAAGCGGAGTCTTGGGAAGTCCTCCATGCTCCACCGTCACCTACGTCACCGGATACATCCACCTACGCTCAGGACATAATTGGAGAAGCTGGCCTTTGCCAGGCCTCCCACTGTTACGCATTTATAGCAGATCACGAGGCCACTTCCGTTTTAGCCTCCGAGGAGGTTTATAGGGATGAGTGGCGCAGTTCAATGACTGTACTAGGGGATTAGGGTGGTTGGAAAGGTTACTATGGAATTTCATGAACTTGGAAGGGATGAGTTAAAAAATGTAAGGTATATTAAGATCGTTATGAAGGGTTTTGTTGCTGACATAATAAGGGGCATTTATTATTGTTCTCAGGACTTTTTATTGAAAGGATTGGATACGCTTGATGTTCGACGTTTTTGCTGTCCCCCATAGCTCTACTCCATATGTCCTGATTGGCTTGAATATAACTTTGTAGATTAGTAATTTATTTTCTATTGAGATATGGGATGTCCTTTGAAGTAGCCTGTACAGTTGTCCAAAGCGTCTGTTTAGTTCTTGTCTTTTTAGCCTCAGATGTGGGTTCCAGGTTAGTCAATTGTCGAGATGGAAGCCTAAGTACCGTACTGTCTCGGATAAAGGGAGAGGAATGGAATTAAAATAAACTAGTAGACCAGACTGTGGGAACATTTAGCTTCATTAATTTTGATCCACCATTGGTTGCACCAATACTCGATCTCATCGAGGTGTTTTTAAAGGTTATGGGATGCTATATCAGGGTGTGGGTGAGATGACAAGACTGCAGTAATAACGTGTTATAAATATACTCGTTTCAAACAAGAAGAATGATTCACTCGTCCCATATACAATTAAAATTTATAATTCCATTTTTATTGTTCAATTACTTTTTCAAAACTTGAAACTCCTCCATCCCCCCCCCCCGTGTGTCTCTGTTATCCTTGTGATTTCAAATCACCTGTTTGGCTTTGAGGCATAAAATTTTTACATAATTTGAGGATAGGATAAAACGTTTTAAAAGCTTGTTTATTTTTGAAGCGTAGAGCTCTTAATGTTGAACAGGATGTACTGATTAGTGAGTTGTAGAGTTTTATGACGAGTGGACTACAATTTAAAAAAAAAAACAATTCGTTAAAATCGTGTTAGCAAATTTTTTCCTACCTCCTTGATCTATTGCTATCCTACCAGTTCCACCTGATTCCTAAACAATGCTAAAAAGCATACCTATATAAATAATCATGTGTTATTAAGTATTGATCAATTGCTTGGTAGATAAAAAACAAATGTTTTCCTATCATGTCTTATAGCGGAATCCAAATCATAACCTTACAGCTGTGTAATTATTAATTTCCTCTCCAATCTACTCCAAGGGCAAGGCAATACGGAAAAAATAGTAATTGTAACTTTTAAAATGAGATGGTTACATGCACCTGTTTGCTAAGTGCCAAAGATTACTTTTGTATGCAGGATTATAGGTCGATTTGTTTTTTTACTTCAGTGGTCAAGTATCTAAACCACTGATGCAAGAACAATGAAAAAAAATAATTAACTATAACATTATCTTTTCTCATTCATACCGCACAACCACAACCGTTGACCGAAACTCAAGAGAAAGTCCTTGATATGTTTTTTTTATAAGCAATAATTTTGAGAAAAAAAAACCACACTTTTGACAGATGTAGGCTTGAATAAATACTACGAGCCGGGTAGAATGTTAACCAGTCAGTTTGTCAAAATCCTTTTTTGGGCGAACAAGATTTAGTAATCACCGTCAAGGGACCTATGAGTTACGTAAAAAGAATTTTGTTTTGAATCTATAGACCTGGAATTACACAAATATGCTTTTGTTTACAACTTTGCCGGGTTGTGACCTATAGCACAATCCAATTTTTTTTCATTAAAGGCATTTTCGTGATAGTAAGTTTACAATTATACAGTGCGAAGATAGCAATATGCAATGTGCATTCCGTATGCTGTAAATATTCAGGTTGTTAAATACTATAGTTTAGAACCATAGCCCTAAAAGGCATTTTAACTATTTATGTATCAACCTTAAGTTTATCGAATATCTATTACTTCATACACCATGTTACATTTTCCATATACTAGAATACCATTGCATCAAATTCATTGTATAAGTGGAAGAACGTACAAGTATATACTGCTCCATCTAACAGTTTATTTAAATCTAATTAGCTGAACAACAAAGTTCATAAGATAGCAGTGAATTAAAAGATAGTTATAATAATAATCTTTGTAGAGGAGAGTCGTTTAAAAGAAACGAAAGAAAAGCTTTATTATGAAGTACAAGCAAAGCACTGGTATATACAAATATTAAGAGTTACGTTACATTGTAGTTGGGATATCTGGGAACAAGTGTGGTCTGGGGCTAAAGCTGAGCCATATATGTATAAGAAAAGGATACGATTCTTGGAAGTAGAGAGGTCTTTGAGGGATCCGGTTGCTTACTTAAAAATAACAGGGAACCATCAGTGGCTTCCATGAAGTCTTGAGGCAGGTATACAGTTCTGCTCAACCCCTTCTACTTGTTCTTAGCTAGTCATTCCTTCCAAGTTCATGAAACGCCATTGAAAACTACCCAACTACCCTAATCCCCTAGCACATTCATTAGACTGCGCCAATCATCCCTATAATCCTCCTCGGAGACTAAAGCGGCAGTGGCCTCGTGACATACTATAAATACGTGACAGTGTGAGTCCTGGCATTGGCCAGTTTCTCCAATCATGTCCTTAGCGTCTGTGGCTATCGCGCTCTTGGTCAGCCTCCGTTGGCTCGTATCCGATGACGCGGCTGACGAAGGAGCGTGGGGGACTTCCCAAGACGCTTCCTGTTTCGCATGCGAGGGAGGTGACAACCATGTGGACTTGGGAGGTCTCTGGGCTGTTAGTAAATACTGTGTGAATGAAAATTTTAAATATGGTATGAATGAGAACATTTATCTCAATTATTTATTGCCTAATAAGGCAAATTGTTTTTAGTTACGATTTTTTTAGTTATTTACATGTGTTTTTTTATTTTTTTTTCATTTAATGGTCCTTCGAGTACCTCTGGATATATTTTTCTTCACTTTCTAGAGGTTTTATTTTATTTATGCATATTTGATGACGCTTTTAATACTTTATACTCACTATATTTATAACAACATCGAAAACAAATCGGCTTATACTGGAGCTCTTACCATAGAACGAATAAATACTATTGTTATTTGGAAAGTGCCAAATTTTGCTTTTTTACCCGCAAGGAGGTAAAATTTTCTTTTTATCTCTTGCGTTTTTGTTATCTTTTCATTTTGTTCTATAGTCTTCCAACTCATAAAAAGTTATTATTCTTGAAGGTCCTAAGATTCGTTAAAGTTCGTTTATATGCTCTAGCATAAAAAAACAACGTAATTATGAAAAGAAATTTCCCCACAAAAATCATCAGTTCTATACATAATCGTTTCTAAACAACCTTTTTTATTCACTAAAGGCCAGTAATGGGTTATAAACGTTTATGGGATCTTCATTATTTTTTCTGTTGAAGGGACATCGACTTGAACTCCCGCAATTACAAGATCAAACAAGTGCTGAAAAAACAAACTTAGGTAAATCTCGTTTTTAATCCGAAAAACTCCAACGAATAATTGAAACGTTTCAAAAAAAAAAAAAAAACGCTAAACAAACTTTCACTAGCGACTACATAGGTATAACATAAAAAAAAAACTTGTTTGCAGAACTAGTCATAAATATTCTTATTTTGTTACAGGAATCGTTTGTCTGCCTACGGGTAATTAGCTTGGGGAACAAAATATGGTAGAAAGTGTGTCAACGGGCCAGAATACTCCGGTGATGCTTGATGACAGTAGAGCACCCTCGTTTAAGTTGCATTAACAACTCAAGAGAGCGTAACTATCGAAGTTGTTATCTGTAGGCTGTCTTATTCCGAAAATTTTATTTATTGCACATTTGGTTGCGCAATAGAGGCTATAAAAGTAACAGCCAACGACCCAAAATTTTATACTTTACAATACTCCGGTTAACCAGAATATATGTTGGATAAAGGCTTGTGAGAATTATGAGGAATTCAATGGAACAAAAAAAAATGTCAGCTCATTTTCGTTCGATGTTCTACAGTTAAATAACCTTCATAGAGGATGGTAGCTTATTTGTTCACAGTATTTTTGTTTTATGTTTATTAGTTAATTGACAACTATGAAATCAAGTGACAATCAGGGAATGCGACATGGGGCGAATGGCATCCGATGGTTCCTCCCCATAATTGTATTTACGGCATGTTTATCGTAACAGATCCCAGCCGTCGTGGAGTATCATGAGGAAAGTCAAGTGTGGACGGTTCCTGAATCGATTGGCCAAATAGTTTTTCATGAAATCGTTTGAAACTTGTAGAACACTGTGCATGGTGCGGTTGCTTACGTATAGAGGCGCTGGAGTCATTAACCTGAGTATCCTGAGTTGAATAATCTTTGTGGGGGAGAGTATTTTAAAAGAAAAGAAAGAATGCTTTATTATAAAGTACAAGCAAAACACTGTTATATACAAATATTAAGAGTTGTGTTACTACAAACTTAAATATAGGTATTTAAGTATAGTTAGAACACGGATCCAAAATTGTAAATAGTATTAAGATAACTAGCTATAGGAAAAAAAAAAAAAAAAAAGTTACTACATACTGGGTGGAATGTCTGGGAACGAGTGTGGTCTGGGGCTAAAGCTGAGACATATAAGAAAAGGGTAAGATTCTGGGAAGTAGGGAGTAAGCGAAGTAAGGAGGGTTGCTTACTTAAAAATAACAGGGAACCACCAGTGACTTCAATGAAGTCAGGAGGCAGGTATACAGTTCTTAACGTTATCTTAGCATTATAAAACTCACGATAACACTCGCAAAAATGACGCAATACATCTTATATTTTAAAAATATATTCCACTAAAATGCGACAGACCAAGACCTTTTATTGATTTAAATACACAAAATGAAAGCATGGAAACAAGTTTCGCCTGTTTAAAGTTTAAGATTTCTCAAGACCGAGCTCAGTAGCCATTTATATTTATGAGTTCGTTTTTTTTCATGATTAATTATTTTTATTTGCATCAAAAACGGTAAAAGGATAGAGTATTTTAAGTAAATTCCCAAAAAATAAAGTATCGATAACCTACCAAAATACTTGATTTTTTGCAGTAATTACAATTGATGTTTGAGTCGATGGTTTTTTTTTTAATATCGGGTCAGAGATCACTTGTAGAAGAGAGCATGAAGGGTTAGTCTCGGTATTTGAGCCCGAGGCATAGCAGAGCCATTTAACAGTATATTTTATGACCAAGACTACATAAAACCTGATAGAGGTAAGTGCCAAGAGCGAGTGTTAGGCAGCGACAGGGCATCTTACGGCCTCTGTAACGATATTCATTAGACAGGCTAATTAATTCTAATAGATAGCGTGTGCTTCGATCGCCGATAGCTAAAGCGCCTTGTTTCCAGGTGGCAGCACCGTTAGTTGGCTATGTGCCTTTCAGACTGGCTATTTAGTCATGCTTCAGTAAATAAGCACATGTGTATCTTAGAACTTGAACTATTTTATTTGTTTCGTTACACCAATGTTTTTTTTGAACAAAGTATGAACCAAATCTTGTTTATCCTTTAGTTTTTTTTAATATATCTAAACGAACTAAAGAAGGTGAAAAGTAAAATAACGAACAACACTACGAGTACGATCTTGGAGCTCACTTGAGAAGTTTCTTAAATAATTACACAGGCCTGCAAGAATAACATCATTAAGATGAGCTCCTTCACCTAGTCCAGTCTTGTATGTAATTTTTAACTTTAAAACGATTGTTTTGTATTTTGTACTCTCCTTAAAATGCATGTTATGCTATGCAGAAAAAGGAGCCGTAAATCGCCAATTTGTTCATGCTATTGTTCATATTTGTTTGTAAAAATGTTTAAATTAAGGGGTTAAGAAAAAAAATAAATAAAAAAATAACATCAGCTTCTCTTTCTGATGTACTTTATTATATCAAAGTTTTTTTTAACGGGCAGTTCCACACGAAATGTGTAGTTTTAACTCCATTTTGTGCAGTTCTAAATCACACACCTAATACAAAAGGATTAGTTCCCGTATTCTTCTTCTTCCTTCTTCTCTCAAGAAGGTGATTTGTATTTTGTCACAAAATTTGAGTAATCCTGAAAAAATTGGTATTCCATACTGTTTTCCAGATGATTGGCGCCAATTCTAATGAATGGTATTTCTTGACAACTCAAAGCGATGTTTTAAATGTGTCTTTCTACACAATGAGAATAAATATGGTTCAACACCAATTGCTCACTCAACCAAAATCAAAGAATAACATAACACCATAGCTTTGGTCTTGGACAAGATAAAGTATTGCTAATATATTTTTAATAAAGGATTTGTGAGGATCTAAAAATGGTAAACTTTCTGCTTGGACAGCAAATTGGCCACACCAAACACCCTTACTTCTTGTGCCCATGAGATACCAGAGACAAAACACACCATTGAGTTATAAAAGAGTGGCCTAAGAGACAAAGCATGGACTTTGGGGAAAAGAATGCCATAACTGACCCGTTAGTTGAACGAGAGAAAATCATCATTCCTCCACCGCATATAAAAGCCTTATGAAGCAGTTTTTAAAACCTCTTGATAAGAACGGATTATGCTTTGCAAAAATAGTGGGGAAATGCCGCAGTTGAGCGTGGAAAAAATTAAAGCAGGAATATTTGACGGCCCACAAATAACAGCTCATTAAGGATCCTGCCTTCGTAAATTCGGTGAATGAGGCTCAAAGAAAAGCCATGGACTTCATTTGTTGCAGTTGTCGGAAATTTTCTGGGCAAATGCAAATCTGAAAACTATGTTGAACTGGTAAACGAAATGCTTGTCATTTTCAAATCCCTTGGGTGTAACATGAGTATTAAGGTGCACTATTTACAAAGCCACTTAGAGCGTTTTTCTGAAAATTTAGGAGACACCAGTGCGGAACAAGGTGAAAGATTTCACCAGGATATTAAAACTATGGAGGCCACCTACCTATGGGATACGGACATGATGGCAGATTACTGCTGGAGTTTAAAAAGGCACTGTTCCAAAACGTAATCAACAATCACGGAAAAGAAGCTTCCGAAGTGTTCAGCGACTTGTTGGTTTCATCGACGAATTTTTCCTCTATCTTTGTATATAATAATAAAAATTCCGAGTTTAGTTTTTTCATTTGATCCATGGATTTAATATAAACTAGTGTAATGTATCTTTCACTAAATTGTTATATCTTGGAAATTTGAACTCCTGGGGTTTAACTAATCCCATATTTGAATTCAAGGCATCGAATTCATATGAAATCAGCTGAACCTTTGGAACAATTACAACAAATCTAAAATTGCTCTTAAGAGTCTGATGGCTTCCAACGGGGTATAAGAGGGTTTTTTTTTGGTACAAGACTAATTAAGAGGATATCGAGGACCGAACGCTACCTGCCTCAGCAATACTCGCAAGGATGCGCTGAAAGTTTCATTAATACTGAAAATGATCGAAGGGATGATACAATAAATATAGTTTTAAATGTATTTTAAGCGAGATCAGTTCCTATTGAAGGCAGGTATTGGTACATTATTAATTTGATCTTAAAATTTCTTTGGTAATGAACGAATCAACATTGTGCAGGGCACAGAGCACCTCAGTGCGTATGTTCTAGCTCGATCAGCAAAGCATATATTCACGAGTTCGAGCAGTACATGTTGACATTACCACGCACGAGCAGATTATCGAATCTATGCATATATTGACAATTTTTTCAAACCCGTAAAGTTTTCTATCCGTAAAGAATTGTTTAGAGATACCTTCTGGGCAAATTTTAACCTAAAACACTTAAAATAGATTTCATGTTCTTAGCATCATTCCAGGGTACTAGAACCTTTCTAGAATTGTCAACAAATGAAAATTGAAATTAAAAAAAAAAATTGATACTAAGAATTTGGGCTCCAAAGTCTAATTCCAGTATTAAATCCGGCAATAAAAATATATTTATCATAGTCAATATTAATTAGAAAATACAAGATACAGATTATCAATAGTGAAGCACGATTGTTGACAGTCACTACACCAAACTCAGTTCTCCTACGAATAATAATATATTGATTTTTTTAATAATATACGTTTTTTAATCATTTAAATATGTAAATGGATGGGAGAACGCAGGGAGTTTTAGGTTACCTTATGATGAATCCCGAAAGGGTATATGATGCTCTACTGAGGAAAGAACTTTCAAATGCAGAGGTGAACTAAAAGAAAGGGCAAGTACAGATGTTTTATATTACAAGAGTTCTATAATATATAAAGGTTGGCTGGGTTGTATAACTTGTTAGATAGAGGAAATGCAAGTAATAAGATGCATAAAGCCACCTTAACTCAGCCTATACCGAAAACACAATAGAGCTATGGGGGACAGCAAAAAAATTGAACATCAAGCGTATCCAATCCTTTCAATCAAAAGTCCTGAGAACAATAGTAAATTCCCCTTATTACGCCAGCAATAAAACCCTTCATAACGATCTTAATATACCTTACATTCTTGAAGGCATCCCTTTCAAGTTCATGAAATTCCATAGTAACCTATCCAACCACCCTAATCCCACAGTCATTGCACTGCACCACTCATCCCTATAATCCTCCTCTGAGACTGAAAAGGCAGTGGCCTCGTGACCTACTATAAATGCGTAACAGTGGGAGTCCTGGCAATGGCCAGTTTCTCCAATCATGTCCTGAGCGTCTGTGGCTCTCGCGCAGTTGGTGAGCCTCCGTTATCCAGTGACGCGGCTGACGGAGGAGTGTGGGGGACTTCCCAAGACTCCACTTCCGCTTTCGCATGCGAGGGGGGTGACACGCATGATTAGGGAGGCCTCTGGGCTGTTTGTAAATACTGTTTGAATGAGCGAGTGAATGAAAATTGTAAATATGATATGAATGAGAAGACTTATCACAATTACTTATTGCCTAATAAGGCAGAATGTAATTTTAGCACAATAAAGAAGTTTCAATATATATTTATCGAAAAAAAAGTTACAAAAATGTTAGGGTAAATTCAGAACTTCGCTTGGAAGCGTCTCGTCCTACGGGCAGGGAATAACTCAATTACTGCAGGGGTGATTTAGTGAATTTTCTTTAGATCAGCAATGATTGTTTGCCCATGATGAATCAACGTCCTTTTTGCAACAATGTGACAGTGGACTTAGTATATTGTAAAGGTCGTCCATTCATTTTTCAAAAACCTGTCACGCTTTTTTTACTTTACCATCCATCTGTCATGTTCGTGAAGCATTTTACATTTCTCTGTTTTATCATTTGAGCTGTTCTCCGTTCACTATTTGAATATAATTTACATCACAATAGGAAGGCCTTCCTGGACACACTTAACTTGTTAAAAATAGGTATAGTATACTAGGCAAGGCCAATGGAGTCTCTTAAGCATGACAAAAATTTACTTTCTGTTCCTTATTAAAAACAGTTATTAAAAGATATCCTTTCACCATACACTAGAAACCCGATTGCTTTTAGGGTGGTGGTACGAACCATAGAAGGTTAGTTTTAGAACCGGGCTCTGGTCATTTACTTGAAGATCAGTTTTACACTGCAATAACTACCATATTGCGTGAATGTGGCAAAGTTCCATCATACAATTTAAAAAAAATCAAAAATCAAAACAAAGACTCAATTGAATTAATCAATAGAAAATTATAGCTTATTTGTTCACAGTATTTTTGTTTTATTATTATTAGTTAATTGACAACCATGAAATCAAGTCATAACCCGGGAATGCGATATGGGGCGAATGGCATCCGATGATTCCTCCCCGCAATTGTATTTAGGGGGATCTTAACAGATCCCAGCCGTCGTGGCATGGTGCGGTTGCTTACGTATAGAGGTGCTCCAGTTATTAACCTGAGTATCTTGAGTTCAATAATCTTTGTAGGTGAGAGTCTTTCAAAAGAAAAGAAAGAAAAGATTTAATATGAAGTACAAGCAAAACACTGGTATATACAAATATTAAGAGTTATGTTACTACATACTGGGTGGAGGGTCTAGAGACGTGTGTGGTCTGGGGCTAAAGCTGAGACATATATATATATATATATATATATATATATATTGAAACCTACCTCATATTTTACCATTTTATTTTCTAATTTTTATTAGATCAATTGACCTTGACTAATTTGGTAGGTCCGTCATGAGATCTTTAATTCAACTTGTTTTTATGTCTTCGACATAGGAAATTATCCCGATTGAATCGCCCGATCTCAAGGCTAATGTTATAGTTATTAATAAATTGAGAAACTGGGAATTGTGAAATATATACAAGTAAAATGGTTATAACAAATAATTATAATTATAAATAGTGCTGACATTAATTATATAAAAAATATTCAATTCCTTTTGAACAAGGATAGTTACTACTAATTAGTTATATAAAAAAAATGAAAATTGAGCTCAATCTCTTTTTAATGGATCCATAATAAAAAAACAATATCTATATCACCCAATCGATGATATCCGTGTAACCTTCTTCTTCTTCTTCTTCTTCTGGTTCTTCTCCTCTGCTTGTGTTGATGACCGTCAACGGAACGGGAGCTTGCTCTGCTTTGCTCTCTGGCTCTTGGCTAAGACTGACTAAGGCTGGCCCTTCATCCCATCCCCACTCCTAAGAGCATAAGGGCAGATGTTGGACAAGGTGGGAGGGTGGCTGGTCATGATATTCTCAAATATCATGAATGTTACAATATATATATATATATATATATATATATATAAGAAAAAGATAAGATTCTGGGAAGTAGGGAGGTCTTGGAGGGATCCGGTTGCTTACTTAAAAATAACAGGGAACCATCAGTGACTTCCATGAATTCACGAGGCAGGTAACAGTTCTGCTCAAGCCCTTTCTACTTGTTCTTAGCAAGATTATAAATATTATAAATATAAAGCAAGCATTATAAAACTTTGGATTGGAATCGCTTTATTTACAAGGTGTGTAATTTTTATCCATGACCCTGTATCTACGCTTCAAATGTCCGAATGGGTTTCAGTAATAAGTTTTTGACATTTCTGTTATTGCTATAGTAAATGGTACATTAATTTGAGGCGGAGATCGGCTATTTTCGTTTAATTCTTACGTGATAGTTCCATGTCAAGCACAGCGTCATAACCTCAATCCTTTCTATGTTTGATAGCGTGATTAATCCATAATATGTAATAGAGAAAAAAATGATTCAATTACTTTTATAACAGATCGTAATAATTTCTCTTGAATGAGTCCGTCCCATGGCATGTGGCGCAGTAAAAACATATTAGGTAATGCCTGTGGCATGGAGTCCATCTCGAAATTACCCCCGAGGACTGGTCAACTAATATAATTTTCTACCTTATTTAGTATATATTGCCCTTGGAATTAAACACGAACATGACGAGAAAATGCCCACGGTTTAAACGGAGGAGGGCTATTAAGGTTCATTATTGTGTCCAACCATTGTGGGGACAATGTACAAAGACCCTCAGTTGTCCATCACATTTTGCAGGAATTTTTGATAAGCCTTGACAAAATATCATTTCCGAAATGAAAGCTGAAAGGGACGCATGACAGCAGATTTGGAACAAATCAATCAAAGCCGGTTGATAGACCATCAGCTGAGATGGGCTGTTTTTATTACGTCTTTTGTCTGTCTGAGTGTATGTCCTATTCCCGTTTTGACATATCTTAAGATTTTTCTACGAACTCGAAACCTGTTTAAAACTCCAAATTCTCTGATTTTCCCCCATGGTCAAGGGTGCAAAAACGATAACGCAAGTTACCCTGGTTCCAAGTCATTATATTTTTTTTGTTGCTAATGAAACTTTATAAATAATACTTGACAATGATTTCAGAAAGACTTTTGTATGTGCAATACTACTGTTCATACGCATACGCGCACATACCGACAGACATTTTCATTGATCTTTCGATCGGCCTTTCCCTGTACGGATTTCCTGGAAGAAATTTCCAGGAAAATTGTTGGCATTTTACATCATCGACTTGACATGATAATACACGTATGCGACGTCAAGAAAAAGAATTATCCGGTACAATGGCAGTGATCCATGGTAATCCTTCGGAGCGACGTCACCTTGGCGACCAGCCTTAACAATGTAATTACCTTCCTCTTTAGCTGCCCTAGCCGGCCAGCCTCCAGCAGTGGTTGATTGAATTGATGCACTACTGTCTTAGTCTCATATACCAAAAATAGCAATAATAACAAAAAATCGGAATCTTCACAAAAATTAGTTCAAAAACTACTTAACATCCGACAAAACAAACGTTACTTTGAAGAAGGCAACCTAGCTTGGTTGGCGAAAAGTCTGATATTTGGTGGATCTATACGTGGATTTGGAAAACCAGAAGGGGTGGTACACAAACCCCTTTGGAGATCAAATTAGAAAAAAAATTATTAATGAGTTAACGAGCTCAAAGCCTGACAGTTTCGGTGCCACTGAAAGCAAGCCAAGAAATCTATTATGAATGTGAACTCATACAACAAACCAGACATCTAAAAAGATGTATTTTGGAATTTACTAGGTAGAAAAAATATAGATTTTCATAAAACATCTTGTATATTGTGAAATTGTAAACTGTACAACCTCGACTATCCGTGAACTCTGGAAATGTTTTAAATATTGGTTTTTAAATAAATTTGATCCATATGCCCACAATATCAGTGCGAAAACGGACTTACTAGTAAAGTTGTTATTTTACTGGACAATGCTACAATCACACCCATCTGAATCCATTTAAAAACAGATGACAGTCGAATTTTCATCTATTATCTACTACCTAATGTAACGCCGTCAATTGAAAGCATCGATCAAGGTCTGATAAAAGACAGTTTAAAAAGCAGGTATAGGAACCTTAAAAAACACCGCAACATGCATACAGAAAAGATTTTTAGAAGTCGGTGAGAAAGCTGGAGCCCACCTCCCTCGCATGCGAAAGCGGAAGTAAAGTCTTGGGAAGTCCCCCACGCACCTCCATCAGCCACGTCACCGTAAACAAGCCAGTGGAGGCTGACGAAGAGCCCGAGAGCCACATACGCTCAGGACATGATTGGAGAAACTGGCCACTTCCAGGACTCCCGCTGTCACAACTTGTAGCAGATCACGAGGCCAATGCCGTTTCAGTCTCCGTGGAGGATTATAGGGATGAGTGGTGCAGTGCAATGATTGTGCTACGGTATTAGGGTGGTTGGATAGGTTACTATGGATTTTCATGAACTTGTAAGGAATAAGTTCGAGAATGTAAGGTATATTACGATCGTTATGAAGGGTTTTGTTGCTGACGTAATAAGGGGCATTTACTATTGTTCTCAGTACTTTTGATTAAAAGGATTGGATACGCTTAATGTTCGACTTTTTAGGCTGTCCCCCATAGCTCTATTCCGTATGTCCAGATTGGCTTAGGTATAACTTTGTAGATTAGTAATTTATTTTCTATTGAAAGATGGAATGTCCTTAGAAGTAGTCTGTACAGTTGTCCAAAGCGTTTGTTTAGTTCTTGTCTTTTTAGCCTCGTATGTGGGTTCCAGGTCACCCGTTTGTCGAGACGGAAGCCCAAGTGCCGTACTAACTCGGATACAGGGGGAGGAATGGAATTAAAAGAAACTAGTGGACGAGACTAGTGGCAGAGGGTGAAGGTAATGTGGGAACATTTTGCTTCATTAACTTCTTGAGATAGTAGAAACAATTTCTGATTTAAATAAAATATACAAAGACGATATGATTCGGTGGATGGAATGTGAAAAGAAAGTTGAAATTCATTTGGCTTCCTAAAGCCTTATTTTGGATATTGAGGCGTATTCATCTGATTTGCATAATCGTCTACTTTGAAGATCGAAATTGTGATTATAGAAAAATTATAGTTTTAAGAAGCATAAGAACAGAGCTTAGAAAAATCAAATGTGAGAGTATAAAACAAAAACTATTAACAGGCTACAAAATATTTTAATTAAGTTGCTTATTGTATTTATTTTTTCTATATGTATGTACATATGTACTTTTTGAAAATAAACATATATTTGTAAGTTGAAAATTTCCTGTAGCGTCGCTACATTATATACAGGTTTGGTTATTGCTGTTGTTTACTTACATCAAAGTTAGTTCATAAAAACGTGTCTTTTGATTATCCGGAAATAGACTCCCCGCAATTGCCCGGGTAATTAAGGTTGTACTCTATGTGAATTATGTATGAGAACCTTTTTAAAGTTCGTTTTTGTTTTTTTTAACTTCATCCTATCAAAACTTGCCACGAGCAACGTGTGCCATCAGACCCCATCGGGGGAGGGATCAAAAGTAGTCTAATTAAAATGTAGATAAGGCTACCTAGCATTCTATGAATAAACATGAGGAATAGTTTGCATATCCCTTTCTAAAGAAATGCCGATGGGAGAGACGGATAAGTCACACCAAGAGAGAAGACCTTGAGAATCCTCAAGGAAAGGAGGTTGGAAGCCTAACAGGAGAAACGTTGAAAATGCTACAAGAAGATCAGATCATCATCTCAGGTCATCAGATCACCGCACTGACCGTGTTACAGATCGAGTACAAATTTGACATAGGAGCTATCGTTATATAAAATATTTTCAAGTATCTTTGTTCATTTTCGGAATTTTATCATTTTGAAAATACTTTTCAAGCGATATCGATTTCAAATGTGTGCTGATGGTTATTCGGCTGACTAGATTTTTCCTAGATTGGGCCTAACGAGCCACCACTAACTATAAATAAATTTCATTCTCCTCGCATCCGACTTGCAGCTGCGACAGTATTCAAGAATTTCGTCTTCTTCCTTATGAAAAACCTCTGCATCTCTTTCTCTCCTCACCTCGCTATGTTTTAGTCCGGCTTAGTCAGACCCCAACATTCCTAGTGGGGATCTCTGCCTTCGTCTCGCTACATCTAGCACCTCCTTAAGAGAGACCTCTCCCTAGTGGACAACGATTGTCGTGGCCCTGCAAACTGACCAAGCAGTGTCTCCCGTGACAATTCAGTCTGCCCCTCTCCGGTTCACACTCGCCTTTGGGATCCGGACGGATTTCCCCTACCCTCAGATACCGAGTGTGAATTCGTGGTCACTCCAAGGCCACACAAACTACCTACCCTATACCTCTTCTCCTGAACATAGTGCGTTGTCGGGGCACATACCTATCCAAAAATCGAGTCAGATAGTAACGCCGTCATGAAACGATTGTCCAGGTTATAAACTCAAACAACCCTCACTTGTCACCAGGGCTAGGGTGATCAGGCACCTCCCTAGTGACGGCCCGACAGGATAATTTATCAAGCGACTCCAGAAATTATTTTTTGGGAGCCCAGAATTAGGGTGTCATCGATAATCATAGACACCATAAACACCAGAGGACTAAACCAGGCCATCACCACAATGACAGTGTGACAGATCGAGTACAAATTTGACACAGCGCGATTAGTTTGCACACGCTCCTATTATATAAAATATTTTCAAAATTCTTTTTTTTTTTTTTTAGAAAAAAAACAGGTGAATATTTTACGATCTTACTATCCTCTTCTTCTTGGCGGAAATCAGCTACAATTTTTTATTTTTGTACTGTTCTAAGGGGAACGAAACCCAACAAATTTCTGTCACTTTCACTAACTAAACCAGCGATTACTGTGCATGAGATATTTTAAAAGTTGAAATCCGTATCTTCAAAAGTTCGGATTAAAATATCTATTTTAGGCAACCGCGATAGTCATTCTCGGAATTTTATCATTTTTAAAATGATATTCAAGCGATATCGATTTCATTTGTGTGCTGATGGTTATTCGGCTGACTAGATTTTTCCATTTCGTAATTAATATGCTCTACTATCACAGTCTGTCGCTAAAGGCAGATGGGCAAATATTAAATTTTCAATCAATAACTGTATTTATTTGTTTTTTTTTCTTAGCTCTCTTATTCTACGATTAAGGATGAGAAAAAAATAAAGGAATATTTTTGGGTTGAGCGGATCCTTGTACTAGGAGTACCTATTTGAAGGTGGTGTGAGGGAATTAAGGAGTGTGGGAAGCCTCGGTAGAGGTTGATAGTTGCGGTACAGTGGTGAGAGTCCACTGGTGTCTGGGCCTAGAGTCTCTCTAGGCATGTAGTGCAGTCTTATTTAGTTGGATAGCAGTGATGGGTGAGTGAGGCTTGTTGTTGGTGGGCCAAGCACCGTGATGTCCACCATTTGGTCTGCTTTACCAGATCTTGAGAGTAGCGGTAGCGGTGGGGGTGTCATGTCTTGGAATAGAGGGTTTTGGCTATATTTCATCGAGTCAAAGAACTTGATGTGTCTTCTTTGGATGGCTTCGGTGATGGTGGGGACCTCGAACTTTTCGTGGATTTCGGGAGCCTTCATACCACAAAAAGAAGCATGCCATAGGGCCATGCGCAGGATGTTGTTCTGGAAGCTCTGGAGTCAAGTTATGGTGCTGGTGTGTGGGGATCGAAAGAGTGGTGTCCCAAACAGTAGAGCTGGCCTCAGGACGCTCTTATATATTAACAGTTTCAGCCTCAAGGATATAGCTGGGCTTGTGATGAGATGCTGAAGAGAGTAGTAAGTCCTACGTACTCTTTTCAACTTCTTCTGCAGGCGTGTGCCAAACGTCATGTGTCTGCCTAGGTTGGCATATTTATTTGGAGCAATATGTAAGTATTTTACACAAGTTTCGTGCAATTAAAGAAATGAGAGTACAAAAATAATTCATGAAAAAAAAAAATTTCCTGAGTACATTTGTGATCAATGTTGGATAAGTTGTACAAACGACAGACCCTGTAGAGAATCGCATACTTCCGTAAGTTGTAATTTTGCCAGCAGTTGCCAGCATTCTAATTAAACTTGCAAATTTCTGACGTCCTAGTAGCTAGACTATTTTGTTCTGGTGGTTTTGCAGTATTGCTCACATCGGCAGCGTGTCTAAATATTCACTAATCTCCAAATCTCATTCATTGTTGTCAATATCTATTTTTATTCCTAGCCTTCCTGTTGACATCTGCGAAGCTTGGGAGTTTTTTTTTCAATCTTTGAAGGATTAACATGTAACCTCCATTTTTTATCTGGAGGATACTTTATTAAGTGACTCAAGAAATTATTTTTTGGGAGCCCAGAATTAGAGAGTCATCGATAATCATATAATCGGTACAGACAAGGCGTAGCAGGATAAATTAAACACTAGAGGGCAAAATTTATCTCAATAAGAAGCTTGTTATTTGCACAAAATGTATTTATTACATTAACATGAAACCGTCTTTAAACCAAAATTTGTTGATGTTGTTGAGAAGATAATATTTGGTTCTAGACAACTTATATAACAGTCCATAATACCAGACGGTGTCGAATATAGCTCCTATTCCCAGTAAGCCTCTATAAATATACTTACTAGTTTGTAGGTAAATTTACTTACTGTTGTGCGAACTACTTTACCGTGAATAAATAGAAGTTACCTCTTCTCGGACCAGAAAACACCCACCTACGTTTCCATATTTTATCAATAAATCTTCGGCTTCAGTTTAGAGAGGGAGGACTAGTTCACGATTCCGACACGTCAGGAGCTAGGGGCGGAGGCAGTGCCCATCCTCTGACCTGCCTATGTAAGGCCGAAATTATGAGCTTTTTGAATCAGTCGGACCACACACTTGAAGTAAACACTGCTCTCTCTCTCTCTCTCTCTCTCTCTCTCTCTATCTCTCTCTCTCTCTCTCTCTCTCTCTCTCTCTCTCTCTCTCTCTCTCTCTCTCTCTCTCTCTCTCTCTCTCTCTCTCTCTCTCTCTCTCTCTCTCTCTCTCTCTCTCTCTCTCTCTCTCTCTCTCTCTCTCTCTCTGCACTAGCGCTTGTTTATCTACTCAACCATGGCTTTCTTATTCAACTACCTCTCCATCTCTCTTTCCTAACCTCCCTATGTTTTAGTCCGGCGTTGTCAGAACCCACGCCTTCCTAGCGGGAATCTCTGCCTTCGTCTAGCTAAAACTAGCCTCCCCCAGCGATCCAGTCTGCCTCTTACCGGTTCACACTCGCCTTTGGGATCCGGACGGTTTTCGCCTATCTCAGACTCCAAGTGTGAATTCTTGGTCATTCGGAAACCTCGTAAACTACCTGTTAATACCTACTCTCTACTTCTTCTGAATATAGTGCAGTGTCGGAGCACATCTTCTCAGATCTTAAGGAGTCAGATCAAAATACGAATAAAGGTGCCCGCCGACTAGGCCACCAGCAAAGATGAAATACCACAGGTCCACCCATTTTATCTGTTTCTTTAGGGTCACTACAACCCTAGCCGTTGTCCGGCGAGCGTCCTCCCCCCCACCTTGGGGATACATCAATTCCCGACAAATGGTTTTGTTGCTGGTGTAATAAGGGGTACTTACTATTTATGTAATAAGGGGAGGCCGAGGCCGATCTCCGAAGCTACAAGACCCCATCTACCTGTTTAAGCAGGGTCGACCTTCCGGCCGAGAGGCCGACTTATTTCAGGCCCCTGCCGGGGCTGGCCAGGCTTGACCTGGCCGACTACAAACCCTTGCCTAGGTACCCCTAGGCTCCACCCTCGGTAGACTCTCACTACCTTCCTGATTCCACCCGCCTCCTTTAGGCATACCCCACCCTATATCATTCTCATACATCCTTCAAATGGGGGTCTCCCCTTAGTGAAAGGCACTCATTAGCCCAAAGTAAATTTTCCCACATCCTATTTTATAAGTTTGAGAGCTAAGAAAAAAAAAAAAAAAAAAAAAAAAAAAAGTAATAAGGGTTATTTACTATATATGGCAAAGGCCAAAGACTGCACGTTTATTCACACATGTATTTATTTCTTGACACCCGCCGGGCAGTGCCAGGGTCGACGAGACCTTCCCCCGGCGGGCACCCCCCCACACCTACAAAAAAAAGATTCTGTCTTGTCGGTCTTGGTTCAAAGCCAAACGGTGCGTTGGAATGATATTATTATCATTTAAGTGTTCTTATAAACAGGTTTTGATTGATTTTTTTAAACAATTATGAGTTGAGACCGATTGTCCTGCAATTGTAAGACATAAAAGTGGCATTTTTCCTTGAAACGTCTGTACACCGAATCATTTCTTCCTGTTATTAAGATTATCTGATGATTAAGCTGAAAATTTAAATGGTAAAAATAACAACTGGTTCAGCACTGATCAAATTGATTATTTTATACCGGTATTATGAAAACACCAGTGGACGACAAGCTGACAAGGCGACCCCCGCGGTCTAGCAGCCGACTTTGCCGGTCAAGGTGAAGGTTGCGCTGTCTCTCTCCAAACATACCGTTTATTATCGAACGTTGACACGACACAGTCTCTCTCTCTTTCTCACTTGCTCTCTTACACGACAAAGGCATGTGACACGTCACCTCGTTGCAGATTCGATACCTTCCGCAAACATAACAAATTCGATTTTAATTCATTGCTAGACAGCCAATGGGTTCCTGCCAAAATGATCGAATCTATGCTGATCGAATTCAATGTACATCATTCAATACGCAGGATCTGCCTTTGGCCTTATTCGAATTCATGGACAAGTTTTTTATTTATTTTTTCATAGCCCCTTGTTATCAAAAATTATGGAATTCAATTTAGATTCTATTGGGTTGGAAAGAAAGTGATTTCATTTTGCACGAGTAGATAGCGTTATGTTTGTTTCGTAATTCTTTCGTCAATGTTAGAATTTTTTTCTTTTGAGATTTGCTAGTCGATACCTTTAGGTTGCTATAAAAAGAAATCCCGTGTAATTTTGTCAGTTTGCGGTCAGTTTTAACATGGTGTGCAAAAATAAGCATTTTCGACACATTTTACTTTTTTATTTTCATAAAGACAAGAAAGCGGCTGAGGCTCACAAAGAGATATGCGAAGTTTATGGTGTTGATTGTTTACCAGAACGCACGTAATCATGATTGGTTTAAAATATTTCGTTCTGAAGATTTTTCACTGAAAATGAACAAGGTTGTGGTCGACCTTCTGAAGTTGATGGTGGCAAAATGAAACCCATAATTGAATCGTCATTGTGCAAGAGAGATTACAAAACAGTTAAATGTATCACAACAATTGGAAATCATGTAAGACGTCTTGGACTTGTTAAGAAGCTCGATATTTGGGTTCCACCACGACAATGCGAGGCCTCACATATCTTTAGCGACACGTACGAATCTATTGGAGCTTGGTTGGGAAGTGACGTCGCATCACCCATACAGCCCCGACCTTGCACTGTAGGATTATCATTTATTTCGAATTTTACAAAACTTTATTAAATGGTAAAATTTCCAGTAATAACGATGACCTCTAATCGCAATTGGTTGAGTTTTTTTCTGATAAGGACCAGAAGTTCTATGAGCGCGGGATCATGAAGTTACCAGAATGATGGCAAAAGGTCATCGAACAGAACGGAAGATATTTTACTGATTAAAGTTCATTTTTTGTATAGAAAAAATTGAGTTTTATTTCACTCTTTTTTTTTTCTCACAATTTGCAATTGTTACAAAGGTATTATGTACATTATACATTCATTGTCTATACATGTTTAAAAAGTGATGGGGCTCACCTTATGAATTATAAAACTTACATCTAACAAACAAGATCTTAACCTAATTTTCCCCGACAGTCTGTTGCCATCGATGCGGGAATGGGGGTGGGGGTCATATTGTTAAATACTGGGTTTGTGAGGTGCTTTAACGAATCATCAACAATGGGTCTCCGGCGGATGAACTCACCCGCCGACGAAGTGCACATTAAACAAGGGCAAAACAATTTCAAATATATTCCAACAAATAAATTTCTGCGAGAAAACAATGTGAGTCACACATTACACGAGTTTCGGCCGATTTGTATGGCTTTAGTTATTCACAGTATTTTATTGGTAGGAAATGCGAGTTTTAAAGATCAAGATGGCACGAAATCTTTTGATTTCCATTATTATTTTATCAGTACGTGCCATTCCTATGCGCTGATCACATTGTGAATTAGGTTGGTATTCTTCTTGATACTTGATAACTGTTTATTATCATTAGATAACACTGTTCTTAAAAACGTTTGAGATTCAGCACTTTTGTATTATCAATTGAGTACAGTCGTTTTACCAACGTCTAACAATTGGAGCCAATAGAGAAATAAAAAAAATCGATTAAGATAGTCATAAAACTAATTAAACTTGAGGATATAACCTACAATTTATGTTCTGATCATTTTTTTTTAATTGGTTTAAGAATGCGAAATAAACAAGGATTTCTAAACTTCAGAACTTGTGGAGCCATCTTTAATTTGTCCCCTAATGGGTATACCTATATTAGACTGAGACATTTTCACAAAATCCTATAATGCAACAAATTCACCCGCTAGTTTCATTACTGACAGGGTCTGGCACGCAGGCTTGCTTTACAAGCTCAAAGGATATTTACCGCAAACCCTATTCCTAATCCTACAATCCTACCTTTCAAACCGTTTCTTCCAAGTCCGCTGTGGTTTAGAATATTCTAACTACTATCCCATTAAAGCAGGAGTTCCACAGGGCAGCGTCCTGGGTCCCACCCTCTATAATCTATACACCGCTGATGTCCCCTCTACCACCAATACCTTCTTGGCAACATTCGCAGATGACACTGCAGTCCTGTCAACCCATCCAGACCCTGATATAGCATCCCAAAACCTTCAAAAACACCTCGACGAGATCGAGTATTGGTGCAACCAATGGCGAATCAAAGTCAATGAAGGAAAATGTTCCCACATAACCTTTACCCTCTGCCGCAAGTCCTGTCCACCAGTCTTTTTAAATTCAATTCCTCTCCCTGTGTCTGAGACAGTACGGTATTTAGGCTTCCATCTCGACAAAAGACTGACATGGAACCCACACACGAGGCTAAAAAGACAAGAATTAAACAGACGCTTTGGACAACTGTACAGACTACTTTGAAGGACATCCCACCTCTCAATAGAAAACAAACTACTTATTTACAAGGTTATACTTAAGCCAATCTGGACATACGGAATAGAGCTATGGGGGACAGCAAAAAAGTCGAACATCAAGCGCATCCAATCCTTTCAATCAAAAGTCCTAAGAAAAATAGTAAATGCCCCTTATTACGTCAGCAACAAAACCCTTCACAATGATCTGAATATACCCTACATTCTTGAACCCATCCCTTTCAAGGTCATGAAATTCCATAGTAACCTATCCAACCACTCTAATCCCCTAGCACGGTCATTGCACTTGATGAATTGTAAATATAGTATGAATGATGACATTTATCTCAATTACTCATTGCCTAATAAAAGGCAGATGGTAATTTTATCTTAATAAAATTGTTTGAAAAAAAAAAAGTTTCATTACACGAAAAAATGAATGTAACAGTGAAAATTATAGTTTCATTTTATTCTATACAATATAAAATAAATATATATTTGATAAAAAATAAAATCGATATCAATTCTATTTAATTTACAAACACATTTGGACTTTTTTTAAGATGCGAGGGCGGTCTGAAAAGTTTCCGACCTAACAAAGCTTTTATTTCAGCTTTTATTTATTTTATTATCATCTTCATGTTGAGGTCGGAAACGTTTCAACCACCTGTGTAGATGTTGAAATTTCGAATAAATTGATTTATCTCAATTTTTTTTATTGGTGTATTTGAGCAATGGTCACAATTGTTCATTGCCTAATTCAGATTGTATTTTTTTCACAATAAAAGGTATCTAATAAATAATAAATTATTTTTGCAAAAACCAAAAATCGAAAGGCTCGACGGCTTTTAAAAATTATCCGTAAACAGTCCAGGGAAATAATATGTACAGGATCACCGAGACCGTCGATTTGAAACTATACTCCATCATATTGCAAACATTTTTTCTGTTTATTTTTTCAAGTAATACTTATTAATATCAACGATTCATCAGTGTTAACATCAATGCAAAATTAGACTAGGTGTAGTCCAACCACAACATATAGATTAACAAAAGTTTTCCGATTTCGAAAAAAACAAAATTCGCAACAATGTGTGTTTCAAATTAAAGTGTTCTTTTTTTTTTTTATCCATCACTACGTATCATAGTTCAGTTATGGACATTAATGGTTACGCAACACCGCAATATTAACCAAGTGTCTTTCCATTAGCTTCACATATAACAGTGGAAACCATTTTTTTCACATTTCCTAACATTACATGCCAAATTACATGCTAAGTATGCATTTAGCCAGAGCTAGGAAAATGTACTGTTTATAGAACTATTTTAGACGATTACTCAAGCCATTAGAGTTACGTAACACGTTACTGAACTGTTTTACCCATAAACTGTTCCCAGACTGAAAACAATCATTCAATTCTTTGTAGTTTTAAATCACCTCATTTTTTTATTTTTTTTTCCAAACCAGAAACTCGAAGTCTGCCTGATGTTTGTCCCTGTACAGTGGAATCCCGATATTTCGTATCCCGATTATTCGTATTTCCGGCTAATTCGAACAAATTTGCCGGTCACCAGAGAAAATCCCGGTAAGTGGTATAAAAACAATGGATTTCAGTCCCCTCGGTAATTCGTATTATTTTTAGGCTCGAGGTCACTTAAAACGTCTTATAATACGTATTTCCAGCTTAAAAACTTCGTTAATTCGTACTGTTTCAAGAAAGGGAAAGAGGACAGTGAGAGACCAGAGAGCAGGATGAGTGCGAGATAAATGTTTTCTATGAAATCCTATTTGTAATTCGTACTCTTTTTACTGAAAGGAAATAAGGAGAGGAGAGAAGGAAACTTTTAGGAATTTTACTAAGCTATTCTTTTGTTTTTCTACAGTTCAGTCTCGTTTTTGTTATCATTGTGACACGTTGTCATGCCCCGAAAAAAGTTAGACACTCTGTTAAAGAGAAACAACAAATCATAAACGCTGTGGCCAGTGGTTTTAAGTTAATTGACGTATCCAAGCGTTTCAACGTCCCTCGTTCCACGATCACATCAATCCTGAAGAACAAGGCAAAATCACTTCCCAGACATCAAGCAGCAAAGTAAAACGCTTCAAGACTGGTGATTACCCACAGCTTGAAGAGAACTTAAAAAGTGGTTCGCGCAAGCAAGGAATTCAAATGTACCAGTTGGAGGAAATATACAAAGGAATTCACAATCTGCAAGGATTGCGTAAAAAAAAAATTGCGGATTTTTTTCGTACAAATGATTGGTGTATATTTAATCTAGAACACAAGTATGTACATATGTATATATTTTTTATTGCGCGTATTGTTTATTGTTTAGTTTAGTATCAAGCTGTGTTTATTGCATAGTTTTTATCCTTACTACATTGTACATACTTCTTAATACATACATGTTTGCATTAATACGTTTTTTTAATATTTTTAATGTTGTACTCCTGATAATTCGTACCAAACTGTCAGTCTCTTGACAGTACGAATTATAGGGATTCTACTGTATATATATGACCTTTAGGTCCATTTCATTATTGGACGTATTAAGTATCGTTAATTAATTGAGATCTTAGTCAAAATATAACTTTTTCTATCATATTGAAAAGTGTATCTCTATGTGTTAAAAATTCTTCTCTGGAGCCAAGTGGGTATCTTTACACATTCCTTCTTTATTCCGTTAATATTTAATTAAAAAAAAAAAAATATAACTGTTTATGCATCAACTTCTGTAATGTTTTTTTTTTTTAATTAAGTGGATAACAATTAAACAAAATCATTACAATCGTGTTTACCCATTTTCTGCAATGGATAACACCAAAAAAAAGATTAATTAACAAGCCGAAACATCTTTCAAAATTAACTATTAACTGATCGAAGTCTAACAAAAAAAAGAAAAGCTATGACATAACTCGGTCCCAAATAATTCAATGCTCGTGAAAACATTACCTGTGTTGAAATTGTATAACATCAAGATTGCCCCACACCGCTATATCGCCTCATCGTTATCAAACCTTTATATTATTCATCAGCTCATAACCTTATCATCAGTTCTGAACCGCTAACGGAGATAAGTTGCTAATGGGATTCGAACAAATTGATGGCAGGCTTATGTAAAGTAGGTTTAATTAGTCATAGTCAAGCGAATTAAATGTCATCTATTGCGTGGATTATTTACAATATGATGTCTATTAAACATCAGATTATCTAACTGACATCAAGGAGGAGTCTGGTGATTGTGTATTGGTACTGACCAATGAAACTATTAGGGAGAACGCGACAATATTTAGACTATATTACAATATTGGTATGGTTTAACAATATAAATTTATTTAGTAGTTAAACCAATATACTCACTTAGAGTACGGACTATTGACATTTCTGAATGTTTATTTACTTTCTACTCCCTTTATTTCGGTTACATCTATTTACACAAATAAAATTTAAATTTTGATCTATCAGTTAAATATGTGGGGTAAGTATAATTTTTAAATGCATTATAATGTGCAGGCGAAACGGGAAGACCCGGGTTCAACTCCCATCCCTAAGGCTATTTTATTTGAAGGTATAAAATTAAATGTTATGATAACACCCTAGCACAAACCACGCTCAGTGCCCCGACTGGTGTCCCAGAATTAACGCAAGATTGGATTTAAATAGAAAACACAATTTTTAGTATTTTTGTTGTTATTTTTTTATTGAATTATAAATTAAATACGATAGGGTTATTTATTGGTTGAATTTTGTTGATGTTGAATTTCCTCTTTTAATGCAATGGGTGGATGTGGGCTTGTTGACATACACCTTTGATTTCAAATAATCCAATAAAAAGAAATCTAAAGGTGCTAAATCACACGATCTAGGGGGCCAATTCTGATCGCCAAAACGAGAGAGTACACGACCTTGAAATGTCTCATGCAGTGATTGAATTGTTTCATGGGCTGTATGGCATGTGGCACCATCTTGTTGAAACCACATATTGGCTATATCAATATCATCCAATTTCGGCACAAAGAACTGTGCTTACGACGCCGAATTGATGTTCCTGGACTTTAAACAACACTCTCACGCACTGCTTCGATATTGACATTTGAACGGCTTGTTTTTGGACGACCAGTGTGTTTAGTGTCTCCAACTGATCCCGTCTCCCTAAATTTTTCAATTAATCTCTTCACAGTTGATCAAGTCAAAACACAATTCCGACCATATTTTGTATGAAATTTTCGAACTGCGGCCGCCAAACTTTTATTATTTTTGAGATAATATTCAACAATAAAGACACGTTGTTCTATCGTGTAACGCTCCATTTATTACCCTAAACTGTCAGCTGTTAAATTGTTTTTTTTTTTTAGGGTTGCCAGCACTTTACTGCACAAATGGCGGCAAATTCAAATCTTGCGTTAATTCTGGGACACCCTTTATAACTTCGGTTGGCCGTAACTTTTTACGAGGTGTTAAATTTTTCTTTATTCATACTTTTATAATTTCGGCTAAATAAGTTTCGTAGAATTTATTACACGACAAAACCTACCTCAAAATGTAAAAAAAACAGTTAGACAGAAGCTCCTGTTAAAAACAGAATGGATAACACTGGTCTTTAATCATCATGCGGTTGCTTTCTGGGCATCAAGTCGGAAACAAAGTTTACCCAGCCGTTATTAACGTCATTCCGGTAAGATATTGGCATTAATAATGACCACTAACAGTGGACTCCAAATTAGGATATGAGACGAAATCCAACGATAACGACAGTTGGGTTTCGCTCCCTTTGCGCAGGATGAAAACGCAGTTGTGAATATATCGAATTAGCATACCCTTTATCCTACATCAACACAGCTGTATGAGACGCATCTATTCTGCACACTGCAAGGCAAATGCAGTGCTGTCATTTAGAAGAGAAAGGGGACGTTATATTGGGGTCCGAACCCATTCTAAGAGTGCTTCAGTGATGGAATCATTTCAGGTTTATCGACTAGAATGGAACATGGTTTGTTCGAGACTCACTCAGAAATTTGGAGGGGGAAGTCACAATGATGACGGGTGTGTTAAGGCGTCAATACAGTATCCGTAAAAAAACTTTTTCAAAAAATCTTGAAAGATAAAACTGATTCTTCACACAAATTTTTTATATTATTATTGAGATTTCTCAAAAACAATCGATAAAGAAAGCCTGCAGTGTCAAAATTAAGTGCACGGTGTAGATCTTTAAAGAAGATATTTATTTGAAATTTTTAGTCGCCCAGCATTTGATTATTTAACAGTTTTCGTTATTTTTCAAAAATTGTTTTTATTTTTAGCATCATTAGGACGTTCCAAGTCAAATAACGTGTCTCTTCGTCATACAGGGCAGGCGAGTTCAGTCTTAATGAACACTTACTAAATTAATCATTAACGATGATTATAAAGGGTGTCCCAGAATTAACGCAAGATTTGATTTAAATAGAAAATACAGTTTTTAGTATTTTTGTTGTTATTTTTTTATTGAATTATAAAGTAAATAGGATAGGGTTATTTATGGAATAACACATCGGGCAAATGGCCTTCAAAACTTTGCTGGCACATACGCACTCTTTTTTATTGAAATTTTCCATGACCATTTGGCATAAATGTGGTTGGTGCAGCGTTGAATTTCCTCTTTTAATGCAATGGGTGGATGTGGGCTTATTGACATACACCTTTGACTTCGAATAACCCCATAAAAAGAAATCTAAAGGTGTTAAATCACACGATTTAGGGAGCCAATTCTGATCACCGAAGCGAGAGAGTACACGACCTGGAAATGTCTCTTGCAGTATATGAATTGTCTCATGGGCTGTATGGCATGTGGCACCATCTTGTTGAAACCACATATTGTCCACATCAATATCATCCAATTTCGGTACAAAGAACTGTGTTTACGACGCCGAATTGATGTTCCTGGACTTTAAACAACACTCTCACGCACTGCTCCGATATTGACATTTGAACGGCTTGTTTTCGGACGACCAGTGTGTTTAGTGTCTCCAACTGATCCCTAAATTTTTCAATTAATTTCTTCACAGTTGATGAAGTCAAAACAATATTCCGACCATATTTTGTATGAAATTTTGGAACTGCGCCGCCAAACTTTCATTATTTTTGAGATAATGTTCAACAATAAAGACACGTTGTTCTATCGTGTAACGCTCCATTTATACTTACCCTAAACTGTCAGCTGTTAAATTGTTTTTTTTTTAGGGTTGCCAGCACTTTACTGCACAAATGGCGGCAAATTCAAATCTTGCGTTAATTCTTGGACACCCTTTATTATATTATTCTTCAGGAAATTATGGATTTTAATTTGATCTCCTACTCTATGTCATAGAAAAATGTTGTGGTTATTGACGAGTAATTGAGCAAGCCGGCAGTATTTTTTCTTGTCTTGTCGTCAAATGAATCCTTTATGTAAAAATGTCTCCCCAGAATGTAAAAAAAAAAAGAGAACAGACGGACGGTCCGCTGACAACGAAGCCCTAAAACAGATATTTTAAATAAATACGTCTACGTCGTATTTTAATTGAACTTCATAAAAGTAACATGTTAGGCCAATGTCTTGCCTTGAGAGGGGAAGTTCATGTTAAATTTTCTATGAAGAATTTTGTTCAATGAAGTTCATCATCAAGCGACTTTTCTTCACAGCTATACAGGGACACGTTATAACATGAATCAACTCAGTGAGTCAATAACTGCCGATAAGCCATATCAAACTAAAGACGAAACATTTTTTTTAATTTTGTTTTTAATTGTGCCATTTTCAATGGTAGAATATTATTCAAATATCAATTTCAATGTGAGTGGTTAATGAAACCCTTCAGATATGCGGTGGCTCATGAATGAAAATCCCTCGACTTTCAAGTAGCCTTTGATTCGTGTGGTATTGTTTTTCGAACAGAGAGCCTCGGGTAAGATGAGATTTCCACTGGCTGAAAGTGCTTAGATCTTCGCAATGACACTGTTGCTTCATCCAAAGAGAGCTCGTGTACTGAGGAGTCAAAGCCACAAAGAACATAAACAAAAAAAAAACAGAAACGGAAAAAGTCCCATCAACCGTTTGTTTAAAAGTTAAAAATACAAGTACGGTGTTGTGGCTACCGTTTCATCATACGGAAGACCTGAGTTAGAATTTTTAAAAAGCCGGTCATTTTTTTGTATTCATTTTTACCCCTAAACATAATACCTAAACAAAAGAAGAAAAATACAATTATAATTTGGACCGTTAGAGCCTCTGCCGTTGCGTTCATATCAAGGGTAATGAAGCATATATCATTAAAACTTATAAACTATCTAAATCTATTGAGGTTGGCAAGAAATTAATTTCGGTTTTTTTAGTGTGAAATAAAACTTAATTTTTTCTATACAAAAAATGAACTTTAATCAGTCAAATATCTTCCATTCTATTCGATGACCTTTTGCCATCTTTCTGGTAACTTCATGATCATAGAACTTCTGGTCCTTAGCAAAAAAACTCAACCAAGTGCGATTTGAGGTCATCGTTATTACTGAAATTTTTACCATTTAAGTTTTGTAAACTTTGAAATAAATGATAATCCGATAGTGCAAGGTGGTCAGGGTTGCATGGGGGATACGACAACACTTCCCAGCCAAGCTCCAATAGTTTCGTACGTGTTCCTAAAGATGTGTGAGGCCTCGCATTGTCGTGGTGGAACCCAAACATCGAGCTTCTTAACAAGTCCAAGACGTCTTATATGATTTTCAATTGTTGTGATACATTTAACTGTTTTGCATCTCTCGCACAGTTATATGACGATTCGATTTAATTATGGCTTTCATTTTGTCATCATCAACCTCAGAAGGTCGACCAGAACGTTGGTCACTTTTTAGTGAAAAATCTCGTGAAAGTTAGTGAAAGGTGCGTTCTGTTAAACAATCAAAACCATAAACTTCACATATCTCTTTGTGAGCCTCAGCCGCTTTCTTGCTTTTATGAAAAATAAAAAAGTAAAATGTGTCGAAAATGTTTAATTTTGCACTCCATGTTAAAACTGGCCGTAAACTGACAGTTGTACACGGAATTCGTTTCTGTACCAACCTAAAGGTATCGACTACCAAATCTCAAAAGAAAAAAAAATATATAACATTGGCAAAGGAATAACGAAACAAACATAACGCTGACTACTGGTGCAAACCGAAACCACTTTCTTGCCAACACAATATTTTAACAGTTATTTGGTATCTTAAAAAATTAAGAAAGAGTATGATAGCTTGCCTTCCCTGGACTACTTTTCAATACTCAACTTAAATCAAGCATCAGTGGTCTGGATACTTGTCTAGCTTTTTTATTATTTAAAACCGAAATTAAAATTAAAATTTTCCCCAACAAGGCAATGAGTAATTGAGGAAAAGTATTGCTTCGTTCTGTATTTTTTTAAATTTGTAGCAACTATTCATATTATAGGTCGAGAAGCCTGTGTGACCAAACGATGGTTCCGCTTGTTAACAGACAATAGGGAAAATACCAGGTGAACTCATACAAATAATTAATAGTAATTTATTCCTGGGTCATTCGGAAACGTCAACTTCTTAGAACTGAACCTAAGTAATTTCTAAAGTACCCTTGGTGATGAATTATACTTGAATTTTGAATGAATATTTGAATTTTTTTTTTTTGTTATTTATAATTCCGCTGACAATTCATTCAATCTGAAGTTTTAAGCGTACTTGCCATTATAACATCCCGAATTAAGTTGATTACATTGTGAGGTTCCTGTACCAACGCCGTAATGTACCGGGGACTCTTGCTCGAAAGAAATCGGGACTGGTCAAGTTATACATATTCCTTTTAAGAAGTAAATATTTATTCCAGATTAAAATTCCTGATGTTGTAACATAAAAATTGTTCGTTAAAAACGTTTAATTAATATTTGAGAAAATCGTGGGAACGACAGGTCAAGTCCAGTAAGGACCCACATTTTTGTATCCATGTGACTCTATTTATAATTTTTTAAAAATGCCTCATTATTAATATAGCAAATATTTGGCAGAATATATTACGGCAAATTTGGAATCACTATTTCTTCATTGTCTGTGCTTTTATCTACACAACTTATGTTCTGTACCGAACTGATAAAATTCTAGAATATCTGAATTGAAGTATTTGGTATTATTTGCATCAGACGTAAATCATCAAAATCATAAAATCAAATTTTCTCACAGGCATCTAATTTCATTCAGGTTCGTAGGGGGGGGGTTGTTCTACATAAAATTATCCAAACTGTCTGAAATTTCATACGCAGACTTCAAAACAGCTGGACTACGCTCAATTGTTTATCATTAAGACATGCCTATCAAGTTATAGCCAAGAAGTCATTGAGAAGAATTTCAAATTTGTTTTTTTGGAAAGCTATCGACAGAAATAGTGTATTTAACATGGTTTTTGTCAATATTTTTGCTACTTGTAACTTTGTTTATTAATTTTGATAGACGGAGATCGTTCAACAATGAAATGAAGTATTTTTTTTTAAGAAACTGACTTTGACTTGAGCTCTATCTATCATTCACTTTCCTCGTCCTTGATTTTGTTTAGACATATTTCCAAAATAGTAATTTTGTTTATAATAAATTTTTTAATAAAAAACAACTATAAATAAATCATCATCGTTCGATATAACTAGTTGATCCGTGGAACGGTAGACTCGTCATTTAATATTTAAAAGATTCCTTTTATTTTTACTGTCTAAAATTATTATTTTATCACACCGATTACGAAATAAATTTTTTTTAAATATAAAATGATTTTTTTGATTTAAAATTAGATCATTTTATATGTTTTGTTTAATTATTTACGCTCCCCTTCAGGGCTGATAATAATCCAATGGGGAGCCAAACATTTATATTTATGTAAATTAAATAAATGCACATTCCATTTAGAAATTTAGCTCAACGAACTTTCATATCATGAAGTAGTTATGCTAACCACTAAATGAGAGTCCCTTCATTTATTTTTTTAACCATTCTTTTCACTAAAAAACGCATTTTTAGCGAATAAAAAATGTAAATATCTAAAACATTATAAAAAAACATATTTTTTTTAAGACCCCAATCGTGGAAAGGACAAGACAGACTGCCGAACCCTTCGTCCAAAATGAAAGGGGGTTCTATCCCTCCGACGTCGGCAATGAAAGAAGATGGTCATTGATTGTACCCTTCTTTATATGTATGTATACTGTTATTAATAATACTGTTAACTGTCTACAGATGTGGTGGCTTACTTGTCCGGTCGGGATGATATCCTGAGAAGAAAGGTCTGCTACTGCCGGAAGAGGTAGATGGTACGCGTCGTTGAGACACACTGGGCCAGCAGGAGGTATCCCCTCCACAGAAGATCTCTCTGTCAGTCGGTGTCCCCCTCCAGCAGCAGATCCTCTAGGGACTGCCTGGGGGTTGTCTGTCGTTCACGAAGATGGAAGAGTCACGGAGGGCTGACATAGGCATGATGGGGGTGGAGGAGTACTGAGGGCGTGAAGGGTTTTTCTTTGATACTAACAATAAATAGTCCAGTCAATAAAGGTCCATAAATAGTCTTGATTTTTCCACTTCG
The DNA here is from genome assembly GCA_930367205.1 of Acanthosoma haemorrhoidale. Lineage (NCBI taxonomy): Eukaryota > Metazoa > Arthropoda > Insecta > Hemiptera > Acanthosomatidae > Acanthosoma > Acanthosoma haemorrhoidale. The sequence goes on along the minus strand of OV884011.1, from coordinate 13,904,041 downwards.
TATCTAGTCTGTGTTTTTCAGAAAACGCAAAAAATTAATACACAAAAAAAGGGATTTTTTGTTCTTTTTCGAAAACTATAGCCTCTGTGAAAAAACAATTTACATACAAAATTAAAGATGAGAAAATTTCCTAAAAATTTAATTAAAGAAACTTAGAAAAAATAACTAATAAATCAATTGCTTAATTAAGACATAATAACTTTCCTGTCATGTAGTACGGTATTTAATTAAATATTTTCCTGATCCTGATCAATAAGTGTTGTAACTTTGGTGGACTATAATATGAAAAAGTCATTGAAATCCCATGCATCACAATTGACCGAATACTTTTCAATTTGCCGCCTGAAATCAAATGGAAAGAGCGGTCTCATAAAAAATAATAAAAGTTTTTTCTGAACGGTTCTATAGGTTTTTTGGGTTGCTAAATCAGATTATAAATTTTGCCACCAAGTATCAAATCGGCGTTTTTCAGAAAACGCAAAAAAAAGGACTTTTTTCTTCTTTTTTTTTTTTTGTTTTTTTTCTCAAAAACTAGCCTTTATGAAAAAACAATTTACATACAGAATTGAAGATAAGGAAATTTTCTTAAAATTTAATTTTAAGCACGGTTTGTGCTCTAGAGCGAGTTGAAATATCGCAAAAATCTGATCAACAGCCTAAAAGTTTGATTTTTTTTTTATATTAAAAGAAATAAACAGAGTTTATTTAAATATATGAGTAATTATAATACAAGGAGGTGCCGTTTCCATTCAGAAGGACCACGCTCCTTGTCGCCTTATTGTCGGTCGGGTTGTTCACCTGTGAAGGAAAATAGTAAGAATTACCGGAATTACAGGCCTTATACCGTGAGGAAAACGTGACAAAAATGTTTTTTGAAAACTTTTCAAAAACTCGACAATTAATGTTCGCTTGAGAAGTAAATATCCAGTCAGGTATTTGGATTTCATCTTCCTCAACTTCTAAGTCAATCCTATCTGTGTTGGTAAGCAAGCCTTCGCAGCGCATTTTCGAGCGACCTTTTTTCCTCCACCCACAGCACTCTTTTTTTGCATTTGCAAGACACCAGGGTTTTGTCGGGTGCAAAGGGTATTAGGGTTTTTGTTGGCTCAAGTCCATTCTTTGTGAGTTGCCAACCCCCTCCCTGTTCAGGCTTCTCGGCATACCCCAGCCACTGCTGAACTTGAAAGAAAACCCTCATGTTTTGCTGCTGCTACTCTGGGCGGGAGGATGACAATGTTTCTTGTCGTTTTAAAGGATGTTGATAGGTAATTATTGTATTGCAATTGGTCGCAGGTCGTGTTTTGAAATATACAATCAAATATAGCTACGAGAAATTTTTCTCCGACATCTAAAATCGACTTCTTTTCAGCTATCGGGTCTTTAAATAACCTCACATATTTTTTTTTAAGGTCAAGGTTTTTGCGAAGGGTTTTCATGAATTTTATTTGGTCACCAGGAGACCAAAGCGCTGCGGAAGACGTTCTATTCTTCAAAATAAAATTCCTGAAACCCATCGTAAAAACCCTGACCTTAAAAATTTTGTAAGGGCATTTAAAGACCAGACAGCTGATAATATAAAAAAAAATCAAAAATTTAGCAAACAACCAAAGATGAAATCACATTTTAGGCAACCGATCAGATTTTTGAACTATTTCAAAGCAAAAAAGAGTGCTGTCGGTGGAGGAGAAAAGATCTATTCCGCTCGAAAATGCACTGCGAAGGCTTTGCGGTTGCGCATCAACACAGATAGGATTCACTTAGAAGTTGAGGAAGATGAAATCCAAATACCTGACCGGATGTTTACTTCTCAAGCTAACATTAATTGTTGAGTTTTTGAAAAGCCAAACATTGTGACCCCAAAAAACCTATAGAACCGTTAAGAAAAAACTTTTATTATTTTTTATGAGATCGTCTTTTTCAAATTCGTGTTGACTGGACCACAAACCATCTGATTTCAGGCTGAAAATTGATAAGTATTTGGTCAATTACGATGCTTGGGATTTCAATGACTTTTTCATATTCCACCAAAGTTCTAACATTTGACAGTATGTAATTATAGTAGACTAAAATTCCAGCAGATGATACATTTTATAAATCAAGATGTTAGATATTTTGCTGTAAGGTTAATCAAATTAATGGTTTCGTTATCTTGATTAATAACATGTAGTATATAAGTCGACATTTTAGTGTAATTTAAGGAAATATTACATATAATTTATTTTCGGGACTTATTTGACGTAGAAGCATGGTATAGTAAACATTAATTAATTACAACATAATTGAAAAATAAACTTTTTCCTCTTAAATATGAGTATGAAATTAAAGTTCATGTTATGCAATAATAGACTGAAGTAATGGTTTAATGACTTTATGAGCTCAAAATATTATTTATTTAGGCGTAGGGTCTTCGTCTTGTATATTCTTTAGGGAACCATGTGAAAGGGTTGACTTCCTGCTGGCGCCGGTGGGTTGGTATGACGTAGGGGTCGAAGGGGCACGTAATTGGTCAGCGGTCGCATGTTCTCACGCCGACCAAGGCCCTCCCCCCCCCCCCCCTCCACCCAAGCAGGAACAATATTTAAACCAGGGCGTTTGGCCCTGTAAGTCTACTCTCTCTCTCTCCTCATCAGCTGTTACTCGGTGTCGCTTTACACCAGGGCCACTGGCCCTGGAAGTCAGTCTCTTAGACTCCTCGTCACCACTCACTCCTCATCGCCTCTGAGTCTCTCACCCCGTCTTTTAGTCTCCTGGCAGACCCTCTGACGACTTGCACCTGTGACGCTGCTGGTCTCCCGCCCGAACTCTGAAAAACTTGTCTTATTCTTTATGAAACCTCTGTACCTCTTCTCTTGAACATAGTGTATTGTCGGGACACATACCTATCATAAATGGAGTCAGATATGTTATTAACTCGAACAATCCGCGCTTGTCACCAGGGCTAGGTGATCAGGCACCTCTCTAGTGACAACCCGACAACAGGTATATATACAAATATTAATCAGTAAAAGCCTTAGAACATACTGTCGTGAACGCTCGGGCACAAGTGGGATATCTCGACCCTAAGCAGGTCAGAAAAGGGTAGGATTTTAGTGGAGGAAATGGTCACTTACAAAAACAAGGGGACTATAAGTCTCAACTGAGGTACACGTTTCTACTAAAAATGTAAGATATAATGAGTATTATATAACTAGAATAAGAAAAACCAAACAATGAACGACCTCTTAATCCCAGAACTGCGTGTCTGCATAGTCAGATGTCACCCCCATCTCTTTCGATTTTTCAGAGGGCATTATTATTATTAATTTGTTACACCTGACCGACTAATGTACATCCGCTTATAGATTAGAGTATGAAGCTTCATCACTAAATAAAGTATTATAGAATAAAGTATGAAGCGTGAATTACTCTGATCTTGGATGTAATTTCTCTCTATTTTTTTTTTTTCAAATTTTAATAACTAGGCGTCTGATATGGCATTTTGTAATATGTCATTCTGTTTTATTTATTTACGTATTATATTTTAATATATAATAGGGGGACCGGAAAGTAATGTCGTTTTTTTTTTTACATTAAAGTCAAACAAGTTTTTTGTTTTTAATCAATGCTGTAATTACCATCATTATAAACAACCTTTTGCCATCTAGTGTGCAAATTTTCAATACCGAATCGATCAAAATCAATTGGTTTTTGTGCGAAATATCTGGAGATGGCATTTTGGACATTATTTGAATTTTCAAATTTTTAGCGATCGGAATTAATGGAAATCCGATGGCGCAATATCGGGCGAGTATAGTGGGTAAGGCTGGAGATGAAAAATGGGTCCTCTATGATAATCCAAAAATCTCTCTCCGCATGAATCGGCACGAAGTACAGCTAAGCCAGGTTTACACTCCAAAAAGGCGCTTTTGTGTGTTTGGTGGAGTATTCGCGGGGTCGTTCTTCGCTGATACCTGGAAAAACTGTGATTGCAGATCTTTACAGTGAACAATTGGATCGAGTAAATCAATCTTGAAAATTGCCCAGCGACTGTCAATAAAAAAGGCGTTATTCTGCAACACGCTAATGCAAGACCCCACTGCGCCTATTTTTTCCACAAGAACCCTGGAAAAAATCAATGAATTGGGGTGGGAGGTATTCCCTTAACCACCATATTCGCCCGATATCTGATTTATTCCGATCGCTACATTTTCTAAGTGGCAAAAAATTTCAAAATTTGGATGATGTCCAAAATCCCATTTCCAGATATTTTGCTCAAAAACCAATTGATTTCGATCGATCAGGCATTGAAAATTTGCACACTAGATGGGAAAAGGTTGCTGATAACGAGGGTGATTACATCATTGATCAAAAACAAAAACTTTTTAAAAATTATCTGTTTGAATTTAATGTAAATAAAAAAACGACATTACTTTCCGGTCCCCCTAAATGATGTGCATGTTAAGCTGTCACTAACGATTTATGCTAAGCAGCGTCGTTTGTTTGTAAAAGAATTTTTGAATTCAAGTGCCTTGCTGTTTTTCTGCGGAGAGGATGTTGTGAAATCTGTTTCCTATAGCTAATCGATCGATCGACCATGAAACGTTCAATATTATTTGTTTATTTATGTTTCCGAATCTAAACTTGTTCGGAACGATGTTCGCCCCGATGCAAGCGATGAACGGGTTGCATAACGAAGAACAAACGTCCTCTATCACGAAGAGGAAACACCAGCCATTAGTTAGCATCGGTGTAATTTCCCTCTTCAGCACAGCAGAACGGCAAATGGCGCACTGGCTATCATTTCAGCGATTGTATACGCAAAAAAATACAAATAATTTCTATTTAACTAGGCTAAATAAACCACTTCCTCGTTCGTACTCTTAACAGTATCCGTCGGTAATAGCTGTCGCTCTTTTTTTTATATATATATATTTTTATATTTTCTTATGTGTCAAATTTAATGATTATACCGTTTTTTTTTTTACTCCCTTAACCCATTTATTTAAAAAATTTTAAAAAACTATGAACAATAAGAATATTATACATTGGTGATAATTGGATACATTGAAAGGAGGGTAGTATTACAAAAACAAATTTTCTTTTTATGGTTAAAATTACAAAATTCAATATACTGGACTAGGTGATGGGGCTCACCTTCGGTTTACAAAAATGGGAAACTTACATACTAAAACTTAAAGACTAAAGCGTTCTCCTCGACTGCGTTCTGCCATCGATAGGGGAACGGAGCTGGGGTTATCCTGCTAAATACCGGGTTCGTCATGTATTGCAAAGAATCGAAGAATTTGATATGACTAAGGTGAATGAATTTATCCACCGGTGGCACCACCACCACCATAGACCACTTTCATCAGTATGCCGTTTTGAAATTGTTGGGGTCGCCGAGCTGTCTTATACGTCAGATGACGAAACAGCGGTGCACCGTACAGAAGACCAGGCCTGAGTACACTCTTATAGGTCATGAGCTGGAGGCGCATTGATAGACTGGGGGAGGTCAATAAATGCGTAAGCCGGTAAGACTTCGTGCGTGTTTGCTTCAACTTCATCGCAAATTGGTTACTAAATCGGAGGCATCGGTCCATTTTAATGCCCTGATATACTAGGCTGTTGGCTGGTGAGTTTTGTTACGTTCCTACAGTGTAAGTAGCAGGCAGCGGACTTTTTCCCTTTTGGAAGAAGAAAATTACGCAGTAAGACCTACCCTAGAGATTGTACCGTATTATCAAAAGTTCTTTACAAGGGTTACCTGTTAGTACATTCTGATTGTAATAGAGATCGCCATTTTGTGGATTTTAGTCCGGACATGTGACCCTTAGAGGACGCTTTAAAGGTATTTTAGAAAGGTTTGGACCCGGCCAGTAGGGTTCGGGTCTCAAAGGTATTTTAGCAATGTTTGGACCCGGCCAGTAGGGTTCGGGTCTCAAAGGTATTTTAGCAATGTTTGGACCCGGCCAGTAGGGTTCGGGTCTCAAAGGTTTCATTCAGGTAAAAGACACTTAAGCACAGTCGTTGAGAATAAACTTCGATCACCTGTTGATACACCTCGTGGTCGAGGCTTCCCTACAGGCGTTAGTTGAAAATTCATAAAAACCCAACATAGTCATAACCCTTTCTTGCTAGATACATATAACCATTCAAAGTTATAAAGTTAACAGATTTATTCTTTATACAGCCCACTTTTGCTTTACCAGGCAAACTAGAATTTTTATTTTCCATGTGTTCATTGTCTAAGTTGCATCAACTCATACGTTTAGCAAGTATTGGCGTATACTCCTTACAAAATACCCTAAAAGTCTTCCGGTATAGCTGTGATGTATATTAAGTTCGTTACCTCAATATTTAGTACGTTTTTCAAAGATATTTTTCATACTAATGACATAGCCCAGTACACTAACTTCCAAACAAACATTCATGAAATCATTTATCGTCAAACGCTTTGTCTAAATATTGCCTTAAAAGTTTCCCACTTGTACAGAGTTCCTTCTCTAGGTCCCACCATGAGTCCAATATTGGAGCCGTCATTTGAATCCTCCAGATGGGATTGATCCGACAGAACTCGCCAGTTTTCTGTACGATGGAAGACGATGAAGTTGTTGCTGTTTCAGCATCCGTCGTTCCGTACTCCTGTGTACTTTTATTATAAGAAACGAATGTGTAGAAAGAACGACGTAACCAAAAATGGTGGATGGTTTCTCTCAACCTCAAAAAATTGTACTTAGAAATGCAGTAGATTGCATGTGGCGCAAGAGCAGACAACACATTACCGATGGTCAGATGTTCGATCCCGAACGTTGCCAAACCATATTTGGCGAAACATTTGACAATCTGACCTTGCGAAAAGCCTCAACCTTCTGACCCTCTGTTGACTGAGTTGAGAAGGAAAGTGTTTGATCTATTATAGCATGTACATTAATACATACAAAGGGGTCCAAAAAAAATGTATCCACTGTTTAAGCGTCCATAACTTGCAAACTAACTGACGGAGTTGTCTCAGTTTTGGTAGTGTAATAGTTTGTAGTTACGGCAATCACCATACAAGCGTTGTATTGCGTTGTTTTGTTTTGTCAGATGACAGTCGCCAGATAGTCAGTGTTTTATTGTTAGTTGTACCTTGTTACTCGAGTAAACATGGCTGGCGTAAAGCTTACATTTGATGAAAGGAAGTCTGTTTTAAAGTGGTATTTTAAGTACGAAAACATTAATGAGGTTCAACAGCAATGGCGAAATGTGTATCAAACAGAGCCACCGACACGTTTAACGATTTGTCGCATTCGAGACAAATTTGAAGCCGAAGGCTGTGTTAAAGATGTACACAAACAATGATCTGGACGACCTGTAACAGTAACAAGTCCATTTAACTCCCATCTTTTGTTACAACAATTCACTCGCTCACCACAGAAGATGGATGGATAGGCCGTAGAGGTGCTGTAGAGTATCTACCACGTTCCCCAGACTTAACTCCTCTGGACTTTTACCTGTGGGGAACACTAAAGGACGTCGTTTATCGACAAAAGCCACGCACATTGGATGAACTTCGAGAATCCATCGTACATTCATGTGCAAATATCCAACTGAACAGGTTGCAGTCAGTAGTTCGTGCTGTAGTTCGGTGGCATCGTTTGTGTGTGGATGTTAATGGTGACCATTTCGAACAACTACAGTGATATCTTTAAGTTGGACTTTAAGCTACACTTTCACCAAAAATGAGACAACTCCGTCAATTAGTTTGCAAGTTATGAACTGTTAACCAGTGGATACATTTTTTTGGACCCCTCTGTATTTTTTACCTTCATGAAATCATCAATAGCCACACACTACAGTTATTTGCTATCAGCAAAAGTCTCAATTCTGAAAAGTCATGAATAAATGATGCAATAGTCATGTTTACTGACTACCACCCAACACTACATTGAATTAGAAAAATAATTGCAATTGCTAATCGGTTGCCTGTCTATCTGACCGTATGTCATTAGTCACTACGATACTGGTCGCAAAAATAACAGTTATGGTCAGAATTTTCATGTCGTTTACTCTTCTCAAGACAAGCCGTCATTATTATATTAAGTATTATTTTTTTCCGCTTATTTAATATTAATATTACTGTTATATCCTTTGAAATAATACGCCTGCATATGAGTATTTTATACTTTACGATTGAAAGGATTCCGAACCACTACAAAAGAGAATTCAAGGTTGAAAACTTTCGGACTTACCTATCACAAAGGCTTTGTTCCATTACGACTCGCTCTGTTGAACGTCAGCCACAGGCGTCTGATATATATATTGTCCATTCTGTAACGTTATTCATAACTTTTCAGCTTCATATAACATCTACAGTAAACAATAATAATAATGATGTAAATGAGTTTATTATCTACAGCACTGTTACTTAAATCGCTAATATTTTCATCTAGTTACCACAAAAAAACACTGGAAGTGTTACATTTTGAATGTGAACGCCGTCAGCCTTCAACTCATGCCAAACCCGCTATATCTCTAGGTTATACATGTCAACATAAATCTTTATTTTGTTATATCTTGAGTAACTTTTTTTTTTTCGCCTTAAAAAAATGTTATTTAGCATAGATTCTTAGGTGAATCTATTTGCATATTACATTTTATATACCATCGGTACACTCTGTACAAGGTCATAATCCCTATAGAAGTTATATAATCAATACAAGTACAATGATACACAATGTACTTGGCTTCATTGACAAGACTCTACAAGGTGATGGGGCTCACCTTTTCGATCAAACAAAAAACTTAAAAACTAACTTACATACTAATTCTTAACCTAATTTTTTCCCAACAGTCAGTTGCCATCGGTGCGGGAGGGGTGGATGGGTCATAGTGTTAAACACTGGATCTGTGAGGTGCTGCAACGCGTCGAAAAACTTGATGTGTCTCCGGCGGATGAACTCACCCACCGACGGCACACCAAGCAACGGGTGCAGGTCAGCGTTCTTTAACCTCTCGAGAGAGGTATGTCGGGCCACTTTTCGCATGATCCCTTGTGAGACTTGTGGATGTAGCGTCAGTCAAATGGGTAAATAGCGGGGCACCGTACAGTTGAGCTGGCCGGAGGACACATTTATAGATCATCAGTTTAAGTGACAGGTTGGGTGAAGTTAGCAAGTGCGAAAGCCGGTAAGACCTCTGTCGTACTGTTTTTAGTTTACTACGAAAATGAGAAATGGAGATGGCTATCCATTTTTATACCCAGATAGTAGAATGAGAAAACTCTTGCCCTCCTATAACATATGAGTTTGGCAAGGCTTTTTTGCCCTTATGGTAAGAGAAGATTATTGCAGTCGGTCTTCCCGGCGTTCACACTAATGTTAAACTTGCCCAGCCTGTCACTGTTTATTATGTCCCAATACTATTTTTTTTTTATTGATATACCACCTTGAGTCAACGTTTCGCATATTCAGACTACATCAGTACTGATATTTAGAATAGTATACATAAATTTACATATTTAGAACGTCACTAACATAATATAAAAAAAAACACAATTTAAACAATAAAAACACTTAATTTATTAATTAATAAGACTGGAAACAATAAAAAGAGTATATAGAAACCAAATACGGACCAATAAAAGTAACACAAAAATTTAAGTACCTGGGCGAGACTATATGTAACAACGGTTCGGAAAAAGAAATTATGAAAGAAAGAATCGCCAAACTAGAGAGACTAAGTTTTGCAATCAGTAACGTATATAACAAGAAAAACCTGTCCACTAAAGCGAAAATAAGACACTACAACACAGTCGTTAGACCGGTAATATTATATGGGATGGAAACCTCATGCCTTCCCAGTCTAGAGAAACTACTGAGAATAGAACGAAGAATCCTAAGAAGGATCTACGGCCCCAAAAAGACACAAGAAGGATACAGGCTGAGATCCAACCAGGAAATCTACAAAGACACGAAAGACCTAGAAACGGACGTAAGGATCAGGAGACTGAAATTCCACGGACATATGGTAAGAATGGCCCCGGAAAGACTAAACGAGGAAATATTCCAGAGAATCCGAGGATACAAAAGCTCAAGGGGGTACACCAAGCAGGTGAAGACTGAGGGAAATCAAGGTTCTTGTAGGAAAGAAAAAATCGAAAAAGGGAGCCGCGTGGACAGAAGAAAGAAAACAAAAGCACGTAGAGATAATGAGGGGGAAATGTAAGGAAAGGAAAAACAAAAACAAGAAAAGAACCAAAAGTAAATCATTACTTTAATAATAAAATTAAAAACACTTAATTTAATAATTAATAACATTGGATACAATAAAATGAGTATATAGAAACCAAACACGGACCAATAAAAGTGACACAAAAATTTAAGTATCTGGGCGAGACTATATGTAACAACGGTTCGGAAAAAGAAAGTATGAAAGAAAAAATCACCAAATTAGAGAGACTAATAATAATTATTATTACAACAGCGGTTCTCTATTATTGATCAAAGTTTTATTGGGCAGTAAATAATTTTGATACATGTGCTCATTCATACCATATTTACAATTCTTCTTTCACTAGCTCATTCATACAATATTTACAAACATCCCAGAAACCTCACAATCCACGTGCTTGTCACCCATCTCTCATGCGAAAGAGGAAGCGTCGTTTTGGGATGTCGCACACGCCCTCTGTCAGCCGCGTCACATACCGGCTAGGGGAGGCTTGTATACTAAACGAATATCAATTCGCGTGGTCTTTAAGGCCTTTCCGTGACCAAAAAAAAATTTATTATTTACTTTATTTAATATTTATTTCAGTTTATTTTTAGATGAAGGCTTGGCGCTAAGCCGGAAGGGGAGTGGTGGGGATTGGGAGGTCAATGAACTTTAGTTTAGGCCTATCAGTTATTTAGTTATAATTGGCTCATATGAAAAGGGTTGTACTAAACGAGTATGGCATTGTGGACGGACGGTCCGGCATGATTGACAAACCTTGTTGAGTTTGATAGCTCCAAGACTGCCGAAAATGAGGACCAGGAAGAGTCCCTGGAATCTCCAGACGTAAATATTGATTCGTCCTCCAACTTGGGAATGCCCGACACAGGGTGTTCTGTAGGCCAGGTCTATTTCTGGAAACGGCCCCGCGGGCGCGCTGCGAAGGCTGATAACGTTATAACCTCCCTAATCATCTCCCAGCCGGTAGGCGGTTTTTTGATAACATTTTCTCTTCAGTCCTTTCGCAGCTCAACCCCTCAGAGTATTCAGTCAGAACCCTGTGCCTTATTTTCGGATTTTATCGACGGATTAAGTCTTTTCGTATAGTTTTCAGCCGTATCGATTTTACTAAATTAGGACAGGGGGTGAACTCCCGCCCTATTTCATCAGATACTCACCTACATCCCAGCGCTATATAAGCCTCAGGAACCAGGAAAGTCGGTCAGTCTGCTCACAACCCTTCACTGTGGACAACCCCCCTAAAACATGGAATCTGAACATGGCTCACCTTACAAAGTAGTCGACGTTGGGCGAGAGAAGAAAATCGGCGTTGTAGCCAATTCCCTTCAAGACTTAGTCAACAGAGGTTAGCTCTCCTGATATAGTATATTTTTTTTCAAGTTATCACAGGTATTTTTACTCTGTTATAAATTACAGCATGCGAAAAGCTCAATCTGACGGGTCAGATCAAAGTTGTGCTGGAACAAGACGGGACCGAAGTAGATGAAGAAGAGTATTTCAGCACACTTGAGAAAAATACAATTCTTATGATCCTTGCCTCAGATCAGGACTGGGCGCCTCCTGGAAGGAGGTGAGTCGAAGCCAACTCTTATTATTTTTATCAAGGTGCACACCTATATCGTAATCATCTTCAAACCCGTTAAATATTTTACTTTTCACGAAAGCTTTATTTACTATGAATCAATTATCATTATCTAACGTGTTCAAAACCAAACCATTCCGCAAAGAACTTAAAATTCTCTAAAGGTCAATTTGAAAGACTAATAAATGATGCAATTATCTGTTTTTACGATTTATTTTTTTATAAAAATGTTTGGTGTTCTCTGAATTGTGATTCTCCTCTCGTAATTTATTTCAGCGAAATAGTTTTAAAATTTACAAGAATAATAAATTGTATAATGTTAGTATGATCTTTTTCGGGATGGTAACAGTACGAGTCGACTGTTGATACAAGATTTTCAAAACCCGAGAGTAGCATTATAACAACTATTAATAATTTTCACTATTCCCTGTTTCAACTTATTACAATAATAAATACTGCAATTATCTATGTTTTTCCAACTCATTTTTCATAAAAATGTTGGTCTCGGAACTTTTGATCCCCCATCCCTAATTCATTTTAGCAAAATGTTTTGTTTTTAACATGAGTAATAATAAATTCGAAATATGATTTATGTATACGTATTTTAATCTGTTAGTTTACTTTTTGGGTTAGCAATTGTATGATTGTCAATATTTAACATATTTAAATCCAGAGAGGAGCATTGCACAAAGAATTTTTTTTTTTTTAAATGCCCTGCTTGTTCTTATTAGACTAATAGATAAAGTGTAATAGTCTGTGGTTTTCTGATCAATTTTTCATTAAAATGTCTAATTATCAGTCTCAGAACTGTGATTCCCCACTTATAAAATGTTTTTATATTAAAAAACGATAATAATAATTATGCATTTATAAACTAATGCAAGGGTGACTAATGTCGAACTTTTAACTCACGGGATATGTTCTTGCTATTATTAGCAGTGAATTTTTCTCGAGTCCGGAAAGTATGAAAACGTACATTGTTTAGCTATGAAAAAATTAGTTTCCTGAAAAAAATTAGTGCATCACTTAATTCATCGACATATTTTTACTAAACTTAATTTCTTTAATAATATAAAGTATCTTTCATCAAGTCAAATAATCAGAGATCATCACAAATAGTTTATTAAATAATACTTAATGCGTGTAAACTTCAATTAATGAAAGAGTTAAATTATGTGGCAAACTTAGTAAAACGATTTATGGCCAATTTAATATAATATTATTTTTAAACTAAATTTGATTAATATAATTATTTTTTTTACTAAGTCCGACGTTGACAATTATGATCTTTAGCAATAAAATACATATAAATGCTTATGTATAAATTTACTGCTAACAATGAATGCCCAGTAAAAAATTGCTATATTATATTGCAACATTATAATCTTGATGATTGGCATTCAAATTCACCTGAAATGGTATTAGGGCATTTATTTTTTTCCATGTTTGTAAATGATCAATAATAATTATAATTTATCAAACTATTTACTGTTATTTTCATTTTATCACAATTTGTATTTATTATTTTCACTTAAATAAAATTTGTATTAATAATTTTGGCACTAGGAGGCCAGGTGACGAGATTGATGCCAGTGGTAGAGGCTTAGAGGGTCTCCTGTCCCGTCTTCAAAGCGATATTGGCCACGTCTCTCTTTTAGGGGGTTGTGAACTAGAACTCCTATCCGATATGGATCCCGATTCGCTCACAGACATTGTTCCAGATCGGTACTGTAATATGACTGCACTTCATCTAAATTTCTTTTTTATCTTTTCCAAATTAGTATTATGTAGTTGCTTGTAGTTTTGTTATTTATTATTGTTAATAAAAGTTTTTTTTTAATTCCCTTGTTCTATAATACTTTTTTTTATTAATAACTGTAAGAAATTCCACAATGTGCAACATAGTAGCCCAGATATTTCTAAAGAGCCATGTTAAGAATTCTCTTTTAGATCTGAGACAAACATAAATTTACAATTCATCAATGCATAGCACAATATTGAACCATTACAGTAACAATACTGTACCTCTGAGAACATAATTTTTCAAAGCAAGTGAAACGTGTAGCCTTGCCATGGCCCTGAGTGATGGGTGCCCGAAATTTCAAAACCACACTGTCGCCCAAAGGTGTGAAGCCAAAATAATTCACTATAGGTGGTCAAATTTCAGTTAGATTCTTTTTTTTTACCTTTTTCATTTAATAGTAGCATTAGTAGTTTTTAGATTTTTTTTTTCAATGTATTTTTTTTAATAAAAATTTTCCAAAAGCATAAATATGACCATTCTATACAGTATGAATTAGTTGTTATGGTCACATTAGGAGTAAGGAAGTGCAAAGAAGCCCTAGAAACTGCCATGGATCCATCTCAGAAAAGAGTTAGACCAAGGTTGGTAGACCAAGAAAGGTTTGACAGGTATAGAAAATAGAGGAGACTGCAAAATCAGATTATAAACCCTTTTTTGTTATTACATTGGAACTACGTTACATTTATAAAAGAAGAACTAAAACAAGAATGAGAAGATTACTTTTAAACCTTATTACAGGAACAAGAAAATTATCTCAGAGATTCCAAAATTGATAATAATTTCATTCAAAAAGGCTCAACCTTCGCAAATTTAATTCTGGGGTTTAATTTCTTGTGTTTTTTTAAATAATTGTAATGTATATTTTGTATTATTGAACTTTTAATTTTCTTTTCAGTGTGTTCTTGGATCAAATAAAGGAGGCGTCTGGTCGCATATTATCAGACAAAAGACAAGCTCAAGAAGCAATGGATCTTTTGAAATTGTATCATAATTCTCAAACAATCAAAGAAGGAAAGAAGAGTACTCTGGCTCAGTAAATTAAAAAAATTTTAGATTTCGATGTAAGTTAAAAAAAAACATGTTACTACATTATTTAATTTATTTTTTGTTAGCCCATGAACTTATATTATTTTTAAATAATTGTCCACTTTGTGTCATTACAGCAATAAATTTTTGATATATTTTTTCCACAAAGACTGTTACACTTTTAAAATATGTTTTAGAAAATTTTCTTACAAGTTAGAGACCTTAAGTAAGAATTTTCTCACCAATTTCAAGTAATATAATATACAAGATATTAAATAACTTGACTGATTAAATTACACTCCCCATTGGTTTGCACTAATTCATCGTAATTGAGTTGTTTTCCTCTAGTCAAAGGCATGGAGTATATGCTCCTGTCGTTTTCTTCTTTACAGCAGCAACTGATTCAAAATTTGTCCTTTTAAACACTGGTTTAACTTTTGGAAAACCATAAGAGTCTCAAGTTACTAAGTTGGGTGAATGCAGAGCTTGTTCAAGTGTAGTAATATGATTGTCAGTCAAAAACTACTTCATAGAAAACACTTTGTGAGTAGGTGCATTGTCCTGGTAAAGAATGAAACCCTTTTCCTACAGTTCCGACTCTTTATCTCGGCTTTTTCAAAACTTCCTCATGATAATTCCATTGTTAATTTTTGTCCCTTCTTGAACCCATTCTTCGAACGTTACACGATTGATATCGAGGAAATTAATGATCATTGCTTTTAATTACGACAAGCTTTTTTAATTTTTGGTGAAGAAGGTATTTTGCTGTACATTAACTGTAGTAGGCATTTGAAAATATTCTGTTGGTGTTTTTTGCAATTTTACTCAAAATTTCAAACCGATAAGTTGTTTAACTTTTTAACTTAGCATTTTTTCAGCCCTCTGTAGAAAACCATATTAGATAGACATTCAATTCAACGGCATAGAGTGTTGTTGCTCGTCATACAGGTGCAGACATGTTCAAGTTGACTCAATTCTTGACTAAATATAAAGTTATAACCAGTTTTGACTGCTTTGTTTATTAGGTGGAATCGCAATTTCGTTATTTTATAGACATGCCTCCTATGAAGGGTTTAGAAGCAAAGAGGTTTAAGTTGCAGAATTAAAGTTTAATGAATAATAAGTATAATCCACTATATATGTGTGAAATATACCCAAAACCTCCTCTTACTTACCTATCACATTAATATTAATATAAGCACCAAGATGGTTTGTATCCTGGTTGCTTAAAGTAGTATATGAAGTTATAACCAGTTTTGACTGCTTTGTTTTATGTCTATCCCAATTATATAGTATTACCAGATAATTGCGGTTATTTATGAATTATCTTTTTCAATTCTGTTTCTTTTTGTGTTCTAGTATTTAAAACATTCCTAAAAGTCAAGAAGAAATCTTCAAAGTCAAGTCAGAAATGTTCAGATCTGATCTTACAGTTGTTGACTGTACATCGTTATAACAGTTGATCGTTTGGTTTGAAAAATTACTATGGCATAATCTAACTATGTAGTACATTAATGAGTTACCATTAAAATTAATAATGCACAATTTTTCTTCTCACATTAAAATAAAGTAATATAAATTTTCACCTTAGGCCCTCACTTAAGCAGGCAGTTGGCTAATAATAATATTAAAATATTATGTACTTTATTGACATAATAGTACATTTGTTTATTTAATATCCCGATTATACATAACTAACATTGTAGTGTTTTAGTGAATGCCGGCCATAATCTAAGTGAGGGCCTAGTTTAAATCAAATTTAGTTCGTTAAATATTTATAATTGTGTAAACTATCCTGATTTTAGTCTACCAAAATAATGGTGTGCTATTAGCATGTAATGCAAAAAGCAAAATTAGTGAGTATAATTTTGTAATAATGTACCTGAATAAAATCAATTCCAATTTATAAAAAAATTATTGTTAATGTAAACAACATTGTGTGCAATTTATATATTTTTCCACATGTTTTAGGTCATCAATAAAAATATATTATTTGTATAGAATTCTTTATCGATTAAAAAAGGGAATTGTATTATTTAAAATGTTATCAGCTGAAATATTTCGGATATTGTTTACATAGGTAATTCATGAAATTATTGTTAATCAGGTGTAAACCAGAGAGATTTAAAGGAAATCGATAATATTTTAAATTGTTTGTTATTTAAATTTAAATACAATGGAATATTACGGAATAAATGAGAAAAAATTCTTTTAGACTACTGAGATTAAAAAACATTACTAAGGAAAGCAATTCATTTAAATACATTTCAAAAAACTTATTTTTCTAAATAAATTAGTTGGGTAGTTTTCAATAGCTTCTGTAGTAAAAAGGATGGGAAACTAATTAACTAACTTAATAAACTTATCAATTCAAATTTTATATATAATATATGTTGAAAAGTGTTTTCTAAAACATGAAAAATATAAGATAACTTGAAAACTCTATTAACATTGTATTTTAAAATGCTATGTTTTTTTTTATTTTGGAAGCTGAATTCGGAAAATATTGGAACGTTTAGGTGACATAACTACATCATATTTCAATGCAACTGTTGAGAAAGAACATGATTATTGAATTTAAATGCCTGTGTTGAAAAATTATGAACTCTAAAATATAGTTCTATTATATTTAGTTAATAAAATTGGCCTCTAAACAACTCATATTTTCTGATTAATAAAAATATTTATGATATTAACTATGTAAACAAAAAAAATTATAAAACACGTTTAAAAATGAGCTTGCACAACTTGGCTTTCCAATCACATGTAGTGTGTTAATGACAGTTTTGCATTATGTCAATATGCATATTGTGATTATTATTATTAACACTACACACTGGATGTAGATATAGAGTAAATTATTAAAAATGCTCATATAACACCATTTTAAATAATGGCTCCTGGTGAGGATTGTAAATATTTTTTAATTAATGGAATAAACCCATGCTTCACATATTACTCATTCAGTTAGTAAAGCCGTTTTAGGGACAACAATAAACGAATGTCTGACACCATTTTTAATAAAATAAAACTAATTATAATGATGACTATACAATATTTATATACATTTATATTGAATTTACAATTAACTATTTGTACACTAAAATTATAAAATTGAAATCATAAAAAAAAAAAAAATGAAAAAAGCGATGAGTTAGAAATCGAACATGCAAAGACCATTTCCATTTTGAATACTTGTTAGAATTGAAAATGACAGTAAGGTGTATTTAATAATGAATTAAAACAGGCTTCCTTTACGAGCTGTATAATTTTATTCTAAAAAGTAATATCTTAACAGTCGTTTCATATACATAACAGTAGTATGAAGGTAGTCTCCAATTGAGTTGTGGTATTCATATGAATAATTTTCACGAATAGAACAACAAAACATATGTGGACAAAAACTTAGCGGTCAACTATGAAACTTATTTTAGAAGGAAAATTACTTTAGCTCCAAAAAAAGTAGTGATCCTTATTGCCTACCCTACTTGTAATATCTATGTAGGGTATATATTCAATAGATCAATTTTTATGGTTATTTATTTCTAAAAAATTCTTATTAGTGGTTTCTTCTTAAACCTGTCCTGTATTTGAATATAATTAGGTTTGCAGGATATTTCTTTATTTCCTTGGTTAGAATTCTTTTCAACAACAGTCGATCTGCATAGATAGTCATTGGCTCATACTTCAGAGATAAATTTGTAGTAGTTTTATTATAAGAATGAAGTTAATTGACTCTTATGTTCAGTCCTTTGTATATTATCCTTTTGTTTATACTATGTTTTTCAAACACTATAGTCATCCTACAATTCATCTTATTGACTTGGTTCAGAATTCTTGAGCATTTACTAGTACCTTTTTTAAATTTTAAATCTTCTTGCCACAGACAACAGTTTTATTTTAACCTATTTTTCCTGTCAACTAGCATCAATTAATAAAAACAACCTTATTTCAGATAATTTTATATTGACTCTAATTTAGTTTCTAGTGACCCTTTCAGAATTGTAGGAAAATTACTATTTTATCTATATTTATGGGTTGATTTAAATTTTATTATCACAATCTTAAATTAACTGCCAGATTTACCGACTATTTCTCGCCGCAAAACTTTTGTGTTATAATAAATTTGTAGACACTTTTACTTAACATTGTGAATGATGGCAGATTTAAGAAGCTGACACCATGAATTCTTAGTTTAATAAAACTGCCTGCTTATGGAAGTTGCACTGTACATCCTTTTAAACGAATCCATATCATGAAATATATTTTTTGCTCAAGTTTTCTATTAACTAATCCCCACGTCATAATATCTGATTTATGTAAATATTTAAACCTCAATATGTCAATTAAGTAAAGTTCCACATATTTTCTACTTTTATCCCTAAACTATTGGCAGTTTGTTTTCTGTCATTTATTTTTATAGAGCATAGCAATGAGCATCTCAACAGATTTTTTTAGTTATTGCCTGATAATTTTATTATCATTTGCGCTTTTGTATTTTTTTGAGTAAATCATGCTCTGGTTTTATAAATGTTTGCTAATCTTTAGTCGTTCGTCAAAACCCTATTTTTAGGTTTTATATCAGCTGAACCTATTAATATTTAGTCATTGATGGTGTAAAATAACACATTTTATTATATATTGTATATCTTAAGTTATGAAGTAGAAATTTATTACTAAGTGTGTAAAAAAGCTGACAAGCTACTGCTTATGCATTTGCTCTTTGCTCGTTAATCAGACCTAAAATATAATGTTCATCTCAGCGAAATAGTTTTTTATAACTTATTGATTTCTTACAATCAGTTCCCTCTGGTACAGTTTTATACAATCTTTTTCAATCGTAATTATTTTCAACTTTGAATTATCTTTATCAAATGACTATAATCATGTTATAGCATTAAAAAAAAAGTTGATGTGTTAGGTGTTGTTTACCATCCCTTCTACTTCGGCTCGGGTCCATCTTCAAGGTGCTAATTACACAAATATACCTGATTAATGCTGAGAAGTATTCATCTTCTTTAATTAATTTGACTTTATCTACATTTAATTAATAAGTTTCATCACTTTTTTATTTATTTAAATATATATATTTTTGTTTATTTATATACATTAAATATTACTTATTCCTTTTATATATTTCTATGAATGAATAGTTATTTATTCTATTGGACTGAAATGTCAAAAAATTATGTTATTGTTTCATGAAAATTTAAATTATAAACTATTACTTAGGTATTATAAGTTCCACATCATCTCGACAGCTAATTTGTAAAAGAACAAATATAATAGCAGTGGATTTCCATGGAAGTTTATGGGAGTCTCGCACTCTTCTATGTTCCTCGGCCGCCTTCCAGTCCTACTTTTCCTTATGCTTCAGATCCTGCTGGGGATTCCCCAGTTCAGGTTCATACAACCTGAGGCGTTCATACATATCTTTGATATCACCTGAGGGACTGGGCGGGCTAGGGCAACTTGGGCGATCTTAATAAAAAGGAATCCCATAAACTTCCAAGTGATTGACTTATTGTGGACTCTTCCAAATCTCCCAACCCCAGGTACTTAGGTATTATAAGTTCCACATCATCTCGACAGCTATGATGTGAAAGAACAAATATGGTAGCAGTTGGTTTCCATAAGGAAAGTTGCTCCCATAGGACTATATGATGTGGCTCTTTACTGTACCTGGTTTTTCATGGCTCCCACAGATACTAAAAAAAAAAAATACTAACTATAGAATCATAATGTTCTATTTTTGTTTTATAATGCTAGTGCCGTATTGCATTTAGTTTAGCTAGTATATTGCCTATAGGCTACAACTTATTGTAGCATCGATTAAAATCTAACTGATGTTAACCATTATTTCCAACTAACATTTTATCAATTTTCTTATTGAATATGTGTTTTATAATTTAGCTGTTCAGTGAGAGCTGATTAACCTCATAATACTTTTTGTTTTGAAAATGCAATTCAAATATTCAGTCTCTTCAGACGGTTCAATCGAATGATAGAAATTTATTATTGTTATATACATATTTTTATTATATAATATTATGTAATTATTTATAACATCTGAATCATTAACATCATTTGAAATTTTAATGAATTAAATAGTGCTTCCAAAGCCTATTGTTCCAAGTTTTTACGAGCCTGTTCATAATACTTTGCACCCACCACTGCCATAAGCAAAGAGACTGAGGTTTATACACGGTAAAAGGTTTTGTTAGAATTAATATAAGTAAGGCTTTTGATTGTTTTGGAAGGTATAGGATTGTATTTTTGCTCAAATATTTATGTAACCAGAGAAGAATGGAGCTATAATAATATAGAATTGTTAAGAAAAATTAAGGAGAATTAACAAAAAATAAATCATAACTTTCATTTCCCCTATTATTTCTGTTTATTTTTATCTTATTTATCATGTAATCCAGTAGCTTTGTTATCTTGTTTACACATATGTGATACTTATTTTGATTACTTTGTAATATGATATGATTTTGTTTCTAATAAACATTAGTGCTAGTAGAAAAATTGTTTTTCTCTTGTTTCCCTCCTAAATATAATGAAAAGAGTAGATAGTAAGGAACAAAAAGGTAAATTAAAAAAATATACCCTGCCGGGTATTTAACATATTTCTACTTTTATTTTGAATTTCTTAATCTTTTCTTATTGCCCATTTTTCTTTCTTCAGCTTGAAATTAATTTGTTATAACTCTCAAAAAACTATGTAAGTTATACCAACTTTGATAATGCTGAAACACAATTGAAAAAATAAAATTATACCTAGCGCATGTTATTAATAATTACCAATTTATTACTTACCAGAGTTGGACTCCTCTATGCTAGTAATCCTTTGTTTTCTAACGCATTCAGCTCAGCTCTGAGATTAGCCAATTTTTTAGGTACGTCTTCAATGAGTTTTTTAATATTTGAATTACTCTCAGGCCCATCAGCCTAAAAAAAACATAATTGGCATTTACTAGGTTCAAAATTTTGGGACATTGATAATTCATTAACTATATTTGCCATGATGCAAGGTGGTTTTAATAAAAAATATTCATTTACTGAAACAAACTCTGTTATTCTTAATTTTTTTTTTCTAATTAAATAGTAGATGTTATTAAGACTAGATGATTTGTGTTTCTTCCATTGCATCAAAAACCTTGAGGATTGAGATCAGACTTCACACTTCTAATCACCATTTACTCAAATTAGATGAGTTGTGGGTTAAATATGTTTGTCTAACTACTAATCTAACACTGCTATTTTATAGTATAATTGATGATCGCTTGAGCCATAAAATGGAAATATTTTGCGAAATTCCGTGCTTCTTAGTCAAACTCGGATTAATTTAAATAATTCTAGTAATTGAGTCCATTGGTGTAAAGGTCTAATTGCATCAGACCTCTAAACACCTCAAGAGTGTAAATATAGTATCAACATAAATATCATATTATTATTACTAAGTAAATATTAGTAAATTATTATTACCCTGTTTTTTTTTGTAGCATCTAATAGACTTCTTAAGTTTTTGATTTCTTTGACTATTTCTTCTAATTTATTCTTTAGTTCTTTATTAATAAAAACTTTTGATTGTAAACTTTCTATTTCTGAATCAGGATCATATTCTCCATACACCTGAATTAAAATGAAAAATATAATAATCATACTTGTAATTTATTGCCAAAGAACAGATATTATAACTTTTTACTAAATCAAACAAGTTATATAAATTCTTTATAAAGCATAATGCTTATGTATGTGAGAATTTAAAAATTATATTAACTCCTTCAATGATTGACTTAAGCCAATTTATGAACATATATATCTAGTCACACTTACTGCAAAAATAAGAGCAATGATTAAAACTACCAAGATTGATTTGTAAAATACCATTTTCAACAATGCTATGACGACAATAAATATTAGAGAAGTAAGAACTTTGAGACTGCATTATCTTTCTGATAACAAAAGATCATGAGGCTATCGCATAATTGATTAAAAATGAATTATTGGTAATAACTTACTTTTTATTGCTTACCATTTATTTCTGAAACTGAAAAGATTTATATTTTACAAAAAGAATAGTTTCACTTGAATAGACGACATTGGAATCCTGCACATTTCCATAAAATGCCTAATAAATTAACCAAGAAGTATCCTAGTAACCCCAAGAGGTATCTCATGGTATTGTTTCTTCAATTTCAAAAAATTATATACATTTTAAGAAATGCAATTAGGTTTATAATAGATGTAAAAAAATTTATTTTTTTTATTTGCTTGACTGTTGAACTTTGTATCAATAGGGCCTAAGTTTTTGCCAATCCCGGAGGGAAAAACTTCCTGTTCTTGTGTATCCGGAGGATAAGTTCAAACAGATGCTGCAATAATTATCAGGTTTAGTGATGTAATTGCAACATCATGGTACATTCCCAAGCTACTTACTTAGCTTAGCGGTCAGCAGGGTGGCTTCTGACTGGAGTCTCGGGTTGAATTCATGGCTCATCTAAAGATTTTTCTTTGGGAGATTGACTCAATTTCTTGAGGACATATGAGTTTCTACTTGAATAGATAAGTAGTGAATCCTAACTTAAGGTTGAGAAGTAACTGCCTATGGCCAACCATGCCTCCTGCCATCAATGTGAACAAACTCAATAGGCCATCCCACTTCATAGGGTTTAGCTTAAATTAAGTGTATATGTATGGTCTATGACCAGGGATCAAGTCAGACAATTTTTTGGGATGGGTTTCAAGTTTGGGTGGAAATGTAAAAAAAAAAAATCGATTATAATTAAGCATTTCTACTCAATAATTTGTATAATACTATTCCAGTTTAGGCCTACATGTATTGTATAATTCACTTATTTCCAGGATAGGGATTGCAATAATAATTCCTGAACTGATGATCAAATGATAAATTCAACAACCCCTGACCCACCCAGCATATGTTTATCTTAAGATTTAACAACCTGAAGTAATAGGGGAAAATTTTTTTTTTTTTTTTACATTTCCACCCAAACTTGAAACCCATCCCAAAAAATTGTCTGACTTGATCACTGGTCATAGACCATACATATTGTTGTGATATTTAGACGCTGTGAGATTGTGATGTTGCCTTTGGTATAAACTCGAAATTCGCGGGCGTAAATTAGCGATGGGCGACCCGTGGATCATAGCTCTGTGGGAATGAACATTGTTTGTTGCCGTTATACCTAATGTTGATAGTTATTATATAAATAAAATCAGGATTTAAATATAAGCGTTTTAATATTGGATTTGTTAACATTGAAATGGGTAAAGTTGATGATATCTAAAACAACTGGCATTGGAAAGTGGGAAACTTGAAAAATCAAGAAGGCAGCAGAAAGGTACTTGAGCAGAAGACCCAGGTAAGCAAGGTTCTCTTTCAGTTTTGACCTGGACACCAGACAGGAAGGTTGTGAGAGATGCAAGCCCAGGGACGTGTACTACCTCGTGGCACGCAGGCACATCAAACAAGTATGTACATCTTATATTGTTTTCTACATATTCTAAAATATTAATGTTCCAACTCACTTTGCATTAAAACAAAACCACTTATCATTATTTAAAAAAAAAATTGAATTAACGTACATACTAAAAACACAACAACAAAATTTATTATTAAAACTATCAGAATGGCATTATAACAAATTATGTCGGTTGCCTGTGGTTTTACTAAAAATAATATCACATAGTAAAATATTCAAGATTATGATTGTTAAAATTAAATAACAATAATTATTATTATTCCACAAAGTAGTCTCAATAATTTGTGTTAAAAGTAGTACATTAAAATACTACAGCTAATTCAATACATTTTGTACAATTGTTCATTACATATTTACAAATTTATAGTTACCAAAGTTAAAAGAGGTTTGTAAACCTTTGTTATGGCCAATACAATAACTCACGATGAGGTGCTCATATCGCAGAATGTTTTAAGGAGCGTGACCATCAGCCTTAGGTCTTCCCTGACAAAATTAACCAGGTCATTACACCTTCGCTGGTCCAATGATGATATTTGGATCAGAACCATACTTACAATCTCAGACTGTAACCTGAGGCGTTCTTACATATCTTTGATTTCTCTAAGGTACCTGTCCGCCCCGAGGCTGCTAAGGTATTCTGGGGTTGGGAGATTTGGAAGAGTCCACAATAAGTCGATCACTTGGAAGTTTATGGGAGTGTCGCACTCTTCTATGTTCCTCGGCCGCCTTCCAGTGCTTCTTTTCCCCATGCTCGAGTATGCTTCAGATCCTGCTGGGGATTCCTTTTTATTAAGATCGCCCAAGTTGCCCTAGCCCGCCCGGTGCCTCAGGTGGTATCAAAGATATGTATGAACACCTCAGGTTGTATGAACCTGAACTTATTCAACTACCTCTGCATCTCTCTTTCCTAACCTCAATATGTTGTAGTCCGGCGTTGTCAGACCCCACACCTTCCTAGTGGTATACTCTGTCTTCGTCTCACTAAAACTAGCACCTCCTTGGAAGAGACCTCTCGGGGATGATGAACTTCTGGGGCCCTACAAACTTTACCTAGTAGCGTCTCCCCTAGCGATCCAGTCTGCCTCTCTTCTGTTCACACTCGCCTTTGAGATCCGGACGGTTTTCACCTACCCTTAAATACCGAGTGTGAATTCGTGGTCATTCCAAGACCAAATAAACTACCTATAATACCTAGCCTATTCCTCTTCTCCTGGACATAGTGCACCGTCGGGGCACACCTTCTAAGATCTTATGGAGTCAGACCATTTGTGACAAGAAAATCAAGAGCCAGCAATGTTATACTTAATTCACAGTGACCAATGAAGAACACATCTATTGGGGCATAGCTAGATATTTCTACTCCAGAAATGTTGGTATATTTTACAACAATTATTTTATATACGATATAAATATCAGACTTTGGAGGGGATTTAACAGTTTGAAAAAAATAGTGGAAAAGCAGACAGGATGCAAAATTACAATTCTGAGAACTCATATTGGTAAAGAGTATGCGAACAAGGACTATGTAAATACATTTAAGGCAAGTACTAAAACATGAAAGATGAAATAGTTCTTTGGCAGCCGCTTGTGACGCCCCTACACGAACGACACTAGATTCTTGGGGCAATAGTTGTTATTTCATTGTTGCTATTATTTCAAGTTTGTTTTTGAATTATATTTATTACGATGGATACCACAGGTATTGTAACTGCTATGTCTTAACTCTTTTTTTAATATAAATGTAGAACGATTACTCTAGTCAAATTTTCAATAAATTTGATTGTTTTATTTACAGATGTCCAAGAATCTTCTAAGGTCATCAAGCAAGAAATCAAAGAAGAATTTGACTGTAAGTTTTTTTTTTTTAAGATTACTTTGCGTTTATTGAGTAGGTTATAGAGTTGAGGCATTTAATGTATACATATGCGAAAAATTCTTAAATAATCTTACAGAAAGCATATACTAGCTGTACCCCCGCTGAATTCTGCCCTTGTTAATCCCTAGGAGTTTTAAGGAAAGATGTTTATACTTTGACTGGTTTACAGCGTTTCTTTTAATATTACTTTTATAGTTTTGCTACTTTGTCTTATTAGTTTTGGTTTGGAGGTAGTCTGGAAGGTATGAGGAACTGATATTCTGGAGTGAAAGGTCGATTTTAGAAATTAATATTTTTTGGCATATTCTTTTTGCTTGTAGTTATTCCCCAATCTGGGACCTAGTCATGCATATTTAATACTCTTCCATTTAAAAGTACCTAGGCAACACTTATGTTTCTTAGTAGCATAACAATAGTACCAGTTTTTTATTGTATGGTGGGTTTATGTGGAGGCAAACCATTAATCAAAATTTACCTTTTTTAAACAATTTAGAAAACTAAAGAATGTTTTTTTCTGAATCATCTTCTGAGTATAGAATATGATATATCAATAAAAGCTGGCCTGTCAGAAAGTCCATCAATTATCAAGGGATACTCTCCATTATCAATTTCTAGAAAATCTACAAAGTCTGAGGAAAGAGGAGAATACTTGATGCAATTTTTGGCAAAATTTGTCTAAAATCTCCTACAGGAGCTATTACTTTCCTTCCTTAAGTAATATCAAGGGCCATTATGTTTTTAAAAAGGTGCATATAACATGTGCCATTGGTGCTTCATTTTATCAGCTGGGAGTTTGATATTAGATAATTAGATGGAGGGGAACCTATGTAGCTTTTATTGGCCTGACAACCAGACCCATATTTCCTTTTTGTCTGCCCTTAAGCTATATAAATATTTCCTTGCCACATATTTACATACCTCCTTGATTTCTTTAGGAAGTCAAGTAATGATCTCTATTTGATGGAGCTATGTTCTCCTAATCGAATCCTATCGCACCCTGAGATGTAAAAACTTAGTTTGCTAAATGTTTTGCATACTCCTAAGAATTAGTAAGAGTTTTCCTTCTCCATTGAGAAGACTAATTGAGTTCAGAAATGCCTATTAAGAATAGGTGTTGGCTTTATCTGCAGTTCTTAGTGAAAATGCCTTTTATAAGGCTAATGTATTGCCAGCTGCAGGTCGTTAATGATGAGTTGTTTTCCTTGGAGGGCTTGTTTGTCTACAGCCGACATTGTTGGACTATTGCTCGTCCATCATCTCCTGGCCCATATCCACTGTTCCTACATGGAGGCAAATGTGGATCTAGGCAGACTTAGGATGAACAAATCATGAGTTCACTCCTTGCTTAGCCAATTCATCCGTTCTCTCATTGCAATCTATACCTGGTATGTCCAGCGACCCAAAATAGGCTGACATCATTCCTTGCTTTGGGTCTGGCACTAATTTTCATTGATTATACTGAAGTAGTTATATTAATTATCAATATTTTTTCATAATGTCATAATTAAAATTTGTATTTCTGGCAGATACAATGGTCTTAGTTGCTGAAAAGCCATTATTATTTTTATCACATTTATTCCTTGTGAAATAATATCACACAGTTCATGACAAATAAAAAAGTTTTTAATAGCAAAAATTTCAGTCATTATATAATTTAGAAAGAATGACGATGTTCACTATCAGTAAAGTTTAGACAGTTTTCCAAAGATCATTTTTCCTAATAACTGTTCGTGGTAGTAATTGCTGCTTATGGTTAAATTGGGAACTTGCAACTCTGCCAATCTCATTGGCAATATTATTCAAAATTTCTAGAAAAGGTGGTATGCAGAGTACCTCCAGGCAGACTCAGGAAAAAAAGTGAACTGGTAGAACAAGTCATGTTCACTTAACATTGATGAACTTTTATTCATCACTGAATCTTGGTCCCCACGAACCATTCTTTACTATCTTTTAAGACAGTTCACTTCATTATGTATAAGTAAATAATTTCTTACTGTTATAAGCAGGTGATCTAATCCACTGTAAAGAAGAAGAGCTAATTATGGATGACGGTGAGTACACTAAAGCAATACTGAAGTATCTCTCATTAATGAATACGTGCAAATGTCTATTACTATGTTGTGCGATGACTTAATTGATAGCTCTGATATTGTGTTATATTGAGCTGAGATGGAGCAAACATCTTAATGTAACAATAATGTTATAATAAGTTTTTTTAATTAAGATAGTTCACTTTATTATATATAAGTAAATAATTTCTTACTGTTATAAGCAGGTGATCCAATCCCCTGTAAAGAAGAAGAGCTAATTACAGACGAGGGTGAGTACTCTAAAGCAATACTGAATTATCTCTCATTAATGAATACGTGCAAATGCCTAATAGTGTTGAGGTCTTCAATGTATATATCTGTCACACATAATTGCTTTATTGAGCTATTACTATTAATTTGCATACATTAGTATACCATGCTTTACTAGGTAGATAGATGGGGGGGAGGGATCTGTGGGTAATATCCTTACTTTTTGTCTGCTCATATATTATAAACATATCTGGTTGCCTCACATGTACGTACCTGTCAACTATCGAGAAAATGTCTAAAATATCCCGCAATGCTAAGTGCTTTGCTTTCTCCTATGAATTGGTTGGAGTCTTCCTTCTCCATTGAGAAGACTAATTGTGTTCAGAAATTCCTATTAAGAATAGGTGTTGGCTTTATCTGCAGTTCTTGGTGAAAATGCCTTTTATAAGGCTAATGTATTGCCAGCTGCAGGTCGTTAATGATGAGTTGTTTTCCTTGGAGGGCTCGTTTGTCTACATCCAACATTGTTGGACTATTGCTTGTCCATCATCTTCTGGCCCACATCCAGTTCCTACATGGAGGCAAATGTGGATCTAGGCAGACTTAGAATGAACAAATGATGAGTTCACTCCTTGCTTAGCCAATTCATCCCTTCTCTCATTGCAATCTATACCTGGTATGTCCAGCGACCCAAAATAGGCTGACATCATTCCTTGCTTTGGGTCTGGCATTAATTTTTATTGATTATACTGAAGTTTAGTGCATACTTAATGACAAGTTAAGAACACTTTAAACCAGGTATGGGCAACCTTTGACATGTTATGGGCCAAACTTTAGTGTGCAAATACGTTCGCGGGCCGCGTTTAAAAGTAGTGCATTTTAAAGTAGTGTTCATAATTTTTAGCGATAGATATCAGTCAGCCATGAAATAATACGACAATGTTATTACAACACAATTTATTAAAATAACAAAATGAAATGAAAAAATAGGTACCTACAGCATTAAATTAAATCGTTAAATTTAGAATTGTTACAAACTACGAAAGTTAAATAGCGACACCGAAATCAATGAGACACTTGAGCTTGAATTTGGGAAACTAATTCATCGATGTTTGGATTAATTCCACTGGTACAAAGACGTAAAGAATTTTCCAAATTATCGTCAGTCAGCCTTGTACGATGTTTTGATTTATTAACTTTCATCAATGAAAAGAACTGTTCGCATTTATAAGTACTGCCAAACGCACAAATCAATCTTCTTGCAAATTTTCTAAGCTGCGGAAAATGGTCTTCTTCGAGGTATTTTTTGTAGAAATCGCACAACTCCACGTCTTCAAATTTAGATTTTAGGAGTGAGTTTTCTTGAATCTCGATCAACTCCATTTGCAAGTGTATTGGAGCATTTTGTACATTACTTTTTGTTGGAGTAGCAAATAAATTGAAACAGTCTTCCATGTGTTTGAAATCGCTAAATCTGATCGAAAATTGCTCTGACAGTAACTTGAGTTCTTCAGCATATTGAGCGTAAGCAATATTTTCATACGCAGAGAGCGTGGTGAAATGGTAACTGTTACCAGACAGCATATGTGCCTCCCACAAGCGGATTTTGTTCTGAAACGCTTTCAAATGGCTGTACAAATCATTTACTAACTGTCCTTGTTTTTGAAGTTTCAAATTTAAATCATTCAAATGGCCTGTAAGGTCGACAAGAAATGCTAAGTCACATATCCATTTTGCGTCACTCAATTCAGATAGTGGTTTATCTTTTATTTGCATAAATTCTGCTATCTCATTTCTAAGCTCGTAAAACCGTTTCAGCATTTTCCCTTTGCTTAGCCATCTGACTTCACAATAATATGTTACGTCGTCATACTCGGCTGATATTTCATCCAAAAACGCCTTGAACTGACGATGGTTAAGCCCTCGGGATCGAATAAAATTGATGGTTTTTACTACCACATTCATAACATTCTGGAGTCGAATGGACTTAGAACACAAGTTCTGTTGGTGGATAATGCAATGAAGGACTATCAAACCATCTTTTTGCACATTTAATTCAGTTGCTTTTTCATTCAAAATTCCGATGAAACCTTTACGTAAGCCGACCATAGAAGGTGCACCATCTGTGCATACTCCAACTAATTTTGACCATGGCAAGCCAAAACTTGTGAATACCTTTTGAACTTCATTAAAAATGTCCTCTCCTGTAGTGGTTCCTTTTAGCGGCTGTAAAGCAAGCAATTCCTCAGTAATAGTGAATTCTTTATCAACACCTCGAATAAATATAGCCAGTTGAGCTATGTCAGACAAATCGGTGCTCTCGTCTAATGCTATGGAAAATGATTCAATACCAGTCATACGGCCAGTCAATGTTGTTTTTATATCATTAGCCATCATTTCTATACGTCGTACAACGGTTCGTCTTGACAAACTAATTTTTTCAAATTCATTTTTCTTTTCAGGACACAAAACACTGCAAACTTCTGACATACACTCCTTGATAAATTCTCCTTCGGCAAATGGTTTCAATGACTTTGCCAATTTTGAACTAACTATAAAACTAGCTTTCACAACATTATCAAGTTGTGTTCTTTGTCTATGAAATATTTGCTGCTGTTTTTCCAAATTTGCGGTAAGTTTCTGGATTTTGTCTTTTCTTATTTGTCCTGTCAGTGAGAGCAGCGTAGGATGCTTAGTTGAGTAATGCCTCTTTATATTGAATTCTTTCATCACCGAAATGGATTCATTACACATCAAACAAATAGGCTTACCATTGTGCAAGATAAAGAAGAATTCTTCAGTCCATTTTTCTTGAAACTGGCGACCCTCTGCATCTACTTTTCGTTTCCTTCCACCAGACATCATTTTCATTTACTTATCGTTCGATAAACTTAATAAGAAAATAGGTATAATTAGTAAGCACTCAAGATGCACACAAAGTCACAAAGCAAACTTATCACCACGGTAGCTCGAATAGGACTGAACTAAGTTCCGGCCATCCACCCGCTTATATAGGCAAAATGAAGGAATGATCTAGAATCGTCTAGTGTAGAACAATACAATTGCGAAGCAATAATCCTTTGTTGCGCCGCCAGTGTGGCGGCAAACATCAATGGCTTTGAACTTTGATGTTTGCCGCCTCACTCTTTGATGATCACCGCCACTCGGCTTGCTCGCTCACTTGATTCCATGAGTATGAGTAAGTAGTGTATTTTTTTTTTTTAAATTGGGTTTTTCAAAATGTCTCGCGGGCCGGATCAAATCTTACAGCGGGCCGGATCCGGCCCGCGGGCCGGCTGTTGCCCACATACGCTTAAAACCGTGCAAACATTCTGACTTGGACCATCTTTAAAATATGCAGTGCTTTTATTTGTAATATTATGTTGGATTAATTAAGTAGTTATGTTAATTTTCAATATTTGTTCATAATGTCATAATTAAAATTGGTATTTCTGGTGAAATATCACACAGTTGATGACAGATAAAAGAGTTTTTAATATCAATTATTTTAATGTTTTTATTTAGAATTTAGAAATGAGTGGCAATATTAGAGTTCACTATCAGTAAAGTTTAGACAGTTTTCCAAAGGAAATTCTTCCTAATAACTGTACGTGGGTGTAACTGCTTTAAAAATGCCCTGGTTAAAAAGGGAATTTGCAACTCTGCCAATCTCGTTGGCAATATCATTCAAAATTTCTTGAAATGGTGGCATACAGAGTACTCCAGACTTTGCAGAAAAGCCGAACTGGTACAACAAGTTATGTTCACTGAACGTTGATGACTTTATATTTATCTCTGAATCTTGGACCTCTCTGTTAGACGATCACAAGCAACTTGAAATGTTTGATGATGACATAGCAGACCAGATATCCATTTAAGACCTGAAAGGAGTTGGCAAACGTCTTGTCAACATGCAATGACTTTAAACATTACTGTATACTATGTCTACCTTGGGTTTGTGGGTGAGGTAGTGAGGAGAGAGATGCGCACGGGCCTAACATTCTTCCCGTCAATCCCCTCTACTCATGCTCCCTGGTTCGAATTGCCTGGGAAAGGCAAACTCAACTTAAGACTACCCGAGCTAATTGCTACAGACTTAAAGAAGTCAACCCTTTTGAGTCAGATGGGCCCAATATCTCCATGGGGAGTAGGAGAGAAAGGAGCCGGAAGACCAGTACATTACACACATACAGTTTCTCAGGAGAAATTCCATCGACATTTAGTTCTATGGTTTAAGAATATATAAACCCCTTTTGAGGTTCACCTCAGGGGAGGGGGAAAAAAAAAGTTTAAGAATATATTTTATTGTTGACTGATTGGTCACTAATATATTTTATTTTGTTTTATTAATAAGTATAAGAAATACATTAATTGGTTAAATTGACAATTTTATTCTTATTTACAGGTAGTCTAATCCATTTCAAAGAAGATGAACTAATATTGGATGATGGTGAGTATACTGAAGCATTTCTCAATATATGATGTAACGTTTAGTTCAGGTTTAATTGTGTATACATATAAAAAATACCAACATGTATAATATATGAAAATATATCCAATGTAGGAAAATATATATTCAATGTATCACCCACTATATATCAATGTATGTACTATTAGCTACTTATTCGAACATTCACGCCTCTATGCTCCAGTCGAATAATGAAAATATTTTATTTAATTAAGTTAGGGATGCCATTTATTTATTCAAACCACTAGATTTGATTACTCTATCAAACTCTGAATGTTGATCATTGGCATTGAAGTTATAGTAAAAATAAGATTGCTTAATATTGATTGGATTTATTCCTGCCTCAATTAATTCTAATACAAAGTTAAATTATCAAGTAATTTATCATGGAGATGAATGGAAGGAATTTAATTAATATAATTAACAATAAGATTTGTTTTTATTATTATGACTGAAATTCACAAATGAGATAAAATGTAATGAATTTAAATGAGGTATGATTACATTCACTTATAGACTTAATATTAAAATCTATGCTCACAATAAACATCAATGTCTTCATTGATGGGGTTATATCAAGACCAAATGTCCCGAGCCCTCAGTCTGTGTCGTCCTAAAAAAGGAAGTCTTTCTTTCTATTCTGAGAGAAAAGTGGAGAGAACATGCTTCACCCTATCTCGGCTTTATAAGGGGCTTCACCTTATCCCCTCTCCTCCTATTTCACACTCAATACCTTGTCCTCGCCTAAAAGGAGCGGTCCTCTCGGTGTGAAAAGGGTGCTTATAGCTTTCACACTTTCCGAATACCACGCCGACCGATACAAATTTAAATTCCTCAGCATAATAGTCTCCTTATTTTATTAATATAATGCCCTCATAATTTTATGTCAAATTATCATTTAGAGTAGATTTTGTAATTATAAATTAAAGTCAGGAGATAAACTCGAATGAACTCAGCTTCAAACCATATTTACTATCTAATACTCAACAATGCGGAGACTGCAGTAATCATTTGACTTCCATATATTTTTATTTCTATAATTAGTGAAATGAGGGATATAAATTCAATATAGTTCTTCTAGCCTCTAAATAGCAATCATTAATAGTAACTATTTAAACTCTTGAAACCACCACCGTTAATCATCATTTCAAATTAAATTTTTTTAAAATCTTAATTGTTATTGGTCATTATTGTTTAAATCTTTTGATTATTAATAATCCTTTTAATTAATTTATTTAAAATGGTTTACTTTTTTTTTATAATATAAAGTTTATATTTTGACAAAATGCTTTATACAAGTTATAATTGTTATAAAGCCACCTGGTGATGACAATCTAATTGTCAAAAATGTTGGCGTTATATAAATTTATTTATAATGGGCAGTCATAGAAGATATTATAATGATGTGATTTCCCAGGACCCTTAAAGGCCATTATAAGTTAATACCTCTGTATTATAAATAGTCTAGTTCCATGTTCATTCGTACCATATGCCCAAATACACAGTCAAGAAACCCCTGACGTATTACATTAGTACATGTTTGGAGAACAGGCCATTATTAGGACTTGCACTGTTATTTATTTATACAAAATCATTTAATATTTCAAGGTGGTTATAAGTTATAAAGTGATGAAGCTTCATAATAACTGTGCCAGGAGATCACAGTTACTTGATAAGATTTCATTAAATTTTGTTAACTTAAAGATGGAAGTATTCCTGCTTTCTCTTTGTATGTTCAACAAATGCTGAGCTAAAAATATAGTCTGAATAGGATCTTACATCTCTATTGCTTTATTTTTTAATTATATTTTTTAATTAATATAGGTATTTTTTAATTAATTCGAAAGTTAAGAATTCAGTAATGATTGGTTTTCTTTTTTGTCATATTTTCTTGAATGGTGTCATGTTTTTTTTCTTTTTTATATTCATTGCCAGCCTTGTCTCAAATGAACTGTAGAAGACAACGGATTGTGGGACAAATATAAAGAGCAACAAAAATATGGCACCTATGAAGAATAAAAAATGAAAACCAGAAGAAATACTTTTCAATAATTCTTTACTTGCCAGAAGTAAATATTTTTTTAATGTTTGTTTCAGGTGAAGTTCATGAAAGTACTTTAAAGACACATATAATGTCATGTGATGGTAAAGTAGAAGTCATTTTAGAGAATGACATAATAGCACACCATACTGCAGAAAAGCTCCATCAATGTCCTCACTGCAGCTACAAAGCAGTACAAGCTACTCATTTAAAGAAACATATAATGGCACGCCATTCTGGAGATAGGCCCCATCAATGTCCTCACTGCAGCTACAAAGTAGTACAAGCTACTCATTTAAAAAAACATATAATGGCACACCATGCCGAAGACAAGCCCCAACAATGTCCTCATTGCTGCTACAAAACAGTAGATGCTGGTACTTTGAAAAGACATATTATGGCACGGCATACTGGAGAAAAGCCCCATCAATGTCCTCACTGCAGCTACAAAACAGTACATGCTACTCATTTAAAGACACATATAATGACACACCATACAGGAGAAAAGCCCCACCAATGTCCTCACTGTAGCTACAAAACAGTACTAGCTACTAATTTAAAGACACATATAATGACGCGCCATACAGGAGAAAAGCCCCACCAATGTCCTCACTGTAGCTACAAAACAGTACTAGCTACTAATTTAAAGACCCATATAATGACGCGCCATACAGGAGAAAAGCCCCAACAATGTCCTCACTGTAGCTACAAAACAGTACTAGCTACTAATTTAAAGACACATATAATGACGCGCCATACAGGAGAAAAGCCCCAACAATGTCCTCACTGCAGCTACAAAACAGTACGAGCTACTCATTTAAAGACACATATAATGACACACCATACAGGAGAAAAGCCCCATCAATGTCCTCACTGCTGCTACAAAACAGTACAGGCTGGTTCTTTAAAGAATCATGTCATGGCACGCCATACTGAAGAAAAGCCCCATCAATGTCCTCACTGTAGCTACAAAACAGTACTAGCTGCTAATTTAAAGACACATATAATGACACACCATACTGGAGAAAAGCCCCATCAATGTCCTCTCTGCAGCTACAAAACAGTACATGCTGGTTATTTAAAGAATCATGTCATGGCACGCCATACTGAAGAGAAGCCCCATCAATGTCCTCACTGCAGCTACACAGCAGTACAAGCTACTAATTTAAAGACACATATAATGACGCACCTACTGGAGAAAAGCCCCATCAATGTCCTCACTGCAGCTACAAAGCAGTCGCACCTGGTACTTTGAAAAGACATATTATGGCACACCATACTGGAGGATAGCCCTATTAATGTTCTCACTGCAGCTACAAAGCAGTTGCACCTGGTACTTTAAAGAGTCATGTCATGGCACACCATACTGAAGAGAAGCCCCATAAATGTCAACACTGAAACTACAAAGCAGTAAAAGCTGGTAGTTTGAAAAGTCATATTACGGAACATCGTACTAAAGATGGGCCCCATCAATGTCCTCACTGCAGCTAGAAAGCAGTCGCACTTGGCACTTTAAAAATCCATATTATGGCACACCATACTGGAGAAAAGCCCTATCAATATTTTCACTCCAGCTACAAAGGAGTTCAAGCTGGTAATTTGAAGAGACATATAATGACACACCATACTCAAGAGCAGCCCCATCAATGCCCTCATTGCAGCTACAAAGCAGTACAAGCTGGTAGTTTGAAGTATCATATAATAGCAAAACATACTGGAGTAAAACCCCATCATTGTCCTTATTGCAATCACAAAGCAGTGCAAGCTCATCATTTGAAGGTACATATAATGACTCGCCATACTCAAGAGAAAGAAGCCTCATAAATGTCAATACTGCAGCTACAAAGCAGTACTAGCTTGTTATTTGAAGAATCATGTAAGAGCACATCATATTAATGACAAACCCCATCAATTTCCGCATTGCAGGCTCAAAGGAGTAAAAGCATATGATTTGAAGAAACATATAATGACCCAACATTCCTTATAAAAGCCCCTTCATTGAAGCTAAACAGCACTATTACCTCACAGTTTGAAGGCTCATATAATAGCGCTACCTACAGAGAAAATCCTGCAATGACCTCTTTGTAGTTACAAAGTTTTAAACGCCATTAACTTGAAGAAACCCATAACATTACAGCAAATGCTAGTTAACAGTAGATGCTTCTAAGTTGATTATGCATATAATGGCTCATGATACAGGAGCTTTCATCACACATAGTGAACAGTTTGTGCCCACCTCAAAGAAGGAAGCCACATACCAAACAGAAAAGTTTAGTTTTGTTTTGTTTAGTTTGTTTTGTTTTTGTTCCTAGTGTTTAGTGTTGGTGTCGGTGACAAATAGAAGGTGAGCCTCATCACCTAGTGTTGTATAAGAACAATGAACTATTAACGACAATAAAAATTTATTATATTTAGGCACTCCGCCAAATGCATGTAAATGCAGTAAGAGGAGAAATATGTAATCCAAATATTTTGTTATTTTTCTTTTGTACATTGTATTGTTTTGTTGAGGTTTTGAAATAAAAAAAAAAAAAAAACAAAAAAAAACAGAAAAGATGAAGAGCCAACAGTATATGTCTTTAAGTCGAACCAATGCTTCATACTCGATATTTATTCGTTATTTTAATGTCAGAAGATATTTCCAGTGATTCCAGTTATGGAATCATTTCTTCATTCAATAACTTCGGTGAATTCAGTCTGTTGTAAAAGTTCCCTTGCTATGAAGCAAAGATGTGATGTATGACTTAGTCTGTTGTAGTTGAAAAGGACCAAAGATATATTCTGAAAAGATTATTTAGTCAGCCAAACAACATAATAAACCACGAAGAATATTTTGAGAAAAAATAAATACTCATTACATATTCACAATTAAGATTCACATGAAGTGTGTGTGTAAGGATTCAATGGATGCTGCAATTGTGTAATGCTTAAATGCAGAGTAAAGTAACCCTTACTATTTTCTAGCAGCAGATAATCAAACCTAACTACAGAAATTAACAATATATTATTACGTTTATTATTTATTTTAATTTTATCTTTTTTATTTATTATCTGAGGTTTTAAGGTTCTGCTAATAAATAAATAATTATATAAATGCTTGTCTATAATTTTGCTTCTTCTTTATTTCTCATTATTCATCTTCAATCAAATCAATACTTTTTCTTTTTGTGAATTTTCTCTTCTGTTCTGCTTTAAGTCCAACTAAAAGAAGTTTTTACTACAATCACTATCTTCAGATAACATGTCTCACGGACTGACCATAACAAGAGTGATGCTAACGCTCTCGCTCCTTTGTTTTGATCGCCTTCTTGATATGCGATTCGATTAACGCTCTTTTTATTTCAAATTCTTGATAGATAAAGTTTATAATATCAAATATCTCCGATTTAAAATATTTGTTGAGCTTGTCGATAAAAATTTTGTATTCCACTTCACTTTTGATTTTACTATCACTTTTTTAGCACTTTAACAATTTGCATTTTCTTATAACTAAATGACAATATCAGATTATGTGTCACCAAAATTTTACATTTTGCATTTCAACCATTTACATTACAAATGTAATTGTACCATACAGACATCTTAACTTTTAACTATAATACCATAAATTTCTAATTTTCAAGTTTTCACATTGCTGGGTTGACAATATTTTAATAATAAAGTATTAATTAATTTTAAATTTCAAATTTTTATATAGCTTTAAACATTTACCAACTTGATTGTACAAAATAAACATACTAACATTTAAACACTACAATAATTTCAATTTTCAAGTTTTTACAAGTGTCCGATTGACATTATTTTCATAATAAGGTTTTAATTAATTTTAAATTTTTATATAGAGTATAATATATTTACAAATTTGATTGTACAAATACACATTCTACCATTTTAATTCATTAGAATAAACTTCAATTTTCAAGTTTTTACATGTGCTTGGTTGACATTATTTTCATAATAAGGCTTTAATGGTGTGGCATGGAACATTCCACGAATATTTTCTCTATCATCTGTTATTATGAAAGAGGATTCACCAACTTGATTAACAATTATGTATGGCCCTTCGAAAATAGGTAAAAGTTATGCATTTTTTATACCTGCCTTAGGAATGCGTAAAGCTTTAACAAGGACTTTATGTTGTAGTTTAAATTCAGTAAATTTCTTATTTTTATTATATTTGTTTTTATTTAAATTTCCCATTTTATTTAATCTTTCATATATGAATTTATTTATTTAGGATCATTGAATTGTGATTTATTTGGATTGTCTCCAATGTATACTGACCAAAAATGTAATGGTTCTACTTCGAAAAAAGCTTGAATTGGTGTAATATTGATGGTTGTATGATATAGACTATTTATTGTAGATTCTATATTTTTAATTTGAATCAACCATTCTTTATGGTTTTCATTTATGAGCAGTCTAAGATATTTTAAAATATCTTGGTTAACCTGTTCTGAAATATTTCCTTGTGGATGTCTTATTGAAGTAAGGATTCTAACTATTTTATTTTTTCTTAAAAATTTCTCCATTGGTCCGATGTAAAACAAGTGGCGTTATCACTCAAACATTTCTGTGGTATGCCTATGTTGTGGCCACCTCTTAATTACAAATAATTATAAGTCACTCTCTTCTCGATCAGATCATATCATATCTATCATTTTTCCTATATGTTTAATAAATAAAGCTTATGACGCCAGTCGGAGAGTGGGGAGAGAAGTTGGTGGGGTTTTCCCCCCACCACGACTAACCAGCTATATAAACCTTGGGTTCTCAGACAGAGGCCAGAGATATTCAGACACAGCGATTTGTTATTCAGTGAACTTAGTTACATAGTGTTTCTTGAGAAGACAGGAAGTGATAGGAGCAGCAGTAGGAGAAACTGTAAGTACTTTTAAGAAATTCTTGGTGAATCAGTGCTTTTTCCCCCAACTGGGTGCGAGTCGCACGTACCCACAGAGACAATGCCCGCCCGTAAAGGCTCCCGAAAATCTTCTGCCCCTCAAATGGACATAGCTTATGCCATTTCTGACTCCCCAGCCAGCCCTGATTCCAATACGGAAAATACCGAGGGGTTCCACCAGCCCAAAAGACACTGTCGACCCAGAACAGTGCCACAAACCGTAACCCAAGTTCAGAATTCTTCCGAACCCTTAAATACGGCTTGTAGCGTAGCGCTAAATATATGTAAATCACCCTACACTCGGGTTAGTAATGTATTATAATATAATGTAAATCTTTGTAAGCTTCTTGGAATAAATCAGGGTCGCGGCACGTGGTAGGAAGCAAGGCAGACATATGGGCACCGACAGACGGTCAATTAACCTGAGTGGGTGAGGCCCTAGCAGCCATAAAAAAAACACCCTTTTATCCCAACGGCCGTATAACTAAGTTGCCACCTGCGTATCGTAAAACATACCCCTGTCAGCAACTGCACCTCTCACGAGGTAGGGGAGATGGTATAAAAAGGCCAGGGAATAAAGGGCTGACCCTACTCTCTCTCTGCTGTCCTATGAGTCGCCACGCTGTCTCACAGTCTTGAGACCACCTGACGCCTCAGCCTACCACGCTGCCGTGCCCCGTTTGAACTCTGAACCGGTATTATCTTTTATGCAACCTCTGTACCTTTTTCTTTTGAACATAGTGTCTTGTCGGGACACATTCCTATCAATAAATGGAGTCAGATATTAAATGCCGACATGGTCCATGTGATAAACTACATCAATCCGCACTTGTCACCAGGGCTAGAGTGATCAGGCACTCCCCTAGTGACGCCCCCGACACGGCTCAACCTCAAACGTCACAATCCGAGCCCATGACCAATAAGCCGAAACCGATACCTCCCCTAGTCATGGGAAAATTAAATAGTTATGACAACACGGCTCCTCAAAGAATACATCACAGGATACCACCTAGTCCAAGGACAGCAAGATACTAAAGTGTTTTGTGCCACGGAACAAGCCCTAACAACAACAGCCGCCGCTCTTAAAGCAGCTAAAATTCCACATCGCACCTATGCCCCGAGGGGGGAATTAAACCAAATAAGAAATTTCTTGACTTAACCCCATAGAAGAAATTCAAGACCACATTAATTCTGTAGGAGGTATTATATCGGTCTACAGACTGAGAAAAAGTGACCAAAATGGAAATTGAGCCAGTCCTTGTAATAGGAGAAGCAATCTTACTGCGGACAAACTAAAACAAATCCGCCATGCAAATTCCGTGTAAGCACCTATAATGAGAAACGCGGCATCCCCATGTGCCAGAATTGCCAGGAATATGGACATACCCGGCGATATTTCTTCAAGTCGCCGAAATGCGTGAGGTGTAGTCAGCCTCACGACACTAAGGAATGCCCACGCGACCAGGCGGTACCCCTACGTTGTGCTAACTGCGGAGAAGGACATGTTGCATCATATCAGCAATGTCCCTATAGGATCAAACTGATGCAGGCAATGGAGATTAGACGCCAGGCCCAGCATAAAACTATTGCGTCATCTAGGGACACTAGATACGCTCCGGCTCCCCCACCACCACAACAAACGGCTTCTTACTCACAGGTGACCAATGGACAGCACCTGTTAACGGAAGAATTTCCCGCGCCCGCGGCCCCATCCAATTTAACCATGGAAACCATGCTCAATATTTTAAGCACCATGATCAAACAGCTGACTAGTCTCATAGAAAGAGTCCTTACAAAACTCCATGGACCAGTAACAAAATGATAGGTCATAACATACTTAATTATAACGTTTGCGGCCTTAGGCCCAAACAAGGTGATGTCGAGGCTATCTTACGTTGCCATAGCCCAGATGTTGCAATTTTAACTGACACCAGACTAAAGAAGGACTGCTATTGTCGTTTCCCAGGCTACTCTACCTACCGGCAGGACACGGAAACAGCAACAGGGGGCGTGGCCATTTTAGTCAGGTAAGGAGTACCTTGTAAACGACTAAACCCAGTGGTGCCATCTGACGGGAACCACTATGTAGTCACTCCAACTACGATTGACGAACAATATTATTTTGACTGGCATTTATAGAAGGCCTAGAACAAACCTAACGACAGCCAGGCTCCTAATAACCCAGATAAGCAAAAATAAAAGTCACATAATCATTGGTGACCTCAATGCCAATCATAGCTGGTGGAGTGGAACAGCAGCAAATGCCCTCGGCAGACACATAATCAATACGCCGTTTACAGTAATCCACCGACATTTAGGCAATATGGCAACCCAGATAGGACCTCCACACCAGACTTATTTCTCACCCAACAACCTCATTGGGTCACCGGCTGCTCGGCACTCGATTTCATCATTCAATCGTCAGACCATAGACCTGTTATCTATGAGCTATAAGGCAATATTCCGGAGCCACCTGCTACAAGATATGATTACCGAGAGGCCAATTGGGCTCAAAATAAGCATCTCATTAGTGCAGAGTTGCCCCCAATTGCGCCACTCAGAAATACTTGGGATGTCGACAGCGCCATCTATCAGTTGCAGGATATCATTGCCCGAGCTGCTGATGTCTCCATACCGAAGTTCCCCCCGGTACCGCCTTCCCTGAGGAAGCCACCGGAACACATCATGCAACTAATACGGCAACGCAACAACATTAAAAACAGATGGTTCCGGACGAAAAACAAAGACCTGAGGCCTGTGCTCAACGCCCTAACAACACAGATAACGTCTCTGATGATTCAATGGAAGACCACTATGTGGGGTGACCGTCTACGTAGTCTACACAGCGACTATAAAGCATTCTGGCGGCTGGTTAACAAAGAACAACACGGTGAGACTGGTAAACAACGGACAGTTCATTTCAGTTCCAGAGCAGGCTGACATACTCGCTGACCACTTGAGAGGGGATAGAGTCAGCGAGCCAATCACAGTGCCCGACCGGCGGACCCCCACCCAAACTTCCATATATACCCCTACCACTAAGTTTCAGCGATCATTCGTCGACCCAAAGGCAACAGAGCACCAGGAGATGACAACATCCAGAACATCCTTCTGAAACAGCTACCACGGAAGGGGATATCCCACATAGTGAACATCTTAAACTCCTCCCTGCGACTGCACTATTTTCCCCAGACATGGAAGCATGCCATTGTCATCCCACTGTTGAAACCGGCCAAGAATGGGTATGAGCCAGCTCACTACAGGCCCAGTTGTCAAAAATCTACGAGAGGATTCTCTACGATCATCTCACCAGGCACTGTGACGCTCAAGACATCATTCCACCTCAACAGACCTGCTTCACCAAAGGACTTAGCTCGGACTGCAACCTTGTGAAACTGCAGTGGCATGATGCAACGAACATGCGCCA
The DNA here is from genome assembly GCA_930367205.1 of Acanthosoma haemorrhoidale. NCBI lineage: Eukaryota > Metazoa > Arthropoda > Insecta > Hemiptera > Acanthosomatidae > Acanthosoma > Acanthosoma haemorrhoidale. The sequence goes on along the minus strand of OV884011.1, from coordinate 13,860,914 downwards.
CAACAAAGTCACTGCGATGATCCCCTTTGACTGCACGAAGGCATTTGACTCCGTAGATCAACGTACACTCCTGCGACGCCTGAACGAGCACGACTTTCCTGCGCAACTCCAGAACATCATGTCCTCCGACCTAGCTGGCAGAACATTTTCTGTGCGAATAGGAGCCGTCTTAACCACCACAAGAGATTTGTTGTCGGAGTTCCCCAAGGGTCGGTGCTGGGACCCCTACCCTTCAACATATACACCGCGCATATAGTAGGAGCGTCATACTCCAATTGTGAGGTAGCGGCATATGTGGACGACATAGGGGTCTACAGCACTAGCCTCAACCCAATGAAAGCTCTAAAGGCTGCAGAGGGCGCTAATCAATTAATCGCCGACAGGCTGCGAGCTCTCCACATTCAAGTTAACCCAGCTAAGACTCAGGGGATCATCTTCTCTTTCCAGCATGGGAAAAGGAAGCGTCCACCCAGCTTCACCATAGACGGGACTCAATGTAAACTAGCCAACAGCATCTGCTACCTAGGTATCAACCTAGGCAAGCACATGACGTTCGGCACACACTTGCAGAGGAAATTGAAATGAGTCTGCAGAACCTACTACTCTCTCCAGCATCTCATCACCAGCCAGGCCATATCCCTTCGACTGAAACTCCTAATATACAAGAGCGTCCTGAGGCCAGCTCTACTGTTTGGGACACCACTCTTTAGATTCCTACATGCCAGCACCATAACTCGCCTCCAGAGCTTCCAGAAAAACATCCTGTGAACGTCCGGTTGCCGTGGCCCTGCAAATTTTCCTAGCAGCACTCCCGCGGCAATCCAGTCTGCCTCTCTCCGGTTCACACTCGCCTTTGGGATCCGGACGGTTTTCGCCTACCCTTAGATACCGAGTGTGCATTCGGGTCATTCCAAGACCACATAAACTACCTATAAACCTACCCTGCACCTCTTCTCCTGAACATAGTGCATTGTCCCGGCACATACCTGTTAACAATTGGAGTCAGATATTAAAGCCGCCATGAAATGATTGTCCAGGTTATAAACTCAAACAACCTCACTTATCACCAAGGCTAGGGTAACCAGACACCCCCCTCATGACGACCTGACAGCCTATTTCCTGCAAATATTTATTTAACGATGTTATTGCACCTGTTATATTTGCTCTTTCTGTTGGATAGATTTAATATACTTAGTAAAATTGTCTATTGCCACTAGCAAATATTTATAATTTTTATTATTAATAAAAGGACCCAAATAATCTATAGATATAATTTCTAGCTTCATTTTAGGAATTATTGGCTGATACGGTATTATTGATTTAATTGATGATTTATTTATTTGACAGTTATGACAGGTTTTTAATGTTTGACTTATTAACTTTCTTAAATTAACACAATAAAATCTTTCTCTAATTATGTTTAAACATTTATTCACACCTGCATGACAAAATTTTAAATGCACCATGTTTATTGAATTTGTCATGTCATTTTTTGTTAGTTCCATATAGAATTTATTTTTTAATTTTGTATGTATCATTCCATTAATTATTTTATAATTTTCTTTATCTTTCTGAAATTTTCCTTTTATTTTTAAGTCACTTTGTTGATTTTTGATTATGTTTTTTAAAAAAAAATTTTCTTGTAATTCATTTAATTTAAAATCATTTCCCAATTCCTCTGGGCTTTCAATGGGATTCTACTTATGAAATCAGCGATTTTATTTTGCTTTCCTTGGATGTGAATATACTCAATATCTAAAGGTCCCAAATAATTAATCCATCTGATCTAACGACTGGGTGGATTTTTACAACTATGTAGAAATTTAATTGCACTATTATCTGTTTTCCCTATAATTTTGTACCCTGCTATTAAATTATAAAATTTTTGTATCGCGTGTATTATGCCTTATTATTATGAGTATTATGCCTCAAAGGTCCTTGTCAGTTGAATAATAATTTAGGTCAGAATTTTTAAAAGTTCTACTACAAAAAGATATAATTTTCTTTTTATAGTTTTTATCTAATTGATATCAAATTCCACCTGAAGCAAAATCTGAACTATCTGATTCTATGTAAAAAACCTTTTTAAAAATCTGGGTAATTTAACAGGATATCATCAATCATTTTTTGTTTAATTTCGTGAAATGCAATTTGTTGTTCACTTTTCCATATGAATTTTGAACTACTAGATATTAATTTATATAGTGGCCTACTGATATCCGCAATGTTGCAACAGAATTTATTATAGAAATTTATATATCCTAGAAAGCTTTGTAATTCTTTCATATTATTTGGTTCTCTAATGTTCTCTAATTCTTTATGACATCTAGCTTTTCAGGGTCTTTTTTATTACCTTCTGATATTAACACGTAACCTAGGAATGGAATATTATTTTGAAAAAATTTAGATTTCTTTAAACTTATTGTTGCACCGTTAATTTGAATATATCACGTAAAACGCTTAAAAACTTTTCATATGTATTCTGCATGTATGAGAACGTCATCAACATATACTTTAATATTATTCATTAAGGCTGTTGGTATTATTTTCTTTAATGCTTTTATCAATGCGGCTAAACTGACTGATAAGCCAAAAGGAATTCTTTTAAAATGGAAGGTTTCATTCAAAAATTGAAAACCTGTAAATTCTCTACTATTTTCATCTAATTTTACTTGCCAAAGACTACTGTTTAAATAAACCATCAGTCTTAGGTCTTCCGTGGCAAAATTAACCAGGTCGTTAAACCTTCGCTGGTCCAATGATGAAATTTGGAGCAGAACCATACTTACAATCTCAGACTGTAACCTGAGGCGTTCATACATATCTTTGATTTCTGGGAAATCCCCAGCAGGATCTGAAGCATACTCGAGCATGGGGAAAAGAAGCACTGGAAGGCGGCCGAGGAACATTGATTTTCAATTCTAACAAGTATTCAAAATGGAAATGGTCTTTGCATGTTCGATTTCTAACTCATCGCTTTTTTTTATTAATAAAAATTCTTCAATTTTATAATTTTAGTGTACAAATAGTTAATTGTAAATTCAATATAAATGTATATAAATATTGTATATTCATCATTATAATTAGTTTTATTTTATTAAAAATGGTGTCATTCGTTTATTGTTGTCCCTAAAACGGCTTTACTAACTGAATGAGTAATATGTGAAGTATGGGTTTATTCCATTGATTAAAAAATATTTACAATCCTCACCAGGAGCCATTATTTAAAATGGTGTTATATGAGCATTTTTTTGCTCTATATCTACATCCAGTGTATAGTGTTCATAATAATAATCACAATATGCATATTGACATAATGCTAAACTGTCATTAACACAATACATGTGATCGGAAAGCCAAGTTGTGTAGGCTCAGAGGCAAACTACTTTTTAAACGTGCTTTATAATTTTTTTTGTTTACATAGTTAGTATCATAAATATTTTTATTAATCATAAAATAAGAGTTGTTTAGAGGCCAATTTAATTAACTAAATATAATAGAACTTTTCAACACAGGCATTTAAATTCAATAATCATGTTCTTTCTCGACAGTTTCATTGAAATATGACGTGAAGTTATGTCACCTAAAAGTTCCAATATTTTGCGAATTCAGCTTCCAAAATAAAAAAGAAAATAGCATTTTAAAATACAATGTTAATAGAGTTTTCAAGTTATATTATATTTTACATGTTTTAGAAAATACTTTTCAACATATATTATATATAAAATTTGAATTGATAAGTTTATTAAGTTAGTTAATTAGTTTCCCATCCTTTTTACTACAGAAGCTATTGAAAACTACCCAACTAATTTATTTAGAAAAATAAGTCTTTTTCCCTCATATTTCCACCCAAACTTGAAACCGATCCCAAAAAATTGTCTGACTTGACCCTGGTCATAGACCATACATATTGTTGTGATATTTAGACGCTGTGAGATTGTGATGTTGCCTTTGGTATAAACTCTAATCTAAAACAACTGGCATTGGAAAGTGGGAAACTTGAAAAATCAAGAAGGCAGCAGAAAGGTACTAGAGCAGAAGACCCAGGTAAGCAAGGTTCTCTTTCAGTTTTGACCGGGACACCAGACAGGAAGGTTGTGAGAGATGCAAGCCCAGGGACGTGTACTACCTCATGGCATACAGGCACATCAAAGAAGTATGAATATCTTATATTGTTTTCTACATATTCTAAAATATTAATATTCCAACTCACTTTGCATTAGAACAAAACCACTTATTGTTATTTAAAAAAAAAATTGAATTAACGTACATACTAAAAACACAACAACAAAATTTATTAATAAAACTATCACAATGGCATTATAACAAATTATGTCGGTTGCCTGTGGTTTTACTAAAAATAATATCACTCAGTAAAATATTCAAGATTATGATTGTTAAAATTAAATAACAATTATTATTCCACAAAGTAGTCTCAATAATTTGTGTTAAAAGTAGTGCATTAAAAAACTACAGCCAATTCAATATATTTTGTACAATTGTTCATTAAATATTTACAAATTTATAGTTACCAAAGTTAAAAGAGGTTTGTAAACCTTTGTTATGGCCAATACAATATCTCACGATGAGGTGCTCATATCGCAGTATGTTTTAAGGAGCGTGAGCATCAGCCTTAGGTCTTCCGTGACAAAATTAACCAGGTAGTTAAACCTTCGCTGGTCAAATGATGAAATTTGGAGCAGAACCATACTTACAATATCAGACTGTAACCTGAGGCGTTCGTACATATCTTTGATTTCTCTGAGGTACCTGTCCGGCCCGAGGCTGCTAAGGTATTCTGGGGGTGGGAGATTTGGAAGAGTCCACAACAAGTCGATCACTTGGAAGTTTATGGGAGTGTCGCACTCTTCTATGTTCCTCGGCCGCCTTCCAGAGTTTCTTTTCCCCATGCTCGATCATGCTTCAGATCCTGCTGGGGATTCCTTTTTATTAAGATTAAGTTGCCCTAGCCAGCCCGGTGCCTCTGGTGATATGAAAAATATGTACGTACGCCTCAGGTTGAATGAACCTTAACTGGGAAATCCCCCTTTTTTTATACGCTATGACCACACCACACTTTCATCACTTCTCCTCGTCTTCCTTACTCCCGCTTGGTCGATGCACTGCTCTCTTCCTCAACTCTTCTAGGGTACTTGCATCTCCATTCCGTCTGCTGGCCATCCACCTCCGCAGTCCCCTGGCTCCCAAGGCGCTTAGTACTAGGAGCGCTGAAGCCGTTGCCGCAACCCAGGTCCAAAGTCTACGGCTGCCTCGATTTTCTTGGACTCGCTCCAAGGCGCTGGCCTGGGTGGAGATTTGTACTTCCTCAGCCGCCTAGTAATAGCGGTGAGCATCATCCGGGCTGGTAACGCGCCCCATGCTATTTTCTCTAAACCCGAGTATAATTCCCTGAGATCACCCCCTTGCGTCCAAAGCCGTAACTTCCCTTTTTCGGAGGTCGGACGTTAAGGATAAGGACAGGTTAGTGTAAAGAAACAACCGGTCTACTTGGGTCTCAAGAATATAGGGGAACGTGGAGCTACCAAGGGTTCACCCCCTACGGGGGCCCAAGTGGCGTCTCGTGGGTCGTCCACTTGGCTATCTCCCGAGTCGTCCTCTCCATCTTCTCCGTATATTGCTTCTCGTCGAATATTGCGCCTGGCCCTCTCTCTCGCTTCCTTCCTCTTTTCCCATAGCCGTCCCGGCCTTTGTTCCTCGGGCGGCCCCCTCCTCCCCCTTCTTCTTCTTGTTCTTCTTCTTCTTGTTCTTGTTCTTCTTCTTCTTCTTCTTCTTCTTCTTCTTCTTCTTCTTCTTCTTCTTCTTCTGAACTGGTTCTGGGAGTCATTTCCCTAGCCCTTCCTATTGGCTCTAGGCTACTGGGATCGTCGGTATTTTCCCGCATCCACGGGGGAGTAACCCAGTCGGGGATACCCGGTGATCTTCTTAGCGAGGGTGGCGTTGCGGTCACCCTTTCCTGACTGGGTCCGGGTAACGCCTTTACTTCAGCACCTTCCTCCCTTTCCTCCACTTCGTCGTCCCCGTCTTCGTAGCTATATTCCACCCAAGGCTCCGTCTCTTCCTCACTGACCTCCTCCATTTTTGGAGTCAATCATTCTTCCAGTTCACTCTCCTCGTCGCTCTCCTTTTCCTCTAGGCAATTAGGCCCACCACCTACCGCCGGTTTCAGATGGTTGATGTGGGCAACCACCTGCCATCCAAATTGTAATTGCAACTTGTACGTGACCGGGGAAATCTTTTTGATCATCTCATATGGTCCGGTCCATGGCCGATGGAACTTCTTGCAATGTCCCGGTTTGATCACCGGCACATGCAGAAAAGCATACTCTCCCACCTTCAATTCCCTGGGTTTCCGCGCCTTGTTGCATTGCGCTGTCCGACGGGCCCAGGCCTTCTCCATCCTTTGGAATGCCTCCTCATAGGCCTGATTCAGCCTTTCTTGAAGCCGTATTACCGACTCTTCTACTGGGGCTTCCCCATCCACTGGCGTGATTTTACATTCCATCGGTGTCTGTACTTCTCGCCCATATAAGAGGTAATTCGGCGAGTATCCTGTTGACGAGTGAGGAATAGCCCGATAGGCCATCAACACGTAAGGTACCCAACGATCCCAATCCCGTCCATCTTGTCGCACGTGATGAGCAACCGCCTCCGCTAGCGCCCGGTGCAACCTCTCCACCATTCCATTTCCTTCCGGATGGTATGGAGTGGTCTGTATCTTGTTGGTTCCCAGCAACCTACACGTGTTCTTCATCAAGGAAGATATGAAATTCCTTCCTTGATCCGTTACCAGCCTCTCCGGGGCTCCATGCCGAGTCACTACTCCTTCCACGAAAGCCCTGACCGTTTCTTCTGCCGTAATCTCTTTCAGGGGAATGGCCTCGGCATACCTAGTGAAATTATCGATCATGGTTAGCATGTATTTATACCCGCGTCCGCTTCTTGGTAGGGGACCAACAATACCCATCGAGATTTGCTCGAATGGTCGGGTAGGGAAGAAAGGAGCTTCCAGTGGAACTTTCAAGCCCGTTGGAGACTTCCTTCGCTGGCAGCTGTCACACTGGGTTACGAACTCTTTTATATCCGTATTTATGTTTGGCCAGTAAAATCCCTCCTTTACCAACAACGTCGTTCTCTCAATACCCGGATGTCCAGCCCACCGGGCCTCATGACACTGCCGCATTACGGCTTCTCTTAACTCCTCCGGTACAGCCAACTTCCAAGTTCCCACGTCGGGGCTGCCGTTGGTCCAGTATAACACCCCCCTCGCATCTTTAGACCCCTGGCCTGGCTGTTGTGCAAGGTCCTTGCACCAGGCATCCTTTTGTTGCCCTGCCCGCAACCGTACCTCGCTGAAACCCGGGGTCCTCATCTTCACACCTCGTACCGCCCTACTCAAGGCATCTGCATTGGTATGCTTTTTACCCACCTTATGTTCTACCTCGTAGCTAAACTCTTTGAGTTTCAAGGTCCACCACATCAACCTGGATGAGGGTTCTCTTAAGCTCAACATCCATCTCAGGGCCGAGTGATCTGTTATTAACTTGAACTCTCGTCCCAGTAGATAACACCTGAACTGTCGGGTGGCCCATATCACCGCCAATAACTCCAGTTCCGTGGCTGAGTAGTTCCTTTCCGGTCCTCTCAACTGCCGGCTATCGGTCTTTCTACCCCGTCGCGGACCTGCGACAGCACTGCTCCAAGGGCGATCGAGGAAGCGTCGGTTGCTAAGATGAACGGATCCCGAAAGTCCGGGTATATCAGGACACGATCTGACATTAAGTTCGTCTTCAATTCGTTGCACGCATCTTCCGCTTCTTGCTTCCACTTGTATGTAAGCATTCTTTTTAGGTGAGTACTGTCATTGGTTACGAAATCTCTGCGAACTTATCCACAAACCGTCGGTAATACCCCGCCAGCCCAAGGAACGATCTTACCTCCTTCACATTCCTTGGTCTGGGATAACTCTTCATGGCCTCTACCTTTGCCGGGTCCGTCCTTACTCCGTCCTCGCTTACTACGTGGCCCAGGTAGGCAACTTCCTTTCGCACGAATTGACACTTTTCTCGGTTAATTTTCAAGTTTGCCTCTTGTAATTTGCTTAATACATTCCGGATCCTCTGTGCCTGCTCCTCGATTGTCGCGCTGTACACGATTACATCGTCGAGATACACATAGCATTCCACTCCCTTTATCCTGCTTAACAGGCAATCCATCAGCTTCTGAAAGGTCGCGGGCGCCCCCGCCAGCCCAAAGGCCATCCTTCTATATTCATAATGGCCATCGCCAGTGGTGAATGATTTTTTCCCGGTCTTTCTCTGCTACGGATATCTGGTGGTACCCACTGGCTAAGTCGATAGTCGTGAAATAACGACTCCTCCCCAACTGTTCCAACGTCTCCTGGATTAGTGGTAGTGGGTACACTTCCACCTTGGTGGCCGCGTTAAGACCCCGAAAATCAGTGCAAAACCGAAACTTGGTTTCCCCGTTTTCTGATTTCTTCTTGACCAGTACAATGGGTGCCGACCACGGGCTGGACGACGGTTGGATCACGCCGTTGTCCAGCATTTCCTGTATATGCTGTTTCACAACTGGCCTCTGGTGGAAGGGTACCAGATATGGTCTTTTTGCCACCGGCACTGCCTCGCCTGTCTGGATCGTGTGTTCCACTCCCAGGGTGCATCCTCTCTCGTCCGGTGGATCGAAAAGTGCCCCATACTTGTTAAGCACTTCCTCGATCATCTCTTGGTCGCATGGCTGCAAGTGGCCGAGTTCCTTGTCCCAATTACGCTTCTCATGGGCTTCCCCCTGCTGTTGCTTTACCGCTCCTACCACCGTCCCAACCTAGTCGTTTACCTGAGCCCTCGTGGCCATTCCTAGCGTTTGCCCCCGGTCGATTACAATTCGCTCCCCTGCTAGATTCACTACTGAAATATTCACTCTTCCGTCGCTCACTCTGTCCACTACTCTGCCGGTTCTCAGTCCCTTTTGTTGTTGAACCTCGGGTTCTATGATCACTTCTTCACCATCTACCACGTCCACTACCCCTGCTACAATTGCTTCCGCGTACTTCGGAATCACATATCTTTTCGCGGCTTTTACTCGGCATTCCCCTGGCTCTCCCGGATCCGGCTCTCGCTCCGTCAGTCCTTGGTCCCTCCGGTACTCTTTCCTTCGGTTCGGTCATCCCTTTCGTCGCTTGGGAGTGCTTCGCCCTTCTTCGTCGCCTTCTTCTTCCCTATCTATACTATCAGCGTTCTCCCTTGAGATTCTGATATCTGCCTGAGGGCCTGCTTTATGTGGAACCCTATGCACCTCCGTTCGCTCGTGGCCTACGCGCCTAACTTTCGCATGTTCATCGATCCGTACCGCCCCAGTCTCTGTATTTAATTGTATCGCTAGTTTCTTCATCAAGTCTAGCCCTAGTAGCCCATCGAAGGATGTGTCCAAGGCAGCGATTGTGAAGGTATGCTCTATTTCCTGATACTCTACCCGGCACGTTAGCTGTTGTTCGGCCAATATCTGTAGAGACTGACCGGTCACCCCTCTGGCCCTTACTTCCGATTGTGCTATCCTCACGCCCGGTATCGCCTCCTTGAGTACGGAAATCTGGGCTCCCGTGTCGACTAGCAACCGCCGTATCCACCCCGATAATTCTATTTCCAGACTCAACCCGTCTCCCCCTTGCCGTGTTATAGTCGGCAATAGCCACTGGCCACCCTCGTTGTTCAACAACGGTCCGTCCCGGGTTTTTGGGAAGGACCTAGGCCTTTTGGGTCACTCTCTTTCACAGCGGGCGATTTTCAATGGGACGAGTAGTGTCCTGGTTGCCCACAACGGTAGCAAACCCTAGGGCTGTCCGTCCTTCGTCCAGTCTTTGGAGGCAGGCTTCGTTGGCCAGGACAATTCCTTGCTATGTGCCCCTTTTTGGCACAACGATAGCTGTTGCGGCCAACAAATGTAATCCGTGTTGGTATTCGGTAGGTATTGTTGCCAGCCGGATACTAGCTATAGGATTAGCTATATTACCGGGGCAATCCCGACACACGTCAGCGAGACATTGCCGTAGCCATACGGTCGCTCTCTCTCTCTCTCTCTCTCTCTCTCTCTCTCTCTCTCTCTCTCTCTCTCTCTCTCTCTCTCTCTCTCTCTCTCTCTCTCTCTCTCTCTCTCTCTCTCTCTCTCTCTCTCTCTCTCTCTCTCGCTTCTCCAGAGCATCTGCTTCATCGGACTGATGAGCCATCCGGTGAGCCTGTCCTGTAGCTGGATGTAGACCAGCCATCTGCTTCATCGGACTGACGAGCCATCCGGTGAGCCTGTCCTTTATCTGGATGTAGACAAATTTTACCATTCAAGTTAACGTTTCATTATGTTGTTATGTGTTCAAATTAATTTTATTTCATTTAGAGGATTTGGTAGCCTCTATAAAGACTTTTTTAAGTTTAATTTCAATAGACCTCTGTAAAGATATTGTTTAATTTTAATTTTAATAGATGTTAGACTTATATGCTCAAGTTGTTATAACACAAGGTAACTTTCTTTTCAATTATCTCTCTATTTCTTTTCTCTATGTCATTAGTTTAGTAGTTCAATTGTCACTTTCAGTGTATACTGTATAATAAAGTAATGTTCATGTTATATTCGGACTTCTGCAAAAATTTATTAGAATTAGCCTGAGTTGCCATAACATTTGGTTATCCAGGGGCCGGATTTTTTTAGGATTAAAACAGTCTGCTCTGCTAATTCCTTAGGTCCTCCGGCTTGCAGATTCCGGTTTATGAGTGTTGCTTTGTTGTATTGTATATTGAATTAATTTTAATTTTTTTCAGTGGCCTCTCTGTGAGCACATTCCGCTTGCAGTAATTTCTATTTCTTTCTCTATTTATAATTTTTTTTGGCCCTTCCATACTAAATCAATATGGAAGGAGAAACAGTAATTAGAAAAAAATTCACCGCTGCTGGGGTAAAAATCAGGGGCATTGTGGAACAGGGCCGACTCGTAGACACAGATCATTCCAACTTGTTTCTTTTCAGGGGGATGTATAAAGGCTTACAGGGTCAGTATGATACCTTTCAAAAACATTATGATGAATTACTGGAGTTGTATGCTGCCAATGGTAAGGAATCAGAATTTCCGTCTTCACAAGACAAAAATCTACAAATGGCTGTAGACAGATATTTTTATGAAGCTCGTGCAATTTATGAGAAACATGTTAATACAACCCTACCATCAAACATTAACGCAACACAACAAGGTGCTTCGTTCCTGAACGAAACTCGATTGGTCAGAGCCCGACTTCCACAAGTAAACTTGCCAACCTTTAATGGAAATCAAACCGATTGGCAAATATTCCATGATACATACAAGTCGCTAATTCATGACGAGTGCTCCATTTCGAACATAGAAAAATTCCATTTTTTAATGTCCTGTTTAAAAGGACCATCCCTCTCCTTAATTAAAGGTGTAAAATTTGGAATGTGGAAACCACTCACCGACACTTACAATGACAAACGACGTCTGGCTGGTACCTATTTAAATTCGGTGCTGAATATGACTCCATTCCGTAACAAGCCTTCAGCTCTTAATTTGAAAAATTTTCAAACAACGGTAATAGAAAACATTGCATCTTTTAAACATCTTGACATTCCAGAAACTGATGATTTTATTCTTTGCTATCTTGCGTTACGCTGCCTTGATCCCCAAACCCGGCGGGATTTTGAACTGAGATATGCTGATGTTGAGTTTCCGACCTTCGAGAATCTTAGAGGTTTCATCAAGTCAGAGCTTAGGTCACTGGAGCTTACGTATGATGTTGGACGAAATGAAGCCAAAGGTCCGGTTGGTAATGTCATGGCTGGAGCCAAGGGACATTCATTTCCTGATTACAGACGGACATTATTTTCTGATAATGACAATGAAAGAGAAAATTCATTTCGTTCTAGGAAAGAGGAATTTAACCAAACGAGAGATAGTTGCCCCGTCTGCAAATCACTCCACACCCTTTATCAATGCAAACGATTCAAGACCACATCGGCTCAGGAGAAAATTAATTATCTTCGTTGTTGGAGTGGATGTATCAACTGCTTATCGTCCAGGCACAACACGAGGGGTTGTCCCTCAAGCAGATCTTGCCAAACTTGTAAACTTCGTCATCACAGCTGGTCAGCTTCATGTCAGTCCGTCTACCTCTGTCAATCCATCCAATTTAGGAACGGTACCTGACATGAACCCATCCACATCCAATCAAACAGGTGTCACCCTTAGTGGTACATCCAGTTGTGGAGAGGTTATCCTCGGCACGGCTTTGGTTAGGGTCAAGGATGCTATGGACCGTTTTCAAACAATTCGCATTGTGACTGACTGTGGGAGTCAGAATTCCTTCATCACGACTGCATGAGTGGAAAGGTTGGGATTGGTTCCAGATAATCATGACCTCACTATCTCCGGCATTGGGCAAGTGAGGGTCGCTGGTACTAAAGGTCGGGTTAATTGCACGCTTCAGTCCAGGTTTGGAGGAGGAGAATTCAGAGCGGAACCCGTAGTAGTGAATGAGATCACTGGTCACCTCCCTCATTCGCTCCTCCCCAGAGATTTCCACACCAGGTTAGGTGCTTATGAGTTGGCCGATCCCACCTATTGGAAACCTCAGCCCATTGACTTCCTTCTTGGAGCTGACTTGTATTTTGAGATCATTACTGGTGGGCCGTTTCAAGTCAGTCCTGGATATCCAAAACTAGTTCCATCGATATTAGGTCACATAGTCGCTGGTAAATGCCATCATGTACACCATCAACAGGATTATACTTCTCTTTTATGCAATCAGAACCAATATGTTGGCGAGATAATTTCCAAATTTTGGGAATCTGAAAACGTCCCAGCCGACCCCCCGGAATCAGACGAAGACAAGACGTGTGAACGCCTGTTTACGGCTACGCACTATCGCCTGCCATCAGGGCGCTTTGTTGTCTCGTTACCATTCAGGTCTACCATACTCTTCAAAGTCCTACTGTCCAAGTGAAAAACCGCTTAAAAAGGCTAGAATACCGTCTGCAACACAACCCTCCTCTTTTGAATGAGTATGTGAATTTCATGAACGAATACATATCTCTTGGTCATATGACTATTACCTCCTCAAATACCTTATTCCACACCACTGTGTCTTCAAACGGGAGGATACTGCTGAGCTTCGGGTTGTATTGGATGGATCATGCAAAGGTCCACATGGTTCACTCAATTGCCACTTAATAGTTGGTCCTAAACTCCAAAGGGACATCAGTGATATAATTCTGAACATCAGAATCCACCGCATAGCACTTGTCGCTGATATCGTAAAAATGTATCGACAGATCCTGATACGATCTGAAGACAGGATCTACCAGCATATCCTTTGGAGGCCAGAACCGGTCGGTCCAGTCCAGGAATATGAATTAAATACGGTAACATATGGACTTGCTTCAGCTCCTTACCTGGCTATGAGAGCTTTACAACAGCTAGCAAAAACTGATGGAGTTAGATATCCCCAAGCAGCTCAAGTCATTCTCAATGACGTGTATGTTGATGATATAGTCTCCGGAGCTGACACCCTGCATGAAGTATTAGAGTTAAAATCACAGCTGATTTCATTGCTCAGGCAGGGAGGACTTGAGCTAAGTAAGTTCTCAAATTTAATTTCCGTTTTTAAAGGATGTATTGTCAATTTTTTCATTACTATTTTCCACAAATTTATTATTTTCATTTTTAAACTTTTCTTCAAGATTCCGTTTATTTTCTTCCACATTCCGTTTATTTTCGTTGAATTGTTCATCCATACTACGTTTATTTTCGTTACATTGTTCGTCCATACTACGTTTATTTACGTAAAATAATTCGTCCAAATATCGATTTTGTTCTATAAATTTTCCTTCAATAAAACATTCAATACTACGTGTATTTTCGTCCATTTTTTCCATCATTAACCCACATAACTTTTCCATCTCACTTTCCTCGTGACTTGATTCATCTACGCTTTCCATGACTGAACTTTAACAATATCAATCCTTACCACAAACACAATTTTTAAAACTTTTAGACCTAACCTTTATCAAATTAAATACAATTTTTCGTGACACACTTTTATCCAATCAATCCTTTAACCAGATTTCCTCATTAACATGCCCCACTTTGGGCACCAAATATTACGATATTTATTATTCATATATTTTAATCATATACTTTTTATATAATTTATATTTTATTTTTAACCTTTATATTTAACTTTTATTTTATCTTAAGGTTCTGTTAATAAAAAATAGGAAACTCCTGGCAAAAGGAATAATTGTTTATTTACATACATTGATTTAAAAATTGATATACGAATAATTACGTACGTATATAAAATAACACTGTTAAAACTAAATTTAAAACTGCCTTAATTACTACGTAACGTAATACTGGCCAGTGTTTCTTTGTGATATTCTTCGTGTGGTTCGGATTAATTTCTTGAGCGTCCTTCGTTCGTCTGGTGCATAGCGTGGTCCGGATCCTCTTCTTTGTCTTCGCGCCGGGTGAAAATGAAAAGGGTTGCTACCTCGTGGTGATCATCTCCGTAGGGCCGTCCGTGCCAGAGTGCGTGCTCTTGCTTCTCGGTATTCCTATATCTCGCATCTCTCCGCTGCCTTATTGATCTTTCAACTGGTTATTCAATGCCAGTTGTGTCGGATATTATTACTTTTCTTGTTTTGAGTTCAATAAAATAAAATATTTATATTTTGTTTTTTTTTTGTTTTTTTTTCCTTAGCTCTCAAACTCACAAAAAATAGGATGTGGGAAAATTAAAGGAAAATTATTTAGGGCTGATGAGTGCCTTTCACTAAGGGGAGTCCCCCATTTGAAGGATGTATGAGAAGGATATAGGGTGTGGAATGCCTAAATAGGCGGATGGAATCAGGAAGGTAGTGAGAGTCTACCAAGGATTGAGCCTAGGGGCACCTAGGCAATGGATTGTAGTCGGCCAGGTGTAATCCTGGCCCGCCCCGGCAGGGGCCTGAAATGAGTCAGCCTCTCGGCCGGAAGGTCACCCTGCTTACACAGGTAGATGGGGTCATTGTGGATTCGGTTGAGTCGGCCGGGAGATCGGCCTCTCTCCGGATCTCTCGGCTGGGTGTAGGTCGTTCAGTCATCGGGTTCTATGACGTCGATCATCCTCCAGGCTTCGGCGGTCCAGCAGTGCTTCCATCTGACGGGCATTGGTGGCGGTTGAAGGTCGGAGAATAGTGGGTTGTGGCTATGTCTGAGTGAGTCAAAAAATTTGATGTGCCTTCTCTTGATAAAATCTTGAATGGTGAGCACTTCAAATTTTTTATGCATCTCGTCTGCCTTCATTCAGTCGAACGGGGTATGTTTGAGGGAGGTGCGGAGAACTCTGTTCTAAAATTGCTGGAGTGTTTGGAGAGTGTTAGGAGTCAGATACTTGAAGAGAGGGGTCCCATACATCAAAGCAGGTCTTAGGACGCTCTGGTATATCAGCAGCTTGAGGCGTACCGATAAAGCCGGGCTGTGAAGTAGGTGTCCGAGGCTGAAGAATTTCTTCCTAACACTCTTTAATTTCTTGCCGAGATGCGTTGTGAACGACAAGTGCCTACCGAGGGTAATCCCTAGGTAGCACAGCTTGTTGCTTACAGGGCACTCTTTGCCGTCTAAGACGAAGGATTTCGGGAGCTTCTTTTTTTCGGATTTGTAACTGAGTATAATTCCTTGCATCTTGGCCGGGTTGATTTGAATGTGGACGGCACTGCTAAATGAAATATTTATATTAAATTATTTATATTAAATTATTGATATTATTTTTATTATAAATATTTATGGTTAATATAACGACAATAAAAACGTTCATACTTTCATAGGCATGAACCACAGATCGTAATTACGATCTTCAACGCTCGCTAATTTCAAAAACACCATCAAAAATCGCAACATTAAAATATCACAACAATATTCAATAGATCAATTTTTATGGTTATTCATTTCTAAAAAAACTTATTCTTAGGTTTCTTCTTAAACCTGTCCTGTATTTGAATATAATTAGGTTTGCAGGATATTTCTTTATTTACTTGGTTAGAATTCTTTTCAACAACAGTTGATCTGCATAGATAGTCATTGGCTCATACTTCAGAGATAAATTTGTAGTAGTTTTATTATAAGAATGAAGTTAATTGACTCTTATGTTCAGTCCTTTGTATATTATCCTTTTGTTTATACTATGTTTTTCAAACACTATAGTCATCCTACAATTCATCTTATTGACTTGATTCAGAATTCTCGAGCATTTACTAGTACCTTTTTTAAATTTTCTTGCCATAGACAACAGTTTTATTTTAACCTATTTTCATGTCAACTAGCATCAATTAAAAAAAACAACCTTATTTCAGATAATTGTAGATTTTAAACCTACCAAAGGAGCACCTGTTGTATAATTAAGTTTGTTTTTGTTCTTGGACTCAATTTTTGAAAAAAAAAATATGGAGATTAATTTAATAAAACTGCCTGCTTATGGAAGTTGCACTGTACATCCTTTTAATTCCTTGTATTTCCATATCATGAAATATATTTTTTGCTCAAGTTTTCTATTAGCTAATCCCCACGTCATAATATCTGATTTATGTAAACCTCAATATGTCAATTAAGTCAAGTTTCGCATATTTTCTACTTTTATCCTTAAACTATTGGCAGTTTGTTTTCTGTCATTAATTTTTATAGAGCATAGCAATGAGCATCTCAACAGATTTTTTTAGTTATTGCCAGATAAATTTATTATCATTTGCTCTTTTGTATTTTTTTGAGTAAATCATGCTCTGGTTTTATAAATGTTTGCTAATCTTTAGTCGCTCGTCAAAACCCTATTTTTAGGTTTTATATCAGCTTAACCTATTAATATTTAGTCATTGATGGTGTAAAATAACACATTTTATTATATATTGCATGTCTTAAGTTATGAAGTAGAAATTCATCTCAGCGAAATTGTTTTTTATAACTTATTGATTTCTTAGGATCAGTTCCCTCTGGTACAGTTTTATACAATCTTTCTCAATCGTGATTATTTTCTACTTTAAAATATCTCTATCAAATGACTATAATCATGTTATAGCATTAAAAAAAAAAGTTGATGTGTCAGGTGTTGTTTACCATCCCTTCTACTTCGGCCGGGGTCCATGTTCAAGGTGCTAATTACACAAATATACCTGATTAATGCTGAGAAATATTCATCTTCTTTAATTATTTTGACTTTATCTACATTTAATTAATAAGTTTCATGACTTTTTTGTTTATTTATATACATTAAATATTACTTTTATATAGTTCTATGAATGAATAGTTATTTATTCTATTGGACTGAAATGTCAAAAAATTATGTTATTGTTTCATGAAAATTTAAATTATAAACTATTACTTAGGTATTATAAGTTCCACATCATCTCGACAGCTAATTTGTAAAAGAACAAATATGATAGCAGTGGATTTCCATGGAAGTTTAAGGGAGTCTCGCACTCTTTTATGTTCCTCGGCCGCCTTCCAGTCCTACTTATCCTTATGCTCGAGTATGCTTCAGATCCTGCTGGGGATTCCCCAGTTCAGGTTCATACAACCTGAGGCGTTCATACATATCTTTGATATCACCTGAGGCACCGGGCGGGCTAGGGCAACTTGGGCGATCTTAATAAAAAGGAATGCCATAAACTTCCAAGTGATCGACTTATTGTGGACTCTTCCAAATCTCCCAACCCCAGAATACCTTAGCAGCCTCGGGTCAGACAGGTACCTCAGAGAAATCAAAGATATGTATGAACGCCTCAGGTTACAGTCTGAGATTGTAAGTATGTTTCTGATCCAAATATCATCATTGGACCAGCGAAGGTTTAACGACCTAGTTAATTTTGTCACGGAAGACCTAAGGCTGATGGTTTATTTAAACAGTAGTTTTTGGCAAGTAAAATTAGATGAAAATAGTAGATAATTTACATGTTTACAATTTTTGAATGAAACCTTCCATTTTAAAAGAATTCCTTTTGGCTTATCAGTAAGTTTAGCCACATTGATAAAAGCATTATAGAAAATAATACCAACAGCCTTAATGAATAATATTAAAGTATATGTTGATGACGTTCTCATACATGCAGAATACTTATGAAAAGTTTTTAAGTGATATATTCAAAATTTTTCAAATTAACGGTGTAACAATAAGTTTAAAGAAATCTAAATTTTTTCAAAATAATATTCCATTCCTAGGTTACATGTTGACATCAGAAGGTATTAAAAAAGACCCTGAAAAGGTAGATGTCATAAAGCATTTTAGAGAACCAAATAATATGAAAGAATTACAAAGCTTTCTAGGATATATAAATTTCTGTAATAAATTCTGTAGCAACTATGCGGATATCAGTTGGCCACTATATAAACTAACATCTAGTAGTTCAAAATTCATATGGAAAAGTGAACAGCAAATTGCATTTAACGAAATTAAACAAAAAATTATTGATGATATCCTGTTAAATCACCCAGATTTTAAAAAAGTTTTTTACATAGAATCAGATAGTTCAGATTTTGCTTCAGGCGGTATTCTATATCAATTAGATAAAAATAATAAAAAGAAAATTATATCTTTTTGTAGTAGAACTTTTAAAAATTCTGAACTAAATTATTATTCAACTAAAAAGGAACTTTGTTGTAAAAATCTACCCAGTCGTTTTATCAGATGGATTAATTATTTGGGACCTTTAGATATTGAGTATATCCACATCCAAGGAAAGCAAAACAAAATCGCTGATTTCATAAGTAGAAATCCAAGAGAAAGCCCAGAGCGATTGGGAAACGATTTTAAATTAAATGAGTTACAAGAAGAAATGTTTTTCAAAAACATAATAAAAAATCAACAAATTGACTTAAAAATAAAAGAAAAATTTGAGAAAGATAAAGAAAATTATAAAATAATCAATGGAATGATACATAAAAAATTAAAAAATAAATTCTATATTGAACTAATAAAAAATGACATGACAAATTTAATAAACATGGTGCATTTAAAATTTTGTCATGCAGGTGTGAATAAATGTTGAAACATAATTAGAGCAAGATTTTATTGTGTTAATTTAAGAAAGTTAATAGGTCAAACATTAAAAACCTGTTACAATTGTCAAATAAATAAATCATCAATTAAATCAATAATACTGTATCAGCCAATAATTCCTAAAATGAAGCTAGAGTTATATCTATAGATTATTTGGGTCCTTTTATTAATAATAAAAATTATAAATATTTACTAGTGGCAATGGACACTTTTACTAAGTGTATTAAAATCTATCCAACAAAAAGAGCAAATATAACAGGTGCAATAACATCGTTAAATAAATATTTGCAGGAAATAGGCATACCACAGAAATGTTTGAGTGATAACGCCACTTGTTTTACATCGGACAAATGGAAAAAATTTTTAAGAAAACATTAAATTGGTTAGAATCCTTACTTCAATAAGACATCCACAAGGAAATATTTCAGAACGGGTTAACCAAGATATTTTAAAATATCTTAGACTTCTCATAAATGAAAACCATAAAGAATGGTTAATTCAAATTAAAAAGATAGAATCTACAATAAATAGTCTATATCATACAACCACCAATATTACACCAATTCAAGCTTTTTTCGAAGTAGAACCATTACGTTTTTGGTCAGTATACATTGGAGACAATCACAATTCAATGATCCTGAAGAAATAAATAAATTCATATATGAAAGATTAAATAAAATGGGAAATTTAAATAAAAAAAAATATAATAAAAATAAGAAATTTACTAAATTTAAACTATAAGATAAAGTCTTTGTTAAAGCTTTACGAATTCCTAAGGCAGGTATAAAAAATGCAAAACTTTTACCTTTTATCGAAGGGCCGTACAAAATTGTTAATCAAGTTGGTGAATCCACTTTCATAATACCAGATGATAGAGAAAATATTCCTGGAATGTTCCATGCCACACCATTAAAGCCTTATTATGAAAATAATGTCAATCAAGCACATGTAAAAACTTGAAAATTGAAGTTTATTCTAATGTTTAAATGTTAGTATGTTTATTTGTACAATCAAATTTGTCAATATGTTAAACTCTATATAAAAATTTAAAATTAATTAAAACCTTATTATGAAAATAATGTCAATCGGAAACTTGTAAAAACTTGAAAATTGAAATTATTGTAGTGTTTAAATGTTAGTATGTTTATTTTGTACAATCAAGTTAAAAGCTATATACAAATTTGAAATTTAAAATTAATTAATACTTTATTATGAAAATATTGTCAACCCAGCAATGTAAAAACTTGAAAATTAGAAATTTATGGTATTATAGTTAAAAGTTAAGATGTCTGTATGGTACAATTACATTTGTAATGTAAATGGTTGAAATGCAAAATGTAAAATTTTGGTGACACATAATCTGATATTGTCAATTAGTTATAAGAAAATGCAACTTGTTAAAGTGCCTGTAAAAGTGTAATTGTAAAAGTGATTGTAAAATCAAAAGTGAAGTGGAATAAAAAAATGTTATCAACAAGCTCAACAAATTTTTGCAGACCCGAATGTTGTGATATTTGATATTATAAACTTTATATATATCAAAAATTTGAAATAAAAAGGGCGTTAATCGAATCGTATATCAAGAAGGCGATCAAAACAAAGGAGCGAGAGCCTTAGCGTCACTCTTGTTATGGTCAGTCCGTGAGACATGTTATCTGAAGATAGTGATTGCAGTAAAAACTTCTTTTAGTTAATAGTTGTTGGACTTATAGCAGAAAAGAAGAGAAATTTTACAAAAAGAAAAAGTATTAATTTGATTGAAGATGAATAATGAGAAAAAAAGAAGAAGAAGCAAAATTATAGACAAGTATTTATATAATTATTTATTTATTAGCAGAACCTTAAAACCTCAGATAATAAATAAAAAGATATAATTAAAAATTCAATTAAAATAAATAATAAACGTAATAATATATTGTTAATTTCTGTAGTTAGGTTTGATTATCTGCTGCTAGAAAATAGTAAGGGTTACTTTACTCTGCATTTAAGCATTACACAATTGCAGCATCCATTGAATCCTTACATACACACTTCATGTGAATCTTAATTGTGAATATGTAAAGAGTATTTATTTTTTCTCAAAATATTCTTCGTAGTTTGTTATGTTGTTTGGCTGACTAAATAATCTTTTCAGAATATATCTTTAGTCCTTTTCAACTACAACAGACTAAGTCATACATCAAATCTTTGCTTCATAGCAAGGGAACTTTTACAACAGGCTGAATTCACCGAAGTTATTCAATAGAGAAATGATTCCATAACTCGAATCAATGGAAATATCTTCTGAGAATAAAATAACGAATAAATATCGAGTATGAAGCATTGGTTCGACTTAAAGACATATACTGTTGGCTCTTCATCTTTTCTGCTTGGTATGTGGCTTCCTTCTTTGAGGTGGGCACAAACTGTTCACTATGTGTGATGAAAGCTCCTGTATCATGATCCATTATATGCATAATCAACTTAGAAGCATCTACTGTTAACTAGCATTTGCTGTAATGTTATGGGTTTCTTCAAGTTAATGGCTTTTAATAATTTGTAACTACAAAGAGGTCATTGCAGGATTTTCTCAGTAGGTAGCCCTATTATATGAGCCTTCAAACTGTGAGGTAATAGTGCTGTTTAGCTTCAATGAAGGGGCTTTTATAAGGAATGTTGGGTCATTATATGTTTCTTCAAATCATATGCTTGTACTCCTTTGAACCTGTAATGCGGAAATTGATGGGGTTTGTCTTTAGTATGATGTGCTCTTACATGATTCTTCAAATAACAAGCTAGTACTGCTTTGTAGCTGCAGTATTGACATTTATGAGGCTCCGTTCTCATGAATATGGTGAGTCATTATATGTAACTTAAATTGATGAGCTTGCACTGCATTGTGATTGCAATAAGGACAATGATGGGGTTTTACTCCAGTATGTTTTGCTATTATATGATACTTCAAACTACCAGCTTGTACTGCTTTGTAGCTGCAATAAGGGCATTGATGGGGCTTCTCTTGAGTATGGTGTGTCATTTTATGCGTCTTTGAATTAATAGCTTTTACTGCTTTGTAGTTGCAGTGTTGACATTTATGGGGCTTCTCTTCAGTATGGTGTGCCATGACATGATTCTTTAAAGTACCAGCTTGAACTCCTTTGTAGCTGCAGTGAGAACATTGATAGGGCTTTTCACCAGTATGGTGTGCCATAATATGGCTTTTCAAAGTACCAGGTGCGACTGCTTTGTAGCTGCAGTGAGAACATTGATAGGGCTATTCTCCAGTATGGTGTGCCATGACATGATTCTTTAAAGCACCAGCCTTTACTGCTTTGTAGCTGCAGTGAGGACATTGATGGGGCCTGTCTTTAGTATGATGTTCCGTAATATGACTTTTCAAACTACCAACTTGTACTGCTGTGTAGCTGCAGTGAGGACATTGATGGGGCTTTTCTCCAGTATGGTGTGTCATTATATGTCTCTTTAAATGAGTAGCTCGTACTGCTTTGAAGCTGCAGTGAGGACATTGTTGGGGCTTTTCTCCTGTATGGCGTGCCATGACATGATTCTTTAAATCAGCCGCTCCTACTGATTTGTAGCTGCAGTAAGGACATTGATGGGGCTTTTCTCCTGTATGGCGTGCCATGACATGATTCTTTAAATCAGCCGCTCGTACTGTTTGGTAGCTGCAGTAAGGACATTGATAGGGCTTTTGTCTGGTATGGCGTGCCATTATATGTGTCTTTAAACTAGTAGCTAGTACTGTTTTGTAGCTGCAGTGAGGACATTGTTGGGGCTTTTCTCCTGTATGGTGAGTCATTATATGTGTCTTTAAATGAGTAGCTATTACTGCTTTGTAGCTGCAGTGAGGACATTGTTGGGGTTTTTCTCCTGTATGGTGTGCCATGACGTGATTCTTTAATTGAGTAGCTCTAACTGTTTTGTAGCTGCAGTGAGGACATTGATGGGGCTTTTCTCCAGTATGGCGTGCCATGACATGATTCTTTAAATTACCAGCTCCCACTGCTGTGTAGCTGCAGTGAGGACATTGATGGGGCTTCTCTTCAGTATGGCGTGCCATGACATGAGTCTTTAAAGTACCAGCATGTACTGCTTTGTAGCTGCAGTGAGGACATTGTTGGGGCTTTTCTCCTGTATGGCGTGCCATGACATGATTCTTTAAATCAGCCGCTCCTACTGATTTGTAGCTGCAGTAAGGACATTGATGGGGCTTTTCTCCTGTATGGCGTGCCATGACATGATTCTTTAAATCAGCCGCTCGTACTGTTTGGTAGCTGCAGTAAGGACATTGATAGGGCTTTTGTCTGGTATGGCGTGCCATTATATGTGTCTTTAAACTAGTAGCTAGTACTGTTTTGTAGCTGCAGTGAGGACATTGTTGGGGCTTTTCTCCTGTATGGTGAGTCATTATATGTGTCTTTAAATGAGTAGCTATTACTGCTTTGTAGCTGCAGTGAGGACATTGTTGGGGTTTTTCTCCTGTATGGTGTGCCATGACGTGATTCTTTAATTGAGTAGCTCTAACTGTTTTGTAGCTGCAGTGAGGACATTGATGGGGCTTTTCTCCAGTATGGCGTGCCATGACATGATTCTTTAAATTACCAGCTCCCACTGCTGTGTAGCTGCAGTGAGGACATTGATGGGGCTTCTCTTCAGTATGGCGTGCCATGACATGAGTCTTTAAAGTACCAGCATGTACTGCTTTGTAGCTGCAGTGAGGACATTGATGGGGCTTTTCTCCAGTATGGCGTGCCATGACATGAGTCTTTAAAGTACTAGCATGTACTGCTTTGTAGCTGCAGTGAGGACATTGATGGGGCTTTTCTCCAGTATGGCGTGCCATTATATGTTTCTTTAAATGAGTAGCTGTTACTGCTTTGTAGCGGCAGTGAGGACATTGATGGGGCTTTTCTCCAGTATGGCGTGCCATAACATGATGCTTTAAAGAACCAGCATCTACTGTTTTGTAGCAGCAATGAGGACATTGTTGGGGCTTGTCTTCGGCATGGAGTGCCATTATATGTTTCTTTAAATGAGTAGCTGTTACTGTTTTGTGGCTGCAGTGAGGACATTGATGGGGCTTTTCTTCAGTATGGTGTGCCATTATATGTCTCTTTAAATTATCAGCTCGTACTGTTTTGTAGCTGCAGTGAGGACATTGATGGGGCTTTTCTACAGTATGGTGTGCTATTATGTCATTCTCTAAAATGACTCCTACTTTACCATCACATGACATTATATGTGTCTTTAAAGTACTTTCATGAACTTCACCTGAAACAAACATTAGAAAAATATTTACTCATGGCAAGTAAAGAATTATTTAAAAGTATTTCTTAAATTTCTTCTGGTTTTCATTTTTTATTCTTCATAGGTGCCATATTTTTGTTGATCTTTATATTTGTCTCACAATCCGTTGTCTTCTACAGTTCATTTCAGACAAAGCTGGCAATGAATATAAATAAGAAAGAAAACATGACACCATTCAAGAAGATATGACAAAAAGGAAAACCGATCATTACTGAATTCGAAAGTTAAGAAATACATTTTTTTTATTTATTTGATTTGTTTTCCTCACAGTAACTATGATTTTTTTTAATTATAGAAATGTAAATAGTGCAATAGCAATAAAGCAATAGAGATGTAAGATCCTATTCAGGCTATATTTTCAGCGCAGCATTTGTTGAACATACAAAGAGAAAGCAGGAATACTTCCATCTTTAAGTTAACAAAATTTAATGAAATCTTATCAAGTAACTGTGATCTCCTGGCACAGTTATTATGAAGCTTCATCACTTTATAACTTATAACCACCTTGAAATATTAAATGATTTTGTATAAATAAATAACAGTGTGAGTCCTAATAATGGCCTGTTCTCCAAACATGTACTAATGTAATACGTCAGGGGTTTCTTGACTGTGTATTTGGCTATATGGTACGAATGAACATGGAACTAGAATATTTATAATGCAGAAGTATTAACTTATAATGGCCTTTAAGGGTCCTGGGAAATCATATCATTATAATAACTTCTATGACTACCCATTATAAATACATTTATATAACGCCAACATTTTTGACAATTAGATTGTCATCACCAGGTGGCTTTATAACAATTATAACATCTATGAAGCATTTTGTCAAAATATAAACTTTAAATTATAAAAATAAATAAACCATTTTAAATAAATTAATTAAAAGGATTATTAATAATCAAAAGATTTAAACAATAATGACCAATAACAATTAAGATTAAAAAAAATTGGATATATTTTCATATATTATATATGTTGGTATTTTTTATATGTATACACAATTAAACCTGAACTAAACGTTACATCATATATTGAGAAATACTTCAGTAATACTTCGGTATACTCACCATCATCCAATATTAGTTCATCTTCTTTAAAATGGATTAGACTACCTGTAAATAAGAATAAAATTGTCAATTTAACCAATTAAAGTATTTCTTATACTTATTAATAAAACAAAATAAAATATATTAGTGACCAATCAGTCAAAAATAAAATATATTCTTAAACTTTTTTTTTTCCCTCCCCCTTCCTGAGGTGAACCTCAAAAGGGGTTTATATATTCTTAAACCATAGAATTAAATGTCTATGGAATTTCTTCTGAGAAACTGTATGTGTGTAATGTTCTGGTCTTCCGGCTCCTTTCTCTCCTACTCCCCATGGAGATATTGGGTCCATCTGACTCAAAAGGGTTGACTTCTTTAAGCCTGTAGCAATTAGCTCGGGTAGTCTTAAGTAGAGTTTGCCTTTCCCAGGCAATTCGAACCAGGGAGCATGAGTAGAGGGGATTGACGGGAAGAATGTTAGGCCCGTGCGCATCTCTCTCCTCACTGCCTCACCCGCAAACCCAAGGTAGACATAGTACACAATAATGTTTGACAAGACGTTTGCTAACTCCTTTCTGATCTTAAATGGATATCTGGTCTGTTATGTCATCATCAACAAGGAAACATTTCAGGTTGCTTGTGATCGTCTAACAGAGAGGACCAAGATTCAGTGATGAATATAAGGTCATTAACGTTTAGTGAACATAACTTGTTGTACCAGTTCGGCTTCTCTGCAAAGTCTGGAGTACTCTGTACCCACCATTTCAAGAAATTTTGAATGATATTGCGAACGAGATTGGCAGAGTTGCAAATTCTCTATTTAACCATAAGCAGCAGTTACTCCCACATACAGTTATTAGGAAGAATTGTCTTTGGAAAACTGTCTAAACTCTACTGATAGTGAACTCTAACATCATCATTCTTTCTAAATTATAAAATGACTGAAATTTTTGCTATTAAAAACTCTTTTATCTGTCATCAACTGTGTGATATTTTACCAGAAATAAATGTGATAAAAATAATTATGGTTTTTTGGCAACTTTCAAAATACAAATTTTGATTATGACATTATGAACAAATATTGATAATTAATATAACTACTTCAGTATAATCAATAAAGATTAGTGCCAGGCCCAAAGCAAGGAATGATGTCAGCCTATTTTGGGTCGCTGGACATACCAGGTATAGATTGCAATGAGAGAAAGGATGAATTGGCTAAGCAAGGAGTGAACTCATCATTTGTTCATCCTAAGTCTGCTTAGATCCACATTTGCCTCAATGTAGGAACAGTGGATATGGGCCAGGAGATGATGGACGAGCAATAGTCTAACAATGTCAGCTGTAGACAAACAAGCCCTCCAAGGTAAACAACTCATCGTTAACAACCTGCAGCTGGCAATACATTAGCCTTATAAAAGGCATTTTCACCAAGAACTGCAGATAAAGCCAACACCTATTCTTAATAGGCATTTCTGAACTCAATTAGTCTTCTCAATGGAGAAGGAAAACGCCAACCAATTCATAGGAGAAAGCAAAGAACTTAGCATTGCGGGATATTTTAGACATTTTCTCGATAGTAGACAGGTACGTACATGTGAGGCAACCAGATATGTTTATAATATATTAGCAGACAAAAAGGAAATTCTGGTTGTCCAAATACAACTTACAAATATATTACCCACAGATTCCCCCCCTCGATCTATCTACCTAATGAAGCACAATATACCAATGTATGCAAATTAATAGTAATAGCCCAATAAAGCAATTATGTGACAGATATATTATGACGTTCTTTGATTGATAACGTAATTTTATTTTTAACTTTAAATTTATTTTATTTACTATTTATTATTAGGTTCTATTAACGAAAATAATTCGGGCAAAAAGATGTTTAATTTTACAAACCTAAAAAAATAACCTTTTTTAATTACATAAATACTTGTCTATCAATTCCATTCCTTTTCTCCTTTAATTATCTTCATTCTTTAAACAAAATTAATACTTCTTCTCTTCGTGCTATTTCTCTTCCGTTCTGCTTTAAGTCAATAACCACTAACCAACAAAGTTTTTAAGTTTTTCTTACAATCTCAAGCTAATAATATGTATTACGGGCTGATCCCAAAACTAGAGAGCATAATTCTGTGTGTTTTTTATTATCACAACAACTATACTATATCACAGGCCAAAACTAGTGAGTGATTCAGTGTGTGTTTTCATCATACAACAACAACTATACTACCATTTGTTTTTTCCTTCACTCTCAATTGTTTTTGTTTGCCTTCTTGATTCAAGGTTGGATTAAATATTTATATACAAACTCCACACTATCTAATATCACAACAATATACATTGAAGACCTGAACGCTATTAGACATTTGCACGCATTCATATAATGAGAGATACTTCAGTATTGCTTTAGTGTACTCACCGTCATCCATAATTATCCCTTCTTCTTGAAAGTGGATTAGATCACCTGCTTATAACAGTAAGAAATTATTTACTTATGCATAATGAAGTGAACTATCTTAAAATAATTAAAAACATTTATTATAACATTAAGATGTGTGCTCCATCTCAGCTCAATATAGCTCAATACCAGAGCAATAAATCGAAGTCATCCCATAACATGGTAATAGACATTTTCACGTATTCATTAATGAGAGATACTTCAGATTGCTTTAGAGTACTCACCGTCATCCATAATTAACTCTTCTTCTTTACAGTGGATTGGATCACCTGCTTATAACAGTAAGAAATTATTTACTTATGTATAATGAAGTGAACTATCTTAATTAAAAAGATTTATTATAACATTAAGATGTGTGCTCCATCTCAGCTCAATATAGCTCAATACCAGAGCAATAAATCTAAGTCATCCCATAACATGGTAATAGACATTTTCATGTATTCATTAATGATAGATACTTCAGTATTGCTTTAGTGTACTCACCATCATCCATAATTAGCTCTTCTTCCTTACAGTGGATTAGATCACCTGCTTATAACAGTAAGAAATTATTTACTAATACATAATGAAGTGAACTATCTTAAAATAATTATAAACATTTATTATAACATTAAGATGTTTGCTCCATCTCAGCTCAATATAACACAATACCAGAGCTATCAATTAAGTCATCGCACAACATAGTAATAGACACTGGCACGTATTCATTAATGAGAGATACTTCAGTATTGCTTTAGAGTACTCACTGTCATCCATAATTAGCTCTTCTTCTTTACAGTGGATTGGATCACCTGCTTATAACAGTAAGAAATTATTTACTTATATATAATGAAATGAACTATCTTAAAATAATTAAAAACATTTATTATAACATTAAGATGTGTGCTCCATCTCAGCTCAATATAGCTCAATACCAGAGCTATCAATTAAGTCATCGCACAACATAGTAATAGACATTTTCACGTATTCAATAATAGAGATAATGCAGTATTGCTTTAGTGTACTCACCATCATCCATAATTAGCTCTTCTTCTTTACAGTGAATTAGATCACCTGGTTATAACAGTAAGAAATTATTTACTTATACATAATGAAATGAACTATCTTAAAATAATTAAAAACATTTATTATAACATTAAGATGTGTGCTCCATCTCAGCTCAATATAACACAATACCAGAGCTATCAATTAAGTCATCGCACAACATAGTAATAGACATTTTCACGTATTCAATAATAGAGATAATGCAGTATTGCTTTAGTGTACTCACCATCATCCATAATTAGCTCTTCTTCTTTACAGTGGATTAGATCACCTGCTTTTAACAGCAAGAAATTATTTACTTATACATAATGAAGTGAACTAGCTTAAAATAATTAAAAACATTTATTATAACATAATTGTCATATTAAGATGTGTGCTCCATCTCAGCTCAATATAACACAATACCAGAGCTATCAATCTAAGTCATCGCACAACATAGTAATAGACATTTTCACGTATTCATTAATAGGAGATACTTCAGTATTGCTTTAGTGTACTCACCGTCATCCATAATTAGCTCTTCTTCTTTACAGTGGATTGGATCACCTGCTTATAACAGTAAGAAATTATTTACTTATATATAATGAAGTGAACTATCTTAATTAAAAAGATTTATTATAGCATTATTATCACATTAAGATGTGTGCTCCATCTCAGCTCAATATAACACAATACCAGAGCTATCAATGTAAGTCATCGAACAACATAGTAATAGACATTTGCACGTATTCATTAATGAGAGATACTTCAGTATTGCTTTAGAGTACTCACCGTCATCCATAATTAGCTCTTCTTCTTTACAGTGGATTAGATCACCTGCTTATAACAGTAAGAAATTATTTACTTATACATATTGAAGTGAACTGTCTTAAAAGATAGTAAAGAATGGTTCGCGGGGACCAAGATTCAGTGATGAATAAAAGTTCATCAATGTTAAGTGAACATGACTTGTTCTACCAGTTCAGCTTTTCTCCCTGTCTGTCTGGAGGTACTTTGTATATCACCTTTTCTAGAAATTTTGAATGATATTGCCAATGAGATTGGCAGAGTTGCAAATTCCCTATTTAACCATAAGCAGCAGTTACTCCCACGAACAGTTATTAGGAAAAATGATCTTTGGAAAACTGTCTAAACTTTACTGATAGTGAACTCTAACATCGTCATTCTTTCTAAATTACAAAATGACTGAAATTTTTTGCTATTAAAAACTCTTTTATCTGTCATTAACTGTGTGATATTTTACCAGAAATAAATCTGATAAACATAATAATGGTTTTTTGGCAACTAAGACTATTGTATCTGCCAGAAATACAAATTTTGATTATGACATTATGAACAAATATTGATAATTAATATAACTACTTCAGTATATTCAATAAAAATTAGTGCCAGGCCCAAAGCAAGGAATGATGTCAGCCTATTTTGGGTCGCTGGACATACCAGGTATAGATTGCAATGAGAGAATGGATGAATTGGCTAAGCAAGGAGTGAACTCATCATTTGTTCATCCTAAGTCTGCCTAGATCCACATTTGCCTCCATCTAGGAACAGTGGATATGGGCCAGGAGATGATGGACGAGCAATAGTCCAACAATGTCAGCTGTAGACAAACAAGCCCTCCAAGGAAAACAACTCATCGTTAACAACCTGCAGCTGGCAATATATTAGCCTTATATATATAGCTTAAGGGCAGACAAAAAGGAAATATGGGTCTGGTTGTCAGGCCAATAAAAGCTACATAGGTTCCCCTCCATCTAATTATCTAATATAAAACTATCAGCTGATAAAATGAAGCACCAATGGCACATGTTATATGCACCTTTCAAAAACATAATGGCCCTTGATATTACTTAAGGAAGGAAAGTAATAGCTCTTGTAGGAGATTTTAGACAAATTTTGCCAAAAATTACATCAAGTATTCTCCTCTTTTCTTAGACTTTGTAGATTTTCTAGAAATTGATAATGGAGAGTATCCATTGATAATTGATGGACTTTCTGACAGACCAGCTTTTGTTGATATATCATATTCTATACTCAGAAGATGATTCAGAATATGGCATTCTTTAGTTTTCTAAATTGTTTAAAAAAGTTAAATTTTGATTAATGGTTTGCCTCCACATAAACCCATCATAAAAACTGGTACTATTGTTATGCTACTAAGAAACATAAGTGTTGCCTAGGTACTTTTAAATGGGAGAGTATTAAATATGCATGACAAGGTCCGAGATTGGGAAATATTACTAGCAAAAAGAATATGCCAAAAAATATTAATTTCTAATATCCACCTTTCAAGAATATCACCTTTTAAGAATATCAGTTCCTCATATTGATGTAATTACGCATTAATTAATTATTGTATTTATTGAATTATATATATCAAGTGTTTATGTCTGATATGGAATGTAAGGATTTAGGTAATAATAATAATTCATTTCAATTTCTGGGTTTACACATTTTAAAAAATGATCAAGGTAATATTATTATTAATCAAGAAAGTTTAATTAAAAGAATCATTAATAAATTTAACATGACAAATGCTAAGGGTAGAAAGGTACCTATTGAACCTAAATTGAATCTTGAAAAAGGACCGGTTAATGACTGTCCTAATGTTCCATACAAGGAATTATTGGGTAGTTTAATGTACCTCATGATAGGATCTCGCCCTGATTTGTGTTATTCAATTTCATATTTTGGACGCTTTCAAAATTGTTACACAAATACCCATTGGAAACATCTCAAAAATGTCATTAAGTATCTAATATGTACCGCAAATTTTAGCTTAAGTTTTAAAAATTCAGGTTGTAACTCAATTAATATACATGCATTTGTCGATGCTGATTATGCATTCGACATTAATGACCGAACAAGTATATCAGGATTTGTCATTTTAAATGTTTTAAATTAAATTAAATAATAATGTTGTCTCGTCGGGATCGAAAAAGCAATCAATTGTAGCTGTTAGTACTTGCGAGGCAGAATATTATGCTTTAGCTGAGTGTATTAAAGAAACACTATTTTTAAAGAAAATATTATGTGAAAATTTTAATTTTGATGATGTAATACAAATTTATGAGGATAATCAAGGTGCAATTAAAATTTCAGGGACAATGGAAACCAAAAGGTCAAAACATTTTGATATAAAATACTATTTTGTAAAAGATTTGGTAGCTAATGGTACAATTAAAATAAATTATATTGAATCTTCTGAACAACTAGGGGACATTATGACTAAGTCCTTACCCGCAACTAAGTTTAATGACTTTTGTAAAAGATTAAACTTAGTTGTACCTAATGCGCAATTAAGAGGGAGTATTGATGTAATTACGCATTAATTAATTATGGTGGCAGTTGTGTGTGTATATTGAACTAACGAGTATTGCTATATGACAATGACCATTGTGAGTTGTGTAACAAAATTATCCAATATAATCCGTTCTTTACTTATACACTTTGAGTTATTTATTCTTCCCAGAGTATTCTGCTAAAACCTCATACCTTCCAGACTACCTCCAAACCAAAACTAATATGACAAAGTAGCAAAACTATAAAAGTAATATTAAAAGAAACGCTGTAAACCAGTCAAAGTATAAACATCTTTCCTTAAAACTCCTAGGGATTAACAAGGGCAGAATTGCACGGGGGTACCGCTAGTAAATGCTTTGTGTAAGATTATTTAAGAATTTTTCGCATATGTAAACATTAAATGCCTCAACTCTATAACCTACTTAATAAACGCAAAGTAATCTTAAAAAAAAAAAAACTTACAGTCAAATTCTTTTTTGATTTCTTGCTTGATGACCTTAGAAGATTCTTGGACATCTGTAAATAAAACAATCAAATTTATTGAACATTTGACTAGAATAATCGTTCTACATTTATATTAAAAAAGGAGTTAACACATAGTAGTTACAATACCTGTAGTCTCCATCGTAATAAATATAATCCAAAAACAGACTTGAAATAATAACTACAATGAAATAACAACTATTGCCCCATGAATCTAGTGTCGTTCGTGAAGGGGCGTCACAAGCGGCTGCCAAAGAACTATTTCATCTTTCATGTTTTAGTACTTGCCTTAAATGTATTTACATAGTCCTTGTTCACATACTCTTTACCAATATGAGTTCTCAGAATTTTAATTTTGCATCCTTTCTGCTTTTCCATTCTTTTTTTAAACTGTTTAATCCCCTCCAAAGTCTGATATTTATATCGTATATAAAATATACCAACATTTCTGGAGTAGAAATATCTAGATATGCCCCAATAGATGTGTTCTTTATTGGTCATTGTGAATTAAGTATAACATTGCTGGCTCTTGATTTGCTTGTCACAAATGGTGTTCGTGTTTGCTATACCTCTAAGCTTGTTTACACCACAAATCATACTACTAGATATTGTCACCTAAGTCAGGCAAACATACCCCTTCACCCCCTCATCCTTTGATTATCCACTTCCTCACCTTACCCAAGGCCCCTCCTCGATCCCCTACCCATCAGAGGAAGATCCAATCTGTTAAGAGAAGAGTGGGAGTAGCCCCCTGGTGGGGGGAGGTGGGGAGATGGTAACAGAGTGGGGAGTTAGTGAGTTGTAAGTAAGCAATAAGAGAGATGTGACGCATATTGGTGGAAGGAACAATAAACTATAAAAGGAACCTATAGTTGTTAAAGGTTTTTTTTTACTCTACCTGCTCCCGTTGCGTGCTCAAAATTGGGCACGTGACAATATCAACTTCATGTTAGTCCTACTTAGATGGTCAAGCCTTTCTACGCCAGAGGGAATAGACAAATTCTGTATTTGGTTAGGTGTCTAGTCTCAGGGCTGAAGCAATTACGCTGTATCCCTCGTCTGTAATGTAACACCGATCTGTGTAGAAGCAAAACATTAATCTGTGTCATAAATGTAAAGCAGTATTGTTGTTTTAATCCACACTTACAATAATTTCTCAAGGTTGGAATCCCGAAATCTCAACTTAAATTCACAGATTGAAATTCCTGAAAGTGTTCGAAAGAGGCTGAGAAAAATTTAAAACGACAAGGGAAGAATCTTCTATTAACGACAAGGTTCCTGCTCAATGCAGTAACTTCTATTATCACTTGCAACAAAATTGCCTGATAACTTCGGGTAGATGTTTCATGTTTCTTTTCAATGTTAGAAAACATCGTAAGGGACAGACGACATAATTTTGTGGAAAAAATTCTGAAATGTACAAGATCGTATATTTTTTTTTATAAACGTGTTGAAAATTAACTTCTTCTAACATTGTTGTTATGATTATTATTTTTTTAAATAGTTTGTACTTAATATACTGACATTATACTAAATCAAATTTATAATATGTCAATAAATATATTTTATTGCATCGCGTATTATTAATATTTTAGATTTCATTACACCCAAAAATGTTGTAAATTAAAGAAAAACATGATTTTGGCTTTCGGTGTTAAATACATGATCTTACACACTTTGGGTTTTTACTGCATGAAAATCCGTTAAACTTAGAGGCAAACTTTAAAATTAAAAATTATAAGCTGTGTTTTATGTCATCTCGCTGGCGTGAAGTTAAATAATTATTGGTTTATGAGAAAGAATAGTTACAGGGTCAGGATACAAATCTGAGACTTTCTAATTTTCATTCAGAAACATTCTAATTTAAAATCATATATTTACAAAAAAACAACAACATAAAATGTCTTTGTCGCAAATCGCAAGGTTTTAACAACATTAGTCAATTATAATCTCAGAAGGATACCCCTATTGGTGAATTGTCATATTGTCAATTGGAAAATATATACCGTGTAATTTTACTGGGAAATTCTAGTGACATGCCTTCTAATGTTCTAGTAATCTTAGCAACCGGGACTTGTGAGAACCTTTTGAACAGTCGGAACGCGAAGCTACCCTCTGAAGCACAATGACTGTCGGGTCGCCCGAGGGGGGAGGATGCCCGCGGCAGGATAGGGACTCTACGACTCGGCCGCTGTCCGGCGAGCGTCAAGAAAGAGATAAAATTGGTAAACCTGTGCTCTTTGACCTTTGCTGGTGGCCTAGTCGGTGGACAGCTTTATTCGTAATGATCTGTCTCCATAAGATCTTAGAAGGTGTGCCCCGACGGTGCACTATGTCCAGGAGAAGAGGAATAGGCTAGGTATTATAGGTAATTTATGTGGTCTTGGAATGACCACGAATTCACACTCGGTATTTCAGGGTAGGCGAAAACCGTCCGGATCTCAAAGGCGAGTGTGAACAGAAGAGAGGCAGACTGGATCGCTGGGGGAGACGCTACTAGGTAAAGTTTGTAGGGCCCCAGAAGTGCATCATCCCCATGGAAGAGGTCACTTCCAAGGAGGTGCTAGTTTTAGTGAGACGAAGACAGAGAATACCACTAGGAAGGTGTGGGGTCTGACAACGCCGGACTACAACATAATGAGGTTAGGAAAGGGAGATGCAGACGTAGTTGAATAAGAAAGCCATGGTTCAAGTAGAGCAGCAAGCGCTAGCGCAGAGAGAGAGCAATGTTGTTCAGGTGGTGGGTTCCAAAAGTCCTTTTTTTTTTTTTCCCTATCCCCTCAAAAATGACAAAATGATTATTTTCATTATAGAGCCTCACTTGAATCTATTTACATTGCAGTTTCATATTTGCTGTAGCATCGCTACATTATATACAAGGTCTGAATCCCATATAAAATTATATAATTTAATACAAGTATATTGATACACATTATACTTGACTTCTTTGATAAGACTCTATAAGGTGATGGGGCTGTGACAAAACCTCAAATCTGGGCCTTATATAGGCAAGTCAGAGGCAGGGGTAGCCTCACCCTGCCCCCTAGTGACCTTCAGCTGTTTCCTGGACTACATTCCCCCTCTCTTACTTAGCTGGCGCCTTTAAAACATGGAAACATAGTTGGATATTTTCTGGGCCAAGAAGAGGTGAACTTCTTTCTATTTATTTGTGGGGAAGAAGTTGACACAACAATGACCATCCGGAAAAAATTCAAAACATCTTTTGTTCAGAGTATTCCCATATTCCCACTCAGAGAGTTAGAACTGGGGATCTGGAAATTCGGCTAATGGATCCCGGGATAATAATAATTATATTATTGAACTATAGATATATAAAACATTATTTATTTATTTGGTTTGATTTATATTTTATTTTAAGCAAGAACCATTTATTCAATTACTTTAGTATGTGTATTATTCAAATATTTATTATTTATATATATATTAATTATATATTTTTTCATATAATTTAAAACTTTATATTTAACTTTAACGTTATCTCAAGGTTCTGTTAATAAAATTTAGGAAACTTCTGGAAAAAGGAATAATGGTTTTATTTACACACATTGAATATATAAAAATTGATATACAAATAAACTACGTACGTAATAAAAGAATATTGTTAAAACTAAATTTACGTATTATACTGGCCAGTGCTTCTCTGTGTTGCTTTCTTCGATGATCGTCTTCATTTGCGTGTTCCGAATCGTCTTACTTGAGCGTCCTTTGTTCTCGTGCCGGAGAAAGTGAATAAGGGCTGACCTCGTGCACCATGAGCAGCAGTGCCGCTTCTTGTCTGTTGCTACCTGCTCTGCCGGGTCCTGATAAAAAAGTGAGTTTTTTCGTCCTCTGGCGGATCATATATCTGCATCTCTCCGCTGCCTTACTGATCTTTCAACTGGTTATTTAATGCCAGTTATTTCGGATATTTATACTTTGCTTAATTTACGTAGTTTATTAATGAATATTTATATTAATTATGATATTATATTTATTATAAATATTAATAATTAAATATAACGATAGTAAAAACGTTCATACTTTCATAGGCATGAACCACGCATCGTTATTACGGTTTCAACGCTTGCATTTTCCGAGTTTATTTAAACAAACACCATTAAAAATCATCATATAAAAATATCACAACAGTATATTATTTTAATAGACAGAGGTGATTTGTAAGTTTTACTCGTCATCGACGAACATTTTAAATATCTAATAATTTTCAAGTAGAGGCCTGGAAACTGTATGGAGATGAAAGACTATTTGGAGACCTGGGACCCGGAAGAGTGCCTAGAGGCAGTGCGGTATTTCCTGTACCATGTGACCAAGGCAAAAGCAGTGCTCGAAATGAGAGGAACATGGCCAATGTCCCACTGCCATTGTGGGCTTCAGAGAATCAGGTGACAGTAACTACCAAAGCTAATCACTTTCAAATGTTTCAGCCACTCGAATACAGCAGGGATCTCCACGACCGCAAGACTCCGCTGAGATACCTCATAGCTGATCCACCCAAGCCTACTCTAGACTTCGAGGAACTTGTTCTTTGTACAGAGCCGCTCATCTTCGGGAACCAGGTCCCATTTCTCTCCCTGGCAAAAGGACCATCCAGGAAACTCCTCATTGAGGAGATGGTCCAGATTGAAGACCTATATATACCCATGGCTTGGATAAAATATCTCTAACCAAAAATTAACTGAAAAGTATGAATTGTGAAATGTTAGCAGCATGTATTCCACCAGAATGCTCAGTAAAATCATGCTGTTTATGTGTAAATATTTGTGCATAGATATGTGTGCTTTTTTTTTAAATTATTTGCTATATATTTTATTTTTATTAAATCGAACCTCATACTGGCAGGTGTAGAATAAATCGTCTTTACTTTTTCCACTATTTTATATATATTATCGGTGTTAATGCTACACCAATGCTCATTGAAACGTACAATCGCTATATTATTTTTAAATTAAAATGAAAATTAAATTAAATTAAAATTAAATACAGAAGAAACAGTCGTTTCTTATACACAACAGTTACAAAGGTAGTCACCAATTGAGTAGTGGTATTCATATGAATAATTTTCACGAATAGAACAACAAAACATATGTGGACAAAAACTTAGCGGTCAACTATGAAACTTATTTTAGAAGGAAAATTACTTTAGCTCCAAAAAAAGTAGTGATCCTTATTGCCTACCCTACTTGTAATATCTATGTAGGGTATATATTCAATAGATCAATTTTAATGGTTATTTATTTCTAAAAAATTCTTATTACTGGTTTCTTCTTAAACCTGTCCTGCATTTGAATATAATTAGGTTTGCAGGATATTTCTTTATTTTCTTGGTTAGAATTCTTTTCAATATCAGTTGATCTGCATAGATAGTCATTGGCTCATACTTCAGAGATAAATTTGTAGTAGTTTTATTATAAGAATGAAGTTAATTGACTCTTATGTTCAGTCCTTTGTATATTATCCTTTTGTTTATACTATGTTTTTCAAACACTATAGTCATCCTACAATTCATCTTATTGACTTGATTCAGAATACTTGAGCATTTACTAGTACCTTTTTTAGATTTTAAATCTTCTTGCCACAGACAACAGTTTTATTTTAACCTATTTTTCCTGTCAACTAGCATCAATTAAAAAAAAAAACCTTATTTCAGATAATTGTAGATTTTAAACCTACCAAAGAAGCACCTGTTGTATAATTAAGTTTGTTTTTGTTCTTGGACTCAATTTTTGAAAAAAAAATATGGAGATTAATTTAATAAAACTGCCTGCTTATGGAAGTTGCACTGTACATCCTTTTAAACGAATCCATATCATGAAATATATTTTTTGCTCAAGTTTTCTATTAGCTAATCCCCACGTCATATCTGATTTATGTAAATATTTAAAC
Source organism: Acanthosoma haemorrhoidale (assembly GCA_930367205.1). Classification (NCBI taxonomy): domain Eukaryota; kingdom Metazoa; phylum Arthropoda; class Insecta; order Hemiptera; family Acanthosomatidae; genus Acanthosoma; species Acanthosoma haemorrhoidale. The sequence goes on along the minus strand of OV884011.1, from coordinate 13,822,236 downwards.
CTCAATATGTCAATTAAGTAAAGTTCCGCATATTTTCTACTTTTATCCTTAAACTATTGGCAGTTTGTTTTCTGTCATTTATTTTTATAGAGCATAGCAATGAGCATCTCAACAGATTTTTTTAGTTATTGCCTGATAAATTTATTATCATTTGCGCTTTTGTATTTTTTTTGAGTAAATCATGCTCTGGTTTTATAAATGTTTGCTAATCTTTAGTCGCTCGTCAAAACCCTATTTTTAGGTTTTATATCAGCTTAACCTATTAATATTTAGTCATTGATGGTGTAAAATAACGCATTTTATTATATATTGCATATCTTAAGTTATAAAGTAGAAATTTATTACTGAGTTGTGTAACAAAAGCTGACAAGCTACTGCTTATGTATTTGCTCGTTAATCACACCTAAAATAAAATGTTCATCTCAGCGAAATTGTTTTTTATAACTTATTGATTTCTTACGATCAGTTCCCTCTGGTACGACACATCGATTGTTGCAACTAAAGTGTGAAACATTCAAAAAGGTTATATTCTCTAGAAATTAACCTAGCTCTCGATGTGTTAAAACTGAATACGTACTTTCTGAACAACAAGAGACGCTATCCAGCTTCCATTGTGGCAAGAGCTCAAATCCGGTAAAATTTTGATATTTTACTCTGTGGCACTTTGTTCCCGTGAAGACAGGTAAGTACTTTAAACTATTATAAGTGAGGCTCTCCCCCTTAACTGGACGTGCGTCAGTTAAATAATTGAAGACCAAAGGGGCCTTTTTAAAAAGTGGTTTATTAACTAGACAAAAGAATACAACTTATATGACAAAGTGATTAAGTAATACGTCAGGGGTACAGTAACGAGATGAATGAGCGCTGGTGAGAGGAAAGGAAGGATTATATAATGACAGATTAGATTAAGGAGTGCTGACTTAGGCGATGGTGCAGGTGTCAGCTGGGTGTTGTCTGTCGGTGTGCGTGTGTCAGCTGCTTCCATAACTCCTTCCGACTTTAGGTTTCTTGTTCCATCAAGAAATTAAGTTGATGGCTGCGGGTGCATGAGGGCTGTTATTTGGGTGATAAACCCTTGTTGCCAAAATGTTGATAGGCTCTTGTTGTCCGGGATGGTATACAACTGTTGGTGTAGGGTTTTGTAAGGAATTGGTAGTTTTACATTTTTTAAGGTAGTAGAGGATTACAATTATAATAGCTGCCCCTATAATTAAATAAAAATAAGTATTGGATTGATTAAATATAAGTGGTTCTAAAACTATGTCTGTTATATTTAGGTTTTCTATTTCGCTTATATTTGCGATTACATCTATATCTATTTTATTGTACAATTTGTTTATAGTGGAGTCTATTATATGTCTTGAAATTTTGGGGAGTTCTTTATAACAATCATTTTGATCTAGGGTGAGTAAGCTAACGGGTGGTAGGTATACAGTATCATTAGTAAGGCAATTGTCTAATTTGGAGAGGTTAGTAGTTATAAAACTGTTTATATTATCTATATATCTAATGTTAGTATTGGTTAATTTATATTTGCATGCATTCATCGTTCCAGATGAAATAATATTATTTACACAGGTATTATTTAAAGTAAAAAGGTTCTTACAGTAATATTCATTGTTTAAAAATGTACAATTTGTTGTATATAATATATTAAGTTTTTTGATTATAATAATTTCGTCTATATCTAAAGTTACATATTGGTTGTTAATTTTTACAGGCGAAGGTATGAGTAAATAAGTCTTTATATTTAGGGTTGCCTTAGGAAGGTCTACAAAGATATGGAGTGTTTCATTATGAGTAGTGCAGTGAATTTTACTCATTATCCACAGGATTTCAGGATTCCTAGAAGCTAGATTTACATTTTGGTTTATGTCATGTAGTATTTGGGACATTAATGATGAGTGTGTGATGCCAATTTTGCATAGTTCCAGTGTTAATGTAAGTTCATCTATTTTGTTGTGTAGGTGTGTCAGAATTATGTACATGTCAAAGAATGTCATTTCTTTGTTTATCTTCATTATGTTGTCTTGTTCTGTTTTAAAATTATTATTAATTAATTGTATGTCTTTTTGAAAGTTTTTAATTACGTGTTTATTAAGTTTTATGTCTTGTTCTATGTTGTGTTCTATATTATAGTTGTTCCGTCCTAACTCATTTATTACTTCGTCATAATGTGATTTGTCATCAGCTGTCATGGTGCCAGTAAGCCAGCTGAGAGCTGTTCCAAGTCCGTTTATTAGTCCTCTCTTAGTTCGTTTGTTGTGTGATTTTAATAGGTTTAATTTGTTTTGTGTTTGTATGATAAGGTTTTTGATTATAGGGTATGTCGGTAGGTCCCTATAAGATGGTACATTGTTCTGTATATTGTTTAGTTCCTTGTCAAGTAAGCTAATGTCATAAAAATGATATGTCCTGTAGTAATTTTCTATTACCTTTGCGTTCTTTATAGTGTAATGTAGGACTCCGGGGTTATCTCTTATATCAGTCACTGTCATAGTATATGTTAATGTCCATAGAAGTGTCTGGATTAGTACTGTCCGAGTAGGATTCATTTTCTCCTTCTGAAACAGTAATGTTTGGTCTCGGTCTCAAGTGTTGTTTACGTGGTCTTTTGATTCTATTAACGTGTGCTTTGTTTGTTTCGTTTCTGTCTTTGTACAATAGTACGGGTCTGTAGGGATTATTGTATTTGCGGTGATGGGTTGTTTTTATATATATCTGTTCGTCATTTATGTCAGGTGGGTCTTCGCGATTTGTATTTAATAATTCTGTTCTATTTTCTTTTTCTGTCACGATTTTATTCCGTATTAGTTCATGTATTATGTTCTTTTCGTCATGGTATTTTTGTACGTATTGTTCTTTTATTTCTATTTGTTTGTTAGGTCTTCTTGTTATTCCGAATGTTATTTCGTCCGGTGTCATGTTTAGTTTAGAGTTTAAGGTATTGTTGTATGCTATTGTTGCTAGCATTAGTCTGTTATTTAATGATGTGTTTGTTAGTTCTTTTTCGTTAAGTGTTCGTAATATTTCGATGAGTGTACTATGTGCTCTGTTTAGTGTTCCTAATGAATTAGGATTTCCTGGGGTCACGTAAATTGGTTCGATTTCGTTAGTTTGTAAGAAGTTGAGTACTAAATTATTTTTATATTCTTTGCCGTTGTCCATTTTTATCGATACGGGTGTTGGATATAGTGTTAAGTAAAGTTTAATGGCTTCGCATATGTTAATTCCAGTTACGGCTGGTATCATGTGTGTAAATAGTCTTTTCGAGAATGTGTCAATTATAGTTACGATATATTTTCTGTCAAAATGTAATGTGTCTATCATTAATTCTTCGAACGGTCTATTTGGTGTTGGTGTTATCATGTACTTTGCTTTTATAGGATTGCGTTCGTATTTAGTTTTCTTACATGTCTTACAATTGTTAATAAAATCATTAATTGTTTCTTTCATTAATGGGAAGTAGTATAATTTTCTAAGTTTGTCGTATGTTTCGATTGTGCCTCTGTGGGATGTTTTTCCTATGTGGTAGTCATTAATTATTTCAATTTGTCCTTCTTTGTCTAAGATATCGGTTACATAGTTTTTGTATCTTTTTAATTTAACTGTTGGGTATGATTCTTGTATTAGTCTAGAAATGTCTTTAAATGTTTTATCGTACCATGGTTGGAGTAATGGGATATCTGGTTCACAGTAAATTCCATAAGTAATTTTGGGTCTAATAAATTGTTCGATTAGTGATTCTAAGTCGTCTAAGTTGTCAAATTTAATTTCATGTCTGTTTTTGTTAAATGGTTTAGTAAAGTTTGTTTCTTTTATTCCCTTTTTTATTATTATCTGATGTTTCTCTATATTAATATTCTTGTCATTGTCTACTATCCAAATTTGTTCGTTGGATGATCGTTGGGAGTGAACAGTTGCTCCACATGTACTAATTGCGTCATTTATTTGTTCTGTTTGAGTCATGTTTTCTAATTCTTCTATAAGTGTGTCATAGTCTGGGTTCTCGTCTAACGGGAGTATTGCTAGTTCATTTAGAAATTCGTCAAAATCTCCGTCTATATGGTTAGTACTTGTGTTTTGTTCTAAGTTCTCGTTTTGTCGTGATAGTAAGTCCGCTACGTAATTTGTTTTTCCATTAATGTGGTTTATGTCAAATTCAAAGTCCTGTAATTTCCAGATCCATTTCATGATTCTGGTGTTTCCGTTTTTCATTGTATAGATCCATTTTAATGGTTTGTGGTCAGTTAGTAGTTGGAATTTAGTACCGTACAAGTATGGTTTGAAATGGTGTGTAGACCAAACAATTGCTAAAAGTTCTTTTTCAATTGTTGAATAGTTTATCTCGGGAGGCTGTAATACTCGTGAGGCGAATGCTACTGGGTGTTCTATTCCGTCGTTATCTTTTTGTGATAGCACCGAGCCGATGGCTTTATCACTTGCGTCTGTCGTTAAGTAAAATGTCTTATTCCAGTCCGGGTATGCTAATATTGGTGAATTTGTCATGAGGGTTTTTAGTACGTCACAAGCCTTTTTTATTTCTTCTGTCTCGTATGTTTTAGTCTGTAGTGATTTCGAAATTGGTTTCGTTATTTTCGCATAGTCTTTTATGAATTTTCGGTAGTATCCGGTCATTCCGAGAAATTGTCTTGTCGTTTTTTCGTTGTTTGGGTATGGTAATTTTGTGATTGCTTCTATTTTCTTGTGGTTAGTTTTTAGTCCGTCGGGAGTGACAATATATCCTAAGAAGGGGATTTCAGTTTTAAAAAATTCAGTCTTGTCTAGTTGGATAGAAAGTGCATGTTCTTTTAACTTTTGGAATACGTTTTCGAGATGTTCTAGGTGTTCTTGTATTGTGTTCGAGTAAATGATTATGTCGTCAATGTATATCATAGCGTTAGGGACGTTCGCTATCATCATATTCATGGCTCGTTGGAATGTGGGTGGTGCGTTACAAAGTCCGTAGGGCATTCGTAAGAATTCAAAGTGTCCGTCTTCTGTACTAAATGCGGTTTTTGGTATTGAATCTGGATCCATTTCGATTTGATGGAATCCTGATGCAAGGTCTATTGTTGAGAATATTTTTGCTTTTTGTAGTCTGTTTAGTAAGTCTTCAATGTTGGGTAGTGGGTATTTGTCATTAGTCGTCATTTCGTTCAGTTTTCGGTAGTCTATTACCATTCGAACTTTTTTTATGCCTGAGGCATCCATTTTTTTTGGTACTATCCATACTGGTGAGTTGTATGGGGAGTTACTCTTTCTAATAATGTTATTTTTTAATAAATTCGCGACTTCTTCATTTATTTGATTTTTGAATTGCACGGGGTACCGATAGTTCCTAGTGTAGCAAGGGTTTTCGTTTTTTGTGTTTATTTTATGTTTAATTAAATTGGTCGCGCGTAATTTTTCTTCATTTGTTTTTATTATTTCACCATATTTACCAATCAGTACCACAAGTTCGTCCGAAAGCTTGTTATCAATGTGGTCTGTCCTAATTAGTTGTTTTATTGTCTGTAAGTCATTTATATAGTAAATTTCATTTTCCAGGTTATGTTTGGTTCCTTTTATTATTATTTCGTCATTGTGACATTTTATTTCAGTTTTCAGTTCTTTCATCGTTTCGTATCCTAAAAGAATATCGAAACGATTGCTAAAGGGGTAAATTAGCATTTTTACCTTTGCTTGAATTCCTAACAGGGGATAGAGATCGATTATGGCGCTTTGAGTGCCTTCGGCTCTGCCTGTAGGAGTTTTCATTACAAAGTCTTCCGAATTAATTTTTGTTCCCTCGGGTAAGGAACGGGGATTGATATAATTTTTAGAAGCTCCAGTGTCAATCAGCCATGTCTTGCCTTTTTTGTCTTTTATTTTTGGGAGACTGTCCGTGTAATTCAATTGGTATTCGGGTCTGGAGGTTCGTTGTTGTTGGGACCTACGTCTAAAAAATCCTCATAACGAGATTCTAATTGTTGTATTCTGTCTTGTAATTCATTTATTTGTTGGTCTTTGTCATTTTCCGTGTAGTGTACGCGATTGCTGGCTGTGCGCATTGATACGGTTTGATTTTCTCTTTGTTCCGGTCTGGGGTTTAGTTTGTTAAAGTATTGTCTTTGTTCATAGGGTTTCCATGATTGATTGTGTCTTTCGTTTTCGTCTCGGGGGTAGTTATTGTTAAAACGTGGTTGTTCTTGATTGTACTGTCTTGGTTGTTGGGATTGTTGTCTATTATTGTCATTAAATTGTTGTCTATTATTGTCATAAAATTCACGTTTTTTCTCGTGATAATGTGGGTCGTAATTCCTCCCTTTATAATTGCTAGTGGAGGGTGGTTGGTTTTGACTGCGTCTTTGTGTGGATTCGTTGTGTGTTAGTTTGTTACCGTATGCTCTTTCGACTACTCGTACTGCTGTGGTTTTTAATGCCTTTTTCAAATCCCTCAAATTTTTAATTCGTAGGTGTTGGAGGAAATTGTCAACTGAAGTTTCAAGTTGTCTTTGGCAATGGTCAACTATTTGTTCATCAAATACGTTTATTTCTGTGTGTTTTTGTAAGTCTGTTTTTGTGTCGTCCGTATATAATCTACCTTCAAGGTCGTCTCGTAATAATATCAGTCTTTCTACATAGCTATTGGGATGTTCGTTTCTTAAGGGTTTAGTTTGATATATTTCTGCTATGGATTGGGGTATTGTTTTGTCGTCACGAAAGTTAAGTTTGAGTTCTTGGATCAGTTCTAGTAAAGAGTTATAGTTCCGTCTTCCGCAATATTCGGCATGTCCTACTAATTTGTTTGTTGCATGTCCTATCAATTGTTTCGCGTTATATTCGTGATGTGGATTGTCAGTTGTGCAGACGTTATTCGCTACAAAATTTATTTTATTAATAAATCTTACTAGATGGCTGGGATTTCCGTCAAATTCTGGGATCAGTTTAAGGTCTGTAGTAGAAATTTTGTAATCGTTAGAAGTCATGTTTACGGTTTCTTCTAAGTTACGGTTTATATTAAGTCTGTCAGTAATGGGCATGTAAATGTGTACAAAAAATATATTTACCAATACAAGTGATGTCTTCTTCTAGATAATGTTGCCTTCTATCGGCTTCCTCTGGTCGCTAGATAACAGATTTTGTGGTTCTTGGAGCCTCGGTGAATGTATATTAAAATATACCAGTGCTCGATCAGTCCTGAAGTCCTGTTCAATATAGCATCGGCCTTCTCATGGAAAGAATCGAAAAGTTCTCAGGTCTAGCCAAGCCAAACGCGGGATCGCTGAATGGGGAGATTCTTCTGAAGTTATATTAACACTGCCAAGGTCCCTGTTCGGGCGCCAGTTAAATAATTGAAGACCAAAGGGGCCTTTTTAAAAAGTGGTTTATTAACTAGACAAAAGAATACAACTTATATGACAAAGTGATTAAGTAATACGTCAGGGGTACAGTAACGAGATGAATGAGCGCTGGTGAGAGGAAAGGAAGGATTATATAATGACAGATTAGATTAAGGAGTGCTGACTTAGGCGATGGTGCAGGTGTCAGCTGGGTGTTGTCTGTCGGTGTGCGTGTGTCAGCTGCTTCCATAACTGTCGCACGGACCTTTTAGGGCATGGCAAGCCGTAGGGATCCCGCTGATGAATTTCAACATCCCAAGAGAGTTTGCAGAAAGCGTACTCTCCCCCAGGCCCCTGAGGTTAAAACCTCAAACTCTTTCACCCCTCTTAACACAACAGCTCAACCAGAGGCCAGCACATCTGCCGCCCCCACAGCCCTCAAATCCCCACCTCCCCTAATATTAGGCCGCATAAACAGTTATGACCTAACCCGTCTGCTTACTGAAAATAGTGTGAGAAATTTCAGAATCTCACAAACACAACAGGACACTAAAGTCCTGTTCCATGCTGTCTCTGACCATCAAAGAACAGCTGCTGTGTTAAGGGAACTAAAAATCCCCTTCCACACATTTGCCCCCCGAGGCACAAAGCAGAACAAAAAATTCTTGCTCCACGGCTTCGATTTATTGCACCCGATCGAGGAAATAAAAGCCGATATTCAACAGCTCGGTAATATAATCGATGTTTATCGATTAAGGCGCTCCGACCATAACGGTGCTAAGACTGAGATCGAGCCGATCCTCGTTATCGGAGATCATACCTTAACTCAAGCTATGATCAAGCAAATCGGCCACATAAATAACGTGCTCTTCCGTGTGAGAGCATTTCATGACAAAAGGGGCATTCCTATGTGCCTCAACTGCCAGGAGTACGGCGACACCAGGCGGTACTGCTTCAAGCAGGCAAAATGCGTGAGGTGTAGCGAGCCTCACGAAACTAAAGACTGCCCCAGGGACGCCTCAATTCCCCTGAAATGCGCGAATTTCGGGGGTAACCACGTTGCCTCCTTTCAACAGTGTCCCCATAGATTGCAGCTCCTACAGGCCGCTGAAAATAGAAAGCAGGTTAAACAACAGAACACAGCCGGGCCGAGAATGGCCAGATATCAGCCTGCTCCCCCCCCCCCACCTCGTCAGACAGCCTCATATGCCCAGATGGCATCCGGTAACACCAGGGCTCCGGAAGTTCCCCCAGAGCCCCTACCACAACAAAACAATAAATACAATAACAACAACAATAACAATGATGCCATCATGGCCGTGTTAGTCAACTTGATCGCGTCAATGAACAAACTATCAGAGGCGGTAACCGAAATGATGAAAGATTTCAGAAAACTTGCATCTAAATGAGTGGGCACGCAATTTTAAATTACAACGTCTGCGGCATTACGCCCAAACAAGCCGACGTAGAAGTAATTCTACGGTGCCATACGCCGGACGTTGTCGTCCTTACAGATACCCGGCTGAAGAAAATACACTTCTGCCGCTTCCCGGGTTATACTGTTTACCGTCACGACACCGAAACTACCTCAGGAGGAGTAGCGGTGTTAGTCAGAAACGGTATACCCTGTAGGAGACTGCTCCCCCCCGTCAACCTAGGCCCCGATCAATTTATTGTAACGCTCCAGCTACGGCTCACAAAGTATACCATTGTGTCAGGAGTCTATAGAAGACCGAGAGCCGCCTGTGACCCGTACAAGCGTCTGCTCAGTACGGTAGCTCATGACCGAAGACACGTCATTGTGGGTGACCTAAATGCAAACCACAGCTGGTGGAGTAGTACTAGGGCAAACGGCCTAGGCCGCTATATTACCAAAACTCCATTTACGGTCATCCACCCAGGATTGCCGACCTTCCGTCATTTTGCTAACCCAGACAGAACCTCCACGCCTGACCTGCTCCTGACACAAGAGCCACACCGGGTCACCGGATGCTCCGCTCTGGACTTTACCACTTCCGATCATCGTCCTGTTCTCTACGAACTAGAAGGCGACATGCCAAAGCCGCCTGCTTCTAGATACAGGTACGATGAGGCTAAGTGGGACCTCTACAAGCGTCTCATTAAAACCGATTTGCCCACTATCACGCCCCTTAGGCACACCTGGGACATAGATTACGCTGTCTATCAGTTACAGGACGTCATCGAACGAGCTGCCGATGCATCCATCCCCAAATTTTCTCCGAAGCCCCCTTCTCTGAGGAAACCTCCGGATCACATCCTGCAACTGATAAGACAGCGTAACAACATTAAGAACAGGTGGTTTAGGACCAGAAACAGGGACTTAAAACCGGTTTTAAATTCTCTCACAAACCAAGTAAGGTCCCTGATGGCTCAGTGGAAAAATTCGGTCTGGGAAGATCGCCTCACCAGTCTGCACGGCGACCATAAGCAATTGTGGAAACTCGTGAAGACCTCTACCTCAAAAAGGAATGGTGTCAGGCTGGCCAGTTCATCCCCACCACCGAGCAAGCGGACATTTTGGCGACCTATTACGAGGAAGTAAGCCGTGGCCAAGGCGAACCAATAGGAACGCTCGATCCCCCCTCCCCCTCTCTCCCCACCACTACCGATATCTGGACCTCCCACAGGCAAGTCGGAGCCATCATTCGGAGAACAACCGGCCAGAAGTCACCAGGGCAGGACTCGATCCAGAACATCCTACTGAAGCAGCTGCCGAGGAAAGGAATCTCGTTCATAACTAACATCTTGAACTCCTGCTTCAGGCTTCATTATTTCCCTCAGAACTGGAAACATGCAGTAGTGATCCCTCTTCTGAAACCAGCGAAGAGCGGATATGAGCCATCTCATTACCGCCCCATCAGTCTGCTGACTCAACTCTCGAAGCTGTTCGAGAGAATTATCCACATACATCTCTCCGGGCACTGCGAGTCACAGGAAGTCATCCCACCAGAGCAGACTGGTTTCAGCACAGGCTTAAGCGCGAATAACAACCTGATGAGATTGCAACACCACGTCGCATCGAACGTTCGAAGCAACAGAGCTACCGCAATGATTTCTCTGGACTGTTCGAAAGCCTTCGACTCTGTGGATCACTACATCCTAGTCCAACGTCTGAGGGAATACGAATTCTCGGATCAGCTGCAGAACCTGATGAGATCCTACCTTACAGGCAGAACATTTTCGGTTCGTATAGGCACTACGACCACGACCCGAAGAAACTATTCTGCCGGTGTCCCCCAAGGATCGGTGCTAGGCCCGTTGCTGTTCAACATTTACACCACCCACATCGTAGGAGCCTCGTACTCCAACTGCGAGGTATCCGCGTACGCGGACGATATAGGTGTCTACAGCACTAGCATCAATCCATCCAGAGCCCTGAAATTCGCTGAGAGCGCCAGTCAACAAATCGCCGAGAAACTCGATGCCGTCTACATTAAAGTCAATCCGGCCAAGACGCAAGGAATAATATTTAGTTACAAATCCGGAAAAAAGAAGCTCCCGAAATCCTTCGTGTTAGACGGCAAAGAATGCCCTGTAAGCAACAAGCTGTGCTACCTCGGTATTACCCTCGGTAGGCACTTGTCGTTCACAACGCACCTCGGCAGGAAATTAAAAAGTGTTAGGAAGAAATTCTTCAGCCTCGGACACCTACTTCACAGCCCGGCTCTATCAGTACGCCTCAAGCTGATGATATACCAGAGCGTCCTAAGACCTGCATTGATGTATGGAACCCCTCTCTACAAGTATTTGACTCCCAACACTCTCCTAAAGCTCCAGCAATTTCAGAATAGAGTTCTCCGCACCTCCCTCAAACACACCCCTTTCGACCGAATGAAGGCTGACGAAATCCACAAAAAATTCGAAGTGCTCACTATCCAAGATTTTATCAAGAGAAGGCACATCAGATTTTTTGACTCCCTAAGACATAGCCATAACCCACTATTCTCCGACCTTCAGCCACCACCAATGCCCGTCAGATGGAAGCACTGCTGGACCGCCGAAGCTTGGCGAATGAAAGACATCATAGAACCAGAGGACTGACGGACCTACACCCAGCCGAGAGATCGAGGCCGATCTCCCGGCCGACTCAACCGACGCCACATTACCCCATCTACCTGTGTAAGCAGGGTTGATCTTCCGGCCGTTTAGGCCGACTCACTCAGGCCCCTGGCGGGGCGGCCGGCCAGGCTACGCCTGGCCTACAGCAAACCATCGCCTGGGCACCCCTAGGCTCAATCCTTGGTAGACTCTCACTACCTTCCTGACTCCATCCGCCTTTCTAGGCATTCCACACCCCAAATCCTTCTCATAAATCCTTCAAATAGGGGTCTCCCCTTAGTGAAAGGCACTTTCCAGCCAAGAATAATTTTCCTTATTTTTCCCACATTCCTATTTTTATAAGTTTGAGAGCTTAGGAAAAAAAAAAAAAACCTTTGGTACAGTTTTATACAATCTTTCTCAATCGTAATTATTTTCAACTTTGAATTATCTTTATCAAATGACTATAACCATGTTATAGCATTAAAAAAAAAAGTTGATGTGTCAGGTGTTGTTTACCATCCCTTCTACTTCGGCTCGGGTCCATCTTCAAGGTGCTAATTACACAAATATACCTGATTAATGCTGAGAAGTATTCATCTTCTTTAATTAATTTGACTTTATCTACGTTTAATTAATAAGTTTCATCACTTTTTTTATTTATTTAAATATATATATTATTCTAATATTTGTTTATTTATTAATAATAATAATTTAATTATATATTCTTTCATATAATTTTAAAAACTTTATATTTATAACTTATACGTTATATCAGGGTTCTGCTAATAATTTATAGGAAACTTCTGGTTAAAGAAATATTGGTTTTATTTACACACATTAAGATATAAAAATTGATATACAAATAATAAATTACGTACGTACTAAAAATAACTGTTAAGATTAAAATTACGTAGTATACTGGCCAGTGTATCTTTGTGTTGATATCTTCGATGGTCGTCTTCTGGTTGCGTGGTCCGGATTAGCGTCTTATAAGATGCAGTGCGTGGTCTGATACGTCTCCTATCGGCTTGGTTGTGTCGAGCGTAGCCTTCTTCCGGTAGCGTCTGCTCCTCGTGTAGGTCAAAAACTGAATGAGGCCGCTTCTTTTTTTTTTTTTTTTTTTTTCCTTTTTTTTTTCTTTTTTTTTTTCAAAACCTCAACAAAACAATACAATGTACAAAAAAGAAATAGTTCCTCGGTCGCCTTCCAGTGCTTCTTTTCCCCATGCTCGAGTATGCTTCAGATCCTGCTGAGGATTCCTTTTTATTAAGATCGCCCAAGTTGCCCTAGCCCACCCAGTGCCTCAGGTGATATCAAAGGTATGTATGAACACATCAGGTTGCATGAACCTGAACTTATTCAACTACCTCTGCTTCTCCCTTTCCTAACCTCATTATGTTGTAGTCCGGCGTTGTCAGACCCCACACCTTCCTAGTGGTATTCTCTGTCTTCGTCTCACTAAAACTAGCACCTCCTTGGAAGTGACCTCTTCCATGGGGATGATGCACTTCTGGGGCCCTACAAACTTTACCTAGTAGCGTCTCCCCCAGCGATCCAGTCTGCCTCTCTTCTGTTCACACTCGCCTTTGAGATCCGGACGGTTTTCGCCTACCCTGAAATACCGAGTGTGAATTCGTGGTCATTCCAAGACCACATAAATTACCTATAATACCTAGCCTATTCCTCTTCTCCTGGACACAGTGCACCGACGGGGCACACCTTCTAAGATCTTATGGAGACAGATCATTACGAATAAAGCTGCCCACCGACTAGGCCACCAGCAAAGTCAAAGAGCACAGGTTTACCAATTTTATCTCTTTCTTGACGCTCGCCGGACAGCGGCCGAGTCGTAGAGTCCCTATCCTGCCGCGGGCATCCTCCCCCCTCGGGCGACCCAACAGTCATTGTGCTTCAGAGGGTAGCTTCGCGTTCCGACTGTTCAAAAGGTTCTCACAAGTCCCGGTTGCTAAGATTACTAGAACATTAGAAGGCATGTCACTAGAATTTCCCAGTAAAATTACACGGTATATATTTTCCAATTGACAATATGACAATTCACCAATAGGGGTATCCTTCTGAGATTATAATTGACTAATGTTGTTAAAACCTTGCGATTTGCGACAAAGACATTTTATGTTGTTGTTTTTTTGTAAATATATGATTTTAAATTAGAATGTTTCTGAATGAAAATTAGAAAGTCTCAGATTTGTATCCTGACCCTGTGACTATTCTTTCTCATAAACCAATAATTATTTATGTGACCGATAGACTTTTGCATTTTGAGTAGTTGTAGCCAATGTAGATTAGCGATTGTTTACGCCTGTAATTCGTTTGTTTTGTTTATTGAGGAAGGGAAGGAATTATCATTCATTGTTTGAGCCCGAATAAGGGGTCTTGCGCTGACAAGTAATTATCTAACAAAGTACCCTCGTAAAATTTATTATAAAAAAAAAGTGTAAATTAGAGATAAATATTTTTTTTTGTATTTGTTTAGTTTATATAAAGAGTTAATAATTATTGATAATATTATAAATGTTCTAAGAATATCTTTGTGTTTCGAATGTGAGTGTATTGATTTTGTTTAAGTGAAATATGTTGGAAAGTAAACAAAACGAATAACGATACGGGACGCCTCCGAGGCCCCGTAATCGGATTGAGAACACTACATCCTTTATAGAGGATTAAAAGGACGGAGCACCGGTTGATAAGTCGCTCGCAGAGTCAGTGTGGATCCAGATTTGAGTTGGCCAACACACACCAGAGTGCCCTCCATCATATCACCGCCTTATCGGCCTATTGTTTATGTGGAGCACCTCTGGTGGGAGTTCGTCTTGGAAGTCGTAGCAGTGAGGACCTCGCTCAACTCTCCACTAATCGATTACCTGCCATCGATGCCATCGATTATTAGCAACGATGCCAGATTGGGTACCCAATGAAGCCGTCAATAAGTACTGTACTTTATTTTTTTTATCAGACAATTTAAGTATTTTTTTAATCAGACAGTTTAAGTATTTTTTTTTATCAAATAGTTTAAGGAGTTTTTTTATCAAATAGCTTAAGTATTTTTTTGGGGTTTTTAATCAAATGCTATTTGTTTATTATCATCTAATAAATGTCAGTAATCTAAATCTGTCTTCCCCTAGATATGTCAATTCCATGTCATATTTCAGGTTCCCCTTTCCTTAAGTAATGCCCTCTCCTGGCATTAATATTTTCCCAAATTCCTGTAAACATTTAGGGGGAGGAGGAGGAGAGAGAAAGTCGGGGGTTTACGTTTAACTTCACGCCAGTGAGATGACATAAATCACAGCTTATAATTTTTAATTTTAAAGTTTGCCTCTAAGTTTAACGGATTTTCATGCAGTAAAAACCCAAAGTGTGTAAGATCATGTATTTAACACCTAAAACAGGCCAAAATCATGTTTTTCTTTAATTTACAACATTTTTGGGTGTAATGAAATCTAAAATATTAATAATACGCGATGCAATAAAATAATTTATTGACATATTATAAATTTGATTTAGTATAATGTCAGTATATTAAGTACAAACTATTTAAAAAAATAATAATCATAACAACAATGTTAGACGAAGTTAATTTTCAACACGTTTATAAAAAAAAATATACGATCTTGTACATTTCAGAATTTTTTCCACAAAATTATGTCGTCTGTCCCTTACGATGTTTTCTAACATTGAAAAGAAACATGAAACATCTACCCGAAGTTATTGGGCAATTTTGTTGCAAGTGATAATAGAAGTTACTGCATTGAGCAGGAACCTTGTCGTTAATAGAAGATTCTTCCCTTGTCGTTTTCAATTTTTCTCAACCTCTTTCGAACACTTTCAGGAATTTCAATCTGTGAATTTAAGTTGAGATTTCGGGATTCCAACCTTGAGAAATTATTGTAAGTGTGGATTAAAACAACAATACTGCTTTACATTTATGACACAGATTAATGTTTTGCTTCTACACAGATCGGTGTTACATTGCAGACGAAGGATACAGCGTAATTGCTTCAGCCCTGAGACTAGACACCTAACCAAATACAGAATTTGTCTATTCCCTCTGGCGTAGAAAGGCTTGACCATCTAAGTAGGACTAACATGAAGATGATTCCTAGTAGTATGATTTGTGGTGTAAACAAGCTTAGAGGTAAAGCAAACACGAACACCATTTGTGACAAGAAAATCAAGAGCCAGCAATGTTATACTTAATTCACAGTGACCAATGAAGAACACATCTATTGGGGCATATCTAGATATTTCTACTCCAGAAATGTTAGTATATTTTACAACAATTATTTTATATACGATATAAATATCAGACTTTGGAGGGGATTAAACAGTTTAAAAAAATAGTGGAAAAGCAGATAGGATGCAAATTTAAAAGTCTGAGAACTCATATTGGCAAAGAGTATGTGAAAAAGGACTATGTAAATACATTTAAGGCAAGTACTAAAACATGAAAGATGAAATAGTTCTTTGGCAGCCGCTTGTGACGCCCCTTCACGAACGACACTAGATTCATGGGGCAATAGTTGTTATTTCATTGTAGTTATTATTTCAAGTCTGTTTTTGGATTATATTTATTACGATGGAGACTACAGGTATTGTAACTACTATGTGTTAACTCCTTTTTTAATATAAATGTAGAACGATTATTCTAGTCAAATGTTCAATAAATTTGATTGTTTTATTTACAGATGTCCAAGAATCTTCTAAGGTCATCAAGCAAGAAATCAAAAAAGAATTTGACTGTAAGTTTTTTTTTTTTTAAGATTACTTTGCGTTTATTAAGTAGGTTATAGAGTTGAGGCATTTAATGTTTACATATGCGAAAAATTCTTAAATAATCTTACACAAAGCATTTACTAGCGGTACCCCCGTGCAATTCTGCCCTTGTTAATCCCTAGGAGTTTTAAGGAAAGATGTTTATACTTTGACTGGTTTACAGCGTTTCTTTTAATATTACTTTTATAGTTTTGCTACTTTGTCATATTAGTTTTGGTTTGGAGGTAGTCTGGAAGGTATGAGGTTTTAGCAGAATACTCTGGGAAGAATAAATAACTCAAAGTGTATAAGTAAAGAACGGATTATATTGGATAATTTTGTTACACAACTCACAATGGTCATTGTCATATAGCAATACTCGTTAGTTCAATATACACACACAACTGCCACTATAATTAATTAATGCGTAATTACATCAATACTCCCTCTTAATTGCGCATTAGGTACAACTAAGTTTAATCTTTTACAAAAGTCATTAAACTTAGTTGCGGGTAAGGACTTAGTCATAATGTCCCCTAGTTGTTCAGAAGATTCAATATAATTTATTTTAATTGTACCATTAGCTACCAAATCTTTTACAAAATAGTATTTTATATCAAAATGTTTTGACCTTTTGGTTTCCATTGTCCCTGAAATTTTAATTGCACCTTGATTATCCTCATAAATTTGTATTACATCATCAAAATTAAAATTTTCACATAATATTTTCTTTAAAAATAGTGTTTCTTTAATACACTCAGCTAAAGCATAATATTCTGCCTCGCAAGTACTAACAGCTACAATTGATTGCTTTTTCGATCCCGACGAGACAACATTATTATTTAATTTAATTTAAAACATTTAAAATGACAAATCCTGATATACTTGTTCGGTCATTAATGTCGAATGCATAATCAGCATCGACAAATGCATGTATATTAATTGAGTTACAACCTGAATTTTTAAAACTTAAGCTAAAATTTGCGGTACATATTAGATACTTAATGACATTTTTGAGATGTTTCCAATGGGTATTTGTGTAACAATTTTGAAAGCGTCCAAAATATGAAATTGAATAACACAAATCAGGGCGAGATCCTATCATGAGGTACATTAAACTACCCAATAATTCCTTGTATGGAACATTAGGACAGTCATTAACCGGTCCTTTTTCAAGATTCAATTTAGGTTCAATAGGTACCTTTCTACCCTTAGCATTTGTCATGTTAAATTTATTAATGATTCTTTTAATTAAACCTTCTTGATTAATAATAATATTACCTTGATCATTTTTTAAAATGTGTAAACCCAGAAATTGAAATGAATTATTATTATTACCTAAATCCTTACATTCCATATCAGACATAAACACTTGATATATATAATTCAATAAATACAATAATTAATTAATGCGTAATTACATCAATATGAGGAACTGATATTCTTAAAAGGTGATATTCTTGAAAGGTGGATATTAGAAATTAATATTTTTTGGCATATTCTTTTTGCTAGTAATATTTCCCAATCTCGGACCTTGTCATGCATATTTAATACTCTCCCATTTAAAAGTACCTAGGCAACACTTATGTTTCTTAGTAGCATAACAATAGTACCAGTTTTTATGATGGGTTTATGTGGAGGCAAACCATTAATCAAAATTTAACTTTTTTAAACAATTTAGAAAACTAAAGAATGCCATATTCTGAATCATCTTCTGAGTATAGAATATGATATATCAACAAAAGCTGGTCTGTCAGAAAGTCCATCAATTATCAATGGATACTCTCCATTATCAATTTCTAGAAAATCTACAAAGTCTAAGAAAAGAGGAGAATACTTGATGTAATTTTTGGCAAAACTTGTTGTTGGCAAAATTGCAAAAGTTTTCCAAAGACAATGCTTCCTAATAACTGTTCGTGGTAGTAATTGCTGCTAATGGTTAAATTGGGAATTCGCAACTCTGCCAATCTCATTGGCAATATCATTCAAAATTTCTAGAAAAGGTGGTTAGCAGAGTAACTCCAGGCAGACTCAGGAGAAAAGCTGAACTGGTAGAACAAGTCATGTTCACTTAACATTGATGAACTTTTATTCATCACTGAATCTTGGTCCCCGCGAACCATTCTTTACTATCTTTTAAGACAGTTCACTTCTTTATTTATAAGTAAATAATTTCTTACTGTTATAAGCAAGTGATCCAATCCACTATAAAGAAGAAGAGCTAATTATGGATGACGGTGAGTACACTAAAGCAATACTGCAGTATCTCTATTAATGAATACATGAAAATGTCTATTACTATGTTGTGCGATGACTTAATTGATAGCTCTGGTATTGTGTTATATTGAGCTGAGATGGAGCACACATCTTAATGTTATAATAAATGTTTTTAATTATTTTAAGATAGTTCACTTCATTATGTATAAGTAAATAATTTCTTACTGTTCTAAGCAGGTGATCTAATCCACTGTAAAGAAGAAGAGCTAATTATGGATGATGGTGAGTACACTTAAGCAATACTGCAGTATCTCTATTAATGAATAAGTGAAAATGTCTATTACTATGTTGTGCGATGACTTACATTGATAGGTCTGGTATTGAGTTATATTGAGCTGAGCTGGAGCTCACATCTTAATGTAACAATAATGTTATAATAAATCTTTTTAATTAAGATAGTTCACTTTATTATGTATAAGTAATTAATTTCTTACTGTTATAAGCAGGTGATCCAATCCACTGTAAAGAAGAAGAGATAATTATGGATGAGGGTGAGTACACTAAAGCAATACTGAAGTATCTCTCATTAATGAATACGTGCAAATGTCTATTACTATGTTGTGCGATGCCTTAATTGATAGCTCTGGTATTGTGTTATATTGAGCAGAGATGGAGCACACTTCTTAATGTTATAATAAATGTTTTTAATTAAGATAGTTCACTTTATTATGTATAAATAAATAATTTGTTACTTTTATAAGCAGGTGATCTAATCCACTGTAAAGAAGAAGAGCTAATTGTGGATGAGGGTGAGTACATTAAAGCAATACTGAAGTATCTCTCATTAATGAATACGTGAAAATCTCTATTACCATGTTGTGCGATGACTTAGATTGATAGCTCTGGTATTGTGTTATATTGAGCTGAGATAGAGCAAACATCTTAATGTAAAAATAATGTTATAATAAGTGTTTTTAATTAAGATAGTTCGCTTCATTATTTATATGTTATTAATATCTTACTGTTATAAGCAGGTGATCTAATCCGCTGTAAACAAGAAGGGATAATTATGCATGAGGGTGAGTACACTAAAGCAATACTGAAGTATCTCTCATTATATGAATGCGTGGAAATGTCTAATAGTTTTCAGGTCTTCAATATATATATCTGTCACACATAATTGCTTTATTGGGCTATTACTATTAATTTGCATACATTGGTATATTGTGCTTTACTAGGTAGATAGATGGGGGGGAGGAATCTGTGGGTAATATCCTTACTTTTTGTCTGCTCATATATTATAAACATATCTGGTTGCCTCACATGTACGTACCTGTCTACTATCGAGAAAATGTCTAAAATATCCCGCAATGCTAAGTGCTTTACATTCTCCTATGAATTGGTTGGAGTCTTCCTTCTCCATTGAGAAGACTAATTGAGTTCAGAAATGCTTATTAAGAGTAGGTGTTGGCTTTATCTGCAGTTCTTGGTGAAAATGCCTTTTATGAGGCTAATGTATTGCCAGCTGCAGGTTGTTAACGATGAGTTGTTTACCTTGGAGGGCTTGTTTGTCTACAGCTGACATTGTTGGACTATTGCTCGTCCATCATCTCCTGGCCCATATCCACTGTTCCTACATGGAGGGAAATGTGGATCTAGGCAGACTTAGGATGAACAAATGATGAGTTCACTCCTTGCTTAGCCAATTCATCCGTTCTCTCATTGCAATCTATACCTGGTATGTCCAGCGACCCAAAATAGGCTGACATCGTTCCTTGCTTTGGGTCTGGCATTAATTTTTATTGATTATCCTGAAGTTTAGTGCATACTTAATGACAAGTTAAGTACACTTTAAACCGTGCAAACATTCTGACTTGGACCATCTTTAAAATATGTAGTGCTTTTATTTGTAATATTATGTTGGATTACTTAAGTAGTTATGTAAATTTTCAATATTATTTCATAATGTCATAATTAAAATTGGTATTTCTGGTAGATACAATGGTCTTAGTTGCCGAAAAAACATTATTATTTTCATCACATTTATTTCTGGTGCAATATCACACAGTTGATGACTGATAAAAGAGTTTTTAATAGCAAAAATTTTAATCATTTTATTTAGAATTTAGAAATGAGTGACAATATTAGAGTTCACTATCAGTAAAGTTTAGACAGTTTTCCAAACACAATTCTTCCTAGTAACTGTATGTGGGAGTAACTGCTGCTTATGGTTAAATAGGGAATTGGCAACTCTGCCAATCTCGTTGGCAATATCATTCAAAATTTCTCGAAATGGTGGCATACAGAGTACTGCAGAATTTGCAGAAAAGCCGAACTGGTACAACAAGTTATGTTCACTCAACGTTGATGACCTTATATTCATCACTGAATCTTGGTCCTATCTGTTAGTAACCTGAAATGTTTCCTTGTTGGTGATGACATAACAGACCAGAAAGGAGTTGGCAAACGTCTTGTCAACATGCAGTGACCTTAAACATTATTGTATACTAAGTCTACCTTGGGCTTGTGGGTGAGGTAGTGAGGAAAGAGATGCGCACGGGCCTAACATTCTTCCCGTCAATCCCCTCTACTCATGCTCCCTGGTTCGAATTGCCTGGGAAAGGCAAACTCAACTTAAGACTACCAGAGCTAATTGCTACAGACTTAAAGAAGCCAACCCTTTTGAGTCAGATGAACCCAATATCTCCATGGGGAGTAGGAAAGAAAGGAGTTGGAAGACCAGTACATTATACACATACAGTTTCTCAGGAGAAATTCCATAGACATTTAATTCTATGGTTTAAGAATATATTAACCTCTTTTGAGGTTTACCTCAAAAACAATAAGATTTGTGTTTATTCATATGACTGAAATTCACAAATGAGATAAAATTTAATGAATTTAAATAAGGTATGATTACATTCACTTATAGACTTAATATCGAATTCTATGCTCACAATAAAAATCAGTGTCTTCATTGATGGGGTTATATCAAGACCAAATGTCCCGAGCCTTCAGTCTGTGTCGTCCTAAAAAAGGAAGTCTTACTTTCTATCCTGAGAGAAAAGTGAAGAGAACAAGCCTTATCCTATCTCGGCTTTATAAAGGGCTTCACCTTATCCCCTATCCTCCTATTTCACACTCAATACCTTGTCCTCGCCTAAAAGGAGCGGTCCTCTCGGTGTGAAAAGGGTGTTTATAACTTTCACACTTTCCGAATACCACGCCAACAGATACAAATTTAAATTCCTCGGCATAAGAGTGTCCTTGTTTTATTAATATAATGACCTCATAATTTTATGCCAAATTATCATTTAGAGTAGATTTTGTAATTATAAATTAAAGTCAGGAGATACACTCGAAAGAAGTCAGCTTCAAACCATATTTACTATCTAATACTCAACAATGCGAAGACTGCAGTAATCATTTGACTTCCATATATTTATATTTATATAATTAGTGAAATGAAGGGTATAAATTCAACATAATTCTTTATCTAAATAGCAATCATTAATAGTAACTATTTAAACTCTTAAAACCACCACCGTTAATCATCATTTCAAATAAAAATTTTTTAAAATCTTAATTGTTATTGGTCATTATTGTTTAAATCTTTTGATTATTAATAATCCTTTAAATTAATTTATTTAAAATGGTTTATTTATTTTTATAATTCAAAGTTTATATTTTGACAAAATGCTTCATTCATGTTATAATTGTTATAAAGCCACCTGGTGATGACAATCTAATTGTCAAAAATGTTGGCGTTATATATACATTTATTTATAATGGGCAGTCATAGAAGATATTATAATGATGTGATTTCCCAGGACCCTTAAAGGCCATTATAACTTAATAACTCTGTATTATAAATATTCTAGTTCCATGTTCATTCGTACCATATACCCAAATACACAGTCAAGAAACCCCTGACGTATTACATTAGTACATGTTTGGAGAGCAGGCCATTATTAGGACTCGCACTGTTATTTATTTATACAAAATCATTTAATATTTCAAGGTGGTTATAAGTTGTAAAGTGATGAAGCTTCATAATAACTGTGCCAGGAGATCACAGTTACTTGATAAAATTTCATTAAATTTTGTTAATTTAAAGATGGAAGTATTCCTGCTTTCTCTTTGTATGTTCAACAAATGCTGTGCTGAAAATATAGTCTGAATAGTATCTTACATCTCTATTGCTTTATTGCTATCGCACTATTTACATTTCTATAATTAAAAAAAATCATAGTTACTGTGAGGAAAACAAATCAAATAAATAAAAAAAATGTATTTGTTAACTTTTGAATTCTGTAATGATCGGTTTTCTTTTTTTCCATATCTTCTTGAATGGTGTCATGTTTTCTTTCTAATTTATATTCATTGCCAGCTATGTCTCAAATGAACTGTAGAAGACAAAAGATCGTAGGGCAAATATAAAGAGCAATAAAAATATGGTACCTATGAAGAATAAAAAATGAAAACCAGAAGAAATTTAAGAAATACTTTTAAATAATTCTTTACTTGCCATGAGTAAATATTTTTCTAATGTTTGTTTCAGGTGAAGTTCATGAAAGTACTTTAAAGAAACATATAATGTCATGTGATGGTAAAGTAGGAGTCATTTTAGAGAATGACATGATAGCATACCATACTGTAGAAAAGCCCCATCAATGTCCTCACTGCAGCTACAAAACAGTAGGAGCTGATACTTTAAAGACACATATAATGGCACGCCATACTAAAGAAAAGCCTCATCAATGTCCTCACTGCAGCTACAAAACAGTAAGAGCTGGTACTTTAAAGAATCATATAATGGCACACCATACTAAAGAAAAGCCTCATCAATGTCCTCACTGCAGCTACACAGCAGTACTAGCAGTTACTTTAAAGAATCATGTCATGGCACGCCATACAGGAGAAAAGCCCCAACAATGTCCTCATTGCTGCTACAAAACAGTAGATGCTGGTTCTTTAAAGTATCATGTCATGGCACGCCATACTGGAGAAAAGCCCCATCAATGTCCTCACTGTCGCTACAAAACAGTACATGCTAGTTCTTTAAAGAATCATGTCATGGCACGCCATACAGGAGAAAAGCCCCACCAATGTCATCACTGCAGCTACAAAGCAGTACATGGTAGTGCTTCAAAGAGACATATAATGAGACACCATACTGCAGAAAAGCCCCATCAATGTCCTCACTGCAGCTACAATACAGTAGAAGCTACTCAATTAAAGAATCATGTCATGGCACGCCATACAGGAGAAAAGCCCCAACAATGTCCTCACTGCAGCTACAAAGCAGTAATAGCTACTCATTTAAAGACACATATAATGACTCACCATAAAGGAGAAAAGCCCCAACAATGTCCTCACTGTAGCTACAAAACAGTACGAGCGGCTGATTTAAAGAATCATGTCATGGCACGCCATACAGGAGAAAAGCCCCATCAATGTCCTTACTGCAGCTACAAAACAGTAGGAGCGGCTAATTTAAAGAATCATGTCATGGCACGCCATACAGGAGAAAAGCCCCAACAATGTCCTCACTGCAGCTTCAAAGCAGTACAAGCTACTCATTTAAAGAGACATATAATGACACGCCATACCGGACAAAAGCCCCATCAATGTCCTTACTGCAGCTACCAAACAGTACTAGCTACTAGTTTAAAGACACATATAATGGCACGCCATACAGGAGAAAAGCCCTATCAATGTCCTTACTGCAGCTACAAAACAGTAGGAGCGGCTGATTTAAAGAATCATGTCCTGGCACGCCATACAGGAGAGAAGCCCCAACAATGTCCTCACTGCAGCTTCAAAGCAGTACGAGCTACTCATTTAAAGAGACATATAATGACACACCATACTGGAGAAAAGCCCCATCAATGTCCTCACTGCAGCTACACAGAAGTACAAGCTTGTACTTTAAAGAATCATGTCATGGCACGCCATACTGGAGAAAAGCCCCATCAATGTCCTTACTGCAGCTACACAGCAGTAAAGGCTGGTACTTTAAAGAATCATGTCATGGCACACCATACTGGAGAATAGCCCCAACAATGTCCTCACTGCAGCTACAAAGCAGTAATAGCTACTCATTTAAAGACACATATAATGACTCACCATAAAGGAGAAAAGCCCCAACAATGTCCTCACTGTAGCTACAAAACAGTACGAGCGGCTGATTTAAAGAATCATGTCATGGCACGCCATACAGGAGAAAAGCCCCATCAATGTCCTTACTGCAGCTACAAAACAGTAGGAGCGGCTAATTTAAAGAATCATGTCATGGCACGCCATACAGGAGAAAAGCCCCAACAATGTCCTCACTGCAGCTTCAAAGCAGTACAAGCTACTCATTTAAAGAGACATATAATGACACGCCATACCGGACAAAAGCCCCATCAATGTCCTTACTGCAGCTACCAAACAGTACTAGCTACTAGTTTAAAGACACATATAATGGCACGCCATACAGGAGAAAAGCCCTATCAATGTCCTTACTGCAGCTACAAAACAGTAGGAGCGGCTGATTTAAAGAATCATGTCATGGCACGCCACACAGGAGAGAAGCCCCAACAATGTCCTCACTGCAGCTTCAAAGCAGTACGAGCTACTCATTTAAAGAGACATATAATGACACACCATACTGGAGAAAAGCCCCATCAATGTCCTCACTGCAGCTACACAGAAGTACAAGCTTGTACTTTAAAGAATCATGTCATGGCACGCCATACTGGAGAAAAGCCCCATCAATGTCCTTACTGCAGCTACACAGCAGTAAAGGCTGGTACTTTAAAGAATCATGTCATGGCACACCATACTGGAGAATAGCCCTATCAATGTTCTCACTGCAGCTACAAAGCAGTACAAGTTGGTAGTTTGAAAAGTCATATTACGGAACATCATACTAAAGACAGGCCCCATCAATGTCCTCACTGCAGCTACAAAGTAGTCGCACCTGGTACTTTGAAAAGCCATATTATGGCACACCGTACTGGTGAAAAGCCCTATCAATGTTTTCACTGCAGCTACAAAGGAGTTCAAGCTGGTACTTTAAAGAATCATGTCATGGCACACCATACTGAAGAGAAGCCCCATAAATGTCAACACTGGCTCTACAAAGCAGTAAAAGCTATTAATTCAAAGACACATATAATGACACACCATACTCAAGAGAAGCCCCATCAATGCCCTTATTGCAGCTACAAAGCAGTACAAGCTGGTAGTTTGAAGTATCATATAATAGCAAAAAATACTGGAGTAAAACCCCATCATTGTCCTTATTGCAATCACAATGCAGTGCAAGCTCGTCAATTTAAGTTACATATAATGACTCACCATATTCATGAGAACGAAGCCTCATAAATGTCAATACTGCAGCTACAAATCAGTACTAGCTTGTTATTTGAAGAATCATGTAAGAGCACATCATACTAAAGACAAACCCCATCAATGCCCTCATTGCAGCTACAAAGCAGTAAAAGCATATGATTTGAAGAAACATATAATAGCAAAACATAATGGAGTAAAACCCCATCATTGTCCTTATTGCTATTACAAAGCAGTGCAAGCTCATCAATTGAAGGTACATATAATGACTCACCATGCTCAAGAGAAAGAAGCCTCATAAATGTCAATACTGCAGCTACAAAGCAGTACTAGCTTGTTATTTGAAGAATCATGTAAGAGCACATCATACTAAAGACAAACCCCATCAATTTCTGCATTGCAGGCTCAGGAGTAAAAGCATATGATTTGAAGAAACATATAATGACCCAACATTCCTTATAAAAGCCCCTTCATTGAAGCTAAACAGCACTATTACCTCACAGTTTGAAGGCTCATATAATAGCGCTACCTACAGAGAAAATCCTGCAATGACCTCTTTGTAGTTACAAAGTATTAAAAGCCATTAACTTGAAGAAACCCGTAACATTACAGCAAATGCTAGTTAACAGTAGATGCTTCTAAGTTGATTATGCATATAATGGCTTATCATACAGGAGCTTTCATCACACATAGTGAACAGTTTGTGCCCACCTCAAAGAAGGAAGCCACATACCAAACAGAAAAGATGAAGAGCCAACAGTATATGTCTTTAAGTTAAGTTTTGCAATTTTTATACCTGCCTTAGGAATGCGTAAAGCTTTAACAAGGACTTTATGTTGTAGTTTAAATTCAGTAAATTTCTTATTTTTATTATATTTGTTTTTATTTAAATTTCCCATTTTATTTAATCTTTCATATATGAATTTATTTATTTCTTCAGGATCATTAAATTGTGATTTATTTGGATTGTCTCCAATGTATACTGACCAAAAACGTAATGGTTCTACTTCGAAAAAAGCTTGAATTGGTGTAATATTGGTGGTTGTATGAATAGACTATTTATTGTAGATTCTATCTTTTTAATTTGAATTAACCATTCTTTATGGTTTTCATTTATAAGCAGTCTAAGATATTTTAAAATATGGTTTACCTGTTCTGAAATATTTCCTTGTGGATGTCTTATTGAAGTAAGGATTCTAATTATTTTATTTTTTCTTAAAAATTGTTTCCATTTTTCCGATGTAAAACAAGTGGTGTTATCACTCAAACATTTCTGTGGTATGCCTATTTCCTGCAAATATTTATTTAACGATGTTATTGCACCTGTTATATTTGCTCTTTTTGTTGGATAGATTTTAATATACCTAGTAAAATTGTCTATTGCCACTAGTAAATATTTATAATTTTTATTATTAATAAAAAGACCCAAATAATCTATAGATATAATTTCTAGCTTCATTTTAGGAATTATTGGCTGATACGGTATTATTGATTTAATTGATGATTTATTTATTTGACAGTTATGACAGGTTTTTAATGTTTGACCTATTAACTTTCTTAAATTAACACAATAAAATCTTTCTCTAATTATGTTTACACATTTATTCACACCTGCATACTTTAATATTATTCATTAAGGCTGTTGGTATTATTTTCTATAATGCTTTTATCAATGTGGCTAAACTTACTGATAAGCCAAAAGGAATTCTTTTAAAATGGAAGGTTTCATTCAAAAATTGTAAACATGTAAATTCTCTACTATTTTCATCTAATTTTACTTGCCAAAAACTACTGTTTAAATAAACCATCAGCCTTAGGTCTTCCGTGACAAAATTAACTAGGTCGTTAAACCTTCGCTGGTCCAATGATGATATTTGGATCAGAAACATACTTACAATCTCAGACTGTAACCTGAGGCGTTCATACATATCTTTGATTTCTCTGAGGTACCTGTCCGGCCCGAGGCTGCTAAGGTATTCTGGGGTTGGGAGATTTGGAAGAGTCCACAATAAGTCGATCACTTGGAAGTTTATGGGATTCCTTTTTATTAAGATCGCCCAAGTTGCCCTAGCCCGCCCAGTCCCTCAGGTGATATCAAAGATATGTATGAACGCCTCAGGTTGTATGAACCTGAACTGGGGAATCCCCAGCAAGATCTGAAGCATACTCGAGCATAGGGAAAAGTAGGACTGGAAGGCGGCCGAGGAACATAAAAGAGTGCGAGACTCCCTTAAACTTCCATGGAAATCCACTGCTATCATATTTGTTCTTTTACATCATAGCTGTCGAGATGATGTGGAATTATAATGGATATTATAATACCTAAGTAATAGTTTATAATTAAAATTTTCATGAAACAATAACATAATTTTTTGACATTTCAGTCCAATAGAATAAATAACTATTCATTCATAGAAATATATAAAAGGAATAAGTAATATTTAATGTATATAAATAAACAAAAATATATGTATTTAAATAAATAAAAAAGTGATGAAACTTATTAATTAAATGTAGATAAAGTCAAAATAATTAAAGAAGATGAATATTTCTCAGCATTAATCAGGTATATTTGAGTAATCAGCACCTTGAAGATGGACCCGAGCCGAAGTAGAAGAGATGGTAAACAACACCTGACACATCAACTTTTTTTTAATGCTATAACATGATTATAGTCATTTGATAGAGATAATTTAAAGTTGAAAATAATTACGATTGAGAAAGATTGTATAAAACTGTACCAGAGGGAACTGATCGTAAGAAATCAATAAGTTATAAAAAACAATTTCGCTGAGATGAATTTCTACTTCATAACTTAAGATATGCAATATATAATAAAATGTGTTATTTTACACCATCAAAGACTAAATATTAATAGGTTAAGCTGATATAAAACCTAAAAGTAGGGTTTTGAGGAGCGACTAAAGATTAGCAAACATTTATAAAACCAGAGCATGATTTACTCAAAAAAATACAAAAGCGCAAATGATAATAAATTTATCAGGCAATAACTAAAAAAATCTGTTAAGGTGCTCATTGCTATGCTCTATAAAAATAAATGACAGAAAACAAACTGCCAATAGTTTAAGGATAAAAGTAGAAAATATGCGGAACTTTACTTAATTGACATATTGAGGTTTAAATATTTACATAAATCAGATATGACGTGGGGATTAGCTAATAGAAAACTTGAGCAAAAAATATATTTCATGATATGGAAATACAAGGAATTAAAAGGATGTACAGTGCTACTTCTGTAAGCAGGCAGTTTTATTAAATTAATCTCCATATTTTCTTTTCAAAAATTGAGTCCAATAACAAAAATAAACTTAATTATACAACAGGTGCTTCTTTGGTTGGTTTAAAATCTACAATTATCTGAAATAAGGTTTTTTTTTTAATTGATGCTAGTTGACATGAAAATAGGTTAAAATAAAACTGTTGTCTATGGCAAGAAAATTTAAAAAAGGTACCAGTAAATGCTCAAGAATTCTGAATCAAGTCAATAAGATGAATTGTAGGATGACTATAGTGTTTGAAAAACATAGTATAAACAAAAGGATAATATACAAAGGACTGAACATAAGAGGCAATTAACTTCATTCTTATAATAAAACTACTACAAATTTATCTCTGAAGTATGAGCCAATGACTATCTATGCAGATCGACTGTTGAAAAGAATTCTAACCAAGAAAATAAAGAAATATCCTGCAAACCTAATTATATTCAAATACAGGACAGGTTTAAGAAGAAACCTAAGAATAAGATTTTTTTAGAAATAAATAACCATAAAAATTGATCTATTGAATATTGTTGTGATATTTTAATGTTGCGATTTTTGATGGTGTTTTTGAAATTAGCGAGCGTTGAAGAACGTAATAACGATCTGTGGTTTATGCCTATGAAAGTATGAACGGTTTTATTGTCGTTATATTAACCATAAATATTTATAATAAAAATAATATCAATAATTTAATATAAATATTTCATTTAGCAGTGCCGTCCACATTCAAATCAACCCGGCCAAGATGCAAGGAATTATACTCAGTTACAAATCCGGAAAAAAGAAGCTCCCGAAATCCTTCGTCTTAGACGGCAAAGAGTGCCCTGTAAGCAACAAGCTGTGCTACCTAGGGATTACCCTCGGTAGGCACTTGTCGTTCACAACGCATCTCGGCAAGAAATTAAAGAGTGTTAGGAAGAAATTCTTCAGCCTCGGACACCTACTTCACAGCCCGGCTTTATCGGTACGCCTCAAGCTGCTGATATACCAGAGCGTCCTAAGACCTGCTTTGATGTATGGGACCCCTCTCTTCAAGTATCTGACTCCTAACACTCTCCAAACACTCCAGCAATTTTAGAACAGAGTTCTCCGCACCTCCCTCAAACATACCCCGTTCGACTGAATGAAGGCAGACGAGATGCATAAAAAATTTGAAGTGCTCACCATTCAAGATTTTATCAAGAGAAGGCACATCAAATTTTTTGACTCACTCAGACATAGCCACAACCCACTATTCTCCGACCTTCAACCGCCACCAATGCCCGTCAGATGGAAGCACTGCTGGACCGCCGAAGCCTGGAGGATGATCGACGTCATAGAACCCGATGACTGAACGACCTACACCCAGCCGAGAGATCGAGGCCGATCTCCCGGCCGACTCAACCGAATCCACAATGACCCCATCTACCTGTGTAAGCAGGGTGACCTTCCGGCCGAGAGGCTGACTCATTTCAGGCCCCTGCCGGGGCGGGCCAGGATTACACCTGGCCGACTACAATCCATTGCCTAGGTGCCCCTAGGCTCAATCCTTGGTAGACTCTCACTACCTTCCTGATTCCATCCGCCTATTTAGGCATTCCACACCCTATATCCTTCTCATACATCCTTCAAATGGGGGACTCCCCTTAGTGAAAGGCACTCATCAGCCCTAAATAATTTTCCTTTAATTTTCCCACATCCTATTTTTTGTGAGTTTGAGAGCTAAGGAAAAAAAAACAAAACAAAATATAAATATTTTATTTTATTGAACTCAAAACAAGAAAAGTAATAATATCCGACACAACTGGCATTGAATAACCAGTTGAAAGATCAATAAGGCAGCGGAGAGATGCGAGATATAGGAATACCGAGAAGCAAGAGCACGCACTCTGGCACGGACGGCCCTACGGAGATGATCACCACGAGGTAGCAACCCTTTTCATTTTCACCCGGCGCGAAGACAAAGAAGAGGATCCGGACCACGCTATGCACCAGACGAACGAAGGACGCTCAAGAAATTAATCCGAACCACACGAAGAATATCACAAAGAAACACTGGCCAGTATTACGTTACGTAGTAATTAAGGCAGTTTTAAATTTAGTTTTAACAGTGTTATTTTATATACGTACGTAATTATTCGTATATCAATTTTTAAATCAATGTATGTAAATAAACAATTATTCCTTTTGCCAGGAGTTTCCTATTTTTTATTAACAGAACCTTAAGATAAAATAAAAGTTAAATATAAAGGTTAAAAATAAAATATAAATTATATAAAAAGTATATGATTAAAATATATGAATAATAAATATCGTAATATTTGGTGCCCAAAGTGGGGCATGTTAATGAGGAAATCTGGTTAAAGGATTGATTGGATAAAAGTGTGTCACGAAAAATTGTATTTAATTTGATAAAGGTTAGGTCTAAAAGTTTTAAAAATTGTGTTTGTGGTAAGGATTGATATTGTTAAAGTTCAGTCATGGAAAGCGTAGATGAATCAAGTCACGAGGAAAGTGAGATGGAAAAGTTATGTGGGTTAATGATGGAAAAAATGGACGAAAATACACGTAGTATTGAATGTTTTATTGAAGGAAAATTTATAGAACAAAATCGATATTTGGACGAATTATTTTACGTAAATAAACGTAGTATGGACGAACAATGTAACGAAAATAAACGTAGTATGGATGAACAATTCAACGAAAATAAACGGAATGTGGAAGAAAATAAACGGAATCTTGAAGAAAAGTTTAAAAATGAAAATAATAAATTCGATAAATTTGTGGAAAATAGTAATCAAAAAATTGACAATACATCCTTTAAAAACGGAAATTAAATTTGAGAAACAAATAACATGGATGAATAATAAACTCGTAGATAATAAACCGGTAATTGATCGTGATATAATACGAGTAATCAATAGTCATTATAAATTAGAAATACAACAATTTAAAAAATCAGACCCAAGAGAAATTATAAATAAATTTAAAAGTACAATTGTTAAAAGTTTGAATTGGAATAAATTCGAATTTAAAATTTACCTATGTAAACAATATCCGAAATATTTTAGCTGATACCTTTTTAAATAATATATTTCCCTTTTTTAATCGATAAAGAATTCTATACAAATAATATATTTTTATTGATGACCTAAAACATCTGGAAAAATATATAAATTGCACACAATGTTGTTTACATTAACAATAATTTTTTTATAAATTGGAATTTATTTTATTCAGGTACATTATTACAAAATTATACTCACTAATTTTGCCTTTTGCATTACATGTTGATAGCGCACCATTATTTTGGTAGACTAAAATCAGGATAGTTAACACAATTATAAATATTTAACAAACTAAATTTGATTTTCACTAGGCCCTCATTTAAGATTATGGTCGGAATTCACTAAAACACTACAATGTTAGTTATGTATAATCGGGATATTAAATAAACAAATGTACTATAATGTCAATAAAGTACATAATATTTTAATATTATTATTAGCCAACTGCCTGCTTAAGTGAGGGCCTAAGGTGAAAATTTATATTACTTTATTTTAATGTGAGAAGAAAAATTGTGCATTATTAATCTTAATGGTAACTCAATTATGTACTACATAGTTAGATTATGCCATAGTAATTTTTTAAACCAAACCAAACGATCAACTGTTATAACGATGTACAGTCAACAACTGTAAGATCAGATCTGAACATTTCTGACTTGACTTTGAAGATTTCTTCTTGACTTTTAGGAATGTTTTAAATACTAGAACACAAAAAGAAACAGAATTGAAAAAGATAATTCATAAAAACCGCAATTACCTAGTAATACTATATAATTGGGATAGACATAAAACAAAGCAGTCAAAACTGGTTATAACTTCATATACTACTTTAAGCAACCAGGATACTAAGCATCTTGTTGCTTATATTAATATTAATGTGATAGGTAAGTAAGAGAAGATTTTGGGTATATTTCACACATATATAGTGGATTATACTTATTATTCATTAAACTTTAATTCTGCAACTTAAACCTCTTTGCTTCTAAACCCTTCATAGGATGCATGTCTATAAAATAACAAAATTGCGATTCCACCTAGTAAACAAAGCAGTCAAAACTGGTTATAACTTCATATTTAGTCAAGAATTGAGTTAACTTGATGGCTGCACCTGTATGACGAGCAACAACACTCTATGACGTTAAGTTGAATGTGCGTCACCATTCAATATGGTTTTCTGCAGAGGGCTGAAAAAATGCTAAGTTAAACAACTTGTCAGTTTGAAATTTTGAGTACACAAATCACTAACAGAATATTTTCAAATGCTTACTGCGGTTAATGCACAACAAAATACCTTCTTCACCAAGAATTAAAAAAGCTTATCGTAATTCAAAGCAATGATCATTATTTTTCTCGATATCAATTGTGTAACGTTCGAAGAATGGGTTCAAGAAGGGACAAAAGTTAACTAGCCATTGTCATAAGGAAGTTTTGAAAAAGCCAAGATAAAGAGTCGGAATGAAATGGCTGCAACTGTGGAAAAATGGTTTTATTCTTAACCAGGACAATGCGCCTACTCACAAAGTGTTTTCTATGAAGTAGTTTTTGACTGACAATCATATTACTACACTTGAACAAGCTCTGTATTCACCCAACTTAGTAACTTGAGACTCTTATCGTTTTCCCAAAGTTAAATCAGTGTTTAAAAGGACACATTTTGAATCGGTTGCTGCTGTAAAGAAGAAAACGACAGGAATTGATTTACTCCATGCCTTTGACTAGCGGAAAACAAGCCAATAACGATGAATTAGTGCAACCCGATGGGAGTGTGGGAGTGTTGTAACGGTCTTATTTATCGCTTGGGTTTCGTCCGTCCAGTGCTGACGGATTAACTTAAGCCTACGTGAGACAGTTGTTGTGGGAGATAGTCAATTGGCGAGTGTAGAGAGAGAAGGACTTATAAAACACTTCTTACCGATATTAATGTGTGTATTTTGTTTCTTTTAAAACCAAAATAAAGAAGTGTTTCTTAGAACAGTGGAAGCGTACCTACCATTTAATTACCCTGGACCTAACGAAAAATATCACAGTACAGTATATAAAGGGAACAAACATTAAATTTGTAATACTAATAAATAAAGGAGAGTTATTTAATAAACAAATCTTGTATATTATATTACTTGAAATTGGTGAGAAAATTCTTACTTAAGGTCTTTTAAAAAATGTATTTTTTCTGTAATGACATAAAGTGGACAATTATTTAAAAATAATATAAGTTCATGGGTAAACAAAAAAGAAATTTACTAATGTATTAACATGTTTTTTTTTACTTACATCGAAATCTTAAATTTTTTTAATTTACTGAGCCAAAGTACTCTTCTTTCCTTCTTTCATTGTTTGAGAATTATGATACAATTTCAAAAGATCCATTGCTTCTTGAGCTTGTCTTTTGTCTGCTAATATGCGACCAGACGCCTCCTTTATTTGATCCAAGAACACACTGAAAAGAAAATTAAAAGTTCAATAATACAAAATATACATTACAATTATTAAAAAAAACACAAGAAATTAAACCCCAGAATTAAATTTGCGAAGGTTGAGCCTTTTTCAATGAAATTATTATCAATTTTGGAATCTCTGAGATAATTTTCTTGTTCCTGTAATAAGGTTTAAAAGTAATCTTCTCATCCTTGTTTTAGTTCTTCTTTTATAAATGTAACGTAGTTCCAATGTAATAACCAAAAAACGTTCCTAATCTGATTTTGCAGTCTCCTCTATTTTCTATACCTGTCGAACCTTTCTTGGTCTACCAACCTTGGTCTAACTCTTTTCTGAGATGGATCCATGGCAGTTTCTA
Organism: Acanthosoma haemorrhoidale; assembly: GCA_930367205.1. Lineage (NCBI taxonomy): Eukaryota > Metazoa > Arthropoda > Insecta > Hemiptera > Acanthosomatidae > Acanthosoma > Acanthosoma haemorrhoidale. Next base: position 13,787,396 of record OV884011.1, on the reverse strand, counting down.
GGGCTTCTTTCCACTCCTTACTCGTAATGTGACCGTAACAATTAAACCATACTGTATAGAATGGTCATATTTATGCTTTTGGAAAATTGTTATTAAAAAAAATTGACAGCTTTTAAATTACTGAGTATTATTTTAATATACATTGAAAAAACAAAATCTAAAAACAACTAATGCTACTATTAAATGAAAAAGGTAAAAAAAAAAAAAAGAATCTAACTGAAATTTGACCACCTATAGTGAATTTTTTTTGGCGCCCACCCTTTTGGCTTCACACGGCAACCCGAGGGGCGAAAGTGTGGTTTTGAAATGTTGGGCACCCATCACTCAGGGCCATGGCAAGGCTACAAGTTTCACTTGCTTTGAAAAATTATGTTCTCAGAGGTACAGTATTGTTACTATAATATTTCAATATTGTGCTATGTATTGATGAATTGTAAATTTATATTTGTCTCAGATCTAAAAGAGAATTCTTAACATGGCTCTTTAGAAATATCTGGGCTACTATGTTGCACATTGTGGAATTTCTTACAGTTATTAATAAAAAAAAGTATTAAAGAACAAGGGAATTATAAAAAACTTTTATTAACAATAATAAATAACAAAACTACAAGCAACTACATAATACTAATTTGGAAAAGATAAAAAAAGAAATTTAGATGAAGTGCAGTCATATTACAGTACCGATCTGGAACAATGTCTGTGAGCGAATCGGGATCCTTGTCGGATAGGAGTTCTAGTTCACAACCACCTAAAAGAGAGACGTGTCCAATATCGCTTTGTAGACGGGGTTTGGTTGGGAAATCGGTTTTGGTTGATGAAAAAAAACAATTTTTCATCAAGTTTATTAGTTGCTAATGTTTCGACTACTATACCTGCATCATATCATGATATTAAGGAAAGAGAGATGTACGTTATACAGGTTTACAGTTTTTTTAACAAGAATACAAAACGTAGATATGTCTTGTCTTGTTAGCAATAACTGTAACCATGTGTTTAACATCTCTATTTCAATTCTTGTAATCCTGGGTCAGACATAAGTAGTATAATGAAAATTCGTCCACTAATCAACTTGATGAAAATCCAACACTTCATCTCTTTAACCAATGCCGATATACCAACAAGTAATGTCCAAATTAATGGCTTACTATGAACTCCAAGTGAAAAATGTTCGCTTCGTTTCTCAAACTTTTGAGATTTCTTAGTATCAGCTTAGACAGTAGTTAAGATGCATAGTACTGATTTTTCTCAGTAGATATTAATACCTGAAAGAAGTTAAAACATAAAGAAATTTAAATGTTTAAAATAACAACGATTTGAGTGAAAATATAAATCAGGAATTTAATGGCGTACCAGCGGATTTAAATAGAATTGTTTGCCTAATATTTATTTGAATTCTTTTTTAGATGTTGAAAAGGCGATTTCAATTGTTTTAATGTTTAATTTTTTCCCTATTACTTCCGGTTGTTAAATCTTAAGGTAAACATATGCTGGGTGGTTTAGGGGTTGTTGAATTTACCATTTGATTATCAGTTCAGGAATTATTATTACACTAATGATTATAATGTAATGTAATAATAATATTACACTATTATCCTCGAAATAAATGAATTATACAATAATGCAGGGCTAAACTGGAATAGTATTATACAAATTATTGAGTGAATTATGTAATTATATATTTGTATGTTTTATTATAAACGATTTTTTTTTTTACATTTCCACCCAAACTTGAAACCCATCCCAAAAAATTGTCTGACTTGATCCCTGGTCATAGACCATACATATTGTTGTGATATTTAGACGCTGAGAGATTGTGATGTTGCCTTTGGTATAAACTCGAAATTGGACACACAAATGGACATTACTTATGCCATTTCCGACTCCCCAGTCAGCCCCGAGTCCGATACGGACAATACTGAGGGATTCAAGAAGCCCAAAAGACACTGTCGACCCCGAACAGAGCCACTAACCGTCACTCAGGTTCAGAATCTTTCGAACCCTTAAATACGGCCCAACCACAAACGGCTCCATCCGAGCCCATGACTACTAAACCAAGACCAATACCTCCCCTAGTCATGGGTAAATTGAATAGCTACGACTTGACTAGGCTCTTAAAAGAATACATCGTCACGGGGTACCATATAGTCCAAGGACAGCAGGATACCAAAGTATTTTGCGCCACGGAACAAGCCCTAACAACCACAACCGCCGCTCTTAAAGCAGCTCAAATCCCATTTCACACATATGCCCCGAGAGGAACGAAACCTAACAAGAAATTCCTTCTCCACGGTTTTGATTTAACACATCCCATCGACGAAATTGAAGAGCGCATAAAAACAGTAGGAGGAATAATATCGGTCTACAGACTACGCAAAAGTGACCACAATGGCGCCAAAACGGATATTGAGCCAGTCCTTGTAATAAGTGACTCAACACTTACCGCGGAAAAACTCAAACAAATCCGCCATGTTCACAACGTGCTTTTCCGGGTCAGCACCTATAATGAAAAGCGCGGCATCCCCATGTGCCAGAATTGCCAAGAGTATGGCCATACCCGGCGATACTGCTTCAAATCGCCGAAGTGTGTGAGATGTAGTCAGCCTCACGACACTAAGGATTTCCCACGAGACCAGGCGGTACCCCTACGTTGTGCTAACTGCGGGGAAGGACACGTTGCATCTTATCAGCAATGTCCATATAGGGTGCAATTACTGCAGGCAATAGAGACTAGACGCCAGGCCCAGCATCAGACTATTGCGTCATCTAGGGACACTAGATACGCTCCGGCTCCCCCACCCCCACGACAAACGGCATCTTACGCGCATGCGACCAGTGGACGGCACCAATACACTGAAGAATCTCCCGCGCCCGCGACCTCATCCAACTCAACTATGGACGCCATGCTCAATATTTTGGGCACCTTAATAACACAGCTGACCGGCCTCATTGAAAGAGTTCTTAATAAACTCGATGGACCAGCAACAAAATGATTGGTCATCACATTCTCAATTATAACGTTTGCGGCCTTAGGCCCAAACAAGGCGATGTTGAGGCATTATTACGTTGCCATACCCCAGATGTTGCGATTTTAACGGACACCAGGCTAAAGAAGGAATGCTATTGTCGTTTCCCAGGCTACTACCTACCGGCAGGACACGGAAACATCAACAGGGGGCGTGGCCATTTTAGTCAGGCAGGGAGTGCCTTGCAAACGACTGAACCCAGTGGTGCCATCTGATGGGAATCACTATGTAGTCACTCTCCAGCTCCGAATGACGAACAACATTATTGTGACTGGCATTTTTCGACGACCTAGGACAAACCTAACGACAGCCAGGCTCATCATAACCCAGTCTAGCAAAAACAAAAGTCACATAATAGTTGGTGACCTCAATGCCAATCATAGCTGGTGGAGTGGTACAACACATAATGCCCTCGGCAGGCACATAATTAAAACGCCGTTTACAGTGATCCATCCAGGTGTGCCGACATTTAGGCAACATGGCAACCCAGATAGGACCTCCACACCTACTTCTCACTCAACAACCTCATCGGGTCACCGGCTGCTCGGCGCTCGATTTCGCATCGTCTGACCATAGACCAATCATCTATGAGCTAGAAGGTGATATTCCGGAGCCACCTGTTACAAGATATGACTTCCGAGAGGCCAATTGGGCCCAATACAAGCATCTCATTGGTGCAGAGCTGCCTCCAGTTGCGCCACTCAGACATACTTGGGATGTTGACAGCGCCATCTATCAGTTGCAGGATACAATTCTCCGAGCTGCTGATGCCTCCATACCGAAGTTCGCCCCGGCTCCGCCTTCCCTGAGGAAGCCACCGGAACACATCATGCAACTGATACGGCAAAGAAACAACATTAAAAACAGATGGTTCCGGACGAAAAATAAAGATCTGAGGCCTGCGCTCAACGCCCTAACTACTCAAATAACGTCTCTCATGATACAATGGAAGACCACTATGTGGGGTGATCGACTCCGTAGTCTACACAGCGACTATAAGGCGTTCTGGCGGCTGGTTAAGACATCAGTCACCAAGAAAAACACGGTGAGACTTGCAACTAACGGGCAATTCATTGCAGTTCCGGAGCAGGCCGACCACTGGAGAGGGGATAGGGTTAGCGAGCCAATCACAGCGCCTTTCGCCGACCACGGGAGAGGGGATAGAGTTAGTGAGCCAATCACAGCGCCTGATCAGCGGACCCCCACCCAAACCTCTATATATACCTCCTACCACCAGGTTTCAGCGATTATTCGTCGCACCAGAGGCAACAGGGCACCAGGAGATGACAACGTCCAGAACATCCTTCTGAAACAGCTACCACGGAAGGGGATAGCTCACATAGTGAACATCCTGAACTCCTCACTAAGACTACACTATTTTCCCCAGACGTGGAAGCATGCCGTTGTCGTCCCACTGTTGAAACCAGCCAAGTCCGGGTATGAGACTGCTCACTACAGGCCCATCAGTCTGCTGACCCAGCTGTCGAAAATATATGAACGGATTCTCCACACTCATCTCTCCAGGCACTGTGACGCTCAAGACATCGTTCCACCTCAACAGACTGGCTTCACCAAAGGACTCAGCGCAGACTGCAACCTTGTGAAACTGCAGCGGCACGTTGCATCGAACATGCGCCACAACAAAGTCACCGCGATGATCTCCCTAGACTGCACGAAGGCTTTCGACTCAGTCGACCATCGCACACTCCTGCAACGCCTGAACGACCACGAATTTCCAGAGCAACCACAGAATATTATGTCCTCCTACCTGGCAGGCAGAACATTTACTGTACGTATAGGTGCCATACTAACCACCAGAAGAGATTTCGTGGTCGGAGTTCCCCAAGGGTCAGTGCTGGGACCCCTACTCTTCAACATATACACCGCGCATATCGTAGGAGCTTCATACTCCAACTGTGAGGTAGCGGCGTATGCGGATGACATAGGAGTCTACAGTACCAGCCTCAACCCGACGAGAGCTCTAAAGGCTGCAGAGGGCGCTGGTCAACTGATTGCCGATAGGTTGCGAGCTGTCCACATCCAAGTAAACCCAGCTAAGACTCAGGGGATCATCTTCTCTTTCCAGCATGGGAAAAAGAAGCGGCCACCCAGCTTTACCATCGATGGGACTACATGTAAACTAGCCAATAGCATCTGCTATCTAGGCATCAACCTAGGTAGGCACATGACTTTCGGCACACATTTACGAAAGAAACTGAAACGAGTCCGCAAAACATATTACTCTCTGCAGCATCTTATCACCAGCCAGGCCATATCCCTCCGACTAAAACTCCTCATATATAAGAGTGTCCTGAGGCCAGCTCTACTGTTTGGGACACCACTATTTCGATTTTTACATACCAGCACCATCACTAGCCTCCAATGCTTTCAGAATAACATCCTGAGAACGGCACTGTGGCACACTCCTTTTCGCGACATGAAGGCATCCGACATGCACGAAAAATTTGAGCTCCCCACCATCACCGAGGCCATCAGACGAAGACACATCAAATTCTTCGACTCAATGAGGCACAGTCTCAACCCGCTCTTCCGAGACATGACACCACCACCGCTACCGGCACGATGGCAACTCGCAAGATCGGGTAGAGCAGAGGAAATGGTAGACTTCACTACACTGACCCACTGACAACAAGCCTCTAAGGGGCACCCTCACTCTGACATCAGACTAACAACGACCACACTACATGCCTAGAGAGACTCTAGGCCCAGCCACCGGTAGACTCTCACTACTGTACTGACTTAACCGACCTCCACCGAGGATTCCCACATTCCTAACTCCTCTCACACCACCTTCAAGCAGGTACTCCTAGTACAAGGTTCCTATCACTCCAAATATTTTATATTTTTCCCACATCCTAAATTCGACCTAGAGAGCTTCGAAAAAAAAATAAAATAAAATAAAAAAAATATAAGCGTTTTAAATACAAAATAATTTGTGAATAGATTCACCTGAGGATCTATAATTATATATAATTGTAACAAAACAGCGTTGAGTATGTACCATTTCGCAACGCTTAGGAGAGAGTAGATTACCGGCGCCGACTGGTATCTGCACTTCCTAGACGGCTGGAAGGGGATAAACGCGTGCCTTTGACATCAGCATTGAAAGAATAAAAAATAACAACACAAAAAAACTAGGAAGGTTATCTCGTGTGTGTGTAAGCTTCGAATTGAGTATACTGCGATACCTGTGAGAAATAGTGAGTGATCTAAAGGAGGAAAGATAGATCTTAGGAAAGGACTGTATTAAAGGTAACTCGAGCAAATTCACTTGGTGTGGGGGACATTAATCCCCGTGGGAGCTTAGGACATTCAATTATTATATCAATATACAATGAGTATTATGTGTTATAGAAATTGTTTAAAATGAGTTATTAAATTTGATAAAACAGTAGTTTTGGCGTAGAAAAAGGAGTTTATGTATTGTTTTTATTTGTATCTTTCCCAACCAATTCTCCCGGTTATAAATTGGTTCAGGCTAGCTGATCAGTCTTCCATAATTCTTTCCAGGTTCCTAACTTCCCGTTCCCTGATTTCTCAACCTCTTCCAAAGGAAAATTTCCTATTTTCCGGTAGGTACGGGGGTGTCACAGTGGTGTCAGGTGTGGGGTGGTTGCAATAAAACCACAAATTAAATTTACGCTCCAAAATGGCTACAGAAGAGTTAAAAAGGAAGCTTGAAGAGGCGCTGGTTAGGAATGACGAATTTAAATTAAAAGAGGCCGAGCTTCAACAAAAGATTGAAGAGCTGCAGGCTCAGCTGGCGAGTGAAACGAATCCGGTCATTAAACCGAATCGAAAGGACCTATCCTTGCAGTCAGAATACCTGGCGGAAGTAGCGGATTGCGGGTCATGGGATGATGTAGACAGAGTACGGATATGCCGGTTAAAGCTACAGGGCCAAGCGGCTACGTTCGTCCGAGGGACGGGGGAACTAAAAGGGGGGGGGTGACGTTCGGGGATCTCTGCAAAGCCTTAAAAGAGCGATTTGGTGACCTCAACACGTTCGAGTATTATGAAAGGGTGTTGCAAGACATGAGCCAACATTCTAAGGAGAAAATACAGGAGTTCACAGACAGATGCATTGTGGTGGGTGGAAGAATGAGCAGACCGGCCCTGAGCGTGGAAAAGAAGGTATGGTGGACAAATGAGGTGGACCGAAAGGTGTTAGAGACGTTCAAACGGGGTCTGCTGGGGGAATTTGGCAAGTCCTGTTCGGCCGGCCGAGGACGTTAAAGGAAGCTGTGCGAATGGCTTTAGAGTTAGAACAAGCTCTGCAAGAGCATCAGGGAGGGAAGCAGGTATATGCGGTACGGGAACCAGAGGTGGATTCAGCCGGAAAGCAACGAGAAGCACAAAGCCCGGCGTGTGTATGCGCGGCGTACCGACAGCCAAATAACCGAGGAAGAGAAGGCGAGACGACCCAACCGACATTGGCAGAAATACAATGCTATTGTTATGGCAACTCAGGCTAATTCTAATAAATTTTTGCAGAAGTACGAATATAACATGAACATTACTTTATTATACAGTATACACTGAAAGTGACAATTGAACTACTAAACTAATGGCATAGAGAAAAGAAATAGAGAGATAATTGAAAAGAAAGTTACCTTGTGTTATAACAACTTGAGCATATAAGTCTAACATCTATTAAAATTAAAATTAAACACTGTCTTTACAGAGGTCTATTGAAATTAAACTTAAACACTGTCTTTACAGAGGCTACCAAATCCTCTAAATGAAATAAAATTAATTTGAAGACATAACAACATAATAAAACGTTAACTTGAATGGTAAAATTTGTCTACATCCAGATACAGGACAGGCTCACCGGATGGCTCGTCAGTCCGATGAAGCAGATGGCTGGTCTACATCCAGCTACAGGACAGGCTCACCGGATGACTCATCAGTCCGATGAAGCAGATGGCTCTGGAGAAGCGAGAGAGAGAGAGAGAGAGAGAGAGAGAGAGAGAGAGAGAGAGAGAGAGAGAGAGAGAGAGAGAGAGAGAGAGAGAGAGAGAGAGAGAGAGAGAGAGAGAGAGAGAGAGAGAGAGAGAGAGAGAGAGAAAGAGAGAGAGAAAGAGAGAGAGAGAGAGAGAGAGAGAGAGAGAGAGAGAGAGAGAGAGAGAGAGAGAGAGAGAGAGAGAGAGAGAGAGAGAGAGAGAGAGAGAGAGAGAGAGAGAGAGAGAGAGAGAGAGAGAGAGAGAGAGAGAGAGAGAGAGAGAGAGAGAGAGATAGAGAGAGAGAGAGAGAGAGAGAGAGAGAGAGAGAGAGAGAGAGAGAGAGAGAGAGAGAGAGAGAGAGAGAGAGAGAGAGAGAGAGAGAGAGAGCGACCGTATGGCTACGGCAATGTCTCGCTGACGTGTGTCGGGATTGCCCCGGTAATATAGCTAATCCTATAGCTAGTATCCGGCTGGCAACAATACCTACCGAATACCAACACGGATAACATTTGTTGGCCGCAACAGCTATCGTTGTGCCAAAAAGGGGCACATAGCAAGGAATTGTCCTGGCCAACGAAGCCTGCCTCCAATGACTGGACGAAGGCCGGACAGCCCTAGGGTTTGCTACCGTTGTGGGCAACCAGGACGCTACTCGTCCCATTGCAAATCGCCCGCTGTGAAAGAGAGTGACCCAAAAGGCCTAGGTCCTTCCCAAAAACCCGGGACGGACCGTTGTTGAACAACGAAGGTGGCCAGTGGCTATTGCCGACTATAACACGGCAAGGGGGAGACGGGTTGAGTCTGGAAATAGAATTATCGGGGTGGATACGGCGGTTGCTAGTCGACACGGGAGCCCAGAGTGAGCGACGGAAGAGTGAAAATTACAGTAGTGAATCTAGCAGGGGAGCGAATTGTAATCGACCGGGGGCAAACGCTAGGAATGGCCACGAGGGCTCAGGTAAACGACTAGGTTGGGACGGTGGTAGGAGCGGTATGGCAACAGCAGGGGGAAGCCCATGAGAAGCGTAATTGGGACAGGGAACTCGGCCACTTGCAGCCATGCGACCGAGAGATGATCGAGAAAGTGCTTAACAAGTATGGGGCACTGTTCGATCCACCGGACGAGAGAGGATGCCAGATATGCCAAAAAAGACCATATCCGGTACCCTTCCACCAGAGGCCAGTTGTGAAACAACATATACAGGAAATGCTGGACAACGGCGTGATCCAACCGTCGTCCAGCCCGTGGTCGGCTATCGACTTAGCCAGTTCCACCACCAGATATCCGTAGCAGAGAAAGACCGGGAAAAAAGCATTCACCGCTGGCGATGGCCATTATGAATATAGAAGGATGGCCTTTGGGCTGGCGGGGGCGCCCGCGACCTTTCAGAAGCTGATGGATTGCCTGTTAAGCAGGATATAGGGAGTGGAATGCTGTGTGTATCTCGACGATGTAATCGTGTACAGCGCGACAATCGAGGAGCAGGCACAGAGGATCGGGAATGTATTAAGCAAATTACAAGAGGCAAACTTGAAAATTAACCGAGAAAAGTGTCGATTCATGCGAAAGGAAGTTGCCTACCTGGGCCACGTAGTAAGCGAGGACGGAGTAAGGACGGACCCGGCAAAGGTAGAGGCCATGAAGAGTTATCCCAGACCAAGGAATGTGAAGGAGGTAAGATCGTTCCTTGGGCTGGCGGGGTATTACCGACGGTTTGTGGATAAGTTCGCAGAGATTTCGCAACAAATGACAGTACTCACTAAAAAGAATGCTTACATACAAGTGGACGCAAGAAGCGGAAGATGCGTTCAACAAATTGAAGACGAACTTAATGTCAGATCGTGTCCTGATATACCCGGACTTTCGGGATCCGTTCATCTTAGCAACCGACGCTTCCTCGATCGCTCTTGGAGCAGTGCTGTCGCAGGTCCGCGACGGGGTAGAAAGACCGATATGTTACGCCAGCCGGCAGTTGAGAGGACCGGAAAGGAACTACTCAGCCACGGAACTGGAGTTATTGGCGGTGATATGGGCCACCCGACAGTTCAGGTGTTATCTACTGGAACGAGAGTTCAAGTTAATAACAGATCACTCGGTCCTGAGATGGATGTTGAGCTTAAGAGAACCCTCATCCAGGTTGATGCGGTGGACCTTGAAACTCAAAGAGTTTAGCTACGAGGTAGAACATAAGGCGGGTAAAAAGCATACCAATGCAGATGCCTTGAGTAGGGCGGTACGAGGTGTGAAGATGAGGACCCCGGGTTTCAGCGAGGTACGGTTGCGGGCAGGGCAACAAAAGGATGCCTGGTGCAAGGACCTTGCACAACAGCCAGGCCAGGGGTCTAGAGATGCGAGGGGGGTGTTATACTGGACCAACGGCAGCCCCGACGTGGGAACTTGGAAGTTGGCTGTACCGGAGGAGTTAAGAGAAGCCGTAATGCGGCAGTGTCATGAGGCCCGGTGGGCTGGACATCCGGGTATTGAGAGAACGACGTTGTTGGTAAAGGAGGGATTTTACTGGCCAAACATAAATACGGATATAAAAGAGTTCGTAACCCAGTGTGACAGCTGCCAGCGAAGGAAGTCTCCAACGGGCTTGAAAGTTCCACTGGAAGCTCCTTTCTTCCCTACCCGACCATTCGAGCAAATCTCGATGGATATTGTTGGTCCCCTACCAAGAAGCGGACGCGGGTATAAATACATGCTAACCATGATCGATAATTTCACTAGGTATGCCGAGGCCATTCCCCTGAAAGAGATTACGGCAGAAGAAACGGCCAGGGCTTTCGTGGAAGGAGTAGTGACTTGGCATGGAGCCCCGGAGAGGCTGGTAACGGATCAAGGAAGGAATTTAATATCTTCCTTGATGAAGAACACGTGCAGGTTGCTGGGAACCAACAAGATACAGACCACTCCATACCATCCGGAAGGAAATGGAATGGAGGAGAGGTTGCACCGGACGCTAGCGGAGGCGGTTGCTCATCACGTGCGACAAGATGGACGGGTTGGGATCGTTGGGTACCTTACGCGTTGATGGCATATCGGACTATTCCTCACTCGTCAACAGGATACTCGCCGAATTACCTCTTGTATGGGCGAGAAGTACAGACACCGATGGAATGTAAAATCACGCCAGTGGATGGGGAAGCCCCAGTAGAAGAGTCGGCAATACGGCTTCAAGAAAGGCCGTCGGACAGCGCAATGCAACAAGGCGCGGAAACCCAGGGTATTGAAGGTGGGAGAGTATGTTTTTGCCGGTGATCAAACCGGGACATTGCAAAAAGTTCCATCGGCCATGGACCGGACCATATGAGATGATCAAAAAGATTTCCCCGGTCACGTACAAGTTGCAATTACAATTTGGATGGCAGGTGGTTGTCCACATCAACCATCTGAAACCGGCGGTAGGTGGTGGGCCTAATTACCTAGAGGAAAAGAAGAGCGACGAGGAGAGTGAACTGGAAGAATGATTGACTCCAGAAATGGAGGAGGTCAGTGAGGAAGAGACGGAGCCTTGGGTGGAATATAGCTACGAAGACGGGGACGACGAAGTGGAGGAAAGGGAGGAAGGTGCTGAAGTAGAGGCGCTACCCGGACCCAGGAAAGAGTGACCGCAACGCCACCCTCGCTAAGAAGATCACCGGGTATGCCCGACTGGGTTACTCCCCCGTGGATGCGGGAAAATACCGACGATCCCAGTAGCCTAGAGCCAATAGGAAGGGCTGGGGAAATGACTCCCAGAACCGGTTCAGAAGAAGAAGAAGAAGGGGGAGGAGGAGGCCGCCCGGAGGAACAAAGGCCGAGACGGCTATGGGGAAAGAGGAAGGAAGCGAGAGAGAGGGCCAGGCGCAATATTCGACGAGAAGCAATATACGGAGAAGATGGAGAGGACGACTCGGGAGATAGCCAAGTGGACGACCCACGAGACGCCACTTGGGCCCCCGTAGGGGGTGAACCCTTGGTAGCTCCACGTTCCCCTATATTCTTGAGACCCAAGTAGACCGGTTGTTTCTTTACACTAACCTTAACGTCCAACCTCCGAAAAAGGAAAGTTACGGCTTTGGCCGCAAGGGGGTGATCTCAGGGAATTATACTCGGGTTTAGAGAAAATAGCATGGGGCGCGTTACCAGCCCGGATGATGCTCACCGCTATTACTAGGCGGCTGATGAAGTACAAATCTCCACCCAGGCCAGCGCCTTGGAGCGAGTCCAAGAAAATCGAGGCAGCCGTAGAATTTGGACCTGGGTTGCGGCAACGGCTTCAGCGCTCCTGGTACTAAGCGCCTTGGGAGCCTGGGGACTGCGGAGGTGGATGGCCGGCTGACGGAATGGAGATGCAAGTACCCTAGAAGAGTTGAGGAAGAGAGCAGTGCATCGACCAAGCGGGAGTAAGGAAGACGAAGAGAAGTGATGAAAGTGTGGTGTGGTCATAGGGTATAAAAAAAAGGGGGATTTCCCAGTTAAGGTTCATTCAACCTGAGGCGTTCGTACATATTTTTCATATCACCAGAGGCACCGGGCTGGCTAGGGCAACTTAATCTTAATAAAAAGGAATCCCCAGCAGGATCTGAAGCATAATCGAGCATGGGGAAAAGAAGCACTGGAAGGCGGCCGAGGAACATAGAAGAGTGCGATACTCCCATAAACTTCCAAGTGATCGACTTATTGTGGACTCTTCCAAATCTCCCACCCCCAGAATACCTTAGCAGCCTCGGGCCGGACAGGTACCTCAGAGAAATCAAAGATATGTACGAACGCCTCAGGTTACAGTCTGATATTGTAAGTATGGTTCTGCTCCAAATTTCATCATTTGACCAGCGAAGGTTTAACAACCTGGTTAATTTTGTCACGGAAGACCTAAGGCTGATGCTCACGCTCCTTAAAACATACTGCGATATGAGCACCTCATCGTGAGATATTGTATTGGCCATAACAAAGGTTTACAAATCTCTTTTAACTTTGGTAACTATAAATTTGTAAATATGTAATGAACAATTGTACAAAATATATTGAATTGGCTGTAGTTTTTTAATGCACTACTTTTAACACAAATTATTGAGACTACTTTGTGGAATAATAATTGTTATTTAATTTTAACAATCATAATCTTGAATATTTTACTGAGTGATATTATTTTTAGTAAAACCACAGGCAACCGACATAATTTGTTATAATGCCATTGTGATAGTTTTATTAATAAATTTTGTTGTTGTGTTTTTAGTATGTACGTTAATTCAATTTTTTTTTTTTAAATAACAATAAGTGGTTTTGTTCTAATGCAAAATGAGTTGGAAAATTAATATTTTAGAATATGTAGAAAACAATATAAGATATTCATACTTGTTTGATGTGCATGTGTGCCACGAGGTAGTAAACGTCCCTGGGCTTGCGTCTCTCACAACCTTCCTGTCTGGTGTCCCGGTCAAAACTGAAAGAGAGCCTTGCTTACCTGGGTCTTCTGCTCTAGTACCTTTCTGCTGCCTTCTTGATTTTCTTGAGTTTCCCACTTTCCAATGCCAGTTGTTTTAGATTAGAGTTTATACCAAAGGCAACATCACAATCTCACAGCGTCTAAATATCACAACAATATGTATGGTCTATGACCAGGGTCAAGTCTGAGATTGTAAGTATGGTTCTGCTCCAAATTTCATCATTGGACCAGCGAAGGTTTAACGACCTGGTTAATTTTGCCACGGAAGACCTAAGGCTGATGGTTTATTTAAACAGTAGTTTTTGGCAAGTAAAATTAGATGAAAATAGTAAAGAATTTACAGGTTTTCAATTTTTGAATGAGATCTTCCATTTTAAAAGAAATCCTTTTGGCTTATCAGTCAGTTTAGCTGAATTGATAAAAGCATTAAAGAAAATAATACCAACAGCCTTAATGAATAATATTAAAGTATATGTTGATGACGTTCTCATACATGCAGAATACATACGAAAAGTTTTTAAGCGTTTTACGTGATATATTCAAATTAACGGTGCAACAATATGTTTAAAGAAATCTAAATTTTTTCAAAAAAATATTCCATTCCTAGGTTACGTGTTGACATCAGAAGGTAATAAAAAAGACACTGTAAAGCTAGATGTCATAAAGCATTAGAGAACATTAGAGAGCATTAGAGAACCAAATAATATGAAAGAATTACAAAGCTTTCTAGGATATATAAATTTCTATAATAAATTCTGTTGCAACTATGCGGATATCAGTAGGCCACTATATAAATTAATATCTAGTAGTTCAAAATTCATATGGAAAAGTGAACAACTAATTGCATTTCACGAAATTAAACAAAAAATGATTGATGATATCCTGTTAAATTACCCAGATTTTTAAAAAGGTTTTTTACATAGAATCAGATAGTTCAGATTTTGCTTCAGGTGGAATTTGATATCAATTAGATAAAAACAATAAAAAGAAAATTATATCTATAGATTATTTGGGTCCTTTTATTAATAATAAAAATTATAAATATTTACTAGTGGCAATAGACACTTTTACTAAGTGTTTACGCCATTTGCGTAAACTTAATTTCATTTTAATTTGAATTTGCTATTCAATAAGTAATTACCCGAAACCATTCGGTAGTTCTGTGAATCACAGACGCTGGCGCTGCCTGCCGGCTCGATCAGCGTTTTCCCCCACGCTTTTGTCTCTCAGGTGGTAATTTTCATTTTCATTATTATAGCGTCTCTTTTTGTCTTCAACAGTTATCATTTTTCACACTGTTTTTCAAGCGTATTTTCAACGCCATTATCTTTGTTTAGTCATTATTCAAATCACTAGTACTTTACAAATCGCTATCCACCTTTGCATTTCTCTCCGCCTTAGATCGTTTCATAGCACGTCGCGGTCTACCTCAGTCCATTTTGTCGGACCGAGGAACCAATTTTATTGGCGCCAACCGCGTCTTAAATGAAGCTTCAGTATTCATGCGCGATCATTCATCCGAAATCACTTCGCACCTCAGTTCCCAAGGCATTCAGTGGCATTTTAACCCTCCCTCTTCTCCAAACTTCGGCGGTATTTGGGAAGCAGGTGTCAAGTCCGTCAAAACCATTCTAAGCCGTATCACTGCAGATACTTGCTTTACTTCCGAAGAATATTTTACCTTCTTTGCTCGTATTGAAGCCATCCTTAACAGCCGACCTTTGTGCCCTCTTTCATCAGATCCTCTCGAGGCATCCGATTACCTCAGCCCTGGACATTTCTTAATCGGTGCTCCTTTATTAGCCCGTCCAGAAATCCCCCCATCGCCATCATGTTCGCTCACCCAAAGATGGAAAGCTATCACGAAGATCTCCCGACAATTTTGGGATCGCTGGTCTCACGAATATCTCAACACCCTCATGCAACGCCATAAATGGAATCGTCATTCCAAGGAAATTTCTGTTGGCGATGTTGTTTTCATCAAGGGAATCTCAACTTCTCCTCTTCATTGGCCCATGGCTCGGGCAGAATCCCTTCACCCCGGCGCTGATGGCGTGACACGGGTTGTCACCATACGCAACCCATCTGGTTCATTCGTTCGGCCCGTCAATCGGCTTGTGCCCCTTGACTCTCAGGTTTCACAGTTGTCATTCATTTATTCATTTTTTTTTCTTTCTCTTTTTCTTTACCTTTTCCCCTTTAACGTTTCCATTCTCATTATTCCTTGTTTCCTCAATCATGTACATAAACTCTCAAGTAGATCATGCTATTTCATTTGTGTTAGCTCTCATTTAACCCGGAAATTAGTTGCTCTAATTTGGTGGGCGGTATGTTTACGCCATTTGCGTAAACTTAATTTCATTTTAATTTGAATTTGCTATTCAATAAGTAATTACCCGAAACCATTCGGTAGTTCTGTGAATCACAGACGCTGGCGCTGCCTGCCGGCTCGATCAGCGTTTTTCCCCACGCTTTTGTCTCTCAGGTGGTAATTTTCATTTTCATTATTATAGCGTCTCTTTTTGTCTTCAACAGTTATCATTTTTCACACTGTTTTTCAAGCGTATTTTCAACGCCATTATCTTTGTTTAGTCATTATTCAAATCACTAGTACGCAGTCTTGGAGAAGCGACATTTCAGATTAAACGCAGACAGCTATTGGATGAATCGGGACTTGGATAAATCTGGAGTTTGGGCCCAAATCTCTAGGTTATCGGAGTTCAAGAAGGGAGATTCGCACGCTGTCGTCACATCGAAGCAGGTAGGAATTTGCATTACTGTGTTTACATTTGATATTGTCATTTCTCTAACGAGACTCTCAAATAATTACAGTCCACTTAAAACTCAAACGTATAGCTAATTATCCCCAGGCTAATTAGTTTCTCGAATCAGTCGCCTCGTTCGCCGGTTGCGATTTCAACTGGTGAAATTTCAAACACTAAGTATATTAAAATCTATCCAACAGAAAGAGCAAATATAACAGGTGCAATAACATCGTTAAATAAATATTTGCAGGAAATAGGCTGTCAGGTCGTCATGAGGGGGGTGTCTGTGATAAGTGAGGTTGTTTGAGTTTATAACCTGGAAAATCATTTCATGAAGGCTTTAATATCTGACTCCATTTTTTAATAGGTATGTGCCGGGACAATGCACTATGTTCAGGAGAAGAGGTGCAGGGTAGGTTTATAGGTAGTTTATGTGGCCTTGGAATGACCCGAATGCACACTCGGTATCTAAGGGTAGGCGAAAACCGTCCGGATCCCAAAGGCGAGTGTAAACCGGAGAGAGGCAGACTGGATTGCCGCGGGAGTGCTGCTAGGAAAATTTGCAGGGCCACGGCAACCGGCCGTTCGCAGGATGTTTTTCTGGAAGCTCTGGAGGCGAGTTATGGTGCTGGCATGTAGGAATCTAAAGAGTGGTGTCCCAAACAGTAGAGCTGGCCTCAGGACGCTCTTGTATATTAGGAGTTTCAGTCGAAGGGATATGGCCTGGCTGGTGATGAGATGCTGGAGAGAGTAGTAGGTTCTGCAGACTCGTTTCAATTTCCTCTGCAAGTGTGTGCCGAACGTCATGTGCTTGCCTAGGTTGATACCTAGGTAGCAGATGTTGTTGGCTAGTTTACATTGAGTCCCGTCTATGGTGAAGCTCGGTGGACGCTTCTTTTTCTCATGCTGGAAAGAGAAGATGATCCCCTGAGTCTTAGCTGGGTTCACTTGAATGTGGAGAGCTCGCAGCCTGTCGGCGATTAATTGATTAGCGCCCTCTGCAGCCTTTAGAGCTTTCGCTGGGTTGAGGCTGGTGCTGTAGACCCCTATGTCGTCCGCATATGCCGCTACCTCACAATTGGAGTATGACGCTCCTACTATATGCGCGGTGTATATGTTGAAGAGTAGGGGTCCCGGCACCGACCCTTGGGGAACTCCGACCACAGAAAATGTTCTGCCAGCTAGGTCGGAGGACATGATGTTCTGGAGTTGCGCAGGAAAGTCGTGCTCGTTCAGCCGTCGCAGGAGTGTACGATGATCTACGGAGTCAAATGCCTTCGTGCAGTCAAGGGAGATCATCGCAGTGACTCTGTTGTGGTGCATGTTCGTTGCAACGTGCCGCTGCAGTTTCACAAGGTTGCAGTCCGAGCTAAGTCCTTTGGTGAAGCAGGTCTGTTGAGGTGGAATGATGTCTTGAGCGTCACAGTGCCTGGTGAGATGATCGTAGAGAATCCTCTCGTAGATTTTTGACAAATGGGTCAGCAGACTGATGGGCCTGTAGTGAGCTGGCTCATACCCATTCTTGGCCGGTTTCAACATTGGGACGACAATGGCATGCTTACAAGTCTGGGGAATGGCTGTTGCCTTTGGGTCGACGAATGATCGCTGAAACTTGGTGGTAGGGGTATATATGGAAGTTTGGGTGGGGGTCTGCCGGTCGGGCGCTGGGATTGGCTCGCTGACTCTATCCCCTCTCAAGTGGTCAGCGAGTATGTCAGCCTGCTCTGGAACTGAAATGAACTGTCCATTGTTTACCAGTCTCACCGTGTTGTTCTTTGTTAACCAGCCGCCAGAATGCTTTAATGTCGCTGTGTAGACTACGCAGACAGTCACCCCACATAGTGGTCTTCCATTGAATCATCAGAGACGTTATCTGTGTTGTTAGGGCGTTGAGCACAGGCCTCAGGTCTTTGTTTTTCGTCCGGAACCATCTGTTTTTAATGTTGTTGCGTTGCCGTATCAGTTGCATGATGTGTTCCGGTGGCTTCCTCAGGGAAGGCGGTACCGGGGGGAACTTTGGTATGCAGATCGGGCAATGATATCCTGCAACTGATAGATGGCGCTGTCGACATCCCAAGTATTTCTGAGTGGCGCAATTGGGGGCAACTCTGCACTAATGAGATGCTTATATTGGGCCCAATTGGCCTCTCGGCAATCATATCTTGTAGCAGGTGGCTCCGGAATATTGCCTTCTAGCTCATAGATAATAGGTCTATGGTCTGACGATTGAATGATGAAATCGAGCGCCGAGAAGCCGGTGACCCAATGAGGTTGTTGGGTGAGAAATAAGTCTGGTGTGGAGGTCCTATCTGGGTTGCCATATTGCCTAAATGTCGGTGGATCACTGAAAAAGGCGTATTGATTATGTGTCTGCCGAGGGCATTTGCTGCTGTTCCACTCCACCAGCTATGATTGGCATTGAGGTCACCAATGATTATGTGACTTTTATTTTTGCTTATCTGGGTTATTAGGAGCCTGTCGTTAGGTTTGTTCTAGGCCTTCTATAAATGCCAGTCAAAATAATATTGTTCGTCAATCGTAGTTGGAGTGACTACATAGTGGTTCCCGTCAGATGGCACCACTGGGTTTAGTCGTTTACAAGGTACTCCTTACCTGACTAAAATGGCCACGCCCCCTGTTGTTGTTTCCGTGTCCTGCCGGTAGGTAGAGTAGCCTGGGAAACGACAATAGCAGTCCTTCTTTAGTCTGGTGTCAGTTAAAATTGCAACATCTGGGCTATGGCAACGTAAGATAGCCTCAACATCACCTTGTTTGGGCCTAAGGCCGCAAACGTTATAATTAAGTATGTTATGACCTATAATTTTGTTACTGGTCCATCGAGTTTTGTAAGGGCTCTTTCTATGAGACTAGTCAGCTGCGTGATCATGGTGCTTAAAATATTGAGCATGGTGTCCATGGTTAAATTGGATGGGGCCGCGGGCGCGGGAAATTCTTCCGTTAACAGGTGCTGTCAATTGGTCACCTGTGAGTAAGAAGCCGTTTGTCGTGGTGGTGGGGGAGCCGGAGCGTATCTAGTGTCCCTAGATGACGCAATAGTTTTATGCTAAGCCTGGCGTCTAATCTCCATTGTCTGCATTAGTTTGATCCTATAGGGGCATTGCTGATATGATGCAACATGTCCTTCTCCGCAGTTAGCACAACGTAGGGGTACCGCCTGGTCGCGTGGGCATTCCTTAGTGTCGTGAGGCTGACTACACCTCACGCATTTCGGCGACTTGAAGCAATATCGCCGGGTATGTCCATATTCCTGGCAATTCTGGCACATGGGGATGCCGCGTTTCTCATTATAGGTGCTTACACGGAATAGCACATTATTTACATGGCGGATTTGTTTTAGTTTGTCCGCAGTATGATTGCTTCTCCTATTACAAGGACTGGCTCAATTTCCATTTTGGTCACTTTTTCTCAGTCTGTAGACCGATATAATACCTCCTACAGAATTAATGTGGTCTTGAATTTCTTCTATGGGATACGTTAAGTCAAATCTGTGTAAAAGAAATTTCTTATTTGGTTTCATTCCCCCCTCGGGGCATAGGTGCGATACGGAATTTTAGCTGCTTTAAGAGGGGCGGCTGTTGTTGTTAAAGCTTGTTCCGTGGCACAAAACACTTTAGTATCTTGCTGTCTTTGGACTAGGTGGTATCCTGTGATGTTGTATTCTTTGAGGAGCCGTGTTGTCATAACTATTTAATTTTCCCATGACTAGGGGAGGTATCGGTTTCGGCTTATTGGTCATGGGCTCGGATTGTGACGTATAAGGTTGAGCCGTATTTAAGGGTTCGGAAGAATTCTGAACCTGGGTTACGGTTTGTGGCACTGTTCTGGGTCGACAGTGTCTTTTGGGCTGGTGGAACCCCTCGGTATTTTCCGTATTGGAATCAGGGCTGGCTGGGGAGTCAGAAATGGCATAAGTTATGTCCATTTGAGGGGCAGAAGATTTTCGGGAGCCTTTACGGGCGGGCATTGTCTCTGTGGGTACGTGCGACTCGCACCCAGTTGGGGGAAAAAGCACTGATTCACCAAGAATTTCTTAAAAGTACTTACAGTTTCTCCTACTGCTGCTCCTATCACTTCCTGTCTTCTCAAGAAACACTATGTAACTAAGTTCACTGAAAACAAATAGCTGTGTCTGAATATCTCTGGCCTCTGTTTTTTTTTTTTTTTTTTTTTTTTTTTTAATTTCAAAACCTCAAATACAATGTACAAAAGAAAAATAACAAAATAATAATCGACTTACAAATTTCTCCTCTTCCTGCATTTAAATGCATTTGGAGGAGTGCATAATACAATAAATTGGCCTATATAATAAATATATATATATAATAAACTGGCCTCTGTCTGAGAACCCAAGGTTTATATAGCCGGCTAGTCGTGGTGGGGGCCATCCCACCAACTTCTCTCCCCACTTTCCGACTGGCGTCATAAGCTTTATTTATTAAACATATAGGAAAAATGATAGATATGATATGATCTGATCGAGAAGAGAGTGACTTATAATTATTTGTAATTAAGAAGTGGCCACAACATAGGCATACCACAGAAATGTTTGAGTGATAACGCCACTTGTTTTACAACGGACAAATGGAGAAATTTTTAAGAAAAAATAAAATAGTTAGAATCCTTACTTCAATAAGACATCCACAAGGAAATATTTCAGAACAAGTAAACCATATTTTAAAATATCTTAGACTGCTTATAAATGAAAACCATAAAGAATGGTTAATTCAAATTAAAAATATAGAAGCTACAATAAATAGTCTATATCATACAACCACCAATATTACACCAATTCAAGCTTTTTTTTAAAGTAGAACCATTAAGTTTTTGATCAGTATACATTGGAGACAATCCAAATAAACACAATTCAATGATCCTGAAGAAATAAATAAATTCATATATGAAAGATTAAATAAAATGGGAAATTTAAATAAAAACAAATATAATAAAAATAAGAAATTTACTGAATTTAAACTACAAGATTAAGTCCTTGTTAAAGCTTTACGCATTCCTAAGGCAGGTATAAAAAATGCATAACTTTTACCTATTTTCGAAGGGCCATACAAAATTGTTAATCAAGTTGGTGAATCCACTTTCATAATAGCAGATGATAGAGAAAATATTCGTGGAATGTGTTAAAATGTGTATTTGTACAATCAAATTTGTAAATATGTTAAACTCTATAAAAAAATTTAAAATTAATTAAAACCTTATTATGAAAATAATGTCAATCGGGCACTTGTAAAAACTTGAATATTGAAATTATTGTAGTGTCTAAATGTTAGTATGTTTATTTTGTACAATCAAGTTGGTAAATGTTAAAAGCTTTACAAATTTGAAACTTAAAATTAATTAATACTTTATTATAAAAATATTGTCAACCCAGCAATGTAAAAACTTGAAAATTAGAAATTTATGGTATTATAATTAAAAGTTAAGATGTCTGTATGGTACAATTACATTTGTAATGTAAATGGTTGAAATGCAAAATGTAAAATTTTGGTGACACATAATCTGATATTGTCATTTAGTTATAAGAAAATGCAAATTGTTAAAGTGCTAAAAAAGTGATAGTAAAATCAAAAGTGAAGTGGAATAAAAAATTTTTATCGACAAGCTCAACAAAGTTTTTAAATCGGAGCAGACCCAAATGTTGTGATATTTGATATTATAAACTTTATATATCAAGAATTTGAAATAAAAAGAGCGTCACTCTTGTTATGGTCAGTCCGTGAGACATGTTATCTGAAGATAGTGATTGCAGTAAAAACTTCTTTTAGTTAATAGTTGTTGGACTTAAAGCAGAACAGAAGAGAAATTTCACAAAAAGAAAAAGTATTAATTTGATTGAAGATGAATAATGAGAAAAAAAGAAGAAGAAGCAAAATTATAGACAAGTATTTATATAATTATTTATTTATTAGCAGAACCTTAAAACCTCAGATAATAAATAAAAAGATATAATTAAAATAAATAATAAACGTAATAATATATTGTTAATTTCTGTAGTTAGGTTCGATTATCTGCTGCTAGAAAATAGTAAGGGTTACTTTACTCTGCATTTAAGCATTACACAATATCAGCATCCATTGAATCCTTACACACACACTTCATGTGAATCTTAATTGTGAATATGTAAAGAGTATTTATTTTTTCTCAAAATATTCTTCGTAGTTTGTTATGTTGTTTGGCTGACTAAATAATCTTTTCAGAATATATCTTTAGTCCTTTTCAACTAAAACAGACTAAGTCATACATCAAATCTTTGCTTTATAGCAAGGGAACTTTTACAACAGACTGAATTCACCGAAGTTATTCAATGAAGAAATGATTCCATAACTCGAATCACTGGAAATATCTTCTGTCATTAAAATAACGAATAAATATCGAGTATGAAGCATTGGTTTGACTTAAAGACATATACTGTTGGCTCTTCATCTTTTCTGTTTGGTATGTGGCTTCCTTCTTTGAGGTGGGCACAAACTGTTCACTATGTGTGATGAAAGCTCCTGTATGATGAGCCATTATATGCATAATCAACATAGAAGCATCTACTGTTAACTAGCATTTGCTGTAATGTTACGGGTTTCTTCAAGTTAATGGCTTTTAATACTTTGTAACTACAAAGAGGTCATTGCAGGATTTTCTATGTAGGTAGCGCTATTATATGAGCCTTCAAACTGTGAGGTAATAGTGCTGTTTAGCTTCAATGAAGGGGCTTTTATAAGGAATGTTGGGTCATAATATGTTTCTTCAAATCATGATGATGATGATGATTCTTTAAAGTACCAGCTTGAACTCCTTTGTAGCTGCAGTGAAAACATTGATAGGGCTTTTCACCAGTATGGTGTGCCATAATATGGCTTTTCAAAGTACCAGGTGCGACTGCTTTGTAGCTGCAGTGAGGACATTGATGGGGCCTGTCTTTAGTATGATGTTCCCTAATATGACTTTTCAAACTACCAACTTGTACTGCTTTGTAGCTGCAGTGAGAACATTGATAGGGCTATTCTCCAGTATGGTGTGCCATGACATGATTCTTTAAAGCACCAGCCTTTACTGCTGTGTAGCTGCAGTGAGGACATTGATAGGGCTTTTCTCCAGTATGGTGTGTCATTATATGTCTCTTTAAATGAGTAGCTCGTACTGCTTTGAAGCTGCAGTGAGGACATTGTTGGGGCTTTTCTCCTGTATGGCGTGCCATGACATGATTCTTTAAATCAGCCGCTCCTACTGATTTGTAGCTGCAGTAAGGACATTGATGGGGCTTTTCTCCTGTATGGCGTGCCATGACATGATTCTTTAAATCAGCCGCTCGTACTGTTTGGTAGCTGCAGTAAGGACATTGATAGGGCTTTTGTCCGGTATGGCGTGCCATTATATGTGTCTTTAAACTAGTAGCTAGTACTGTTTTGTAGCTGCAGTGAGGACATTGTTGGGGCTTTTCTCCTGTATGGTGAGTCATTATATGTGTCTTTAAATGAGTAGCTATTACTGCTTTGTAGCTGCAGTGAGGACATTGTTGGGGCTTTTCTCCTGTATGGTGTGCCATGACATGATTCTTTAATTGAGTAGCTCTAACTGTTTTGTAGCTGCAGTGAGGACATTGATGGGGCTTTTCTCCAGTATGGCGTGCCATGACATGATTCTTTAAATTACCAGCTCCCACTGCTGTGTAGCTGCAGTGAGGACATTGATGGGGCTTCTCTTCAGTATGGCGTGCCATGACATGAGTCTTTAAAGTACCAGCATGTACTGCTTTGTAGCTGCAGTGAGGACATTGATGGGGCTTTTCTCCAGTATGGCGTGCCATGACATGAGTCTTTAAAGTACTAGCATGTACTGCTTTGTAGCTGCAGTGAGGACATTGATGGGGCTTTTCTCCGGTATGGCGTGCCATTATATGTTTCTTTAAATGAGTAGCTGTTACTGCTTTGTAGCGGCAGTGAGGACATTGATGGGGCTTTTCTCCAGTATGGCGTGCCATAACATGATGCTTTAAAGAACCAGGATCTACTGTTTTGTAGCAGCAATGAGGACATTGTTGGGGCTTGTCTTCGGCATGGAGTGCCATTATATGTTTCTTTAAATGAGTAGCTGTTACTGTTTTGTGGCTGCAGTGAGGACATTGATGGGGCTTTTCTTCAGTATGGCGTGCCATTATATGTCTCTTTAAATTATCAGCTCGTACTGTTTTGTAGCTGCAGTGAGGACATTGATGGGGCTTTTCTACAGTATGGTGTGCTATTATGTCATTCTCTAAAATGACTCCTACTTTACCATCACATGACATTATATGTGTCTTTAAAGTACTTTCATGAACTTCACCTGAAACAAAAATTAGAAAAATATTTACTCGTGGCAAGTAAAGAATTATTTAAAAGTATTTCTTAAATTTCTTCTGGTTTTCATTTTTTATTCTTCATAGGTGCCATATTTTTGTTGCTCTTTATATTTGTCTCACAATCCGTTGTCTTCTACAGTTCATTTCAGACAAAGCTGGCAATGAATATAAATAAGAAAGAAAACATGACACCATTCAAGAAGATATGACAAAAAAGAAAACCAATCATTACTGAATTCGAAAGTTAACAAATACATTTTCTTTATTTATTTGATTTGTTTTCCTCACAGTAACTATGATTTTTTTTAATTATAGAAATGTAAATAGTGCAATAGCAATAAAGCAATAGAGATGTAAGATCCTATTCAGACTATATTTTCAGCTCAGAATTTGTTGAACATACAAAGAGAAAGCAGGAATACTTCCATCTTTCCGTTGTAAGTTAACAAAATTTGATGAAATCTTATCAAGTAACTGTGATCTCCTGGCACAGTTATTATGAAGCTTCATCTCTTCATAACTTATAACCACCTTGAAATATTAAATAATTTTGTATAAATAAATAACAGTGCGAGTCCTAATAATGGCCTGCTCTCCAAACATGTACTAATGTAATACATCAGGGGTTTCTTGACTGTGTATTTGGGTATATGGTACGAATGAACATGGAACTAGAATGTTTATAATACAGAGGTATTAACTTATAATGGCCTTTAAGGGTCCTGGGAAATCACATCATTATAATATCTTCTATGACTGCCCATTATAAATAAATTTATATATAACGCCAACATTTTTGACAGTTAGATTGTCATCACCAGGTGACTTTATAACAATTATAACATGAATGAAGCATTTTGTCAAAATATAAACTTTAAATTATAAAAAAAAAATAAACCATTTAAAATAAATTAATTAAAAGGATTATTAATAATCAAAAGATTTAAACAATAATGACCAATAACAATTAAGATTAAAAAAAATTGGATATATTTTTATATATTATATATGTTGGTATTTTTTATATGTATACACAATTAAACCTGAACTAAACGTTACATCATATATTGAGAAATACTTCAGTAATACTTCGGTATACTCACCATCATCCAATATTAGTTCATCTTCTTTAAAATGGATTAGACTACCTGTAAATAAGAATAAAATTGTCAATTTAACCAATTAAAGTATTTCTTATACTTATTAATGAAACAAAATAAAATATATTAGTGACCAATCAGTCAAAAATAAAATATATTCTTAAACTTTTTTTTTTCCCTCCCCTGAGGTGAACCTCAAAAGGGGTTTATATATTCTTGAACCATAGAATTAAATGTCTATGGAATTTCTTCTGAGAAACTGTATGTGTGTAATGTACTGGTCTTCCGGTTCCTTTCTCTCCTACTCCCCATTGAGATATTGGGCCCATCTGACTCGAAAGGGTTGACTTTTTTAAGTCTGTAGCAATTAGCTCGGGTAGTCTTAAGTTGAGTTTGCCTTTCCCAGGCAATTCGAACCAGGGAGCATGAGTAGAGGGAATTGACGGGAAGAATGTTAGGCCCGTGCGCATCTCTCTCCTCACTACCTCACCCACAAACCCAAGGTAGACATAGTACACAATAATGTTTGACAAGACGTTTGCTAACTCCTTTCTGGTCTTAAATGGATATCTGGTCTGTTATGTCATCATCAACAAGGAAACATTTCAGGTTGCTTGTGATCGTCTAACAGAGAGGACCAAGATTCAGTGATGAATATAAGGTCATTAACGTTTAGTGAACATAACTTGTTGTACCAGTTCGGCTTCTCTGCAAAGTCTACAGTACTCTTTATGCCACCATTTCAAGAAATTTTGAATGATATTGCCAACGAGATTGGCAGATTGCAAATTCTCTATTTAACCATAGCAGCAGTTACTCCCACATACAGTTATTAGGAACAATTGTCTTTGGAAAACTGTCTAAACTTTACTGATAGTGAACTCTAATATTGTCACTCATTTCTAAATTCTAAATAAAATGATTAAAATTTTTTCTATTAAAAACTCTTTTATCTGTCATCAACTGTGTGATATTTTACCAGAAATAAATGTGATAAAAATAATTATGGTTTTTTGGCAACTTTCAAAATACAAAATAAATACAATAAATAAAAAATTTGTTCATAAATAAAATACAAATTTTGATTATGACATTATGAACAAATATTGATAATTAATATAACTACTTCAGTATAATCAATAAAGATTAGTGACAGACCCACAGCAAGGAATGATGTCAGCCTATTTTGGGTCGCTGGACATACCAGGTATAGATTGCAATGAGAGAGCAGATGAATTGGCTAAGCAAGGAGTGAACTCATCATTTGTTCATCCTAAGTCTGCCTAGATCCACATTTGCCTCCATGTAGGAACAGTGGATATGGGCCAGGAGATGATGGACGAGCAATATTCCAACAATATCAGCTGTAGACAAACAAGCCCTCCAAGGAAAACAACTCATCGTTAACAACCTGCAGCTGGCAATACATTAGCCTTATAAAAGGCATTTTCACCAAGAACTGCAGATAAAGCCAATACCTATTCTTAATAGGCATTTCTGAACTCAATTAGTCTTCTCAATGGAGAAGGAAAACGCCAACCAATTCATAGGAGAAAGCAAAGAACTTAGCATTGCGGGATATTTTAGACATTTTCTCGATAGTAGACAGGTACGTACATGTGAGGCAAGCAGATATGTTTATAATATATTAGCAGACAAAAAGGAAATTCTGGTTGTCCAAATACAACTTACAAATATATTACCCACAGATTCCCCCCTCGATCTATCTACCTAATGAAGCACAATATACCAATGTATGCAAATTAATAGTAATAGCCCAATAAAGCAATTATGTGACAGATATATTATGACGTTCTTTGATTGATAATGTAATTTTATTTTTAACTTTAAATTTATTTTATTTACTATTTATTATTAGGCTCTATTACCAAAAATAATTTGGGCAAAAAGATGAATTTAATTTTACAAACCTAAAAAACTAAACTTTTTTAATTACATAAATACTTGTCTATCAATTCGATTCCTTTTCTCCTTTAATTATCTTCATTCTTTAAACAAAATTAATACTTCTTCTCTTCGTGCTATTTCTCTTCCATTCTGCTTTAAGTCAATAACCACTAACCAACAAAGTTTTTAAGTTTTTCTTACAATCTCAAGCTAATAATATGTATTACGGGCTGATCCCAAAACTAGAGAGCATAATTCTGTGTTTTTTATTATCACAACAACTATACTATATCACAGGCCAAAACTAGTGAGTAATTCTGTGTGTGTTTTCATCATACAACAACAACTATACTACCTTTTGTTTATTCCTTCACTCTCAATTGTTTTTGTTTGCCTTCTTGATTCAAGGTTGGATTAAATATTTATATACAAACTCCACAATATCTAATATCACAACAATATATATTGAAGACCTGAACGATATTAGACATTTGCACGCATTCATATAATGAGAGATACTTCAGTATTGCTTTAGTGTACTCACCGTCATCCATAATTATCCCTTCTTCTTGAAAGTGGATTAGATCACCTGCTTATAACAGTAAGAAATTATTTACTTATGCATAATGAAGTGAACTATCTTAAAATAATTAAAAACATTTATTATAACATTAAGATGTGTGCTCCATCTCAGCTCAATATAGCTCAATACCAGAGCAATAAATCTAAGTCATCCCATAACATGGTAATAGACATTTTCACGTATTCATTAATGAGAGATACTTCAGATTGCTTTAGAGTACTCACCGTCATCCATAATTAACTCTTCTTCTTTACAGTGGATTGGATCACCTGCTTATAACAGTAAGAAATTATTTACTTATACATAATGAAGTGAACTATCTTAAAATAATTAAAAACATTTATTATAACATTAAGATGTGTGCTCCATCTCAGCTCAATATAACAAAATACCAGATCTACAATTAAGTCATCGCACAACATAATAATAGACATTTGCACGTATTCATTAATGAGAAATAATTCAGTATTGCTATAGTGTACTCACCGTCATCCATAATTAGCTCTTCTTCTTTACAGTGGATTAGATCACCTGCTTATAACAGTAACAAATTATTTACTTATGTATAATGAAGTGAACTATCTTAATTAAAAAGATTTATTATAACATTAAGATGTGTGCTCCATCTCAGCTCAATATAGCTCAATACCAGAGCAATAAATCTAAGTCATCCCATAACATGGTAATAGACATTTTCATGTATTCATTAATGATAGATACTTCAGTATTGCTTTAGTGTACTCACCATCATCCATAATTAGCTCTTCTTCCTTACAGTGGATTAGATCACCTGCTTATAACAGTAAGAAATTATTTACTAATACATAATGAAGTGAACTATCTTAAAATAATTATAAACATTTATTATAACATTAAGATGTTTGCTCCATCTCAGCTCAATATAACACAATACCAGAGCTATCAATTAAGTCATCGCACAACATAGTAATAGACACTGGCACGTATTCATTAATGAGAGATACTTCAGTATTGCTTTAGAGTACTCACTGTCATCCATAATTAGCTCTTCTTCTTTACAGTGGATTGGATCACCTGCTTATAACAGTAAGAAATTATTTACTTATATATAATGAAGTGAACTAGCTTAAAATAATTAAAACATTTATTATAACATTATTGTAACATTAAGATGTGTGCTCCATCTCAGCTCAATAAAACACAATACCAGAGCAATCAATCTAAGTCATCGCACAACATAGTAATAGACATTTGCACATATTCATTAATGAGAGATACTTCAGTATTGCTTTAGTGTACTCACCATCATCCATAATTAGCTCTTCATCTTTAAGTGTTGCCTAGGTACTTTTAAATCGAAGAGTATTAAATATGCATGACTAGGTCCCAGATTGGGGAATAATTACAAGCAAAAAGAATATGCCAAAAAATATTAATTTCTAAAATCGACCTTTCACTCCAGAATATCAGTTCCTCATACCTTCCAGACAACCTCTAAACCAAAACTAATATGACAAAGTAGCAAAACTATAAAAGTAATATTAAAAGAAACAATGTAAACCAGTCAAAGTATAAATCTTTCCTTAAAACTCCTAGGGATTAACAAGGGCAGAATTTCACAGGGGTACAGCTAGTACATGCTTTGTGTAAGATTGTTTAAGAATTTTTCGCATATGTATACATTAAATACCTCAACTCTATAACCTACTTAATAAACGCAAAGTAATCTTAAAAAAAAAAAAACTTACAGTCAAATTCTTCTTTGATTTCTTGCTTGATGACCTTAGAAGATTCTTTTACATCTGTAAATAAAACAATCAAATTTATTGAAAATTCAGCTAGAATAATGGTTCTACATTTATATTAAAAAAGGAGTCAAGACATAGTAGTTACAATACCTGTGGTATCCATCATAATAAAGATAATCCAAAAAAAGACTTAAAATAACTGCAATGAAATAACAAGTATTGCCGTATGAATCTAGTGTCGTTCGTGAAGGGGCGTTACAAGCGGCTGCCAAAGAACTATTTCATCTTTCATGTTTTAGTACTTGCCTTAAATGTATTGACATAGTCCTTGTTCGCATACTCTTTACCATTATCAGTTCTCAGAATTTTAATTTTGCATCCTGTCTGCTTTTCCACTATTTTTTTTAAACCGTTTAATCCCCTCCAAAGTCCAAAATATACCAACATTTCTGGAGTAGAAATATCTAGATATGCCCCAATAGATGTGTTCTTCATTGGTCCACATACGTCACTGTGAATTAAGTATAACATTGCTGGCTCTTGATTTTCTTGTCAAAAATGGTGTTCGTGTTTGCTTTACCTCTAAGCTTGTTTACACCTCAAATCATACTACTAGGAATCATCTTTATGTTAGTCCTACTTAGATGGCCAAGCCTTTCTACGCCAGAGGGAATAGACAAATTCTGTATTTGGATAAGTGTCAAGTCTCAGGGCTGAAGCAATTACGCTGTATCCCTCGACTGTAATGTAACACCGTTTCGTGTAGAAGCAAAACATTAATCTGTGTCATAAATGTAAAGCTGTATTGTTGTTTTAATCCACACTTACAATAATTTCTCAAGGTTGGAATCCTAAATCTCAACTTAAATTCACAGATTGAAATTCCTGAAAGTGTTCGAAAGAGGTTGAGAAAAATTGAAAACGACAAGGGAAGAATCTTAATTGCAAAATTTATCTCCGTGATTGAAAAAAAAAAGTTGGCTACATTCGCTTAAAGCAATTTAATTACTGCATTGAGCAGGAACCTTCTATTATCGCTTGCAACAAAATTGCCCGATAACTTCGGGTAGATGTTTCATGTTTCTTTTCATGTTTCATGAAAAATTTTGAAATGTAGAAGATCGTATATTTTTTTTTTATAAATGTGTTGAAAATTAACTTCTTCTAACATTGTTTTTATAATTATTATTTATTTTAATAGTTTGTACTTAATATACTGACATTATATTAAATCAAATTTATAATCTGTCAATAAATTATTTTATTGCATCGCGTATTATTATTATTTTAGATTTCATTACGCCAAAAAATGTTGTAAATTAAAGAAAAACATGATTTTGGCCGGTTTTAGGTGTTATATACATGATCTTACACACTTGTAACGCATGAAAATCCGTTAAACTTAGAGGCAGACATTAAAAATTATCAGCTGGTTTATGAGAAAGCATAGTTACAGGGTCAGGATACAAATCTGAAACTTTTTAATTTTCATTCAGAAACATTCTAATTTAAAATCATATATTTTCAAAAAAAAAAACATAAATTGTAAAATGTCTTTGTCGCAAATCGCACGGTTTTAACAACATTAGTCAAATATAATCTCAGAAGGATTAGAAGTCTTAAATCTTGATGTACTGATTATTTAATGTGCTGTGACTGAAACGGAGAAATAATTATAAATATTAATCATTAAAACTATCAAAAAAAACTATGTTCGAACTTTTTCTCACAGCTTCGCGGATGTATTTTGCATGTATGTCAGATTGGTAGAAAATCGGGGATGCTTTTTTGTTACCAATTAGGATATTCATAAGAACAATATTTCTATCTCTACTGCATTTTTTTCGCTTGTTATTAACTTTGGACAATTTGTGAAAAGTTTCGGCATTGTAATTGATAAATAATTCATTTTTACCAGAACCCGTTTTGAAAGTCCCATAATTTACTTAATAACAAAATCAAAAGATCAATAGTTTTATTAATACCGGTTGTAGACTAGCAAAAAATTCATTTACTCAAACCCAAGAAAGCATAAGCGTTTTGAGCAGCATTGAAGGTTCTAATCAGTTAATAGTTCTTGTTGATAATAATAATAATGATACCCCTATTGGTGAATTGTCATATCGTCAACTGGAAAATATATACGATGTAATTTTACTGGGAAATTCTAGTGACATGCCTTCTAATGTTCTAGTAATCTTAGCAACCGGGACTTGTAAGAACCTTTTGAACAGTCGGAATGCGAAGCTACCCTCTGAAGCACAATGACTGTCGGGTCGCCGGAGGGGGGAGGACGCCCGCGGGGGGCTAGGGTCTCTACGACTCGGCCGCTGTCCGGCGAGCGTCAAGAAAGAGATAAAATGGGTAAACCTGTGCTCTTTGACCTTTGCTGGTGGCCTAGTCGGTGGGCAGCTTTATTCGTAATGATCTTACTCGAAATGAGAGGAACATGGCCAATGTCCCACTGCCATTGTGGGCTTTAGAGAACTAGGTGACAGTAACTACCAAAGCTAATCACTTTCAAAAGTTCCAGCCACTCGAATACAGCAGGGATCACCACGACCGAAAGACTCCGCTGAGATACCTTATAGCTGATCCACCCAAGCCTAATCTGTACTTCGAGGAACTTGTTCTTTGTACAGAGCCACTCATCGTCGGGAACCAGGTCCCATCTCTTTCCCTGGCAATAGGACCATCCAGGAAACTCCTCATTGAGGAGATGGTCCAGATTGAAGACCTTTATATACCCATGGCTTGGATAAAATATTTCTAACTAAAAATTAACTGAAAACTATGAATTGTGAAATGTTAGCAGCATGTATTCCACCAGAATTCTCAGTAAAATCATGTGTAAATATTTGTGCATAGATATGTGTGTTTTTTTTGAAAAATTATTTGCTATAATATTTTTATTTTTATTAAATCGAACCTCATACTGGTAGGTGTAGAATAAATTGTCTTTACTTTTTCCATTATTTTATATATATTATCGGTATCATAATTTAGCTGTTCAGTGAGAGCTGATTAAACTCATAATACTTTTTGTATTGAAAATGCAATTCAAATATTCACTCTCTTCAGACGGTTCAATCGAATGATTGAAATTTATTATTGTTATTATAGCGACCGCTAACTATATATGTAAATTACCCTACACTCTGGTTCATAATGTATTATAATATAAATGCAAATCTTTTTAAACTTCTGGTAATAAATCATAGAGAGGTCGGAAGTCGTAGACAAGTAGCCCAGAGGGCCCCACCATAAAACCTAGGCCAAGCACACCAGCCCCTAATAAAATAGACCTTCAGTCACGTTCCCACGGTCAATAAACCATGCTAGGAACAGCTTAGGAACCCTTTTGGACCCATGGGATAATAGAACAGACCACCTATAGGCGGTCAAATAACCCAAGGGGGTGAGATCCTAGCAGCCATATAAAACACACCCTTGTACCCCAACGGTCATAAAACTAAAAGGAAGTGACTACCTGTGTATCGTAAAACTTACTCCGGGCAGACAGACCCAGCCTTCCACGAGGGAGGGGGTTATCATATTTATTTCAGCAAATTTCACTCTTCAGGCCCACTCTGTCTCTTAGTCTTCCGAGTAACTTGACACCGGGGGCACTTGGCCCCTGGTAGGCCCACTCTTCATTCTTTTCTAGTTTCTACATACCGATAGCCGCTATCACCGTCGCGATATGCCTACTCAGCCTTCCGCTACTCTACGACGGCACTTGCCACACAGCCTATAGCAGACCTCTGACGACTTGTACTTATTACGCTGCCGATCTCTCGCCCGAACTCTGAAAACTGGTCTTATTCTTTATGAACCTCTGAACCTCATCCTGAACACTGTGTCTTGTCGGGACACATTCCTATCAATAAATGGAGTCAGATATTAACGCCTACATGGAACACGGTCCATGTTATTAACTACAGCAATCCGACAATTGTTGACCTCCGACAATTGTTCACCTTTTCTGACAATTGTTCACCTCCGACAATTGTTCAACCAATACCCGACAGTTATATACATATTTTTATTATATAATATTATGTAATTATTTTATTGTTTTAACATCTGAATCATTAACATCATTTGAAATTTTAATGAATTAAATAGTGCTTCCAAAGCCTATTGTGTGTCTATAAAATTCATTATTTATTTAAGAAAATTCATTATAATTAAGAACTTCATAAAATATATAAAGTGTTGTCGTGGTGTGTCACTAGGGGAGTGCCTAATCACTCTAGCCCTGGTGACAAGTGCGGATTGTTGTAGTTAATAACATGGACCATCGTTCCATGTCGGCGCTTAATATCTGACTCCATTCATGATAGGTATGTGTCCCGACAGTACACTATGTTCAAAAGAAAAGGGGTATGGAGGTTTCATAAAGAATAAGATTTGATCAGAGTTAGAACGGGGCGCGGCAGGGCAGCAGGCGCGAGGCGACAGGGGGGCCTGCACAGCGTTGAGACAGGGTGACGACTAGAGGTGCGGCAGAGAGAGAGAGTAGAGTTCAGTCCTTAATCTCCTGGTCTTAAATACAATATCCCCTACCTAGTGAAAGGTGGAGTTGGCTGACAGGGGTATTTTTTACGATACCCAGGTGGCCAGTTCCTTTTAGTTTTACGACCGTTGGGATAAAAGGGTGTGTTTTTTTTGGCTGCTAGGGTCTCACCCACTTAGGTTATTTGACCGCCTGTAGGTGCCACTGTGTCTAGTCAGGTACCGTTTTATGACGGTGCCCCTCTGTTTACCTGGCCTCCTACCATTGCCGCGTGGACCCTGGTTTATTACAAGAAGCTTACAAAGATTTACATTATATTATAATACATTATTAACCAGAGTGTAGGGTAATTTACATATATTTAGCGCTTCGCTACAAGTGTCTATAAAAACAAAGGCAGGACACCAGACAGGAAGGTTGGGAGAGATGCAAGCCCAGGGATGGGTACTACCTAGTGGCACACAGGCACATCAAACAAGTATGAATATCTTATATTGTTTTCTACGTATTCTAAAATATTGATATTCCAACTCACTTTGCATTAAAACAAAAACACTTATCATTATTTTAAAAAAAAAATTTGAATTAACGTACATACTAAAAACACAACAAAATTGATTAATAAAACTATCACAATGGCATTATAACAAATTATGTCGGTTGTCTGTGGTTTTACTAAAAATAATATCACATACTAAAATATTCAAGATTATGATTGTTAAAATTAAATAACAATTATTATTCCACAAAGTAGTCTCAATAATTTGTGTTAAAAGTAGTACATTAAAATACTACAGCCAATTCAATACATTTTGTACAATTGTTCATTACATATTTACAAATTTATAGTTACCAAAGTTAAAAGAGGTTTGTAAACCTTTGTTATGGCCAATACAATATCTCACGATGAGTTGCTCATATGGCAGTATGTTTTAAGGAGCGTGACCATCAGCCTTAGGTCTTCCGTGACAAAATTAACCAGGTCGTTAAACCTTCGCTGGTCCAATGATGATATTTGGAACAGAACCATACTTACAATCTCAGACTGTAACCTGAGGCGTTCGTACATATCTTTGATTTCTCTGAGGTACCTGTCCGGCCCGAGGCTGCTAAGGTATTCTGGGGGTGGGAGATTTGGAAGAGTCCACAATAAGTTGATCACTTGGAAGTTTATGGGAGTCTCTCACTCTTCCATGTTCCTCGACCGCCTTCCAGTGCTTCTTTTCCCCATGCTCGAGTATGCTTCAGATCCTGCTGGGGATTCCTTTTATAAATTTGTAAATATGTATTGAACAATTGTACAAAATATATTGAATTGGCTTTCGTATTTGGATGTACTACTTTTTACACGAATTATTGAGACTAATTTGTGGAATAATAATTGTTATTTAATTTAATTTTCATTTTAATTTAAAAATAATATAGCGATTGTACCGATTCATCACTAGGGGTATCATTATTATTATCAACTGTAGCGTCCGCTAACTATATAAGTAAATCACCCTATACTCTGGTGCATATATAATATATTATAATATAATGTGAAAGTCTAGGAATAAAGAACGCATTGGCTGGCAGTCGTAACAAGTCAGGGCAGCAGGTGCACCGGCTTAAAAGCCACCTGGCCGTCATAAAACAGACCCGGTAGACCTAGAGTCGCCTCATAAACCTTAAGGGTGAGTCCCTAGCATGCCATAGACGGCCATAAACTAAGCAACCCTTGTCTCCGGTCACGCGCCTTGTGACAGAAGTGCAGGTGTGCTATCATAAACATGCCCCTTTCAGGCTGGCTCCACCTTCCGGTTGGAAGGGGAAATAATATTTAAACCAGGGGCCTTGAGGCCCACTCTCTCTTCAGCGCCTCTGATGCCCGTCACCCTGTCCCTCAGCCTTGCAGACCCACTGGGGCCTTGTACCTGTTACGCAGCCGGGCTCCCGCTCCAACTCTGAACATGTCTTATTCGTTATGAAACCTCTGTACCTCTTCTTTTGAACATAGTGCATTGTCGGGGCACATCCCTATCATAAAAATGGAGTTAGATATTAACGCCGTCCTGGAACGATTGCCCAGGTTATTAACTCGAACAATCCACACTTGTCACCAGGGCTAGGTGATCAGGCACCTCCTAGTGGCAACCCGACATCAACAAAAACTATTATCTGATTAGAACCTTCAATGCTGCTCAAAACACTTATGCTTTCTTGGGTTTGAGTAAATGAATTTTTTGCTAGTCCACAACCGGTATTAATAAAACTATTGATCTTTTGATTTTGTTATTAAGTAAATTATGGCACTTTCGAAACGGGTTCTGGTAAAAATGAATTATTTATCAATTACAATGCCGAAACTTTTCACAAATTGTCCAAAGTTAATAACAAGCGAAAAAAATGCAGTAGAGATAGAAATATTGTTCTTATGAATATCCTAATTGGTAACAAAAAAGCATCCCCGATTTTCTACCAATCTGACATACATGCAAAATACATCCGCGAAGCTGTGAGAAAAAGTTCGAACATAGTTTTTTTTGATAGTTTTAATGATTAATTTTTATAATTATTTCTCCGTTTCAGTCACAGCACATTAAATAATCGGTACATCTAGATTTAAGACTTCTAATCTTTCTGAGATTATAATTGACTAATGTTGTTAAAACCGTGCGATTTGCGACAAAGAAATTTTACAATTTATGTTTGTTTTTTTTGTAAATATATGATTTTAAATTAGAATGTTTCTGAATGAAAATTAAAAAGTTTCAGATTTGTATCCTGACCCAGTAACTATGCTTTCTCATAAAGCAATAATTATTGAACTTAACACCAGCGAGTTGACATAAAACACAGCTAATAATTTTTAATTTTAAAGTCTGCCTCTAAGTTTAACGGATTTTCATGCAGTAAAAACCCAAAGTGTGTAAGATCATGTATTTAACACCTAAAACAGGCCAAAATCATGTTTTTCTTTAATTTACAACATCTTTTGGTGTAATGAAATCTAAAATATTAATAATACGCGATGCAATAAAATAATTTATTGACAGATTATAAATTTGATTTAATATAATGTTAGTATATTAAGGACTAACTATTTAAAAAAATAATAATTATAAAAGCAATGTTAGAAGAAGTTAATTTTCAACACGTTTATAAAAAAAAATATACGATCTTCTACATTTCAAAATTTTTTTCACAAGATTATGTCGTCTGTCACTTACGATGTTTTCTAATATTGAAAAGGAACATGAAACATCTACCCGAAGTTATCGGGCATTCGTGTTGCAAGCGATAGTAAAAGGTTCCTGCTCAATGCAGTAATTAAATTGCTTTAAGCAATGTAGCCAGCTTTTTTTTTAATCATGGAGTCAAATTTTGCATTTAAGATTCTTTCCTTGTCGTTTTCAATTTTTCTCAACCTCTTTCGAACACTTTCAGGAATTTCAATCTGTGAATTAAAGTTGAGATTTAGGGATTCCAACCTTTAGAAATTATTGTAAGTGTGGATTAAACAACAATACTGCTTTACATTTATGACACAGATTAATGTTTTGCTTCTACACAGATCGGTGTTACATTGCAGACGAAGGATACAGCGTAATTGCTTCAGCCCTGAGACTTGACACTTATCCAAATACAGAATTTGTCTATTCCCTCTGGCGTAGAAAGGCTTGGCCATCTAAGCAGGACAAACATGAAGATGATTCCTAGTAGTATGATTTGTGGTGTAAACAAGCTTAGAGGTAAAGCAAACACGAACACCATTTTTGACAAGAAAATCAAGAGCCAGCAATGTTATACTTAATTCACAGTGACCAATGAAGAACACATCTATTGGGGCATATCTTGATATTTCTACTCCAGAAATATTGGTATATTTTCCAACAATTATTTTATATACGATATAAATATCAGACTTTCGAGGGGATTAAACTGTTAAAAAAATAGTGGAAAAGCAGACAGGATGCAAAATTAAAATTCTGAGAACTGATAATGGTAAAGAGTATGCGAACAAGTACTATGTAAATACATTTAAGGCAAGTACTAAAACATGAAAGATGAAATAGTTCTTTGGCAGCCGCTTGTGACGCCCCTTCACGAACGATACTAGATTCATGTGGTAATACTTGTTATTTGAGTGTAGTTCAAATAACATTTGAAGTCTGTTTTTGGATTATATTTATTACGATGGATACCACAGGTATTGTAACTACTATGTCTTAACTCCTTTTTTAATATAAATGTAGAACGATTACTCTAGTCAAATTTTCAATAAATTTGATTGTTTTATTTACAGATGTCCAAGAATCTTCTAAGGTCATCAAGCAAGAAATCAAAGAAGAATTGGACTGTAAGTTTATTTTTTTTTTGTTTAATTTGCGTTTATTAAGGAGGTTATAGAGTTGAGGCATTTAATGTATACATATGCGAAAAATTCTTAAATAATCTTACACAAAGCATATACTAGCTGTACCCCTGTGAAATTCTGCCCTTGTTAATCCCTAGGAGTTTTAAGGAAAGATTTGTACTTTGACTGGTTTACATCGTTTCTTTTAATATTACTTTTATAGTTTTGCTACTTTGTCATATTAGTTTTGGTTTAGAGGTTGTCTGGAAGGTATGAGGAACTGATATTCTGGAGTGAAAGGTCGATTTTAGAAATTAATATTTTTTGGCATATTCTTTTTGCTTGTAATTATTCCCCAATCTGGGACCTAGTCATGCATATTTAATACTCTTCCATTTAAAAGTACCAAGGCAACACTTATGTTTCTTAGTAGCATAACATTAGTACCAGTTTTTATGGTGGGTTTATGTGGACGCAAACCATTAATCAAAATTTACCTTTTTTACACAATTTAGAAAACTAAAGAATGCCATTTTCTGAGTATAGAATATGATATATCAATAAAAGCTGGCCTGTCAGAAAGTCCATCAATTATCAAGGGATACTCTCCATTATCAATTTCTAGAAAATCTACAAAGTCTGAGGAAAGAGGAGAATACTTGATGCAATTTTCGGCAAAATTTGTCTAAAATCTCCTACAAGAGCTGTTACTTTCCTTCCTTAAGTAATATAAAGGGCCATTATGTTTTTGAAAGGTGCATATAACATGTGCCATTGGTGCTTCATTTTATCAGTTGGGAGTTTGATATTAGATAATTAGATGGAGGGGAACCTATGTAGCTTTTATTGGCCTGACAACCAGACCCATATTTCCTTTTTGTCTGCCCTTAAGCTATATAAATATTTCCTTGCCACATATTTACATACCTCCTTGATTTATTTAGGAAGTCAAGTAATGATCTCTATTTGATGGAGCTATGTTCTCCTAATCGAATCCTATCGCACCCTGAGATGTAAAAACTTAGTTTACTTAATGTTTTGGATACTCCTAAGAATTGGTAAGAGTTTTCCTTCTCCATTGAGAAGAATAATTGAGTTCAGAAATGCCTATTAAGAATAGGTGTTGGCTTTATCTCCAGTTCTTGGTGAAAATGCCTTTTATGAGGCTAATGTATTGCCAGCTGCAGGTTGTTAACGATGAGTTGTTTACCTTGGAGGGCTTGTTTGTCTACATCCGACATTGTTGGACTATTGCTCGTCCATCATCTCCTGGCCCATATCCAGTTCCTACATGGAGGCAAATGTGGATCTAGGCAGACTTAGGATGAACAAATGATGAGTTCACTCCTTAGCCAATTCATCTGTTCTCTCATTGCAATCTATACCTGGTATGTCCAGCGACCCAAAGTAGGCTGACATCATTCCTTGCTTTGGGTCTGGCACTAATCTTTATTGATTATACTGAAGTAGTTATATTAATTATCGATAGTTGTTCATAATGTCATAATCAAAATTTGTATATCTGGCAGATACAATCGTCTTAGTTGCCAAAAAACCATTATTATTTTTATCACATTTATTTCTGGTAAATATCACACAGTTGATGACAGATAAAAGAGTTTTTAATAGCACAAATTTCAGTCATTTATAATTTAGAAAGAATGATGATGTTAGAGTTCAATATCAGTAAAGTTTAGACAGTTTTCCAAAGATCATTTTTCCTAATAACTGTATGTGGGAGTAACTGCTGCTTATGGTTAAATTGGGAATTTGCAACTCTGCCAATCTCATTGGCAATATCATTCAAAATTTCTAGAAAAGGTGGTATGCAGAGTACCTCCAGGCAGACTCAGGAAAAAAAGTGAACTGGTAGAACAAGTCTTGTTCACTTAACATTCATGATCTTTGATTCATCACTGAATCTTGGTCATCGCGAACCATTATTTACTATCTTTTAAGACAGTTCACTCCATTATGTATTAGTAAATAATTTCTTACTGTTATAAGCAGGTGATCTAATCCACTGTAAAGAAGAAGAGCTAATTATGGATGATGGTGAGTACACTAATGCAATACTGAAGTATCTCTCATTAATGAATACGTGCAAATGTCTATTACTATGTTGTGCGATGACTTACATTGATAGCTCTGGTATTATGTTATATTGAGCTGAGATGAAGCACACATCTTAATGTGACAATAATGCTATAATAAATCTTTTTAATTTAGATAGTTCACTTCATTATATATAAGTAAATAATTTCTTACTGTTATAAGCAGGTGATCCAATCCACTGTAAAGAAGAAGAGCTAATTATGGATGACGGTGAGTACACTAAAGCAATACTGAAGTATCTCTCATTAATGAATACGTGCAAATGTCTAATAGTGTTCAGGTCTTCAATGTAGATATCTGTCACACATAATTGCTCTATTGAGCTATTATTATTAATTTGCATACATTGGTATATTGTGCTTAATTAGGTAGATAGATGGAGGGGGGAATCTGTGGGTAATATATTTGTAAGTTGTATTTGGACAACCAGAATTTCCTGTTTGTCTGCTCATATATTATAAATATAAACATATCTGCTTGCCTCACATGTACGTACCTGTCAACCATCGAGAAAATGTCTAAAATATCTCGCAATGCTAAGTGCTTTGCATTCTCCTATGAATTGGTTGAAGTTTTCCTTCTCCATTGAGAAGACTAATTGAGTTCAGAAATGCCAATTAGGAATAGGTGTTGGCTTTATCTGCAGTTCTTGGTGAAAATGTTTTTTATGAGGCTAATGTATTGCTAGCTGCAGGTCGTTAACGATGAGTTGTTTTCCTTGGAGGGCTTGTTTGTCTACATCCGGCATTGTTGGACTATTGCTCGTCTATTATTTCTCCTGGCCCATATCCACTGTTCCTACATGGAGGCAAATGTGGATCTAGGCAGACTTAGAATGAACAAATGATGAGTTCACTCCTTGCTTAGCCAATTCATCCATTCTCTCATTGCAATCTATACCTGGTATGTCCAGCGACCCAAAATAGGCTGACATCATTCCTTGCTTTGGGTCTGGCATTAATTTTTATTGATTATACTGAAGTACTTATATTAATTATCAATATTTGTTCATAATGTCATAATCAAAATTTGTATTTCTGGCAGATACAATAGTCTTAGTTGTCAAAAAACCATTATTATTTTTATCACATTTATTTCTGGTAAAATATCACACAGTTGATGATGGATAAAAGTTTTTTAATAGCAAAAATTTTAATCATTTTATTTAGAATTTAGAAATGAGTGAGTGACAATATTAGAGTTCACTATCAGTAAAGTTTAGACAGTTTTCCAAAGACAATTCTTCCTAATAACTGTATGTGGGAGTAACTGCTGCTTATGGTTAAATAGGGAATTCATCACTGAATCTTGTCTCTGTTAGACGATCCCAAGGAACCTGAAATGTTTCCTGGTTGATGATGACATAACAGACCAGAAAGGAGTTTGCAAACGTCTTGTCAACATGCAATGACCTTAAACATTATTGTATACTAAGTCTACCTTGGGTTTGTGGGTGAGGTAGTGAGGAGAGAGATGCGCACGGGCCTAACATTCTTCCCGTCAATCCCCTCTACTCATGCTCCCTGGTTCGAATTGCCTGGGAAAGGCAACTCAACTTAAGACTACCCGTGCTAATTGCTACAGACTTAAAGAAGTCAACCCTTTTGCGTCAGATGGACCCAATATCTCCATGGGGAGTAGGAGAGAAAGGAGCCGGAAGACCAGTACATTACACACATACAGTTTCTCAGGAGAAATTCCATAGACATTTAATTCTATGGTTTAAGAATATCTAAACCCCTTTTGAGGTTCACCTCAGGGGACGGGGAAAAAAAAAGTTTAAGAATATATTTTATTTTTGACTGGTTGGTCACTAATATATTTTATTTTGTTTTATTAATAAGTATAAGAAATACTTTAATTGGTTAAATTGACAATTTTATTCTAATTTACAGGTAGTCTAATCCATTTCAAAGAAGATGAACTAATATTGGACGATGGTGAGTATACCAAAGCATTACTGAACCATTTCTCAATATATGATGTAACGTTTAGTTCAGGTTTAATTGTGTATACATATAAAAAATACCAACATATATAATATATGAAAATATATCCAATGTAGGAAAATATATATTCAATGTATCACCCACTATATATCAATGTATGTACTATTAGCTACTTATTCGAACATTCACGCCTCTATGCTCCAGTCGAATAATGAAAATATTTTATTTAATTAAGTTAGGGATGCCATTTATTTATTGAAACCACTAGATTTGATTACTCTATCAAACTCTGAATGTTGATCATTGGCATTGAAGTTATAGTAAAAATAAGATTGTTTAATATTGATTGGATTTATTCCTGCCTCAATTAATTCTAATACAAAGTTAAATTATCAAGTAATTTATCATGGTGATGAATGGAAGGAATTTAATTAATATAATTAACAATAAGATTTGTTTTTATTCATATGACTGAAATTCACAAATGAGATAAAATGTAATGAATTTAAATGAGGTATGATTACATTCACTTATAGACTTAATATTAAAATCTATGCTCACAATAAACATCAATGTCTTCATTGATGGGGTTATATCAAGACCAAATGTCCCGAGCCCTCAGTTTGTGTCGTCCTAAAAAAGGAAGTCTTTCTTTCTATTCTGAGAGAAAAGTGGAGAGAACATGCTTCACCCTATCTCGGCTTTATAAGGGGCTTCACCTTATCCCCTCTCCTCCTATTTCACACTCAATACCTTGTCCTCGCCTAAAAGGAGCGGTCCTCTCGGTGTGAAAAGGGTGTTTATAACTTTCACACTTTCCGAATACCACGCCAACAGATACAAATTTAAATTCCTCGGCATAAGAGTGTCCTTGTTTTATTAATATAATGCCCTCATAATTTTATGTCAAATTATCATTTAGAGTAGATTTTGTA
The DNA here is from genome assembly GCA_930367205.1 of Acanthosoma haemorrhoidale. Classification (NCBI taxonomy): domain Eukaryota; kingdom Metazoa; phylum Arthropoda; class Insecta; order Hemiptera; family Acanthosomatidae; genus Acanthosoma; species Acanthosoma haemorrhoidale. The sequence goes on along the minus strand of OV884011.1, from coordinate 13,743,672 downwards.
ATTATAAATTAAAGTCAGGAGATAAACTCGAATGAACTCAGCTTCAAACCATATTTACTATCTAATACTCAACAATGCGGAGACTGCAGTAATCATTTGACTTCCATATATTTTTATTTCTATAATTAGTGAAATGAGGGATATAAATTCAATATAGTTCTTCTAGCCTCTAAATAGCAATCATTAATAGTAACTATTTAAACTCTTAAAACCACCACCGTTAATCATCATTTCAAATTAAATTTTTTAAAATCTTAATTATTATTGGTCATTATTGTTTAAATCTTTTGATTATTAAAAATCCTTTTAATTAATTTATTTAAATTTTTTTTTTTATAATTTAAAGTTTATATTTTGACAAAATGCTTCATACATGTTATAATTGTTATAAAGCCACCTGGTGATGACAATCGCCATATTCCACCAATATATCACCATGTTGTGAATGAAAATCTACATTTTATGTACATTAGAACGCTTTTCTACGACGTTTTGGTACTACGTAGTTTGAATGACATCGGAATTCAGGATTTTGGATGCTTATAGGCCAGTTAAAGTCAAACTTACAGGTGATGTTATGTACAGTTAAGGTTACTGCTGACTTGTAACAATAGCTCTGTGCATCTGTTCTTTATGTTCCGGGCTTCTATTTATAGACGTAGAGTTAGAAGGCTTTAATACAAAAATTTAAGAGTTTGTATTGGAAAGTCTCAATTTTTGGTCGTCCATGCAGCATTTCTTTACGTCCCGGTCAGTAATGGTCAATGATTTTATTACATCTAGACAACTTGTTTAGTCATTAGATTATGTTATGTTAGTAGCTTAAGTAGGGTGAAAGAAGAAAGAAAAACTTTGTCTAGGATATAGCCATTTGAACAGTTGCTTCAAATAGCTGCTGATTCGCTTTAAATAGCATTTCCATTGTATGTCAACTTTATATAACCTATTTTCCGTTTTTCTGCTCAATATAAATTGATCATAAGATCAGCGTTCTCAGTTCCTAGATGGCATTATAATTAGCATAAGCCACTTGATTTACAAGTTGGCGAGTATCTTACTTATTGTTTACTCATGAGAGTCTTGCCCATATTAAAGCCAGAAAAACTTGTATGAAGGTCCAAATTGTCATAAGAAAGGCCTTACATTTCCATAAAACCAGAGTAAGTGCTTACTAACTGATTAATTAATTGGGTTGAAACAAACTATTATATTAGTGTATTATTACGTTCTTTGAATATTACATTCTTTGAATAGATATGATATTTTATTTTTAACTTTAATTTATTTATTATTCATTATTAGGTTCTATCAACAAAATAATTCTGGCAAAAAGATGAATTTAATTTTACAAAGATAAAAAATATACTTATATTAATTTTATAATTACTTGTCCATTCATTTGATTCCTTTTCTTCTTCAATGGTCTTCTTCTTACATATATCAGGCTGATTCCAAACTAGAGTGAATATAATGCTCTGTATGTTTTCTCAGAACCACAACAACAACTCCTTATAACTGCTAAAACTAGAGAGTAATTTTATGTGTTCATCTATCATCACAACAACCAGTATCTCTGTGTGTTTTTTATTATCACAACCACAACAATACTAATTTATTATCACTGGCTAAAAACTAGAGAGTAATACTGTGTGTTTTTCTCATCACAACTACCAGTAGACTATCTTTTGTTTTTTCTTCTACTCTCAATTGTTTTTGTTTGCCTTCTTGATTCAAGGTTAGATTAAATATTCATATACAAACTCTACAATATCTAATATCACAACATTATATATTTTATTTTTTTTATGAAAACTTCTACATTGACCACGAAAACATTACTTTTCCCCACCTCAGAAAATTCTCAATATCTATGAGATTGAGTGAATAATAAATTTAATGAAAAGGAGGACGAGGCAAAAAAAAATACGAGATTCGGTTTATCAATGGTGTATTTATTAGAAAGATTATTTATTTATTGTCTACTTGGATTAGAACTACTTGGAGGCCAAACTGAGTGTATTTTAGTGAAAGTTATTTTTTGGAATCAGGATTGATAGCGAATCCAATAAACGTATCTCAACCTAAAATAAGACTACATGTATTTTTTTGGGAGGGGGGAGGTTGATTAAATTTGAAACTAGTCACGTAGAGTTATCGATCGAAACAAAATGAATAACTCAGAGATCAGTACTAATGGGTCTTGGGCAGATCGACTTAACTCACCGCTAATAACAACCTGTATTTAATCTACTAGAAAGCATTTTAAAAGCTTTTCATCGTTATTAAGAGGTTCATTAATTTTAGATGAAGTTTCAACTGGTAATATGGCCTACTTGTTTCCAAAAAAAAATCTACTTTCAACTTGAAAAATGAATTAATAATATTTATAAGCAATATTAACTTTACAAACGAAAGCACCGATTTCTCATTATGATCTAGTTATCTTTACATTTTATATGATCTATTGTAATTTATGATACTAAAATTATGTATACCCGCTTGTTTGTGAAGCGGTACACCAATATCTAACCAAACGAGGCAACAGGAACTAAGTTAGACAATGTACAATTAATTCGTTTACCTGAGCGTGTAAAGATCTAATGTAATCTCATACCTGTGGTAATTATTGGATAATTGACGAAGCAGGAATGAAGTATTAAATGGAGGATTCTATGCTTCTGGGGCCTGAAAACCACTAAAATAAACACTAAAGTCAAACTTGTACGGAGCAAACACATTGATAAATCGGTGGTCATGAGTCTTAATCTGGTTCTATGCTGCCCTGCCCTAGGTCCCCCGAGCTTCGTATATGTACCAAGGGCTACCTGCTAACTCGAAAAACAATTCAGTACCAAATACTAATAATTAAATTTAATTTGATCTTAAATACATCATTAAAATAATAACTATAGCTTAGACATAATTTATTAACTTTTTTTTATTTTGAAGCTAATAAATAGAACATACTAATAAACCGATTAAGCATAACATTATAGTATCTATATAGTACATTTCAATCTTGGCTCTTAGTTTCTCTGGTTTCCTAATTGGGCTTGGTTCCCCCACACAAATCTCCAATCTTCGAAATAGTTCGATAGCTGAGCAATGACTTACTCAAATAGTTCGCATAATAGTTACTGTCTATATCCTAAGGATGCCAAGAATATGTTAACTCAGAGCAGAGTTGTTAAGAGCCATTTCGTTGAGTTGTAAGTTTCCAGGCTTTTGGTACTTGAATCAAAATCGTTTATAAGTTAAATCGCCAAGCTTAAATGGACGCATTTTAAAACATGACTCATTCAGGTACTAAACATTTCGCCGTCAATGCAATCATTTAATGGATTTAGGGACCAAAAGTGAGGGAAACCAGTAACTCCAGCCTAGCATGTTATAAATAGCCTCGACAAGACAATGCACCATAGGACTGGCATTGCTACACTTTACCTGCAGGATTATGCAGGAACAGACATGTACGTATATAAATCCTCATACATAAAACATATAACAATCAAAAAGGTGAGCCCCATCACCTTATTAGTCAGTTCAGTCAAGTCACGTAGAATGTATATCATTATACTTGTTCATTCATTATATAATTTCTATAAAATAACAGAACCTGTATATAATGTAGTGATGCTACAGGAAATACAAAATAATTTGTAAATAGATTCGCCAGAGGATCTATAATTATATATAATTATCTGTAAATTTAAAGGGGCTATGAAGAAAAAAACAAAACAAAAACATAACAGTATACGCATCATTGTGTTGCCGGCCCTATTTCCGTATTATTGCTAACTGTCAGGAAAATGAATAACGTTCAGTTTTTCTTTATTCGTTAGTGCAGTTTATCGCTTGTTATTATCCTTACTTATAAAATACAATCGGAAATATCATAAAAAACATTTAATGAAAGAAAGTGTAATGGGATCTTGGGACCTACGACAACAGTATTTTGGATCTAATGCAGGTTATTTACGGCACGGAGGCCCTTTAAGCAGCAATATTTTGAGTAGTTGGAGGAGTTCCAGTGGCTTTAATAAGCTATTGGTGGATGGGATGTCGTAGACCTCACCCTTTCGGGGGATTAGTGGTTCGACTTATAAATGGCTTCGTCAATTTAAACATATGTTTTTTGATATAAATTTATTTATCATGGGCAGTCATAGAAGTTATTATAATGATGTGATTTCCCAGGACCCTTAAAGGCCATTATAAGTTATACCTCTGTATTATAAATATTCTAGTTCCATATTCATTCGTACCATATGCCCAAATACACAGTCAAGAAACTCCTGACGTATTACATTAGTACATGTTTGGAGAACAGGCCATTATTAGGACTCACACTGTTATTTATTTATACAAAATCATTTAATATTTCAAGGTGGTTATAAGTTATAAAGTGATCAAGCTTCATAATAACTGTGCCAGGAGATCACAGTTACTTGATAAGATTTCATTAAATTTTGTTAACTTAAAATGGAAAGATGGAAGTATTCCTGCTCTCTTTGTATGTTTAAAAAATGCTGCGCTGAAAATATAGTCTGAATAGGATCTTACATCTCTATTGCTTTATTGCTATTACACTTGCAATTATAGAAATGTAATTAAAAAAAATCATAGTTACTGTGAGGAAAACAAATCAAATAAATAAAAAAAATGTATTTGTTAACTTTCGAATTCAGTAATGATTGGTTTTCTTGTTTGTCATATCTTCTTGAATGGTGTCATGTTTTCTTTCTTTTTTATATTCATTGCCAGCCTTGTCTCAAATGAACTGTAGAAGACAACGGATTGTGGGACAAATATAAAGAGCAACAAAAATATGGCACCTATGAAGAATAAAAAATGAAAACCAGAAAAAATTTAAGAAATAATTCTTTTAAATAATACTTTACTTGCCAGAAGTAAATATTTTTCTAATGTTTGTTTCAGGTGAAGTTCATGAAAGTACTTTAAAGACACATATAATGTCATGTGATGGTAAAGTAGCAGTCATTTTAGAGAATGACATAATAGCACACCATACTGTAGAAAAGCCCCATCAATGTCCTCACTGCAGCTACAAAACGGTAGATGCTGGTAATTTAAAGAAACATATAATGGCACGCCATACTGGAGAAAAGCCCCATCAATGTCCTCACTGCAGCTACAAAGCAGTACGAGCTACTAGTTTAAAGAAACATATAATGGGACACCATGCCGAAGACAAGCCCCAACAATGTCCTCATTGCTGCTACAAAACAGTAGATGCTGGTTCTTTAAAGTATCATGTCATGGCACGCCATACTGGAGAAAAGCCCCATCAATGTCCTCACTGTCGCTACAAAACAGTACATGCTAGTTCTTTAAAGAATCATGTCATGGCACGCCATACTGAAGAAAAGCCCCATCAGTGTCCTCACTGCAGCTACAAAACAGTACATGCTGGTACTTTAAAGAAGCATGTCATGGCACGCCATACTGAAGAGAAGCCCCATCAATGTCCTCACTGCAGCTACACAGCAGTACAAGCTGGTACTTTAAAGACACATATAATGAGGCACCATACTGGAGAAAAGCCCCATCAATGTCCTCACTGCAGCTACACAGCAGTACAAGCTGGTACTTTAAAGAATCATGTCATGGCACACCATACAGGAGAAAAGCCCCAACAATGTCCTCACTGTAGCTACACAGCAGTACAAGCTACTAATTTAAAGACACATATAATGACGCACCATACTGGAGAAAAGCCCCGTCAATGTCCTTACTGCAGCTACACAGCAGTACAAGCTGGTGCTTTAAAGATTCATGTCATGGCACACCATACTGAAGAAAAGCCCCATCAATGTCCTCACTGCAACTACAAAACAGTTGCACCTGGTACTTTGAAAAGACATATTATGGCACACCATACAGGAGAAAAGCCCCATCAATGTCCTCACTGCAGCTACACAGCAGTTCAAGCTGGTACTTTAAAGTATCATGTCATGGCACACCATACTGAAGAAAAGCCCCATCAATGTACTCACTGCAACTACAAAGCAGTCGCACCTGGTACTTTGAAAAGTCATATTATAGCACACCATACTGGAGAATAGCCCTATCAATGTTCTCACAGCAGCTACAATGCAGTATAAGCTGGTAGTTTGAAAAGTCATATTACAGAACATCATACTAAAGACGGGCCCCATCAATGTCCTCACTGCAGCTACAAAGCAGTCGCACCTAGTACTTCGAAAAGCCATATTATGGTACACCATACTGGAGAAAGCCCTATCAATGTTTTCACTGCAGCTACAAAGTAGTTCAAGCTGGTACTTTAAATAATCATGTCATGGCACACCATACTGAAGAGAAGCCCCATAAATGTGAACACTGCAACTACAGAGCAGTAAAAGCTATTAATTTAAAGACACATATAATGACACACCATACTCAAGAAAAGCCCCATCAATGCCCTCATTGCAGCTACAAAGTAGTACAAGTTGGTAGTTTGAAGTATCATATAATAGCCAAACATAATGGAGTAAAACCCCATCATTGTCCTTATTGCAATCACAAAGCAGTGCAAGCTCATCAATTAAGGTACATATAATGACTCATCATACTCAAGAGAAAGAAGCCTCATAAATGTCAATACTGCAGCTACAAAGCAGTACTAGCTTGTTATTGGAAGAATCATGTAAGAGCACATCATACTAAAGACAAACCCCATCAATTTCTGCATTACAGGCTCAAAGGAGTAAAAACATATGATTTAAAGAAACATATAATGACCCAACATTCCTTATAAAAGCCCCTTCATTGAAGCTAAACAGCACTATTACTTCACAGTTTGAAGGCTCATATAATAGCTCTACCTACTGAGAAAATCCTGCAATGACCTCTTTGTAGTTACAAAGTATTAAAAGCCATTAATTTGAAGAAACCCGTAACATTACAGCAAATGCTAGTTAACAGTAGATGCTTCTAAGTTGATTATGCATATAATGACCCAACATTCCTTATAAAAGCCCCTTCATTGAAGCTAAACAGCACTATTACTTCACAGTTTGAAGGCTCATATAATAGCTCTACCTACTGAGAAAATCCTGCAATGACCTCTTTGTAGTTACAAAGTATTAAAAGCCATTAATTTGAAGAAACCCGTAACATTACAGCAAATGCTAGTTAACAGTAGATGCTTCTAAGTTGATTATGCATATAATGGCTCATCATACAGGAGCTTTCATCACACATAGTGAACAGTTTGTGCCCGCCTCAAAGAAGGAAGCCACATACCAAACAGAAAAGATGAAGAGCCAACAGTATATGTCTTTAAGTTGAACCAATGCTTCATACTCGATATTTATTCTTTATTTTAATGACAGAAGATATTTCCAGTGATTCGAGTTATGGAATCATTTTTTCATTGAATAACTTCGGTGAATTCAGTCTGTTGTAAAAGTTCCCTTGCTATGAAGCAAAGATTTGATGTATGACTTAGTCTGTTGTAGTTGAAAAGGACTAAAGATATTATTCTAATATTTGCTTATTTATTAATAATAATTTAATTATATATTTTTTTTTTGTATAATTTTTAAAAACTTTATATTTAATAACTTTAACGTTATATCAGGGTTCTGTTAATAAATTATTAGGAAACTTATGGCAAAAGGAATATTGGTTTTATTTAAACACATTGAATAACTAAAATTGATATACAAAAATAAAATACGTACGTAATAAAGAATACTATTAAAACTAACATTAAAAATGGTACCTTGTAAATTATTCGTAACTCTATACTAATACTGGCCAGTGCTTCTTTGTGGATAATCTTCGTTGGTCGTCTTCTTCTTCTTCTTATTGCGTGATTCGGTTCATCTTACTAGAGCGTCCTTTTTCTTCATGCCGAGTGAAAGTGATTCACCATGAGGCGGTAGCGTGCGTGGGTCGGTGACTACCTGGGCTTCCCTCTCTGCCTGCCTTCTGAAGAACGAATGAATGAGGGCTTTTTTGGTCTATGTCGGCTTATTATATATCTGCATCTCTCCGCTGCCTTCTTGACTTTCAACTCGTTATTTAATGCCAGTTGTTTCGGATATTTATTACTTTGCTTAATTTAGAAGTTTATATAATAAATGTTTATATTAAATATGATACTATTTTTATTTCAATTATTAATAATTAATATGACGACAGTAAAAACGTTCAGACTTTCAAAAATGAATCCCGGATCGTTATTACGTTATTCAATGCTCGCTAATTCCAAGTTTATTTGAACAAACACTATTAAAAATCATCATTTTAAAATATCACAACAATATATTCTGAAAAGATTATTTAGTCAGCCAAAAAACATGATAAACTACGAAGAATATTTTGAGAAAAAATAAATATTCTTTACATATTCACAATTAAGACACAGACATGAAGTGTGTGTGTGTTAGGATTCAATGGATGCTGCAATTGTGTAATGCTTAAATGCAGAGTAAAGTAACCCTTACTATTTTCTAGCAGCAGATAATCAAACTTAACTACAGAAATTAACAATATATTATTACGTTTATTATTTATTTTAATTGAATTTTTAATTTTATCTTTTTATTTATTATCTGAGGTTTTAAGGTTCTGCTAATAAATAAATAATTATATAAATACTTGTCTATAATTTTGCTTCTTCTTCTTTTTTTCTCATTATTCATCTTCAATCAAATCAATACTTTTTCTTTTTGTGAAATTTCTCTTCTGTTCTGCTATAAGTCCAACAACCATTAACTAAAAGAAGTTTTTACTGCAATCACTATCTTCAGATAACATGTCTCACGGACTGACCATAACAAGAGTGACGCTAACGCTCTCGCTCCTTTGTTTTTCCCAACCTTCGCTCCTTTGTTTTGATCGCCTTCTTGATATACGATTCGATTAACGCCCTTTTTATTTCAAATTTTTGATAGATAAAGTTTATAATATCAAATATCACAACATTCGGGTCTGCAAAAATTTGTTGAGCTTGTTGATAACATTTTTTTATTCCACTTCACTTTTGATTTTACAATCTTTTTTACAATTACACTTTTACAGGCACTTTAACAATTTGCATTTTCTTATAACTAATTAACAATATCAGATTATGTGTCACCAAAATTTTACATTTTGCATTTCAACCATTTACATTACAAATTTATTTAATGTAATTGTACCATACAGATATCTTAACTTTTAACTATAATACCATAAATTTCTAATTTTCAAGTTTTTACATTGCTGGGTTGACAATATTTTCATAATAAAATATTAATTAATTTTAAATTTCAAATTTGTATATAGCTTTTAACATTTACCAACTTGATTGTACAAAATAAACATACTAACATTTAAACACTACAATAATTTCAATTTTCAAGTTTTTACAAGTGTCCGATTGACATTATTTTCATAATAAGGTTTTAATTAATTTTAAATTTTTATATAGAGTTTAACATATTTACAAATTTGATTGTACAAATACACATTTTCATTCATTAGAATAAACTTCAATTTTCAAGTTTTTACATGTGCTTGATTGACATTATTTTCATAATAAGGCTTTAATAGTGTGGCATGGAACATTCCACGAATATTTTCTCTATCATCTGCTATTATGAAAGTGGATTCACCAACTTGATTAACAATTTTGTATGGCTTTTCGAAAATAGGTAAAAGTTATGCATTTTTTATACCTGCCTTAGGAATGCGTAAAGCTTTAACAAGGACTTTATGTTGTAGTTTAAATTCAGTAAATTTCTTATTTTTATTATATTTGTTTTTATTTAAATTTCCCATTTTATTTAATCTTTCATATATGAATTTATTTATTTCTTCAGGATCATTGAATTGTGATTTATTTGGATTGTCTCCAATGTATACTGACCAAAAACGTAATGGTTCTACTTCGAAAAAAGCTTGAATTGGTGTAATATTGGTGGTTGTATGATATAGACTGTTTATTGTAGATTCTATCTTTTTAATTTGAATTAACCATTCTTTATGGTTTTCATTTATGAGAAGTCTAAGATATTTTAAAATATCTTGGTTAACCTGTTCTGAAATATTTCCTTGTGGATGTCTTATTGAAGTAAGGATTCTAACTATATTATTTTTTCTTAAAAATTTTTTCCATTTGTCCGATGTAAAACAAGTGGCGTTATCACTCAAACATTTTTTGTGGTATGCCTATTTCCTGCAAATATTTATTTAACGATGTTATTGTACCTGTTATATTTGCTCTGTTTGTTGGATAGATTTTAATATACTTAGTAAAATTGTCTATTGCCACTAGTAAATAATTATAATTTTTATTATTAATAAAATGACCAAAATAATCTATAGATATAATTTCTAGCTTCATTTTAGGAATTATTGGCTGATACGGTATTATTGATTTAATTGATGATTTATTTATTTGACAGTTATGACAGGTTTTTAATGTTTGAATTATTAACTTTCTTAAATTAACACAATAAAATCTTTCTCTAATTATGTTTAAACATTTATTCACACCTGCATGACAAAATTTTCAATGCACCATGTTTATTAAATTTGTCATTTATTTTTTGTTAGTTCAATATAGAATTTATTTTTAATTTTTTATGTATCATTCCATTAATTATTTTATAATTTTCTTTATCTTTCTGAAATTTTCCTTTTATTTTTGTAACTGTTCTGAAATGGAACAAACGGTTTGTTGTACAGTTAGTTTAGGAAATAATTGTATAATGTAATAATGAATAATTTGTATAGTATATTAAGTTGAGATTATAACCAAACGAACGTTGTAGGGTTCCCTCGGTGAGGGAAGCCGACCGATAAGGGGGTCTTATTGTAACAGGTGGGGGCGATAGGGCCTCGGCTACGCCCACAAGTGAACATTTCGATGCCTAGATTGGTTAATTTGAATTTATTCATTCGTGGGTGAGTCCTAATAGTTACAAATGTCCCCTGTAGAGTTCAGCAGTGAACGGCCTCGGAGAAATCCCCTAATGGCAGGGGGCCGCACTAAGACAAGAACTGCTTACGTTTCAAGTTTTTGATATATAAGCCCCTAATAAACCGGGTAGGTATGAGAGAGATCATGGACATCGCGCACGCGGTGAGAGACCTCCTACCCACGCATCGTATGAAGAGAGGACTTATAGACTTAGGAGGGAAGCTCTTGAAATTTGCTTTTGGGACCCCGGATGCCGACGATCTCGGGGAGATTCAACAGGGGCTGCAGTTAGCTGAAGAACGCTTTGGGCCAATGGTACACATCCTGCAAGAGCACTCAACAGGGACTCGAGAATTGGGAGTGTCGGACAATTCGCGGGGACTACAGCAGATCGCGGACGTCGTAAGGAACACCTTAGCGACGACGTATGTACGAATGGCTCAAGTGGAAAACAAAGTAGATACCTTCTCCTCCTTCCTTAACCTTTCCCTGGCCCTTACCTCAGACCTAAGACATTTGGAGATCACTGCGTTAGACGTGAAAATTGCATTACGCGAGTTATATAGGTCCCTATAAACCATAGCCCGGGGGCATTTTAGTCACACCATCCTGTCCCTAGGGGAACTAAGCTCAATCCTCCAAACAGTAGCTGATTATCTTCCACCTGAATTGAGTCTGATTGCAGGTACTCGAGTGGAGGACGCCTACCATCATTTTATGGCGGCTAAGTTTCATGGCATAGTCATAGACGAGGTTCTGCACATTGTAATGGACATCCCACTGAAAGCCAGAGGGCAGATTTTCGACTTGTATCGTCTACAACCTATACCTCTACCGAGCGAGGAGCTGAATGAGGTCGTAGTTCTACAAAAGGAAGGGGACTACCTAGTGATTGGACGGGTCCAAGAGTATCACACGCTCCTCAACAAAGAAGATCTGGAATCTTGCGTACGTGCCTCGGTATGGATTTGCCCGGCTTGGTTCCCCATCTACCGACTACAACGGCCGACGTGCACCAGCTCCCTGTTCTTTGGAGATACTGACGAAAGTCGGCTGAGTAGTTAAATTTAACGGGTCGAGGAAATGAGCAGAAGCGGAAGTAGGTCAAGGTCGTTTACTAAGGCGAGGGGGGTGTGTGACCCTAAGCGACTTGAGTAGGTGAAACGCAAGATTTGGCAACGTCGCAGGGGTGATTGACTTTGGGTGATTGAACTACAACGGCACATCAGCCATTCTTGACCTAGGTCAAGTTTTATTTTCGCTAACTAGGTCGTTTCATTCATTGGATTGGTTTGACCCTGTGCCCAAATTGACAACGTTGCAGGGGTGATTGACCTTGGATGACGTTTGACGGCTTGTTTGTTTATGTGTTCTTGACCTAGATCAAGTTTTATTTTCGCTAACTAGCTCGTTTCATTCATTGGAGTGGTTTGACCTTGGCTGACTTCGGCTCGACTGGCCTATATTTGTTTACTTCAGCGGCCGCGTCATTATCGCTTGTTTATGTGTTGTTGACCTAGGTCAAGTCATATTTTCGCTAACTAGGTCGTTTCATTCATTGGGGTCCTTGGTGGTATAATTTATCATCGATAGTTAACCTGTTCATCAGCTGTGCAGTCGTTTCATTCTTGTTTGTTTATGTGTTCTTGACCTAGATCAAGTTTTATTTTCGACTTTACGTGAGTTACGTCACGCCTCGCATGCCTCAGGTGGTATTTTAAATTACTGCAGGTGCAAGACGGCCAGACAAAAATAAGAAAAGTACATGTTAAAAAATGTGTATTCGTCCATAACCAAATCAAATGTACAAAAGCAGAAGTTTGAAGAGGGTGATTTTGTCAGGATATCAAAACAAAAGACAATATTTTCAAAAGGCTATACACCAAATTGGTCGAGTGAAATATTTAAAGTAGTCATGATTCAGAAGACGTACCCATATACATACCAACTTGAAGATCTGAAAGGGCAACCTATCAATGGTTCCTTTTACGCTCAGGAGCTTCAAAAAGTAAAACATCCAGACGTATACCTTGTAGAAAAGGTTTTGAAAAGAAAAGGAAATAGATTGTATGTAAAGTGGTTAGGATTAGAGGAACGCAGCTGGATTGACAGGAAGGATATTGCATAGTGTTGTAAAAAAAAAAAAAAAACTGTTATAATAAACATTTATTTGTAACTATATTAATCAATAAAATTGTACATTCTTCAAATTAAAACTTCTTTATTGTTATTATATATTTTTTTAAATAAAACGGTTGTTTAGTAACCTACTGTATTATTGTATATTTTAGCCTATTAAATTAATTATTCTATACATAACATGCCATACTACATTGAATAATGGCCGTAAGGAAGTGTATTCACTTTATCGTCCAATGTATGACGTTTATCGTCATACGGACATAGCGACTTTTTATTTATTAAAACCGTTTGCACTTGATGTCTTTTTGATTGTATAATTTCAAATTTGCTAAACATCGGCTCGTAATTTCTGATGGTATCTAAGTAATTTTGAAACGAAAATTCCCGAACTGCACATTTCTTTATACCTTAAGACCGTTTAACCAATAAACCATTTTTTGTAATAAAAGAATACATTTTTGGTCTTAAACCAACATATTCGACAATCGGATCACCAGCTGTTTCATCTTTGAGCATTCCTACTACTTTTTTGTTTTTATCTCAATAACATCGATGCTCTATTGGGAAATTACTTGTATCAAAATAGTCTTTTAAATAATTACTGATATCATCATATATATCTTTTGTATTAATTAAATATAAAAGTGAATCGGTATCCATGTAACGAAGGTTTATATTTTGCACGCCATATGTTTTTAAAAATACGTTATAATGTAATTTATACATTAACACCTTTGATAGTGCCAATATGCTAAAGCCAACATAAAGGGGCTTATCAAATACAATTCTTTCCTTTTCTAACTGGACAGACGCTACATTTTCTGTGAAAATTATTCTCTCTTTGAAATTAGGTTTTTTAACTAGTTTGTTTAGTGATCTTTTATTTGTTACAATTTTCAGGTCTATACGTTTCCTAACATTTTCCATGAATTTACCGAAACAAGAGTTGTTCATCAGCTTGAAAAAATCAGATTCAAAAGGGTTGGTCGACATAGCTCTATGTTTAGTATTTAAATTTATGTATCGAAGCAGCCAATTTTTTTGCTTGAATTTTAGAATTCTATGAATTTTTCTTAATTTAATACCCAGATTTAGTGCTTGTTTTAAATTTACATAATGAACGATATAACGGGTTTTCGCTGTGAGAGTTGTCAGCAATTTTTTGGTAGTTTTATTGCCAGGGGGTTTTGATTTTTCAGGTAATAAGGGTAATTGAGAATGAAAATCATGTAATTCATCTGGGTAATCTATATCAACATCAAGTATATACCCGATTTCCGACTCATCCGGGACGTTTAACGCGTCTAATTCTTCATTTAACCATTCAAAGTCACAATATGGGAGGAAGCTATTCATGGCATATCCATATAAATTATTTACGTCCGCGTAAATAAGGTGGCTAACGGGCTTATCTGGGTTGTAATCATCTGTGTAAATATTATTTGCTTTGGCATAGCGCTTGACTACTTGTGTTATGCCTCCTCGAATTCCTTTTTAAAGAAATAATATCATATCAACGTCTTTAATGATTTCCAGCTCGATATTTGTTGTTTTTAACATTGCCTCGTAGCTTAATCCTGGAAGAGACATAAAATAGGCGGGATCTAAGCAATATATCTCCATGCACAGATTACGAAATTTTTCAAATATTTCGCATAAAAGAATAACATCCGTTTTAATGTACATTTCGGTATATTCCTTTAAATTTTTTAAATTAAAATTTTTCCAAATGGCTTGAGCATGTTGATAGTCTGTCCCTGAAATATTTTCTGAAGTTAAGTTGTTGTAAAATTTTTCCAATGCGGGTAACTGAGTTTCATCTAATCGCTCTAATGAATTTATATAAGAATATGGGTAAATTCCTTTTTTTGTAAACAATTCAACTTTATTTTTTTCTGGTATTAACTGGTACAAATGAGGAAAAATGATTGAGAGATCATCAGAACTTGCTTTCATGTTTTGAACAAGCGTATCAAGGCTGGCAGCTAAAAATTTATAGCTATCAACGAATCTTATTTTAGTTTTACAATCGTGAAAGGATTTGGTAAAACTGATGTATTTTTCCGAATTGCTTGGAACAAATGTTACTTCTCCCTCTTGATTGGCTAGAAAAAGAACGATGAAGTGCGAGTCATAACCCTGTAAGTTATGCATAAACACTGGTATGAAATCTGGAGTTTTTGCTTGCAATTTGCAATAGGAATGAGCAGCACCAATAAATTTGGATGTTACATGATCATGGTGTCGTACTTTTTCTTCGTTATATAATGTCTTAAGACAAATAACGCACTTATCTGTTTTTTCATAATACAACATTTCTTGCTCAGTCATTTGAGCCATAGGTTGGACTTTGCAATATATTTCATCAGCCTTTTTTGCCAATTTATGAAGAGCTTCCATAAAGAACACCATGCAGTTAGCACCAGTATAAACGGAAGGTTGAAGATCAAATAGAGGAATATCGGCTTTAACCATTAATGATGCACAAAAGATTTTATGGTTCTGCACGGATTTCGACCATGAAATTGAAGGATTTTGACAAGGACCTTCGATTGTTTCTAAGTAACATTCAAAATCGGCGTAAGCTACAATTTTAATTCTTTGTGTACTCTGGAACTTTTTTAATTTAATTTTGTCATCGCGTGGGAACTCTGCTCTAACTGCTTTATGCGAATTGCAAAATAACAAATGTTCTTTTAACCATTCTTCTGCGTTTTTTCCATCTCTCGTTTTATAATTCCTAGAAAAATATGTTAACCACCTATGGCAAATTTCTTTAGCAGATTTGTCACTAGATATCTGATTGCTAACGAGCCGGCTTAAATTTTTGATATAGCAATAGTGCGAGTCACTCTCATTTTGCAGAAGTAAAAGATCAAATCTTTCTTTGAATGTTTCTTTTTTGCTTATAGTCAATGGAAAAACCTTGTTCTTTTCATCCAACCCGTAAACATTAATCATTAACATCCTATTAAAACATTGTTAACATCCTCGAATCTTTTAATGTCTTTAAAGGTAGTGGGGTATGAAATACATTCAAAATCGTAATTATTCTCTAAATTCTCATATGATTTTGGATTGTTTAAACCAATAATTTTGCTTAATGTAGCAAATCGAAAACAATGGTTGTTCATGTTTTTGACATTAATCACTGCATGTTTGTTTTTTATTGCTTTCGGTAGTTTAATGAATTGTTTTCCACTAAGAGGTTTATATTTAGTTAGATGCAAACAAATAAAATTACAAGACACGAACGACCAACCAGAACCTTTCGCTTCAAAGGATTCCAATTCCGAAACAATTTTTTCATATGAATCAGTAATATATTTTTGAAACTCAGTTAATGAATCAATAATTTCTTGACGAGTTTTAAAATTCATATCTGACCTTTCCTCATAACTTTGATTTATTTTTTTGTAGGTACAATCTAATTGTATATTAATTTTAAATATATTCCATAGTTCTAAATACGATTTTAAAATGATAATAATTTTTTCTTTATTCAACTCTAGAAATTCTTTTGGTAATAAGTTGGAATCGTGATTTTCAATATATAAGTCTATGAGTGTATTACCAAATGCCGTCTTTTTAATACCTTGTTCGTTCGTTGTTTTCTAGTTGTTCCTTATTATAGAATCGATGTTTCTTTGGAGGGCTGATTCCTATATTTGCAATATTAGGTTCCGATAAAGACGGAATGCCCGAGTATGTTCGTTTTTTAAACGGCAAATGTGATTGATTCAAAGATGGACCAGCTGGGGTTTGAAAGTTTTCCATTGATAACTGACTACCAATATCGACGAATGCCTGAGGGGAACTGAAACGTTTTTTTTCGCATGTTATTTTATGACGTTCATAATTAAATTTGGATTTGAATTCACGACTACAGAGTGTACATACATAAAACTGCCATTTACATCTATGTGCACTCGATTTTAATAATAATAGTCCACATTTTGAACATAATAAAACATTCATACCTTTTCCCTCTGCCATTATTCAATTATACAAATTACATAAACTTAATTTGGTACGATTTTTTCTCCTTCCCCTCCTATGACATCTTTAATGATCCTAAAATAAAGGTTATGTTAGTTGTCTATTACAAACAATTTTAATTAATGCTATTATTTTAAAAAATAAATAAATATGAAAACTCACCATCATATTGTTCTATGTCTCTGTCTGAAAAGCATTCGCGATACCTTTTTGGTAAAAAGGTACGAAATCTTTCACCGCTTTCTCCTTCTAAGATAGCTTGTAATGCTTCTCCGTATTCCGTCGACTTTAGCGACAACTCCAATATTCTGTATGTTGTCCCCTCATTCAACTCCCCAATTGTTTTATAGACTGTCAGCCTGTTTAATTTATTGATTAAAGACATCTGCAATATTTAACAAATCACAATATTTTGTTATCATTATGCTAGGATTAGTTCAAATAGTATAAAGACTTACTTTTAGGAACAGTTGCTCGACACTCCAGATACTGAATGATTGAACATTGCAAACGTCGATGAGAAAATGTATCCCTTTAAGCTGAGTGCACATTAACATCACAGACAGCCATCCGTGCGAAAACCGTGAGAACCGCACAGGAGGCGTATTAGATTCAGAGCTATTGCTATAATTTTCTTTTATTGACTAATCAATCCACCAATAGTTATCTATCCGTATAACGTTTTTTGTACTTTGAATGCTTTATCACTTTTGATTCGTTTGGAAATTTGAAACTACCGCCACAGCTACTTGACTATTTCAAGGGTTCAAAAAATTGTTTTGAAAATGCAATTCAAATATTCAGTCTCTTCAGACGGTTCAATCGAATGATTAAAAATTTATTATTGTTATATACATATTTTTATTATATAATATTATGTAATTATTTATAACATCTGAATCATTAACATCATTTGAAATTTTAATGAATTAAATAGTGCTTCCAAAGCCTATTGTTCCAAGTTTTTACCCTGTTCATAATCCTTTGCACCCACCACTGCCATAAGCAAAGAGACTGAGGTTTATACACGGTAAAAGGTTTTGTTAGAATTAATATAAGTAAGGCTTTTGATTGTTTTGGAAGGTATAGGATTGTATTTTTGCTCAAATATTTATGTAACCAGAGAAGAATGGAGCTATAATAATATAGAATTGTTAAGAAAAATTAAGGAGAATTAACAAAAAATAAATCATAACTTTCATTTCCCCTATTATTTCTGTTTATTTTTATCTTATTTATCATGTAATCCAGTAGCTTTGTTATCTTGTTTACACATATGTGATACTTATTTTGATTACTTTGTAATATGATATGATTTTGTTTCTAATAAACATTAGTGCTAGTAGAAAAATTGTTTTTCTCTTGTTTCCCTCCTAAATATAATGAAAAGAGTAGATAGTAAGGAACAAAAAGGTAAATTAAAAAAATATACCCTGCCGGGTATTTAACATATTTCTACTTTTATTTTGAATTTCTTAATCTTTTCTTATTGCCCATTTTTCTTTCTTCAGCTTGAAATTTATTTATTATAACTCTCAAAAAACTATGTAAGTTATACCAACTTTGATAATGCTGAAACACAATTGAAAAAATAAAATTATACCTAGCGCATGTTATTAATAATTACCAATTTATTACTTACCAGAGTTGGACTCCTCTATGCTAGTAATCCTTTGTTTTCTAACGCATTCAGCTCAGCTCTGAGATTAGCCAATTTTTTAGGTACGTCTTCAATGAGTTTTTTAATATTTGAATTACTCTCAGGCCCATCAGCCTAAAAAAAACACATTGCCATTTACTAGGTTCAAAATTTTGGGACATTTATAATTCATTAACTATATTTGCCATGATGCAAGGTGGTTTTAATAAAAAATATTCATTTACTGAAACAAACTCTGTTATTCTTAATTTTTTTTTTCTAATTAAATAGTAGATGTTATTAAGACTAGATGATTTGTGTTTCTTCCATTGCATCAAAAACCTTGAGGATTGAGATCAGACTTCACACTTCTAATCACCATTTACTCAAAGTAGATGAGTTGTGGGTTAAATTTGTTTGTCTAACTACTAATCTAACACTGCTATTTTATAGTATAATTGATGATCACTTGAGCCATAAAATGGAAATATTTTGCGAAATTCCGTGCTTCTTAGTCAAACTCGGATTAATTTAAATAATTCTAGTAATTGAGTCCATTGGTGTAAAGGTCTAATTGCATCAGACCTCTAAACACCTCAAGAGTGTAAATATAGTATCAACATAAATATCATATTATTATTACTAAATAAATATTAGTAAATTATTATTACCCTGTTTTTTTTTGTAGCATCTAATAGACTTCTTAAGTTTTTGATTTCTTTGACTATTTCTTCTAATTTATTCTTTAGTTCTTTATTAATAAAAACTTTTGATTGTAAACTTTCTATTTCTGAATCAGGATCATATTCTCCATACACCTGAATTAAAATGAAAAATATAATAATCATACTTGTAATTTATTGCCAAAGAACAGATATTATAACTTTTTACTAAATTAAGCAAAAATTATATAAATAAGTAAGAATTTAAAAATTATATTAACTTCTTCAATGATTGACTTAAGGCAATTTATGAACATATATATCTAGTCACACTTACTGCAAAAATAAGAGCAATGATTAAAACTACCAAGATTGATTTGTAAAATACCATTTTCAACAATGCTATGACGACAATAAATATTAGAGAAGTAAGAACTTTGAGACTGCATTATCTTTCTGATAACAAAAGATCATGAGGCTATCGCATAATTGATTAAAAATGAATTATTGGTAATATCTTACTTTTTATTGCTTACCATTTATTTCTAAAAGTGAAAAGATTTATATTTTACAAAAAGAATAGTTTCACTTGAATAGACGACATTGGAATCCTGCACATTTCCATAAAATGCCTAATAAATTAACCAAGAAGTATCCTAATAACCCCAAGAGGTATCTCATGGTATTGTATCTTCAATTTCAAAAAATTATATACATTTTAAGAAATGCAATTAGGTTTATAATAGATGTAAAAAAATTTATTTTTTTATTTGCTTGACTTTTGAACTTTGTATCAACTAGGGCCTAAGTTTTTGCCAATCCCGGAGGGAAAAACTTCCTGTTCTTGTGTATCCGGAGGATAAGTTCAAACAGATGCTGCAATAATTATCAGGTCTAGTGACCTAATTGCAACATCATGGTACATTCCCAAGCTACTTACTTAGCTTAGCGGTCAGCACGATGGCTTCTGACTGGAGTCTCGGGTTCAATTCATGGCTCACCTAAAGATTTTTCTTTGGGAGATTGACTCAATTTCTTGAGGACATATGAGTTTCTACTTGAATAGATAAGTAGTGAATCCTAACTTAAGGTTGAGAAGTAACTGCCTACGGCCAACCATGCCTCCTGCCATCAATGTGAACAAACTCAATAGGCCATCCCACTTCATAGGGTTTAGCTTAAATTAAGTGTATATGTATGGTCTATGACCAGGGATCAAGTCAGACAATTTTTTGGGATGGGTTTCCAGTTTGGGTGGAAATGTAAAAAAAAAAAATCGATTATAATTAAGCATTTCTACTCAATAATTTGTATAATACTATTCCAGTTTAGGCCTACATGTATTGTATAATTCACTTATTTCCAGGATAGGGATTGTAGTAATAATTCCTGAACTGATGATCAAATGATAAATTCAACAACCTCTGAACCACCCAGCATTTGTTTATCTTAAGATTTAACTACCTGAAGTAATAGGGGAAAAAATTAACCTAAAAACAATAGGCCCCTTCCCTAAATTTAAATTTCTCTACTTTTTGGGATTTTGATTCAATAATCATGTTCTTTCTCGACAGTTTCATTGAAATATGACGTGAAGTTATGTGACCTAAAAGTTCCAATATTTTCCAAATTCAGCTTCCAAAATAAAAAAAACATAGCGTTTTAAAATACAATGTTAATAGAGTTTTCGAGTTATATTATATTTTTCATGTTTTAGAAAATACTTTTTAACATATATTATATATAAAATTTGAATTGATAAGTTTATTAAGTCAGTTAATTAGTTTCCCATCCTTTTTACTATAGAAGCTATTGAAAACTACCCAACTAATTTATTTAGAAAAATAAGTTTATTCGAAACGTATTTAAATGAATTGCATTCCTTAGTAATGTTTTTTAAACTCAGTAGTCTAAAAGAATTTTTTCTCATTTATTACTAAATATATTTATATAAGCTATATAGCTCTTACTAGAAGTTAAATGTGACCTACAGGAGTAAGAGCCACTAATCCAAATCACCCTGATAAACACTGGAAAGGTATAAATAGAGGATTATGTTTCTAATAAAGCCAGTTGTTACCCAGACACACTTAAGTTAGAAGTTCCATTGCATTTAAATATAAATAACAAAAAATTAAAAATATTTTCGATTTCCTTTAAATCTCTATGGTTTTCACCTGATTAACAATAATTTCATGAATTACCTATCTAAATAATATCCTAAATATTTCAGCTGATACCATTTTAAATAATATATTTCCCTTTTTTAATTGATAAAGAATTCTATACAAATAATATATTTTTATTGATGACCTAAAATATCTGGAAAAATATAAAACTGAATTGCACACAATGTTGTTTACATTAACAATAATTTTTTATAAATTCTTTAACCAATGCCGATATACCAACAAGTAATATCCAAATTGATGGCTTACTATGAACTCCAAGTGAAAAATGTTTGCTTCGTTTCTCAAACTTTTGAGATTTCTTAGTATCAGCTTAGACAGTAGTTAAGATGCATAGTACTGATTTTTAGAATTGTTTGGCTAATATTTATTTGAATTCTTTTTTAGATGTTGAAATGGCGATTTTATTTTATTATTTAAGAAATTATCGCTGCCAGGACACGGACCACCTCTTTATTTATCTGTTACATCTTTTATTTATTTTTTTGCACAGCTCATAAAACAATATTTACCTCTTAATTGATGTAACAAAATTGAAATATTATCAAATTCATCTTTGATGTTATTAAAAAACAAAAGTGACGAGGACAATGACCAATTGATGAAAAAGTAGTCCATCTGTCATGGACCTCATGTGACTTATAGGTCCTGCATATACCTGTATACCAGGATACTGATTAAACGATCAATGAGAATGAATTGGATTTTGTTGAATTTATCTTAACAGATAAACATAAACAAATTAAAGGAAATAGAACATGAAAAACGACCTGACCAAAAGCCAACGCCATTGTCTCAAATCTTAATTAAATGAGAGCGGAAAAACCCCCTGATTGTTTGAGGCCAAACAGTTGTTTAATGTCACCGCCTTTAATGTTTATTAATTGTCCTAACTATGAAGTAAATCAAATCAAAATCCCAAAAAGTAGAGAAATTTAAATTTAGGGAAGGGGCCTATTGTTTTTAGGTTTAATTTTTTCCATATTACTTCCGGTTGTTAAATCTTAAGATAAACATATGCTGGGTAGTTTAAGGGTTGTTGAATTTACCATTTGATTATCAGTTCAGGAATTATTATTAGATTAATAGTTATAATGTAATGTAATAATAATATTACACTATTATCCTCGAAATATGTATGCTTCAGATGCTCCTGGGGATTCCTTTTTATTAAGATCGCCCAAGTTCCCCAGCAGGATCTGAAGCATACTCAAGCATGGGGAAAAGAAGCACTGGAAGGCGGCCGAGGAACATAGAAGAGTGTGAGACTCCCATAAACTTCAAAGTGATCGACTTGTTGTGGACTTTTCCAAATCTCCCAACCCCAGAATACCTTAGCAGCCTCGGGCCGGACAGGTACCTCAGAGAAATCAAAGATATATATGAACGCCTCAGGTTACAGTCTGAGATTGTAAGTATGGTTCTGCTCCAAATATCATCATTGGACCAGCGAAGGTTTAACGACCTGGTTAATTTTGTCACGGCAGACCTTAGGCTGATGGTCACGCTCCTTAAAACCTACTGCCATATGAGCAACTCATCGTGAGATATTGTATTGGCCATAACAAAGGTTTACAAACCTCTTTTAACTTTGGTAACTATAAATTTGTAAATATGTAATGAAAAATTATACAAAATATATTCAATTGGCTGTACTATTTTAATGTACTACTTTTAACACAAATTATTGAAACTACTTTGTGGAATAATAATTGTTACTTAATTTTAATTTAATTTAATTTAAAGATAATAAAGCGATTGTATGTTTCAATGAGCGTTGGCGTAGCGTTAACACCGATAATATATATAAAATAATGGAAAAAGTAAAGACAATTTATTCTACACCTACCAGTATGAGGTTCGATTTAATAACAATAAAATATTATAGCAAATAATTTTTCAAAAAAAACAAAATTAAAAAAAAACACACATATCTATGCACAAATATTTACACATGAACAGCATGATTTTACTGAGCACGCTGGTGGAATACATGCTGCTAACATTTCGCAATTCATACTTTTCAGTTAATTTTTGGTTAGAGATATTTTATCCAAGCCATGGGTATATAAAGGTCTTCAATCTGGACCATCTCCTCAATGAGGAGTTTCCTGGATGGTCCTATTGCCAGGGAGAGAGATGGGACCGGGTTCCCGACGATGAGCGGCTCTGTACAAAGAACAAGTTCCTCGAGTAGGCTTGGTACAAGTTCCTGGAGTAGGCTTGGGTGGATCAGCTATGAGGTATCTCAGCGGAGTCTTGCGGTCGTGGAGATCCCTGCTGTATTCGAGTGGCTGGAACATTTGAAAGTGATTAGCTTTGGTAGTTACTGTCACCTGGTTCTCTAAAGCCCACAATGGCAGTGGGACATTGGCCATGTTCCTCTCATTTCGAGCACTGCTTTTGCCTTGGTCACATGGTACAGGAAATACCGCACTGCCTCCAGGCTTTTAAAATAATATACACATACTGAAGTAATTGAATAAATGGTTCTTGCTTAAAATAAAGGTTCTCACAAGTCCCGGTTGCTAATATTACTAGAACATTAGGAGGCATTCCAGTTGACAATATGACAATTCACCAATAGGGATATCATTATTATTATTATCAACAAGAACTATTAACTGATTAGAACCTTCAATGCTGCTCAGAACGCTTATGCTTTCTTGGGTTTGAGTAAATGAATTTTTTGCTAGTCCACAACCGGTATTAATAAAACTATTGATCTTTTGATTTTGCTATTAAGTAAATTATGGCACTTTCGAAACGGGTTCTGGTAAAAATGAATTATTTATCAATTACAATGCCGAAACTTTTCACAAATTGTCCAAAGTTAATAACAAGTGAAAAAAATGGAGTAGAGATAGAAATATTGTTCTTATTAATATCCTAATTGGTAACAAAAAAGCATCCATGATTTTCTACCAATCTGATATACATCCAAAATACATCCGCGAAGCTGTGAGAAAAGTTCGAACATATTTTTTTTGATAGTTTTAATGATTAATTTTTATAATTATTTCTCCGTTGAAGTCACAGCACATTAAATAATCGGTACATCAAGATTTAAGACTTCTAATCCTTCTGAGATTATAATCTACTAATGTTGTTAAAACATTGCGATTTGCGACAAAGATATTTTACAATTTATGTTTTTTTTTTTTGTAAATATATGATTTTAAATTAGAATGTTTCTGAATGAAATTTAAAAAGTTTCAGATTTGTATCCTGACCTTGTAACTATGCTTTCTTATAAACCAATAATTATTTAACTTCACAACAGCTAATAATTTTTAATTTTAAAGTCTGCCACTAAGTTTAACAGATTTTCATGCAGTAAAAACCCAAACTGTGTAAGATCATGTATATAACACCTAAAACAGGCCAAAATCATGTTTTTGTTTAATTTACAACATTTTTTGGCGTAATGAAATCTAAAATAATAATAATACGCGATGCAATAAAATAATTTATTGACATATTATAAATTTGTTTTAGTATAATGTCAGTATATTAAGTACAAAATATTAAAATAAATAATAATTATAAAAACAATGTTAGAAGAAGTTAATTTTCAACACGTATATAAAAAAAAATATATGATCTTGTACATTTCAAAATTTTTTCCACGAAATTAAGTCGTCTGTCACTTACGATGTTTTTTAACGTTGAAAAGGAACATGAAACATCAACCCGAAGTTATCGGGCAATTTTGTTGCAAGCGATAATAGAAGGTTCCTGCTCAATGCAGTGATTAAATTGCTTTAAGCAATGTAGCCAACTTTTTTTTTTCAATCACGGAGTCAAATTTTGCATTTAAGATTCTTCCCTTGTCGTTTTCAATTTTTCTCAACCTCTTTCGAACACTTTCAGGAATTTCAATCTGTGAATTTAAGTTGAGATATCGGAATTCAAACCTTGAGAATTTATTGTAAGTGTAGATCAAAACAACAACACTGCTTTACATTTATGACACAGATTAATGTTTTGCTTCTTCACAGATCGGTGTTACATTACAGTCGAGGGATACAGCGTAATTGCTTCAGCGCTGAGACTTGACACTTATCCAAATACAGAATTTGTCTATTCCCTCTGGCGTAGAAAGGCTTGGTCATCTAAGTAGGACTAACATGTAGATGATTCCTAGTAGTATGATTTGTGGTGTAAACAAGCTTAGAGGTAAAGCAAACACGAACACCATTTGTGACAAGCAAATCAAGAGCCAGCAATGTTATACCTAATTCACAGTGACCAATGAAGTACACATCTATTGGGGCATATCTAGATATTTCTACTCCAGAAATGTTGGTATATTTTACAACAATTATTTTATAAACGATATAAATATCAGACTTTGGAGGGGATTTAACAGTTTGAAAAGAATAGTGGAAAAGCAGACAGGATGCAAAATTAAAATTCTGAGAACTGAAAATGGTAAAGAGTATGCGAACAAGGACTATGTCAATACATTTAAGGCAAGTACTAAAACATGAAAGATGAAATAGTTCTTTGGCAGCCGCTTGTGACGCCCCTTCACGAACGACACTAGATTCATGGGGCAATAGTTGTTATTTCATTGTAGTTATTATTTCAAGTCTGTTTTTGGATTATATTTATTACGATGGATACCACAGGTATTGTAACTACTATGTCTTGACTCCTTTTTTAATATAAATGTAGAACCATTATTCTAGTTGAATTTTCAATAAATTTGATTGTTTTATTTACAGATGTAAAAGAATCTTCTAAGGTCATCAAGCAAGAAATCGAAGAAGAATTTGACTGTAAGTTTTGTTTTTTTAAAGATTAGTTTGCGTTTATTAAGTAGGTTATAGAGTTGAGGCATTTAATGTATACATATGCGAAAAATTCGTAAATAATCTTACACAAAGCATATACTAGCTGTACCCCTGTGCAATTCTGCCCTTGGTTTACAGCGTTTCTTTTAATATTACTTTTATAGTTTTGCTACTTTGTCTTATTAGTTTTGGTATGGAGGTAGTCTGGAAGGTATGAGGAACTGATATTCTGGAGTGAAAGGTCGATTTTAGAAATTAATATTTTTTGGCATATTCTTTTTGCTAGTAATCATTCCCCAATCTGGGACCTTGTCATGCATATTTAATACTCTTCCATTTAAAGTACCTAGGCAACACTTATGTTTCTTAGTAGCATAACAATAGTAACAGTTTTTTATAGTATGGTGGGTTTATGTGGAGGCAAACCATTAATCAAAATTTACCTTTTTTAAACAATTTAGAAAACTAAAGAATGTTATTTTCTGAATCATCTTCTGAGTATAGAATATGGTATATCGATAAAAGCTGGCCTGTCAGAAAGTCCATCAATTATCAAGGGATACTCTCCATTATCAATTTCTAGAAAATCTACAAAGTCTGAGGAAAGAGGAGAATACTTGATGCAATTTTCGGCAAAATTTGTCTAAAATCTCCTACAAGAGCTATTACTTTCCTTCCTTAAGTAATATCAAGGGCCATTATGTTTTTGAAAGGTGCATATAACATGTGCCATTGGTGCTTCATTTTATCAGCTGGGAGTTTGCTATTAGATAATTAGATGGAGGGGAACCTATGTAGCTTTTTTTGGCCTGACGACTAGCTAGGTTCTCCTAATCGAATCCTATCGCACCCTGAGATGTAAAAACTTAGTTTGCTATATGTTTTGCATACTCCTAAGAATTATGTAGAGTTTTCCTTCTCCATTGAGAAGACTAATTGAGTTCAGAAATGCCTATTAAGAATAGGTGTTGGCTTTATCTGCAGTTCTTGGTGAAAATGCCTTTTTTAAGGCTAATGTATTGCCAGCTGCAGGTTGTTAACGATGAGTTGTTTAGCTTGGAGGGCTTGTTTGTCTAGAGCTGACATTGTTGGACTATTGCTTGCCCATCATCTCCTGGCCCATATCCATTGTTCCTACATGGAGGCAAATGTGGATCTAGGCAGACTTAGGATGAACAAATGATGAGTTCACTCCTTGCTTAGCCAATTCATCCGTTCTCTCATTGCAATCTATACCTGGCATGTCCAGCGACCCAAAATAGGCTGACATCATTCCTTGCTTTGGGTCTGGCACTAATTTTTATTGATTATACTGAAGTAGTTATATTAATTATCAATATTTGTTCATAATGTCATAATCAAAATTTGAATTTCTGGCAGATACAATGGTCTCAGTTGCCAAAAAACCATTATTTTTTTTATCACATTTATTTTTGGTAAAATATCACACAGTTGATGACAGATAAAAGAGCTTTTAATAGCACAAATTTCAGTCATTTTATAATTTAGAAAGAATGACGATGTTAGAGTTCACTATCAGTAAAGTTTAGACAGTTTTCCAAAGACAATTCTTCCTAATAACTGTTCGTGGTAGTAACTGCTGCTTATGGTTAAATTGGGAATTCGCAACTCTGCCAATCTCATTGGCAATATCATTCAAAATTTCTAGAAAATGTGGTATGCAAAGTACCTCCAGGCAGACTCGGCAGAAAAGCTGAACTGGTAGAACAAGTCATGTTCACTTAACATTGATGAACTTATATTCATCACTGAATCTTGGTCCCCACGAACCATTCTTTACTATCTTTTAAGACAGTTCACTTCATTATGTATAAGTAAATAATTTCTTACTGTTATAAGCAGGTGATCTAATCCACTGTAAAGAAGAAGAGCTAATTATAGATGATGGTGAGTACACTAAAGCAATACTGAAGTATCTCTCGTTAATGAATACGTGCAAATGTCTATTACTATGTTGTGCGATGACTTACATTGATAGCTCTGGTATTGTGTTATATTGAGCTGAGATGGAGCACACATCTTAATGTGACAATAATGCTATAATAAATCTTTTTAATTATTTTAAGATAGTTCACGTTATTATGTATAAGTAAATAGTTTCTTACTGTTATAAGCAGGTGATTCAATCCACTGTAAAGAAGAAGAGCTAATTATGGATGACGGTGAGTACACTAAAGCAATACTGAAGTATCTCTCATTAATGAATACATGCAAATGTCTATTACTATGTTGTGCGATGACTTACATTGATAGGTCTGGTATTGTGTTATATTGAGCTGAGATGGAGCTCACATCTTAATGTAACAATAATGTTATAATAAATCTTTTTAATTAAGATAGTTCACTTTATTATGTATAAGTAATTAATTTCTTACTGTTATAAGCAGGTGATCCAATCCACTGTAAAGAAGAAGAGCCAATTATGGATGACGGTGAGTACACTAAAGCAATACTGAAGTATCTCTCATTAATGAATACATGCAAATGTCTATTACTATGTTGTGCGATGACTTACATTGATAGGTCTGGTATTGTGTTATATTGAGCTGAGCTGGAGCTCACATCTTAATGTAACAATAATGTTATAATAAATCTTTTTAATTAAGATAGTTCACTTTATTATGTATAAGTAATTAATTTCTTACTGTTATAAGCAGGTGATCTAATCCACTGTAAAGAAGAAGAGCTAATTATGGATGACGGTGAGTACACTAAAGCAATACTGAAGTATCTCTCATTTATTAATACGTGCAAATGTCTAATAGTGTTGAGGTCTTCAATGTATATAACACGGAGCAGAGTTAGCTATTTGACCCTGAAATCCTCGATTCTCCAAAATTTTCGCAGATTCAATATGTTTGCAAGTCTGAAGACGTCCAGCAGCAGCCCCGACAAAATGCAAATTGTGGAAATAAAAGACAGAAAAGGAACAAGGAAAGTAATGAATAAAGGAAGAAATCTGAAAATAATGAGCTGAAATAAAAAAAACCGATCATTCATAGAAATTACGAACTCACCATCACAGTTGAAAAATAACCATAAAAATATTGGCCAGACTTCCAATTGATATTACAACCTATATGCCAGAAAGAAATTGTTACACTAAATCAATTTTAAAAATAAATGAAGAAACTGAATAAAAACAAATATTAAAGCAAAACAAATAAATCTTTATTTACTAAACTTAATACTAAAATTAATAATAATTCATTAATAATAAAATAAAACAAATGATAATCGTTTGTTAGTTCACAAATGAGAGAGAGAGAGAAAATCGTTGATCAGTACCTTACGCGTCGGGTTGAGTTCACCATAGCCAGTTGAGACTTAAATATCCGTAGATTAGGAATTAGAGATGAAGCACGTCATCTGGTTGATCTTCATTTATGGCACAACTTGAGCGCAACGAGCATTGGGCGCTAAGTGAGAAAATTGAAGGATGTTCATCTCGAGTGTCAACACATGAGCGGGACACAATTTGAGAATCGGGAGAACTTCAACTTCGACGTAGACAGCGTGATGTTTCACAGTCGACTCCTGATTCCCGGGAATCAAAACACTTATGCACCGTTGTACCCTGTTTCAAAACATTGCTATCAATGTCTCTCTCTCTCTCCCCCCCCCCCCCCCCCCCGACCCTCTCCCTCTCTCCTGTCTGCATTAAACAAAATATATTATTAAATACATACTATTACATTATATTAATATATAATATATTATCAAGCATTCCTCGCATTAATAACATTATCCCCTAGGAAATATATAAATGAACATAATTAAATGAATCAAATCTCAATGAATGATTGGTTAAATGATAAGATAAAATACAAAATAATAAAAGGAGACGGATTTTAATTAAAATAAAGGAATTTATTCGGTTGGAGTAAAAGAAAATGGATAAGTTCAACAGGTATATTGTGCTTAATTAGGTAGATAGATGGAGGGGGGAATCTGTGGGTAATATATTTGTAAGTTGTATTTGGACAACTAGAATTTCCTTTTTGTCTGCTCATATATTATAAACATATCTGGTTGCCTAAACATATCTGGCTGACATAACAGACCAGATATCCATTTAAGACCAGAAAGGAGTTGGCAAACGTCTTGTCAACATGCAATGACCTTAAACATTATTGTATACTATGTGTACCTTGGGTTTGCGGGTGAGGTAGTGAGGAGAGAGATGCGCACGGGCCTAACATTCTTCCCGTCAATCCCCTCTACTCATGCTCCCTGGTTCGAATTGCCTGGGAAAGGCAAACTCAACTTAAGACTACCCAAGCTAATTGCTACAGACTTAAAGAAGTCAACCCTTTCAAGTCAGATGGGCCCAATATCTCCATGGGGAGTAGGAGAGAAAGGAGCCGGAAGACCAGTACATTACACACATACAGTTTCTCAGGAGAAATTCCATCGACATTTAATTCTATGGTTTAAGAATATCTAAACCCCTTTTGAGGTTCACCTCAGGGGAGGGGGGAAAAAAAAGTTTAAGAATATATTTTATTGTTGACTGGTTGGTCACTAATATATTTTATTTTATTTTATTAATAAGTATAAGAAATACTTTAATTGGTTAAATTGACAATTTCATTCTTATTTACAGGTAGTCTAATCCATTTCAAAGAAGATGGACTAATATTGGATGATGGTGAGTATACCAAAGCATTACTGAAGCATTTCTCAATATATGATGTAACGTTTAGTTCAGGTTTAATTGTGTATACATATAAAAAATAGCAACATATATAATATATGAAAATATATCCAATGTAGGAAAATATATATTCAATGTATCACCCATTATATACCAATGTATGTACTATTAGCTACTTATTCGAATATTCACGCCTCTATGCTCCAGTCGAATAACTAAAATATTTTATTTAATTAAGTTAGGGATGCCATTTATTTATTCAAACCACTAGATTTGATTACTCTATCAAACTCTGAATGTTGATCATTGGCATTGAAGTTATAATAAAAATAAGATTGCTTAATATTGATTGGATTTATTCCTGCCTTAATTAATTCTAATCCAAAGTTAAATTATCAAGTATTTTATCATAGTGATGAATGAAAGGAATTTAATTAATCAAATTAACAATAAGATTTGTTTTTATTCATATGACTGAAATTCACAAATGAAATAAAATATAATGAATTTAAATGAGGTATGATTACATTCACTTATAGACTTAATATAAAAATCTATGCTCACAATAAACATCAGTGTCCTCATTGATGGAGTTATATCAAGACCAAATGTCCCGAGCCCTCAGTCTGTGTCGTCCTAAATAGGAAGTCTTCCTTTCAATCCTGAGAGAAAAGTGAAGAGAACTAGCTTCACCCTATCTCGGCTTTATAAAGGGCTCCTCCTATTTCACAACTCAATTCCTTGTGCTCGCCAGTCGGAGCGATCCTCTCGGTGTGAAAAGGGTGTTTATAACTTTCACACTTTCCGAATACCACGTGAACAGATACAAATTTAAATTCCTCAGCATAATAGTCTCCTTATTTTATTAATATAATGCCCTCATAATTTTATGTCAAATTATCATTTAGAGTAGATTTTGTAATTATAAATTAAAGTCAGGAGATACACTCGAACGAAGTCAGCTTCAAACCATATTTACTATCTAATACTCAACAATGCGGAGGCTGCAGTAATCATTTGACTTCCATATATTTTTATTGCTATAATTAGTGAAATGAGGGATATAAATTCAACATAATTCCTTATCTAAATAGCAATCATTAATAGTAACTATTTAAACTCTTAAAACCACCACCGTTAATCATCATTTCAAATTAAATTTTTTTTAAATCTTAATTGTTATTGGTCATTATTGTTAAAATCTTTTGATTATTCATAATCCTTTTAATTAATTTATTTAAAATGGTTTAGTTTTTTTTATAATTTAAAGTTTATATTTTGACAAAATGCTTCATAGATGTTATAATTGTTATAAAGCCACCTGGTGATGACAATCTAATTGTCAAAACTGTTGGCGTTATATAAATGTATTTATAATGGGTAGTCATAGAAGTTATTATAATGATGTGATTTCCCAGGACCCTTAAAGGCCATTATAATACCTCTGTATTATAAATATTCTAGTTCCATATTCATTTGTACCATATAGCCAAATACACAGTCAAGAAACCCCTGACGTATTACATTAGTACATGTTTGGAGAACAGGCTATTATTAGGACTCACACTGTTATTTATTTATACAAAATTATTTAATATTTCAAGGTGGTTATAAGTTATAAAGTGATGAAGCTTTATAATAACTGTGCCAGGAGATCACAATTACTTGATAAAATTTCATTAAATTTGTTAACTTAAAGATGGAAGTATTCCTGCTTTCTCTTTGTATGTTCAACAAATGCTGAGCTGAAAATATAGTCTGAATAGGATCTTCATCTCTATTGCTTTATTGCTATTGCACTATTTACATTTTTATAATTAAAAAAAATCATAGTTACTGTGAGGAAAACAAATCAAATAAATAAAAAAAATGTATTTATTAACTTTTGAATTCAGTAATGATTGGTTTTCTTTTTTGTCATATCTTCTTGAATGGTGTCATATTTTCTTTCTTATTTATATTCATTGCCAGCTTTGTCTCAAATGAACTGTAGAAGACAACGGGTTGTGGGACTAATATAAAGAGCAACAAAAATATGGCACCTATGAAGAATAAAAAAATGAAAACCAGAAGAAATTTAAAAAATACTTTTAAATAATTCTTTACTTGCCATGAGTAAATATTTTTCTAATGTTTGTTTCAGGTGAAGTTCATGAAAGTACTTTAAAGACACATATAATGTCATGTGATGGTAAAGTAGGAGTCATTTTGGAGAATGACGTAATAGCACACCATACTGTAGAAAAGCCCCATCAATGTCCTCACTGCAGCTACTCAACAGTAGATGCTGGTACTTTAAAGAATCATGTCATGGCACGCCATACTGGAGAAAAGCCCCATCAATGTCCTCACTGCAGCTTCACAGCAGTACAAGCTGGTACTTTAAAGTATCATGTCATGGCACGCCATACAGGGGAAAAGCACCAACAATGTCCTCACTGCAGCTACAAAACAGTACGAGCTGGTACTTTAAAGAATCATGTCATGGCACACCATACTGGAGAGAAGCCCTATAAATGTCAACACTGCAACTACAAAGCAGTAAAAGCTATTAATTTAAAGACACATATAATGACACAACATACTGGAGAAAAGCCCCATCAATGTCCTCACTGCAGCTACAAAGCAGTAGGAGCTACTCATTTAAAGAGCCATATAATGACGCACCATACTGGAGAAAAGCCCCATCAATGTCCTCACTGCAGCTACAAAGCAGTAAAAGCTATTAATTTAAAGACACATATAATGACACACCATACTGGAGAAAAGCCCCATCAATGTCAACACTGCAACTACAAAGCAGTAAAAGCTATTTATTTAAAGACACATATAATGACACACCATACTGGAGAAAAGCCCCATCAATGTCAACACTGCAACTACAAAGCAGTAAAAGCTATTAATTTAAAGACACATATAATGACACACCATACTGCAGAAAAGCCCCATCAATGTCCTCACTGCAGCTACAAAGCAGTACTAGCAGTTACTTTAAAGAATCATGTCATGGCACACCATACTGAAGAGAAGCCCCATAAATGTCCTCACTGCAGCTACAAAGCAGTACAAGCTACTCATTTAAAGACACATATAATGACACACCATACTGGAGAAAAGCCCCATCAATGTCCTTACTGCAGCTACAAAGCAGTCGCACCTGGTACTTTGAAAAGACATATTATGGCACACCATACTGGAGAAAAGCCCCACCAATGTCCTCACTGCAGCTACAAAGCAGTCACACCTGGTACTTTGAAAAGACATATTATGGCACACCATACTGGAGAAAAGCCCCATCAATGTCCTCACTGCAGCTACAAAGCACTTGCACCTGGTACTTTGAAAAGTCATATTATGGCACACCATACTGGAGAAAAGCCCCATCAATGTCCTCACTGCAGCTACAAAGTAGTCGCACCTAGTAATTTGAAAAGACATATTATGGCTCACCATACTGGAGAATAGCCCTATCAATGTTCTCACTGCAGCTACAAAGTAGTCCCACCTAGTAATTTGAAAAGACATATTATGGCTCACCATACTGGAGAATAGCCCTATCAATGTTCTCACTGCAGCTACAAAGCAGTACAAGCTACTCATTTAAAGACACACCATACTCAAGAGAAGCCCTATCATTGTCCTTATTGCAACCACAAAGCAGTGCAAGCTCATCATTTGAAGAGACATATAATGACACACCATACTCAAGAGAAGCCCCATCAATGCCCTCATTGCAGCTACAAAGCAGTACAAGCTGGTAGTTTGAAGTATCATATAATAGCCAAACATAATGGAGTAAAACCCCATCATTGTCCTTATTGCAATCACAAAGCAGTGCAAGCTCATCATTTGAAGAGACATATAATGACACACCATACTCAAGAGAAGCCCCATCAATGCCCTCATTGCAGCTACAAAGCAGTACAAGCTGGTAGTTTGAAGTATCATATAATAGCCAAACATAATGGAGTAAAACCCCATCATTGTCCTTATTGCAATCACAAAGCAGTGCAAGCTCATTATTTGAAGGTACATATAATGCTCACCATACTCAAGAGAAAGAAGCCTCATAAATGTCAATACTGCAGCTACAAAGCAGTACTAGCTTGTTATTTGAAGAATCATGTAAGAGCACATCATACTAAAGACAAACCCCATCAATTTCCGCATTGCAGGCTCAGGAGTAAAAGCATATGATTTGAAGAAGCATATAATGACCCAACATTCCTTTTAAAAGCCCCTTCATTGAAGCTAAACAGCACTATTACCTCACAGTTTGAAGGCTCATATAATAGCGCTACCTACAGAGAAAATCCTGCAATGACCTCTTTGTAGTTACAAAGTATTAAAAGCCATTAACTTGAAGAAACCCGTAACATTACAGCAAATGCTAGTTAACAGTAGATGCTTCTAAGTTGATTATGCATATAATGGCTCATGATACAGGAGCTTTCATCACACATAGTAAACAGTTTATGCCCACCTCAAAGAAGGAAGCCACATACCAAACAGAAAAAATGAAGAGCCAACAGTATATGTCTTTAAGTCGAACCAATGCTTCATACTCGATATTTATTCGTTATTTTAATGTCAGAAGATATTTCCAGTGATTCGAGTTATGGAATCATTTCTTCGGTGAATTCAGTCTGTTGTAACAGTTCCCTTGCTATGAAGCAAAGATATGATGTATGACTTAGTCTGTTGTAGTTGAAAAGGACTAAAGATATATTCTGAAAAGATTATTTAGTCAGCCAAACAACATAACAAACTACGAAGAATATTTTGAGAAAAAATAAATACTCTTTACATATTCACAATTAAGATTCACATGAAGTTTGTGTGTAAGGATTCAATGGATGCTGCATTCGTGTAATGCTTAAATGCAGAGTAAAGTAACCCTTACTATTTTCTAGCAGCAGATAATCAAACCTAACTACAGAGATTAACAGTATATTATTACGTTTATTATTTATTTTTATTTTATCTTTTTTATTTATTATCTGAGTTTTTAAGGTTCTGCTAATAAATAAATAATACTGGCAAAAAGGTGAATTTAATATTACAAATAAAAAAAAAAAACTTGAATTAGTTATATAAATACTTGTCTATAATTTTGCTTCTTCTTCTTCTTTATTTCTCATTATTCATCTTCAATCAAATTAATACTTTTTCTTTTTTTGAAATTCCTTTTCTGTTCTGCTTTAAGTCCAACTACCATTAACTATAAGAAGTTTTTACTGGAATCACTATCTTCAGATAACATGTCTCACGGACTGACCATAACAAGAATGACGCTAACGCTCTCGCTCCTTTGTTTTGATCGCCTTCTTGATATACGATTCGATTAACGCCCTTTAATTTCAAATTCTTGATGGATAAAGTTTATAATATCAAATATCTCCGATTTAAAAAATTTGTTGAGCTTGATAAAAAATTTTTATCCACTTCACTTTTGATTTTACTATCACTTTTTTAGCACTTTAACAATTTGCATTTTTTTATAATTAAATGACAATATCAGATTATGTGTCACCAAAATTTTACATTTTGCATTTCAACCATTTACATTACTAATGTAATTGTACCATACATCTTAACTTTTAACTATAATACCATAAATTTCTAATTTTCAAGTTTTTACATTGCTGGGTCGACAATATTTTTATGATAAAGTATTAATTAATTTTAAGTTTCAAATTTGTATATAGCTTTTAACATTTACCAACTTGATTGTACAAAATAAACATACTAACATTTAAACACTACAATAATTTCAATTTTCAAGTTTTTACAAGTGTCCGATTAACATTATTTTCATAATAAGGTTTTAATTAATTTTAAATTTTTATATAGAGTTTAACATATTTACAAATTTGATTGTACAAATACACATTTTCATTCATTAGAATAAACTTCAATTTTCCAGTTTTTACATGTGCTTGATTGAGATTATTATTTGATAAGGCTTTAATAGTGTGGCATGGAACATTCCACGAATATATTCTCTATCATCTGCTATTATGAAAGTGGATTCACCAACTTGATTAACAATTTTGTATGGCCCTTCGAAAATAGGTAAAAGTTTTGCAATTTTTATACCTGCCTTAGGAATGCGTAAAGCTTTAACAAGGACTTTATCTTGTAGTTTAAATTCAGTAAATTTCTTATTTTTATTATATTTGTTTTTATTTAAATTTCCCATTTTATTTAATCTTTCATATATGAATTTATTTATTTCTTCAGGATCATTGAATTGTGATTTATTTGGATTGTCTCCAATGTATACTGACCAAAAACGTAATGGTTCTACTTCGAAAAAAGCTTGAATTGGTGTAATATTGGTGGTTGTATGATATAGACTATTTATTGTAGATTCTATCTTTTTAATTTGAATTAACCATTCTTTATGGTCATTTATGAGAAGTCTAAGATATTTTAAAATATCTTGTATAACCCGTTCTGAAATATTTCCTTGTGGATGTCTTATTGAAGTAAGGATTCTAACTATTTTATTTTATCTTAAAAATTGTTTCCATTTGTCCGATGTAAAACAAGTGGTGTTATCACTCAAACATTTCTGTGGTATGCCTATTTCCTGCAAATATTTATTTAACGATTTTATTGCACCTGTTATATTTGCTCTTTTTGTTGGATAGATTTTAATATACCTAGTAAAATTGTCTATTGCCACTAGTAAATATTTATAATTTTTATTATTAATAAAAGGATCCAAATAATCTATAGATATAATTTCTAGCTTCATTTTAGGAATTATTGGCTGATACGGTATTATTGATTTAATTGATGATTTATTTATTTGACAGTTATGACAGGTTTTTAATGTTTGACCTATTAACTTTCTTGAATTAACACAATAAAATCTTTCTCTAATTATGTTTAAACATTTATTTATGTGTGAACCTGCATGACAAAATTTTAAATGCACCATGTTTATTAAATTTGTCATGTCATTTTTTGTAAGTTCAATATAGAATTTATTTTTTTATTTTTTATGTATCATTCCATTGATTATTTTATAATTTTCTTTATTCTTTCTCAATTTTCCTTTTATTTTTTAGTCACTTTGTTGATTTTTGATTATGTTTTTGAAAAAAATTTCTTCTTGTAATTCATTTATTATGAAATCAGCGATTTTATTTTGCTTTCCTTGGATGTGGATATACTCAATATCTAAAGGTCCCAAATAATTAATCCATCTGATCTAACGACTGGGTGGATTTTTACAACTATGTAGAAATTTAATTGCACTATTATCTGTTTTCACTATAATTTTGTACCCTGCTATTAAATTATAAAATTTTTGTATCGCGTGTATTATGCCTACAAGTTCCTTTTCAGTTGAATAATGATTTAGTTCAGAATTTTTAAAAGTTCTACTACAAAAAGATATAATTTTCTTTTTATTATTTTTATCTAATTGATATAAAATTCCACCTGAAGCAAAATCTGAACTATCTGATTCTATGTAAAAAACCTTTTTAAAAATCTGGGTAATTTAACAGGATATCATCAATCATTTTTTGTTTAATTTTGTTAAATGCAATTTGTTCTTCACTTTTCCATATGAATTTTGAACTACTACATTATATAGTGGCCTACTGATATCAGCATAGTTGCTACAGAATTTATTATAGAAATTTATATATCCTAGAAAGCTTTGTAATTCTTTCATATTATTTGGTTCTCTAAAATGCTTTATGACATCTACCTTTTCAGGGTATTTTTTTAATACCTTCTGATGTCAACACATAACCTAGGAATAGAATATTATTTTGATAAAAGTTAGATTTCTTTAAACTTATTGTTACACCGTTAATTTAAAAATTTTTGAATATATCACTTAAAACGCTTAAAAACTTTTCATATGTATTCTGAATGTATGAGAACATCATCAACATATACTTTAATATAATTCATTAAGGCTGTTGGTATTATTTTCTTTAATGATTTTATCAATGCGGCTAAACTGACTGATAAGCCAAAAGGAATTCTTTTAAATCGGAAGGTTTCATTCAAAAATTGAAAAACCTGTAAATTCTCTACTATATTCATCTAATTTTACTTGCCAAAAACTGTTTAAATAAACCATCAGCCTTAGGTCTTCCATGACAAAATTAACCTGGTCGTTAAACCTTCGCTGGTCCAATGATGATATTTGGAGCAGAACCATACTTACAATCTCAGACTGTAACCTAAGGCGTTCATACATATCTTTGATTTCTCTGAGGTACCTGTCCGGCCCGAGGCTGCTAAGGTATTCTGGAGATGGGAGATTTCGAAGAGTCCACAATAAGTCGATCATTTGGAAGTTTATGGGAGTCTCGCACTCTTCTATGTTCCTTGACCGCCTTCCAGTGATGAAACTTATTAATTAAACGTAGATAAAGTCAAATTAATTAAAGAAGATGAATACTTCTCAGCATTAATCAGGTATATTTGTGTAATTAGCACCTTGAAGATGGACCCGAGCCGAAGTAGAAGGGATGGTAAACAACACCTGACACATCAACTTTTTTTTTAATGCTATAACATGGTTATAGTCATTTGATAAAGATAATTCAAAGTTGAAAATAATTACGATTGAGAAAGATTGTATAAAACTGTACCAGAGGGAACTGATCGTAAGAAATCAATAAGTTATAAAAAACAATTTCGATGAGATGAACATTTTATTTTAGGTGTGAATAACGAGCAAATGCAAAAGCAGTAGCTTGTCAGCTTTTTTACACAACTTAGTAATAAATTTCTACTTTATAACTTAAGATATGCAATATATAATAAAATGTTTTATTTTACACCATCAATGACTAAATATTAACAGGTTAAGCTGATATAAAACCTAAAAGTAGTGTTTTGACTAGCGACTAAAGATTAGCAAACATTTATAAAACCAGAGCATGATTTACTGAAAAAAAAATAGAAAAGCGCAAATGATAATAAATTTATCAGGCAATAACTAAAAAAATCTGTTGAGATGCTCATTGCTATGCTCTATAAAAATAAATGACAGAAAACAAACTACCAATAGTTTAAGGATAAAAGTAGAAAATATGCGGAACTTAATTTTACTTTACTTAATTGACATATTGAGGTTTAAATATTTACATAAATCAGATATTATGATGTGGGGATTAGCTAATAGAAAACTTGAGCAAAAAATTTCATGATATGGATTCATTTAAAAGGATGAACAGTGCAACTTCCATAAGCAGGCAGTTTCATTAAATTAATCTCCATATTTTTTTTTTCAAAAATTGAGCCCAAGAACAAAAACAAACTTAATTATACAACAGGTGCTTCTTTGGTAGGTTTAAAATCTACAATTATCTGAAATGAGGGTTTTTTTTAATTGATGCTAGTTGACAGGAAAAATAGGTTAAAATAAAACTGTTGTCTGTGGCAAGAAAATTTAAAATAGGTACTAGTAAATGCTCAAGAATTCTGAATCAAGTCAATAAGATGAATTGTAGGATGGCTATAGTGTTTGAAAAACATAGTATAAACAAAAGGATAATATACCAAGGACTGAACATAAGAGTCAATTAACTTCATTCTTATAATAAAACTACTACAAATTTATCTCTGAAGTATGAGCCAATGACTATCTATGCAGATCGACTGATGTTAAAAAGAATTCTAACCAAGAAAATAAAGAAATATCCTGCAAACCTAATTATATTCAAATACAGGACAGGTTTAAGAAGAAACCACTAATAAGAATTTTTTAGAAATAAATAACCATAAAAATTGATCTATTGAATATATACCCTACATAGATATTACAAGTAGGGTAGGCAATAAGGATCACTACATTTTTTGGAGCTAAAGTAATTTTCCTTCTAAAATAAGTTTCATAGTCG
Source organism: Acanthosoma haemorrhoidale (assembly GCA_930367205.1). Lineage (NCBI taxonomy): Eukaryota > Metazoa > Arthropoda > Insecta > Hemiptera > Acanthosomatidae > Acanthosoma > Acanthosoma haemorrhoidale. Next base: position 13,702,744 of record OV884011.1, on the reverse strand, counting down.
ACCGCTAAGTTTTTGTCCACATATGTTTTGTTGTTCTATTCGTGAAAATTATTCATATGAATACCACAACTCAATTGGAGACTACCTTCGTACTACTGTTATGTATATGAAACGACTGTTAAGATATTACTTTTTAGAATAAAATTATACAGCTCGTAAAGGAATTAAGCCTGTTTTAATTCATTATTAAATACACCTTACTGTCATTTTCAATTCTAACAAGTATTCAAAACGGAAATGGTCTTTGCATGTTCGATTTCTAACTCATCGCTTTTTTTATTTTATTTTTATGATTTCAATTTTATAATTTTAATGTACAAATAGTTAATTGTAAATTCAATATAAATGTATATAAATATTGTATAATCATCATTATAATTAGTTTTATTTTATTAAAATGGTGTCAGACATTCGTTTATTGTTGTCCCTAAAACGGCTTTACTAACTGATAATATGCGAAATATGGGTTTATTCCATTAATTAAAAAATATTTACAATCCTCACCAGGAGCCATTATTTAAAATGGTGTTATATGAGCATTTTTAATAATTTACTCTATATCTACATCCAGTGTATAGTGTTAATAATAATAATCACAATATGCTTATTGACATAATGCAAAACTGTCATTAACACACTACATGTGATTGGAAAGCCAAGTTGTGCAAGCTCATTTTTAAACCTGTTTTATAACTTTTTTTGTTTACATAGTTAATATCATAAATATTTTTATTAATCAGAAAATATGAGTTGTTTAGAAGCCAATTTAATTAACTAAATATAATAGAACTATATTTTAGAGTTCATAATTTTTCAACACAGGCATTTAAATTCAATAATCATGTTCTTTCTCGACAGTTTCATGGAAATATGATGTTCCAATATTTTGCAAATTCAGCTTCCAAAATAAAAAAAAACATAGCATTTTAAAAGACAATGTTAATAGAGTTTTCAAGTTATATTATATTTTTCATGTTTTAGAAAACACTTTTCAACATATATTATGTATAAAATTTGAATTGATAAATTTATTAAGTTAGTTAAATAGTTTCCCATCCTTTTTACTACAGAAGCTATTGAAAACTACCCAACTAATTTATTTAGAAAAATAAGTTTTTTCAAAACGTATTCAAATGAATTGCTTTCCTTAGTAATGTTTTTTAATCTCAGTAGTCTAAAAGAATTTTTTCTCATTTATTCCTTAATATTTATATAAGGTATATAGCTCTTAGTAGAAGTTCCATTGTATTTAAATATAAATAACAAACAATTTAAAATATTATCGATTTCCTTTAAATCTCTCTGGTTTACACCTGATTAACAATAATTTCATGAATTACCTATGTAAACAATATCCGAAATATTTCAGCTGATACCATTTTAAATAATACATTTCCATTTTTTAATCGATAAAGAATTCTATACAAATAATATATTTTTATTGATGACCTAAAACATCTGGAAAAATATAAAACTGAATTGCACACAATGTTGTTTACATTAACAATAATTTTTTTAAAAAAGGTATTGATTTTATTCAGGTACATTATTACAAAATTATACTCACTAATTTTGCTTTTTGCATTACATGCTAATAGCACACCATTATTTTGGTAGACTAAAATCAGGATAGTTTACACAATTATAAATATTTAACGAACTAAATTTGATTTTCACTAGGCCCTCACTTAAGATTATGGTCGGAATTCACTAAAACACTACAATGTTAGTTATGTATAATCGAGATATTAAATAAACAAATGTACTATAATGTCAATAAAGTACATAATATTTTAATATTATTATTAGCCAACTGCCTGCTTAAGTGAGGGCCTAAGGTGAAAATTTATATTACTTAATTTTAATGTGAGAAGAAAAATTGTGCATTGTTAATTTTAATGGTAACTCATTAATGTACTACATAGTTAGATTATGCCATAGTAATTTTTTAAACCAAACGATCAACTGTTATAACGATGTACAGTCAACAACTGTAAGATCAGATCTGAACATTTCTGACTTGACTTTGAAGATTTCTTCTTGACTTTTAGGAATGTTTTAAATACTTGAACACAAAAAGAAACAGAATTGAAAAAGATAATTCATAAATAACCGCAATTACCTAGTAATACTATATAATTGGGATAGACATAAAACAAAGCAGTCTAAACTGGTTATAACTTCATATACTACTTTAAGCAACCAGGATACTAAGCATCTTGGTGCTTATATTAATATTAATGTGATAGGTAAGTAAGAGGAGGTTTTGGGTATATTTCACACATATATAGTGGATTATACTTATTATTCATTAAACTTTAATTCTGCAACTTAAACCTCTTTGCTTCTAAACCCTTCATAGGAGGCATGTCTATAAAATAACGACATTGCGATTCCACCTAGTAAAAAAAGCAGTCAAAACTGGTTATAACTTTATATTTAGTCAAGAATTGAGTCAACTTGAACATGTCTGCACCTGTATGACGAGCAACAACACTCTATGCCGTTGAATTGAATGTCTATCTAATATGGTTTTCTACAGAGGGCTGAAAAAATGCTAAGTTAAAAAGTTAAACAACTTATCGGTTTGAAATTTTGAGTAAAATTGCACAAAACACCAACAGAATATTTTCAAATGCCTACTACAGTTAATGTACAGCAAAATACCTTCTTCACCAAAAATTAAAAAAGCTTGTCGTAATTAAAAGCAACGATCATTAATTTCCTCGATATCAATCGTGTAACGTTCGAAGAATGGGTTCAAGAAGGGACAAAAATTAACTATGGAATTATCATGAGGAAGTTTTGAAAAAGCCGAGATAAAGAGTCGGAACTGTAGGAAAAGGGTTTTATTCTTAACCAGGACAATGCGCCTACTCACAAAGTGTTTTCTATGAAGTAGTTTTTGACTGGCAATCATGTTACTACACTTGAACAGGCTCTGCATTCACCCAACTTAGTAACTTGAGACTCTTATGGTTTTCCAAAAGTTAAACCAGTGTTTAAAAGGACAAATTTTGAATCAGTTGCTGCTGTAAAGAAGAAAACGACAGGAGCATATACTCCATGCCTTTGACTAGAGGAAAAAAACTCAATTACGATGAATTAGTGCAACCCAATGGGGAGTGTAATTTAATCAGTCAAGTTATTTAATATCTTGTATATTATATTACTTGAAATTGGTGAGAAAATTCTTACTTAAGGTCTCTAACTTGTAAGAAAATTTTCTAAAACATATTTTAAAAGTGTAACAGTCTTTGTGGAAAAAATATATCAAAAATTTATTTCTGTAATGACACAAAGTGGACAATAATCTAAAAATAATATAAGTTCATGGGTTGACAAAAAATAAATTTATTAATGTAGTAACATGTTTTTTTTTAACTTACATCGAAATCTAAAATTTTTTTAATTTACTGAGCCAAAGTACTCTTCTTTCCTTCTTTGATTGTTTGAGAATTATGATACAATTTCAAAAGATCCATTGCTTCTTGAGCTTGTCTTTTGTCTGATAATATGCGACCAGACGCCTCCTTTATTTGATCCAAGAACACACTGAAAAGAAAATTAAAAGTTCAATAATACAAAATATACATTACAATTATTAAAAAAAAACACAAGAAATTAAACCCCAGAATTAAATTTGCGAAGGTTGAGCCTTTTTCAATGAAATTATTATAAATTTTGGAATCTCTGAGATAATTTTCTTGTTCCTGTAATAAGGTTTAAAAGTAATCTTCTCATCCTTGTTTTAGTTCTTCTTTTATAAATGTAATGTAGTTCCAATGTAATAACCAAAAAGGGTTCCTAATCTGATTTTGCAGTCTCCTCTATTTTCTATACCTGTCAAACCTTTGTTGGTCTACCAACCTCGGTCTAACTCTTTTCTGAGATGGATCCATGGCAGTTTCTACGGCTTCTTTCCACTTCCTTACTCCTAATGTGACCGTAACAATTAAACCATACTGTATAGAATGGTCATATTTATGCTTTTGGAAAATTGGTATTAAAATAAATTGACAAGTTTTAAATTACTGAGTATTATTTTAATATACATTGAAAAAACAAAATCTAAAAACAACTAATGCTACTATTAAATGAAAAAGGTAAAAAGATAAATAGAATCTAACTGAAATTTGACCACCTATAGTGAATTTTTTTTGGCGCCCACCCTTTTGGCTTCACACCTTTGGGCAACCCGAGGGGCGAAAGTGTGGTTTTGAAATGTTGGGCACCCATCACTCAGGGCCATGGCAAGGCTACACGTTTCACTTGCTTTGAAAAATTATGTTCTCAGAGGTACAGTATTGTTACTATAATGGTTCAGTATTGTGCTATGCATTGATGAATTGTAAATTTATGTTTGTCTCAGATCTAAAAGAGAATTCTTAACATGGCTCTTTAGAAATATCTGGGCTACTATGTTGCACATTGTGGAATTTCTTACAGTTATTAATAAAAAAAATATTATAGAACAAGTGAATTAAAAAAAAACTTTTATTAACAATAATAAATAACAAAACTACAAGCAACTACATAATACTAATTTGGAAAAGATAAAAAAAGAAATTTAGATGAAGTGCAGTCATATTACAGTACCGATCTGGAACAATCTCTGTGAGCGAATCGGGATCCTTGTCGGATAGGAGTTCTAGTTCACAACCCCCTAAAAGAGAGATGTGTCCAATATCGCTTTGTAGACGGGATTTGGTTGGGAAATCGGTTTTGGTTGATGAAAAAAAACAATTTTTCATCAAGTTTATTAGTTGCTAATGTTTCAATTACTATACCTGCATCATATCATGATATTAAGGAAAGAAAGATGTACGTTATACAGTTGTATTTAACAAGAATATAAAACGTAGATATGTCTTATCTTGTTAGTAATAACTGTAACCATGTGTTTAACATCTCTATTTCAATTCTTGTAATCCTGGGTCAGACATAAGTAGTATAATAAAAATTCGTCCACTAATCGACTTGATGAAAATCCAACACTTGGTTTCTTTAACCAATGCCGATATACCAACAAGTAATGTCCAAATTGATGGCTTACTATGAGCTCCAAGTGAAAAATGTTCGCTTCGTTTCTCAAACTTTTGAGATTTCTTAGTATCAGCTTAGACAGTAGTTAAGATGCATAGTACTGATTTTTCTCAATGGTTATTAAGTAATACCTGAAAGGAGTTAAAACATAAAGAAATTTAAATGTTTAAAATAACAACGATTTGAGTGAAAATATAAATCAGGAATTTAATGGCGTAGCACTGGATTTAAATAGAATTGTTTGGCTAATATTTATTTGAATTTTTTTTAGTTGTTGAAATGGCGATTTTATTTTATTATTTAAGAAATTATCGCTGCCAGGACACGGACCACCTCTCTATTTATCTGCTACGTTTTTTATTTATTTTTTGTACAGTTCATAAAACAATATTTATCTCTTAATTAATGTAACAAAATTGAAATATTATCAAATTCATCTTTGATGTAATTAAAAAACAAAAATGGATGAAAAAGTAGTCCATCTATCATGAACCTCATGTGACTTATAGGTCCTGCAAATACCTGTATACCAGGATACTGATTAAACGATCAATGAGAATGAATTCGATTTTGTTAAATTTATCTTAACAGATAAACATAAACAAATTAAAGGAAATAGAACATGAAAAACGACCTGACCAAAAGCCAACGCCATTGTCTCAAATCTTAAGTTTCAATATTGGATTTGTTAACTTTGAAATGGGTAAAGTTGATGATATCTAAAACAACTGGCATTGGAAAGTGGGAAACTTGAAAAATCAAGAAGGCAGCAGAAAGGTACTAGAGCAGAAGACCCAGGTAAGCAAGGCTCTCTTTCAGTTTTGACCGGGACACCAGACAGGAAGGTTGTGAGAGATGCAAGCCCAGGGACGTTTACTACCTCGTGGCACACAGGCACATCAAACAAGTATGTACATCTTATATTGTTTTCTACATATTCTAAAATATTAATATTCCAACTCACTTTGCATTAAAACAAAACCACTTATCATTATTAAAAAAAAAATTTGAATTAACGTACATACTAAAAACACAACAACAAAATTTATTAATAAAACTATCACAATGGCATTATAACAAATTATGTCGGTTGCCTGTGGTTTTACTAAAAATAATATCACATTGTAAAATATTCAAGATTATGATTGTTAAAATTAAATAACAATTATTATTCGTCAAAGTAGTCTCAATAATTTGTGTTAAAAGTAGTGCATTATAAAACTACAGCCAATTCAATATATTTTGTACAATTGTTCCTTACATATTTACAAATTTATAGTTACCAAAGTTAAAAGAGGTTTGTAAACCTTTGTTATGGCCAATACAATATCTCACGATGAGTTGCTCATATGGCAGTAAGTTTTAAGGAGCGTGAGCATCAGCCTTAGGTCTTCCGTGACAAAATTAACCAGGTTGTTAAACCTTCGCTGGTCCAATGATGAAATTTGGAACAGAACCATACTTACAATCTCAGACTGTAACCTGAGGCGTTCATACATATCTTTGATTTCTCTGAGGTACCTGTCCGACCCGAGGCTGCTAAGGTATTCTGGGGTTGGGAGATTTGGAAGAGTCCACAATAAGTCGATCACTTGGAAGTTTATGGGAGTGTCGCACTCTTCCATGTTCCTCGGCCGCCTTCCAGTCCTTCTTTTCCCCATGCTCGAGTATGCTTCAGATCCTGCTGGGGATTTCCCAGTAGAGGTTCATACAACCTGAGGCGTTCATACATATTTTTGATATCACCTGAGGCACCGGGCGGGCTAGGGCAACTTAATCTTAATGATCTGAATAAAAAGGAATCCCCAGTTGGATCTGAAGCATACTCGAGCATGGGGAAAAGAAGCACTGGAAGGCGGCCGAGGAACATAGAAGAGTGAAGGACTCCCATAAACTTCCAAGTGACCGACTTATTGTGGACTCTTCCAAATCTCCCACCCCCAGAATACCTTAGCAGCCTCGGGCCGGACAGGTACCTCAGAGAAATCAAAGATATGTACGAACGCCTCAGGTTACAGTCTGGGATTGTAAGTATGGTTCTGCTCCAAATATCATCATTGGACCAGCGAAGGTTTAATGACCTGGTTAATTTTGTCACGGAAGACCTAAGGCTGATGGTCACGCTCCTTAAAACTTACTGCCATATGAGCAACTCATCGTGAGATATTGTATTGGCCATAACAAAGGTTTACAAACCTCTTTTAACTTTGGTAACTATAAATTTGTAAATATGTAAGGAACAATTGTACAAAATATATTGAATTGGCTGTAGTTTTTTAATGCACTACTTTTAACACAAATTATTGAGACTACTTTGACGAATAATAATTGTTATTTAATTTTAACAATCATAATCTTCAATATTTTACTATGTGATATTATTTTTAGTAAAACCACAGGCAACCGACATAATTTGTTATAATGCCATTGTGATAGTTTTATTAATAAATTTTGTTGTTGTGTTTTTAGTATGTACGTTAATTCAAATTTTTTTTTAAATAATGATAAGTGTTTTTGTTTTAATGCAAAGTGAGTTGGAATATTAATATTTTAGACTATATAGAAAACAATATAAGATGTACATACTTGTTTGATGTGCCTGTGTGCCACGAGGTATTACACGTCCCTGGGCTTGCGTCTCTCACAACCTTCCTGTCTGGTGTCCCGGTCAAAACTGAAAGAGAGCCTTGCTTACCTGGGTCTTCTGCTCTAGTACCTTTCTGCTGCCTTCTTGATTTTTCAAGTTTCCCACTTTCCAATGCCAGTTTTTTTAGATATCATCAACTTTACCCATTTCAATGTTAAGAAATCCAATATTATTATATCCAAAATTATTAATATTTAAATCCTGATTTTATTTATACGATAACTATCAACATTAGGTATAACGGCAACAAACAATGTTCATTCCCACACAGCCATGATCCACGGGTCGCCCATCGCTAATTTACGCCCGCGAATTTCTAGTTTATACCAAAGGCAACATCACAATCTCACAGCGTCTAAATATCACAAACATATGTATGGTCTATGACCAGGGATCAAGTCAGACAATTTTTTGGGATGGGTTTCAAGTTTGGGTGGAAATATGTGGGAAAAAAAAACTTATTTTTCTAAATAAATTAGTTGGGTAGTTTTCAATAGCTTCTGTAGTAAAAAGGATGAGAAACTAATTAAATAACTTAATAAACTTATCAATTCAAATTTTATGTATAATATATGTTGAAAAGTTTTTTCTAAAATATGTAAAATATAATATAACTTGAAAACTCTATTAACATTGTATTTTAAAATGCTATTTTTTTTTTTTTATTTGGAAGCTGAATTCGGAAAATATTGGAACTTTTAGGTGACATAACTTCACATCATATTTCAATAAAACTGTCCAGAAAGAACATGATAATTGAATTTAAATACCTGTGTTGAAAAATTATGAACTCTGAAATATAGTTCTATTACATTTAGTTAATTAAATTGGCCTCTAAACAACTCTTATTTTCTGATTAATAAAAATGTTTATGATACTAACTATGTAAACAAAAAAAATTATAAAACACGTTTAAAAATGAGCTTGCCTCTGAGCCTACGCAACTTGGCTTTCGAATCACATGTAGTGTGTTAATGACAGTTTTGCATTATGTCAATATGCATATTGTGATTATTATTATTAACACTATACACTGGATGTAGATATAGGGTAAATTATTAAAAATGCTCATATAACACCGTTTTAAATAATGGCTCCTGGTGAGGATTGTAAATATTTTTTAATTAATGGAATAAACCCATACTTCACATAATACTCATTCAGTTAGTAAAGCCGTTTTAGGGACAACAATAAACGAATGTCTGACACCATTTTTAATAAAATAAAACTAATTATAATGATTATTATACAATATTTATATACATTTATATTGAATTTACAATTAACTATTTGTACACTAAAATTATAAAATTGAAGAATTTTAATTAATAAAAAGAAGCGATGAGTTAGAAATCAAACATGCAAAGACCATTTCCATTTTGAATACTTGTTAGAATTGAAAATGACAGTACGGTGTATTTAATAATGAATTGAAACAGGCTTGATTCCTTTATGAGCTGTATAATTTTATTCTAAAAAGTAATATCTTAACAGTCGTTTCATATACATAACAGTAGTACGAAGGTAGTCTCCAATTGAGTTGTGGTATTCATATGAATAATTTTCACGAATAGAACAACAAAACATATGTGGACAAAAACTTAGCGGTCAACTATGAAACTTATTTTAGAAGGAAAATTACTTTAGCTCCAAAAAAAGTAGTGATCCTTATTGCCTACCCTACTTGTAATATCTATGTACGGTATATATTCAATAGATCAATTTTTATGGTTTTTTATTTCTAAAAAATTCTTATTGCTGGTTTCTTCTTAAACCTGTCCTGTATTTGAATATTGTTGGGGGCCAAGGTGCACAAAATTAAAAAAATAATAATAGTGAAATCCCCGAGCACCCTAGTAAAATATGCCGATTCCGTTACCTCTTATTGTGGTACAACTCGAGCTGAAAGCAATATTGAACAATATTCAGAAAATTATGAATATCAAAAATAAGATGATTTTGAAGTCAAGATTCTGAAAATAATTATTCTAATAATTGAATTGAAAGGGCATCTGAAAATTGAATTGTAACAATGCAACTTCATCTAATAAATGCTGTCATAAACCTGATATTAATGAATTGTGAAAGAAAATAATAATAACACAGAAAATTAAATCACAAAAAAATCAAATTTGGTTAATGCTGAACAATAAATTTATTTGAAAATAAGGTATACATGTATAATACTAAACCAATTTTTCGTAAACAATAAATGAATTAATTTGGTTGTTGAAAATATTAAAATTCAATTAAACAAAACAAAAATCGTGAACCTTCTAAGTTAATAATTCTGAATAGCTTCACAAACTAAACAAAGGAATCGTTCAACAATATATTTAATAGTAGTCATAATTAACCAGTAAAACGATCAAAGTTTTATAAACATTTGTTTGAAATAAATAAATTCACATATCTTGATTTTAAGTAATAATTAATTCCTGGTTTTAATTTTGTCTTATTATTTTGTTTTGGAGAGAGAGAGAATAACGCAAATAAAATTGTTGGGTCTGACCTCTCAATATGTGATATTATCGATGTCGTCTTCTTCTAAGTGGTGAACCAGGCAAGTTGACGCGGTCCTCTCGAAAGACGAAAATCTCAAGTTGGATTTCTTGTTGGTCAAAAGTTCCACATCCCATTTAAGTGCAAGAAAATGCAAAGGGCCGTTCAGGCAAGATGATACCTTTCTAATGGCTCGTTCAAGCAATACTGAGTAAAGATAATCCTTTAACACGTAAAGTAAACAATAACAACTGTTCTCTTCCCACACTCTTTCTCTCTCTCTCTCTCTACCATCTCCTATTTATTGTCTCTCTCTCTCTCACACACACACTGCTCTTTTCTTACCGATATCAAATCCATAACATCATAACATAAACAAAACAAATTAAATTTATTCACAATTCATTTATCAAAATTAACTTTTATTTTCGATTTACGTAATTAAATTGAAACACAAAATAAAGGAATTCTACTCAATTCTATTTACATTATTTTAGTCCTCTTTTAAATTTACCAAACAAATATAGCTAGGTTTGCAGGATATTTCTTTATTTTCTTGGTTAGAATTCTTTTCAACATCAGTCGATCTGCATAGATAGTCATTGGCTCATACTTCAGAGATAAATTTGTAGTAGTTTTATTATAAGAATGAAGTTAATTGACTCTTATGTTCAGTCCTTGGTATATTATCCTTTTGTTTATACTATGTTTTTCAAACACTATAGCCATCCTACAATTCATCTTATTGACTTGATTCAGAATTCTTGAGCATTTACTAGTACCTATTTTTAATCTTCTTGCCACAGACAACAGTTTTATTTTAACCTATTTTTCCTGTCAACTAGCATCAATTAAAAAAAACACCTCATTTCAGATAATTGTAGATTTTAAACCTACCAAAGAAGCACCTGTTGTATAATTAAGTTTGTTTTTGTTCTTGGGCTCAATTTTTGAAAAAAAAAATATGGAGATTAATTTAATAAAACTGCCTGCTTATGGAAGTTGCACTGTTCATCCTTTTAAATGAATCCATATCATGAAATATATTTTTTGCTCAAGTTTTCTATTAGCTAATCCCCACATCATAATATCTGATTTATGTAAATATTTAAACCTCAATATGTCAATTAAGTAAAGTTCCGCATATTTTCTACTTTTATCCTTAAACTATTGGTAGTTTGTTTTCTGTCATTTATTTTTATAGAGCATAGCAATGAGCATCTCAACAGATTTTTTTAGTTATTGCCTGATAAATTTATTATCATTTGCACTTTTGTTTTTTTTTTGAGTAAATCATGATCTGGTTTTATAAATGTTTGCTAATTCTTAGTCGCTCTTCAAAACCCTACTTTTAGGTTTTATATCAGCTTAACCTGTTAATATTTAGTCATTGATAACACATTTTATTATATATTGCATATCTTAAGTTATAAAGTAGAAATTTATTACTAAATTGTGTAAAAAAAGCTGACAAGCTACTGCTTATGCATTTGCTCGTTATTCACACCTAAAATAAAATGTTCATCTCAGCGAAATTGTTTTTTATAACTTATTGATTTCTTACGATCAGTTCCCTCTGGTACAGTTTTATACAATCTTTCTCAATCGTAATTATTTTCAACTTTGAATTATCTTTATCAAATGACTATAATCATGTTATAGCATTAAAAAAAAAGTTGATGTGTCAGGTGTTGTTTACCATCCCTTCTACTTCGGCTCGGGTCCATCTTCAAGGTGCTAATTACTCAAATATACCTGATTAATGCTGAGAAGTATTCATCTTCTTTAATTAATTTGACTTTATCTACATTGTTGCGGGGGGAGGGGCTTTTCCCGATTGAAAGGCAAATCTCTTCCCCTAAGGAATGCCGGCCCCACCTAAGTTGAGTACCTGAGAACGAGCAAGCAGAGGAGGCGGTGGTAAGGGAAACGCCAAATGGTGGAAAGGAGTTATCCCACAAATGCTTGGCGAAGACAGCATGCAATAAGCCCGATAAGGGCACCTTTATAGAGCGGGGAGCAAGTACTTTGGAAAGACAGATTTAGATTACTGACATTTATTAGATTATAATAAACAAATAGCATTTGATTAAAAAAAATACTTAAACTATTTGATAAAAAAAAAAACTCATTAAACTATTTGATAGAAAAAATACTTAAACTATTTGATAAAAAAATACTTAAACTATTTGATAGAAAAAATACTTAAACTTTACTAAACTTGAAACTTGTAAACCGGAGTTTTATTAACTTAAAGTTTGCTGATCGAAGAATGAGAACGAAATAAATACATCACTGTCCGTGTTTATCTATACGTATAAATAGTTTGGTGTTATTTGGTGTAAACTGATGAACGACGTAAACAAACAACATAAACCCTCGGTACGTGAAAGCTACGTCCATCGAGGTTACCTGTCGTAGCTAGATAGTGGATTAGTCAATCAGCTGTGAAGTTCCAGGTGGATGGAATCGGTGAGTCGATGATCGATATGCCCATATCCATTCTTGTTCCAAGTCGAATCTCCAACCAGAGGTGCTCCACATAAACAATAGGCCGATAAGGCGGTGAGATGTAAACAATAGGCCGATAAGGCGGTGAGATGATGGAGGTTGGAACCTTCGGTGGGGGAGGGCACTCTGGTGCGTGTTGGCCAACTGAAATCTGGATCCACACTGACTCTGGGAGCGACTTATCAACCGGTGCTCCGTCCTTTAATCCTCTATAAAGAATGTAGTGTTCTCAATCCGATTACGGGGCCTCGGATGCGTCCCGTATCGTTATTCGTTTTGTTTACTTTCAAACATCTTTCACTTAAAAACAAAATCAATTAACATAACTTCTCTTTAGCCCTGGGGCATGGCAGGTTCATTATTTAATACAAATACACAACACTCACATTCGAAACACAAAGATATTCTTAGAACATTTATAATATTATCAATAATTATTAATTTTTTATATAAAACTAAACAAATACAAAAAAAAATATTTATCTCTGATTTACACTTTTTTATAATAAATTTTAAGAGGGTACTTTGTTAGATAATTACTTGTCAGTGCAAGACCCCTTATTCGGGCTTAAACAATGAATGATAATTTTTTTTTTCAATAAACAAAATAAACGAATTACAGGCGTAAACATACATTTAATTAATAAGTTTCATCACTTTTTTATTTATTTAAATATATATATTTTTGTTTATTTATATACATTAAATATTACTTTTATATATTTCTATGAATGAATAGTTATTTATTCTATTGGACTGAAATGTCAAAAAATTATGTTATTGTTTCATGAAAATTTAAATTATAAACTATTACTTAGGTATTATAAGTTCCTCATCATCTCAACAGCTATGATGTGAAAGAACAAATATGGTAGCAGTTGGTTTCCATAAGGAAAGTCGCTCCCATAGGACTGCCAATATGATGTGCCTCTTTACAGTACCTGGTTTTTTATGGCTCCCACAGATATTAAAAAAAAAAAATACTAACTATAGAATTATAATGTATCCTTCTGAGATTATAATTGACTAATGTTGTTAAAACCTTGCAATTTGCGACAAAGACATTTTAGAATTTATGTTGTTTTTGTTTGTAAATATATGATTTTAAATTAGAAAAATTAAAAAGTTTCAGATTTGTATCCTGACCCTGTAACTATGCTTTCTCATAAACCAATAATTATTTAACTTAACACCAGCGAGTTGACATAAAACACAGCTAATAATTTTTAATTTTAAAGTCTGCCACTAAGTTTAACGGATTTTCATGCAGTAAAAACCCAAAGTGTGTAAGATCATGTATATTACACCTAAAACAGGCCAAAATCATGTTTTCCTTTAATTTACAACATTTTTGGTGTAATGAAATCTAAAATAATAATAATACGCGATGCAATAAAATAATTTATTGACATATTATAAATTTGATTTAGTATAATGGCAGTATATTAAGTACAAACTATAAAAAAAAAAAAATAATCATAAAAACAATGTTAGAAGAAGTTAATTTTCAACACGTTAATAAAAAATAATATACGATCTTGTTCATTTCAAAATTTTTTCCACGAAATTATGTCGTCTGTCACTTACGATGTTTTCTAAAATTGAAAAGGAACATGAGGCTTGGCCATCTAAGTAGGACTAACATGAAGATGATTCCTAGTAGTATGATTTGTGGTGTAAACAAGCTTAGAGGTAAAGCAAACACGAACACCATTTGTGACAAGAAAATCAAGAGCCAGCAATGTTATACTTAATTCACAGTGACCAATGAAGAACACATCTATTGGGGCATATCTAGATATTTCTACTCCAGAAATGTTGGTATATTTTACAACAATTATTTTATATACGATGTAAATATCAGACTTTGGAGGGGATTAAACAGTTTAAAAAAATAGTGGAAAAGCAGACAGGATGCAAAATTAAAATTCTGAGAACTGACAATGGTAAAGAGTATGCGAACAAGGACTATGTCAATACATTTAAGGCAAGTACTAAAACATGAAAGATGAAATAGTTCTTTGGCAGCCGCTTGTGACGCCCCTACACGAACGACACTAGATTCATGCGGCAATAGTTGTTATTTCAGTGTAGCTATTATTTCAAGTCTGTTTTTGGATTATATTTATTACGATGGATACCACAGGTATTGTAACTACTATGTCTTAACTCTTTTTTTAATATAAATGTAGAACCATTATTCTAGTTGAATTTTCAATAAATTTGATTGTTTTATTTACAGATGTCAAAGAATCTTTCTAAGAAGGTCATCAAGCAAGAAATCAAAGAAGAATTTGACTGTAAGTTTTGTTTTTTTAAAGATTAGTTTGCGTTTATTAAGTAGGTTATAGAGTTGAGGCATTTAATGTATACATATGCGAAAAATTCGTAAATAATCTTACACAAAGCATATACTAGCTGTACCCCTGTGCAATTCTGCCCTTGGTTTACAGCGTTTCTTTTAATATTACTTTTATAGTTTTGCTACTTTGTCTTATTAGTTTTGGTTTGGAGGTAGTCTGGAAGGTATGAGGAACTGATATTCTGGAGTGAAAGGTCGATTTTAGAAATTAATATTTTTTGGCATATTCTTTTTGCTAGTAATTATTCCCCAATCTGGGACCTTGTCATGCACATTTAATACTCTTCCATTTAAAAGTACCTAGGCAACACTTATGTTTCTTAGTAGCATAACAATAGTATCAGTTTTTTATTGTATGGTGGGTTTATGTGGAGGCAAACCATTAATCAAAATTTACCTTTTTTAAACAATTTAGAAAACTAAAGAATGTTATTTTCTGAATCATCTTCTGAGTATAGAATATGGTATATCAATAAAAGCTGGCCTGTCAGAAAGTCCATCAATTATCAAGGGATACTCTCCATTATCAATTTCTAGAAAATCTACAAAGTCTGAGGAAAGAGGAGAATACTTGATGCAATTTTCGGCAAAATTTGTCTAAAATCTCCTACAAGAGCTATTACTTTCCTTCCTTAAGTAATATCAAGGGCCATTATGTTTTTGAAAGGTGCATATAACATGTGCCATTGGTGCTTCATTTTATCAGCTGGGAGTTTGCTATTAGATAATTAGATGGAGGGGAACCTATGTACCTTTTTTTGGCCTGACGACTAGCTAGGTTCTCCTAATCGAATCCTATTACACCCTGAGATGTAAAAACTTAGTTTGCTAAATGTTTTGCATACTCCTAAGAATTAGTAAGAGTTTTCCTTCTCCATTGAGAAGACTAATTGAGTTCAGAAATGCCTATTAAGAATAGATGTTGGCTTTATCTGCAGTTCTTGGTGAAAATGCCTTTTATAAGGCTAATGTATTGCCAGCCGCAGGTTGTTAACGATGAGTTGTTTACCTTGGAGGGCTTGTTTGTCTAGAGCTGACATTGTTGGACTATTGCTTGTCCATCATCTCCTGGCCCATATTCACTGTTCCTACATGGAGGCAAATGTGGATCTAGGCAGACTTAGGATGAACAAATGATGAGTTCACTCCTTGCTTAGCCAATTCATCCATTCTCTCATTGCAATCTATACCTGGTATGTCCAGCGACCCAAAATAGGCTGACATCATTCCTTGCTTTGGGTCTGGCACTAATTTTTATTGATCATACTGAAGTAGTTATATTAATTATCAATATTTGTTCATAATGTCATAATCAAAATTTGTATTTCTGGCAGATACAATGGTCTCAGTTGCCAAAAAACCATTATTATTTTTATCACATTTATTTTTGGTAAAATATCACACAGTTGATGACAGATAAAAGAGTTTTTAATAGCACAAATTTTAGTCATTTTATAATTTAGAAAGAATGATGATGTTAGAGTTCACTATCAGTAGAGTTTAGACAGTTTTCCAAAGACAATTTTTCCTAATAACTGTTTGTGGTAGTAACTACTGCTTATGGTTAAATAGGGAATTTGCAACTCTGCCAATCTCGTTTGCAATATCATTCAAAATTTCTAGAAAAGGTGGTATGCAGAGTACTTCCAGGCAGACTCAGGAAAAAAAGTGAACTGGTAGAACAAGTCATGTTCACTTAACATTGATGAACTTTTATTTACTGAATCTTGGTCCTCACTAACCATTCTTTACTATCTTTTAAGACAGTTCACTTTATTATGTATAAGTAAATAATTTCTTACAGTTATAAGCAGGTGATCTAATCCACTGTAAAGAAGAAAAGCTAATTATGGATGAGGGTGAGTACACTAAAGCAATACTGAAGTATCTCTCATTAATGAATACGTGCAAATGTCTATTACTATGTTGTGCGATGACTTAATTGATAGCTCTGATATTGTGTTATATTGAGCTGAGGTCGAGCACACTTCTTAATGTTATAATAAATGTTTTTAATTAAGATAGTTCACTTTATTATGTATAAGTAAATAATTTCTTACTGTTATAAGCAGGTGATCTAATCCACGTTAAAGAAGAAGAGCTAATTATGGATGAGGGTAAGTACACTAAATCAATTACTTCAGTATCTCTCATTAATTAATACGTGCAAATGTCTATTACTATGTTGTGCGATGACTTAATTGATAGCTCTAATATTGTGTTATATTGAGCTGAGATGTAGCACACATCTTAATGTTATAATAAATCTTTTTAATTAAGATAGTTCACTTCATTATGTATAAGTAAATAATTTGTTACTGTTATAAGCAGGTGATCTAATCCACTGTAAACAAGAAGAGCTAATTGTGGATGAGGGTGAGTACATTAAAGCAATACTGAAGTATATCTCATTAATGAATACGTGAAAATGTCTATTACCATGTTGTGCGATGACTTAGATTGATAGCTCTGGTATTGTGTTATATTGAGCTGAGATAGAGCAAACATCTTAATGTAACAATAATGTTATAATAAGGGTTTTTAATTAAGATAGTTCACTTCATTATTTGTATGTTATTGATATCTTACTGTTATAAGCAGGTGATCTAATCCGCTGTAAACAAGAAGGGATAATTATGCATGAGGGTGAGTACACTAAAGCAATACTGAAGTATCTCTCATTATATGAATGCGTGGAAATGTCTATTACTATGTTGTGCGATGACTTAATTGATAGCTCTGATATTGTGTTATATTGAGCTGAGATGGAGCACACTTCTTAATGTTATAATAAATGTTTTTAATTAAGATAGTTCACTTTATTATTTATAAGTAAATAATTTCTTACTGTTATAAGCAGGTGATCTAATCCACGTTAAAGAAGAAGAGCTAATTATGGATGAGGGTGAGTACACTAAAGCAATACTGAAGTATCTCTCATTAATGAATACGTGCAAATGTCTATTACTATGTTGTGCGATGACTTAGATTGATGCTCTGGTATTGTGTTATATTGAGCTGAGATGGAGCACACTTCTTAATGTTATAATAAATCTTTTTAATTAAGATAGTTCACTTTATTATGTATAAGTAAATAATTTGTTACTTTTATAAGCAGGTGATCTAATCCACTGTAAAGAAGAAGAGCTAATTATGCATGAGGGTGAGTACACTAAAGCAATACTAAAGTATCTCTCATTATATGAATGCGTGGAAATGTCTAATAGTGTTCAGGTCTTCAATGTATATATCTGTCTCATAATTGCTTTATTGGGCTATTACTATTAATTTGCATACATTGGTATATTGTGCTTCATTAGGTAGATAGATGGGGGGGAGGGATCTGTGGGTAATATCCTTACTTTTTGTCTGCTCATATATTATAAACATATCTGGTTGCCTCACATGTACGTACCTGTCTACTATCGAGAAAATGTCTAAAATATCCCGCAATCCTAAGTGCTTTACATTCTCCTATGAATTGGTTGGAGTCTTCCTTCTCCATTGAGAAGACTAATTGAGTTCAGAAATGCTTATTAAGAATAGGTGTTGGCTTTATCTGCAGTTCTTGGTGAAAATGCCTTTTATAAGGCTAATGTATTGCCAGCTGCAGGTTGTTAACGATGAGTTGTTTACCTTGGAGGGCTTGTTTGTCTACAGCTGACATTGTTGGACTATTGCTCGTCTATCATCTCCTGGCCCATATCCATGTTCCTACATGGAGGCAAATGTGGATCTAGGCAGACTTAGGATGAACAAATGATGAGTTCACTCCTTGCTTAGCCATTTCATCCCTTCTCTCATTGCAATCTATACCTGGTATGCCCAGCAACCCAAAATAGGCTGACATCATTCCTTGCTTTGGGTCTGGCATTAATTTTTATTGATTATCCTGAAGTTTAGTGCATACTTAATGACAAGTTAAGTACACTTTAAACCGTGCAAACATTCTGACTTGGACCATCTTTAAAATATGTGTTGCTTTTATTTGTAATATTATGTTGGATTACTTAAGTAGTTATGGGAACTTGTTCAGAAGAATTGATAAGGAGGAGGTGCTGTCAATGCACTCTGACCTACAAGTTAAGAAACACACAGACGTTTTATACTGTGCGGAAAACACAAAGACCAAACCACATAAACTGTGTAATGGGATTAATTGCTATACAGACGGCTCACTAACAGAAAACGGATCAGGGGCCGGCATATGGAGGAAAGATAAACCAGAATCTGGGATTTCTATTCCTTTAGGTAGACACACCTCGGTCTTTCAGGCCGAAGTGATGGCGATCAATGTCTGTACCCAAACCTTAATTGGGGAGGGTGTAAGAAACAGACTGATCACAATTTTCACGGATAGCCAGGCAGCCATTGGCGCCCTGAGAAGCTATACGACCAGATCTTATTTGGTTGAGGAGTGTAAAAACAATTTAAACACACTCTCGCTAGCTAATAAGGTTAGAATCGACTGGGTGCCAGGACACACAGGCATCACAGGCAATGAGAAGGCAGATGGCCTTGCAAGGGTGGGCTCAGAACAGACACCTCTTGCACCTGAACCCATATGTGGTATCAGCCTCAGCTACGCTAAAAGGCGTATAAAATTAGCTTTAGAGGACAAGGCAAGACTTTCTTGGAGAGAAACTAAGAAACAGGAACACTCGAAACTGTTTCTTAATGGACCCTGTAAGAGAAGAAGCTCAGCACTTTTATCAATGGACAGGTGGACACTCAAAAGTGTGACAGGACTCTATACAGGTCACTGTCGGTTAAATAAACACCTCTTTAATTTGGGGATAGTGGGATCACCAATCTGCAGATTCTGCAAGAAAGAGGGAGAAACGGCACGTCATATAATATGTGACTGTGATAACTTAGCTAGAAGGCGATACCTTCACTTTGGTAGTGATCGCATTGTAGACCCCAAACTATGTGAACTGATCGATCCATTCAGTATCCTCAGATTTGCAAAGGCCGTGGGCCTGTCACATATATAGGACAGGGACATGGACGGCGCACAATAGGTCTCAGTGAGGCCGTGGTGCACAAATGCCGGAACAAATAATAAATAAATAAATATGCTAATTTTCAATATTATTTCATAATGTCATAATTAAAATTGGTATTTCTGGTAGATACAATGGTCTTAGTTGCCGAAAAAACATTATTATTTTTATCACATTTATTTCTGGTGCAATATCACACAGTTGATGACAGATAAAAGAGTTTTTAATAGCAAAAATTTTAATCATTTTATTTAGAATTTAGAAATGAGTGACAATATTAGAGTTCACTATCAGTAAAGTTTAGACAGTTTTCCAAAGACAATTGTTCCTAATAACTGTATGTGGGAGTAACTGCTGCTTATGGTTAAATAGAGAATTTGCAACTCTGCCAATCTCGTTGGCAATATCATTCAAAATTTCTTGAAATGGTGGCATAAAGAGTACTGTAGACTTTGCAGAAAAGCCGAACTGGTACAACAAGTTATGTTCACTCAACGTTGATGACCTTATATTCATCACTGAATCTTGGTCCTATCTGAGCCCAGGAAGGGGTAAAAAAAAAATAAAAAAATGACTGAAATTCACAAATGAGATAAAATTTAATGAATTTAAATAAGGTATGATTACATTCACTTATAGACTTAACATCAAATTCTATGCTCACAATAAACATCAGTGTCTTCATTGATGGGGTTATATCAAGACCAAAAGTCCCGAGCCTTTAGTCTGTGTCGTCCTAAAAAAGGAAGTCTTACTTTCTATCCAGAGAGAAAAGTGAAGAGAACAAGGCTTATCCTATCTCGGCTTTATAAAGGGCTTCACCGGCTTTATAAAGGGCTTCACCTTAACCCCTCTCCTCCTATTTCACACTCAATACCTTGTCCTCGCCTAAAAGGAGCGGTCCTCTCGGTGTGCAAAGGGTGTTTATAACTTTCACACTTTCCGAATATCACGCCAACAGATACAAATTTAAATTCCTCGGCATAAGAGTGTCCTTGTTTTATGAATATAATGACCTCATAATTTTATGCCAAATTATCATTTAGAGTAGATTTTGTAATTATAAATTAAAGTCAGGAGATACACTCGAACGAAGTCAGCTTCAAACCATATTTCCTTTCTAATACTCATCAATGCGGAGACTGCAGTAATCATTTGACTTCCATATATTTATATTTATATAATTAGTGAATTGAGGGATATAAATTCAACATAATTCTTTATCTAAATAGCAATCATTAATAGTAACTATTTAAACTCTTAAAACCACCACCGTTAATCATCATTTCAAATAAAAAAATTTTAAAATCTTAATTGTTAATGGTCATTATTGTTTAAATCTTTTGATTATTAATAATCCTTTAAATTAATTTATTTAAAATGGTTTATTTATTTTTATTATTTAAAGTTTATATTTTGACAAAATGCTTCATACATGTTATAATTGTTATAAAGCCACCTGGTGATGACAATCTAATTGTCAAAAATGTTGGCGTTATATAAATGTCCCCTAGTCATAGAAGTTATTATAATGATGTAATTTCCCAGGACCCTTAAAGGCCATTATAAGTTAATAACTCTGTATTATAAATATTCTAGTTCCATGTTCATTCGTACCATATACCCAAATACACAGTCAAGAAACCCCTGACGTATTACATTAGTACATGTTTGGAGAGCAGGCCAGTATTAGGACTCGCACTGTTATTTATTTATACAAAATCATTTAATATTTCAAGGTGGTTATAAGTTATAAAGCGATGAAGCTTTATAATAACTGTGCCAGGAGATCACAGTTACTTGATAAGATTTCATTAAATTTTGTTAACTTAAAGATGGAAGTATTCCTGCTTTCTCTTTGTATGTTCAACAAATGCTGCGCTGAAAATATAGCCTGAATAGGATCTTACATCTCTATTGCTTTATTGCTATTGCACTATTTACATTTCTATAAATAAAAAAAATGTATTTGTTAACTTTCGAATTCAGTAATGATCGGTTTTCCTTTTTTTTTCATATCTTCTTGAATGGTGTCATGTTTTCTTTCTTATTTATATTCATTGCCAGCTATGTCTCAAATAAACTGTAGAAGACAACAGATCATGGGACAAATATAAAGAGCAACAAAAATATGGCACCTATGAAGAATAAAAAATGAAAACCAGAAGAAATTTAAGAAATACTTTTAAATAATTCTTTACTTGCCATGAGTAAATATTTTTCTAATGTTTGTTTCAGGTGAAGTTCATGAAAGTACTTTAAAGACACATATAATGTCATGTGATGGTAAAGTAGGAGTCATTTTAGAGAATGACATAATAGCACACCATACTGTTGAAAACCTCCATCAATGTCCTCACTGCAGCTACAAAGCAGTACAAGCTACTCATTTAAAGAAACATATAATGGCACGCCATACTGGAGAAAAGCCCCATCAATGTCCTCACTGCAGCTACAAAGCAGTACAAGCTGATACTTTAAAGAAGCATGTCATGGCACGCCATACTGAAGAAAAGCCCCATCAATGTCCTCACTGCAGCTACAAAACAGTATTAGCTCGTTCTTTAAAGACACATATAATGGCACGCCATACTAAAGATAAGCCCCATCAATGTCCTCACTGCAGCTACACAGCAGTACTAGCAGTTACTTTAAAGAATCATGTTATGGCACGCCATACAGGAGAAAAGCCCCACCAATGTCCTCACTGCAGCTACAAAACAGTAGAAGCTACTCAATTAAAGAATCATGTCATGGCACACCATACAGGAGAAAAGCCCCAACAATGTCCTCACTGCAGCTACAAAGCAGTAACTGCTACTCATTTAAAGAATCATATAATGACTCACCATACAGGAGAAAGGCCCCAACAATGTCCTCACTGCAGCTACAAAACAGTACGAGCTGCTAGTTTAAAGACACATATAATGGCACGCCATACCGGACAAAAGCCCCATCAATGTCCTCACTGCAGCTACAAAACAGTAGGAGCGGCTGATTTAAAGAATCATGTCATGGCACGCCATACAGGAGAAAAGCCCCGACAATGTCCTCACTGCAGCTACAAAGCAGTACAAGCTACTCATTTAAAGAGACATATAATGACCCGCCATACTAAAGAAAAGCCCCATCAATGTCCTCACTGCAGCTACACAGCAGTACAAGCTGGTATTTTAAAGAGACATATAATGACCCGCCATACTGGAGAAAAGCCCCATCAATGTCCTTACTGCAGCTACACAGCAGTAGGAGCTGGTAATTTAAAGACACATATAATGACACACCATACTGGAGAATAGCCCTATCAATGTTCTCACTGCAGCTACAAAGCAGTACAAGTTGGTAGTTTGAAAAGTCATATTACGGAACATCATACTAAAGACGGGCCCCATCAATGTCCTCACTGCAGCTACGAAGCAGTCGCACCTGGTTCTTGGAAAAGCCATATTATGGCACAGGATACTAGAAAAAAGCCCTACCAATGTTTTCACTGCAGCTACAAAGGAGTTCAAGCTGGTACTTTAAAGAATCATGTCATGGCACACCATACTGAAGAGAAGCCCCATAAATGTCAACACTGCAACTACAAAGCAGTAAAAGCTATTAATTCAAAGACGCATATAATGACACACCATACTCAAGAGAAGCCCCATCAATGCCCTTATTGCAGCTACAAAGCAGTACAAGCTGGTAGTTTGAAGTATCATATAATAGCAAACCATACTGGAGTAAAACTCCATCATTGTCCTTATTGCAATCACAATGCAGTGCAAGCTCATCAATTTAAGTTACATATAATGACTCACCATATTCATGAGAACGGAGCCTCATAAATGTCAATACTGCAGCTACAAAGCAGTACTAGCTTGTTATTTGAAGAATCATGTAAGAGCACATCATACTAAAGACAAACCCCATCAATTTCCGCATATCAGGCTCTAAGGAGTAAAAACATATGATTCGAAGAAACATATAATGACCCAACATTCCTTATAAAATCCCCTTCATTGAAGCTAAACAGCACTATTACCTCACAGTTTGAAGGCTCATATAATAGCGCTACCTACATAGAAAATCCTGCAATGACCTCTTTGTA
This sequence comes from Acanthosoma haemorrhoidale, assembly GCA_930367205.1. NCBI lineage: Eukaryota > Metazoa > Arthropoda > Insecta > Hemiptera > Acanthosomatidae > Acanthosoma > Acanthosoma haemorrhoidale. Next base: position 13,678,574 of record OV884011.1, on the reverse strand, counting down.
GTTACAAAGTATTAAAAGCCATTAACTTGAAGAAACCCATAACATTACAGCAAATGCTAGTTAACAGTAGATGCTTCTAAGTTGATTATGCATATAATGGCTCATCATACAGGAGCTTACCAAACAGAAAAGATGAAGAGCCAACAGTATATGTCTTTAAGTCAAACCAATGCTTCATACTCAATATTTATTCGTTATTTTAATGTCAGAAGATATTTCCAGTGATTCGAGTTATGGAATCATTTCTTCATTCAATAACTTCAGTGAATTCAGTCTGTTGTAAAAGTTCCCTTGCTATGAAGCAAAGATGTGATGTATGACTTAGTCTGTTGTAGTTGAAAAGGACCAAAGATATATTCTGAAAAGATTATTTAGTCAGCCAAACAACATAATAAACTACGAAGAATATTTTGAGAAAAAATAAATAATCATTACATATTCACAATTAAGATTCACATGAAGTGTGTGTGTAAGGATTCAATGGATGCTGCAATTGTGTAATGCTTAAATGCAGAGTAAAGTAACCCTTACTATTTTCTAGCAGCAGATAATCAAACTTAACTACAGAAATTAACAATATATTATTACGTTTATTATTTATTTTAATTTTATCTTTTTTATTTATTATCTGAGGTTTTGAGGTTCTGCTAATAAATAAATAATTCTGGCAAAAAGGTGAATTTAATATTACAAATAAAAAAAAAAAACTTAAATTAGTTATATAAATACTTGTCTATAATTTTGCTTCTTCTTCTTTATTTCTCATTATTCATCTTCAATCAATGGACTGACCATAACAAGAGTGATGCTAACGCTCTCGCTCCTTTGTTTTTCGTAACCTTCACTCCTTTGTTTTGATCGCCTTCTTGATATAGGATTCGATTAACGCCCTTTTTATTTCAAATTTTTGATATATAAAGTTTATAATATCAAATATCACAACATTCGGGTCTGCTCCGATTTAAAAAATTTGTTGAGCTTGTCAATAAAAACTTTTTATTCCACTTCACTTTTGATTTTACTATCACTTTTTTAGCACTTTATTAATTTGCATTTTCTTATAACTAAATGACAATATCAGATTATGTGTCACCAAAATTTTACATTTTGCATTTCAACCATTTACATTACTAATGTAATTGTACCATACATCTTAACTTTTAACTATAATACCATAAATTTCTAATTTTCAAGTTTTTACATTGCTGGGTCGACAATATTTTTATGATAAAGTATTAATTAATTTTAAGTTTCAAATTTGTATATAGCTTTTAACATTTACCAACTTGATTGTACAAAATAAACATACTAACATTTAAACACTACAATAATTTCAATTTTCAAGTTTTTACAAGTGTCCGATTAACATTATTTTCATAATAAGGTTTTAATTAATTTTAAATTTTTATATAGAGTTTAACATATTTACAAATTTGATTGTACAAATACACATTTTCATTCATTAGAATAAACTTCAATTTTCAAGTTTTTACATGTGCTTGATTGACATTATTTTCATAATAAGGCTTTAATAGTGTGGCATGGAACATTCCACGAATATTTTCTCTATCATCTGTTATTATGAAAGTGGATTCACCAACTTGATTAACAATTTTGTATGGCCCTTCGAAAATAGGTAAAAGTTTTGCAATTTTTATACCTGCTTTAGGAATGCGTAAAGCTTTAACAAGGACTTTATCTTGTAGTTTAAATTCAGTAAATTTCTTATTTTTATTATATTTTTTTTTATTTAAATTTCCCATTTTATTTAATCTTTCATATATGAATTTATTTATTTCTTCAGGATCATTGAATTGTGATTTATTTGGATTGTCTCCAATGTATACTGACCAAAAATGTAATGGTTCTACTTGGAAAAAAGCATGAAACAATAACATAATTTTTTGACATTTCAGTCCAATAGAATAAATAACTATTCATTCATAGAAATATATAAAAGTAATATTTAATGTATATAAATAAACAAAAATATATATATTTAAATAAATAAAAAAGTGATGAAACTTATTAATTAAACGTAGATAAAGTCAAATTAATTAAAGAAGATGAATACTTCTCAGCATTAATCAGGTATATTTGTGTAATTAGCACCTTGAAGATGGACCCGAGCCGAAGTAGAAGGGATGGTAAACAACACCTGACACATCAACTTTTTTTTTAATGCTATAACATGATTATAGTCATATGATAAAGATAATTCAAAGTTGTAAATAATTACGATTGAGAAAGATTGTATAAAACTGTACCAGAGGGAAATGATTGTAAGAAATCAATAAGTTATAAAAAACAATTTCGCTGAGATGGACATTTTATTTTAGGTGTGATTAACGAGCAAATGCATAAGCAGTAGCTTGTCAGCTTTTTTACACAACTTAGTAATAAATTTCTACTTTATAACTTAAGATATGCAATATATAATAAAATGTGTTATTTTACACCATTAATGACTAAATATTAATAGGTTAAGCTGATATAAAACCTAAAAGTAGGGTTTTGACGAGCGACTAAAAATTAGCAAACATTTATAACACCAGATCATGATTTACTCAAAAAAATACAAAAGTGCAAATGATAATAAATTTATCAGGCAATAACTAAAAAAATCTGTTGAGATGCTCATTGCTATGCTCTATAAAAATAAATGACAGAAAACAAACTACCAATAGTTTAGGGATAAAAGTAGAAAATATGCGGAACTTTACTTAATTGACATATTGAGGTTTAAATATTTACATAAATCAGATATGACGTGGGGATTAGCTAATAGAAAACTTGAGCAAAAAATATATTTCATGATATGGATTCGTTTAAAAGGATGTACAGTGCAACTTCCATTAGCAGGCAGTTTTATTAAATTAATCTCCATATTTTTTTTTCTTCAAAAATTGAGCCCAAGAACAAAAACAAACTTAATTATACAACAGGTGCTTGTTGGTAGGTTTAAAATCTACAATTATCTGAAATAAGGTTTTTTTTTTAATTGATGCTAGTTGACAGGAAAAATAGGTTAAAATAAAACTGTTGTCTGTGGCAAGAAAATTTAAAAAAGGTACTAGTAAATGCTCAAGAATTCTGAATCAAGTCAATAAGATGAATTGTAGGATGACTGTAGTGTTTGAAAAACATAGTATAAACAAAAGGATAATATACAAAGGACTGAACATAAGAGTCAATTAACTTCATTCTTATAATAAAACTACTACAAATTTATCTCTGAAGTATGAGCCAATGACTATCTATGCAGATCGACTGATGTTGAAAAGAACTCTAACCAAGAAAATAAAGAAATATCCTGCAAACCTAATTATATTCAAATACAGGACAGGTTTAAGAAGAAACCAGTAATAAGAATTTTTTAGAAATAAATAACCATAAAAATTGATCTATTGAATATATACTGTACATAGATATTACAAGTAGGGTAGGCAATAAGGATCACTACATTTTTTGGAGCTAAAGTAATTTTCCTTCTAAAATAAGTTTCATAGTTGACTGCTAAGTTTTTGTCCACAAATGTTTTGTGGTTCTATTCGTGAAAATTATTCATATGAATACCATTTTAAGGTGCAGGGAAATAAAGCATAAATGCCAGTTAAATGAAGAAGAGCACAGATTTATTTGGATACATACAGACAGTACACACACTCATGGACGGTCACAAGAGAAGTCAATGAGGCACATGCCCACCTAATCACAAAAACGCAACAGTGCCGCCCTTATCGTTACAACTAAATATAAATCATATAAAACAAATAATAATATAAATGCGGAATTATACCAATACACCCTTCTAATTTCGCATTACTTACAATCTATTAAGTTTAAATGTTCGACAAAAATCGAGAATTTACTAAATGCTAAGGATTTGGTCATCAAATCCGCTATTTGATTAGAAGAATCAACATAATGCAATTTAACTATATTTTTATCAACAATATCTTTTGCGAAATTATACTTTACATCAAAATGTTTGGACCTTTTGGTCACACAGGTACTTGCAATTTTAATAGTGCACTGGTTGTCTTCAAAAATATTAATTTTACCTTTAAAGTTAAAACTCTCATTTAATAATTTGTTCAAAAATAGTACCTCTTTAATACAGTCACCTAGTGCATAATATTCGGCTTCACAGCTACTTAAAGCAACTACGCCTTGTTTCCTGGATCCCCATGAAACAACATTATTATTTACCTTGATAATGTAACCAGATACACTTTTTCTGTCATTTTTGTCAAATGCAAAGTCTGCATCAACATATGCATTTATATGAACATCACTAGAGTTAGATTTGTCAAAGCTAAGAGCCATGTCAGGACTATGTTTCAAGTATCTTACAACATTTTTCAAGTGCTTCCAATGAGTTACAGTAAAACAGTTTTGAAATCTACCAAAATATGAAATTGCATAAGTTAGATCTGGTCGAGAAGCGACCATCAAATACATTAAGCTTCCTAAAAGTTCTTTATAAGGTAGCTTAGGACAATTATTCGGATCTCCTTTTTCGAGATTAAGCTTAGGCTCAATAGGTATTCGCTTAGATTTAGCATCTGACATATTAAACTTATGAAATATTTTCTTAATAAGATTTTCCTGTTTAATTACAATATTCCCTAGTTTATTTCTGAAAATATTCAACCCTGAAAATTCTAAATTTCCATTATTTTCACATTTTCCAATTTAGATTTAGAATTAGCTATCAATAGAAAATCATCAACCCATACAAGAATATAAACACTGTCATCAAAATATAAACATGGGTCTACATTAGATCTACAAAATACAAATTTCAATAATATATCATTTAAATGGTCATTCCACACTTTTGGACTTTGTTTGAGACCATTTTCCTTTTTCAATTTTAACACTTTAGCACTTTCACTTTTGATAAAGGATCAGGAAGGTGGCTTTAGGAATACTCATTATAATCACAGCTTGAATATAAACTCATATTTAATAAAGAACTGTACAGAATACATGTGGTCAGATGAAACGACAGTAGCCAACAACAAGGAGAGGTTACAGACAGTGTTGCCGCCAAAGACAAACATAATCGACAGTGTTGACATGGCATATTTTTATCATTAACACTTCCCCCAAAAATATATAATGCCAACATACTCACTGACTCTACATCAATATACACAACAAACGACCACACACAACTAATCACTCCCGCACTGCATAGCACACACTCCAAGAAGACTGCGAAGAGCTTCAAATTGTGGCCGAGGCAAAGGTTTCGTCAAGATGTCCGCCAACTGCTCCGATGATGAAATAGCTTCAACTGAGATCTGTCCTGACTCCACCTTTTCCCTGACAAACTTCATCTGGATATCGATGTGCTTTGTCGGACTGTGGAATAAAGGGTTTTTAAGAAGTTGAATAGCACTATGGTTGTCCACTCGAAGTACAGGTGGTTTCTTCAGCAATCCAATCTCACTGTAGATTCGTACCAGCCAAACAGCTTCCCCCACAGCCAAACTCGCTGCAACAAATTCTGCCTCAGTCGTAGACTTGGCGACACTCCTTTGTTTCTTACTCATCCAAGAAACAGGTCCTCCGGAATATCGAAAGAGAACAACAGAGGTTGATCTTCTCGTAACCACATCACCAGCGTAATCCGAATCAGAAAATCCTTCAAGGCAGGCCTCTCCTTTGCCATAGTATATTCCATAATTTTGTGTCCCTTTCAAATACCTGAACACTCTCTTCACCATCTCCCAATCTTCCACAGTTGGAGACTCCACCCTTTGAGAGAGACTGATGACAGAAAAGGAGATGTCCGGTCTAGTTCCAATCGAGAGATAAAGTAAAGAACCAATAGCTTCACGGTATGGCACATTTTCCTCTAATTTCTTGCTAGAACTAATAAATTCACCCTTTTTAATTGGTGTTGAAACCGGGTGCGAATTTTCCATCCGAAATCTGCTTAGAATTTTACGAGTGTAAGCCTCTTGATTTATAAAAATGGTTCCATCCTTGAAATGTTTAATCTCGATTCCAAGATAATTTTTGGCTTCAGTGATATTTACTTTAAAAGTTTTACGCAAAGCATTTAAAAATTTCTCTAACTGTGAAATACTTCTCGATGCTACCAAGCCATCATCCACATGAATTGTTACAATAAGTGATTTATTGGTACTTACAAAAAGACAGGGATCATTCTCACTTTGCTTGAGATCACATTCCTCGAGAAAATTTGTGAATTTCTTGTTCCAACAACGGGATGCCTGACGTAGACCGTATAGACTTTTGCGTAGGAGACACACCCTACCCGAACCATCATCAAACCCTTCGGGTTGTTTTATATAAATTTGTTCATTCAGTTCTCCATACAGAAAGGCACTCTTGATATCAAACTGCTTCAAGTGAAGTCCGTCCTGTGCACTGGCACTAAGCACAGCCCTGATAGTATCCCATCTAATGGTTGGACTAAAGGTTTCAGAGAAATCAACTCCTGGTTGTTGAGAAAAACCTTTTGCGACTAATCGAGCCTTGTAACGCTCTACAATATCATCAGGATCATATTTTACCTTGTAGACCCAACAACAATCTATTATCTTCTTCCCCTCAGGCCTATCCACCAGTGTCCAAGTATCATTTTCCTTTAGAGCATTCATCTCTTCTCTCATAGCCTTGTTCCAGTACTCAGCTTAAATAGAATAGGTGGCTTCGTTGTAAGACCCAGGTTCATTGCAAAATGCTAACATAGCATAGTCCACTGCTAATCTTGTTGGTGCCCTTAATTCATCCCTATTCCGTAGACTATAACCACCTTTATTAGTAGGGGTGCTGTCAATTTTATCCTGAACCTTCTTAGTATTTTTATTTTCATCATGCTGTTTTTCCATGTGATCTTGGACTTCTTCCGAGTTTGCTTGTTCCCCAACTTCCCTTGAAATACCTTCTTCCTCACCTGAAATAGGCGCTAAGTACTCAAAGACGGCAGTTGATGTATTTTCTTCCTTGAAGACAACATCCCTTGACAGCACAACTTCGGAACCTTCAGGAATCCATACTCGATAACCATCTTGATCACCGCAGTACCCAACAAGGAAACCTTTCTTTGCTTTATTGTCAAATTTTCTCCTTTTCTCCTTAGGAATATGCACAAAGCACTCAGTGCCAAATATTTTAAGATGCTTTATTGAGGCTTTTTTACCGCACCAAACTTCATAAGGTGAATCACCACTAGTGGAGGATGGACCTGTCCTATTTATGACATAAGCAGCAGTCATAACTGCCTCCGCCCACAGTTTTTCTGGGAGGCCCGATGCATGCAGCATAGTTCTTGCTGACTCCACAAGGGTTCGGTTTTCCCTCTCTGCCGAACCATTTTGTTCCGGTGTATAGGGCATAGAGGTGCAATGGTACATACTATGGTCCCTAGTTATTATTTGTACATCCCTATTTATGAATTCTTTTCCATTATCGGTTAATAATTCCTTGACAGTATGTCCAATAGTTTTCACCTCCGCCAAGAATTGCTGTAATTTATCCTTCACTTCAGATTTCTCTTTTAGAAAATAGACCGTCCGATACTTAGAAAATTCATCCTTTAAGACTAAAAAGTATCTACTTCCACCCGCTGACAGAGTGGGCATAGGTCCACAGACGTCAGCATTTATTCTATCCCCCGGACTGGAGACTTGTTCCTTTCTCTTGCCAAAGCTTAACCTATGCATCTTTCCAATTATGCATGCATCACAAAAGTCTGAAGATACTTGGCCGCCAAAGTTTACACCACTACGTTTTAAAAATTCTGCGACATACCTCTTATTCTGATGGCCCATCCGTTCGTGCCAGGTCTGCAATGTATCTTCAACCGCAAGTTGAGCCTCTGCCGAGTAGACTGGGATAACCCTCATGTTCATGGTAAATAAACCACCGGTCCTGGTTGATTGTGCTGCCAGTCGACCATCCTTTAACAATGAACATTCATTATTACTAAATGTTGTTACATATCCTTTATCGAGAGCTGATGTAAGGGAAAACAAATTTTTATCAGCATCTGGCACGTACCATACATCCTGCAAATAACCACCAATCCATTTACCATCAATAAACATTTCAACATTAATGTTACCTTGTCCATAAGCCTTCATGGTCTGTCCGTTACTGACTTGGACATATTTCTCCGCTGGAAAGGATTCGAAATTAGCAAACCAATATGATGGACATATGATGAGTAGCACCGGGATCAGTGATCCATGCAGCGTTCAAGTCACCCTCAGCTATACTACAGACAAAAGCACCACCACTCGTACCTTTACCCTTTCCAGGTGACAATGATAGCATTTCAGTGTTACATTACTGTCCTTAGGTGGAATTTTGTCTTTATTATAATGTTGACTTTTATAATTGTGAAAAGAGGACTTACCCGCATTACTATGCTTCACATAAAAGGCAGCTGACGTACCACTAGCACCTTCCGACCTCTCATTCATTCTCATTTCCACAACACAGAGCCTTTCTCTCAGTAGATTTAAGTTCCTCTGCTCCTTGGGGACAGATTCCCAAGCATTTATAAACTCATGGTATTCTGAAGGCATAGTATTTAGAACCCTATTTAAGAACAGAGAGTCCGGCAATTTAACTTTGTCTTCTTTCCAGGTTTCATCGCATAACTCCTGCCATAATTTTTCTAGCTTTGCAATATGCTTGGCTATAGAGTCACCAGATTCCTTCTCCTTAATACCAAATTTAATTGATTAAATAGTCTGTCTTGCCTTTGCTCTGTCCTCTGCTCATAAACACTATGAAGTTTTTCCCACATAGATTTGGCGTTTGTACACATATTAACAAGTTGTCTTACCTGACTTATTGATAATGAAGAAACTATTGTATTTTGCGCCATGTACTCCAATTTGTTTAAAGCCTCAACCTTGATATTGTAATCCGTTTGATCATCAGTAGGAATTGGCTTCTCCGGGTATACAAGTTTTCCTTCCACAGCGTCCATAACTCCATGAACCTGAAGCTGTATTTTAACCTAGAATTTCCAGTCTATCCAATTGGACTGTCCCTCCAATTTATCAATAGCAACCCTCGATGTTTCCATTTCGTCCGAGAAGTCCAATCCCACTAACTTTTAGAACACTTCAACAAACTATCAGAACACTTCAAACGTTCACATTCCCGTTACTGGGCCCATAACCTAATAAAGGATCAGGAAGGTGGCTTTAGGAATACTCATTATAATCACAGCTTGAATATAAACTCATATTTAATAAAGAACTGTACAGAATACATGTGGTCAGATGAAACGACAGTAGCCAACAACAAGGAGAGGTTACAGACAGTGTTGCCGCCAAAGACAAACATAATCGACAGTGTTGACATGGCATATTTTTATCATTAACAACTTTTATAGCCTTCCGGTGGCTTTATATAAACTGGCACCTTTAGATCACTTTTAAGAAACGCACTCCGAACATCAAGCTGACCAATTAATAGATCCTTCTCTGCAGCCGTAGAAAGAAGTACTCGAAGTGTCGTGAAACGGGCAACCAGTGCATAGATGTTGTCAACGTCATCGAGATATTGAAAACCGCGAGCCACTAAGCGCGCCTTCTTCTTAGATTCACCGTTGGAAGTCTTTATGGTGAAAACCCACTTACAGTCAATGGGGGTCAAATCCGGTGGAGCATCTACCTCTTCCCAAGTCTTATTACTTTCTAATGAGGTTAATTCTTCGTTAATGGCTTGCTGCCAATCAGGATTGTGAATCGCATCTGAAAATGTCTGGGGAACATCTATTTCGGCATTAGTGGACAAAGCCATTTCATTTAAGGCAAAATTAATAACAAAATCATCCAAATACTTTGGTTTTACCTTTTTCCTTTTTGATTTTCGTTCTTTCTTGGGATAACCAGTCGTTTCGTCAGGAAAACCACGGAAAATACTTTCTGAACCAGAATCCCCTGCAATATCTTCTATAACATCACTCGGTCCAGGTATGGGAGACTTACATTTGTCCTGAGGTGTGGGAGATTTACTCTGATCTTCAGGAATGTATTCTTCTGGAGATACAATGATGTGCTTAGGTTCGTTGCTCTTCATGAATGATAACTTAGTTTGCTTCCCCTTTAAACAAATTCCAACAGGATATAATGCACTATGCCCCATCCTTCGATGCATTAGACTGTTACATGCACCAACAACATTTGCTTGTTCCTTAAGAAGGTGAAGTTTAATTACATACCGTTTGCCAACGAGATAGCCTGTCATAACATTTGATCCCCTGAATATTTTAACACAGGAATTTTCGAATACTACTCTGCATTCCTTCTCCTCCAACTTCATAACATATAAGAGATTCATTGTTAAATTTTTTCACACAAAAGCATCAGTTATACGAACTTTATTTCCATCTTCCGACATACAAAACAAATTTCCTTTCCTTAACGCAACCACTGATTCACCTGCCTTTGCCACACTAATATTAACATTTAATGGAGTTGAATCTCTTAGAAAAACACTGAGCTCATCCGTTATAAGATGACATGTCGCACCTGAATCGACTATGAAGCATGCTACATCAGATGGTTGTTTACAAACTACTGCCTTATCTGTTGTGGTATCACTACTGTTATCCTGGGTAGTAAACAGAAATTTCTCACAGTTGTTATCACTAGAAATGGCAGTAAATCCTTTATTTTTAAGTTTAGGACAATCATTCTTAAAATGACCTCGATTTTTGCAATAATAACAAATAATGTTAGACATACTTTCGTTTTGACCGACCTTTAAATTTTTATTAAAGCTTTTAGCTCTATTTTTATAAGCTGAAAAAAACATTTGCAGACGGGTGATCTTCTTTCTTCAAATTCCTCTCATATTCGGCCAGAAGTGTGTTTTTCACATACTCCAAAGTAACGGCCGTCTTGTCCTTACTACACAAAATGTCCATCGCAGATACCACAGAATCATAATCGGACGGCATTGCAACAAGAAGCTGGTTTACAACCTCATCCTCTTCTAAATTACCACCAGCCACTCTCACCCCCGAAGCCATTGAATCAAACGTTTGAAAAAACTCTTGGAGAGGGCGATCATTATTGTATTCCAATTTTCTCCAAGCCTTCTGGGCGGTGATAAGCGATTTCAACCCACGCTTTTCATAAGTCGCTGCTAGGGCATCCATTATCCCCTTCGCCGTCTTCTTGTCCTTGATTGTAGGTAATATATTATCGGCAAGTCCTTGCACAATAAAGTTACGGGCTTTTACATCTTCTTGATTAAACTACTTGAGTTCGGCTTCCCCAGTTGGGGGGTCCTCTTTTAGAACTTGAAGTACTCCGTTTTGCTCAAGTAACAATTTTATCCTGAAGTCCCAATTACCAAAATTTGAGCCATCGAATGGCTCTATACCGAAAGGAAGGTTCATATATTAACTAGCCATCGCATAAACGAACAAACCGAAACCGACCGCGCACGTGAGTCAAACAGGTTACACCGCACCGCACAAACAAAAAACTGAATCCGACTCTTTCGTTAAAACAAAACTTGCAAAATCAACACCTTTCAAGGTGCAGGGAAATAAAGTATAAATGCAAGTTAAATGAAGAAGAGCACAGATTTATTTGGATACATACGGACAGTACACACACTCATGGACGGTCACAAGAGAAGTCAATGAGGCACATGCCCACCTAATCACAAAAACGCAACAGTGCCGCCCTTATCGTTACAACTAAATATAAATCATATAAAACAAATAATAATATAAATGCGGAATTATACCAATATTACACACACCAGTTATCTCCGGATTCAGCTCACCCCATCCTTTTACTTGCAAGAATAGAAGGCTATTGACTTTTGGTGATTGACACTATTAAATTTAGTAAATATAGGATTTAATTCATTTTTATTTATATTAAAGCGAAAAGACATTTATATTTTTGTTATCTATGTTTCTTTCATTTTATTTTTAGATTACTAACCCAGTTGCTAACATTACTTTTTTTTTGTTTATATATTCGATCATTACATATGTATTGCCATTTTATAATTTTATTTTTTTTGTATAATCTTTCCTCGATTATATTTTGTGTACACAATCTTGTTTTGTTTTTTTTTTCTCTCTCTCTCTAGATAACCAATAGTTTTTTTTATTTTCCTTTTGTTGTTTGTTGTTTTTCTGGGAAAATGCAGGCACCCATTCTTGAACTTTTTTGCTGAATTTACAGCCGGTAATTTGCAAGGGACAGAAGTTCGGCGACGTAATTTACTAGCCCCTTCTTTCACACAATTCAAATATTCAGTCTCTTCAGACGGTTCAATGGAATGATTGAAATTTATTATTGTTATATACATATTTTTATTATATAATATTATGTAATTATTTTATTGTTTTAACATCTGTATCATTAACATCATTTGAAATTTTAATGAATTAAATAGTGCTTCCAAAGCCTATTGTGTGTCTATAAAATTCATTATTTATTTAAGAAAATTCATTTTAATTAAGAACTTCATAAAATATATAAAGTGTCTATAAAAACAAAGGCAGGACACCAGACAGGAAGGTTGGGAGAGACGCAAGCCCAGGGATGGGTACTACCTAGTGGCACACAGGCACATCAAACAAGTATGAATATCTTATATTGTTTTCTACATATTCTAAAATATTGATATTCCAACTCACTTTGCATTAAAACAAAAACACTTATCATTATTTAAAAAAAAAATTTGAATTAACGTACATACTAAAAACACAACAACAAAATTTATTAATAAAACTATCACAATGGCATTATAACAAATTATGTCGGTTGCCTGTGGTTTTACTAAAAATAATATCACATAGTAAAATATTCAAGATTATGATTGTTAAAATTAAATAACAATTATTATTCCACAAGGTAGTCTCAATAATTTGTGTTAAAAGTAGTACATTAAAATACTACAGCTGATTCAATACATTTTGTACAATTGTTCATTACATATTTACAAATTTATAGTTACCCAAGTTAAAAGAGGTTTGTAAACCTTTGTTATGGCCAATACAATATCTCACGATGAGGTGCTCATATCGCAGTATGTTTTAAGGAGCGTGAGCATCAGCCTTAGGTCTTCCGTGACAAAATTAACCAGGTCGTTAAACCTTCGCTGGTCCAATGATGATATTTGGAACAGAACCATACTTACAATCTCAGACTGTAACCTGAGGCGTTCATACATATCTTTGATTTCTCTGAAGTACCTGTCCGGCCCGAGGCTGCTAAGGTATTCTGCTGTTGGGAGATTTGGAAGAGTCCACAATAAGTCGATCACTTGGAAGTTTATGGGAGTGTCGCACTCTTCCATGTTCCTTGGCCGCCTTCCAATGCTTCTTTTCCCCATGCTTGAGTATGCTTCAGATCCTGCCGGGGATTTTCCAGTTAAGGTTCATACAACCTGAGGCGTTCATACATATCTTTGATATCACCTGAGTCACCGGGCGGGCTTGGGCAACTTGGGCGATCTTAATATAAAAGTATCCCAGCAGGATTTGTGGAATAATAAATTGTTATTTAATTTTAACAATCATAATCTTGAATATTTCACTATGTGATATTATTTTTAGTAAAACCACAGGCAACCGACATAATTTGTTATAATGCCATTGTGATAGTTTTGTTAATAAATTTTGTTGTTGTGTTTTTAGTATGTACGTTAATTCAAATTTTTTTTTTTAAATAATGATAAGTGTTTTTGTTTTAATGCAAAGTGAGTTGGAATATTAATATTTTAGACTATATAGAAAACAATATAAGATGTACATACTTGTTTGATGTGCCTGTGTGCCACGAGGTATTACACGTCCCTGGGCTTGCGTCTCTCACAACATTCCTGTCTGGTGTCCAGGTCAAAACTGAAAGAGAACCTTGCTTACCTGGGTCTTCTGCTCAAGTACCTTTCTGCTGCCTTCTTGATTTTTCAAGTTTCCCACTTTCCAATGCCAGTTGTTTTAGATATCATCAACTTTACCCATTTCAAAGTTAACAAATCCAATATTGAAACTCTTATATATATATATTTTTTCTTCATAGCCCCTTTAAATTTACAGATAATTATATATAATTATAGATCCTCAGGTGAATCTATACAAATTATTTTGTATTTAAATCACTTATATTTAAATCCATATTTTATTTATACGATAACTATCAACATTAGGTATGACGGCAACAAACAATGTTCATTCCCACACAGCCATGATGCATGGGTCGCCCATCACTAATTTACGCCCACCAATTTCTAGTTTATACCAAAGGCAACATCACAATCTCACAACAATATGTATGGTCTATGACCACGGATCAAGCCAGACAATTTTTTGGGATGGGTTTCAAGTTTGGGTGGAAATGTAAAAAAAAAAAATCGATTATAATTAAACATACAAATATATAATTACATAATTCACTCAATAATTTGTATAATACTATTCCAGTTTAGGCCTACATTATTGTATAATTCATTTATTTCGAGGATAATAGTGTAATATTATTATTACATTACATTATATTTATTAGTGTAATAATAATTCCTGAATTGATAATCAAATGGTAAATTCAACAACCCCTGAACCATTGAGCATATGTTTAACTTAAGATTTAACAGCCGGAAGTAATAGGGAAAAAATTAAACCTAAAAACAATAGGCCGCCCTCCTTTCCTAAATTTGAACCCTTCTCTACTTACAGCTAGGATTTCGATTTGAATTACTTCATAGTTAGGACAATTAATAAACAATAAAGGCGGTGACGTTAAACAACTGTTTAGCCGCAAACAATCAGCGGTTTTTTTCGCTCTCATTTAATTAAGATTTGAGAAAATGGCGTTGGTTTTTGGTCAGGTCGTTTTTCATGTTCTATTTCCTTTAATTTGTTTATGTTTATCTGTTAAGATAAATTTAACAAAATCCAATTCATTCTCATTGATCGTTTAATCAGTATCCTGGTATACAGGTATATGCAGGACCTATAAGTCACATGAGGTTCATGATAGATGGACTACTTTTTCATCCATTTTTGTTTTTTAATTACATCAAAGATGAATTTGATAATATTTAAATTTTGTTACATCAATTAAGAGGTAAATATTGTTTTATGAACTGTACAAAAAATAAATAAAAGACGTAGCAGATAAATAGAGAGGTGGTCCGTGTCCTGGCAGCGATAATTTCTTAAATAATAAAATAAAATCGTCATTTCAACAACTAAAAAAAAATTCAAATAAATATTAGCCAAACAATTCTATTTAAATCCGCTGGTACGCCATTAAATTCCTGATTTATATTTTCACTCAAATCGTTGTTATTTTAAACATTTAAATTTCTTTATGTTTTAACTCCTTTCAGGTATTAATATCTACTGAGAAAAATCAGTACTATGCATCTTAACTACTGTCTAAGCTGATACTAAGAAATCTCAAAAGTTTGAGAAACGAAGCGAACATTTTTCACTTGGAGTTCATAGTAAGCCATCAATTTGGACATTACTTGTTGGTATATTGGCATTGGTTAAACAGATGAAGTGTTAGATTTTCATCAAGTTGATTAGTGGACGAATTTTCATTATACTACTTATGTCTGACCCAGGATTACAAGAATTGAAATAGAGATGTTAAACACATGGTTACAGTTATTACTAACAAGATAAGACATATCTACGTTTTGTATTCTTGTTAAAAACAACAGTAAACCTGTATAACGTACACCTTTCTTTCCTTAATATCATGATATGATGCAGGTATAGTAGTCGAAACATTAGCAACTAATAAAGTTGATGAAAAATTGTGTTTTTTCATCAACCAAAACCGATTTCCCAACCAAACCCCGTCTTCAAAGCGATATTGGACACGTCTCTCTTTTAGGGGGTTGTGAACTAGAACTCCTATCCGACAAGGATCCCGATTCGCTCACAGACATTGTTCCAGATCGGTACTGTAATATGACTGCACTTCATCTAAATTTCTTTTTTTATCTTTTCCAAATTAGTATTATGTAGTTGCTTGTAGTTTTGTTATTTATTATTGTTAATAAAAGTTTTTTATAATTCCCTTGTTCTATAATACTTTTTTTTATTAATAACTGTAAGAAATTCCACAATGTGCAACATAGTAGCCTAGATATTTCTAAAGAGCCATGTTAAGAATTCTCTTTTAGATCTGAGACAAACATAAATTTACAATTCATCAATGCATATCACAATATTGAAATATTATAGTAACAATACTGTACCTCTGAGAACATAATTTTTCAAAGCAAGTGAAACTTGTAGCCTTGCCATGGCCCTGAGTGATGGGTGCCCAACATTTCAAAACCACACTTTCGCCCCTCGGGTTGCCCAAAGGTGTGAAGCCAAAAGTGTGGGCGCCAAAAAAAATTCACTATAGGTGGTCAAATTTCAGTTAGATTCTATTTTTCTTTTTACCTTTTTCATTTAATAGTAGCATTAGTTGTTTTTAGATTTTGTTTTTTCAATGTATATTAAAATAATACTCAGTAATTTAAAACTTGTCAATTTTTTTTAATACCAATTTTCCAAAAGCATAAATATGACCATTCTATACAGTATGGCTTAATAGTTACGGTCACATTACGAGTAAGGAAGTGGAAAGAAGCTGTAGAAACTGCCATGGATCCATCTCAGAAAAGAGTTAGACCGAGGTTGGTAGACCAAGAAAGGTTTGACAGGGATAGAAAATAGAGGAGACTGCAAAATCAGATTAGGAACCCTTTTTGGTTATTACATTGGAACTACGTTACATTTATAAAAGAAGAACTAAAACAAGAATGAGAAGATTACTTTTAAACCTTATTACAGGAACAAGAAAATTATCTCAGAGATTCCAAAATTTATAATAATTTCATTCAAAAAGGCTCAACCTTCGCAAATTTAATTCTGGGGTTTAATTTCTTGTGTTTTTTTTTTAATAATTGTAATGTATATTTTGTATTATTGAACTTTTAATTTTCTTTTCAGTGTGTTCTTGGATCAAATAAAGGAGGCGTCTGGTCGCATATTATCAGACAAAAGACAAGCTCAAGAAGCAATGGATCTTTTGAAATTGTATCATAATTCTCAAACAATCAAAGAAGGAAAGAAGAGTACTTTGGCTCAGTAAATTAAAAAAATTTTAGATTTCGATGTAAGTTAAAAAAAAACATGTTACTACATTAATAAATTTATTTTTTGTTAACCCATGAACTTATATTATTTTTAAATTATTGTTCACTTTGTGTCATTACAGAAATAAATTTTTGATATATTTTTTCCACAAAGACTGTTCAGTTTTAAAATATGTTTTAGAAAATTTTCTTACAAGTTAGAGACCTTAAGTAAGAATTTTCTCACCAATTTCAAGTAATATAATATACAAGATATTAAATAACTTGACTGATTAAATTACACTCCCCATTGGGTTGCACTAATTCATCGTAATTGAGTTTTTTTCCTCTAGTCAAAGGCATGGAGTATATGCTCCTGTCGTTTTCTTCTTTACAGCAGCAACTGATTCAAAATTTGTCCTTTTAAACACTGGTTTAACTTTTGGAAAACCATAAGAGTCTCAAGTTACTAAGTTGGACGATTGCAGAGCCTGTTCAAGTGTAGTAACATGATTGCCAGTCAAAAACTACTTCATAGAAAACACTTTGTGAGTAGGCGCATTGTCCTGGTTAAGAATAAAACCCTTTTCCTACAGTTCCGACTCTTTATCTCGGCTTTTTCAAAACTTCCTCATGATAATTCCATAGTTAATTTTTGTCCCTTCTTGAACCCATTCTTCGAACGTTACACGATTGATATCGAGGAAATTAATGATCGTTGCTTTTAATTACGACAAGCTTTTTTAATTTTTGGTGAAGAAGGTATTTTGCTGTACATTAACTGTAGTAGGCATTTGAAAATATTCTGTTGGTGTTTTGTGCAATTTTACTCAAAATTTCAAACCGATAAGTTGTTTAACTTTTTAACTTAGCATTTTTTCAGCCCTCTGTAGAAAACCATATTAGATAGACATTCAATTCAACGGCATAGAGTGTTGTTGCTCGTCATACAGGTGCAGACATGTTCAAGTTGACTCAATTCTTGACTAAATATAAAGTTATAACCAGTTTTGACTGCTTTTTTTACTAGGTGGAATCGCAATGTCGTTATTTTATAGACATGCCTCCTATGAAGGGTTTAGAAGCAAAGAGGTTTAAGTTGCAGAATTAAAGTTTAATGAATAATAAGTATAATCCACTATATATGTGTGAAATATGTTTTAGGTCATCAATAAAAATATAATATTTGTATAGAATTCTTTATAGATTAAAAAAGGGAAATGTATTATTTAAAATGGTATCAGCTGAAATATTTCGGATATTGTTTACATAGGTAATTCATGAAATTATTGTTAATCAGGTGTAAACCAGAGAGATTTAAAGGAAATCGATAATATTTTAAATTGTTTGTTATTTATATTTAAATACAATGGAACTTCTACTAAGAGTACCTTATACTAATGAATACCTTATATAAATATTAAGGAATAAATGAGAAAAAATTCTTTTAGACTACTGAGATTAAAAAACATTACTAAGGAAAGCAATTCATTTAAATACGTTTTGAAAAAACTTATTTTTCTAAATAAATTAGTTGGGTAGTTTTCAATAGCTTCTGTAGTAAAAAGGATGGGAAACTATTTAACTAACTTAATAAATTTATCAATTCAAATTTTATATATAATATATGTTGAAAAGTGTTTTCTAAAACATGAAAAATATAATATAACTTGAAAACTCTATTAACAATGTCTTTTAAAATGCTATGTTTTTTTTTATTTTGGAAGCTGAATTTGCAAAATATTGGAACATCATATTTCCATGAAACTGTCGAGAAAGAACATGATTATTGAATTTAAATGCCTGTGTTGAAAAATTATGAACTCTAAAATATAGTTCTATTATATTTAGTTAATTAAATTGGCCTCTAAACAACTCATATTTTCTGATTAATAAAAATATTTATGATATTAACTATGTAAACAAAAAAAATTATAAAACACGTTTAAAAATGAGCTTGCACAACTTGGCTTTCCAATCACATGTAGTGTGTTAATGACAGTTTTGCATTATGTCAATATGCATATTGTGATTATTATTATTAACACTATACACTGGATGTAGATATAGAGTAAATTATTAAAAATGCTCATATAACACCATTTTAAATAATGGCTCCTGGTGAGGATTGTAAATATTTTTTAATTAATGGAATAAACCCATGCTTCACATATTACTCATTCAGTTAGCAAAGCCGTTTTAGGGACAACAATAAACGAATGTTTGACACCATTTTTAATAAAATAAAACTAATTATAATGATGAATATACAATATTTATATACATTTACATTGAATTTACAATTAACTTTTGGTACACTAAAATTATAAAATTGAAGAATTTTAATTAATAAAAAAAAGCGATGAGTTAGAAATCGAACATGCAAAGACCATTTCCATTTTGAATACTTGTTAGAATTGAAAATGACAATAAGGTGTATTTAATAATGAATTAAAACAGGCTTGATTCCTTTAGGAGCTGTATAATTTTATTCTAAAAAGTAATATCTTAACAGTCGTTTCATATAAATAACAGTAGTATGAAGGTAGTCTCCAATTGAGTTGTGGTATTCATATGAATAATTTTCACGAATAGAACAACAAAACATATGTGGGCAAAAACTTAGCGGTCGACTATGAAACTTATTCTAGAAGGAAAATTACTTTAGCTCCAAAAAAAGTAGTGATCCTTATTGCCTACCCTACTTGTAATATCTATGTACGGTATATATTCAATAGATCAATTTTTATGGTTATTTATTTATAAAAAATTCTTATTACTGGTTTCTTCTTAAACCTGTCCTGTATTTGAATATAATTAGGTTTGCAGGATATTTCTTTATTTTCTTGGTTAGAATTCTTTTCAACAACAGTCGATCTGCATAGATAGTCATTGGCTCATACTTCAGAGATAAATTTGTAGTAGTTTTATTATAAGAATGAAGTTAATTGACTCTTATGTTCAGTCCTTTGTATATTATCCTTTTGTTTATACTATGTTTTTCAAACACTATAGTCATCCTACAATTCATCTTATTGACTTGGTTCAGAATTCTTGAGCATTTACTAGTACCTTTTTTAAATTTTAAATCTTGCCACAGACAACAGTTTTATTTTAACCTATTTTTCCTGTCAACTAGCATCAATTAAAAAAAAAAACCTTATTTCAGATAATTGTAGATTTTAAACCTACCAAAGAAGCACCTGTTGTATAATTAAGTTTGTTTTTGTTCTTGGACTCAATTTTTGAAAAATAAATATGGAGATTAATTTAATAAAACTGCCTGCTTATGGAAGTTGCACTGTACATCCTTTTAAATGAATCCATATCATGAAATATATTTTTTGCTCAAGTTTTCTATTAGCTAATCCCCAAGTCATATCTGATTTACTTATGTAAATATTTAAACCTCAATATGTCAATTAAGTAAAGTTCCGCATATTTTCTACTTTTATCCTTAAACTATTGGTAGTTTGTTTTCTGTCATTTATTTTTATAGAGCATAGCAATGAGCATCTCAACAGATTTTTTTAGTTATTGCCTGATAAATTTATTATCATTTGCGCTTTTGTATTTTTTTGAGTAAATCATGATCTGGTTTTATAAATGTTTGCTAATCTTTAGTCGCTCGTCAAAACCCTACTTTTAGGTTTTACATCAGCTTAACCTATTAATATTTAGTCATTGATGGTGTAAAATAACACATTTTATTATATATTGCATATCTTTAGTTATAAAGTAGAAATTTATTACTAAGTTGTGTAAAAAACGTGACAAGCTACTGCTTATGCATTTGCTCGTTATTCACACCTAAAATAAAATGTTCATCTCAGCGAAATTGTTTTTTATAACTTATTGATTTCTTACGATCAGTTCCCTCTGGTACAGTTTTATACAATCTTTCTCAATCGTAATTATTTTCAACTTTGAATTATCTTTATCAAATGACTATAACCATGTTATAGCATTAAAAAAAAAGTTGATGTGTCAGGTGTTGTTTACCATCCCTTCTACTTCGGCTCGGGTCCATCTTCAAGGTGCTAATTACTCAAATATACCTGATTAATGCTGAGAAGTATTCATCTTCTTTAACTAATTTGACTTTATCTACATTTAATTAATAAGTTTCATCACTTTTTTATTTATTTAAATATATATATTTTTGTTTATTTATATATATTAAATATTACTTTGATATATTTCTATGAATGAATAGTTATTTATTCTATTGGACTGAAATGTCAAAAAATTATGTTATTGTTTCATGAAAATTTAAATTATAAACTGTTACTTAGAATTATAAGTTCCTCATCATCTCAACAGCTATGATGTGAAAGAAAAAATATGGTAGCAGTGGATTTCCATAAGGAAAGTTGCTCCCATAGGACTTCCAATATGATGTGCCTCTTTACAGTACCTGGTTTTTCATGGCTCCCACAGATATTAAAAAAAATGCTAGTGCCGTATTGCATTTAGTTTAGCTAGTATATTGCCTATAGGCTACAACTTATTGTAGCATCGATTAAAATCTAACTGATGTTAACCATTATTTCCAACTAACATTTTATCAATTTTCTTATTGAATATGTGTTTTATAATTTAGCTGTTCAGTGAGAGCTGATTAACCTCATAATACTTTTGTAATGAAAATGCAATTCAAATATTCAGTCTCATCAGACGGTTCAATCGAATGATTGAAATTTATTATTGTTATATACATATTTTTATTATATAATATTATGTAATTAATTTATTGTTTTAACATCTGAATCATTAACATCATTTGAAATTTTAATGAATTAAATAGTGCTTCCAAAGCCTATTGTGTGTGTGTATAAAATTCATTATTTATTTAAGAAAATTCATTCTAATTAAGAACTTCATAAAATATATAAAGTGTCTATAAAAACAAAGTCACGACACCAGACGGGAAGGTTGGGAGAGACGCAAGCCCAGGGACCTGTATTACCTAGTGGCACACAGGCACATCAAACAAGTATGTACATCATATATTGTTTTCTACATATTCTAAAATATTGATATTCCAACTCACTTTGCATTAAAACAAAACCACTTATCATTATTTAAAAAAAAAATTTGAATTAACGTACATACTAAAAACACAACAACAAAATTTATTAATAAAACTATCACAATGGCGTTATAACAAATTATGTCGGTTGCCTGTGGTTTTACTAAAAATAATATCACATAGTGAAATATTCAAGATTATGATTGTTAAAATTAAATAACAATTTATTATTCCACAAAGTAGTCTCAATAATTTGTGTTAAAAGTAGTACATTAAAATACTACAGCCAATTCAATATATTTTGTACAATTGTTCATTACATATTTACAAATGTATAGTTACCAAAGTCAAAAGAGGTTTGTAAACCTTTGTTATGGCCAATACAATATCTTACGATGAGTTGCTCATATGGCAGTAAGTTTTAAGGAGCGTGACCATCAGCCTTAGGTCTTCCGTGACAAAATTAACCAGGTCGTTAAACTTTGCTGGTCCAATGATGATATTTGGAGCAGAACCATACTTATAATCTCAGACTGTAACCTGAGGCGTTCTTACATATCTTTGATTTCTCTGAGGTACCTGTCCGGCCCGAGGCTGCTAATGTATTTTGGGGTTGGGAGATTTGGAAGAGTCCACAATAAGTCGATCACTTGGAAGTTTATGGGAGTGTCGCACTCTTCCATGTTCCTTGGCCGCCTTCCAATGCTTCTTTTCCCCATGCTCGAGTATGCTTCAGATCCTGCTGAGGATTCCTTTTTATTAAGATCGCCCAAGTTGCCCTAGCCCGCCCGGTGCCTCAGGTGATATCAAAGATATGTATGAACACCTCAGGTTGTATGAACCTGAACTTATTCAACTACCTCTGCATCTCTCTTTTCTAACCTCACTATGTTTTAGTCAAGCGTTTTCAGACCTCACACCTTCCTAGTGGGATTCTCTTCCTTCGTCCCGCTAAAACTAGAACCTCCTTGGAAGAGACCTCTTCCATGGGGATGACGCATTTCTGGGGCCCTACAAACTTTACCTAGTAGCGTCTCCCCCAGCGATCCAGTCTGTCTCTCTCCTGTTCACACTCGCCTTTGAGATCCAGACGGTTTTGGCCTACCCTGAAATACCGAGTGTGAATTCGTGGTCATTCCAAGACCACATAAACTACCTATAATACCTAGCCTATTCCTCTTCTCCTGGACACAGTGCACCGTCGGGGCACACCTTTTATCTTTACCCATTTTATCTCTTTCTTGACGCTCGCCGGACAGCGGCCGAGTCGTAGAGACACTAGCCTGCCGCGGGCGTCCTCCCCCCTCGGGCGACCCGACAGTCATTGTGCTTCAGAGGGTAGCTTCGCGTTCCGACTGTTCAAAAGGTTCTCACAAGTCCCGGTTGCTAAGATTACTAGAACATTAGAAGGCATGTCACTAGAATTTCCCAGTAAAATTACATCGTATATATTTTCCAATTGACAATATGACAATTCACCCTTAGGGGTATCCTTCTGAGATTATAATTGACTAATGTTGTTAAAACCTTGCAATTTGCGACAAAGACATTTTAGAATTTATGTTGTTTTTGTTTGTAAATATATGATTTTAAATTAGAAAAATTAAAAAGTTTCAGATTTGTATCCTGACCCTGTAACTATGCTTTCGCATAAACCAATAATTATTTAACTTAACACCAGCGAGTTGACATAAAACACAGCTAATAATTTTAATTTTAAAGTCTGCCACTAAGTTTAACGGATTTTCATGCAGTAAAAACCCAAAGTGTGTAAGATCATGTACATTACACCTAAAACAGGCCAAAATCATGTTTTTCTTTAATTTACAACATTTTTGGTGTAATGAAATCTAAAATAATAATAATACGCGATGCAATAAAATAATTTATTGACATATTATAAATTTGATTTAGTATAATGGCAGTATATTAAGTACAAACTGTTTAAAAAATAATAATAAAAACAATGTTAGAAGAAGTTAATTTTCAACACGTTAATAAAAAAAATATACGATCTTGTACATTTCAAAATTTTTTCCACGAAATTATGTCGTCTGTCACTTACGATGTTTTCTAAAATTGAAAAGGAACATGAAACATCTACCCGAAGTTATCGGGCAATTTTGTTGCAAGCGATAATAGAAGGTTCCTGGTCAATGCAGTCATTAAATTGCTTTAAGCGAATGTAGCCAGCTTTTTTTTTTCAATCACGGAGTTAAATTTTGCATTTAAGATTCTTCCTTTGTCGTTTTCAATTTTTCTCAACCTCTTTCGAACACTTTGAGGAATTTCAATCTGAGAATTTAAGTTGAGATTTAAGGATTCCAACCTTGAGAAATTATTGTAAGTGTGGATTAAAACAACAATACTGCTTTACATTTATGACACAGATTAATGTTTTGCTTCTACACAGATCGGTGTTACATTGCAGACGACGGATACAGCGTAATTGCTTCAGCCCTGAGACTTGACACTTATCCAAATACAGAATTTTTCTATTCCCTCTGGCGTAGAAAGGCTTGGCCATCTAAGTAGGACTAACATGAAGATGATTCCTAGTAGTATGATTTGTGGTGTAAACAAGCTTAGAGGTAAAGCAGACACGAACACCATTTTTGACAAGAAAATCAAGAGCCAGCAATGTTATACTTAATTCACAGTGACCAATGAAGAACACATCTATTGGGGCATATCTAGATATTTCTACTCCAGAAATGTTGGTATATTTTACAACAATTATTTTATATACGATATAAATATCAGACTTTGGAGGGGATTAAACAGTTTAAAAAAATAGTGGAAAAGCAGACAGGTTGCAAAATTAAAATTCTGAGAACTGACAATGGTAAAGAGTATGCGAACAAGGACTATGTCAATACATTTAAGGCAAGTACTAAAACATGAAAGATGAAATAGTTCTTTGGCAGCCGCTTGTGACGCCACTTCACGAACGACACTAGATGCACATGGCAATAGTTGTTATTTCAGTGTAGTTGTTATTTGAAGTCTGTTTTTGGATTATATTTATTACAATGGATACCACAGGTATTGTAACTACTATGTCTTAACTCATTTTTTAATATAAATGTAGAACGATTACTCTAGTCAAATTTTCAATAAATTTGATTGTTTTATTTACAGATGTCAAAGAATCTTCTAAGGTCATCAAGCAAGAAATCAAAGAAGAATTTGACTGTAAGTTTATTTTTTTTTAAGTTTAGTTTGCGTTTATTAAGTAGGTTATAGAGTTGAGGCATTTAATGTATACATATGCGAAAAATTCGTAAATAATCTTACACAAAGCATATACTAGTTATACCCCTGTGCAATTCTGCCCTTGGTTTACAGCGTTTCTTTTAATATTACTTTTATAGTTTTGCTACTTTGTCTTATTAGTTTTGGTTTGGAGGTAGTCTGGAAGGTATGAGGAACTGATATTCTGGAGTGAAAGGTCGATTTTAGAAATTAATATTTTTTGGCATATTCTTTTTGCTTGTAATTATTCCCCAATCTGGGACCTAGTCATGCATATTTAATACTCTTCCATTTAAAAGTACCTAGGCAACACTTATGTTTCTTAGTAGCATAACAATAGTACCAGTTTTTATGGTGGGTTTATGTGGAGGCAAACCATTAATCAAAATTTACCTTTTTTAAACAATTTAGAAAACTAAAGAATGTTATTTTCTGAATCATCTTCTGAGTATAGAATATGGTATATCAATAAAAGCTGGCCTGTCAGAAAGTCCATCAATTATCTAGGGACACTCTGCATTATCAATTTCTAGAAAATCTACAAAGTCTGAGGAAAGAGGAGAATACTTGATGCAATTTTCGGCAAAATTTGTCTAAAATCTCCTACAAGAGCTATTACTTTCCTTCCTTAAGTAATATCAAGGGCCATTATGTTTTTGAAAGGTGCATATAACATGTGACATTGGTGCTTCATTTTATCAGCAGGGAGTTTGATATTAGATAATTAGATGGATGGGAACCTATGTAGCTTTTATTGGCCTGACAACCAGAACCATATTTCCTTTTTGTCTGCCCTTAAGCTATAAAATATTTCCTTACCACATATTTACATACCTCCTTGAGCTCTTCAGGTAGTTAAGTAATGATCTCTATTTGATGGAGCTATGTTCTCCTAATCGAATCCTATCGCACCCTGAGATGTAAAAACTTAGTTTACTAAATGTTTTGGATACTCCTAAGAATTAGTAAGAGTTTTCCTTCTCCATTGAGAAGACTAATTGAGTTCAGAAATGCCTATTAAGAATAGGTGTTGGCTTTATCTGCAGTTCCTGGTGAAAATGCCTTTTATAAGGCTAATGTATTGCCAGCTGCAGGTTGTTAACGATGAGTTGTTTAGCTTGGAGGGCTTGTTTGTCTACAGCTGACATTGTTGGACTATTGCTCGTCCATCATCTCCTGGCCCATATCCACTGTTCCTACATGGAGGCAAATGTGGATCTAGGCAGACTTAGGATGAACAAATGATGAGTTCACTCCTTGCTTAGCCAATTCATCCGTTCTCTCATTGCAATCTATACCTGGTATGTCCAGCGACCCAAAATAGGCTGACATCATTCCTTGCTTTGGGTCTGGCACTAATTTTTATTGATTATCCTGTAGTAGTTATATTAATTATCAATATTTGTTCATAATGTCATAATCAAAATATGAATTTCTGGCAGATACAATGGTCTCAGTTGCCAAAAAACCATTATTATTTTTATCACATTTATTTTTGGTAAAATATCACACAGTTAATGACAGATAAAAGAGTTTTTAATTGCAAAAATTTCAGTCATTATATAATTTAGAAAGAATGACGATGTTCACTATCAGTAATGTTTAGACAGTTTTCCAAAGGCAATTCTTCCTAATAACTGTTCGTGGTAGTAACTGCTGCTTATGGTTAAATTGGGAATTAGCAACTCTGCCAATCTCATTGGCAATATCATTCAAAATTTCTAGCAAATGTGGTATGCATACGTACCTCCAGGCAGACTAAGGAGAAAAGCTGAACTGGTAGAACAAGTCATGTTCACTTAACATTGATGAACTTTTATTTATCACTGAATCTTGGTCCTCGCGAACCATTCTTTACTATCTTTTAAAACAGTTCACTTCATTTATATATAAGTAAATAATTTGTTACTGTTATAAGCAGGTGATCTAATCCACTGTAAAGAAGAAGAGCTAATTATGGATGACGGTGAGTACACCAAAGCAATACTGAAGTATCTCTCATTAATGAATACGTGCAAATGTCTATTACTATGTTGTGCGATGACTTAATTGATAGCTCTGATATTGTGTTATATTGAGCTGAGATGGAGCACACATCTTAATGTTATAATAAATGTTTTTAATTAAGATAGTTCACTTTATTATGTTTAAGTAAATAATTTCTTACTGTTATAAGCAGGTGATCTAATCCACTGTAAAGAAGAAGAGCTAATTATGGATGATGGTGAGTACACTAAAGCAATACTGAAGTATCTCTCATTAATGAATACGTGCGAATGTCTATTACTATGTTGTGCGATGACTTAATTGATAGCTCTGATATTGTGTTATATTGAGCTGAGATGGAGCACACATCCTAATGTGACAATAATGTTATAATAAATCTTTTTAATTAAGATAGTTCACTTTATTATGTGTAAGTAAATAATTTCTTACTGTTATAAGCAGGTGATCTAATCCACTGTAAAGAAGAAGAGCTAATTATGGATGAGGGTGAGTACACTAAAGCAATACTGAAGTATCTCTCATTAATGAATACGTGCAAATGTCTATTACTATGTTGTGCGATGACTTAATTGATAGCTCTGGTATTTTGTTATATTGAGCTGAGATGGAGCACACATCTTAATGTTATAATAAATGTTTTTAATTAAGATAGTTCACTTCATTATGTATAAGTAAATAATTTGTTACTGTTATAAGCAGGTGATCTAATCCACTGTAAAGAAGAAGAGCTAATTGTGGATGATGGTGAGTACATTAAAGCAATACTGAAGTATCTCTCATTAATGAATACGTGCGAATGTCTATTACTATGTTGTGCGATGACTTAATTGATAGCTCTGATATTGTGTTATATTGAGCTGAGATGGAGCACACATCCTAATGTGACAATAATGTTATAATGAATCCTTTTAATTAAGATAGTTCACTTTATTATATATAAGTAAATAATTTGTTACTGTTATAAGCAGGTGATCTAATCCACTGTAAAGAAGAAGAGCTAATTATGGATGATGGTGAGTACACTAAAGCAATACTGAAGTATCTCTCATTAATGAATACGTGCGAATGTCTATTACTATGTTGTGCGATGACTTAATTGATAGCTCTGATATTGTGTTATATTGAGCTGAGATGGAGCACACATCCTAATGTGACAATAATGTTATAATGAATCCTTTTAATTAAGATAGTTCACTTTATTATGTGTAAGTAAATAATTTCTTACTGTTATAAGCAGGTGATCCAATCCACTGTCAAGAAGAAGGGATAATTATGGATGACGGTGAGTACACTAAAGCAATACTGAAGTATCTCTCATTAATGAATACGTGCAAATGTCTATTACTATGTTGTGCGATGACTTACATTGATAGCTCTGGTATTTTGTTATATTGAGCTGAGATGGAGCACACATCTTAATGTGACAATAATGTTATAATAAATCTTTTTAATTAAGATAGTTCACTTTATTGTGTATATGTAAATAATTTCTTACTGTTATAAGCAGGTGATCTAATCCACTGTAAAGAAGAAGAGCTAATTATGGATGACGGTGAGTACACTAAAGCAATACTGAAGTATCTCTCATTCATGAATACATGCAAATGTCTATTACTATGTTGTTCGATGACTTACATTGATAGCTCAGGTATTGTGTTATATTGTGCTGAGATGGAGCACACATCTTAAAGTTATAATAAATATTTTCAGTTATTTTAAGCTAGTTCACTTCATTATGTATAAGTAATTAATTTGTTACTTTTATAAGCAGGTGATCTAATCTACTGTAAAGAAGAAGAGCTAATTATAGATGACGGTGAGTACACTAAAGCAATACTGAAGTATATCTCATTAATGAATACGTGAAAATGTCTATTAATATGTTGTGCGATGACTTAATTGATAGCTCTGGTATTGTGTTATATTGAACTGAGATGGAGCACACATCTTAATGTTATAATAAATGTTTTTAATTATTTTAAGATAGTTCACTTCATGATGTATAAGTAAATAATTTGTTACTGTTATAAGCAGGTGATCCAATCCACTGTCAAGAAGAAGGGATAATTATGCATGAGGGTGAGTACACTAAAGCAATACTGAAGTATCTCTTATTAATTAATACGTGCAAATGTCAAATAGTGTTCAGGTCTTCAATGTATATATCTGTCACACATAATTGCTTTATTGGGCTATTACTATTAATTTGCATACATTGGTATATTGTGCTTCATTAGGTAGATAGATGGGGGGGGAGGGATCTGTGGGTAATATCGTTCCTTTTTGTCTGCTCATATTATAAATATAAACATATCTGCTTGCCTCACATCTACGTGCCTGTTTACTATCAAGAAAATGTCTAAAATATCCTGCAATGCTAAGTTCTTTGCATTCTCCTATGAATTGGTTGAAGTTTTCCTTCTCCATTGAGAAGAGTAATTGAGTTCAGAAAAGCCAATTAAGAATAGGTGTTGGCTTTATCTGCAGTTCTTGGTGAAAATGCATTTTATAAGGCTAATGTATTGCCAGCTGCAGGCTGTTAACGATGAGTTGTTTTCCTTGGAGGGCTTGTTTGTCTACATCCGACATTGTTGGACTATTGCTCGTCGATTATTTCTCCTGGCCCATATCCACTGTTCCTACATGGAGGCAAATGTGGATCTAGGCAGACTTAGAATGAACAAATGATGAGTTCACTCCTTCATTCAGCCAATTCATCCCTTCTCTCATTGCAATCTATACCTGGTATGCCCAGCGACCCAAAATAGGCTGACATCATTCCGTGCTTTGGGTCTGGCATTAATTTTTATTGATTATACAGAAGTTTAGTGCATACTTAATGACAAGTTAAGAACACTTTAAACCGTGCAAACATTCTGACTTGGACCATCTTTAAAATATGTAGTGCTTTTATTTGTATTATTATGTTGGAATACTTAAGTAGTTATGTTAATTTTCAATATTATTTCATAATGTCATAATTAAAATTGGTATTTCTGGTAGATACAATGGTCTTAGTTGCCGAAAAACCATTATTATTTTTATCACATTTATTTCTGGTGCAATGTCACACAGTTGATGACAGATAAAAGAGTTTTTAATAGCAAAAATTTTAATAATTTTATTTAGAATTTAGAAATGAGTGACAATATTAGAGTTCACTATCAGTAAAGTTTAGAAAGTTTTCCAAAGACAATTGTTCCTAATAACTGTACGGGGGAGTAACTGCTGCTTATGTTTAAATAGGGAATTAGCAACTCTCCCAATCTCATTGGCAATATCATTCAAAATTTCTTGAAATGGTGGCATACAGAGTACTCCAGACTTTGCAGAAAAGCCGAACTGGTACAACAAGTTATGTTCACTGAACGTTGATGACCTTATATTCATCACTGAATCTTGGTCCTATCTGTTAGACGATCACAAGTAACCTGAAATGTTTCCTTGTTGATGATGACATAACAGACCAGAAAGAAGTTGGCAAACGTCTTGTCAACATGCAATGACCTTAAACATTACTGTATACTATGTCTACCTTGGGTTTGTGGGTGAGGTAGTGAGGAGAGAGATGCGCACGGGCCTAACATTCTTCCCGTCAATCCCCTCTACTCATGCTCCCTGGTTCGAATTGCCTGGGAAAGGCAAACTCAACTTAAGACTACCCGAGGTAATTGCTACAGACTTAAAGAAGTCAACCCTTTTGAGTTAGATGGACCCAATATCTCCATGGGGAGTAGGAGAGAAAGGAGTTGGAAGACCAGTACATTACACACATACAGTTTCTCAGGAGAAATTCCATAGACAATTAATTCTATGGTTTAAGAATATATAAACCCCTCTTGAGGTTTACCTCAAAAACAATAAGATTTGTGTTTATTCATATGACTGAAATTCACAAATGAGATAAAATATAATGAATTTAAATGAGGTATGATTACATTCACTTATAGACTTAATATTAAAATCTATGCTCACAATAAACATCAGTGTCTTCATTGATGGGGTTATATCAAGACCAAATGTCCCGAGCCCTCAGTCTGTGTCGTCCTAAAAAAGGAAGTCTTCCTTTCTATTCTGAGAGAAAAGTGAAGAGAACAAGCTTCATCCTATCTCGGCTTTATAAGGGGCTTCACCTTATCCCCTCTCCTCTTATTTCACACTCAATACCTTGTCCTCGCCTAAAAGGAGCGGTCCTCTCGGTGTGAAAAGGGTGTTTATAACTTTCACACTTTCCGACAGATACAAATTTAAATTCCTCAGCATAATAGTCTCCTTATTTTATTAATATAATGCCCTCATAATTTTATGTCAAATTATCATTTAGAGTAGATTTTGTAATTATAAATTAAAGTCAGGAGATACACTCGAACGAAGTCAGCGTCAAACCATATTTACTATTTAATACTCAACAATGCGGAGGCTGCAGTAATCATTTGACTTCCATATATTTTTATTGCTATAATTAGTGAAATGAGGGATATAAATTCAACATAAGTCTTTATATAAATAGCAATCATTAATAGTAACTATTCAAACTCTTAAAACCACCACCGTTAATCATCATTTCAAATTAAATTTTTTTAAAACCTTAATTGTTATTGGTCATTATTGTTTAAATCTTTTGATTATTAATAATCCTTTTAATTAATTTATTTAAAATGGTTTATTTATTTTTATAATTTAAAGTTTATATTTTGACAAAATGCTTTATACAAGTTATAATTGTTATAAAGCCACCTGGTGATGACAATCTAATTGTTAAAAATGTTGGCGTTATATAAATGTATTTATAATGGGTAGTCATAGAAGTTATTATAATGATGTGATTTCCCAGGACCCTTAAAGGCCATTATAAGTTAATACCTCTGTATTATAAATATTCTAGTTCCATGTTCATTCGTACCATATAGCCAAATACACAGTCAAGAAACCCCTGACATATTATATTAGTACATGTTTGGAGAGCAGGCCAGTATTAGGACTCGCACTGTTATTTATTTATACAAAATCATTTAATATTTCAAGGTGGATATAAGTTGTAAAGTGATGAAGCTTCATAATAACTGTGCCAGGAGATCACAGTTACTTGATAAGATTTCGTTAAATTGTGTTAACTTAAAGATGGAAGTATTCCTGCTTTCTCTTTGTATGTTCAACAAATGCTGCGCTGAAAATATAGTCTGAATAGTATCTTACATCTCTATTGCTTTATTGCTATTGCACTATTTACATTTCTATAATTAAAAAAAATCATAGTTACTGTGAGGAAAACAAATCAAATAAATAAAAGAAAAGTATTTGTTAACTTTCGAATTCAGCAACGATCGGTTTTCTTTTTTTTCATATCTTCTTGAATGGTGTCATGTTTTCTTTCTTATTTATATTCATTGCCAGCTTTGTCTCAAATGAACTGTAGAAGACAACAGATCGTGGGACAAATATAAAGAGCTATAAAAATATGGCACCTATGAAGAATAAAAAATGAAAACCAGAGGAATTTAAGAAATACTTTTAAATAATTCTTTACTTGCCATGAGTAAATATTTTTCTAATGTTTGTTTCAGGTGAAGTTCATGAAAGTACTTTAAAGACACATATAATGTCATGTGATGGTAAAGTAGGAGTCATTTTAGAGAATGACATAATAGCACACCATACTGTAGAAAAGCCCCATCAATGTCCTCACTGCAGCTACAAAACAGTACGAGCTGATACTTTAAAGACACATATAATGGCACGCCATACTAAAGAAAAGCCCCATCAATGTCCTCACTGCAGCTACAAAACAGTAAGAGCTGGTACTTTAAAGAATCATGTCATGGCATGCCATACAGGAGAAAAGCCCCAACAATGTTCTCACTGCAGCTACAAAGCAGTACAAGCTACTCATTTAAAGAGACATATAATGACGCACCATACTGGAGAAAAGCCCCGTCAATGTCCTCACTGCAGCTACAAAACAGTAGAAGCTACTAGTTTAAAGAATCATGTCATAGTACACCATACAGGAGAAAAGCCCCAACAATGTCCTCACTGCAGCTACAAAGCAGTATATGCTGGTGCTTTAAAGAATCATGTCATGGCACGCCATACAGGAGAAAAGCCCCACCAATGTCCTCACTGCAGCTACAAAGCAGTACATGCTAGTGCTTTAAAGAATCATGTCATGGCACGCCATACAGGAGAAAAGCCCCAACAATGTCCTCACTGCAGCTACAAAGCAGTAATAGCTACTCATTTAAAGACACATATAATGACTCACCATACTGGAGAAAAGCCCCATCAATGTCCTCACTGCAGCTACAAAACAGTACTAGCTACTAGATTAAAGACACATATAATGGCACACCATACCGGACAAAAGCCCCATCAATGTCCTTACTGCAGCTACAAAGCAGTACATGCTAGTGCTTTAAAGAATCATGTCATGGCACGCCATACAGGAGAAAGGCCCCATCAATGTCCTTACTGCAGCTACAAAACAGTAGGAGCAGCTGATTTAAAGAATCATGTCATGGCACGCCATACAGGAGAAAAGCCCCAACAATGTCCTCACTGCAGCTTCAAAGCAGTACAAGCTACTCAATTAAAGAGACATATAATGACACACCATACTGGAGAAAAGCCCCATCAATGTCCTCACTGCAGCTACACAGCAGTACAAGCTTGTACTTTAAAGAATCATGTCATGGCACGCCATACTGGAGAAAAGCCCCATCAATGTCCTTACTGCAGCTACACAGTAGTAAAGGCTGGTACTTTAAAGAATCATGTCATGGCACGCCATACAGGAGAAAAGCCCCAACAATGTCCTCACTGCAGCTTCAAAGCAGTACAAGCTACTCATTTAAAGATACATATAATGACACACCATACTGTAGAAAAGCCCCATCAATGTCCTCACTGCAGCTACACAGCAGTACAAGCTTGTACTTTAAAGAATCATGTTATGGCACGCCATACTGGAGAAAAGCCCCATCAATGTCCTTACTGCAGCTACACAGCAGTAAAGGCATGTACTTTAAAGAATCATGTCATGGCACACCATACTGGAGAATAGCCCTATCAATGTTCTCACTGCAGCTACAAAGCAGTACAAGTTGGTAGTTTGAAAAGTCATATTACGGAACATCATACTAAAGACAGGCCCCATCAATGTCCTCACTGCAGCTACAAAGTAGTCGCACCTGGTACTTTGAAAAGCCATATTATGGCACACCATACCGGTGAAAAGCCCTATCAATGTTTTCACTGCAGCTACAAAGGAGTTCAAGCTGGTACTCTATGCCGTTGAATTGAATGTCTATCTAATATGGTTTTCTACAGAGGGCTGAAAAAATGCTAAGTTAAAAAGTTAAACAACTTATCGGTTTGAAATTTTGAGTAAAATTGCACAAAACACCAACAGAATATTTTCAAATGCCTACTACAGTTAATGTACAGCAAAATACCTTCTTCACCAAAAATTAAAAAAGCTTGTCGTAATTAAAAGCAACGATCATTAATTTCCTCGATATCAATCGTGTAACGTTCGAAGAATGGGTTCAAGAAGGGACAAAAATTAACTATGGAATTATCATGAGGAAGTTTTGAAAAAGCCGAGATAAAGAGTCGGAACTGTAGGAAAAGGGTTTTATTCTTAACCAGGACAATGCGCCTACTCACAAACTGTTTTCTATGAAGTAGTTTTTGACTGGCAATCATGTTACTACACTTGAACAGGCTCTGTATTCACCCAACTTAGTAACTTGAGACTCTTATGGTTTTCCAAAAGTTAAACCAGTGTTTAAAAGGACAAATTTTGAATCAGTTGCTGCTGTAAAGAAGAAAACGACAGGAGCATATACTCCATGCCTTTGACTAGAGGAAAACAACTCAATTACGATGAATTAGCTCAACCCAATGGGGAGTGTAATTTAATCAGTCAAGTTATTTAATATCTTGTATATTATATTACTTGAAATTGGTGAGAAAATTCTTACTTAAGGTCTCTAACTTGTAAGAAAATTTTCTAAAACATATTTTAAAAGTGTAACAGTCTTTGTGGAAAAAATATATCAAACATTTATTTCTGTAATGACACAAAGTGGACAATGATTTAAAAATAATATAAGTTCATGGGTTAACAAAAAATAAATTTATTAATGTAGTAACATGATTTTTTTTAACTTACATCGAAATCTAAAATTTTTTTAATTTACTGAGCCAAAGTACTCTTCTTTCCTTCTTTGATTGTTTGAGAATTATGATACAATTTCAAAAGATCCATTGCTTCTTGAGCTTGTCTTTTGTCTGATAATATGCGACCAGACGCCTCCTTTATTTGATCCAAGAACACACTGAAAAGAAAATTAAAAGTTCAATAATACAAAATATACATTACAATTATTAAAAAAAAAACACAAGAAATTAAACCCCAGAATTAAATTTGCGAAGGTTGAGCCTTTTTGAATGAAATTATTATAAATTTTGGAATCTCTGAGATAATTTTCTTGTTCCTGTAATAAGGTTTAAAAGTAATCTTCTCATTCTTGTTTTAGTTCTTCTTTTATAAATGTAACGTAGTTCCAATGTAATAACCAAAAAGGGTTCCTAATCTGATTTTGCAGTCTCCTCTATTTTCTATCCCTGTCAAACCTTTCTTGGTCTACCAACCTCGGTCTAACTCTTTTCTGAGATGGATCCATGGCAGTTTCTACAGCTTCTTTCCACTTCCTTACTCGTAATGTGACCGTAACTATTAAGCCATACTGTATAGAATGGTCATATTTATGCTTTTGGAAAATTGGTATTAAAAAAAATTGACAAGTTTTAAATTACTGAGTATTATTTTAATATACTATTCTAATATTTGTTTATTTAATTATAATAATAATTTAATTATATATTTTTTTATATAATTTAAAAAAAAAACTTTATATTTATAACTTATACCTTATATCAGGGTTCTGTTAATAATTTATAGTAAACTTCTGGCAAAAGGAATATTGGTTTTATTTAAACACATTGAATAACTAAAATTGATATACAAAAATAAAATACGTACGTAATAAAGAATACTATTAAAACTAACATTAAAATGGTACCTTGTAAATTATTCGTAACTCTATACTAATACTGGCCAGTGCTTCTTGTGGATAATCTTCGATGTGGTTCGCGGATCAGCATGCTTGTTCTAATCTGCCGCGCGTGGTTCCAGACGTCTTTGTTGTCGCATCTGGTGAAAGTGAAAGTCAGAGAAGGTAGCGTGGGTTGGCTACCTGGGCTTGCGTGTCTGCCTGCCTTCTGAAGAACGAATGTTGTTTTTGTCCTCATGCCGGTTTATTTATACTACCTACCGTTGCCTTCTTGACTTTCAACTGGTTATTTAATGCCAGTTGTTTTGAATATTTATAATTTGCTTAAATTAGAAGTTTATATAATAAATGTTTATATTAAATATGATATTATTTTTATTTCAATTATCAATAATTAATATGACGACAATAAAAACGTTCATACTTTCAAAAATGAATCACGGATCGTTATTCAATGCTCGCTAATTCCGAGTTTATTTAAACAAACACTATTAAAAATCATCATTTTAAAATATCACAACAATACATTGAAAAAACAAAATCTAAAAACAACTAATGCTACTATTAAATGAAAAAGGTAAAAAGAAAAATAGAATCTAACTGAAATTTGACCACCTATAGTGAATTTTTTTTGGCACCCACCCTTTTGGCTTCACACCTTTGGGCAACCCGAGGGGCGAAAGTGTGGTTTTGAAATGTTGGGCACCCATCACTCAGGGCCATGGCAAGGCTACAAGTTTCACTTGCTTTGAAAAATTATGTTCTCAGAGGTACAGTATTGTTACTATAATATTTCAATATTGTGCTATGCATTGATGAATTGTAAATTTATGTTTGTCTCAGATCTAAATGAGAATTCTTAACATGGCTGTTTAGAAATATCTGGGCTACTATGTTGCACATTGTGGAATTTCTTACAGTTATTAATAAAAAAAAGTATTATAGAACAAGGGAATTATAAAAAACTTTTATTAACAATAAAAGATCTCGGTCCGTTGATACCACCACACCAACAACATCACCAAAACAAAAGGCTCGTAGAGGAAGACCGAGTAAGAGAGACCTGCCGCCGCCACCACCATCTGTCACACCCACCAATAGATCCATGGAAGAGTTGCCTTCACCTCAACCAGGACCGTCTACTGCTCCGTCACCAGCAGAATCTCCGTTCTTCACCCCGAATCCGTTCGAGCCACTGTTGCAAGATGCAACAAATAATGACATGGAGACAACTACCACCCCTAAAACCCCTAAGCCACCTCCAATATTCATAAAAAATATTAGGTCATTTAAAATACTATGCGATCAATTAAAAAAAATTGTTGGGGTTGGTAAGTTTACCTGCCTCAATAGAAGCAGAGATACTAGGATCACGCCAGACAATTCAGATACATATAGAGCGATTGTTAAGTATCTGGAAAATACAAAAGCTGAGTTTCACACATATCAGCTAAAGGAAGATAGATCCTTGAGGGTTGTTATTAGGAACCTTCACCCGACGACCCCAGTTGATATAATTATAGAAGAACTGAGTGCCCAAGGGTTCAATGCAAGACAGGTAGTCAATGTCTTCAGGGAGGACAAGGACATGGACACTCCGGTGAAAACGCCACTCCCACTATATTTCGTTGATCTCGAAAAAACGCCAGGAGTTGAACAAATTTACAATGTGAACTACCTCTACTACACTAGAGTAAAGGTGGAAAAATCACATCCCAGGCGTGACATAGTTCAGTGCCACAACTGCCAGGAATATGGCCACAGTCGTTCGTACTGTCACCACATACCTAGGTGTGTGAAGTGCGGAGACAAGCACAAGAGCGAGCTTTGCAAGAAGCCTCGCCAATCCCCCGCTGTATGTGCCTTGTGTCAGCAAGACCACCCTGCCAACTACAAAGGCTGCGAGGCATATAAAGTGCTGAAGAACCGCCTCCAACAACAACGCCGCCCACTCGTGGTAGAACAAGCAGTGAAACCGCGAAGCGTTCCAGCCAGAGAAGTGAATGACTCCACTTCATTCGCCAACATAGTGTCAGGTGGACGCAAGACATTATCCGAGGCACCGCCTCCTCCCCTCCCTCAACCACAGCATTTACCTCAGCCTCACATACACCAAATTCCTCCCCCTCCCAACTCCACAGATCTCACTAGCCTTCTTACATCCTTTCTCACCGACTTCAGAACTCTTATCACTCCTCTTATTTCACTGCTCACCAACCTTGTTTCCCACCTCATTCCAAGCTCTCCCAAATGAATAAAAAACCCTTAACTATCCTTCTTTGGAATGCCAATGGTGTTCGAAATCACACAAACGAACTGACAACATTACTAAATGAAAAAAACATTGACGTTGCACTCATTACTGAAACGCGACTGACTGCTAACAGATCCCTCAAAATCCCACAGTACCAGATTTACAGAACAGACCACCCTGATGGAACATCACATGCTGGTACTGCTGTCCTTATCCACCATTCCCTTTCCCACCACATCGTCCCATTGATTGCCCATGATTTCCTACAAGCCACAGCTGTGTCAATCCGCACATTTTCCTTCCCCCTCACCATAGCTGCAGCGTATTGTCCACCTAACAAGTCTATTTCCAACTCACAATTTACCTCCTTTCTTAACTCAATTGGACATCACTACCTTGTGGGTGGAGATTTCAACGCAAAGCACCAACAGTGGGGCTCTAGAACCACCAACTCCCGAGGGCGAGCTTTGTTATCTGCACTCTTATCCACAAACTCCACCCCTCTCCCTCCTCAGACTCCTACCTATTGGCCTGCAGATCCCTATCGAAATCCTGACATCCTTGATTTCTTCATCCACCATGGAATAGGATCGATAAATTCGTCCACTACACGGCTCGATGACCTGTCGTCCGACCATAGCCCTCTACTCCTCACTCTTTCGTTACACCCCATCCCCAAACTACCTCCTCCCTCATTCATCAGAGGTCCAGTCGACTGGGACCACTTCCGTGAACTTCTAACTAATTCCATTGACCTCAAAGTTACCCTAAAAACACCTCATGATCTAGACCATGCCGTACATTCCCTTACTACCTTAATCCAACAATGTGCATGGAATGCTTCAAAGCCTCGACCTTCCCCGTATGCCCAGAACAAAACTTCTTTACCTCAAAACCTACTCTACCTTATCCACATCAAACGCCGCTCCAAAGCCTTATGGCAAAGAACCCGACACCCTGCCGATCGCCGCTGTTACAATCAAAACTGTAAATTGTTAAAGCGAGAGTTGGCAACCTTCCGATCCCAAACATTTAATTCTTACCTATCCTCTTTATCCACTCAGGACAACTCTCTTTGGAGAGCTACCCAAAATATCCTAAAATACCATTATGTATCACATCCACTTCGTCGTGGCGATGGGTCCTGGGCTGCGTCGGATGGAGAGAGATCTGAGGCATTCGCACAGCACCTCTCACATACTTTCACACCTCATCCCAACCAGCATAATCCATCCCACGATACGAAGGTCGAAGATTTCCTTATTTCTCCGATTCCTCTTTCACTTCCTCCAAAGGCAGTCAATCCCTCCGAGGTCCAATACCACTTAAAAAACCTACCACTCCGTAAATCTCCTGGATACGATCTTCTCACTGCTCAGATCCTTCGACAACTCCCACCCAAAGCAATAATTTTCCTCACCTATATATTTAATTGTATCCTTAAAACCACCCACTACCCACTTCTCTGGAAATATTCCATTATCGTCCTCTTTCAGAAACCTGGAAAGTCCCCAAATGATCCCTCATCTTACCGCCCAATCAGTCTACTTCCAATCCTTTCAAAAGTTTTTGAAAGAATCCTACTCAAACGCCTTTTGCCTATAGTTGAATCCAAAAACCTTCTTCCTAACCATCAATTTGGCTTTCGCTTCAGACACTCCACTGCTCAACAAGGCCTTCGCGTTGTTGACCATATATCCTCCGCACTTGAAAGCAAACACTACTGCACGGGTGCTTTCTTGGACGTAGCTCAGGCTTTTGACCGGGTATGGCACCCAGGTTTGCTTTACAAACTAAAAATCTCCTTACCGCAGACCCTTTATCTAATCCTTCAATCCTATCTGTCTAACAGGTTCTTTCGGGTCCGTTGTGGTTCAGAATACTCCGATTATTACCCCATAGAAGCAGGAGTTCCTCAAGGCAGCGTCCTTGGCCCTATCCTGTATACCCTTTTCACTGCTGACATTCCGTTAAGTCCTAGCACCTTCCTTGCAACTTTTGCTGACGACACAGCAATTCTCTCGTCACATCCCAATCCGTCAACGGCATCCTACAACCTCCAAAATCACCTCACTAAGATAGAGAAGTGGTGCAACATCTGGCGCATCAAGGTCAATGAAGGCAAATGCGTTCACACCACATTTACTCTCCGTCGAGGATCCTGCCCGTCCGTAACCTTCAATTCAATTCCGCTTCCCATGTCCAATACAGTTAGATATCTAGGTTTTCATCTAGACAAAAGACTGACTTGGAACCCTCACACAAGACTTAAAAGACAAGAATCGAACAGACGGTTTGGACAGTTATACAGACTACTGAACAGAAACTCTAACCTCACACTAGAAAACAAACTCCACGTATACAAACAGTTATTAAAACCAATTTGGACTTACGGAATAGAGTTATGGGGGACAGCCAAACCATCGAACATCAAACGTATCCAAACATTCCAATCCAAAGTCCTCAGAACCATAGTCAACGCACCCTTTTATATTAAAAACTCATCCCTTCACAGAGATCTCCATGTACCAACTGTCCTCGACCTTATACCCTCAAGATTTTCCAAATTTCACCAAAACCTTTCCGCACATCCGAATCCTTTGGTCGACTCCATATCCAGTAACATTCATCCTTACAATCCTCCTCGACGCCTAAAACGGCGGTGGCCTCGCGACCTATTATAAATAGACATTCTATGTCATGGGGTCCTGGCACTGGCCATCATCCCCACTCATGTCCTGAGCGTGTGTGGCTCTCTTGCCCTCTCTGTGGCCTGCGCCGGATGGTGCCACGGCCGGAGAGGGGGCGGGGGGAGCTTCGCTGCTTCCGGCCTTTCCGCCAGCTTGCTGGGGGATTGGCTTCGGGGGCGGGGGGGCTCCTGGGCTGAATCTGTATGTATATAGGTATGAATGGACTGTATATAGGTATGAATGGAATTGTATATAAGGTATGAATGATCTCTCAGCACAATTATTAATGCTGGAAAAGGCAAATTGTAATTTTTTTTCAATAAAGAATTTTATATAGTTATTAACAATAATAAATAACAAAACTACAAGCAACTACATAATACTAATTTGGAAAAGATAAAAAAAGAAATTTATATGGAGTGCAGTCATATTACAGTACCGATCTGGAACAATCTCTGTGAGCGAATCGGGATCCTTGTCGGATCGGAGTTCTAGTTCACAACCCCCTAAAAGAGAGACGTGTCCAATATCGCTTTGAAGACGGGGTTTGGTTGGGAAATCGGTTTTGGTTGATGAAAAAACACAATTTTTCATCAACTTTATTAGTTGCTAATGTTTCGACTACTATACCTGCATCATATCATGATATTAAGGAAAGAAAGATGTACGTTATACAGGTTTACTGTTGTTTTTAACAAGAATACAAAACGTAGATATGTCTTATCTTGTTAGCAATAACTGTAACCATGTGTTTAACATCTCTATTTCAATTCTTGTGATCCTGGGTCAGACATAAGTAGTATAATGAAAATTCGTCCACTAATCAACTTGATGAAAATCTAACACTTCATCTGTTTAACCGATGCCGATATACCAACAAGTAATGTCCAATAGATATTACTTTATTAGTTGCTAATGTTTCGACTACTATACCTGCATCATATCATGATATTAAGGAAAGAAAGATGTACGTTATACAGGTTTACTGTTGTTTTTAACAAGAATACAAAACGTAGATATGTCTTATCTTGTTAGTAATAACTGTAACCATGTGTTTAACATCTCTATTTCAATTCTTGTAATCCTGGGTCAGACATAAGTAGTATAATGAAAATTCGTCCATTAATCACCTTGATGAAAATCCAACACTTGGTTTCTTTAACCGATGCCGATATACCAACAAGTAATGTCCAAATTGATGGCTTACTATGAACTCCAAGTGAAAAATGTTCGCTTCGTTTCTCAAACTTTTGAGATTTCTTAGTATCAGCTTAGACAGTAGTTAAGATGCATAGTACTGATTTTTCTCAGTAGATATTAATACCTGAAAGGAGTTAAAACATAAAGAAATTTAAATGTTTAAAATAACAACGATTTGAGTGAAAATATAAATCAGGAATTTAATGGCGTACCAGCGGATTTAAATAGACTTGTTTGGCTAATATTTATTTGAATTTTTTTTTAGTTGTTGAAATGGCAATTTTATTTTATTATTTAAGAAATTATCGCTGCCAGGACACGGACCACCTCTCTATTTATCTGCTACGTCTTTTATTTATTTTTTGTACAGTTCATAAAACAATATTTACCTCTTAATTGATGTAACAAAATTGAAATATTATCAAATTCATCTTTGATGTAATTAAAAAACAAAAGTGGATGAAAAAGTAGTCCATCAGTCATGAACCTCATGTGACTTATAGGTCCTGCATATACCTGTATACCAGGATACTGATTAAACGATCAATGAGAATGAATTGGATTTTGTTAAATTTATCTTAACAGATAAACATAAACAAATTAAAGGAAATAGAACATGAAAAACGACCTGACCAAAAGCCAACGCCATTGTCTCAAATCTTAAGTTTCAATATTGGATTTGTTAACTTTGAAATGGGTAAAGTTGATGATATCTAAAACAACTGGCATTGGAAAGTGGGAAACTTGAAAAATCAAGAAGGCAGCAGAAAGGTACTTGAGCAGAAGACCCAGGTAAGCAAGGTTCTCTTTCAGTTTTGACCTGGACACCAGACAGGAAGGTTGTGAGAGATGCAAGCCCAGGGACGTGTAATACCTCGTGGCACACAGGCACATCAAACAAGTATGTACATCTTATATTGTTTTCTATATAGTCTAAAATATTAATATTCCAACTCACTTTGCATTAAAACAAAA
This sequence comes from Acanthosoma haemorrhoidale, assembly GCA_930367205.1. NCBI lineage: Eukaryota > Metazoa > Arthropoda > Insecta > Hemiptera > Acanthosomatidae > Acanthosoma > Acanthosoma haemorrhoidale. The sequence goes on along the minus strand of OV884011.1, from coordinate 13,634,963 downwards.
ACACTTATCATTATTTAAAAAAAAATTTGAATTAACGTACATACTAAAAACACAACAACAAAATTTATTAATAAAACTATCACAATGGCATGATAACAAATTATGTCGGTTGCCTGTGGTTTTACTAAAAATAATAACACATACTAAAATATTCAAGATTATGATTGTTAAAATTAAATAACAATTATTATTCCACAAAGTAGACACAATAATTTGTGTTAAAAGTAGTACATTAAAAAACTGCAGCCAATTCAATATATTTTGTACAATTGTTCATTACATGTTTACAAATTTATAGTTACCAAAGTTAAAAGAGGTTTGTAAGCCTTTGTTATAGCCAATACAATATCTCACGATGTGGTGCTCATATCACAGTATGTTTTAAGGAGCGTGACCATCAGCCTAGGGTCTTCCGTGACAAAATTAACCAGGTCGTTAAACCTTCGCTGGTCCAATGATGATATTTGGAGCAGAACCATACTTACAATCCCAGACTGTAACCTGAGGCGTTCATACATATCTTTGATTTCTCTGAGGTACCTGTCCGGCCCGAGGCTGCTAAGGTATTCTGGGGGTGGGAGATTTGGAAGAGTCCACAATAAGTCGGTCACTTGGAAGTTCATGGGAGTCTCTCACTCTTCACCTCGGCCGCCTTCCAATGCTTCTTTTCCTATGCTTGAGTATGCTTCAGATCCTGCTGGGATTCCTTTTTATTAAGATTAAGTTGCCCTAGCCCGCCCGGTGCCTCAGGTGATATCAAAAATATGTATGAACGCCTCAGGTTCTATGAACCTCTACTGGGAAATCCCCAGCAGGATCTGAAGCATACTCGAGCATGGGGAAAAGAAGGACTGGAAGGCGGCCGAGGAACATGGACAGTGAGAGACTCCCATGGAGTGGACTCCTCCAAATCTCCCACCCCCAGAATACCTTAGCAGCCTCGGGCCGGACAGGTGCCTCAGAGAAATCAAAGATATGTACGAACGCCTCAGGTTACAGTCTGATATTGTAAGTATGGTTCTACTCCAAATATCATCATTGGACCAGCGAAGGTTTAACGACCTGGTTAATTTTGTCACGGAAGACCCTAGGCTGATGGTCACGCTCCTTAAAACATACTGTGATATGAGCTCCACATCGTGAGATATTGTATTGGCCATAACAAAGGCTTACAAACCTCTTTTAACTTTGGTAACTATAAATTTGTAAACATGTAATGAACAATTGTACAAAATATATTCAATTGGCTGTACTATTTTAATGTACTACTTTTAACACAAATTATTGAGACTACTTTGTGGAATAATAATTGTTTTTTAATTTTAACAATCATAATCTTCAATATTTTACTATGTGATATTATTTTTAGTAAAACCACAGGCAACCGACATAATTTGTTATAATGCCATTGTGATAGTTTTATTAATAAATTTTGTTGTTGTGTTTTTAGTATGTACGTTAATTCAAATTTTTTTTTTAAATAATGATAAGTGTTTTTGTTTTAATGCAAAGTGAGTTGGAATATCAATATTTTAGAATATGTAGAAAACAATATAAGATATTCATACTTGTTTGATGTGCCTGTGTGCCACTAGGTAGTACCCATCCCTGGGCTTGCGTCTCTCCCAACCTTCCTGTCTGGTGTCCTGCCTTTGTTTTTATAGACACTTTATATATTTTATGAAGTTCTTAATTAAAATGAATTTTCTTAAATAAATAATGAATTTTATAGACACACAATAGGCTTTGGAAGCACTATTTAATTCATTAAAATTTCAAATGATGTTAATGATACAGATGTTAAAACAATAAAATAATTACATAATATTATATAATAAAAATATGTATATAACAATAATAAATTTCAATCATTCCATTGAACCGTCTGAAGAGACTAAATATTTGAATTGTGTGAAAGAAGGGGCTAGTAAATTACGTCACCGAACTTCTGTCCCTTGCAAATTACCGGCTGTGAATTCAGCAAAAAAGTTCAAGAATGGGTGCCTGCATTTTCCCAGAAAAGCAACAAAAAACAAAAGGAAAATAAAAAAAACTATTGGTTATCTAGAGAGAGAGAGAAAAAAAAAAAAAAACAAGATTGTGTACACAAAATATAATCGAGGAAAGATTATACAAAAAAACTAAAATTATAAAATGGCAATACATATGTAATGATCGAATATATAAACAAAAAAAAAGTAATTTTAGCAACTGGGTTAGTAATCTAAAAATAAAAGGAAAGAAATATAGATAACAAAAATATAAATGTCTTTTCGCTTTAATATAAATAAAAATGAATTAAATCCTATATTTACTAAATTTTACAGTGTCAATCACCAAAAGTCAAAAGCCTTCTATTCTTGCAAGTAAAAGGATGGTGTGAGCTGAATCCGGAGATAACTGGTGTGTGTAATAGCAAAATAACCTCTTACCGGAGATCCCAAAGTGGAGAAGAAAAAATTCTTCTCGATGTTCACTCTCCAAACAATTGGTAGCGTGGGTGGGGTGGTGGATATCCGGTGTGCAGTCAGCGATGAAGAAGTAGTCTGAATGTGGGGTCATCATCAATCAAAAAAATTCCAAGGGTCCTTCTTCGTTCGCAACTTTCAGGGAACTGAGCCAGTAATTCGATGACGATCGGAGTTGATCCGCAATGCCAAAACAAAGTCGATGCTGATCGCATTAGAGGTCACCTTATCACTTGCTTAGACGTAAACAACCTTAATTCCTAATTATACATCTCAATACAAGAAAATATTCCAATCTTGTTTTTTTTCTTTTAACAAATAAAATAAAATTAATTGTTATAATTACGTGAGTGAAAAAAAATAGTTGGGACCCAACATATCGCCCACCAAATTTGCGTAGAAAATTTCCAGGTAGATCAACCCACAATGGAGCTAGGCGTGAAACAGAACGGGTATACTCGTTTGTAGAGGTTTTCACCTTTACTACCCTGACAATCCCGTCTTGTCCAGGAAAAACTTCTTTAATGCGCCCTACAGGCCAACTGAGGGGAGGTACATTAGGGTCAATAAGAAGCACAAGTGTGCCGATATTTACATTTGCCGATTCAGTAGTCCATTTACTACGTTGTTGTAGGCAATGTAAGTAGTCCCGTCGCCATTGTTTCCAAATATTGCCTATGCAGCGATGAATGAGATTCCATCTCGAGATTGGATGGCGCGATGGCTCGATTGACTCTGGTTCTGGCAGATCAACTAGAGGGGCACCAATCAGGAAGTGACCCGGCGTCAAGACATCCAAGTCTTCTGGTGATGATGACATAGGATGCATGGGTCGAGAATTCAAAATCACTTCTATGAGATTTGCGATGGTGGAGAGTTCTTCAAATGTAAGAGCTTGGCAATCCATTACTCTCCTAAGGTGGTACTTAAACGACTTCACACCAGCCTCCCACAAACCACGAAATGAGGTGCGAATGGAGGGATAAAACTCCATTTCATTTCTCGATTGACGAAGTAGTTTTCGATGTCCTTTTTCAGGGAGTAGGTATTCCACCAGGAGTATAGCTCTTTTAAATGTCGTGACGCTCCTACAAAATTTGTTCCATTATCGGAGAACATTCTGCTGGGTAGTCCTCTTCGAGCTATAAATCTGTCTAAACAGGCTAAGAAAGCTACTGTTGTCAATTGCGACACGATCTCAATGTGCAACGCCTTTGTGCTCATGCACACAAATAAGCAGGCATACGCTTTGCCGAGGGCAGCCTTACGGCGAGAGGATTCACGGACTGAGAATGGACCAGCGAAATCAATCCCGACATTCATAAAGGGTCGGCCTTGCTCGAATCTTGACATTAGCAAATTTCCCATGTAAGGCGTGTAAGGTCTTACTTTTAGGCGATGGCATTTCAAACATCGGTGAATTCGAGTGCGTATCAGACGTCTTGCTGAAATAATCCAATAATGATGACGTAGTATTGAATGGAGGAGCTAATGTCCAGCATGTAAATAAACAATATGGTAGTAGTCGACAAGTAGTTCCACAAAATGTGATTTAGAGGGTAACAACATGGGATGTTTAGCATCATAATTTATAGGGGCATTACTGAGGCGACCGCCCACCCTGTACACTCCACGAGAATCGATGAAAACGGATAATGATTTTAGCGATGTTATAAGAGAAGGTTTGGAGCTTACAGAGGGGAAATGATGTCTTTGAACTATTTTCATCAAGGTGTGAGTAGCTTGACGAAGTTTCTCTAAGCTTAATTGACCTTTTCTCTTGGTTGAATGAGGGCGAGAATTTACGATAAAGCGTTGGACATATACAAGTACCCTAATTAATTCGGAATAGGATGAGAATTTTTCAATAACTTCAAATAAAGACGATGCATTGGTTGTGGTAGCCAAGATAGTACAAACTGGTTTGGTCTCAGGTAAGTCTGAAAAATTCGATGATTTTGTTGGCTTAGTTAATGGCCATTCCAACAATGGTTTCTTCATCCAGTCAGGTCCCTTCCACCAAACTGAATGATTGACCAAGTCTGACGGAGAAGTACCCCGAGACGCAATGTCGGCGGCATTATCTTCTGAACGAATGTGATGCCAATTAGGGAGAAAAGAGTTATCTAAAATTTTCACTATTCGATTGGCCACGAATGTTTTCAGTTGATGGACAGGTGTATTTAACCACGATAAAACGGTGGAAGAATCAGACAACAAGAAAATAGAGGTTGGTTTTAATCGTTGTATAATGAGTTGAACAGATCGCAAAAGGTTGACAAGAAGTAGAGCAGCGCATAGTTCAAGCCTTGGAATTGAGAAGGTTTTTAATGGAGCTAATCGGGTTTTAGCGATCATCAGATGGGTGTCTACCCTTTCCAATTGATCCTGAGAACGAAGATAGAGAAATGCCGAATAACCTAAAGAAGATGCGTCCGCGAATCCCACAACAGACATCTCTGCAGGGGAGCGTGGTTTAGGACCACGGGGAATCTTAATAGCTTCTAATTGCGCCAGATCTTTAAAAAGTATTTCCCAGGACCTGGAAATAGCAGGTGGAATTGGGGTTGGAACAACAAGCGTTGTTTTTTTTTTCAATCACGGAGTCAAATTTTGCATTCAAGATTCTTCCCTTGTCGTTTTCAATTTTTCTCAACCTCTTTCGAACACTTTCAGGAATTTCAATCTGTGAATTTAAGTTGAGATTTCGGAATTCCAACCTTGAGAAATTATTGTAAGTGTAGATTAAAACAACAATACTGCTTTACATTTATGACACAGATTAATGTTTTGCTTCTACACAGATCGGTGTTACATTGCAGACGACGGATACAGCGTAATTGCTTCAGCCCTGAGACTTGACACTTATCCAAATACAGAATTTGTCTATTCCCTCTGGCGTGGAAAGGCTTGGCCATCTAAGTAGGACTAACATGAAGATGATTCCTAGTAGTATGATTTGTGGTGTAAACAAGCTTAGAGGTAAAGCAAACACGAACACCATTTGTGACAAGAAAATCAAGAGCCAGTAATGTTATACTTAATTTACAGTGGCGTAGGTGGACCAATGAAAAACACATCTATTGGGGCATATCTAGATATTTCTACTCCAGAAATGTTGGTATATTTTACAACAATTATTTTATAAACGATATAAATATCAGACTTTGGAGGGGATTAAACAGTTTAAAAAAATAGTGGAAAAGCAGACAGGTTGCAAAATTAAAAGTCTGAGAACTGATAATGGTAAAGAGTATGCGAAAAAGGACTATGTCAATACATTTAAGGCAAGTACTAAAACATGAAAGATGAAATAGTTCTTTGGCAGCCGCTTGTGACGCCACTTCACGAACGACACTAGATTCAAGGGGCAATAGTTGTTATTTCAGTGTAGCTATTATTTCAAGTCTGTTTTTGGATTATATTTATTACGATGGATACCACAGGTATTGTAACTACTATGTCTTGACTCCTTTTTTAATATAAATGTAGAACGATTACTCTAGTCAAATTTTCAATAAATTTGATTGTTTTATTTACAGATGTCAAAGAATCTTCTAAGGTCATCAAGCAAGAAATCAAAGAAGAATTTGACTGTAAGTTTTGTTTTTTTAAAGATTAGTTTGCGTTTATTAAGTAGGTTATAGAGTTGAGGCATTTAATGTATACATATGCGAAAAATTCGTAAATAATCTTACACAAAGCATATACTAGTTATACCCCTGTGCAATTCTGCCCTTGGTTTACAGCGTTTCTTTTAATATTACTTTTATAGTTTTGCTACTTTGTCTTATTAGTTTTGGTTTGGAGGTAGTCTGGAAGGTATGAGGAACTTATATTCTGGAATGAAAGGTCGATTTTAGAAATTAATATTTTTTGGCATATTCTTTTTGCTAGTAATTATTCCCCAATCTGGGACCTAGTCATGCACATTTAATACTCTTCCATTTAAAAGTACCTAGGCAACACTTATGTTTCTTAGTAGCATAACAATAGTACCAGTTTTTTATTGTATAGTGGGTTTATGTGGAGGCAAACCATTAATCAAAATTTACCTTTTTTAAACAATTTAGAAAACTAAAGAATGTTATTTTCTGAATCATCCTCTGAGTATAGAATATGGTATATCAGTAAAAGCTGGCCTGTCAGAAAGTCCATCAATTATCAAGGGATACTCTCCATTATCAATTTCTAGAAAATCTACAAAGTCTGAGGAAAGAGGAGAATACTTGATGCAATTTTCGGCAAAATTTGTCTAAAATCTCCTACAAGAGCTATTACTTTCCTTCCTTAAGTAATATCAAGGGCCATCATGTTTTTGAAAGGTGCATATAACATGTGCCATTGGTGCTTCATTTTATCAGCTGGGAGTTTGCTATTAGATAATTAGATGGAGGGGAACCTATGTAGCTTTTATTGGCCTGACAACCAGAACCATATTTCCTTTTTGTCTGCCCTTAAGCTATAAAATATTTCCTTACCACATATTTACATACCTCCTTGAGCTCTTCAGGTAGTTAAGTAATGATCTCTATTTGATGGAGCTATGTTCTCCTAATCGAATCCTATCGCACCCTGAGATGTAAAAACTTAGTTTACTAAATGTTTTGGATACTCCTAAGAATTAGTAAGAGTTTTCCTTCTCCATTGAGAAGACTAATTGAGTTCAGAAATGCCTATTAAGAATAGGTGTTGGCTTTATCTGCAGTTCTTGGTGAAAATGCCTTTTATAAGGCTAATGTATTTATTGCCAGCTGCAGGTTGTTAACGATGAGTTGTTTACCTTGGAGGGCTTGTTTGTCTACAGCTGACATTGTTGGACTATTGCTCGTCCATCATCTCCTGGCCCATATCCACTGTTCCTACATGGAGGCAAATGTGGATCTAGGCAGACTTAGGATGAACAAATGATGAGTTCACTCCTTGCTTAGCCAATTCATCCGTTCTCTCATTGCAATCTATACCTGGTATGTCCAGCGACCCAAAATAGGCTGACATCATTCCTTGCTTTGGGTCTGGCACCAATTTTTATTGATTATACTGTAGTAGTTATATTAATTATCAATATTTGTTCATAATGTCATAATCAAAATTTGAATTTCTGGCAGATACAATGGTCTCAGTTGCCAAAAAACCATTATTATTTTTATCACATTTGTTTTTGGTAAAATATCACACAGTTAATGACAGATAAAAGAGTTTTTAATAGCAAAAATTTCAGTCATTATATAATTTAGAAAGAATGACGATGTTCACTATCAGTAATGTTTAGACAGTTTTCCAAAGGCAATTCTTCCTAATAACTGTTCGTGGTAGTAACTGCTGCTTATGGTTAAATAGGGAATTTGCAACTCTGCCAATCTCATTGGCAATATCATTCAAAATTTCTAGAAAATGTGGTATGCAGAGTACCTTGAGGCAGACTAAGGAGAAAAGCTGAACTGGTAGAACAAGTCATGTTCACTTAACATTGATGAACTTTTATTTATCACTGAATCTTGGTCCTCGCGAACCATTCTTTACTATCTTTTAAAACAGTTCACTCCATTATATATAAGTAAAAAATTTGTTACTGTTATAAGCAGGTGATCTAATCCACTGTAAAGAAGAAGAGCTAATTATGGATGAGGGTGGGTACACTAAAGCAATACTGAAGTATCTCTCATTAATGAATACGTGCAAATGTCTATTACTATGTTGTGCGATGACTTAATTGATAGCTCTGATATTGTGTTATATTGAGCTGAGATGGAGCACACATCTTAATGTTATAATAAATCTTTTTAATTAAGATAGTTCACTTTATTGTGTATATGTTAATAATTTCTTACTGTTATAAGCAGGTGATCTAATCCACTGTAAAGAAGAAGAGCTAATTATAGATGACGGTGAGTACACTAAAGCAATACTGAAGTATCTCTGATTCATGAATACATGCAAATGTCTATTACTATGTTGTTCGATGACTTACATTGATAGCTCAGGTATTGTGTTATATTGTGCTGAGATGGAGCACACATCTTAAAGTTATAATAAATATTTTCAGTTATTTTAAGCTAGTTCACTTCATTATGTATAAGTAAATAATTTGTTACTTTTATAAGCAGGTGATCTAATCTACTGTGAAGAAGAAGAGCTAATTATGGATGACGGTGAGTACACTAAAGTAATACTGAAGTATCTCTCATTTATGAATACATGCAAATGTCTATTACTATGTTGTTCGATGACTTACATTGATAGCTCTGGTATTTTGTTATATTGTGCTGAGATGGAGCACACATCTTAAAGTTATAATAAATATTTTCAATTATTTTAAGCTAGTTCACTTCATTATGTATAAGTAAATAATTTGTTACTTTTATAAGCAGGTGATCTAATCCACTGTAAAGAAGAAGAGCTAATTGTGGATGAGGGTGGGTACACTAAAGCAATACTGAAGTATCTCTTATTAATTAATACGTGCAAATGTCAAATCATATCTTGCCCATATCCACTGTTCCTACATGGAGGCAAATGTGGATCTAGGCAGACTTAGAATGAACAAATGATGAGTTCACTCCTTCATTCAGCCAATTCATCCCTTCTCTCATTGCAATCTATACCTGGTATGCCCAGCGACCCAAAATAGGCTGACATCATTCCGTGCTTTGGGTCTGGCATTAATTTTTATTGATTATACAGAAGTTTAGTGCATACTTAATGACAAGTTAAGAACACTTTAAACCGTGCAAACATTCTGACTTGTACCATCTTTAAAATATGTAGTGCTTTTATTTGTATTATTATGTTGGAATACTCAAGTAGTTATTTTAATTTTCAATATTATTTCATAATGTCATAATTAAAATTGGTATTTCTGGTAGATACAATGGTCTTAGTTGCCGAAAAACCATTATTATTTTTATCACATCTATTTCTGGTGCAATGTCACACAATTGATGACAGATAAAAGAGTTTTTAATAGCAAAAATTTTAATAATTTTATTTAGAATTTAGAAATGAGTGACAATATTAGAGTTCACTATCAGTAAAGTTTAGAAAGTTTTCCAAAGACAATTGTTCCTTATAACTGTACGGGGGAGTAACTGCTGCTTATGTTTAAATAGGGAATTAGCAACTCTCCCAATCTCATTGGCAATATCATTCAAAATTTCTTGAAATGGTGGCATACAGAGTACTCCAGACTTTGCAGAGAAGCCGAACTGGTACAACAAGTTATGTTCACTAAACGTTAATGACCTTATATTCATCACTGAATCTTGGTCCTATCTGTTAGACGATCACAAGTAACCTGAAATGTTTCCTTGTTGATGATGACATAACAGACCAGAAAGAAGTTGGCAAACGTCTTGTCAACATGCAATGACCTTAAACATTACTGTATACTATGTCTACCTTGGGTTTGTGGGTGAGGTAGTGAGGAGAGAGATGCGCACGGGCCTAACATTCTTCCCGTCAATCCCCTCTACTCATGCTCCCTGGTTCGAATTGCCTGGGAAAGGCAAACTCAACTTAAGACTACCCGAGGTAATTGCTACAGACTTAAAGAAGTCAACCCTTTTGAGTTAGATGGACCCAATATCTCCATGGGGAGTAGGAGAGAAAGGAGTTGGAAGACCAGTACATTACACACATACAGTTTCTCAGGAGAAATTCCATAGACAATTAATTCTATGGTTTAAGAATATATAAACCCCTGTTGAGGTTTACCTCAAAAACAATAAGATTTGTGTTTATTCATATGACTGAAATTCACAAATGAGATAAAATATAATGAATTTAAATGAGGTATGATTACATTCACTTATAGACTTAATATTAAAATCTATGCTCACAATAAACATCAGTGTCTTCATTGATGGGGTTATATCAAGACCAAATGTCCCGAGCCCTCAGTCTGTGTCGTCCTAAAAAAGGAAGTCTTCCTTTCTATTCTGAGAGAAAAGTGAAGAGAACAAGCTTCATCCTATCTCGGCTTTATAAGGGGCTTCACCTTATCCCCTCTCCTCTTATTTCACACTCAATACCTTGTCCTCGCCTAAAAGGAGCGGTCCTCTCCGTGTGAAAAGGGTGTTTATAACTTTCACACTTTCCGAATACCACACCGACAGATACAAATTTAAATTCCTCAGCATAATAGTCTCCTTATTTTATTAATATAATGCCCTCATAATTTTATGTCAAATTATCATTTAGAGTAGATTTTGTAATTATAAATTAAAGTCAAGAGATACACTCGAACGAAGTCAGCTTCAAACCATATTTACTATTTAATACTCAACAATGCGGAGGCTGCAGTAATCATTTGACTTCCATATATTTTTATTGCTATAATTAGTGAAATGAGGGATATAAATTCAACATAAGTCTTTATATAAATAGCAATCACTAATAGTAACTATTTAAACTCTTAAAACCACCACCGTTAATCATCATTTCAAATTAAATTTTTTTAAAACCTTAATTGTTACTGGTCATTATTGTTTAAATCTTTTGATTGTTAATAATCCTTTTAATTAATTTATTTAAAATGGTTTATTTATTTTTATAATTTAAAGTTTATATTTTGACAAAATGCTTCATAGATGTTATAATTGTTATAAAGCCACCTGGTGATGACAATCTAATTGTCAAAAATGTTGGCGTTATATAAATTTATTTATAATGGGCAGTCATAGAAGATATTATAATGATGTGATTTCCCAGGACCCTTAAAGGCCATTATAAGTTAATACCTCTGTATTATAAATATTCTAGTTCCATGTTCATTCGTACCATATAGCCAAATACACAGTCGAGAAACCCCTGACATATTACATTAGTACATGTTTGGAGAGCAGGCCAGTATTAGGACTCGCACTGTTATTTATTTATACAAAATCATTTAATATTTCAAGGTGGTTATAAGTTATGAAGTGATAAAGCTTCATAATAACTGTGCCAGGAGATCACAGTTACTTGATAAGATTTCGTTAAATTTTGTTAACTTAAAGATGGAAGTATTCCTGCTTTCTCTTTGTATGTTCAACAAATGCTGCGCTGAAAATATAGCCTGCATAGGATCTTACATCTCTATTGCTTTATTGCTATCGCACTATTTACATTTCTATAATTAAAAAAATCATAGTTACTGTGAGGAAAACAAATCAAATAAATAAAAAAAATGTATTTGTTAACTTTCGAATTCAGCAATGATCGGTTTTCTTTTTTTTCATATCTTCTTGAATGGTGTCATGTTTTCTTTCTTATTTATATTCATTGCAAGCTTTGTCTCAAATGAACTGTAGAAGACAACAGATCGTGGGACAAATATAAAGAGCAATAAAAATATGGCACCTATGAAGAATACAAAATGAAAACCAGAGGAATTTAAGAAATACTTTTAAATAATTCTTTACTTGCTATGAGTAAATATTTTTCTAATGTTTGTTTCAGGTGAAGTTCATGAAAGTACTTTAAAGACACATATAATGTCATGTGATAGTAAAGTAGGAGTCATTTTAGAGAATGACATAATAGCACACCATACTGTAGAAAAGCTCCATCAATGTCCTCATTGCAGCTACAAAACAGTACGAGCTGATACTTTAAAGACACATATAATGGCACGCCATACTAAAGAAAAGCCCCATCAATGTCCTCACTGCAGCTACAAAACAGTAAGAGCTGGTACTTTAAAGAATCATGTCATGGCACGCCATACAGGAGAAAAGCCCCAACAATGTTCTCACTGCAGCTACAAAGCAGTACAAGCTACTCATTTAAAGAAACATATAATGACGCACCATACTGGAGAAAAGCCCCATCAATGTCCTCACTGCAGCTACAAAACAGTAGAAGCTACTAGTTTAAAGAATCATGTCATAGTACACCATACAGGAGAAAAGCCCCAACAATGTCCTCACTGCAGCTACAAAGCAGTACATGCTGGTGCTTTAAAGAATCATGTCATGGCACGCCATACAGGAGAAAAGCCCCACCAATGTCCTCACTGCAGCTACAAAGCAGTACATGCTAGTGCTTTAAAGAATCATGTCATGGCACGCCATACAGGAGAAAAGCCCCACCAATGTCCTCACTGCAGCTACAAAACAGTAGAAGCTACTCAATTAAAGAATCATGTCATGGCACACCATACAGGAGAAAAGCCCCAACAATGTCCTCACTGCAGCTACAAAGCAGTAATAGCTACTCATTTAAAGACACATATAATGGCACACCATACCGGACAAAAGCCCCATCAATGTCCTTACTGCAGCTACAAAACAGTACGAGCAGCTGATTTAAAGAATCATGTCATGGCACGCCATACAGGAGAAAAGCCCCATCAATGTCCTTACTGCAGCTACAAAACAGTAGGAGCAGCTGATTTAAAGAATCATGTCATGGCACGCCATACAGGAGAAAAGCCCCGACAATGTCCTCACTGCAGCTACAAAGCAGTACAAGCTACTCATTTAAAGAGACATATAATGACACACCATACTGGATAAAAGCTCCAACAATGTCCTCACTGCAGCTACAAAGCAGTAATAGCTACTCATTTAAAGACACATATAATGACTCACCATACAGGAGAAAAGCCCCAACAATGTCCTCACTGCAGTAAAAGCTATTAATTCAAAGACGCATATAATGCCACACCATACTCAAAGCAGTACATGCTGGTGCTTTAAAGAATCATGTCATGGCACGCCATACAGGAGAAAAGCGCCACTAATGTCCTCACTGCAGCTACACAACAAATGAAGCTACTCAATTAAAGAATCATGTTATGGCACACCATACAAGAGAAAAGCCCCATCAATGCCCTTATTGCAGCTACAAAGCAGTACAAGCTGGTAGTTTGAAGTATCATATAATAGCAGAACATACTGGAGTAAAACCCCATCATTGTCCTTATTGCAATCACAATGCAGTGCAAGCTCATCAATTTAAGTTACATATAATGACTCACCATATTCATGAGAACGAAGCCTCATAAATGTCAATTCTGCAGCTACAAAGCAGTACTAGCTTGTTATTTGAAGAATCATGTAAGAGCACATCATACTAAAGACAAACCCCATCAATTTCCGCATATCAGGCTCAAAGGAGTAAAAACATATGATTCAAAGAAACATATAACGACCCAACATTCCTTATAAAATCCCCTTCATTGAAGCTAAACAGCACTATTACCTCACAGTTTGAAGGCTCATATAATAGCGCTACCTACATAGAAAATCCTGCAATGACCTCTTTGTAGTTACAAAGTATTAAAAGCCATTAACTTGAAGAAACCCATAACATTACAGCAAATGCTAGTTAACAGTAGATGCTTCTAAGTTGATTATGCATATAATGGCTCATCATACAGGAGCTTACCAAACAGAAAAGATGAAGAGCCAACAGTATATGTCTTTAAGTCAAACCAATGCTTCATACTCAATATTTATTCGTTATTTTAATGTCAGAAGATATTTCCAGTGATTCGAGTTATGGAATCATTTCTTCATTCAATAACTTCAGTGAATTCAGTCTGTTGTAAAAGTTCCCTTGCTATGAAGCAAAGATGTGATGTATGACTTAGTCTGTTGTAGTTGAAAAGGACCAAAGATATATTCTGAAAAGATTATTTAGTCAGCCAAACAACATAATAAACTACGAAGAATATTTTGAGAAAAAATAAATAATCATTACATATTCACAATTAAGATTCACATGAAGTATGTGTGTAAGGATTCAATGGATGCTGCAATTGTGTAATGCTTAAATGCAGAGTAAAGTAAACCTTACTATTTTCTAGCAGCAGATAATCAAACCTAACTACAGAAATTAACAATATATTATTACGTTTATTATTTATTTTAATTGAATTTTTAATTTTATCTTTTTATTTATTATCTGAGGTTTTAAGGTTCTGCTAATAAATAAATAATTATATAAATACTTGTCTATAATTTTGCTTCTTCTTCTTTATTACTCATTATTCATCTTCAATCAAATCAATACTTTTTCTTTTTGTGAAATTTCTCTTCTTTTCTGCTATAAGTCCAACAACTATTAACTAAAAGAAGTTTTTACTACAATCACTATCTTCAGATAACATGTCTCACGGACTGACCATAACAAGAGTGATGCTAATGCTCTCCCTCCTTTGTTTTTCGTAACCTTTGCTCCTTTGTTTTGATCGCCTTCTTGATATACGATTCGATTAATGCCCTTTTTATTTCAAATTCTTGATATATAAAGTTTATAATATCAAATATCACAACATTCCGGTCTGCTCCGATTTAAAAAATTTGTTGAGCTTGTTGATAAAATTTTTTTATTCCACTTCACTTTTGATTTTACTATCACTTTTTTAACACTTTAACAATTTGCATTTTCTTATAACTAAATGACAATATCAGATTATGTGTCACCAAAATTTTACATTTTGCATTTAAACCATTTACATTACTAATGTAATTGTACCATACATCTTAACTTTTAACTATAATACCATAAATTTCTAATTTTCAAGTTTTTACATTGCTGGGTTGACAATATTTTTATGATAAAGTATTAATTAATTTTAAGTTTCAAATTTGTATATAGCTTTTAACATTTACCAACTTGATTGTACAAAATAAACATACTAACATTTAAACACTACAATAATTTCAATTTTCAAGTTTTTACAAGTGTCCGATTAACATTATTTTCATAATAAGGTTTTAATTAATTTTAAATTTTTATATAGAGTTTACAACTTTACAACATATTTACAAATTTGATTGTACAAATACACATTTTCATTCATTAGAATAAACTTCAATTTTCCAGTTTTTACATGTGCTTGATTGACATTATTTTCATAATAAGGTTTTAATAGTGTGGCATGGAACATTCCACGAATATTTTCTCTATCATCTGCTATTATGAAAGTGGATTCACCAACTTGATTAACAATTTTGTATGGCCCTTTGAAAATAGGTAAAAGTTTTGCAATTTTTATACCTGCTTTAGGAATGCGTAAAGCTTTAACAAGGACTTTATCTTGTAGTTTAAATTCAGTAAATTTCTTATCTTTATTATATTTTTTTTATTTAAATTTCCCATTTTATTTAATCTTTCATATATGAATTTATTTATTTCTTCAGGATCATTGAATTGTGATTTATTTGGATTGTCTCCAATGTATACTGACCAAAAACGTAATGGTTCTACTTGGAAAAAAGCATGAAACAATAACATAATTTTTTGACATTTCAGTCCAATAGAATAAATAACTATTCATTCATAGAAATATATAAAAGTAATATTTAATGTATATAAATAAACAAAAATATATATATTTAAATAAATAAAAAAAGTGATGAAACTTATTAATTAAAAGATCTTATTTGGTTGAGGAGTGTAAAAACAACCTAAACACACTCTCGCTAGCCAATAAGGTTAGAATCGACTGGGTGCCAGGACATACAGGCATCACAGGCAATGAGAAGGCAGATGGCCTTGCAAGGGTGGGCTCAGAACAGACACCTCTTGCACCTGAACCCATATGTGGTATCAGCCTCAGCTACGCTAAAAGGCGTATAAAATTAGCTTTAGAGGACAGGGCAAGACTCTCTTGGAGAGAAACTAAGAAACAGGAACACTCGAAATTGTTTCTTAATGGACCCTGTAAGAGAAGAAGCTAAGCACTTCTATCAATGGATAGGTGGACACTCAAAAGTGTGACAGAACTCCATACAGCTCACTGTCGGTTAAATAAACACCTCTTTAATTTGGGGATAGTGGGATCACCAATCTTCAGATTCTGCAAGAAAGAGGGAGAAACGGCACGTCATATAATATGTGACTGTGATAACTTAGCTAGAAGGCGATACTTTCATTTTGGTAGTGATCGCATTGTAGACCCCAAACTATGTGAACTGATCGATCCATTCAGTATCCTCAGATTTGCAAAGGCCGTGGGCCTGTCACATATTTAGGACAGAGACATGGACGGCGCAATAGGTCTCAGTGAGGCCGCGGTGCACAAATGCCGGAACAAATAATAATAATAATATTAATTAAATGTAGGTAAAGTCAAATTAATTAAAGAAGATAAATACTTCTCAGCATTAATCAGGTATATTTGTGTAATTATCACCTTGAAGATGAACCCGAGCTGAAGTAGAAGGGATGGTAAACAACACCTGACACATCAAATTTTTTTTTTAATGCTATAACACGGTTATAGTCATTTGATAAAGATAATTCAAAGTTGAAAATAATTACGATTGAGAAAGATTGTCTAAAACTGTACCAGAGGGAACTGATCCTAAGAAATCAATAAGTTATAAAAAACAATTTCGCTGAGATGAACATTTTATTTTAGGTGTGATTAACGAGCAAATGCAAAAGCAGTAGCTTGTCAGCTTTTTTACACAACTTAGTAATAAATTTCTACTTTATAACTTAAGATATGCAATATATAATTAAATCAGACCACAAAGAGAAAGGCTTTTTAAAAAGAACACTTTATTGAAGTACAAAATACAAAAGGTTTAAAACTAGAAAGATCACTATGAATGACTTTGAGCTGTGAGGCGTGACTAACTGATAATGGAATGAGAGCGAGAGCCGTAGGCTCAGCCTATTTATGGGGGGGAGTCTCAACATGGATTAGCCAATGTTTTGTAGTTATTGTCGTCATGTAACTCCTCCCTCCCGAAGATTAAGCATTACTCCGGAAATGTGCAAAAAAATCTAATCTTACTTACCAAGATACGCTGCTGGATAATGCTGGATACTCAGAGCATTCATAGTTGTTCTTACAGAGTAACATTCAGTTGAAACTATTAATGATAAGTAAATGGTAACTTGAAGTAACATTGCTCTAGCATTATTCTCAATTAATAAGAATCATTATAGTACGTAAATTCAAGTTTGCAGTATGCGTATAGTATACCAAAGGTACAATAATTTTTATAAAAAATGCATAAAGCGAACATAAAATTTCATCAGAAATAACTTAAAAATGTAAGAGGAAACTTATACTTAACATAGTATTATCATTATTGGTTCCTCGATTTGATAAAATATTAAAGAAATTATCCTATACAATATGTAGCAAAGATATTAAATGGTATCGTACTGTATTTGATATGGCATTATCAAGATATACAGTATGAAATGAGTGTGGTCTTAATGAATCAAATTATAAATACAAAAATTAAAATAACATTTTCTTATTAAATCAATATTAATCTGCTTTATTCTTATAACATTGGTAAACGCTTAAATACCAGAAAATAACTCCATTAATTATTCAATCATTTATACCTATACAAGAATAATTAAAATTATTAGTTCCTTTAATTATATCTCGTTAACCGGTTAATGTATATAAAATATTAATTACAAGTAAACTTGTTGCTCAGAGTATATTCTAGAAATATTTAAAGGTTACATTGTAATGGAAAGGTTTGTTCCACTTATAATTAATAGTTCTTACTTAATTACACATATGGATAATTATTATAGTTAGATTCTATGGAGAATAAACAATTGACAATTAGTTTCATGGTTAATAGTTGTTGGCTTAGGTAATAATCCTTCAGTGTAAGTACCTTGTGTGTAACTGAAGCTTAAATGACGAATAGTCAGATACGTCTTTTAAACTAAAAGTAAATATTTAACTTCAAAAAGCTGATTAGATGTAAAGGCTTAAACATCGCCTAGTTTGATTCTCGAGGAGTGCAATTATTTGACTTTTAATTCTTAAGCAGTAAACAACTTAATCCACCTCACTACCTTCCTGACTCCATCCGCCTTTCTAGGCATTCCACACCCCATATCCTTCTCATACATCCTTCAAATAGGGGTCTCCCCTTAGTGAAAGGCACTTTCCAGCCAAAAATAAGTTTCCTTATTTTTCCCACATTCCTATTTTTTATAAGTTTGAGAGCTTAGAAAAAAAAAAAAAAAAAAAAAAAAAAAACTTAATCCAAGAAAATAAAACATAGCCAAATCCTAAATTTGCTATAATCCCTAAATAGCAGATTCTTTGTACCTTAAATGATCTGTAGGTAATTGTTTATAAATGGAATTAAAATAATTCGCTCTGGTGTATATGTGAGTGAATAGCTCTTATACTGGACAGCACACAACAAACTTAAGATATTTAAAACAATTTCGTGCTTTTTATTTTGATTTATAACTACCTTTAAAGAACAGTTGATCAACTTGATACAAATTAAACTATCTAATGTTATAGCCGGTGGCTGAAATGTTTTCACAACTACATTCATTATAAACTAATATAAAGAATAATTAATATTAAGACATATAATAAATTTGTCTTTTAGATACAACCAATATAAATGTAGCTTCCAATCTCCCTTGCCAAAAAACCAAATTCTTTATAAACGGATAATATACGTAAATATAATATAAATAAATTTTTCTACTGAACATTATGACGTTAGATTAGCCAATCGAAATATAACCCATTCACAAATTTCCTCTATAATTAATTGATATCGTTTGATCATGATTTATTTGATTATACTTCAATAATTTTATCAATTTCGTCAATATCTATTAAGTCTTGTTTATTAATTACTGCGGCGGCTGCTGGGACCTGGATCATGATGAGTGTCCTCGTCATTGTCACTCTCCGCAATGAAATATTTTTTTCTCTGTTTATTGGGTCTCTTGATATTATTGATGTGGGTGTTGCCTACTTTTATTCTATTATATAACGAATTCTTCTTTGGTTTTATTCTGGGTGTCTTAACGAATTCTTCTGAGTCAAGCTCAGGAGGTTCATCACGATTTTGATTCAATTTTTCGTTTCGTGTTCCTTTTAAGTATTCTATTTTTTCTTTAACCGTGTTGTGCAAGTTTTTTAATCGTTGAAAATAATCATTGACATATGTTTCCTGTATGTCGTCAGTTTTTCCAAAAGTAATTTCGTTTGGAGTTAGTTTTAAATTTTGGTTTAGTGTGTTGTTGTAAGCTATCGTACTTGTTTGCACAATCCTTTCAAATTTGATGTTTTTATTTTGGTTAATGTTTATTCGCATAATTTCATTTAGCGTTGCATGGCATTTATTCAGAATTCCTAGTGAATTAGAATGATTTGTGCTGGTATAATGAATTGTTATCCCAGTGGCTTTGCAAAATTGCTGAACTAAGATATTATTGAACTCCTTACCATGGGAAATAATTATAGACTACAGCATAAATTAGTACTAATGATCATTAATGTCCACTTGGGATTTCACATACTTATTAAGCTGAAACTGAAATTTTGATAAAAAGAAAGAAAATAACTTTTTGTACTAAATTGCGCAATGCACATTAAAAAATGAAATTCACTGCTACACATACAAAAACATGGAAGATTGTATTGCTAAATTACCAACCTCTGAATACAATATAAAATTCTACTCAAAATAAATTTAACATTCATCATTAAAATAACAAAACTATGCTTATATAAAATTTATTATCTTCTCTTTGGAAAATAATAATTGGTCATTATTCCCATAACCTTAAGTTCATCTATCAAAAAAATCAAATACAAATAAAACAATAATATCACTACATTTCTTTCGACATTTCAATGCTTAATATAACTTAAAGTTTCCACGTTTCTGAAATATATTATTGCGCAAAAGAAAACTTTTATCACAAGGAAAACAGTAATTTACTTCTATAATAATGCAATTAAGGTGGTTAATTTAATCTAGAAAAGTGTGAGCGTACAAACAAAAATTAGTTAGGACACTTAATTGTGTAACTAGGCAATTAAATCAGACCAAATCCTTTATAAGGAAAAATTACACAATAAGTACATTTGCGTGATATGCTAACACGTAAAATAAATCATTACTTTTATACGTTATTATATATCATATTACATTATACTTCGTTATATATCATATTACATAATACGTTATTGTATATCATATTACATTATACGTTCACAAAAACAAAGCCATAATAGCTTAAAATCAAGGCAACTAGCTCCAAGGCTAATACTAGCATAAAGTAAACAATTGATTAATTCCTTTAAACGATAGGAAATTGGTATCGTATACGTAAAAATAATACTTATTGAAAAATAGCCTTTTAGGAATAATTATACAAATAATAGCATTAGACATAATCAAATTTATCGAAGCGAAATAAAATACAATACAAAATAAGGAATTGTTGATTTGAAACAATACATCATATTCTTCTGCTCAAACAAAATAATATATCAGATTAATGCTTACTTTCATGGTTTGTAGTCCTATATTTTATTTATAATAATAAAAGTTTTCGAGTGGTAAATCTCCAATATACCGATATAATATTCAAATTATGAATGTATATGAGCCATACACATATATAAACAAATATCATTAATAGCACATATACCATTATACAATAATAATAAATCAATAAACTAAATGGATTAAGTGATTATGACAGAAACCTTCACTTGACGATAATTCCATAGGCTGTACTAGGTTTACTGATTATAATAATAGTCTTTTTGTATAAACTTTCTAAAGTTTATAAGTCATCCGATTAGTATTATTTTCATTATGAAATGAAAATAATAAAAGAAAAAATATTTTTTCTTCTTTTTAAAGTCGTATTCTATCGCACAAAAAACATTCCTGAAGCTATTTTTAAATTCCTTATTGTTTCTGATTGCTTGTTCATAATCAATGGCTTTATCTTTTAATAAAACTAAATTTTCTTCACATTTAACCAATGTTTGTTTATAGCTATCTAGATCATGTTGATGTGAGGTACACTCATTATTGTTATCTGCAATCCTGTGTTCATATTCCAATGAAATCAATTTCTCTTCATTATCCTTGAGAGCTCCTTCGTAATTGGAAACCTTCTCTTGCAGTTCATTAGTTTCTTCTTCATTTATTTTAATTGTGTTTTTCTGATCTAAAATTTCATTTTGCAGTAAATTAATTAATTGTGTACTTCGTGCAATTGATTTTTCATACTCTGTTACTTTATTTTGTAATACAATTACATTCTCTTCACTGTTTGCGATCCTTCTTTCATTATCTGAAAATGTATTTTCTAAAAGCAACAATTTACTATTGGCCATCATTAATAATGAATCAATAGATGTTTGCGAAGATGTTTCAATTGCTAGTATTTTTTCAGATATTATGAGTTCATTATCAGAAATTTTTGTTTGCAACATATTTATTGTATTTTTATTATCCTTAATTGTATCTTTATAATCTGATATTTGATTACACATTTTATTTATTTCTTTTCCATTACTTCGTAATATTTCTTCATATTCCAAAACTTTGTTTTGCATTGTGAACATTTTTTCTTTATTTGTTTTTATTGTTTGTTTATTTTCTAAAATAATATTTTGCGATTGATTTATTTCTTCTTTAAAATTATCTATCTGATTTTCTATAATATTTATTTCATCCGTATTTTGCTTATTAGTATTTCCTAACTTATTTTCCGAGTATGTTTGGTCTCTATTTTCCAAGTATGTTTGGTCTCTTTTATTATTACCTAAGGTTGGTCCTGCTCCTATAAGAGAGGTGGATTGTTTATTATCTAAAATAATATTTTGCGATTGATTTATTTCTTCTTTGAAATCATCTTTCTGATTTTCTATTACATTTATTTCATCCGTGATCTGCGGAAAATTATTTGTAAATTCTATTTCATAATATTGCTCTAACATTCTTAATTCTCTTGTATTACGATCCTGGTCATATTCTGCTAAATAATCTTCTAAATCGTGATTTATTTCTTCTTTAAAATCATCTTTCTGATTTTCTATAATATTTATTTCATCCGTGATCTGCGGATAATTATTTGTAAAACCATATTTCAAATTTACTTCATCACATGTTTTGCTATATTCCTCTATCCGATCTAGTCTCTCTTTTAATTTCCTTAAAATAAGATACTGGTCATCTTCTGTTAAATAATCTTCTACATCCGTGATCTGCGGATAATTATTTGTGAAATTCATTTCACCATATTTCACATTTACTTCATCACGTGTTTTAGCATATTGCTCTAGTCGATCTAGTCTCTCTGTCAATTCCCTTATTCTACAATCATGGTCATCTTCTAAATGATGCGCTTGATGATCCCATGGTTGTTGGTGATCGTAATATGTTTGGTTAAAATAGTCAAATTAGTCTTGTCTCTGATAATAGTCTGGTTGAGGTTGATCGTAATATGTTTGGTTAAAATAGTCATATTGGTCTTGCCTCTGATAATAGTCTGGTTGAGGTTGATCGTAATATGTTTGGTTATTTTGTCTGTTATCTTTCGGTCGGTAATTCTTTCGATTATGGTTATTCTGTCTGTTATGTTTCCTTCGGTTCTTCTCCATATTTGTACTTATCCTGTCTGTTATAGACATACATTAAAAAATACAAAATAAAGAAAATAATTTCAAACCTTGGTGTAGAGTCCTTCGTCCTAAGCGGTGTCTTCAGGCTTCTATACTCTGGTGGTTGACAATTTTTGTTGACCTGAGCGTTGGACGTTTGATAACATCGGCAGTTCCTCCTTGAAGTCGGTGGGTTGAGTCTTCCTCCACAGTGACGTCCTTCTCGTAGAGTAAAGACGGTTGAGTTCTATGGATTGTCGATAATCGAATAAAATCTCGGTTGTTTGAACAGACCTCAGGTCCCTAAGCTCGGGCGCCAATTAAATCAGACCACAAAGAGAAAGGCTTTTTAAAAAGAACACTTTATTGAAGTACAAAATACAAAAGGTTTAAAACTAGAAAGATCACTATGAATGACTTTGAGCTGTGACGCGTGACTAACTGATAATGGAATGAGAGCGAGAGCCGTAGGCTCAGCCTATTTATAGGGGGGAGTCTCAACATGGATTAGCCAATGTTTTGTAGTTATTGTCGTCATGTAACTATATAATAAAATGTGTTATTTTACACCATCAATGACTAAATATTAATAGGTTAAGCTGATATAAACCTAAAAGTAGGGTTCTGACGAGCGACTAAAGATTAGCAAACATTTATAAAACCAGATCATGATTTACAAAAAAAAAATACAAAAGCGCAAATGATAATAAATTTATCAGGCAATAACTAAAAAAATCTGTTGAGATGCTCATTGCTATGCTCTATAAAAATAAATGACAGAAAACAAACTACCAATAGTTTAAGGATAAAAGTATAAAATATGTGGAACTTTACTTAATTGACATATTGAGGTTTAAATATTTACATAAATCAGATATGACTTGGGGATTAGCTAATAGAAAACTTGAGCAAAAAATATATTTCATGATATGGATTCATTTAAAAGGATGTACAGTGCAACTTCCATAAGCAGGCAGTTTTATTAAATTAATCTCCATATTTATTTTTCATAAATTGAGTCCAAGAACAAAAACAAACTTAATTATACAACAGGTGCTTCTTTGGTAGGTTTAAAATCTACAATTATCTGAAATAAGGTTGTTTTTTTTAATTGATGCTAGTTGACAGGTTTAGGTTAAAATAAAACTGTTGTCTGTGGCAAGATTTAAAATTTAAAAAAGGTACTAGTAAATGCTCAAGAATTCTGAATCAAGTCAATAAGATGAATTGTAGGATGACTATAGTGTTTGAAAAACATAGTATAAACAAAAGGATAATATACAAAGGACTGAACATAAGAGTCAATTAACTTCAGTCTTATAATAAAACTACTACAAATTTATCTCTGAAGTATGAGCCAATGACTATCTATGCAGATCGATTGTTGTTGAAAAGAATTCTAACCAAGAAAATAAAGAAATATCCTGCAAACCTAATTATATTCAAATACAGGACAGGTTTAAGAAGAAACCAGTAATAAGAATTTTTAGAAATAAATAACCATAAGTTCTGCGCCTGCGCTGCCATTAGTTTAACGTGTCTACATCGCTCTGCAACTGAACTATCATTATTACCTTTCGTAGGAAGTGTAACGGTGCGAAAAACAGTCCCAACAGACTATTTACGGGAACTCATCTCGAGGGAGAAGGTTGAACGTGAGTAGTAAATGTATTTCATTGAACCATACTCATAAGTGCTAGTGCATAGACCGTATGTGGGCAACAGCCGGCCCGCGGGCCGGATCCGGCCCGCTGTAAGATTTGATCCGGCCCGCGAGACATTTTGAAAAACCCAATTTAAAAAAAAAAAATACACTACTTACTCATACTCATGGAATCAAGTGAGCGAGCAAGCCGAGTGGCGGTGATCATCAAAGAGTGAGGCGGCAAACATCAAAGTTCAAAGCCATTGATGTTTGCCGCCACACTGGCGGCGCAACAAAGGATTATTGCTTCGCAATTGTATTGTTCTACACTAGACGATTCTAGATCATTCCTTCATTTTGCCTATATAAGCGGGTGGATGGCCGGAACTTAGTTCAGTCCTATTCGAGCTACCGTGGTGATAAGTTTGCTTTGTGACTTTGTGTGCATCTTGAGTGCTTACTAATTATACCTATTTTCTTATTAAGTTTATCGAACGATAAGTAAATGAAAATGATGTCTGGTGGAAGGAAACGAAAAGTAGATGCAGAGGGTCGCCAGTTTCAAGAAAAATGGACTGAAGAATTCTTCTTTATCTTGCACAATGGTAAGCCTATTTGTTTGATGTGTAATGAATCCATTTCGGTGATGAAAGAATTCAATATAAAGAGGCATTACTCAACTAAGCATCCTACGCTGCTCTCACTGACAGGACAAATAAGAAAAGACAAAATCCAGAAACTTACCGCAAATTTGGAAAAACAGCAGCAAATATTTCATAGACAAAGAACACAACTTGATAATGTTGTGAAAGCTAGTTTTATAGTTAGTTCAAAATTGGCAAAGTCATTGAAACCATTTGCCGAAGGAGAATTTATCAAGGAGTGTATGTCAGAAGTTTGCAGTGTTTTGTGTCCTGAAAAGAAAAATGAATTTGAAAAAATTAGTTTGTCAAGACGAACCGTTGTACGACGTATAGAAATGATGGCTAATGATATAAAAACAACATTGACTGGCCGTATGACTGGTATTGAATCATTTTCCATAGCATTAGACGAGAGCACCGATTTGTCTGACATAGCTCAACTGGCTATATTTATTCGAGGTGTTGATAAAGAATTCACTATTACTGAGGAATTGCTTGCTTTACAGCCGCTAAAAGGAACCACTACAGGAGAGGACATTTTTAATGAAGTTCAAAAGGTATTCACAAGTTTTGGCTTGCCATGGTCGAAATTAGTTGGAGTATGCACAGATGGTGCACCTTCTATGGTCGGCTTACGTAAAGGTTTCATCGGAATTTTGAATGAAAAAGCAACTGAATTAAATGTGCAAAAAGATGGTTTGATAGTCCTTCATTGCATTATCCACCAACAGAACTTGTGTTCTAAGTCCATTCGACTCCAGAATGTTATGAATGTGGTAGTAAAAACCATCAATTTTATTCGATCCCGAGGGCTTAACCATCGTCAGTTCAAGGCGTTTTTGGATGAAATATCAGCCGAGTATGACGACGTAACATATTATTGTGAAGTCAGATGGCTAAGCAAAGGGAAAATGCTGAAACGGTTTTACGAGTTTAGAAATGAGATAGCAGAATTTATGCAAATAAAAGATAAACCACTATCTGAATTGAGTGACGCAAAATGGATATGTGACTTAGCATTTCTTGTCGACCTTACAGGCCATTTGAATGATTTAAATTTGAAACTTCAAAAACAAGGACAGTTAGTAAATGATTTGTACAGCCATTTGAAAGCGTTTCAGAACAAAATCCGCTTGTGGGAGGCACATATGCTGTCTGGTAACAGTTACCATTTCACCACGCTCTCTGCGTATGAAAATATTGCTTACGCTCAATATGCTGAAGAACTCAAGTTACTGTCGGAGCAATTTTCGATCAGATTTAGCGATTTCAAACACATGGAAGACTGTTTCAATTTATTTGCTACTCCAACAAAAAGTAATGTACAAAATGCTCCAATACACTTGCAAATGGAGTTGATCGAGATTCAAGAAAACTCACTCCTAAAATCTAAATTTGAAGACGTGGAGTTGTGCGATTTCTACAAAAAATACCTCGAAGAAGACCATTTTCCGCAGCTTAGAAAATTTGCAAGAAGATTGATTTGTGCGTTTGGCAGTACTTATAAATGCGAACAGTTCTTTTCATTGATGAAAGTTAATAAATCAAAACATCGTACAAGGCTGACTGACGATAATTTGGAAAATTCTTTACGTCTTTGTACCAGTGGAATTAATCCAAACATCGATGAATTAGTTTCCCAAATTCAAGCTCAAGTGTCTCATTGATTTCGGTGTCGCTATTTAACTTTCGTAGTTTGTAACAATTCTAAATTTAACGATTTAATTTAATGCTGTAGGTACCTATTTTTTCATTTCATTTTGTTATTTTAATAAATTGTGTTGTAATAACATTGTCGTATTATTTCATGGCTGACTGATATCTATCGCTAAAAATTATGAACACTACTTTAAAATGCACTACTTTTAAACGCGGCCCGCGAACGTATTTGCACACTAAAGTTTGGCCCATAACATGTCAAAGGTTGCCCATACCTGGCATAGACAATTGGATAGTCACGGCAGCCATATTGGGACAAATCCCCACTTGGCTCACCGGCCGAGTGATAGCTCATAAATCGTTCATAGCTCAGAGCTACCGTCGGCGGCTCTCGTACCGCACGTCGTGCGTTCGATACTGGGAGTAGTCATCGGTTTTTTTTTTAAATAATTAAATTATTTCTGCTAGGCAGAATATGTCATTATGCGTTTTCATCATATGGCGATGAATAATAATAAAAAAAGATCTCGGTCCGTTGATACCACCACACCAACAACATCACCAAAACAAAAGGCTCGTAGAGGAAGACCGAGTAAGAGAGACCTGCCGCCGCCACCACCATCTGTCACACCCACCAATAGATCCATGGAAGAGTTGCCTTCACCTCAACCAGAACCGTCTACTGCTCCGTCACCAGCAGAATCTCCGTTCTTCACCCCGAATCCGTTCCAGCCACTGTTGCAAGATGCAACAAATAATGACATGGAGACAACTACCACCCCTAAAACCCCTAAGCCACCTCCAATATTCATAAAATATATTAGGTCTTTTAAAATACTATGCGATCAATTAAAAAAAATTGTTGGGGTTGGTAAGTTTACCTGCCTCAATAGAAGCAGAGATACTAGGATCACGCCAGACAATTCAGATACCTATAGAGCGATTGTTAAGTATCTGGAAAATACAAAAGCTGAGTTTCACACATATCAGCTAAAGGAAGATAGATCCTTGAGGGTTGTTATTAGGAACCTTCACCCGACGACCCCAGTTGATATAATTATAGAAGAACTGAGTGCCCAAGGGTTCAATGCAAGACAGGTAGTCAATGTCTTCAGGGAGGACAAGGACATGGACACTCCGGTGAAAACGCCACTCCCACTATTTTTCGTTGACCTCGAAAAAACGCCAGGAGTTGAAAAAATTTACAATGTGAACTACCTCTACTACACTAGAGTTAAGGTGGAAAAACCACATCCCAGGCGTGACATAGTTCAGTGCCACGACTGCCAGGAATATGGCCACAGTCGTTCGTACTGTCACCACATACCTAGGTGTGTGAAGTGCGGAGACAAGCACAAGAGCGAGCTTTGCAAGAAGCCTCGCCAATCCCCCGCTGTATTTGCCTTGTGTCAGCAAGACCACCCTGCCAACTACAAAGGCTGCGAGGCATATAAAGTGCTGAAGAACCGCCTCCAACAACAACGCCGCCCACTCGTGGTAGAACAAGCAGTGAAACCGCGAAGCGTTCCAGCCAGAGAAGTGAATGACTCCACTTCATTCGCCAACATAGTGTCAGGTGGACGCAAGACATTATCCGAGGCACCGCCTCCTCCCCTCCCTCAACCACAGCATTTACCTCAGTCTCACATACACCAAATTCCTCCCCCTCCCAACTCCACAGATCTCACTAGCCTTCTTACATCCTTTCTCACCGACTTCAGAACTCTTATCACTCCTCTTATTTCACTGCTCACCAACCTTGTTTCCCACCTCATTCCAAGCTCTCCCAAATGAATAAAAAACCCTTAACTATCCTTCTTTGGAATGCCAATGGTGTTCGAAATCACACAAACGAACTGACAACATTACTAAATGAAAAAAACATTGACGTTGCACTCATTACTGAAACGCGACTGACTGCTAACAGATCCCTCAAAATCCCACTGTACCAGGTTTACAGAACAGACCACCCTGATGGAACATCACATGCTGGTACTGCTGTCCTTATCCACCATTCCCTTTCCCACCACATCGTCCCATTGATTGCCCATGATTTCCTACAAGCCACAGCTGTGTCAATCCGCACATTTTCCTTCCCCCTCACCATAGCTGCAGCGTATTGTCCACCTAACAAGTCTATTTCCAACTCACAATTTACCTCCTTTCTTAACTCAATTAAACATCACTACCTTGTGGGTGGAGATTTCAACGCAAAGCACCAACAGTGGGGCTCTAGAACCACCAACTCCCGAGGGCGAGCTTTGTTATCTGCACTCTTATCCACAAACTCCACCCCTCTCCCTCCTCAGACTCCTACCTATTGGCCTGCAGATCCCTATCGAAATCCTGACATCCTTGATTTCTTCATCCACTATGGAATAGGATCGATAAATTCGTCCACTACACGGCTCGATGACCTGTCGTCCGACCATAGCCCTCTACTCCTCACTCTTTCGTTACACCCCATCCCCAAACTACCTCCTCCCTCATTCATCAGAGGTCCAGTCGACTGGGACCACTTCCGTGAACTTCTAACTAATTCCATTGACCTCAAAGTTGCCCTAAAAACACCTCATGATCTAGACCATGCCGTACATTCCATTACTACCTTAATCCAACAATGTGCATGGAATGCATCAAAGCCTCGACCTTCCCCGTATGCCCAGAACAAAACTTCTTTACCTCAAAACCTACTCGACCTTATCCACATCAAACGCCGCTCCAAAGCCTTATGGCAAAGAACCCGACACCCTGCCGATCGCCGCTGTTACAATCAAAACTGTAAATTGTTAAAGCGAGAGTTGGCAACCTTCCGATCCCAAACATTTAATTCTTACCTATCCTCTTTATCCACTCAGGACAACTCTCTCTGGAGAGCTACCCAAAATATCCTAAAATACCATTATGTATCACATCCACTTCGTCGTGGCGATGGGTCCTGGGCTGCGTCGGATGGAGAGAGATCTGAGGCATTCGCACAGCACCTCTCACATACTTTCACACCTCATCCCAACCAGCATAATCCATCCCACGATACGAAGGTCGAAGATTTCCTTATTTCTCCGATTCCTCTTTCACTTCCTCCAAAGGCAGTCAATCCCTCCGAGGTCCAATACCACTTAAAAAACCTACCACTCCGTAAATCTCCTGGATACGATCTTCTCACTGCTCAGATCCTTCGACAACTCCCACCCAAAGCAATAATTTTCCTCACCTATATATTTAATTGTATCCTTAGAACCACCCACTACCCACTTCTCTGGAAATATTCCATTATCGTCCTCTTTCAGAAACCTGGAAAGTCCCCAAATGATCCCTCATCTTACCGCCCAATCAGTCTACTTCCAATCCTTTCAAAAGTTTTTGAAAGAATCCTACTCAAACGCCTTTTGCCTATAGTTGAATCCAAAAACCTTCTTCCTAACCATCAATTTGGCTTTCGCTTCAAACACTCCACTGCTCAACAAGGCCTTCGCGTTGTTGACCATATATCCTCCGCACTTGAAAGCAAACACTACTGCACGGGTGCTTTCTTGGACGTAGCTCAGGCTTTTGACCGGGTATGGCACCCAGGTTTGCTTTACAAACTAAAAATCTCCTTACCGCAGACCCTTTATCTAATCCTTCAATCCTATCTGTCTAACAGGTTCTTTCGGGTCCGTTGTGGTTCAGAATACTCCGATTATTACCCCATAGAAGCAGGAGTTCCTCAAGGCAGCGTCCTTGGCCCTATCCTGTATACCCTTTTCACTGCTGACATTCCGTTAAGTCCTAGCACCTTCCTTCCAACTTTTGCTGACGACACAGCAATTCTCTCGTCACATCCCAATCCGTCAACGGCATCCTACAACCTCCAAAATCACCTCACTAAGATAGAGAAGTGGTGCAACATCTGGCGCATCAAGGTCAATGAAGGCAAATGCGTTCACACCACATTTACTCTCCGTCGAGGATCCTGCCCGTCCGTAACCTTCAATTCAATTCCGCTTCCCATGTCCAATACAGTTAGATATCTAGGTTTTCATCTAGACAAAAGACTGACTTGGAACCCTCACACAAGACTTAAAAAACAAGAATCGAACAGACGGTTTGGACAGTTATACAGACTACTGAACAGAAACTCTAACCTCACACTAGAAAACAAACTCCACGTATACAAACAGTTATTAAAACCAATTTGGACTTACGGAATAGAGTTATGGGGGACAGCCAAACCATCGAACATCAAACGTATCCAAACATTCCAATCCAAAGTCCTCAGAACCATAGTCAACGCACCCTTTTATATTAAAAACTCATCCCTTCACAGAGATCTCCATGTACCAACTGTCCTCGACCTTATACCCTCAAGATTTTCCAAATTTCACCAAAACCTTTCCGCACATCCGAATCCTTTGGTCGACTCCATATCCAGTAACATTCATCCTTACAATCCTCCTCGACGCCTAAAACGGCGGTGGCCTCGCGACCTATTATAAATAGACATTCCATGTCATGGGGTCCTGGCACTGGCCATCATCCCCACTCATGTCCTGAGCGTGTGTGGCTCTCTTGCCCTCTCTGTGGCCTGCGCCGGATGGCGCCACGGCTGGAGAGGGGGCGGGGGGAGCTTCGCTGCTTCCGGCCTTTCCGCCAGCTTGCTGGGGGATTGGCTTCGGGGGCGGGGGGGGCTCCTGGGCTGAATCTGTATGTATATAGGTATGAATGGACTGTATATAGGTATGAATGGAATTGTATATAAGGTATGAATGATCTCTCAGCACAATTATTAATGCTGGAAAAGGCAAATTGTAATTTTTTCAATAAAGAATTTAAAGATTAAATAACCATAAAAATTGATCTATTGAATATATACCGTATATAGATATTACAAGTAGGGTAGGCAATAAGGATCACTACTTTTTTTGGAGCTAAAGTAATTTTCCTTCAAGAATAAGTTTCATAGTCGACCGCTAAGTTTTTGTCCACATATGTTTTGTTGTTCTATTCGTGAAAATTATTCATATGAATACCACAACTCAATTGGAGACTACCTTCATACTACTGTTATGTATATGAAACGACTGTTAAGATATTACTTTTTAGAATAAAATTATACAGCTCATAAAGGAATCAAGCCTGTTTTAATTCATTATTAAATACACCTTACTGTCATTTTCAATTCTAACAAGTGTTGGAAATGGTCTTTGCATGTTCGATTTCTAACTCATCGCTTTTTTTTATTAATGAAAATTCTTCAATTTTATAATTTTAGTGTACCAAAAGTTAATTGTGAATTCAATATAAATGTATATAAATATTGTATAATCATCATTATAATTAGTTTTATTTTATTAAAAATGGTGTCAGACATTCGTTTATTGTTGTCCCTAAAACGGCTTTACTAACTGAATGAGTAATATGTGAGGCATGGGTTTATTCCATTAATTTAAAAATATTTACAATCCTCACCAGGAGCCATTATTTAAAATGGTGTTGTATGAGCATTTTTAATAATTTACTCTATATCTACATCCAGTGTATAGTGTTAATAATAATAATCACAATATGCATATTGACATAATGCAAAACTGTCATTAACACACTACATGTGATTGGAAAGCCAAGTTGTGCAAGCTCATTTTTAAACGTGTTTTATAATTTTTTTTGTTTACATAGTTAATATCATAAATATTTTTATTAATCAGAAAATATGAGTTGTTTAGAGGCCAATTTAATTAACTAAATATAATAGAACTATATTTTAGAGTTCATAATTTTTCAACACAGGCATTTAAATTCAATAATCATGTTCTTTCTCGACAGTTTCATGGAAATATGATGTTCCAATATTTTGCAAATTCAGCTTCCAAAATAAAAAAAAACATAGCATTTTAAAAGACAATGTTAATAGAGTTTTCAAGTTATATTATATTTTTCATGTTTTAGAAAACACTTTTCAACATATATTATATATAAAATTTGAATTGATAAATTTATTAAGTTAGTTAAATAGTTTCCCATCCTTTTTACTACAGAAGCTATTGAAAACTACCCAACTAATTTATTTAGAAAAATAAGTTTTTTCAAAACGTATTTAAATGAATTGCTTTCCTTAGTAATGTTTTTTAATCTCAGTAGTCTAAAAGAATTTTTTCTCATTTATTCCTTAATATTTATATAAGGTATATAGCTCTTAGTAGAAGTTCCATTGTATTTAAATGTAAATAACAAACAATTTAAAATATTATCGATTTCCTTTAAATCTCTCTGGTTTACACCTGATTAACAATAATTTCATGAATTACCTATGTAAACAATATCCGAAATATTTCAGCTGATACCATTTTAAATAATCCATTTCCCTTTTTTAATCTATAAAGAACTCTATACAAATAATATATTTTTATTGATGACCTAAAACATCTGGAAAAATATAAAACTGAATTGCACACAATGTTGTTTACATTAACAATAATTTTTTTAAAAAAGGTATTGATTTTATTCAGGTACATTATTACAAAATTATACTCACTAATTTTGCTTTTTGCATTACATGCTAATAGCACACCATTATTTTGGTAGACTAAAATCAGGATAGTTTACACAATTATAAATATTTAACGAACTAAATTTGATTTTCACTAGGCCCTCACTTAAGATTATGGTCGGAATTCACTAAAACACTACAATGTTAGTTATGTATAATCGAGATATTAAATAAACAAATGTACTATAATGTCAATAAAGTACATAATATTTTAATATTATTATTAGCCAACTGCCTGCTTAAGTGAGGGCCTAAGGTGAAAATTTATATTACTTTATTTTAATGTGAGAAGAAAAATTGTGCATTGTTAATTTTAATGGTAACTCAATTATGTACTACATAGTTAGATTATGCCATAGTAATTTTTTAAACCAAACGATCAACTGTTATAACGATGTACAGTCAACAACTGTAAGATCAGATCTGAACATTTCTGACTTGATTTTGAAGATTTCTTCTTGACTTTTAGGAATGTTTTAAATACTTGAACACAAAAAGAAACAGAATTGAAAAAGATAATTCATAAATAACCGCAATTACCTAGTAATACTATTATTATACTTGATTATACTTATTATTCATTAAACTTTAATTCTGCAACTTAAACCTCTTTGCTTCTAAACCCTTCATAGGAGGCATGTCTATAAAATGACGACATTGCGATTCCACCTAGTAAAAAAAGCAGTCAAAACTGGTTATAACTTTATATTTAGTCAAGAATTGAGTCAACTTGAACATGTCTGCACCTGTATGACGAGCAACAACACTCTATGCCGTTGAATTGAATGTCTATCTAATATGGTTTTCTACAGAGGGCTGAAAAAATGCTAAGTTAAAAAGTTAAACAACTTATCGGTTTGAAATTTTGAGTAAAATTGCACAAAACACCAACAGAATATTTTCAAATGCCTACTACAGTTAATGTACAGCAAAATACCTTCTTCACCAAAAATTAAAAAAGCTTGTCGTAATTAAAAGCAACGATCATTAATTTCCTCGATATCAATCGTGTAACGTTCGAAGAATGGGTTCAAGAAGGGACAAAAATTAACTATGGAATTATCATGAGGAAGTTTTGAAAAAGCCGAGATAAAGAGTCGGAACTGTAGGAAAAGGGTTTGATTCTTAACCAGGACAATGCGCCTACTCACAAAGTGTTTTCTATGAAGTAGTTTTTGACTGACAATCATATTACTACACTTGAACAGGCTCTGCATTCACCCAACTTAGTAACTTGAGACTCTTATGGTTTTCCAAAAGTTAAACCAGTGTTTAAAAGGACAAATTTTGAATCAGTTGCTGCTGTAAAGAAGAAAACGACAGGAGCATATACTCCATGCCTTTGACTAGAGGAAAACAACTCAATTACGATGAATTAGTGCAACCCAATGGGGAGTGTAATTTAATCAGTCAAGTTATTTAATATCTTGTATATTATATTACTTGAAATTGGTGAGAAAATTCTTACTTAAGGTCTCTAACTTGTAAGAAAATTTTCTAAAACATATTTTAAAAGTGTAACAGTCTTTGTGGAAAAAATATATCAAAAATTTATTTCTGTAATGACACAACAATAATTTAAAAATAATATAAGTTCATGGGTTAACAAAAAATAAATTTATTAATGTAGTAACATGTTTTTTTTTAACTTACATCGAAATCTAAAATTTTTTTAATTTACTGAGCCAAAGTACTCTTCTTTCCTTCTTTGATTGTTTGAGAATTATGATACAATTTCAAAAGATCCATTGCTTCTTGAGCTTGTCTTTTGTCTGATAATATGCGACCAGACGCCTCCTTTATTTGATCCAAGAACACACTGAAAAGAAAATTAAAAGTTCAATAATACAAAATATACATTACAATTATTTTAAAAAAAACACAAGAAATTAAACCCCAGAATTAAATTTGCGAAGGTTGAGCCTTTTTCAATGAAATTATTATAAATTTTGGAATCTCTGAGATAATTTTCTTGTTCCTGTAATAAGGTTTAAAAGTAATCTTCTCATTCTTGTTTTAGTTCTTCTTTTATAAATGTAACGTAGTTCCAATGTAATAACCAAAAAGGGTTCCTAATCTGATTTTGCAGTCTCCTCTATTTTCTATCCCTGTCAAACCTTTCTTGGTCTACCAACCTCGGTCTAACTCTTTTCTGAGATGGATCCATGGCAGTTTCTACAGCTTCTTTCCACTTCCTTACTCATAATGTGACCGTAACAATTAAACCATACTGTATAGAATGGTCATATTTATGCTTTTGGAAAATTGGTATTAAAAAAAATTGACAAGTTTTAAATTACTGAGTATTATTTTAATATACTATTCTAATATTTGTTTATTTATTAATAATAATAATTTAATTATATATTTTTTTATATAAGTTAAGTCCAGGCGCCGCTAGTGCCCAGCCTTAATCCCCAAACATATGTTATCTGTATATGTTTACAGGTAATACCTATAGATAGAGGTATCTTTGTCTAAATAAAGCAGTCTTGTTATAACGTTCTACGTGTTCTTATTACCAACCTTTCTTAGCTTGTAATTCAATAAACATTAACTGGTGCCGAAACCCGTGAACCGTGGAGAAAGAGAGTTATCGAGTGCGAGCGTAATTTTTTTTTGTTTTTTTTTCTTCTATACGCGAAAGAGAGAAGATGACTGAAGGAGGAATTTTGAGACAGCCCGTCTTGAATCTCGTAGAGGGAGCAGATATTAGAAGAGTGGGAACTATGCCAGAAGTTCATGCCACGGCGCTCGCGCTGATGAGGGTAAAAGCGATGAATACCCAGGATCTGAGGAAGGCTGTTGCGGAGCTGGAGAGATTCACTGGGGAACTGGGTGAGCTGAACCATTTCCTAAAAGGAGGAGACCGTCTCACAGCTTTAATTGGAGCTAAAGCAGAAGAAAATTTAATAGATCCCAGAGACGCGGAATCGTTGAAGGCGGCCCTGATATGTCGGGTCAAGAGAAGTATACTGAATCAAATTCAGGCAGATGAAGAAACCCCGTGGGAATTAATTAAGATGAGATTGAAGAAGGCGTACGGAGGAGGACGATGGACTCCCGAGGAGGACATATTCCAAATGTTTAGGGAGACAAAGTCCCCAAGACAAAGTAACGGGCAATATGCTGCGGGGTTAGTAGTCCGTTTCAATAAGATAACGGAGAAGATGAGAGAGTCGATTAGCGTAGAAGAGGTGGAGGGTAGAATGGGATTCTTATCCACAATTCTAAAAGTGCAACTGGCCAAGGAGACAGGAAGAAAGGAAGGATTCTCTGATGAGCGCTCGTTCTCGGAGTGTGCACAATCAATGATCGACACTAGTGCCAAGGAGGAAGAAGTGAGGGTGCAAGACGTCGACAATGAGTGGAGCCGAGTTGCATACAAAAGAACCCGGACCCTGAAACCAACCTGGAGGAGACCAGAAACGTCCGTTATTGGCAGAGACAAGGGAACGACAGGAGAAAGAAGATTTAGAGGAACGAGACCGAGGTATGCCCCGCCCAGGGAAGAAAGAAAATGCCACGGATGTAGGAAGGCAGGACATTTAGTGGCACAGTGTCCTCGAACAAAATGTTTTGAGTGTGGCGAGGAAGGACACATCGCGAGGCATTGCCCGTATATCTTCCGGAGGAGAGAATACCAACGACCAGAACCAATGGAGGTAAACACTCAAGAAGTAAGAGAGAGACGGAGCATGACACATGGGGAGAGTGGATCATCAGAAGATGAGTCATCAGGGACTTCGGGAACTGAAGGAGAAGAAGCGAGGCGCAGCAGAAACAGGAGACAGACAGGGCAGAAGGTCGAGTCACGTAGATGGGAGCAACGTGATGAAGCCTGAGGAGCGTGTCGGCAGAGAGGCGACCGCATCCTGAGATGTAATGCAATTCGGGAGAGGATGTGTGCGTTGCCAATAATTAGGGTCAAAGGAGGAGAGATGTGTCTGGTGGACACGGGAAGCACCAACACCATCATGTCCCGCGGAGCGCTGGAGAGGCTGTATGGTGGAGAGAGGGCACTCCAGATTCAGGTATGTAATTGTAGTTTAATCACCCTGGGAGGCCCTTGCGAGGTAGTGGGAGAGTTAGTCATAGGGCTAAATAGGTGGGCGAAGAAAGGGGGAGATCTAAAGATACATATCGTAGGAAACATGCCGCGGGAGTACCAGGTGATAGTTGGGTGCGACATGTTGGGGAAGGTAGGTGCGCGTGTGGAGAATATCGGGGAAAAATGGAACATTAAGTTGGGCAAAGTGGAATATAAATGTCAAGGGACTATATGGGACGGAAGAGCGCGGATAGGGGCGGTTAATAAAATAGAGGGCTGGAGGGAAGGCCTACAGAGGGAGTTTGAGGATATTTTTTACGTAGAGGGAGACACGCTAGGAGCGACTGGGAAGACGGTCCACGAGATCCAGTTAAAGAAAGAACGCGTCACATACGTGAAAGAGAGACGATATCCGCAGGCACTACGTAGGCATATTAGAGAGGAGCTAGAGAGTCTCAAACGGCAAGGGATTATAATTGATAGCACTTCGCCATATAACAGTCCTCTATGGGCAGTGAGGAAGAAAAATAGACCTGGGGACGAGACGGAGAAATACAGGGTAGTTATCGATTATCGGAAGTTAAACGAGAACACGACGGATGAGAAGTATCCTATTCCCCGATTTGAGGACATATTAGACAGATTGAACGGGGCGACAATATTTAGTACCCTAGATCTAAAGGCAGGCTATCACCAGATCAAGATGAGTGCGAACGACCAAGACAAAACGGCCTTTACATTTGAGAGGGGGCATTATCAATTTACCAGGATGCCATTTGGACTGAAAAACGCCCCGATTACCTTTCAACGCCTAATGGATGAATTTTTGAGGGGAATAGACGAAGCGGTATGCCAGGTCTACATGGACGATCTGTTAGTTTTCAGCAGAACGGAGGCAGAGCACGTTGAGCACCTAAGAAGTGTATTTCAAAGAGTCCGCGAATTCGGATTAAAATTGTCCATGGAGAAGTCTCTGTTGGGGAAGAAAAAAATCAATTTTTTGGGCCACACTATCTCACAGGAGGGGGTTAAGCCAGACTCTACGAAGGTCGAGGCCATTAGAAGGATGGTGGTGCCCACAGATGTAAAGGGGATCCGTCGACTTCTGGGGACGCTTAATTATTACAGAAGATTTGTGCCGGACATGGCGGCATACCTGGTGCCTATTAATAATTTACTGCGAAAGGGAGCGAGGGTGGTAATTACCCCAATCATGGAGCAGAACATCCGGAAATGTATGTCTAGCTTACAAGAGGAACCGATATTAGCATTTCCCGATTTCCAACATCTCTTCACAATCACCACTGATGCCAGCGAATACGCACTGGGGGCAGTGTTGTCGCAGGAGAGAGACGGTGGGGAGCGCCCGGTGGCGTACGCTAGTCGACGGCTCACAGAAACGGAAGCGCGGTATAGTGCTCTAGAGAGAGAGCTCCTAGGTATCGTCTGGGCTATAGACCATTTCCGCCCATATGTCTTCGGCAGAAAATTCCGTGTTCACACCGACCACAGACCCCTACAATGGGTAGGAAAGTTAAAGGAGTCCTCGGCGCGGGTCACGAGGTGGAAAGAGTTTTTGTCCCAGTACAATATGGAGATCATATATAAACCCGGGAAAGAGAACGTAGTGGCAGACTGGCTGTCCAGAGCCATTACTGTGAATGCATTGGAAGAAGGGGAACCATCCGGGGAAATCCAACAGTTTCTCCGGGAATGGACACCCGGGGAGGATGGAAGCCTCGGTACGCGAGGAGATAGCGAAGGTGAGGAAACCCTTGAAGAGGAAGGTTCCGCCGCCGAAAGACCTGTTGAAATGGAAGTAACAGAAGGGATCGTGAACGACAAAAGACGGCAGATCATTTGGAAATCCAAGACCTCAGGGCGGCTGCAGATAGCATATGACAGTTATGGGAGAAGTAAAATCGCGACGATTTGGTCGCCACCAGGGGTTAGGAACGACCAAATTTGCCGTGCATTGAAAGATGCCTCGGAACCCGGAAAGACCCATCATGTATTTGTAGGGAATGCCACTATTTGGGAGAAAATTCGTAGACTCTGGCGAACGGAACAACTTGGAGTGGATAGGATATTTATTCGGTGCACGTCGATGGTGGAGACACTCAAAGACAGAGAACAGCAGCTGGAAGTGACGCTGGCCTATCACCAAGGAAAAACGAACCACCGTGGAGTTCAGGAAACGTTGCAAGCGTTGCGGCGGAGGTACTTTTGGTGGGGAATGAAAAAGAGCATACAAGAAATGATAGGGGCATGTGCAGTTTGTCTCACTACGAAGTATGACAGACATCCGCCACGGGGGCGACAAGAAGAATCGCCCACCGCCGAGACACCGTTGAGTGACTTACAAGTGGATACCTTCACTTGGAGGGGGTATAAGTGGGTTACCACAATCGACAGCTTTAGCAAAGTGGCCATGGCGCACCCGGTGCAAGATCGGTCATCAGACGCGGTAATGCTGGCATTAAATACCTGGTTCCAGTTTTACGGAGTACCAGACCGGATCGCGTCGGATGGGGGCAGAGAATTTGACAATGCCAACATCCGAAAAGAAATGAAGACTCTCGATGTCTCTTGGCATCTTAATACCCCAGGGCACCCTAAGAGTAGAGGAGGGATAGAAAGATTGCACAGCACCCTGAGTGACCACCTGCGGGTATATCACGCGGAAAAGGGTCTGCCGGCGAATGAGGCAATGCCGAAGGCGGTGGCCGCTTACAATCATTCGATCCACACCGCGACGGGGTTCTCCCCGTTCGAGATCCTCTTTGGGCTGCGCGAAAGACGGAGAAATGGGGCAGAGACGGTAGCAGACAAGGGAATGGCGGAGAAAATGGCGAGTAATACTGTCGCTTTGAGGAAAATATGCGACAAAGTCAGAGAAAGGATAACGAGGGACAAAGCGAGACGAGTGGAACGGGAAAACCTCAAAGTCCGGGATCGAATGGGGGAACTTAAAATCGGGACTATCGTCTATAAAAAACTAGGGTCAAATAGGAGCAAAGAGCTGGTGCGATATGAGGGCCCATCTAAAGTGGTCGTGATTAGGGAACACAACGTCGTGACAATTGAGAGTATACGACCCCCTAAGAAGCGGCGAAATGTCCACATAGAACAGTTAAAGCTTCCACCAGGGGGGGAGGTTGTAGATCAGGAATGAGCTGGAGTGTCCTCGCAGCATACACGCAAGGAACATTGTAAATAGTTATAGTTATGTGATTTTTCCCACAGAAGTATTGTTTTTTTTTAAAAGTCAAAGTTTTCTTTTATGTTTTTT
This sequence comes from Acanthosoma haemorrhoidale, assembly GCA_930367205.1. Taxonomy (NCBI): domain Eukaryota; kingdom Metazoa; phylum Arthropoda; class Insecta; order Hemiptera; family Acanthosomatidae; genus Acanthosoma; species Acanthosoma haemorrhoidale. Next base: position 13,594,316 of record OV884011.1, on the reverse strand, counting down.
GTTTACAAGTGACAGTTGGTTTTTACGTTTTATAGGATTAGAGCTTAATGTGAGGGATTACAGGCTGTGTACGGGCGGGGCTGGCCTTTGCTCCTTTGTAACATTAGCGGAGCATTATTTGAATGGACTAAGACGTCCGAGTGTTGGACTTCAAAGTTTGCGAATGGGTGTTCGTAAACTGGTGGGGGGGAGTTAAGTCCAGGCGCCGCTAGTGCCCAGCCTTAATCCCCAAACATATGTTATCTGTATATGTTTACAGGTAATACCTATAGATAGAGGTATCTTTGTCTAAATAAAGCAGTCTTGTTATAACGTTCTACGTGTTCTTATTACCAACCTTTCTTAGCTTGTAATTCAATAAACATTAACTTATAATTTAAAAAAAAAAACTTTATATTTATAACTTATACCTTATATCAGGGTTCTGTTAATAATTTATAGGAAACTTCTGGCAAAAGGAATATTGGTTTTATTTAAACACATTGAATAACTAAAATTGATATACAAAAATAAAATACGTACGTAATAAAGAATACTATTAAAACTAACATTAAAATGGTACCTTGTAAATTATTCGTAACTCTATACTAATACTGGCCAGTGCTTCTTGTGGATAATCTTCGATGTGGTTCGCGGATCAGCATGCTTGTTCTAATCTGCCGCGCGTGGTTCCAGACGTCTTTGTTGTCGCATCTGGTGAAAGTGAAAGTCAGAGAAGGTAGCGTGGGTTGGCTACCTGGGCTTGCGTTTCTGCCTGCCTTCTGAAGAACGAATGTTGTTTTTGTCCTCATGCCGGTTTATTTATACTACCTACCGTTGCCTTCTTGACTTTCAACTGGTTATTTAATGCCAGTTGTTTTGAATATTTATAATTTGCTTAAATTAGAAGTTTATATAATAAATGTTTATATTAAATATGATATTATTTTTATTTCAATTATCAATAATTAATATGACGACAATAAAAACGTTCATACTTTCAAAAATGAATCACGGATCGTTATTCAATGCTTGCTAATTCCGAGTTTATTTAAACAAACACTATTAAAAATCATCATTTTAAAATATCACAACAATACATTGAAAAAACAAAATCTAAAAACAACTAATGCTACTATTAAATGAAAAAGGTAAAAAGAAAAATAGAATCTAACTGAAATTTGACCACCTATAGTGAATTTTTTTTGGCACCCACCCTTTTGGCTTCACACCTTTGGGCAACCCGAGGGGCGAAAGTGTGGTTTTGAAATGTTGGGCACCCATCACTCAGGGCCATGGCAAGGCTACAAGTTTCACTTGCTTTGAAAAATTATGTTCTCAGAGGTACAGTATTGTTACTATAATATTTCAATATTGTGCTATGCATTGATGAATTGTAAATTTATGTTTGTCTCAGATCTAAATGAGAATTCTTAACATGGCTGTTTAGAAATATCTGGGCTACTATGTTGCACATTGTGGAATTTCTTACAGTTATTAATAAAAAAAAGTATTAAAGAACAAGGGAATTATAAAAAACTTTTATTAACAATAAAAGATCTCGGTCCGTTGATACCACCACACCAACAACATCACCAAAACAAAAGGCTCGTAGAGGAAGACCGAGTAAGAGAGACCTGCCGCCGCCACCACCATCTGTCACACCCACCAATAGATCCATGGAAGAGTTGCCTTCACCTCAACCAGGACCGTCTACTGCTCCGTCACCAGCAGAATCTCCGTTCTTCACCCCGAATCCGTTCCAGCCACTGTTGCAAGATGCAACAAATAATGACATGGAGACAACTACCACCCCTAAAACCCCTAAGCCACCTCCAATATTCATAAAAAATATTAGGTCATTTAAAATACTATGCGATCAATTAAAAAAAATTGTTGGGGTTGGTAAGTTTACCTGCCTCAATAGAAGCAGAGATACTAGGATCACGCCAGACAATTCAGATACATATAGAGCGATTGTTAAGTATCTGGAAAATACAAAAGCTGAGTTTCACACATATCAGCTAAAGGAAGATAGATCCTTGAGGGTTGTTATTAGGAACCTTCACCCGACGACCCCAGTTGATATAATTATAGAAGAACTGAGTGCCCAAGGGTTCAATGCAAGACAGGTAGTCAATGTCTTCAGGGAGGACAAGGACATGGACACTCCGGTGAAAACGCCACTCCCACTATATTTCGTTGATCTCGAAAAAACGCCAGGAGTTGAACAAATTTACAATGTGAACTACCTCTACTACACTAGAGTAAAGGTGGAAAAATCACATCCCAGGCGTGACATAGTTCAGTGCCACAACTGCCAGGAATATGGCCACAGTCGTTCGTACTGTCACCACATACCTAGGTGTGTGAAGTGCGGAGACAAGCACAAGAGCGAGCTTTGCAAGAAGCCTCGCCAATCCCCCGCTGTATGTGCCTTGTGTCAGCAAGACCACCCTGCCAACTACAAAGGCTGCGAGGCATATAAAGTGCTGAAGAACCGCCTCCAACAACAACGCCGCCCACTCGTGGTAGAACAAGCAGTGAAACCGCGAAGCGTTCCAGCCAGAGAAGTGAATGACTCCACTTCATTCGCCAACATAGTGTCAGGTGGACGCAAGACATTATCCGAGGCACCGCCTCCTCCCCTCCCTCAACCACAGCATTTACCTCAGCCTCACATACACCAAATTCCTCCCCCTCCCAACTCCACAGATCTCACTAGCCTTCTTACATCCTTTCTCACCGACTTCAGAACTCTTATCACTCCTCTTATTTCACTGCTCACCAACCTTGTTTCCCACCTCATTCCAAGCTCTCCCAAATGAATAAAAAACCCTTAACTATCCTTCTTTGGAATGCCAATGGTGTTCGAAATCACACAAACGAACTGACAACATTACTAAATGAAAAAAACATTGACGTTGCACTCATTACTGAAACGCGACTGACTGCTAACAGATCCCTCAAAATCCCACAGTACCAGATTTACAGAACAGACCACCCTGATGGAACATCACATGCTGGTACTGCTGTCCTTATCCACCATTCCCTTTCCCACCACATCGTCCCATTGATTGCCCATGATTTCCTACAAGCCACAGCTGTGTCAATCCGCACATTTTCCTTCCCCCTCACCATAGCTGCAGCGTATTGTCCACCTAACAAGTCTATTTCCAACTCACAATTTACCTCCTTTCTTAACTCAATTGGACATCACTACCTTGTGGGTGGAGATTTCAACGCAAAGCACCAACAGTGGGGCTCTAGAACCACCAACTCCCGAGGGCGAGCTTTGTTATCTGCACTCTTATCCACAAACTCCACCCCTCTCCCTCCTCAGACTCCTACCTATTGGCCTGCAGATCCCTATCGAAATCCTGACATCCTTGATTTCTTCATCCACCATGGAATAGGATCGATAAATTCGTCCACTACACGGCTCGATGACCTGTCGTCCGACCATAGCCCTCTACTCCTCACTCTTTCGTTACACCCCATCCCCAAACTACCTCCTCCCTCATTCATCAGAGGTCCAGTCGACTGGGACCACTTCCGTGAACTTCTAACTAATTCCATTGACCTCAAAGTTACCCTAAAAACACCTCATGATCTAGACCATGCCGTACATTCCCTTACTACCTTAATCCAACAATGTGCATGGAATGCTTCAAAGCCTCGACCTTCCCCGTATGCCCAGAACAAAACTTCTTTACCTCAAAACCTACTCTACCTTATCCACATCAAACGCCGCTCCAAAGCCTTATGGCAAAGAACCCGACACCCTGCCGATCGCCGCTGTTACAATCAAAACTGTAAATTGTTAAAGCGAGAGTTGGCAACCTTCCGATCCCAAACATTTAATTCTTACCTATCCTCTTTATCCACTCAGGACAACTCTCTTTGGAGAGCTACCCAAAATATCCTAAAATACCATTATGTATCACATCCACTTCGTCGTGGCGATGGGTCCTGGGCTGCGTCGGATGGAGAGAGATCTGAGGCATTCGCACAGCACCTCTCACATACTTTCACACCTCATCCCAACCAGCATAATCCATCCCACGATACGAAGGTCGAAGATTTCCTTATTTCTCCGATTCCTCTTTCACTTCCTCCAAAGGCAGTCAATCCCTCCGAGGTCCAATACCACTTAAAAAACCTACCACTCCGTAAATCTCCTGGATACGATCTTCTCACTGCTCAGATCCTTCGACAACTCCCACCCAAAGCAATAATTTTCCTCACCTATATATTTAATTGTATCCTTAAAACCACCCACTACCCACTTCTCTGGAAATATTCCATTATCGTCCTCTTTCAGAAACCTGGAAAGTCCCCAAATGATCCCTCATCTTACCGCCCAATCAGTCTACTTCCAATCCTTTCAAAAGTTTTTGAAAGAATCCTACTCAAACGCCTTTTGCCTATAGTTGAATCCAAAAACCTTCTTCCTAACCATCAATTTGGCTTTCGCTTCAGACACTCCACTGCTCAACAAGGCCTTCGCGTTGTTGACCATATATCCTCCGCACTTGAAAGCAAACACTACTGCACGGGTGCTTTCTTGGACGTAGCTCAGGCTTTTGACCGGGTATGGCACCCAGGTTTGCTTTACAAACTAAAAATCTCCTTACCGCAGACCCTTTATCTAATCCTTCAATCCTATCTGTCTAACAGGTTCTTTCGGGTCCGTTGTGGTTCAGAATACTCCGATTATTACCCCATAGAAGCAGGAGTTCCTCAAGGCAGCGTCCTTGGCCCTATCCTGTATACCCTTTTCACTGCTGACATTCCGTTAAGTCCTAGCACCTTCCTTGCAACTTTTGCTGACGACACAGCAATTCTCTCGTCACATCCCAATCCGTCAACGGCATCCTACAACCTCCAAAATCACCTCACTAAGATAGAGAAGTGGTGCAACATCTGGCGCATCAAGGTCAATGAAGGCAAATGCGTTCACACCACATTTACTCTCCGTCGAGGATCCTGCCCGTCCGTAACCTTCAATTCAATTCCGCTTCCCATGTCCAATACAGTTAGATATCTAGGTTTTCATCTAGACAAAAGACTGACTTGGAACCCTCACACAAGACTTAAAAGACAAGAATCGAACAGACGGTTTGGACAGTTATACAGACTACTGAACAGAAACTCTAACCTCACACTAGAAAACAAACTCCACGTATACAAACAGTTATTAAAACCAATTTGGACTTACGGAATAGAGTTATGGGGGACAGCCAAACCATCGAACATCAAACGTATCCAAACATTCCAATCCAAAGTCCTCAGAACCATAGTCAACGCACCCTTTTATATTAAAAACTCATCCCTTCACAGAGATCTCCATGTACCAACTGTCCTCGACCTTATACCCTCAAGATTTTCCAAATTTCACCAAAACCTTTCCGCACATCCGAATCCTTTGGTCGACTCCATATCCAGTAACATTCATCCTTACAATCCTCCTCGACGCCTAAAACGGCGGTGGCCTCGCGACCTATTATAAATAGACATTCTATGTCATGGGGTCCTGGCACTGGCCATCATCCCCACTCATGTCCTGAGCGTGTGTGGCTCTCTTGCCCTCTCTGTGGCCTGCGCCGGATGGTGCCACGGCCGGAGAGGGGGCGGGGGGAGCTTCGCTGCTTCCGGCCTTTCCGCCAGCTTGCTGGGGGATTGGCTTCGGGGGCGGGGGGGCTCCTGGGCTGAATCTGTATGTATATAGGTATGAATGGACTGTATATAGGTATGAATGGAATTGTATATAAGGTATGAATGATCTCTCAGCACAATTATTAATGCTGGAAAAGGCAAATTGTAATTTTTTTTCAATAAAGAATTTTATATAGTTATTAACAATAATAAATAACAAAACTACAAGCAACTACATAATACTAATTTGGAAAAGATAAAAAAAGAAATTTATATGGAGTGCAGTCATATTACAGTACCGATCTGGAACAATCTCTGTGAGCGAATCGGGATCCTTGTCGGATCGGAGTTCTAGTTCACAACCCCCTAAAAGAGAGACGTGTCCAATATCGCTTTGAAGACGGGGTTTGGTTGGGAAATCGGTTTTGGTTGATGAAAAAACACAATTTTTCATCAACTTTATTAGTTGCTAATGTTTCGACTACTATACCTGCATCATATCATGATATTAAGGAAAGAAAGATGTACGTTATACAGGTTTACTGTTGTTTTTAACAAGAATACAAAACGTAGATATGTCTTATCTTGTTAGCAATAACTGTAACCATGTGTTTAACATCTCTATTTCAATTCTTGTGATCCTGGGTCAGACATAAGTAGTATAATGAAAATTCGTCCACTAATCAACTTGATGAAAATCTAACACTTCATCTGTTTAACCGATGCCGATATACCAACAAGTAATGTCCAATAGATATTACTTTATTAGTTGCTAATGTTTCGACTACTATACCTGCATCATATCATGATATTAAGGAAAGAAAGATGTACGTTATACAGGTTTACTGTTGTTTTTAACAAGAATACAAAACGTAGATATGTCTTATCTTGTTAGTAATAACTGTAACCATGTGTTTAACATCTCTATTTCAATTCTTGTAATCCTGGGTCAGACATAAGTAGTATAATGAAAATTCGTCCATTAATCACCTTGATGAAAATCCAACACTTGGTTTCTTTAACCGATGCCGATATACCAACAAGTAATGTCCAAATTGATGGCTTACTATGAACTCCAAGTGAAAAATGTTCGCTTCGTTTCTCAAACTTTTGAGATTTCTTAGTATCAGCTTAGACAGTAGTTAAGATGCATAGTACTGATTTTTCTCAGTAGATATTAATACCTGAAAGGAGTTAAAACATAAAGAAATTTAAATGTTTAAAATAACAACGATTTGAGTGAAAATATAAATCAGGAATTTAATGGCGTACCAGCGGATTTAAATAGAATTGTTTGGCTAATATTTATTTGAATTTTTTTTTAGTTGTTGAAATGGCGATTTTATTTTATTATTTAAGAAATTATCGCTTCCAGGACACGGACCACCTCTCTATTTATCTGCTACGTCTTTTATTTATTTTTTGTACAGTTCATAAAACAATATTTACCTCTTAATTGATGTAACAAAATTTAAATATTATCAAATTCATCTTTGATGTAATTAAAAAACAAAAATGGATGAAAAAGTAGTCCATCTATCATGAACCATCAAATTTAGGAAAGGAGGGCGGCCTATTGTTTTTAGGTTTAATATTTTCCCTATTACTTCCGGCTGTTAAATCTTAAGTTAAACATATGCTCTATGGTTCAGGGATTGTTGAATTTACCATTTGATTATCAATTCAGGAATTATTATTACACTAATGATTATAATGTAATGTAATAATAATATTACACTATTATCCTCGAAATAAATGAATTATACAATAATGTAGGCCTAAACTGGAATAGTATTATACAAACTATTGAGTTTAATTATGTAATTATATATTTGTATGTTTAATTATAAACGATTTTTTTTTTTACATTTCCTCCAAAACTTGAAACCCATCCCAAAAAAATTGTCTGGCTTGCTCCCTGGTCATAGACCATACATATTGTTGTGATATTTAGACGCTAGATGTTGCCTTTGGTATAAACTCGAAATTCGCGGGCGTAAATTAGCGATGGGTGACCCGTGGATTATGGCTGTGTGGGAATGAACATTGTTTGTTGCCGTTATACCTAATGTTGATAGGTATCGTATAAATAAAATCAGCATTTAAATATAAGCGTTTTACTATTGGATTTGTTAACTTTGAAATGGGTAAAGTTGATGATATCTAAAACAACTGGCATTGGAAAGTGGGAAACTTGAAAAATCAAGAAGGCAGCAGAAAGGTACTAGAGCAGAAGACCCAGGTAAGCAAGGTTCTCTTTCAGTTTTGACCTGGACACCAGACAGGAAGGTTGTGAGAGATGCAAGCCCAGGGACGTGTAATACCTCGTGGCACACAGGCACATCAAACAAGTATGTACACCTTATATTGTTTTCTACATATTCTAAAATATTAATATTCCAACTCACTTTGCATTAAACAATACCACTTATCATTATTTAAAAAAAAATTGAATTAAAGTACATACTAAAAACACAACAACAAAACTTATTAATAAAACTATCACAATGGCATTATAACAAATTATGTCGGTTGCCTGTGGTTTTACTAAAAATAATATCACATTGTAAAATATTCAAGATTATGATTGTTAAAAATAAATAACAATTATTATTCCACAAAGTAGACACAATAATTTGTGTTAAAAGTAGTACATTAAAAAACTACAGCCAATTCAATATATTTTGTACAATTGTTTATTACATATTTACAAATTTATAGTTACCAAAAATATCTTTGATTTCTCTGAGGTACCTGTCTGGCCGGAGGCTGCTAAGGTATTCTGGGGGTGGGAGATTGGGAAGAGTCCACAATAAGTCGATCACTTGGAAGTTTATGGGAGTGTCGCACTCTTCTATGTTCCTCAGCCGCCTTCCAGTGATTCTTTTCCCCATGCTCGAGTATGCTTCAGATCCTGCTGAGGATTCCTTTTTATTAAGATCGCCCAAGTTGCCCTAGCCAGCCCGGTGCCTCAGGTGATATCAAAGATATGTATGAACACCTCAGGTTGTATGAACCTAAACTTATTCAACTACCTCTGCATCTCTCTTTCCTAACCTCACTATGTTTCAGTCAAGCGTTTTCAGACCCCACACCTTCCTAGTGGGATTCTCTTCCTTCGTCCCGCTAAAACTAGAACCTCCTTGGAAGAGACCTCTTCCATGGGGATGACGCATTTCTGGGGCCCTACAAACTTTACCTAGTAGCGTCTCCCACAGCGATCCAGTCTGTCTCTCTCCTGTTCACACTCGCCTTTGAGATCCAGACGGTTTTCGCCTACCCTGAAATACCGAGTGTGAATTCGTGGTCATTCCAAGACCACATAAATTACCTATAATACCTATCCTATTCCTCTTCTCCTGGACACAGTGCACCGTCAGCATAACTTCTAAGATCTTATGGAGTCAGATCATTACGAATAAAGCTGTCCACCGACTGGGCCACCAGCAAAGGTCAAAGAGCACAGGTTTACCAATTTTATCTCTTTCTTGACGCTCGCCGGACAGCGGCAGAGTCGTAGAGTCCCTATCCTGCCGCGGGCATCCTCCCCCCTCGGGCGACCCGACAGTCATTGTGCTTCAGAGGGTAGCTTCGCGTTCCGACTGTTCAAAAGGTTCTCACAAGTCCCGGTTGCTAAGATTACTAGAACATTAGAAGGCATGTCACTAGAATTTCCCAGTAAAATTACATCGTATATATTTTCCAATTGACAATATGACAATTCACCCTTAGGGGTATCCTTCTGAGATTATAATTGACTAATGTTGTTAAAACCTTGCAATTTGCGACAAAGACATTTTAGAATTTATGTTGTTTTTGTTTGTAAATATATGATTTTAAATTAGAAAAATTAAAAAGTTTCAGATTTGTATCCTGACCCTGTAACTATGCTTTCGCATAAACCAATAATTATTTAACTTAACACCAGCGAGTTGACATAAAACACAGCTAATAATTTTTAATTTTAAAGTCTGCCACTAAGTTTAACGGATTTTCATGCAGTAAAAACCCAAAGTGTGTAAGATCATGTATATTACCCCTAAAACAGGCCAAAATCATGTTTTTCTTTAATTTACAACATTTTTGGTGTAATGAAATCTAAAATAATAATAATACGCGATGCAATAAAATAATTTATTGACATATTATAAATTTGATTTAGTATAATGGCAGTATATTAAGTACAAACTATTTAAAAAATAATAATAATAAAAACAATGTTAGAAGAAGTTAATTTTCAACACGTTAATAAAAAATAATATACGATCTTGTACATTTCAAAATTTTTTCCACGAAATTATGTCGTCTGTCACTTACGATGTTTTCTAAAATTGAAAAGGAACATGAGGCTTGGCCATCTAAGTAGGACTAACATGAAGATGATTCCTAGTAGTATGATTTGTGGTGTAAACAAGCTTAGAGGTAAAGCAAACACAAACACCATTTGTGACAAGAAAATCAATAGCCAGCAATGTTATACTTAATTCACAGTGACCAATGAAGAACACATCTATTGGGGCATATCTAGATATTTCTACTCCAGAAATGTTGGTATATTTTACAACAATTATTTTATATACGATATAAATATCAGACTTTGGAGGGGATTAAACAGTTTAAAAAAATAGTGGAAAAGCAGACAGGATGCAAAATTAAAATTCTGAGAACTGACAATGGTAAAGAGTATGCGAACAAGGACTATGTCAATACATTTAAGGCAAGTACTAAAACATGAAAGATGAAATAGTTCTTTGGCAGCCGCTTGTGACGCCACTTCACGAACGACACTAGATTCATGCGGCAATAGTTGTTATTTCAGTGTAGCTATTATTTCAAGTCTGTTTTTGGATTATATTTATTACGATGGATACCACAGGTATTGTAACTACTATGTCTTAACTCCTTTTTTAATATAAATGTAGAACGATTACTCTAGTCAAATTTTCAATAAATTTGATTGTTTTATTTACAGATGTCAAAGAATCTTCTAAGGTCATCAAGCAAGAAATCAAAGAAGAATTTGACTGTAAGTTTATTTTTTTTTTTGTTTAGTTTACGTTTATTAAGTAGGTTATAGAGTTGAGGCATTTAATGTATACATATGCGAAAAATTCCTAAATAATCTTACACAAAGCATATACTAGCTATACCCCTGTGCAATTCTGCCCTTGGTTTACAGCGTTTCTTTTAATATTACTTTTATAGTTTTGCTACTTTGTCTTATTAGTTTTGGTTTGGAGGTAGTCTGGAAGGTATGAGGAACTGATATTCTGGAGTGAAAGGTCGATTTTAGAAATTAATATTTTTTGGCATATTCTTTTTGCTAGTAATTATTCCCCAATCTGGGACCTAGTCATGCATATTTAATACTCTTCAATTTAAAAGTACCTAGGCAACACTTATCTTTCTTAGTAGCATAACATTAGTACCAGTTTTTATGGTGGGTTTATGTGGAGGCAAACCATTAATCAAAATTTACCTTTTTTACACAATTTAGAAAACTAAAGAATGCCATTTTCTGAATCATCTTCTGAGTATAGAATATGGTATATCAATAAAAGCTGGCCTGTCAGAAAGTCCATCAATTATCAATGGATACTCTCCATTATCAATTTCTAGAAAATCTACAAAGTCTAAGAAAAGAGGAGAATACTTGATGAAATTTTCGGCAAAATTTGTCTAAAATCTCCTACAAGAGCTATTACTTTCCTTCCTTAAGTAATATCAAGGGCCAATATGTTTTTGAAAGGTGCATATAACATGTGCCATTGGTGCTTCATTTTATCAGCTGGGAGTTTGATATTAGATAATTAGATGGAGGGGAACCTATGTAGCTTTTATTGGCCTGACAACCAGAACCATATTTCCTTTTTGTCTGCCCTTAAGCTATACAATATTTCCTTGCCACATATTTACATACCTCCTTGAGCTCTTTAGGAAGTCAAGTAATGATCTCTATTTGATGGAGCTATGTTCTCCTAATCGAATCCTATCGAACCCTGAGATGTAAAAACTTAGTTTGCTAAATGTTTTGCATACTCCTAAGAATTAGTAAGAGTTTTCCTTCTCCATTGAGAAGACTAATTGAGTTCAGAAATGCCTATTAAGAATAGGTGTTGGCTTTATCTGCAGTTCTTGGTGAAAATGCTTTTTATAAGGCTAATGTATTGCCAGCTGCAGGTTGTTAACGATGAGTTGTTTACCTTGGAGGGCTTGTTTGTCTAGAGCTGACATTGTTGGACTATTGCTTGTCCATCATCTCCTGGTCCATATCCACTGTTCCTACATGGAGGCAAATGTGGATCTAGGCAGACTTAGGATGAACAAATGATGAGTTCACTCCTTGCTTAGCCAATTCATCTGTTCTCTCATTGCAATCTATACCTGGTATGTCCAGGGACCCAAAATAGGCTGACATCATTCCTTGCTTTGGGTCTGGCACTAATTTTTATTGATTATACTGAAGTAGTTATATTAATTATCAATATTTGTTCATAATGTCATAATCAAAATTTGAATTTCTGGCAGATACAATGGTCTCAGTTGCCAAAAAACCATTATTATTTTTATCACATTTATTTTTGGTAAAATATCACACAGTTAATGACAGATAAAAGAGTTTGTAACAACAAAACTTTCAGTCATTATATAATTTAGAAAGAATGACGATGTTCACTATCAGTAATGTTTAGACAGTTTTCCAAAGACAATTCTTCCTAATAACTGTTCGTGGTAGTAACTGCTGCTTATGGTTAAATAGGGAATTTGCAACTTTGCCAATCTCATTGGCAATATCATTCAAAATTTCTAGAAAATGTGGTATGCAGAGTACCTCCAGGCAGACTAAGGAGAAAAGCTGAACTGGTAGAACAAGTCATGTTCACTTAACATTGATGAACTTTTATTCATCACTGAATCTTGGTCATCGCGAACCATTCTTTACTATCTTTTAAAACAGTTCACTTCATTATATATAAGTAAATAATTTGTTACTGTTATAAGCAGGTGATCTAATGCACGTTAAAGAAGAAGAGCTAATTATGGATGAGAGTGAGTACACTAAAGCAATACTGAAGTATCTCTCATTAATGAATACGTGCAAATGTCTATTACTATGTTGTGCGATGACTTAATTGATAGCTCTGGTATTGTGTTATATTGAGCTGAGATGGAGCACACATCTTAACGTTATAATAAATGTTTTTAATTATTTTAAGATAGTTCACTTCATTATATATAAGTAAATAATTTCTTACTGTTATAAGCAGGTGATCCAATCCACTGTAAAGAAGAAGAGCTAATTATGGATGACGGTGAGTACACTAAAGCAATACTGAAGTATCTCTCATTAATGAATACGTGCAAATGTCTATTATTATGTTGTGCAATGCCTTAATTGATAGCTCTGGTATTGTGTTATATTGAGCTGAGATGGAGCACACATCTTAACGTTATAATAAATGTTTTTAATTATTTTAAGATAGTTCACTTCATTATATATAAGTAAATAATTTCTTACTGTTATAAGCAGGTGATCCAATCCACTGTAAAGAAGAAGAGCTAATTATGGATGACGGTGAGTACACTAAAGCAATACTGAAGTATCTCTCATTAATGAATAAGTGAAAATGTCTATTACTATGTTGTGCGATGACTTAATTGATAGCTCTGAAATTGTGTTATATTGAGCTGAGATGGAGCACACATCTTAATGTTATAATAAATGTTTTTAATTAAGATAGTTTACTTTATTATGTATAAGTAAATAATTTGTTACTGTTATAAGCAGGTGATCTAATCCACTGTAAAGAAGAAGAGCTAATTATGGATGAGGGTGAGTACACTATAGCAATACTGAAGTATCTCTCATTAATGAATACGTGCAAATGTCTATTATTATGTTGTGCAATGCCTTAATTGATAGCTCTGGTATTGTGTTATATTGAGCTGAGATGGAGCACACATCTTAACGTTATAATAAATGTTTTTAATTATTTTAAGATAGTTCACTTCATTATATATAAGTAAATAATTTCTTACTGTTATAAGCAGGTGATCCAATCCACTGTAAAGAAGAAGAGCTAATTATGGATGACGGTGAGTACACTAAAGCAATACTGAAGTATCTCTCATTAATGAATAAGTGAAAATGTCTATTACTATGTTGTGCGATGACTTAATTGATAGCTCTGAAATTGTGTTATATTGAGCTGAGATGGAGCACACATCTTAATGTTATAATAAATGTTTTTAATTAAGATAGTTTACTTTATTATGTATAAGTAAATAATTTGTTACTGTTATAAGCAGGTGATCTAATCCACTGTAAAGAAGAAGAGCTAATTATGGATGAGGGTGAGTACACTAAAGCAATACTGAAGTATCTCTCATTAATTAATACGTGCAAATGTCTATTACTATGTTGTGCGATGACTTAATTGATAGCTCTGATATTGTGTTATATTGAGCTGAGATGTAGCACACATCTTAATGTTATAATTAATCTTTTTAATTAAGATAGTTCACTTTATTATGTATAAGTAAATAATTTGTTACTGTTATAAGCAGGTGATCTAATCCACGTTAAAGAAGAAGAGCTAATTATGGAAAAGGGTGAGTACACTAAAGCAATTACTTCAGTATCTCTCATTAATGAATACGTGCAAATGTCTATTACTATGTTGTGCGATGACTTAATTGATAGCTCTGATATTGTGTTATATTGAGCTGAGATGTAGCACACATCTTAATGTTATAATTAATCTTTTTAATTAAGATAGTTCACTTTATTATGTATAAGTAAATAATTTGTTACTGTTATAAGCAGGTGATCTAATCCACATTAAAGAAGAAGAGCTAATTATGGATAAGGGTGAGTACACTAAAGAATTACTTCAGTATCTCTCATTAATTAATACGTGCAAATGTCTATTACTATGTTGTGCGATGACTTAATTGATAGCTCTGATATTGTGTTATATTGAGCAGAGATGGAGCACACTTCTTAATGTTATAATAAATGTTTTTAATTAAGATAGTTCACTTTATTATGTATAAATAAATAATTTGTTACTTTTATAAGCAGGTGATCTAATCCACTGTAAAGAAGAAGAGCTAATTGTGGATGAGGGTGAGTACATTAAAGCAATACTGAAGTATCTCTCATTAATGAATACGTGAAAATCTGTATTACCATGTTGTGCGATGACTTAGATTGATAGCTCTGGTAATGTGTTATATTGAGCTGAGATAGAGCAAACATCTTAATGTAAAAATAATGTTATAATAAGTGTTTTTAATTAAGATAGTTCACTTCATTATTTATATGTTATTAATATCTTACTGTTATAAGCAGGTGATCTAATCCGCTGTAAACAAGAAGGGATAATTATGCATGAGGGTGAGTACACTAAAGCAATACTGAAGTATCTCTCATTATATGAATGCGTGGAAATGTCTAATAGTTTTCAGGTCTTCAATATATATATCTGTCACACATAATTGCTTTATTGGGCTATTACTATTAATTTGCATACTAGGTAGATAGATGGGGGGGGAGGAATCTGTGGGTAATATCCTTACTTTTTGTCTGCTCATATGTTATAAACATATCTGGTTGCCTCACATGTACGTACCTGTCTACTATCGAGAAAATGTCTAAAATATCCCGCAATGCTAAGTGCTTTACATTCTCCTATGAATTGGTTGGAGTCTTCCTTCTCCATTGAGAAGACTAATTGAGTTCAGAAATGCTTATTAAGAGTAGGTGTTACCTTTATCTGCAGTTCTTGGTGAAAATGCCTTTTATGAGGCTAATGTATTGCCAGCTGCAGGTTGTTAACGATGAGTTGTTTACCTTGGAGGGCTTGTTTGTCTACAGCTGACATTGTTGGACTATTGCTCGTCCATCATCTCCTGGCCCATATCCACTGTTCCTACATGGAGGCAAATGTGGATCTAGGCAGACTTAGGATGAACAAATGATGAGTTCACTCCTTGCTTAGCCAATTCATCCGTTCTCTCATTGCAATCTATACCTGGTATGTCCAGCGACCCAAAATAGGCTGACATCGTTCCTTGCTTTGGGTCTGGCATTAATTTTTATTGATTATCCTGAAGTTTAGTGCATACTTAATGACAAGTTAAGTACACTTTAAACCATGCAAACATTCTGACTTGGACCATCTTTAAAATATGTAGTGCTTTTATTTGTAATATTATGTTGGATTACTTAAGTAGTTATGTAAATTTTCAATATTATTTCATAATGTCATAATTAAAATTGGTATTTCTGGTAGATACAATGGTCTTAGTTGCCGAAAAAACATTATTATTTTCATCACATTTATTTCTGGTGCAATATCACACAGTTGATGACTGATAAAAGAGTTTTTAATAGCAAAAATTTTAATCATTTTATTTAGAATTTAGAAATGAGTGACAATATTAGAGTTCACTATCAGTAAAGTTTAGACAGTTTTCCAAACACAATTCTTCCTAGTAACTGTATGTGGGAGTAACTGCTGCTTATGGTTAAATAGGGAATTGGCAACTCTGCCAATCTCGTTGGCAATATCATTCAAAATTTCTCGAAATGGTGGCATACAGAGTACTGCAGAATTTGCAGAAAAGCCGAACTGGTACAACAAGTTATGTTCACTCAACGTTGATGACCTTATATTCATCACTGAATCTTGGTCCTATCTGTTAGTAACCTGAAATGTTTCCTTGTTGGTGATGACATAACAGACCAGAAAGGAGTTGGCAAACGTCTTGTCAACATGCAGTGACCTTAAACATTATTGTATACTAAGTCTACCTTGGGTTTGTGGGTGAGGTAGTGAGGAAAGAGATGCGCACGGGCCTAACATTCTTCCCGTCAATCCCCTCTACTCATGCTCCCTGGTTCGAATTGCCTGGGAAAGGCAAACTCAACTTAAGACTACCCGAGCTAATTGCTACAGACTTAAAGAAGCCAACCCTTTTGAGTCAGATGAACCCAATATCTCCATGGGGAGTAGGAAAGAAAGGAGTTGGAAGACCAGTACATTATACACATACAGTTTCTCAGGAGAAATTCCATAGACATTTAATTCTATGGTTTAAGAATATATTAACCTCTTTTGAGGTTTACCTCAAAAACAATAAGATTTGTGTTTATTCATATGACTGAAATTCACAAATGAGATAAAATTTAATGAATTTAAATAAGGTATGATTACATTCACTTATAGACTTAATATCAAATTCTATGCTCACAATAAAAATCAGTGTCTTCATTGATGGGGTTATATCAAGACCAAATGTCCCGAGCCTTCAGTCTGTGTCGTCCTAAAAAAGGAAGTCTTACTTTCTATCCTGAGAGAAAAGTGAAGAGAATAAGCCTTATCCTATCTCGGCTTTATAAAGGGCTTCACCTTATCCCCTATCCTCCTATTTCACACTCAATACCTTGTCCTCGCCTAAAAGGAGCGGTCCTCTCGGTGTGAAAAGGGTGTTTATAACTTTCACACTTTCCGACAGATACAAATTTAAATTCCTCAGCATAATAGTCTCCTTATTTTATTAATATAATGACCTCATAATTTTATGCCAAATTATCATTTAGAGTAGATTTTGTAATTATAAATTAAAGTCAGGAGATACACTCGAACGAAGTCAGCTTCAAACCATATTTCCTTTCTAATACTCATCAATGCGAAGACTGCAGTAATCATTTGACTTCCATATATTTATATTTATATAATTAGTGAAATGAAGGGTATAAATTCAACGTAATTCTTTATCTAAATAGCAATCATTAATAGTAACTATTTAAACTCTTAAAACCACCACCGTTAATCATCATTTCAAATAAAAAAATTTTAAAATCTTAATTGTTATTGGTCATTATTGTTTAAATCTTTTGATTATTAATAATCCTTTTAATTAATTTATTTAAAATGGTTTATTTATTTTTATAATTTAAAGTTTATATTTTGACAAAATGCTTCATACATGTTATAATTGTTATAAAGCCTCCTGGTGATGACAATCTAATTGTCAAAAATGTTGGCGTTATATAAATTTATTTATAATGGGCAGTCATAGAAGTTATTATAATGATGTGATTTCCCAGGACCCTTAAAGGCCATTATAAGTTAATACCTCTGTATTATAAAAATTCTAGTTTCATGTTCATTCATACCATATACCCAAATACACAGTCAAGAAATCCCTGATGTATTACATTAGTACATGTTTGGAGAGCAGGCCATTATTAGGACTCGCACTGTTATTTATTTATACAAAATTATTTAATATTTCAAGGTGGTTATAAGTTATGAAGTGATGAAGCTTCATAATAACTGTGCCAGGAGATCACAGTTACTTGATAAGATTTCATTAAATTTTGTTAACTTAAAGATGGAAGTATTCCTGCTTTCTCTTTGTATGTTCAACAAATGCTGCGCTGAAAATATAGCCTGAATAGGATCTTACATCTCTATTGCTTTATTGCTATTGCACTATTTACATTTGTATAATTAAAAAAAATCATAGTTACTGTGAGGAAAACAAATCAAATAAATAAAAAAAATGTATTTGTTAACTTTCGAATTCAGCAATGATCGGTTTTCTTTTTTTTCATATCTTCTTGAATGGTGTCATGTTTTCTTTCTTATTTATATTCATTGCCGGCTATGTCTCAAATGAACTGTAGAAGACAACAGATCGTGGGACAAATATAAAGAGCAACAAAAATATGGCACCTATGAAGAATAAAAAATGAAAACCAGAAGAAATTTAAGAAATACTTTTAAATAATTCTTTACTTGCCATGAGTAAATATTTTTCTAATGTTTGTTTCAGGTGAAGTTCATGAAAGTACTTTAAAGACACATATAATGTCATGTGATGGTAAAGTAGGAGTCATTTTAGAGAATGACATAATAGCACACCATACTGTAGAAAACCTCCATCAATGTCCTCACTGCAGCTACAAAGCAGTACAAGCTAGTACTTTAAAGAGACATATAATGACCCGCCATACTGAAGAAAAGCCCCATCAATGTCCTCACTGCAGCTACAAAACAGTACGAGCTGATACTTTAAAGGCACATATAATGGCACGCCATACTAAAGATAAGCCCTATCAATGTCCTCACTGCAGTTACACAGCAGTACTAGCAGTTACTTTAAAGAATCATGTCATGGCACGCCATACAGGAGAAAAGCCCCACCAATGTCCTCACTGCAGCTACAAAACAGTAGAAGCTACTCAATTAAAGAATCATGTCATGGCACACCATACAGGAGAAAGGCCCCAACAATGTCCTCACTGCAGCTACAAAGCAGTAACTGCTACTTATTTAAAGAATCATATAATGACTCACCATACAGGAGAAAGGCCCCAACAATGTCTTCACTGCAGCTACAAAACAGTAAGAGCTGCTAGTTTAAAGACACATATAATGGCACGCCATACCGGACAAAAGCCCCATCAATGTCCTCACTGCAGCTACAAAACAGTAGGAGCGGCTGATTTAAAGAATCATGTCATGGCACGCCATACAGGAGAAAAGCCCCGACAATGTCCTCACTGCAGCTACAAAGCAGTACAAGCTACTAATTTAAAGAGGCATATAATGACCCGCCATACTGTAGAAAAGCCCCATCAATGTCCTCACTGCAGCTACACAGCAGTACAAGCTGGTACTTTAAAGAATCATGTCATGGCACACCATACTGGAGAATAGCCCTATCAATGTTCTCACTGCAGCTACAAAACAGTACAAGTTGGAAGTTTGAAAAGTCATATTAATACGGAACATCATACTAAAGACGGGCCCCATCAATGTCCTCACTGCAGCTACGAAGGAGTTCAAGCTGGTACTTTAAAGAATCATGTCATGGCACACCATACTGAAGAGAAGCCCCATAAATGTCAACACTGCAACTACAAAGCAGTAAAAGCTATTAATTCAAAGACGCATATAATCACACACCATACTCAAGAGAAGCCCCATCAATGCCCTTATTGCAGCTACAAAGCAGTACAAGCTGGTAGTTTGAAGTATCATATAATAGCAAAACATACTGGAGTAAAACTCCATCATTGTCCTTATTGCAATCACAATGCAGTGCAAGCTCATCAATTTAAGTTACATATAATGACTCACCATATTCATGAGAAGGGAGCCTCATAAATGTCAATACTGCAGCTACAAAGCAGTACTAGCTTGTTATTTGAAGAATCATGTAAGAGCACATCATACTAAAGACAAACCCCATCAATTTCCGCATATCAAGCTCAAAGGAGTAAAAACATATGATTCAAAGAAACATATAATGACCCAACATTCCTTATAAAAGCCCCTTCATTGAAGCTAAACAGCACTATTACCTCACAGTTTGAAGGCTCATATAATAGCGCTATCTACATAGAAAATCCTGCAATGACCTCTTTGTAGTTACAAAGTATTAAAAGCCATTAACTTGAAGAAACCCATAACATTACAGCAAATGCTAGTTAACAGTAGATGCTTCTAAGTTGATTATGCATATAATGGCTCATCATACAGGAGCTTACCAAACAGAAAAGATGAAGAGCCAACAGTATATGTCTTTAAGTCGAACCAATGCTTCATACTCCATATTTATTCCTTATTTTAATGTCAGAAGATATTTCCAGTGATTCGAGTTATGGAATCATTTCTTCATTGAATAACTTCAGTGAATTCAGTCTGTTGTAAAAGTTCCCTTGCTATGAAGCAAAGATTTGATGTGTGACTTAGTCTGTTGTAGTTGAAAAGGACCAAAGATATATTCTGAAAAGATTATTTAGTCAGCCAAACAACATAATAAACTACAAAGAATATTTTGAGAAAAAATAAATACTCATTACATATTCACATTTAAGATTCACATGAAGTGTGTGTGTAAGGATTCAATGGATGCTGCAATTGTGTAATGCTTAAATGCAGAGTAAAGTAACCCTTACTATTTTCTAGCAGCAGATAATCAAACTTAACTACAGAAATTAACAATATATTATTACGTTTATTATTTATTTTAATTTTATCTTTTTTATTTATTATCTGAGGTTTTGAGGTTCTGCTAATAAATAAATAATTCTGGCAAAAAGGTGAATTTAATATTACAAATAAAAAAAAAAAACTTAAATTAGTTATATAAATACTTGTCTATAATTTTGCTTCTTCTTCTTTATTTCTCATTATTCATCTTCAATCAATGGACTGACCATAACAAGAGTGACGCTAACGCTCTCGCTCCTTTGTTTTTCGTAACCTTCACTCCTTTGTTTTGATCGCCTTCTTGATATAGGATTCGATTAACGCCCTTTTTATTTCAAATTTTTGATATATAAAGTTTATAATATCAAATATCACAACATTCGGGTCTGCTCCGATTTAAAAAATTTGTTGAGCTTGTCAATAAAAACTTTTTATTCCACTTCACTTTTGATTTTACTATCACTTTTTTAGCACTTTATTAATTTGCATTTTCTTATAACTAAATGACAATATCAGATTATGTGTCACCAACCAAAATTTTACATTTTGCATTTCAACCATTTACATTACAAATGAAAGATGTCTGTATGGTACAATTACACCATACAGACATCTTAACTTATAACTATAATACCATAAATTTCTAATTTTAAGTTTTTACATTGCTGGGTTGACAATATTTTCATAATAAAGTATTAATTAATTTTAAATTTCAAATTTTTATATAGCTTTTAACATTTACCAACTTGATTTTACAAAACAAACATACTAACATTTAAACACTACAATAATTTCAAGTTTTTACAAGTGTCCGATTGACATTATTTTCATAATAAGGTTTTAATTAATTTTAAATTTTTATACAGAGTTTAACATATTTACAAATTTGATTGTACAAATACACATTTTCATTCATTAGATTTAACTTCAATTTTCAAGTTTTTATATGTGCTTGATTGACATTATTTTCATAATAAGGCTTTAATAGTGTGGCATGGAACATTCCACGAATATTTTCTCTATCATCTGCTATTATGAAAGTGGATTCACCAACTTGATTAACAATTTTGTATGGCCCTTCGAAAATAGGAAAATATTTGCATTTTTTATACCTGCCTTAGGAATGCGTAAAGCTTTAACAAGGACTTTATCTTGTAGTTTAAATTCAGTAAATTTCTTATTTTTATTATATTTTTTTTTATTTAAATTTCCCATTTTATTTAATCTTTCATATATGAATTTATTTATTTCTTCAGGATTATTGAATTGTGATTTATTTGGATTGTCTCCAATGTATACTGACCAAAAATGTAATGGTTCTACTTGGAAAAAAGCATGAAACAATAACATAATTTTTTGACATTTCAGTCCAATAGAATAAATAACTATTCATTCATAGAAATATATAAAAGTAATATTTAATGTATATAAAAATAATGATAAGTGTTTTTGTTTTAATGCAAAGTGAGTTGGAATATCAATATTTTAGAATATGTAGAAAACAATATAAGATATTCATACTTGTTTGATGTGCCTGTGTGCCACTAGGTAGTACCCATCCCTGGGCTTGCTTCTCTCCCAACCTTCCTGTCTGGTGTCCTGCCTTTGTTTTTATAGACACTTTATATATTTTATGAAGTTCTTAATTAAAATGAATTTTCTTAAATAAATAATGAATTTTATAGACACACAATAGGCTTTGGAAGCACTATTTAATTCATTAAAATTTCAAATGATGTTAATGATACAGATGTTAAAACAATAAAATAATTACATAATATTATATAATAAAAATATGTATATAACAATAATAAATTTCAATCATTCCATTGAACCGTCTGAAGAGACTGAATATTTGAATTGTGTGAAAGAAGGGGCTAGTAAATTACGTCGCCGAACTTCTGTCCCTTGCAAATTACCGGCTGTAAATTCAGCAAAAAAGTTCAAGAATGGGTGCCTGCATTTTCCCAGAAAAGCAACAAAAAACAAAAGGAAAATAAAAAAAACTATTGGTTATCTAGAGAGAGAGAGAGAGAGAAAAAAACAAAAACAAGATTGTGTACACAAAATATAATCGAGGAAAGATTATACAAAAAAAATAAAATTATAAAATGGCAATACATATGTAATGATCGAATATATAAACAAAAAAAAAAGTAATGTTAGCAACTGGGTTAGTAATCTAAAAATAAAATGAAAGAAACATAGATAACAAAAATATAAATGTCTTTTCGCTTTAATATAAATAAAAATGAATTAAATCCTATATTTACTAAATTTAATAGTGTCAATCACCAAAAGTCAAAAGCCTTCTATTCTTGCAAGTAAAAGGATGGGGTGAGCTGAATCCGGAGATAACTGGTGTGTGTAATATTGGTATAATTCCGCATTTATATTATTATTTGTTTTATATGATTTATATTTAGTTGTAACGATAAGGGCGGCACTGTTGCGTTTTTGTGATTAGGTGGGCATGTGCCTCATTGACTTCTCTTGTGACCGTCCATGAGTGTGTGTACTGTCCGTATGTATCCAAATAAATCTGTGCTCTTCTTCATTTAACTTGCATTTATACTTTATTTCCCTGCACCTTGAAAGGTGTTGATTTTGCAAGTTTTGTTTTAACGAAAAAGTCGGATTCAGTTTTTTGTTTGTGCGGTGCGGTGTAACATGTTTGACTCACGTGCGCGGTCGGTTTCGTTTTTTTTTGTTTATGCGATGGCTAGTTCATATATGAACCTTCCTTTCGGTATAAAGCCATTCGATGGCTCAAATTTTGGTAATTGGGACTTCAGGATAAAATTGTTACTTGAGCAAAACGAAGTACTTCAAGTTCTAAAAGAGGACCCCCAACTGGGGAAGCCGAACTCAAGTAGTTTAATCAAGAAGATGTAAAAGCCCGTAACGTTATTGTGCAAGGACATGCCGATAATATATTACCTACAATCAAGGACAAGAAGACGGCGAAGGGGATAATGGATGCCCTAGCAGCGACTTATGAAAAGTGTGGGATGAAATCGCTTGTCACCGCCCAGAAGGCTTGGAGAAAATTGGAATACAATAATGATCGCCCTCTCCAAGAGTTTTTTCAAACGTTTGATTCAATGGCTTCGGAGGTGAGAGTGGCTGGTGGTAATTTAGAAGAGGACGAGGTTGTAAACCAGCTTCTTGTTGCAATGCCGTCCGATTATGATTCTGTGGTATCTGCGATGGACATTTTGTGTAGTAAGGACAAGACGGCCGTTACTTTGGAGTATGTGAAAAACACACTTCTGGCTTTTGGAAAATTGGTATTAAAAAAAATTGACAAGTTTTAAATTACTGAGTATTATTTTAATATACATTGAAAAAACAAAATTTAAAAACAACTAATGCTACTATTAAATGAAAAAGGTAAAAAGAAAAATGGAATCTAACTGAAATTTGACCACCTATAGTGAATTTTTTTTGGCGCCCACCCTTTTGGCTTCACACCTTTGGGCAACCAGAGGGGCGAAAGTGTGGTTTTGAAATGTTGGGCACCCATCACTCAGGGCCATGGCAATGCTACAAGTTTCACTTGTTTTGAAAAATTATGTTCTCAGAGGTACAGTATTGTTACTATAATGGTTCAGTATTGTGCTATGCATTGATGAATTGTAAATTTATGTTTGTCTCAGATCTAAAAGAAAATTCTTAACATGGCTCTTTAGAAATATCTGGGCTACTATGTTGCACATTGTGGAATTTCTTACAGTTATTAATAAAAAAAATATTATAGAACAAGGGAATTATAAAAAACTTTTATTAACAATAATAAATAACAAAACTACAAGCAACTACATAATACTAATTTGGAAAAGATAAAAAAAGAAATTTATATGGAGTGCAGTCATATTACAGTACCGATCTGGAACAATCTCTGTGAGCGAATCGGGATCCTTGTCGGATAGGAGTTCTAGTTCACAACCCCCTAAAAGAGAGACGTGTCCAATATCGCTTTGAAGACGGGGTTTAGTTGGGAAATCGGTTTTGGTTGATGAAAAAAAAACAATTTTTCATCAAGTTTATTAGTTGCTAATGTTTCGACTACTATACCTGCATCATATCATGATATTAAGGAAAGAAAGATGTACGTTATACAGGTTTACTGTTGTTTTTAACAAGAATACAAAACGTAGATATGTCTTATCTTGTTAGTAATAACTGTAACCATGTGTTTAACATCTCTATTTCAATTCTAGTAATCCTGGGTCAGACATAAGTAGTATAATGAAAATTCGTCCATTAATCACCTTGATGAAAATCCAACACTTGGTTTCTTTAACCGATGCCGATATACCAACAAGTAATGTCCAAATTGATGGCTTACTATGAACTCCAAGTGAAAAATGTTCGCTTCGTTTCTCAAACTTTTGAGATTTCTTAGTATCAGCTTAGACAGTAGTTAAGATGCATAGTACTGATTTTTCTCAATGGTTATTAATACCTGAAAGGAGTTAAAACATAAAGAAATTTAAATGTTTAAAATAACAACGATTTGAGTGAAAATATAAATCAGGAATTTAATGGCGTACCAGCGGATTTAAATAGAATTGTTTGGCTAATATTTATTTGAATTTTTTTTTAGTTGTTGAAATGGCAATTTTATTTAAGAAATTATCGCTGCCAGGACACGGACCACCTCTCTATTTATCTGCTACGTCTTTTATTTATTTTTTGTACAGTTCATAAAACAATATTTACCTCTTAATTGATGTAACAAAATTGAAATATTATCAAATTCATCTTTGATGTAATTAAAAAACAAAAGTGAAGAGGACAATGACCAATTGATGAAAAACTAGTCCATCTATCATGAACCTCATGTGACTTATAGGTCCTGCATATACCTGTATACCAGGATACTGATTAAACGATCAATGAGAATGAATTGGATTTTGTTAAATTTATCTTAACAGATAAACATAATGATCGACTTATTGTGGACTCCTCCAAATCTCCCACCCCCAGAATACCTTAGCAGCCTCGGGCCGGACAGGTGCCTCAGAGAAATCAAAGATATGTACGAACGCCTCAGGTTACAGTCTGAGATTGTAAGTATGGTTCTGCTCCAAATATCATCATTGGACCAGCAAAGGTTTAACGACCTGGTTAATTTTGTCACGGAAGACCTAAGGCTGATGGTCACGCTCCTTAAAACATAATGCCATATTGTATTGGCCATAACAAAGGTTTACAAACCTCTTTTAACTTTGGTAACTAAAAATTTGTAAATATGTAATGAACAATTGTACAAAATATATTGAATTGGCTGTAGTATTTTAATGTACTACTTTTAACACAAATTATTGTGGAATAATAATTGTTATTTAATTTTAACAATCATAATCTTGAATATTTTACTATGTGATATTATTTTTAGTAAAACCACAGCAACCGACATAATTTGCTATAATGCCATTGTGATAGTTTTATTAATAAATTTTGTTGTTGTGCTTTTAGTATTTACGCTAATTCAATTTTTTTTTTTAAATGTAGAAAACAATATATGATGTTCATACTTGTTTGATGTGATTTTTACGATCATTTTTTAATGTACTCAATTGTGTAATATATGTTTAATTGAGCCTTTGTAAATATTATGGCAATACGATATCTAAATACATGATTTTACGATAAAAAAAAAAATATTACGTTTTTTATCTTTATTATTTATTTTTTTATTAATCTGAGGTTTTATAGAGATTATGTTAATATAAAAAAGAGTTCTGGCAAAAGGAGATTTGTTTAATTACAAATTGATTCATTTGGTTAATATACATATAAGCACGTACATGATAAATTTTACAATGTTAGAAACCAAACTTAAAATTTACCTTAACATTAATCGCGACTGGCCGGTTTCACTAAGTTGTGCGTCCTTTGCTGTTCGTTTCATTCTTCCTTTGTTCTTGGTTGCTAAGCGTGGTTCCCATATGCCTCGTTGTCTTCTGTGTGGCACGAGGCAGTACACATTCCTGGGCTTGCGCCTCTCCCAACTAAATTATAAAACAGATATTCAATAAGAAAATTGCTAAAATGTTAGTTGGAAATAATGGTTAACATCAGTTAGATTTTAATCGATGCTACAATAAGTTGTAGCCTATAGGCAATATACTAGCTGAACTAAATGCAAGATGGCACTAGCATTATAAAACAAAAATAGAACATTATGATTCTATAGTTAGTATTTTTTTTTTTTTAATATCTGCGGGAGCCATGAAAAACCAGGTACTGTAAAGAGCCACATCATATTGGTAGTCGTATGGGGGCAACTTTCCTTATGGAAACCAACTGCTACCATATTTGTTCTTTCACATCATAGCTGTTGAGATGATGTGGAACTTATAATACCTAAGTAATAGTTTATAATTTAAATTTTCATGAAACAATAACATAATTTTTTGAAATTTCAGTCCAATAGAATAAATAACTATTCATTCATAGAACTATATAAAAGGAATAAGTAATATTTATTGTATATAAATAAACAAAAATATTATATATTTAAATAAATAAAAAAGTGATGAAACTTAATTAAATGTAGATAAAGTCAAATTAATTAAAGAATATGAATACTTCTCAGCATTAATCAGGTATATTTGAGTAATTAGCACCTTGAAGATGGACCCGAGCCGAAGTAGAAGGGATGGTAAACTACACCTGACACATAAACTTTTTTTTTAATTCTATAACATGATTATAGTCATTTGATAAAGATAATTCAAAGTTGAAAATATTTACGATTGAGAAAGATTGTCTAAAACTGTACCAGAGGGAACTGATCGTAAGAAATCAATAAGTTATAAAAAACAATTTCGCTGAGATGAACATTTTATTTTAGGTGTGATTAACGAGCAAATGCAAAAGCAGTAGCTTGTCAGCTTTTTTACACAACTTAGTAATAAATTTCTACTTCATAACTTTAAGATATGCAAAATATAATAAAATGTGTTATTTTACACCATCAATGACTAAATATTAATAGGTTAAGCTGATCTAAAACCTAAAAGTAGGGTTTTGACGAGGGAATAAGAATTAGCAAACATTTATAAAACCAGATCATGATTTACTAAAAAAAAATGCAAAAGCGCAAATGATAATAAATTTATCAGGCAATAACTAAAAAAATCTGTTGAGATGCTCATTGCTATGCTCTATAAAAATAAATGACAGAAAACAAACTACCAATAGTTTAGGGATAAAAGTAGAAAATATGCGGAACTTTAGTTAATTGACATATTGAGGTTTACATAAATCAGATATTATGACGTGGGGATTAGCTAATAAAAAACTTGAGCAAAAAATATATTTCATGATATGGATTCATTTAAAAGGATGTACAGTGCAACTTCCATAAGCAGGCAGTTTTATTAAATTAATCTCCATATTTTTTTTCTTCAAAAATTGAGTCCAAGAACAAAAACAAACTTAATTATTCAACAGGTGCTCCTTTGGTAGGTTTAAAATCTACAATTATCTGAAATAAGGTTGTTTTTTTTAATTGATACTAGTTGACAGGAAAAATAGGTTAAAATAAAACTGTTGTCTGTGGCAAGAAGATTTAAAATTTAAAAAAGGTACTAGTAAATGGTCAAGAATTCTGAATCAAGTCAATATAAATGTATATAAATATTGTATAATAATCATTATAATTAGTTTTATTTTATTAAAAATGGTGTCAGACATTCGTTT